>OX439008.1:19442842-21842842 GCA_949316495.1 Amphiduros pacificus | reverse complement strand
ATATCTATTAATTTCATTTTGACAATTAAAATTACGATCATTATATTTGTGAGAAATATTGGTTGCCACAAAGAAAGATTAAAATTAAATCCTGTATAATGTTCTCTTTTTCTTTGTTCCTGCTCAAGGGTACAGCAATGGCATTGCGGAGGGATGTTGAGTCCGGTGCTATGAATCTCAAAGACAGACTCTTCATAGAACTACACCATGACATGAGACACTCTACTGTTCGTTATGGAGACAGAGTGTTTAAAGCAAAGGTAAACAACTCGTGTGCTTCTTTATCTCAGAACTTAGAAATCCATTAGCTCTGCTCCACTGAGAAAGATAAAACAAAACAAGTTAAATAAGATAAAAAAAGTATTTCCAAAATAATTGGATGGAATTGGAGAATGACAGTAATCAATACTATGTTTTCTGCGATATGAAGAAGTTTGGGCTTAATTATTTTCATATATATATATAAAAGAAATAGATAAGGCGAGGATCACAAGAATAGAGCTTGACGACGATCACAGTCCTGACCAAATATAAATAAAAGAAATTTAGAATCAAGTCCCAATTTATTGATTCTACCGAGATTGTAGTATTTGCACCTGGTCTTTCCACTTAGTATGGGTTTGCTAATGATAATTGTCATTGATCAGATCAATTTCATTTCTTTTTTTCTCTGTTTTTTTGTTTTTGTTTTTGATTTTTTTTTTTTTTGACCTTCTTGAAAAATGCTATCATGTGATTTCAGGTGTCCATTTTGTTTTCTATTTTTTTTGTAATAACAAGATTTTAGAGAGTTACACTGTTCCAATTCCAATTTTCTGAAGCAGTTCCAGTATGGATCAACATGGCAATTTCAGGGAATTAACACTAAATTATAGCCTCTATTTCACAGCAAGAATGTATGCCATGAAAATGTAACTGTTTAGTTATTGACACACATTGAACATCAAAACATTTACATAATATATATTTTTTAATCATATGATATAAAAGATAATTTAAAATATTAGATAAGCTATTGTCATCTTCAACCCCCTGAATTCTATGTATAAAGGACAGGAAAGTATATCATTTTATTTTATAACATGTTACATATTTTTCTTTACAAATTATTTCCAATTATTCAGAGTTAATTGCAAAAGAAAAACCAATATTTACAATGTTTTTTTTGCTGCATTTTCCAAATGTAACAAAACAATAATGTTAGCATCTTTGTATATTACTTGCAACTATTTGCTGAGAATTTTGTTCGCCTTGTTTTCGTTACAGGTGGTTGACCTTCCATGTGTCATAGAATCATTAAAAACGACGGATAGGAAAACATTCTATAAAACAGCCGATATTTGTCAGGTTAGGTTGACCCTTGATTTAAAGCCTTATGTTATCTAGTTCTCGTAATAAGTTTAAAAATGTCCACAACAATGTTTTTTATCAAGCCCTTATATATTTATTTTGCAACCTATTCAATCATTTAGATAAAGACATACGTTTATATATTTATCAGGCCAACAGCCTAACATTTGTTAAGGATATATGTGTGAAGATAATGACTTATATCTTCAAATTTATACATTAAATTGCTATCTTTAAAAAAAATAAACTAAAACTAAAAAAATAAACTAAATATTAAATTAGATCAAGTTAGATTCAAAAGTTGAATTGAGTTAATTTGAATTTATAATTTACGTTCAAGGTCACATGGTAGAAATTATGTTAGGAAAATAATATCATGAAAAAAATAATTGGGTTAATTTCAGATGTTGGTGTGTTATTCAGATGATGAAACATCAGAAGATGAACCAGACACCAAGAAACCTAAAGACAAGGACAAAAAATACATCTACAATCATGGTAGTGAGATAATTGATCTGAATTCTTTTTTTTAATGAAAAAATTATGGTAATTTTTAGGTCATTTCCTGTCCAAATTTGTGAAATCATTTCAAGAGGAAGGAAAAACTTGCATTAAGACCAATAAAAGAAAATTTAATAATCTTATGAGAAACCATTTTTTGAAGATCAATTTTTTGAAGATCAATAAAATCAGTTGTCAGTCCCCCTTCTCATAAAAGCAGTCTTCAAAGTGTATGTTTTTAGTCAGCTCCTCCATGGCGTGTTTCTCTTTAACTTCTTGATCTTCAGTTTCCTACATCTCTAATGACAAGGATTAAAGATGTTGGTCAGTGGCCCTAAGGGCTGTATTATTCTCCAATCTGATAGATTTTCTTTCAAATCTATAGGCTCATAACATAAAACAGTATAAATACAAGTAGTATCGACTTAAATAGCCAGTAGAGTTTTAAAACAACTGGCCCATACTTGCCCAGAGACTCCAAAAACCATCAGTAACTGGGACATTTCTGAATGTGAAGCTCTGAATGAAGAAAAATACATATTTTAATTTTTAGTTACTCCACCACTGAAGAATGTCAGAAAAAGAAGATTTCGAAAGACAATGAAGAAAAAAGTGAGTGTGAAAATGATTACCTTATTGAAACTAACTAGGGCAAACTACATTTACTATCTGAAATTCAACTAAGTTTTCTAATTGCCAGTAATGAGTTCTCATCACTCTTACATCACTACCCTTAATGATTATCTTCATCATTTCCTCCAAATATACTCCACGTTTCTTGCATCACTACATCCAAGAATATCTCCATCACTGCCTTCGTACATCCTCCATCACTATTCTATCACTACATCCAAGGATATCTCCATCACTGCCTTCAGAACATCCTCGGATATCTCCATCACTGCCTTCAGAACATCCTCCATCACTATTCTATCACTACATCCAAGAATATCTCCATCACTGCCTTCAGAACATCCTCCATCACTATTCTATCACTACATCCAAGGATATCTTCATCACTGCTTTCAGAACATCCTTGGATATCTCCATCACTGCCTTCAGAACATCCTCCATCACTATTCTATCACTAGATCCAAGAATATCTCCATCACTGCCTTCAGAACATCCTCGGATATCTCCATCACTGCCTTCAGAACATCCTCCATCACTATTCTATCACTACATCAAAGAATATCTCCATCACTGCCTACAGAACATCCTCCATCACTATTCTATCACTACATCCAAGAATATCTCCATCACTGCCTTCAGAACATCCTGCACCTTTCTTACATCACTGTCTTGAATGATACCTCCGTCACAGCCCTTGAAACTCCACTACTTTAGTTCCAGCAATTGCACGGAAAATAAATACAAATGAAAATTAGTGTTTAGAAATTGCATCATTTTCTTGACTGGCCACATTTTCTCTGTGTTGATATGAGATGCAATGTTTAAATTGTCAGCATCCAGACCAGCCTGAGATGGAGAAGGAAGTAAAGAGATTATTCCGGATGGATAACGAAGCTATTGACGTCAAGTGGGAAGTGGTTGTGGAGGATGACCCCAAACAGCTGGCAGAGGGCGCCTCTGGCACAACCCAGGTGCTAGTACATGGAGAACGTCCCAGCAAGGAGGCCCAGCAGGCAGCTACCATGAACTCCCTGGGACTAGGTTAGTATCTTACCATATCTGAGAACTGACCTTCCCTGGGACTAGGTCAGTATCTTACCATATCTGAGAACTCACCTTCCCTGGGACTAAGTCAGTATCTTACCATATCTGAGAACTGACCTTCCCTGGGACTAGGTCAGTATCTTACCATATCTGAGAACTGACCTTCCCTGGGACTAAATCAGTATCTTACCATATCTGAGAACTGACCTTCTCTGGGACTAGGTCAGTATCTTACCATATCTGAGAACTGACCTTCTCTGGGACTAGGTCAGTATCTTACCATATCTGAGAACTGACCTTCTCTGGGACTAGGTCAGTATCTTACCATAACTGAGAACTGACCTTCCCTGGGACTAAGTCAGTATCTTACCATATCTGAGAACTGACCTTCTCTGGGACTAGGTCAGTATCTTACCATATCTGAGAACTGACCTTCTCTGGGACTAGGTCAGTATCTTACCATATCTGAGAACTGACCTTCCCTGGGACTAGGTCAGTATCTTACCATATCTGAGAACTGACCTTCTCTGGGACTAGGTCAGTATCTTACCATATCTGAGAACTGACCTTCTCTGGGACTAGGTCAGTATCTTACCATATCTGAGAACTGACCTTCTCTGGGACTAGGTCAGTATCTTACCATATCTGAGAACTGACCTTCTCTGGGACTAGGTCAGTATCTTACCATATCTGAGAACTGACCTTCTCTGGGACTAGGTCAGTATCTTACCATATCTGAGAACTGACCTTCCCTGGGACTAGGTCAGTATCTTACCATATCTGAAAACTGACCTTCTCTGGGACTATTTGGGCAGTGCACGGTATTTATTTGGTATGCATTTATGAAAATAGTGGATTTGAAGTCTATTTTGATGTTGAATATGGGAATAATGCTACAGAATATTTTAATATTTAATATTTTGATGTTGAAAATGGGAATAATGCTACAGAATATTGTGGCCAAACACTAGGGCCTCAAGAAGTATATTAATTTTGCACTTTTGATAATGTTATTATTGTTAGAGGTCAGAGACCGTGGTGAATTGAGTGTTTTGTGTTGGATGGAAAATGTCAGTAATTTTGATTTGTTTTTGCATCCTGGCTTTGCCAAAGAATGTTCACGATAAGGCCAGCATTAACTGTTTTCCAGTTCTCTCTGTAATGTCCAAATAGAGGTTGTCATATTGTTGTCCCAATTATTGTCCACTGACATCACTTCTGGCTCTTCGGACATGCATTTTGCTAAAAAAAAAAATAACCAAAGATTTCATTGTTCTTTTATTATAAAATTATTAAATTTCATAGTTTCTAGTTTTTCAAAGAATACTTCAATTTTATGTGTTTATTCATGTGTTAAGGGGTCCAGCGGAACAGGTGAAGTTTATTTTTTGGCCAGGGTGTTAAGCATCATTTTGATGTCTGTGTTTTGAGATGTTCTTGTTAGGCATAAATCCAGCTTAACAGTGTTGTTGTATGCACACAGAATATGAGCTTTTTGGATGCTTCCTGACCTCCTCCTCAGAATCCAACTCTGATCTGGAATCTGAGCAAATTGGAACCACCTACCCTCATCACCGCGCATCAGTGCGGGAAGCTGTGGCCAGAGCTGCTGGCTTCACAAAGGAGCAAAACTTCACAAGATCAGAATTGAGCCAAGACGGCAACAGTATAGTCGAAAAAATGTTAAATTGTGTCAAACTACCAGACACATATATAGGCCTCAAGGATGGTTTGTCTTCCACAGCATTCATGTTGTTTTGGCAAAATACTCTGCTTATCGTTCAAAGTTTCGTGGTTATTGTTTAAAGTTAGGTGTTTATTATTCAAAATCTGATTGTTTTTATTTCATTTTTGCTGTTTGTTTTCAAAGTTCTCTGTTTAATAAAAAAAATCTTTTCAAAAATTTGTTTAGGTTTTAACGTTCTTCATGTAACAGAAGCATTGTTTATTGCTTATTTTTCAAAGTTTACCATAAAACATTATGAGCATGAATTTATTGGTTTTATATTTGCAACATTTTCAGGCACTTTGATATCTTTTATAAATGTATACAATTCCAGGTGTATTGTCACCAGCAGATTTACTGGAATAAGTCATAGAGAATAGTTAGAGAGACATGGCTGCATTTTTAAAACTGATGATTACATGGCAGCACACAAAATTAAATTCATGATGTTTAAATAAATTGTGTTGTACATGTACCAGCTCAATGTAAACAAAAATTGAGGTGAAAAAAGTACTCAACATTTAGTTCATCTACATGAACTCCATCAGTTGTCAGTTTATGCAATAACTTGTAGTAATGATATTGAACTACAGAGGGCAGTGTAGAGTCTATGAGTCTGAATGATGTCATATTTGAAATATACCACCGCCCTGCCACAAACAACAGAGAAGATTGTCTTGTTACCCTCAACCAAGGCCACTACACAGGTCACTTTACTCATTTCGGTTAGTCAAGACAATGAAGTAAAAAATGTTGTTGTTTTATTACTGCATTCAAATCCAGTCCTTCATTACTGAGTGCAATGATATACCTGTATTTGTCTTGATTTTAACCTCTTTATTGATTTTTTGTTATATTTAGTGGAAAACTAAGATGTTGATATTATCCACTTCTGTTATTTGTCAGTTATGGCATTATCTACCATATATAATACCAATTTGAACTAAAGGCTTGACTCTAACCTCAGTCTTTGTTTGGTTTTGAGCTCAACTGATGATGACAGCACAACTTACGTAATGTGCTTATGCTAAGGGAAATTTTCTGTTATACGGTCTGTCAATTTTCTCTGAGACGACTGAGGGGATTTATTAGATATTCATAAATAAGATGAAGTTTTGTCAGGAAATGAATCCAATCAATTTTCAGCGACTGTCATATTTTTTTCCCATTGGTGACTATTTGAAAATATCAATGCCATACAAACAGTGATTTGTTTTATATATATACCTCGAACATCCAGTACATCTTCTACTGATCTGAATCTAGCTGCAGTTTGATACTTAAGGAATAAAGTAATGTGGGGATGATGGAGTCTGCCCCAATATAATTTAAAAACATAATTTTTACCACATCAATTTTTTCTGAGCTGGGTAAATTCTTAAAACGATCATTAATGAAGCAATTCTCAGGTATTTCCAGGGAATTTTAACAAACATAACCAAAAGTAATGGTCTGCATAGCTTTGAGGTCATTTCTTATAAATGTTTCAACATCATTAAGTCAAGACCTTTTTCAATGCATAGGGGTAAAAAAGGGATAAGAAATTGTATAATTTTATATTTTATATTAATATAATTGCTTTGATTTTTGTTCTTGATGTAAAAGGATTTCAGAAAAATACTTAAGAAAATTAAAATGCTGTTTTACAGAGCACGACATATTTGGAGATGTGAGGAGCTCTGAAGATGAGGAAGACAAGGATATTAATATAATGGACAGTGGGGACGAGGATGGGCCCTCTGTGAAGACCGAGTCTCTGCTGGAGGGTGACGAGAGTGTCATGTCCTCAGTAAAGGATGAGTCATACCTTGGCACAGACCTCAGTGCTGAAACAAGTAAGTTTATATAAGTCATGTCTCAGTGCTTCTAGCAGTATTACATGGGTATATATCTCAGTGCTGTGACCAGTAAGTTTATATAAGTCATGTCTCAGTGCTTCTAGCAGTATTACATGGGTATATATCTCAGTGCTGAAACAAATAAGTTTATATAAGTCATGTCTCAGTGCTTCTAGCAGTATTACATGGGTATATATCTCAGTGCTGAAACCAGTAAGTTTATATAAGTCATGTCTCAGTGCTTCTAGCAGTATTACATGGGTATATATCTCAGTGCTGAAACAAGTAAATTTATATAAGTCATGTCTCAGTGCTTCTAGCAGTATTACATGGGTATATATCTCAGTGCTGAAACAAGTAAGTTTATATAAGTCATGTCTCAGTGCTTCTAGCAGTATTACATGGGTATATATCTCAGTGCTGAAACAAGTAAGTTTATATAAGTCATGTCTCAGTGCTTCTAGCAGTATTACATGGGTATATATCTCAGTGCTGAAACCAGTAAGTTTATATAAGTCATGTCTCAGTGCTTCTAGCAGTATTACATGGGTATATATCTCAGTGCTGTGACCAGTAAGTTTATATAAGTCATGTCTCAGTGCTTCTAGCAGTATTACATGGGTATATATCTCAGTGCTGTGACCAGTAAGTTTATACTTGGAGTAATTATGAATGGAGGCGCAACGGCTGTTATTTGAGTTATGGCGTCATAGCAACGCATTGTTTCACACAATGGATTCAAAATCCTTTGATCCTATCATAGTTGCCGACTTCAGAACAGTGAAAAATTGAAGATTCATATTTAAAAAAAATAAATGGGCCAAAGTTTTATTGAAGTATTATACCACATTTTGGTTTATTTTTTTTAAAGAAAAATTCAGAATAGTTCCTCTTGTGAAGCTTATAATACCATCCACTCAAAATTACTTCAAATAAATCTGTTCATTTCTGTTCTGAGTTCTTCAATATAAGATATTATGAAAAAAAGAAAAATGCATTTTCCAAATCTTTTATTTTTTATACATGTTTATAAAAAAATCATAATTCATATTCATATTGCTTTTTCTAAACTTTTAAACAAAATATTGTTAATGATATAGCATTCACAAAATTTTTGTTGCATTTTTTAATTGTTATTTTTTGTTGATTTGAAATGATGACATCATATGTATAAGGTCAATTTATTTATAACGGCGCATATATTGGCAGGGCTATAAATTACATATTCTGATAGTATTTTTTTCACTGAACAACGTGGTATAATTTTCTAAGCTGCCAATAAATGCGCCAATAATTAAAAATAAACTGGAAAGAAAAAAAAAACAATAAAGTACGTTATTTACTGATAATGTGAGGGTAAAACAGAAATATTAACTCATATTCATAAATATAATATGAATTTGCAAATCTCTTCATAAAATCGTCAAAACTTGGAGCAGAGAAATAAAATTTATATCCCCATAATCTGCATAAATAAACAAACATTTCATTCGCGATATGTGTAGCTCTAAATTGTGGTTTTGATAACTTAAAATAGTTCTGAAAAAAAATTACGTCAAAACTTTCATATCTTGCACCTATATGGCGTCATTATAACAATGCCCATGGCGGCATCTATGATATCCCCTTTGATCTTTCCCCGTCACCCCTCCATTCATTATTACTCCAAGGTTTATATAAGTGTTGTCTCAGTGCTTCTAGCAGTATTACATGGGTATATATCTCAGTGCTGTGACCAGTAAGTTTATATAAGTGTTGTCTCAGTGCTTCTAGCAGTATTACATGGGTATATATCTCAGTGCTGTGACCAGTAAGTTTATATAAGTCATGTCTCAGTGCTTCTAGCAGTATTACATGGGTATATATCTCAGTGCTGTGACCAGTAAGTTTATATAAGTCATGTCTCAGTGCTTCTAGCAGTATTACAAGGGTATATATCTCAGTGCTGAAACCAGTAAGTTTATATAAGTCATGTCTCAGTGCTTCTAGCAGTATTACATGGGTATATATCTCAGTGCTGAAACCAGTAAGTTTATATAAGTCATGTCTCAGTGCTTCTAGCAGTATTACAAGGGTATATATCTCAGTGCTGAAACCAGTAAGTTTATATAAGTCATGTCTCAGTGCTTCTAGCAGTATTACATGGGTATATATCTCAGTGCTGAAACCAGTAAGTTTATATAAGTCATGTTTAGTGCTTCTAGCAGTATTACATGGGTATATATCTCAGTGCTGTGACCAGTAAGGTTATATAAGTCATGTCTCAGTGCTTCTAGCAGTATTACATGGGTATATATCTCCAAAACATGGGTATATATCTCCAAAACATGGGTATATATCTCCAAAACATGGGTATATATCTCCAAAATATTTGAAAGGGTCATTTATAACCAGCTCTCTGAATATTTTCAGGAAAAAAAGCTCTTTTATAAGAGTCAATATGGCTTTCGGTCTGAACATTCAACAGAACTAGCAGCTTTAGAATTAATTGACAAAGTGATACAAGAAATGGATCAAGACCAAATCCCAATAAATATTTTTCTTGATCTCTCCAAGGCATTTGACACACTCAATCATTCAATTCTATTTAAGCGCTTAGAGCAGACCCAGTCTGATATAGCGCTATATAAATCGTTATTATTATTATTATTATTATTAGAAAAGCTAAAATATTATGGAATCTCTGGAAAATCACAACAGTTACTAAAAAGTTATCTCAACAATAGAAGGCAGTATGTAGTATATGATGGTACAAACTCCAATGTCCAGATTATTAAAACTGGAGTCCCCCAGGGATCCATTCTGGGCCCTCTCCTGTTCATCATATACATGAATGATATTGCAAATGTGAGCAATCTTTTCAGAACAATCATATATGCAGATGACACAACACTTTCAAGTACTCTGAGTGCCTGTAACATAACAAAGCTAAACAATTTTGATGTAAATTACACAAATACTGAGCTGGAAAAAATAAGTGAATGGTTGAAATTGAACAAATTGTCGCTAAATGTACAAAAATCAAAATATATAGTATTTCACACAACCCAAAGGCAGGTTCCATCATTTTAGATTAACAATTGATGAAGTTGAAGTTGAAAAAGTCAAACAATTCAATTTCCTTGGCATTATATTAAATGAACATATGAACTGGAAAGGACATGTGGACCACATTTCAAACAAAATCACAAAAACAATAGGTATCCTTAATAAATTAAAACACTATATTCCAACAGATATACTGCGTACTATGTACAATTCATTAATTCAATCCCATCTTAATTATGGCAGTCTAGTTTGGGGATATGACAACAAGAGACTAATCAAGCTACAAAAACGAGCATTACGTGTCATTTCACTTAGCAAATACAATGCACACACTGAACCACTTTTCAAAATGCACAGAATTCTTAAATTGCCAGATAACATAGAACTGAATGAACTAAAATTCCTTCATAAATACTCAAACAATAAATTACCTGAATATTTTCAAACACTGAACTTTGAAACAAATTCGGACATCCATGCTCATTATACACGCCACTGTCATAAGATACATGAAACTAGAATAAATCATGAATTTGCAACAGGGTGCATCAGACAGAGCCTTCCAAAGCTAATAAATAAAACAGAATCTATAGTCATCCAAAAACTTGAGACGCACAGTTTGAAAGGCTTTAATGAATATGTTAAAAACAGATTTCTACAAAACTATTCCAACATATGTGTCATCCCAAATTGCTATATTTGTGGAAATGAAACATAGTACCTACTATGCAATTCTTTTTATTGATATACTATTCTAAAATTGTTATCTTTTTCTAAATCATCCATTTATTATTCTTTGATATTTGCTTTGCAGGCTGGTATAAATTATCATTGATTATCACTATCTCTAATGTTCAATGAACAAACTTAGCATTATTTGTAACTTATGATAATATTATAACCCAATTATGTTTTTTTTTTCCTAATCTAAGTTAAATTAATTATAAACTCCGTCAATTGTTGAGGTTGCCTAATCAGGAGTTCTGGGTGGCTCCCATGCCAGCGACCTTTTGGTCTTAATGGGAGTCTCCCAGATCCTTTTTGTAAAGGGGTCAAATAAATTGTTTCTGAGTTCTGAGTTCTGAGTTCAGTGCTGAAACCAGTAAGTTTATATAAGTCATGTCTCAGTGCTTCTAGCAGTATTACATGGGTATATATCTCAGTGCTGTGACCAGTAAGTTTATATAAGTCATGTCTCAGTGCTTCTAACAGCATTACATGGGTATATATCTCAGTGCTGTGACCAGTAAGTTTATATAAGTCATGTCTCAGTGAGGGATGTGACCAGTAAGTATTATATGGATCATGTCACGGTGAGGGCTGTGACCAGTAAGTATTATATGGGTCATGTCACAGTGAGGGATGTGACCAGTAAGTATTATATGGGCCATGTCACAGTGAGGGCTGTGACCAGTAAGTATTATATGGGCCATGTCACAGTGAGGGCTGTGACCAGTAAGTATTATATGGGCCATGTCACAGTGAGGGCTGTGACCAGTAAGTATTATATGGGCCATGTCACAGTGAGGGCTGTGGCCAGTAAGTATTATATGGGCTATGTCACAGTGAGGGCTGTGACCAGTAAGTATTATATGGGCCATGTCATAGTGCTTTGACTTGTGTAATATGAGTCATACAGCGTGAATCATGCTTCTGTGCTGTGACCATGTCAATTGGGGTTTGATTTCCTTGTGATAACTATCAGAATTTTGATTAATCACAACCACTATTGTTCAGACATATTTGCAATTAAGCAGTTAATGGATTGAGAGGATAGCCAAAATAATGATTTATTTAGCAAGGCACCTCAGGTGATTAATTTTCTTAATTGTGTATTTATGTATTTCAGGTGAACTGCAAGACAAGCTGACAGAATTGAGTCGACAATTAGAGGATATACGGGATCGAAGGCTACAACAGGAGATGGAGTTGGAAATGATGGAAGATCCCACTATGAAGGTAAAGGGTTTGTTGGTGATTCCATGAGGATTGCAAGGGTTTAGAAGAGTCCACCATCGAAGTAAAGTGTGTCCTTGAGTATTCAGATATGCTGAAGGGCTACCCTTTTTGTTTCTTCTTGTTGCAGTGATTACTACTGAAATTATCCTTCATATTTTGACAAAAAATGGAGCTTAAAAGCTAAAAATTGGGATAAAACAAATTTAAATGGTTGATAATATTCATAATTTGTCATTTCAGGAAAGATTGCAAAAAGAATTGAATCAGGTGATAGAAGAGGAAAATGAAAAACAGCAGGAGGTAAGATGATCAAAACATGAGTGAAGAACTGAAAAAAATAACAGCATGTGATACAGACAAATTGTTATGTAATGTGATGTTTATAATATTTACTCATTGGGAATATAGAAAATATAGAACAAGATATTACTGGTTATAAGAATCTACAATGTGTCTTAAATTTTTGTTTTATTGAGATAATGATTTTGTGTTTTTTGAACTGCAACGTATCTATTAATTTTATTTTCAGTACAAGATCCTGGCATCAATGTTAAACCAGAATTAGAGTTTGTAGTGAATGGGATATCAATATCCATCAATTTGGAATTCCATTGCAAGCACCAGGAATTGAATGCAGCTTTGTTTATCATCATTTGCAGTAAACAGTACAGGATTAAACCATCCACAGACCATAGAACAAATATTTCACTTCAATATGGAAACAATATCTGAAAACACTCCGTTTTTTTTACCAATTTTAAGGTATGCATCAGAGGGTGTAAAAGATTTAAGATAATATATCATGCAAATGAAGAAACTGAGGGCTAGTTATTATTTGCTTGTTGAAGGGAAGGCAATCATGCCAGGCCTTACTGGAGAGATGAGTTGATATCGTGAAAATGCATATTTGATAAAGTCAGGTATTGGAGCAAACAGATAAATTGGACAGTGATAGACAAAGACTTTTTTGTCATATTTTTAAGTGAAATCAGTGAACAGTAGGATAGCTTGATTATTTCTTTGCCTTGTTGTCACAAATAATAAATGTAATAATAAGAAACTATCTTTAAAATGGTTATCTTTTTCCAAACAAAAAACAATTTGGAGAATTTTTTTTCATAGTGTTCTTAACTGCCATTATTTGAATATGAAATCTGTATATATTCATGTCTACATTTGAACTTTGTATATTTGTAAATAATAAAGTATTTTTAACAGAGATTATTCATAATCTTGATATATCTGTATATGAGACTTTGTTTTTTTTATTTAAAAGCAAATCTATGTTTGGACTTATTTTGAAGTAGAAATTATTTTCCACAGAAATGTTTAGAAACTAATGATATGAAAGTTACAGTTTATAAAAACATTCATTGGGGTGTTTAACTGAGAATATGTACATCTTCAAAAAGTCCCACAAGAATGTGACACAATCCATTTAGGGCAAAATGAAATAAAGAGAGTCAAAGAGGCAAAGTATCTTGGTGCAATTTTAGATGATGAGCTTAGTTGGAATGCTCATGTCAAAAGCCTCATAGGAACTCTAGTAAAATATGCAGGGTCATTAAAGATAATACATCACTTCTTGCCTGAAAAATGTAAACGACAGCTCTTTTTTGGATTCATCTACAGCAAAATTCAATATGCAATAGAGGTATATGGTCACACCAGCCAAAAGAACATTAAAAATATTCAAACATTACAAAATAGAGTATTAAAAATCCTGTTTTCCAGAGATTGGTACACACCAACAATGGTATTACACAAGGAACTGAAATTGTTAACTGTTAAAGACATTTTTCAATTGCAAATCTGCAAATTTGTCAAAAATCAACATTTAGGCCATCTACCCCATGTGTTTGATGAATATTTTCCTACAAATAACTCAATACATGGTCATAACACAAGAAATTCGAGCAACATGCATGTCATTAGAAAAAGAACAACTGTTGGTCAAAAAACAGTAAAATGCCAAGGTGTCAAAATTTACAACAAGCTTCCTGGTACAGTAAAAAACTGCACTACAATAGAGGGTTTCAAGAGAAAAGCAAAGGAATTCTTTATCTCTTGCTACTAGCTGTTATATAATCACATAACAAACATGCCACTCGTCATACTCTAAAATAACTAATATGTTAACATGATATGGTTAAATCATCGTGGTTACCAGCTAGATAAGATTAATCTTTTCTGGTAACCGTTCATTTTCTATATAACTTTCCTATAAGAATTTATCTATATGTAAGTAAAATGTAAACATGTATTATATATCTTAATGTTGTAGAAAATGATAAATAAAAACATTCATTCATTCATTCATTCATTCATTCATCTTTGAATATTTCGTTTCCGTCCATTTTTATACTTATAAAACATACATCAGTCGCAGCGATGTATATTCCCAAAGATATTGATGCAAAAGTCTGAAATGAAAATGCTTTTTTTATCACAAGTGCCTTCAGCTGGGAAGGGATGCTTGTGCAACTATCTCTCACTTGTGCAGCTATCTCACTTATGCAGCTCTCTTATTGTTTATAGCTATCTCTCACATAGGCCCCCTGCCAATCTTTCTGACCAATGATTAAATATAGAGGAGTCGTTCTGGTTCCAGTAAAGTTGTACAGTTCTGGTGAGTACATTTCAATGGGGGGAAAAACAACATGGAGATCGTCAATCAGCCTAAGCCTACATCTATTTTATCTGACGAATGTAAATCATACAAAAATTATATACATATATATATATATATATATATATATATATATATATATATATATATATATATATATATATATATATATATATATATATAAATATAATTGATAGTTACGGACCCATCTCATATTAGAAAAGTGATAGTTACGGAGCCACCTAAGTTACGGAGCCATTTTCGTGGCTCCGTAACTTTTAGCCCCCATCTATTTTTAAAATAAGGAAATCTGGTAGCATTTTGGCTTTTAAAATCTAAACTGGATGGCAATAGCTTTATTTTGGAGAAGTTTAAAGTTGTAAAACTGCTCTGGAAACACAACAAAAATCTAAGTGAAATTTAGACATGTATATATCATGTATATAGGTATATAATCTAAAACAGGTAGTTACGGTGCCATCCAGCTTTTTGTCCATATCTTTTTAATTTCATATATATATATATTTATTTCCTTGCCAGGAAAATATTTTCCAAACTGTTTTACACTGTTCCTCTTATTTTTAAGGCAATCTGTTTAGTAGCTATAAAAATATAGGATTTTATAGGTTTTGATGGCACAGTTTTTCAAAAGTCAACAAAAATGCAGTGCCCCCTGGTGAAAAAATCTTGTATATGTATGGATGGAAGAGAGAAGAGAGGACATGAAAAAAAAAGATTATTATCATTATTATTATATTTTATAATTAAAATATTTTCCTGCCAAGGAAATAAATAAATATATATATAAATATATATGAAATTAAAAAGCTGGGAGTGTCAGGTGATCATAGTACAGAGCCTCAGACAGATTTGCTGAGTCAGTGGTGAGGAGGCACTTCCAAGGTTGCCTGTGCCCGTTGAGGAAATGGCCGAGAGGTTTTGAAATATGTAAGTGTCAGTGTTTATAAGTTCTATGTACATTATTCATGAATGTTATTTATCCAAATGTGACATGAAATTGAGATATCAAAACCAGTTACTGTTTGATTATAGATACATGTACGTATCGATCGTTTTCATGTTACGATGTCCACGAGTTGTTTCTCGTGCATGCAGCGCTCTTCTGCAGTACATGGGGAGTCTGTAGGTTTTTAAATTTTGAAAATCCATCCATTATTAGCAGAGTTAATCTGTGAGTGTCATTTACCCAGCTTTACTGGGCCTCTTCAATAAAAAATAGCCTGCATATCTTTTCTCCAAAACGTTTTTACGGAACAATAACAAAGTTTTTCGGCAAAGTTTTCACTGGGTTCCCTTATACAGTGACCGGCAGCCAAATCCGGACACTCTCAATGTCTCATGTTTTTCACTCCCGATTTTCACAACATCTACATCTATATGTTTACTCGGCAAAACCAATTGGCATCCCGCCGATAGTGCAAAATTGCACTAGGGTGCAGCTGGTCAACACCCTTTAAAAACTGTGTAAAAACTGCTCACGTCAAAAGAAGATCTTCGACAGGAGTTTTAATGATACCCGTTCAATATTAACAGAAATAGCGTGATTTTCACGCATTCAGTAAACCTGCAGATTGTCTGAGTTCACATTGATTGAGTTATATGGTGATGTTGGTCTGGTCACCACTTCTGACATCATTTGACAGTGACACAAACATTCTTGCCGTGAAAACAATTAAAGACTTTTAACGTTTTGAAAGGAATAGGACTAACAAGATGAAGTGTGAGGTACAATATACAGCTCAATTGCAATTAGTACAGAACAGTTTTACTCGATATTTGACCGAGTTAAAAATTTCAATATAAAACAGTGACAATATATGAAATCTACAGAGCACCCAAAATGTCAGTTTTATCAAAGATAATGCAATCATAAATAATAATTATCAACGATGAATGATAATGGCATGTTATATTATTCATATTTGTTGCTTCCGGTCAGAAATATTAAAAAATTATCATGATTTGGGACAGGAAACCGTTCATCTTACATTTCAATATAAAACAGTGACAATATATGAAATCTACAGAGCACCCAAAATGTCAGTTTTATCAAAGATAATGCAATCATAAATAATCATTAGCAAGAATGAATGATAACGGCATGTAATGTTATTCATATTTGTTGCTTTCGGTCAGAAATATTTAATAATTTTCATGATTTGGGGCAAGAATCTGTTCATCTTACATTTCAATATAAAACAGTGACAATATAGGAAATCTACAGAGCACCCAAAATGTCAGTTTTATCAAAGATAATGCAATCATAAATGATAATTAGCGAGAATGAATGATAATGGCATGTAATATTAATCACATTTGTTGGTTTTGTGCAAAAATATTTAATAATTTTCATGATTTGGGGCAAGAAACTGTTCATTTTACATTTCAATATAAAACAGTGACAATATATGAAATCTACAGAGCACCCAAAATGTCAGTTTTCTCAAAGATAATGCAATCATAAATGATAATTAACAAGAACGAATGATTACGGCATGTAATATTAATCATATTTGTTGCTTTCGGTCAGAAATATTTAATAATTTTCATGATTTGGGGCAAGAATCTGTTCATCTTACATTTCAATATATATAAAACAGTGACAATATATGAAATCTACAGGGCATCCAAAATGTCAGTTTTATCAAAGATAATGCAATCATAAATGATAATTATCAACGATGGATGATAATGGCACGTAATGCTATTCATATTTGTTGGTTTCGGTCAGAAATATTAAAAAATTATCATGATTTGGGACAAGAATCTGTTCATCTTACATTTCAATATGAAACATTGACAATATAGGAAATCTACAAGGCATCCAAAATGTCAGTTTTCTCAAAGATAATGCAATCATAAATGATAATTAGCATGAATGGATGATAACGGCATGTTATATTATTCATATTTGTTGCTTTCGGTCAGAAATATTTAATAATTTTCATGATTTGGGGCAAGAATCTGTTCATCTTACATTTCAATATAAAACAGTGACAATATATGAAATCTACAGGGCATCCAAAATGTCAGTTTTTACCCTCAGCCCCTGATGTAATCAGGCTGAGGGTATTGCAGTACTCCTGGCGTGGGTATGTATGTATGTATGTATGTATGTCTGTATGTATGTATGTCTGTAGCGAACATCCTTGTCATCGCGATAACTCAAGAACAAATGATGGCAGCTTCATGAAACTTTGCACACATATGCATCTGGTGAAAACCTCGGACGAGTTTGATGGACGGCGACCTTGACCTATTTTTCAAGGTCACAGGGACAATTATGTGAAATCCCAAGAATCACAAGAACGAATGATGGCAGCTTTATGAGATTTGACACACACAAGCATCTGGTGAAGACCTCAGAATTTGTCCTATGAAACATGACCTTCACCTACTTTTCAAGGTCACAGGGACAATTATGTGAAATCATCTTGTCATCGCGATAACTAGAGAACAAATGATGGCAGCTTCGTGAAACTTGACACATATAAGCATCTGGTGAAAACCTCGGACGAGTTCGATGGACGGTGACCTTGACCTATTTTTCAAGGTCACAGGGACAATTATGTGAAATCCCAAGAATCGCATAACTCAAGAACAAATGATGGCAGCTTTATGAGATTTGACACCCATAAGCATCTGGTGAAGACCTCAGAATTGTTTCTATAAAACATAACCTTCACCTACTTTTCAAGGTCACATGGACAATTATTTGAGATCATCCTTGTCATCGCGATAGTCCGAGAACAAATGATGGCAGCTTCGTGAAACTTAACACATATAAGCATCTAATAATAATAATAATAATAAAATTTGTATAGCGCTGATACCAGACAAGTCTGTTCATAGCGCTGAGCTCAGGACATGCATCCTGAAGAGATGAGTTTTCAGTCTATTCTTAAACGAGGAGACTGAAGTACTTGTCCTAATATTAGTAGGCAAGGAATTCCATAGTCGTGGACCTACAGATGAGAAGGCCCTGTCACCTACTGTCCTTAGCCTAAAAACCTCGGACGAGTTCGATGGACGGTGACCTTGACCTATTTTTCAAGGTCACGGACAATTATGTGTAATCCCAAGAATCGCAATAACTCAAGAACGAATGATGGCAGCTTTATGAGATTTGACACACACAAGCATCTGGTGAAGACCTCAGACTTCTCATGATGGAACATGACCTTCAACTACTTTTCAAGGTCACAGGGACAATAATGTGAAATCATCCTTGTCATCGTGATAACTCAAGAACAAATGATGGCAGCTTCATGAAACTTTACACGCATAAGCATTTGTTGAAAACCTCAGACTAGTTGGGTGGACGGCGACCTTGACCTATTTTTCAAGGTCACAGGGACAAATATGTGAAATCCCAAGAATCGCAATAACTCAAGAACGAATGATCGCAGCTTTATGAGATTTAACACACACAAGCATCTGGTGAAAACCTCAGACTTCTCATGGTGGACCATGACCTTCACCTACTTTTCAAGGTCACAGGGACAATTATGTGAAATCATCCTTGTCATCGCGATAACTCGAGAACAAATGATGGCAGCTTCATGAAACTTGACACACATAAGCATCTGATGAAAACCTCAGACATTTGTGTATGGAACATGACCTTCACCTACTTTTCAAGGTCACAGTTACAATTATGTGAAATCCCTATCATTGCTATAACTCGAGAACGAATGTTGGCAGCTTTATGAGACTTGACACACATAAGCATCTGGTGAAGACCTCAGACTTCTCTTGATGGAACATGACCTTTACCTACTTTTCAAGGTCACAGGGACAATCATGTCAAATCCACGTCATTGCAATAACTTAAGAACAAATAATGGCAGCTTCATGAAAATTGACACACATAAGCATCTTGGAAGTCTTCACATGAGTTTGATGGACGGTGACCTTAACCTGCTTTTCAAGGTCACCTGCCCATCTCAATAATTCTAGAGTAAATGATGACAGTTTCATGATACTTGACACACCTAAGCTATCAAAGGAAGTAGATTTTATGGGTTTTTTTTACCCCTGCATCAATTTGCCTTGGTGCAGTGACGTTTTGTTCACAAATATTGTGTGGAGCGAATGTTGTGCAATGAGTTACCAGGGCTGAGGGTTGATGCATCTCTGATGCCTATGTTATCAAAGATAATGCAATCATAAATAATAATTATCAACGATGGATGATAATGGCACGTAATGTTATTCATATTTGTTGGTTTCGGTCAGAAATATTAAAATATTATCATGATTTGGGACAAGAATCTGTTCATCTTACATTTCAATATGAAACATTGACAATATAGGAAATCTACAGGGCATCCAAAATGTCAGTTTTATCAAAGATAATGCAATCATAAATGATAATTATCAACGATGGATGATAATGGCACGTAATGCTATTCATATTTGTTGGTTTCGGTCAGAAATATTAAAAAATTATCATGATTTGGGACAAGAATCTGTTCATCTTACATTTCAATATGAAACATTGACAATATAGGAAATCTACAAGGCATCCAAAATGTCAGTTTTCTCAAAGATAATGCAATCATAAATGATAATTATCAACGATGGATGATAATGGCACGTAATGCTATTCATATTTGTTGGTTTCGGTCAGAAATATTAAAAAATTTTCATGATTTGGGACAAGAATCTGTTCATCTTACATTTCAATATGAAACATTGACAATATAGGAAATCTACAAGGCATCCAAAATGTCAGTTTTCTCAAAGATAATGCAATCATAAATGATAATTAGCATGAATGGATGATAACGGCATGTTATATTATTCATATTTGTTGCTTTCGGTCAGAAATATTTAATAATTTTCATGATTTGGGGCAAGAATCTGTTCATCTTACATTTCAATATAAAACAGTGACAATATATGAAATCTACAGGGCATCCAAAATGTCAGTTTTATCAAAGATAATGCAATCATAAATAATAATTATCAACGATGGATGATAATGGCACGTAATGTTATTCATATTTGTTGGTTTCGGTCAGAAATATTAAAAAATTATCATGATTTGGGACAAGAATCTGTTCATCTTACATTTCAATATAAAACAGTGACAATATATGAAATCTACAGGGCACCCAAAATGTCAGTTTTATCAAAGATAATGCAATCATAAATGATAATTAGCGAGAATGAATGATAATGGCATGTAATATTAATCACATTTGTTGGTTTTGTGCAAAAATATTTAATAATTTTCATGATTTGGGGCAAGAAACTGTTCATTTTACATTTCAATATAAAACAGTGACAATATATGAAATCTACAAGGCATCCAAAATGTCAGTTTTCTCAAAGATAATGCAATCATAAATGATAATTAGCATGAATGGATGATAACGGCATGTTATATTATTCATATTTGTTGCTTTCGGTCAGAAATATTTAATAATTTTCATGATTTGGGGCAAGAATCTCTTCATCTTACATTTCAATATAAAACAGTGACAATATATGAAATCTACAGAGCACCTCAAATGTCAGTTTTATCAAAGATAATGCAATCATAAATAATAATTATCAACGATGAATGATAATGGCATGTTATATTATTCATATTTGTTGCTTCCGGTCAGAAATATTAAAAAATTATCATGATTTGGGACAGGAAACTGTTCATCTTACATTTCAATATAAAACAGTGACAATATATGAAATCTACAGAGCACCCAAAATGTCAGTTTCTCAAAGATAATGCAATCATAAATGATAATTAGCAGAAATGAGTGTTAACGGCATGTAATATTAATCATATTTGTTGCTTTCGGTCAGAAATATTTAATAATTTTCATGGTTTGGGACAAGAATCTGTTCATCTTACATTTCAATATAAAACAGTGACAATATAAGAAATCTACAGGGCATCCAAAATGTCAGTTTTCTCAAAGATAATGCAATCATAAATGATAATTAGCAAGAATGGATGACAACGGCATGTTATATTATTCATATTTGTTGCTTTCGGTCAGAAATATTTAATAATTTTCATGATTTGGGGCAAGAATCTCTTCATCTTACATTTCAATATAAAACAGTGACAATATATGAAATCTACAGAGCACCCAAAATGTCAGTTTTATCAAAGATAATGCAATCATAAATAATAATTATCAACGATGAATGATAATGGCATGTTATATTATTCATATTTGTTGCTTTCGGTCAGAAATATTAAAAAATTATCATGATTTGGGACAGGAAACTGTTCATCTTACATTTCAATATAAAACAGTGACAATATAGGAAATCTACAAGGCATCCAAAATGCCAGTTTTCTCAAAGATAATGCAATCATAAATGATAAATATCAACGATGAATGTTAACGGCATGTAATATTAATCATATTTGTTGCTTTCGGTCAGAAATATTGAAAAATTATTAAATATCTTTACACTAACCAACAAATGTGAATGATATAACTTTCCGTCATCATTCATTCTTGCTGATTATCAGTTATGATTGCATTCTTTTTGAGAAAACTGACATTTTAGATGCCCTGCAGGTTTCATATATTGACTCTTTTGTATTGATATATAAGAGGAACAGTTTCCTGCCAGATAATGCATTCATAAATGATAATTAGCAAGAATGAATGATAACGGCATATAATAATATTCATATTTGTTGGTTTCGGTCACAAATATTTAATAATTTTCATGATTTGGGGCAAGAATCTGTTCATCTTACATTTCAATACAAAACAGTGACAAAATATGAAATCTACTGGGCACCCAAAATGTTAGTTTTCTCAAAGATAATGTATTCAAAAATGATAATTACCAAAAATGAATGATAACGGCATGTTATATTATTCACATTTGTTGGTTTCGGTCAGAAATATTAAAACAATTATTGCAAAGATAATGCAATCAAATGATAATTAGCAAAAATGAATGAGAACTGTTTGTCATATTATTCACATTTGTTGGTTTCGGAAATATTTAATAATTTTCATGATTTGGGGCAGGAAACTGTTCATCTTACATTTTAATACAAAAAGGTGACAGTATATGAAATCTACAGGGCACCCAAAATGTCAGTTTTCTCAAAGATAATGCAGTGTTCGCCAAAACTTTTTGACCCACATCAGACAATATGTCTGATGTTCAGCCAGCCAACATCAGACATTTGTCTTCAACATCAGACATTTCAACGCGTACTTTTTCTTTTTTATTTCTTGGCTTTTTCGCGCTTGTGACAGATAATAATAATAATAATAATAATGATTTGTATAGCGCTATATCAGACTAGGTCTGCTCATGGCACGATATTCCGCTTATACTTACCTACATACCAACCTACATACCTACATATCTACCTACATACCAACCTAACTACATATCTAACTACATACCAACCTACATATCTACCTACATACCTACCTACATACTAACCTACATACATACCAACCTACATACCTACCTACATATCTACCTAAAAATCTGCATACATACCTACATACATACCTACATATTTCTGATTATTTATCAATTGAAAATTAATCGAAAATCAATCGAAAATTAATCAAATATTTATTTAAAGAAAGCTAAGAATACCCAAAGTTGTAAAATTGTCGTCTGCTCTTTTCAGGCTTTTTGACTGATACGTGACGTTTTTTAATATGAATTTGAACTAGAAATAATGATAGGGGACCAGATTACGAACCTCATTTGATTTATGTGTAAAGTCGTGCACGTTTTTGAAATTGTTAAATGAGTACGAATCCCGAAAACGTGCTCGACTTTTGAACAGGAGTGAACACGGCGGAAATAATCAGGCGGGGACAAACGTAATGACCCGGATATAGCTCAAACTTTACAAAATGGCGGCAACCGAAAATCTCCGAAAACGAACTAATAAAACGTATTTGTGACGACTTCAATGAGAAACTGCGCAGGTAAAGAATGGCGGACAATTTGGCCGCCGTTGTCAGTCATTATCGGCGGACAATGTGAAATAACGGCCGGCTTTGTCCGACGGGCCGACGACTTTTGGCGAACACTATAATGCAATCATAAATGATAATTAGCAACAATGAATGATAACGGCATGTTACATTATTCACATTTGTTTGTTTCGGTCAGAAATATTTAATAATTTTCATGATTTGGGGCATGAAACTGCATCTTATATTTCAATACAAAACAGTGACAAAATATGAAATCTACAGGGCACCCAAAATGTCAGTTTTCTCAAAGATAATATATTTTGATATGATATCCAACAAGAAAGAATGATAATGGCATAAATATTATTCCCATTTGTTGGCTTTGTTAAAAAATATTTGATAATTCTCATGATTTGGGGCAGAAAACTGTTCATCTTACATTTTGATGTATGAAATCTACAGAGCACCCAAAATAGTCAGTTTTCTAATGCAATCATAAATTATAATTGTCAATAATGAATGATAATGGCATGAAATATTAATCACATTTATTGGTTTTGGGAACAAACATTAAAAAATTATCATGATTTGGGGCAGTAAAACCACTTCTCAGATATTATGTAAATTTTTTTGTCATATTACAGGTGAGGAAAATGCTGTACACCCAGATACCGACAAGGACTTTGCTGAGGTCAAGGCCAGGATGTTGAAGGGGTGTGGCTGCAAGAAGCAGAACTGCTTCTCTTCCTTCACCGAAGAGGATGACTATGAGCATAGACTCTGCATGAAGCAACCCCCATAAGAGCCTTATATATATCTGTGGCTCCGTAACTCTTTAAATTTTAATATACATTTAGCCAATTGGTTCATTTGGTCAATTGGTTCCATTACCTAAACCTTGTTAATGTTCATGAATCCCACTGATTGGCACTTTTGATGGCTCTTTTATTGTCTTACCCATATATACAGGACCCATTACCCATAAATATATTGACCAAATGTACCAATTGGCTAAAAACGATTTCAGGTTTTTTTCATAAATAAGGGAAATCACAATAGTTACGGAGCCACATATATATATAATATGTGTTAGGTTTATGGGTAATGGGCCCCATATATATATATATATATGTGGGTAAGACAATAAAATAGCCATCAAAAGTGGGATTAATGAAAATTAACAAAATTTAGGTAATGGAGCCAATTGACCAAATGAAACAATTGGCTAAATGTATATTAAAATGTAAAGAGTTACGGAGCCACATATATATTTATAGATGTGGCTCCGTAACTCTATAAAATATATATATATATTTGTGCACTATTTGCTATTTATATACCTGATAGCAGATTTTGGCCTCATGAGACTAACATCAGGTTCATCCTGGATTTGTCATAATATTGTCTGGACCTGTGTAATATCTGGTATTTGATCATTGATATATTTCTATAAAAAATTTTCCCAACAACTTACCATAACCTGATAAATGAGAACTGATTACCATCAATTTTGATCTGTATATACTTCTATAAATCGACAATAAAATTATTTATATTTACAATGACTACTTTGTTATTAATCATTTTGAGTCGTATAGCTATAGACTGCCCATTAGGGCCCATTATCCATAAACCTAACACACATATATATATTGGCTCCGTAACTGTCACTTTTCTAATATGAGATGGGTCCGTAACTATCAATTATAGATATATATATATATGTGGCTCCGTAACTCTTTGCATTTTAATATACATTTAGCCAATTGGTTCATTTGGTCAATTGGCTCCATTACCTAAATCTTGTTAATGTTCATGAATCCCACTGATTGGTACTTTTGATGGCTATTTTATTGTCTTACCCATATATACAGGACCCATTACCCATAAATATATTGACCAAATGTACCAATTGGCTAAAAACAATTTCAAGTTTTTTTTCATAAATCAGGGGAAAAGAGTTACGGAGCCAAACACACATATGTATATATATAACTATAACTATAATTGATAGTTACGGACCCATCTCATATTAGAAAAGTGATAGTTATGGAGCCATCTCATATTAAAAAAGTGATAGTTACGGAGCCATCTCATATTAGAAAAGTGATAGTTACGGAGCCGATATATATATATATATATATATATGTGTTAGGTTTATCGGTAAAGATTTAGGTAATGGAGCCAATTGACCAAATGAACCAATTGGCTAAATGTATATTAAAATGCAAAGACTTACGGAGCCACATATATATTTATAGATGTGGCTCTGTAACTCTATAAAATATATATATATATTTGTGCACTATTTGCTATTTATATACCTGATAGCAGATTTTGGCCTCATGAGACTAACATCAGGTTCATCCTGGATTTGTCATAATATTGTCTGGACCTGTGTAATATCTGGTATTTGATCATTGATATATTTCTATAAAAAATTTTCCCAACAACTTACCATAACCTGATAAATGAGAACTGATTACCATCAATTTTGATCTGTATATACTTCTATAAATCGACAATAAAATTATTTATATTTACAATGACTACTTTGTTATTAATCATTTTGAGTCGTATAGCTATAGACTGCCCATTAGGGCCCATTATCCATAAACCTAACACACATATATATATTGGCTCCGTAACTGTCACTTTTCTAATATGAGATGGGTCCGTAACTATCAATTATAGATATATATATATGTGGCTCCGTAACTCTTTAAATTTTAATATACATTTAGCCAATTGGTTCATTTGGTCAATTGGCTCCATTACCTAAATCTTGTTAATGTTCATGAATCCCACTGATTGGTACTTTTGATGGCTATTTTATTGTCTTACCCATATATACAGGGCCCATTACCCATAAATATATTGACCAAATGTACCAATTGGCTAAAAACAATTTCAAGTTTTTTTTCATAAATCAGGGGAAAAGAGTTACGGAGCCACACACACATATGTATATATATATATATATAACTATAACTATAATTGATAGTTACGGACCCATCTCATATTAGAAAAGTGATAGTAACGGAGCCAATATATATATATATATATATATATGTGTGTTAGGTTTAATTATGGGTAATGGGCCCTATATATATGGGTAAGACAATAAAATAGCCATCAAAAGTGGGATTAGTGAACATTAACAAGATTTAGGTAATGGAGCCAATTGACCAAATGAACCAATTGGCTAAATGTATATTAAAATGTAAAGAGTTACGGAGCCACATATATAACTATGATTGATAGTTACGGAGCCATCTCATATTAGAAAAGTGATAGTTACGGAGCCATCTCATATTAGAAAAGTGATAGTTATGGAGCCATCTCATATTAAAAAAAGTGATAGTTACGGAGCCATCTCATATTAGAAAAGTGATAGTTACGGAGCCGATATATATATATATATGTGTTAGGTTTGTCGGTAATGGGTCCTATATGCATGGGTAAGACAATAAAATAGCCATCAAAAGTGGGATTAATGAACATTAACAAGATTTAGGTAATGGAGCCAATTGACCAAATGAAACAATTGGCTAAATGTATATTAAAATGTAAAGAGTTACGGAGCCACATATATATATATATATTTATATATGTGGCTCCGTAACTACCTGTTTTTGATAGTGGCTCCGTAACTATCACTCTGTACTTGAAAAAAGTTACGGAGCCACATATATAATAAAAAATCAAGAGTTACGGAGCCACCAAAATATATATATTTTATTAATGGACAGAATTAATTCATATCCATGAAGTAAATAGAATATGTTTCCTGTGACTGTTTCAGCCAAAAGAGGATATATGCCAGATGAGAGTTTTCTGAATAAATCCACTTTAATCATGTGGCTCCGTAACTATCACTTTTATAACGTGGCTCCGTAACATACAATCCATAGTTATATATATATATATATATATATATATATATATATATTTATATATTCATATATATTAATATACTGATTTCTCTTAAGGGATGTGCATCAATAGTCAAAACAATGTTTTTACTGTTTCAGGCACTGGATGACCTAATATGCTGTTGTTTCATGATGTCCCCATTCAATCCTCTAATTAGATATTTGAAGAAAAAAAACCAGACTCTATTTATTACGTGTTATAAACCATACAGATTGGGAGACAATCACTCAGTTCAGTTTCAATTTCTTCATTCTAAATTTGATTGTGGATGTGTGGTCCGTGGATCAGAACATGCATTATACAAAATAATGCTTGATCCAAGTAGTGTGGTATTGTACTGTTTACTGCTAGTACATGCTATCATGTAGTGATATCATACATAAAGGATAACTCAAACAACCGAGATCAAGTATCAATGTGTATTCATCTAGCGTGTAGGGGAAACTCCCCGATGTGGGACTGCGCCCCAATATACATACATTGTGTCAGTGTGTGGCATGGGCCGGGGCCTCACGCATCAGTGATCTTACTATACAACATGCCCCCTATTAAATTAAGAAAATTAATGTAACTTTCTTTTAGATTAACATATGAAAGAAATCATTAAATTTCTAAATATAATATACAATAAGATGTAACCTTGTTACTATACAACATGCCCCTTATTAAAAGGGTATAGGAGTCCACTTGTTTCATAAATATGTCCATTTGTTTCATAAATATGTAATATTTTAAGATAAATCCTTGTAATATACAAGAGACATTACATATGTCTCGATGTAAATTATGTTGTAATATAATGTAGATTAGATATAACATGCCCAGTAAAAATGCAATATATTAGTCCATGTGCTTGACATGTTAATCAGGAGTCTTTGATTGGCATCCATACTATTTGTTTAAAATATCCTGTATGCCCCCTTTTAAAGGAGCCTGAAATGGCATAAAGCAAGTTGTATAATGTGGGGCTTCAATTGATAACTCTGAAAATAGACTTAGTAATATAACACACATCTTGAAAAACATATTTTCAAACTACTACTAATAATTATCAATTATAATAGATTAAACACACCATTATATAATAAAAGTACTTCATACTATTGTACAATAGTAATCAAATTAATATATTCTAGACAATCATACAAACATAGTTGTTGTTATTAGAAAAGAACATTTTACTGTTATATATATAATATCTTCAAAATAAAACTTTATTATTTAAACAATCATCTCATTAAAAAGTAGTTTCATATATCTAGACTACACTGTAAGGAGGTCCATCCTGTGTATCATATGCTCAAACCATGTCAATTAAATTTACTATAAAGCCTTATAGGGATAAATGTTATTTATGTGCTGAATTGACGCAGCATTGGGTCTGTGGGGTTATTTTCCTGAACAGTTGGTTAGTCTATTTTAATTGGTGTTTTCAGCCTTTTCTGAAGTTGCATCTGTTTTGTAATCAATAGTGCAATGGCGATAAGTGAGAGAATGTGGAGAATAGCAAAGATTGTGGTAGATGACAATAGTGACGCGAGCCAGTTTCTTTTGTTAATTTTCTTTATATGATACATAATTTCATCTGTTTTGGTTGAGAAGAATTTGGTATTATTGGTTTGGGTAGATTCAATTAACTTTTTAACATCATAAGATAATTTTTCATCCTTATTAATAACATTTTTCCATTTGTCTTGAAAGATATTGGTTGAAGCAATTTCTAATTCCATAGTGGTAACATTATATTTAGGGCCAGTATAGTTAAGATACCATTCAGTGTTATATAACTCTTGAAAGAATTTCTGATTATTATTTTTAATTTCTGATTTAGAAGTGCGGTTATAACAAGCCGAAATGCCGGCCGGCAGTGTGAAGTAATGGCCGGTCAGTGCACATTGACAATTCAATGTAATTAAAGTGATCAGCAGGCTGGTCACTTTGACCGCGGGTTTGTCGGCACAAGTTAACAAAAGTTGTTGTGTCGGGGCTGCAATTGCAAATTGTCCTGCACCCAAATATAGGATCTCATGAAAGTTGTCAGGGACATTTGGAGACAGTTCTTTACTACATAATTTGTTTATGCCTAGTGTGTCATTAAAGAATAGTGCCGAAGAGCAGCTTTTTATAGACTTTTCTGTGGGGTAGATAGGTGTGTCACATCTTGAATATACCTCTTCTGTGCAGTGTCCTATTTCTTCTAACTCTGAATAAAATAGATTGTCTGAACTTACAGCTCTATATTTAGAATGGCTTGTCAATTTTGTTATTGCAGAACTACCATTGAACCTAATGGGAGTGTATAAGACGAGCGTGAAGTTCTTTTGATATTTGATATTTGATATTTGACGTTTTTTTCAAAAGGTGTCAACAAGTATGTATCAGTGTAACCTTTTGGGACATGGTGAAAAAAGTTATGTTAAAGGATATATATCCTGTCAAAAACGGATATATCCCTTTTCCTGTGACAAATGAGTTTTTCAGTATGATTAAAGGCCTTCTCTACCTGGTAGCACAGTCTTAATCATTTAATATCAATATATTAATGGAGAATGACTGTATACACTGGATACCCTTTTGGTATTTGGGTAAAAATGTTATGTAAAAGGATATATATCCTTTAAAACACTAAAATGTACCTTTAGCTATCTCAAACACATTTTTTAGCATGATAATGATTCCCAAGCATTGTTTCACAGCCTTCCCAAACTTGGATATACTAATACAGGGTTAGACACACTTGCTAGACATGTCTAGAACATATCTAGTGACATTAGAAGGCAAGGAAAAATATATGAATAGGAGATATGGCCCTTTTCCCTTGGCAAAATGTGCATATCCAATACGGCACATTCTAAGAGTTGCCGCACTGTCTTCGCAGATTTAGAGGGACTAATGAGGGGTCAGACAAACTTGCTAGACATGTCTAGAACATATCTAGTGACATTAGAAGGCGAGGAAAAATATATGAGTAGGAGTTATGGCCCTTTTACTCTGCTAAAATTCCCATATTTCAACATTTTTTTATTTTTCAAATGCAAACATTCTAAGAGTTGCCGCACTGTCTTCGCAGATTTTGAGGGACTAATGAGGGGTCAGACAAACTCGCTAGTCATGTCTAGAACATATCTAGTGACATTAGAAGACGAGGAAAAATATATGAGTAGGATATATTGCCCTTTTCCCATGGTTAAATGTGCATATCCAATACAGCACATTCTAAGAGTTGCCGCACTGTCTTGCAGATTTACAGGGACTAATGAGGGGTCAGACATACTTGCTAGACATGTCTAGAACATATCTAGTGACATTAGAAGACGAGGAAAAATATATGAGTAGGAGTTGTGGCTCTTTTCCCATGGCAAAATGTGCATATCCATTAAAGCACATTCTAAGAGTTGCCGCATTGTCTTCGCAGATTTTGAGGGACTAATGAGGGGTCAGACATACTTGCTAGACATGTCTAGAACATATCTAGTGACATTAGAAGACGAGGAAAAATATATGAGTATGAGTTGTGGCCCTTTTACTCTGCTAAAATTCACATATTTCAACATTTTTTTATTTCTCAAATGGGAACATTCTAAGAGTTGCCGCACTGTCTTCGCAGATTTTGAGGGAATAATGAGGGGTCAGACATACTTGCTAGACATGTCTAGAACATATCTAGTGACATTAGAAGACGAGGAAAAATATATGAGTAGTAGTTTTGGCCCTTTTACTCTGCTAAAATTCACATATTTCAACATTTTTTTATTTCTCAAATGGGAACATTCTAAGAGTTGCCGCACTGTCTTCGCAGATTTTGAGGGACTAATGAGGGGTCAGATACATACTTGCTAGACATGTCTAGAACATATCTAGTGACATTAGAAGGCAAGGAAAAATATATGAGTAGGAGTTATGGCCCTTTTACTCTGCTAAAATTCACATATTTCAACATTTTTTTATTTCTCAAATGGGAACATTCTTAGAGTTGCCGCACTGTCTTCGCAGATTTTGAGGGACTAATGAGGGGTCAGACTTACTTGCTAGACATGTCTAGAACATATCTAGTGACATTAGAAGGCGAGGAAAAATATATGAGTAGGATTTATGGCCCTTTTACTCTGCTAAAATTCACATATTTCAACATTTTTTTATTTCTCAAATGTGAACATTCTTAGAGTTGCCGTACTGTCTTCGCAGATTTTGAGGGACTAATGAGGGGTCAGACTTACTTGCTAGACATGTCTAGAACATATCTAGTGACATTAGAAGGCGAGGAAAAATATATGAATAGGAGATATGGCCCTTTTCCCTTGGCAAAATGTGCATATCCAATACAGCACATTCTAAGAGTTGCCGCACTGTCTTCGCAGATTTAGAGGGACTAATGAGGGGTCAGACATACTTGCTAGACATGTCTAGAACATATCTAGTGACATTAGAAGACGAGGAAAAATAAATGAGTAGGAGTTGTGGCCCTTTTACTCTGCTAAAATTCACATATTTCAACATTTTTTTATTTCTCAAATGGGAACAATCTAAGAGTTGCCGCACTGTCTTCGCAGATTTTGAGGGACTAATGAGGGGTCAGACATACTTGCTAGACATGTCTAGAACATATCTAGTGACATTAGAAGGTGAGGAAAAATATATGAGTAGGAAATATGGCCCTTTTCTCATGGCAAAATGTGCATATCCAATACAGCACATTCTAAGAGTTGCCGCACTGTCTTCGCAGATTTACAGGGACTAATGAGGGGTCAGACATACTTGCTAGACATGTCTAGAACATATCTAGTGACATTAGAAGACGAGGAAAAATATATGAGTAGGAGTTGTGGCCCTTTTACTCTGCTAAAATTCACATATTTCAACATTTTTTTATTTCTCAAATGGGAACATTCTAAGAGTTGCCGCACTGTCTTCGCAGATATTGAGGGACTAATGAGGGGTCAGACATACTTGCTAGACATGTCTAGAACATATCTAGTGACATTAGAAGGCGAGGAAAAATATATGAGTAGGAGTTATGGCCTTTTTACTCTGCTAAATTTCACATATTTCAACATTTTTTTATTTTTCAAATGCGAACATTCTAAGAGTTGCCGCACTGTCTTCGCAGATTTTGAGGGGCTAATGAGGGGTCAGACATACTTGCTAGACATGTCTAGAACATATCTAGTGACATTAGAAGGCAAGGAAAAATATATGAGTAGGAGTTATGGCCCTTTTACTCTGCTAAAATTCACATATTAAAACATTTTTTTATTTCTCAAATGTGAACATTTTAAAAGTTGCCGCACTGTCTTTGCAGATTTTGAGGGACTAATGAGGGGTCAGACATACTTGCTTGACATGTCTAGTACATATCTAGTGACATTAGAAGGCGAGGAAAAATATATGAGTAGGAAATATGGCCCTTTTCCCATTGCAAAATGTGCATATCCAATACAGCACATACTAAGAGTTGCCGCACTGTCTTCGCAGATTTTGAGGGACTAATGAGGTGTCAGACATACTTGCTAGACATGTCTAGAACATATCTAGGGACATTAGAAGGCGAGAAAAAATATATGAGTAGGAAATATGGCCCTTTTCCCATGGCAAAATGTGCATATCCAATATAGCACATTCTAAGAGTTGCCGCACTGTCTTCGCAGATTTTGAGGGACTAATGAGGGGTCAGACATACTTGCTAGACATGTCTAGAACATATCTAGTGACATTAGAAGACGAGGAAAAATATATGAGTAGGAGTTGTGGCCCTTTTACTCTGCTAAAATTCACATATTTCAACATTTTTTTATTTCTCAAATGGGAACAATCTAAGAGTTGCCGCACTGTCTTCGCAGATTTTGAGGGACTAATGAGGGGTCAGACATACTTGCTAGACATGTCTAGAACATATCTAGTGACATTAGAAGGCTAGGAAAAATATATGAGTAGGAGTTATGGCCCTTTTACTGTGCTAAATTTCACATATTTCAACATTTTTTTATTTTTCAAATGCGAACATTCTAAGAGTTGCCGCACTGTCTTCGCAGATTTTGAGGGGCTAATGAGGGGTCAGATATACTTGCTAGACATGTCTAGAACATATCTAGTGACATTAGAAGGCAAGGAAAAATATATGAGTAGGAGTTATGGCCCTTTTACTCTGCTAAAATTCACATATTCCAACATATTTTTATTTCTCAAATGTGAACATTTTAAGAGTTGCCTCACTGTCTTTGCAGATTTTGAGGGACTAATGAGGGGTCAGACATACTTGCTAGACATGTCTAGAACATATCTAGTGACATTAGAAGGCGAGGAAAAATATATGAGTAGGAAATATGGCGCTTTTCTCATGGCAAAATGTGCATATCCAATACAGCACATTCTAAGAGTTGCCGCACTGTCTTCGCAGATTTTGAGGGACTAATGATGGGTCAGACATACTTGCTAGACATGTCTAGAATATATCTAGTGACATTAGAAGATGAGGAAAAATATATGAGTAGGAGTTATGGCCCTTTTCCCATGGCAAAATGTGCATATCCAATACACCACATTCTAAGAGTTGCTGCACTGTCTTTGCAGATTTTGAGGGACTAATGAGGGGTCAGACATACTTGCTAGACATGTCTAGAACATATCTAGTGACACTAGAAGACGAGGAAAAATATATGAGTAGGAGTTGTCCACCGGCTATGTGCAAATTTTAAACAAATATATCATTGCATAATAAAGTAAACAAAAAAGTGAATATGTTTGAAAAAATTTTATACTTTGATGTGGAAACGACTAGACATTATCAAGTCTTATCTAGCAAGTATGTCTGACCCCTCATGAGTCCCTCAAAATCTGCGAAGACAGTGCGGCAACTCTTAGAATGTTCACATTTCAGAAATAAAAAAATGTTGAAATATGTGAATTTTAGCAGAGTAAAAGGGCCATAACTCCTACTCATATATTTCTCCTCGTCTTCTAATGTCACTAGATATGTTCTAGACATGTCTAGCAAGTATGTCTGACCCCTAATTAGTCCCTCAAAATCTGCACAAAGACAGTGCGGCAACTCTTAGAATGTTCACATTTGAAAAATAAAAAAATGTTGAATATGTGAATTTTAGCAGAGTAAAAGGGCCACAACTCCTACTCATTTATTTTTCCTCTTCTTCTAATGTCACTAGATATGTTCTAAACATGTCTAGCAAGTATGTCTGACCCCTCATTAATCCCTCAAAATCGGCGAAGACAGTGCGGCAACTCTTAGAATGTTCACATTTGAGAAATAAAAAAGTGTTGAAATATGTGAATTTTAGCAGAGTAAAAGGGCCATAACTCCTACTCATATATTTTTCCTCGCCTTCTAATGTCACTAGATATGTTCTAGACATGTCTAGCAAGAATGTCTGGCCCCTCATTAGTCCTTAAAAATCTGCGAAGACAGTGCGGCAACTCTTAGAATGTGCTGTATTGGATATGCACATTTTGCCATGGGAAAAGGGCCATATATCCTACTCATATATTTTTCCTCGTCTTCTAATGTCACTAGATGTGTTCTAGACATGTCTATCAAGTATATCTGACCCCTCATTAGTCCCTCAAAATCTGCGAAGACAGTGCGGCAACTCTTAGAATGTGCTGTATTGGATATGCACATTTTGCCATGGGAAAAGGGCCATATATCCTACTCATATATTTCTCCTCGTCTACTAATGTCACTAGATATGTTCTAGACATGTCTAGCAAGTATGTCTGACCCCTCATTAGTCCCTCAAAATCTGCAAAGACAGTGCGGCAACTCTTAGAATGTTCACATTTGAAAAATAAAAAAATGTTGAATATGTGAATTTTAGCAGAGTAAAAGGGCCATTACTCTTACTCATTTATATTTTTCCTCGCCTTCTAATGTCACTAGATATGTTCTAGACATTTCTAGCAAGTATGTCTGACCCCTAATTAGTCCCTCAAAATCTGCGAAGACAGTGCGGCAACTCTTAGAATGTGCTGTATTGGATATGCACATTTTCCCATGGGAAAAGGGCCATAACTCCTACTCATATATTTTTCCTCTTCTTCTAATGTCACTAGATATGTTCTAAACATGTCTAGCAAGTATGTCTGACCCCTCATTAATCCCTCAAAATCGGCGAAGACAGTGCGGCAACTCTTAGAATGTTCACATTTGAGAAATAAAAAAGTGTTGAAATATGTGAATTTTAGCAGAGTAAAAGGGCCATAACTCCTACTCATATATTTTTCCTCGCCTTCTAATGTCACTAGATATGTTCTAGACATGTCTAGCAAGAATGTCTGGCCCCTCATTAGTCCTTAAAAATCTGCGAAGACAGTGCGGCAACTCTTAGAATGTGCTGTATTGGATATGCACATTTTGCCATGGGAAAAGGGCCATATATCCTACTCATATATTTTTCCTCGTCTTCTAATGTCACTAGATGTGTTCTAGACATGTCTATCAAGTATATCTGACCCCTCATTAGTCCCTCAAAATCTGCGAAGACAGTGCGGCAACTCTTAGAATGTGCTGTATTGGATATGCACATTTTGCCATGGGAAAAGGGCCATATATCCTACTCATATATTTCTCCTCGTCTACTAATGTCACTAGATATGTTCTAGACATGTCTAGCAAGTATGTCTGACCCCTCATTAGTCCCTCAAAATCTGCAAAGACAGTGCGGCAACTCTTAGAATGTTCACATTTGAAAAATAAAAAAATGTTGAATATGTGAATTTTAGCAGAGTAAAAGGGCCATTACTCTTACTCATTTATATTTTTCCTCGCCTTCTAATGTCACTAGATATGTTCTAGACATTTCTAGCAAGTATGTCTGACCCCTAATTAGTCCCTCAAAATCTGCGAAGACAGTGCGGCAACTCTTAGAATGTGCTGTATTGGATATGCACATTTTCCCATGGGAAAAGGGCCATAACTCCTACTCATATATTTTTCCTCTTCTTCTAATGTCACTAGATATGTTCTAAACATGTCTAGCAAGTATGTCTGACCCCTCATGAGTCCCTCAAAATCGGCGAAGACAGTGCGGCAACTCTTAGAATGTTCACATTTGAGAAATAAAAAAGTGTTGAAATATGTGAATTTTAGCAGAGTAAAAGGGCCATAACTCCTACTCATATATTTTTCCTCGCCTTCTAATGTCACTAGATATGTTCTAGACATGTCTAGCAAGTATGTCTGACCCCTCATTAGTCCCTCTAAATCTGCGAAGGCAGTGCGGCAACTCTTAGAATGTGCTGTATTGGATATGCACAATTAGGCATGGGAAAAGGGCCATAACTCCTACTCATATATTTTTCATCGTCTTCTAATGTCACTAGATATATTCTAGACATGTCTAGCGAGTATGTCTGACCCCTCATTAGTCCCTCAAAATCTGCGAAGACAGTGCGGCAACTCTTAGAATGTGCTGTATTGGATATGCACATTTTGCCACGGGAAAAGGGCCATAACTCCTACTCATATATTTTTCCTCGTCTTCTAATGTCACTAGATATGTTCTAGACATGTCTAGCAAGTATGTCTGACCCCTTATTAGTCCCTCAAAATCTGCGAAGACAGTGCGGCAACTCTTAGAATGTTCACATTTGCGAAATAAAAAAATGTTGAAATATGTGAATTTTAGCAGAGTAAAAGGGCCATAACTCCTACGCATATATTTTTACTCGCCTTCTAATGTCACTAGATATGTTCTAGACATGTCTAGCAAGTATGTCTGACCCCTCATTAGTCCCTCAAAATCTGCGAAGACAGTGCAGCAACTCTTAGAATGTGCTGTATTGAATATACACATTTAGGCATGGGAAAAGGGCCATATATCCTACTCATATATTTTTCCTCGTCTTCTAATGTCACTAGATATGTTCTAGACATGTCTAGCAAGTATGTCTGACCCCTCATTAGTCCCTCTAAATCTGCGAAGACAGTGCGGCAACTCTTAGAATGTGCTGTATTGGATATGCACATTTTGCCAAGGGAAAAGGGCCATATTTCCTACTCATATATTTTTCCTCGTCTTCTAATGTCACTAGATATGTTCTAAACATGTCTAGCAAGTATGTCTGACCCCTCATTAATCCCTCAAAATCTGCAAAGACAGTGCGGCAACTCTTAGAATGTTCACATTTGAGAAATAAAAAAGTGTTGAAATATGTGAATTTTAGCAGAGTAAAAGGGCCATAACTCCTACTCATATATTTTTCCCCGCCTTCTAATGTCACTAGATATGTTCTAGACATGTCTAGCAAGTATGTCTGACCCCTCATTAGTCCCTCTAAATCTGCGAAGGCAGTGCGGCAACTCTTAGAATGTGCTGTATTGGATATGCACAATTAGGCATGGGAAAAGGGCCATAACTCCTACTCATATATTTTTCATCGTCTTCTAATGTCACTAGATATGTTCTAGACATGTCTAGCGAGTATGTCTGACCCCTCATTAGTCCCTCAAAATCTGCGAAGACAGTGCGGCAACTCTTAGAATGTGCTGTATTGGATATGCACATTTTGCCACGGGAAAAGGGCCATAACTCCTACTCATATATTTTTCCTCGTCCTCTAATGTCACTAGATATGTTCTAGACATGTCTAGCAAGTATGTCTGACCCCTTATTAGTCCCTCAAAATCTGCGAAGACAGTGCGGCAACTCTTAGAATGTTCACATTTGCGAAATAAAAAAATGTTGAAATATGTGAATTTTAGCAGAGTAAAAGGGCCATAACTCCTACGCATATATTTTTACTCGCCTTCTAATGTCACTAGATATGTTCTAGACATGTCTAGCAAGTATGTCTGACCCCTCATTAGTCCCTCAAAATCTGCGAAGACAGTGTAGCAACTCTTAGAATGTGCTGTATTGGATATGCACATTTAGGCATGGGAAAAGGGCCATATATCCTACTCATATATTTTTCCTCGTCTTCTAATGTCACTAGATATGTTCTAGACATGTCTAGCAAGTATGTCTGACCCCTCATTAGTCCCTCTAAATCTGCGAAGACAGTGCGGCAACTCTTAGAATGTGCTGTATTGGATATGCACATTTTGCCAAGGGAAAAGGGCCATATTTCCTACTCATATATTTTTCCTCATCTTCTAATGTCACTTGATATGTTCTAGACATGTCTAGCAAGTATGTCTGACCCCTCATTAGTCCCTCAAAATCTGCAAAGACAGTGCGGCAACTCTTAGAATGTGCCGTGTTGGATATGCACATTTTGCCAAGGGAAAAGGGCCATATCTCCTACTCATATATTTTTCCTTGCCTTCTAATGTCACTAGATATGTTCTAGACATATCTAGCAAGTGTGTATAACCCTTTATGAGTATATCCATGTTTGTGAAAGCTGTGCAACAATGCTTGGGAATCATTATCATGCTAAAAATCGTGTTTGTGATAGCTAAAGGTACATTTCAGTGTTTTAAAGGATATATATCATTTTACATAACGTTTCTACCCAAATACCAAAAGGGTATGAAGGTGTATACAATTATTCTCCATTAATATATTAATAATAAATGATTAAGACTGTGCTACAAGGTTGAGAAGGCCATTAATCATATTGAAAAACTCATTTGTCACAGGAAAAGGATTATATCCGTTTTAAACAGGATATATATCCTTTTACATAACTTTTTTCACCATGTCCCAAAAGGGGACACTGATACATACTTGTTGACACCTTTTGAAAAAAACGTCAAATATCAAATATCAAATATCAAAAGAACTTCACGCTCGTACCTGGTTTTTTTCATATTCTTTGTGAAAATAATGTATTTATCATAATCTGTTTCTTTTCATATTACTTGTGAAAATAAGAGGGCTTTGGGCAGAGGGAGCCTGCGATGTCATTTTATAGGCTGTAAGGCCTTGACTTGACAAAAGAAGTGCGCTAATAGTTCAAAAACTGGAACGCGAATCGAACACACCTAACTGCACTATGCTTGTCCAAATTTCCTTTATGCATATGGGTTCTTAGTGTCTCACACATATATGGCCTCAATTTCAATGTGGAAGCATTCAAATATTGATGAGACAAAACAAACCTGAGATTTGATAATGAACAAGTTTTATTATATAGTGATACTTTTGGCTGCAGTTCATGGCAGTTACTCCAGCAACAATGTTGTCACCCCAGACTGTCCCGTAGAGGAGGATGTCTGCGAATATCACTTCACAATAGACTACATGTACATCATGACAGAAAACAAGGACGGTTCAGCTTTTAATGCCTTGGAGGCCCGTGAAGATGGGAAATTCTACAGAATTGACCCTTGTGATAAGAACAATACTGGGGAACCTCTCACAGAAGCTGGTAGGTGGAGTAATATAATCATTTCAAGCCTGTACTTTTCCTATCGTATAGTGATTCAGGGATGGGAGAGCTCTGAATCTGTGCAGTAAATCTGAACCAATCTGGTTAAATCACGTCATTCTGGATGCTCACAACTGATCTGGGCACTCAATCACAGACAATCTGAGTGGTATCTGAGCATATATAGCATTACTATATATATAAACTAAGGGCATGAAAGCTCTTGCTCCACATTTATATTACTCTCCACAGCAGATCCAGGATTTATACCTGGCTCTGCAAGTTAAGTAAACGGCATATTCAACTCTTTGGTTCACAGATTGGAGATAGTGCGTATTGGGTCTCCTCTCTAGCTGGATAGCCATGCTGCGTAAGCTCTGAGTGCCCACGATACAAAAGTGAAGCGGCCAGCATATCAAATCAAATTAAATCAAATCACATGGGGTAACATGGTAGACTATGCAGTCCAATATATATAGACATGTTATTAGTGTCTAGTAACATGGCCAATTGGTCACACTGTCCACCAGAGGCACACGCAAACTATAGGTTCACCACGTCGCCCTCTGGTGGAGTTTGGCAATTGGTATCATTGTTACATACATATATAAAAAAAGCATGAACGTGATCAGAGAGGAAGGGTGACGAGATTTGAAAAAAAAAAAAGTTGCTATATGAGGTATTGGCCGCGACAAAATTCGCCACTGATAGGAGTGTGTGATCTCGCTGTTCCGTCACCACGTTGCCTGCCCTCTGGTGGAAATGACACTACACTAATCTCCACTTCACTTTGCAAGGTTTTGTACAAAGGGGTCTATATGGGTGAAATGCAGATATTTTCATAAGAGATAGCTGCATAACTGAGAGATAGCTGTATTGAGACATGAAAAGTAGCTGCATAAATAAGAGATAGCTGCATAAATAAGAGATAACTGCATAAATAAGAGATAGCTGCATAAATAAGAGATAACTGCACAAATAAGAGATAGCTGCACAAATAAGAGATAGCTGCATAAATAAGAGATAGCTGTATAAATAAGAGATAGCTGTGGGAGACAGCTGCACATGGTGAGACAGCTGCATATGGTGAGAGATAGCTGCACATGGTGAGAGATAGCTGCACAGTTTGAGAGATAGCTGCACATGGTAAGAGATAGCTGTACATGGTGAGAGATAGCTGCACATGGGGAGAGATAGCTGCACATGGGGAGAGATAGCTGCACATTGTGAGAGATAGCTGCACAGTTTGAGAGATAGCTGCACATGGTAAGAGATAGCTGCACATGGTAAGAGATAGCTGCACATGGTGAGAGATAGCTGCTCAGTTTGAGAGATAGCTGCACATGGTAAGATATAGCTGCACATGGTGAGAGATAGCTGCACATGGGGAGAGATAGCTGCACATGGGGAGACAGCTGCCCATGGGGAGAGATAGCTGCACATGGGGAGAGATAGCTGCACATGGGGAGAGATAGCTGCACATGGGGAGAGCTAGCTGCACATGGGGAGAGATAGCTGCACATGGGGAGAGATAGCTGCACATGGGGAGAGATAGCTGCACATGGGGAGAGATAGCTGCACATTGTGAGAGATAGCTGCACATGGTGAGAGATTGCTGCACATGGTGAGAGATAGCTGCACATAGTGAGAGATAGTTACAACAGTGAGAGACAACTGCACAACTGAATGACAGCAGCACAAGTGGTAGTTGCACAAGTGAGAGACAGCTGCACATGTGAGAGATAGCTGCACATGGGGAGGGATAGCTGCACATGGGGAGAGATAGCTGCACATGGTGAGGGATAGCTTCACATGGGGAGAGATAGCTTCACATGGGGAGAGATAGCTGCACATCGCAAGAGATAGCTGCACATCGCAAGAGATAGCTGCACATGGGGAGAGACAGCTGCACATGGTGAGAGATAGCTGCACATGGGGAGAGATAGCTGCACATGGGGAGAGATAGCTGCACAGTTTGAGAGATAGCTGCACAGTTTGAGAGATAGCTGCACATGGGGAGAGATAGCTGCACATGGGGAGAGATAGTTGCACATGGGGAGATATAGCTGCACATGGGGAGAGATAGTTACAACAGTGAGAGACAACTGCACAACTGAATGACAGCTGCACACGTGGTAGTTGCACAAGTGAGAGACAGCTGCACATGTGAGAGATAGCTGCACATGGTGAGAGATAGTTACAACAGTGAGAGACGACTGCACAACTCAATGACAGCTGCACACGTGGTAGTTGCACAAGTGAGAGACAGCTGCACATGTGAGAGATAGCTGTATAGGTGAGGGATGGCTGCATAGGTGAGAGATAGCTGCACAATTGAGAGACAGCTGCACAGGTGGGGGATAGCTACAACAGTGAGGGAGAGCATCACTTCCCAGCCGAAGGCATTTGTTATTATAAGAAAGTGAGTACAATAAGGATTGAGATTTCAGTGACATGTAACCAAAATAGTCAGACAAAAATAGTCAGCAGGGGATGGATCATTAATCCTCAAGGGAGGAGGGGGAACAAAAATCTTAACTTTTTCTTCTTGGGCAAAGCTTATATGTCAGGCCTCAACATGAACTGACTGAATAGCATTGTAAGTGATGTAAAATCCTGAACAAAATTATATAAATGGTATAATCTTTCAACCAGATATTTCAAATACACTCCCCTCCCAAATTATGAATGATCCATTCTAAATTACTTTTGAACATATGAAATAAGCATGAGCACGTGTACAGTTGTGATGTTGTGCATGAGTATGTACCATGAGCCAGCCAATTGGCCAACTGTATGGTAATTGCATGCAAATGTGCGGACTAATTCTGTGCAAGGAACAACGTATTGCGGCAGAGGTAGTATATGATTCTACCTCACCATGCAGAGTACATTTATATCAGCCTGATGTTTAAAATCAAATAAAAAATACTTATGTACATCCTAAAATTTAAAGGATATGATTCATTTAAGGATAAGATAACAAAGCATTTTTTAAAAGTGAAAATTTTATCTTATGCCTTTTAAAAATATTTCTTTGATGAAGTTGAAAATTGTGTTCCAAGAGAAATAAGAAAAGACCGGTGATTCAGTGGTGGAACACCCTCTAAATAATATCACTCCCTAGGAAAGTTACAAAGTGTGCGCCCCCTGTTGTCTAATTGGTTATAATACGAAAGGCATCATGGGAGATATCATCCAAAAAGACTGAAGAGCATCACGTATAAGATATCGAAGAAGGCTTCATGTCCTATCTATCTATGTAACTTACCACCCATATCGACAGACTCAGATAATACCCTCACTTCACACACCATCCTCAATCACAGGATGAAAAAACTGGCCAGGACGCTAGGATCGGATAGCCAGGTCAAAATTGTGGAAACCCCGAAGGACCTATCTGATGAACTTTCATCTACACATGTGTGGTAAAATCAGAGAGTGATCCGACCCTAAGAGATGAGGCGGCTGGGGACTGGATCAAGAGCTTGATCAGTTTGATGTCCCCAGGGAAAAAACAGTTCTGTCATCCCCTGGACGATTCCTGGTGTATGCCAGAACCGACTGATGAAAAACCCATGGATGATGAAGCAGGCGAGGGGTGCGTCAATTTCAGGGATAGTGACTATCCTAACGAAGAAGTTACGACCCTAATCCCTAAGGTATCCATCCCAAGGCTAATGGGATCGGGGGTTCAAACATAAATAGAATCTCAAGGGAATCTGACACAAAACTGAGGAAGATCTCTGGTGACGATGATGATGATGAGAGACAGATGAGGATTACTGGCACACCGCTTGGCATAGCCAGGGCCTTGGTGTCCATTCGAGATGTCATAGTTGAAAGCATGAAGGAGAGGGAGAACACCAGAAAGGACATCTGTTTTTACTTCCAACAGGGGAAGTGCAAGAAGGGAAATAAGTGCGATTTTAAACATACTAGGAATAATGATCCACGAATGAAGAAGGTTGGAAGCCCAAAGAGGGATAATAGAGCCAAAAGGCCACAAAATTTCTGACGTTGTGCTAGTGGGTGGGCAGTTGACTGCCTAAAGTGTAAATATTGTAAAAAAATGACATCTGATCAGTTATATGATAAATTCAACACCTTAGACATCAATTACTGTATAACATTGGTCAAAAATAAAAGATATAACAAGTATATGAGTCTGCTTAATTGTGTTTCCATTATTGAGCCATGTTATTGTACCTTGGACAGTACTTTAATAGCTGTTGAATTAAAAAAAGTCTATGATAAAAAACTAGAAATCTTCATGAAAATCTTTTTATTTTATTAAATACGATAAATATTAAAAGAGGAGATAAATGTAATATGTATATCCTTAACGAAAAAACGGTGATAATGCATGTCCACTCACTAAAAGGAATGAAGAAAATACTACACATACTTTTAAATCTTTATTATGTAAACAATGCTTCACATACCAAAAATGGGAATCTTTGTTATGAAGTGAAACAAGCGGGTACGGGTGAAGTTTTTGATTACAATAAGAAAATAGTGCTAAACAAAACACACGTCTTAAACGACCCCTACCTGTTGGATATGCCGTACTCCATTAATGTCAGTGTCGCCAGTGACCAATATCAGGAACGTCACAGGTCACGTGGTCGAGTAAACCCCACCCACATTGTAATGACAAAGAAACCACCCGATATAGCGAGTAAAATTGATCTCTGAACTTACGAAGCGGATCGGGTGTAGCCCCGCCCAACCTACATATGATTGGCCAGTCGACTCTTAATGCTAGCCACCAGACGACCATGACCCCGATGACCTGCTTAGATCACGTGACGTCTGCTGACCCAGACGACCACGTGATCATGGAAAACCGTTTCACGTTATATGCTTCACATAACAATGGAAAGAGTATTAAGGCAACCACCAATATAGAACCTGCAGAGAGACCAAATATAATTAGAAATAAAAATAAAAAATCAACTAATCATATATTGTTGGATCATGCAATGTACAGAGCATCTCACATAAAGTTTTACTGGTCAAGGATTATTTTATGATGAATAATTTACATGCTCTCTTCTTAACAGAAACATGGCTACACGAGCATGGTGACGACAGAATTAAAAATGAGCTGAAGGAGGGTGGTCTGAAGTTCCAATCCTTCCCCAGGATTGGACGCACTGGAGGAGGCTTGGGACCCCTCCATCGTGTAGAGCTCCCCTTCTCTGTAAATAGAAAAAATCCTACAGACTATGGAAATAATGGAGGCCTCCTTGCGAGTAAAAAAACAAGCATTTAACATTTGTAACTATATACAGACCAGAGCCATCTAGTGGAAATAAATATACATATACAGAATTTTATGATGAGTTCACTCAGATAGTTGCCCATTATGGATCATTCAAACATGAAGTAATATTCCTGGGTGACTACAACTTTCACGTTAATAAGCCGGAAAAACCGGATGATGATATCCTGTCCACTTTTGATATGACTCAATGGGTTAATGAACCCATGCACCGATTAGGTAATACTCTAGATCTTATTATTACTTTAAAAAATAACAAGCATCTTATTAGTCACTTAGTTGATGAGTACATATCTGATCATAAGATGATTCGACTTAATCTGAATATTAACCCACCGAGAAATGTGAAGAAATCAGTATGTTATAGAAATTTTTAAAATATTGATATAAATGCTTTAAGAAATGATAAGAAAGTCCCTCATGCATCATGAGAGTTACCATGATAAATTAACACTATATGAATTAGTTGATATGTATGATAGAAAAATCACCACAATCCTAGACAAGCATGCACCTCTAAAAAAGGCCATGGTTACAAATCGCACCTCAGTGCCTTGGATGAGTGAACGCATCAAGCAAGAAAGGTCCTTAAAGAGAAGACTCGAGAAAAGAATGAATCAAACGGGATTACACAGTGATAAAGAGATTTATAGAAATAAGAAAAATGAATACAATGCCTTATTAAAATCTGCCCAATCGGACTACTTTGTGTCATTAGTTACCAAAAATAAGCATGACCCTAAGAAACTATTTAGGGTCATAAACACTGTGATGCACAGGCCCACAGAGACACCAATGCCATTAACACAAAGTGACTTAGACTCGGCAAATAAATTTAATGATTTTTTTATTGGAAAAATTAATCAGATTAGGCAAGACATAGATGCGACCCCTGTTGACCAAAGATCATTGCGGGGTGGCACCTCTACCGGTGAAAATCATATTAACCCCCCACATTGTCAGACCATAAGAACCTTGAAAAGCTTCAAGCCTCTTACACTGGAAGAAGTCAGGAAACTAATAAAAAAAAGCAGCGAGGAAATCTTGCGAATTAGACCCGCTCCCAGCTTGGCTACTGCATGACCTGCTCGATGACCTCTTACCCATGATAAGGGTCATTATTAACAAGTCATTGACTGAAGCAGAGAATATGAAGATTGCAATTATAAAACCGCATTTGAAGAAAATTGGTCTGGATTTAGTAGAGAAAAACTACAGACCTGTCTCTAACCTCAGTTACATCTCTAAACTAACTGAAAGGGCAGTGGCGGAACAACTAATTCCACACTTAGTCAAAAATGGACTAACGGACAATTTCCAATCTGCTTACAAAGAGCATCATAGCACCGAAACAGCGCTATTAAGGGATACAAAATGACATTCTCCTCCATCTTGATAAGAAGAAGACGATTATTCTATTACTACTTGACTTATCAGCAGCGTTTGATACTATTGACCATAAAATCCTCTTCAATAGGCTGGAAACACGTAGTGGAGTTAGGGATAAAGCCCTGGATTAAGTCATACTTAAGCCACAGAAAACAATGTGTCAAAATAGGACTTCATCGTTCCTCATTACAAACAATAAAATATGGAGTCCCACAGGGCTCGGTCCTAGGTCCCATACTATTCACAATCTATATGTCCCCACTGGCGGATATTTTACAGAAATATGGGATGAATTATCACATCTATGCAGATGACACTCAAATTTACATCCCTGTGGATTTCTCATCACCCATCAAAGCAGAGAGGGAAAAAAATCTACTTGACAAATGTGTGGACGAAGTTAGGGCATTTCAAATATCTTACAAAATGAAGATCAATGACGGAAAAACAGAGATGTTAATATGTAAGGACACCCTTGACACCCCTATTGAGACCTTCACTTGTGTCAGGGTAGGTGATTCACAGATAAATGGAAGTGACAAGGTCACTGACCTCGGTGTCATTTTTGACTCAGAAATGAATATGAAGGCACAAATCAAAAGAATGTGTAAAAAGGGTTACTTTCACATTAGAAACTTATCTGCGGTCGGCAGTGTCTAGACGAAAGAACAGCAATTACATTGACACATGCCTTTATCACCTCTACCTTGGATTATGGAAATGGATTATTACCGGGATTACCAAACTCTGAGATTAGGAAGTTGCAGTTACTGCAGAACTCTGCAGCGCGAGTAGTAGGTAAACTGCGGAAATTCGATCACATATCCGAAAAGCAGAGGGAATTACATTGGCTGCCAGTGATAGCAAGAATACAGTTTAAAATTCTCCTGATAACATGGAAAGCATTAAACAGTAAGGCCCCCCCTGTCTGAGTTGCTAAAAATAAAAAAAGGGGAAAGGTCTTTGAGGTCAAATGACGGTACATACCTAATCATACCCAAGACTCGCCTGAAGACGGTGGGCGATAGGGCGTTTTCGTCAATAAGCCCTAGGCTATGGAATGAATTACCCAGGGAAATTAGGACTAGCACCACAATCCACTCATTTAAAAGTAGACTAAAAACTCACCTCTTCAAAACTCATGTTTTGAACATAGCGCGATGAACAGACTTGTCTGGTATCAGCGCGATATAAATTTTATTATTATTATTATATTATTAATATTTGCAAAGAACTACAAGGCATTGTCATACCCCACCGAGCACAGGATTATAATATTGTATGGGACACTATTGATTTCCATCATTCCCTCAATTGGATCAGAGGCTTTTTGGATTTTTGTACAAGTGATCTCAGATTTGGGCAGAAATATTAATTAAGGTTAGGCTAGGTTTAATTTTGAAACACTGAATTTAAGGATTGGATGGCACAGATCAGAAATATCCACACCTCAAGTTCATAAAAGTAAAATTGATAACTTTATACATGGAATAAAAATTATCTAATCCATGGTCGTGATTTAAGCTTTCACCCCTTTAGTTCTAATTGAGTAAAGAGAGAATTGACATTGCGTTAATCACATCACACAATTTCAACATTATCTTAGCTTTTCAGATTCCCTATGAGTATGACTACACAGCTAGAAGGGAGACCCAATCTCCACTCTGTAACATTCGTACTGACTGCAGTATGGGTGGCCATTTGTGTGAATTACTTTCGCTTTAGCATAGAGGTCATATTGTTAAATCCAGACAAGATCATTTTCATCTAGATTGCCCTCAAAAGAGAGCTTTCCTGGCGGTTTCAGAGGCATGATGATCCAACTTCTGACACCATGAATTGTAAGAAAGAAAATCCAACAAAATGTCTGCCTGTGGCACCATGTCTATTGTTACAAACATATATTGACTATCAGCTTTATATTTTATGTCATCATCTACTTATCCAGGACTGTTCTATTAGTCTACCATAAGTAGGACAATCAAGCTCTCCTTTAATCAGGTTTAACTTAGTTTGTGCAGCAGGCGACTAAGGGACGGACCATTCATTATTCATTGAGGGGGGTAGAGGAAAAATATTTTGCCGATTTTCGGCACTTGGCCAATCTCAATTTTTTTCTCAGTTGCTTGGTCCACCATTTTTTTCCCAAGGATCCAAACATCCCAATATTTGTACTTATATCTGTGTAAATGAATGATTTATCAGAAAATTATACAATGCATTATTTACACTAATTCAAATCAAGTAAATACAACTATTTCAAGTAGTCACTTATTGAAGTAAACTTAATCTGCCACAGGCCTTGGCACAGTTGGTTAGAGCACCTGCTTATAAGCACCAGTTCCTCTGTGGTGATCCAAAGGTTGTGGGTTCGATCCCTGGCCATGCTGAGATTGAACTCATTATACAATTTCCCATATGAGCTGAGGCCCGTGCCTAAAGGGTTAACCCCTTGTCCATGTAAATCTACCTGGGTGGGTTGTCATGTCAAGGACCTGTGACATGACAATTCAATGAGGCAGCACTATATTTGCTACAAGTAGGTCTCATTAATGAAATGACTGAAATAATGTTGAAAGTGATGTAAAACCCCAAACAAACAAACAATTCATCTGCCTATAAAAGGTGCCAGGAAGTTTTGTCCTATTTGTGATGAGTGTGGTCACATTAGATATGGGCACTGCATGGCCACCCGAGCGCCAACCACATAATTGCCTGGACACCACAAATTTGTAAACAAAAAAATCCATCGCCTGAGCATCTTTCGGGAAATTGGAAAAATGTTTGAAATTGGAATAAATGTGACTGGGATATAAGACCTGATGTGTGCATGATTAGTGCCATACAAAAGCGTGTGCCCATTTCTTGTAGACAAGGAGTGGGACAGTAGACATCTTAATTGTTGGTAGGTCATTAGGTCAGTGCCTTTAAGATGTAGTAAGTTATAGCAAAATGTCAAAGATTTTGGTTACAAAAAAAACTTTGGTTATAATTACATAAGATTTTGGTTACAATCTTTTTTGACCAAGTCAATGTCATTGCTGACGTCATCCTATTTAGGCCTTCATGGGATGTTTGTGTGGTAAAAAATGTGAAGCCTGTATCTTAGATAGCTGATAAGATAGCAAAATTTCTAAGTTGTTGTGAACAGACATATTTACAGACCCATGCACACACAAAGCCTGATGCTATGACCCTATACCCCACTCAGGTGTTGGGAGCTTAACACTATTAATAAATAGGTGTGATTGTCAACGAATTGACTTCAAAGCATTTCTCTGCCTAGTTGGCATAAAGTTTAGCATTAAAACTGCCCAAGGTAAACATTTTTCAGACATAAGAATTGTTTTAAACATACATTCAACCCCAAAAAGCAATCAGTTGAAAATGTGTTATTAAGCTAATGTCACTGTTAAGATATTATAATTGATGTTAAGTTAATCTAGACTATGAAAGTCAATGTTTTGCCCAATAATAAATGTTAAGTAAAGTAATCAAGCTGAACTTCTTGTTAAAGCAGAAGACAGAAGGTTCTTTGCAAAAGATTGTATCTGACAGCAATATAACATTTAATATTGCTCACAGATTGTATGTCACCCTTAAAGTTATGTTGTAAACTGTATTTGTCACTGATGCCTTAAGACTAGTTCCCTAAACATATTTCGGACAGATTATGCCTATTGCAGTGCTGGGCAAAGAGATGCAAACATTAGTTTCGTTTTCCCCTCTGAAAAGCTGATAAGATAGCAAAATTTCTAAATTGTTGTGAACAGACATATTAACAGACCCATGCACACACAAAGCCTGATGCTATGGCCCTATACCCCACTCAGGTGTTGGGAGCTTAACACTATTAATAAATAGGTGTGATTGTCAACGAATTGACTTCAAAGCATTTCTCTGCCTAGTTGGCATAAAGTTTAGCATTAAAACTGCCCAAGGTAAACATTTTTCAGACATAAGAATTGTTTTAAACATACATTCAACCCCAAAAAGCAATCAGTTGAAAATGTGTTATCAAGCTAATGTCACTGTTAAGATATTATAATTGATGTTAAGTTAATCTAGACTATGAAAGTCAATGTTTTGCCCAATAATAAATGTTAAGTAAAGTAATCAAGCTGAACTTCTTGTTAAAGCAGAAGACTGAAGGTTCTTTGCAAAAGATTGTATCTGACAGCAATATAACATTTAATATTGCTCACAGATTGTATGTCACCCTTAAAAGTTATGTTGTAAACTGTATTTGTCACTGATGCCTTAAGACTAGTTCCCTAAACATATTTCGGACAGATTATGCCTATTGCAGTGCTGGGCAAAGAGATGCAAACATTAGTTTCCTTTTCCCCTCTAAAATTGACTTCTACAAGATTGAAACTCTTTTACAAGGTTGACCCTTTGAACAAATTTTTTTCTGCAGAGGTGTGAGTCTCAATTAATTATTTTCTGATGGTGGCATTTTCAATATTTTTCCTCCATCAAGTGGTCTCCCTGATATTTTTTTCAACTTTCCTCCACTCCCCCCCCCCAATGAAAAATGGTCCACCCCTTACTGTGCTTGATCAAAAGAAGTCCCTTTTCACTTGTTTTGCATTTCTATGTCTTCAGTCATTTTGACAGTTTGGTGTCTGTGCAATATGGTGCCGGTTCATGTCAGACAAGTTTTTAGGCATTGTGTGAATGGGCTTCGTCTACATACTGCCTAGGGGATCAAACACTTTTGGATGAAAATTTATTGTTCTTATCATTCCAAATGGTCCAAAATATGGAGCTCAGCATTCAGGCTTTTGTATAACTATTTAGTTCACTTGCTGAAATACAAGTTGACTTATCGAAGAAAGATTTGTAGTGTGTTTTGGCACAACCTGATTTAGTTGATGGCAATGACTATATTATGAAATTGATTGATTCGTTATGTCGGAAAGGAGGGTGTTAGGGCGAATTGAGAATATTTTCTGAAAGAGGTTTGATACAGAAGAAAGCAACATGGATGTGATAGTCTCATAAATAGAGGTTGGGTAGAGGAGCCCTATTTCTCCTGTAAGATCTTACATTATTTTACCATTTAATGTATTTAGCTTAACATATGAATGCATAATTGTATATTTTTTAAAAATCTAAACATTTGCATAGAAAGCTTCTATTTTATCACACGAGATACATAAATGGATGATAAATGCAAACAATTTCATATGCTTGCAAAGGTGAAGAGGAAAGACATGCAAGAAGCACTGGAAATGAAGCCTTTAAACAAAAGTGCCTCCCTTTGGCCAAGCGTGGTTTGCCCAGGAGGCAGATGCTAAATAAGGCCCAAATGGGAGGAAGCCGTTCAAAGCATGACAGTCCCCAGGCAAAAAGGGTTCTGATGAACTATATTTTTTTTAAATGAGTTAACACCAGATATAGACACTATAATTTTTCACTCAATATAAACATGCTATTTTGAGTATCAAATTACCTTCTTAAGGGCTCACAGAGTGACCTTCAAACAACCTTGTCCTTGGCACAGGTCAGATCAACAGAATGACATGAAAATAACATAATAATGACATGGGTGGATAAGCTACATTACTTTGCTACACTTTTGATAAACCATAATGCCTATTAAGCAACATTGTATCATTTCACATTTATGTTTCAGAGATGGAGACAATTCAACCAGGTAATGGGGACTACAAAAAGATGTTTATGATCAATGGCCAGCTTCCAGGACCCCCTATTGTAGTATATGAAACACAACAGGTAAAGCATCAAAGCAGTATTTTGGATTCAGTGGACATTGTAGCACCCATCCATATAGTCATATATGAAATTAAAAAAAGGAAACTCACTTCTAAATTTTACAGACACCAAGAGACATTTACCAAGTGTTGATTTTAAAAAATTAAACTCGGGTAAGTTTGCAATATCCCAAGGCAAAATCCAAGAAAATCTTCTTACTCTACAACGCATTCCCAAGTCACTTCTTATACAAAAGTGCTATTTGACAGGGGCCCAACATCTATCTGATATGCAAAAAACTGATATTCACCCATATGTGCCCTAGCTGGCAAGTAAAATTACCAATCAGCAGCTAGCTGGGAAATTTTGTCAGCTGACTGTTTAAATCTTTCCTTTATCTGCCTGGTAAAATATGGTCATGGTGATAAATCGATGGACATATCTTGAATTTTAGAGAGAAGGCTTTTAAATTTGTTCATTCAAATTCATTTTCAGTGAATATAGTAATATTGTCATGCACAAAGTAGGAATCTTGCACAATGTAGGAATAATTCCTACATTGTGCAGGACAAAGTAGGAATTCCTACATTGTGCAAATAAGTAGGAATCTCAGAGTCAAGAATCCAAATGTCAGGAACAAGAATGAGGAGGTTTAGGCAATATGAACATAGGACTGTTATAATAATAATGATGATATGAGCATGAGCATATTAGTTGTGTGCATACAAAATATGATTGTATCAATGATATGTACATTTCACATTGGCCAATAGATAGATATCTGGGTGTGGGCTTGTAAATGTAGATCTACAATTACTGTACAAATATTAAAAAAAAAATTATAATGTACAATTCAATCAAAATTTGTAACCATATTCTTTAATGCCAACAATGTCCAAATAAGCCAGAGGAAGTGTCTGTTTTTCTAAATACAAAATTTAATAGAAAACTAATAAACATTGTAATTATATTAGCCACATCCAGTCATACCAGTTATTGATATATCTTAAAATTCCTACTTCTTTGCACAAAGTAGGAATTCCTACTTTGGGCAGTTGCACAATGTAGGAATTCCTACTGGGCCCTGATTCCTACTCGGTGCAAGACAATATTATGTCCCACAGATGTCTAGAAATAACACAAACTAAAAAAAATATGGGATCACCAGGTATTGAACTTTGCAAAATGCCATTACAAACTGGTTAGTATCTGCCCCTGATTTGACGGTGTAAGCAGAAATAAGAAATGTCGAAAACATGGCCGACATGGATCGACAATCAGTGCTCCATAGACTTCCAGCTTAATCATGTCAAAACCTCGAACATTCCGCCCTAAAATCAAAACAAATGCGAGCGAAAATGACTGATTAATGGTCTGTCAAATTACTTGACAAATGGAACAGACATGCTGCTGAGCCCAATTGCCGCTATTATCCCAAAGCTGTGAATATCTACATCTTTTGACTGACATTGGGCACCTGACAGCTTTGGGGCCGATTGCGGGTTACCATCTTCATTGATCTTGTTTTTTTTAATGATTAGATTTTAGAGAGTTTTTGTGCACTTCCGATTGTAATTGTGCAGTTCCGGCGTGTTGTTTTTCAATGGGGCAGTATGGCAACCCGCAATCGGCCTAATTTTACAGAAAATTTACAATAAACAAAACAAAAAATGCAACAAACAAAACAAAAATTAAAATAAACAAATTCAAATTGAAACATTCATTGCAAACTGATGGGGTTCATGTAGTTGAAATTATCTTTATTCATCTTTTAATAACATTAAATTTGGTATATGAACACATTTTTAGCACAATATGAACAATATGCAAAGTTGTGTGTTTTTATATCGATTAAGTAAACTCCTCTGATATCATGGATATCACTCAGGCGCTATTGCAAATCATCTATCTAGACTTTTGCTTGTTATTTCTTGTCTAATTGTCCGATATACACCAAATCCAATCTAAACCTAATCAGAATTCCATGTACTATCGATTAGAGGGCATCTCCAAGCAATATTAATTAAAAGTTTTGCACAGCGATTTTGATTTGATTTGATTTGATTTGATATGTTGGCCGCTCCACTTTTGTCTCGTGGGCACTCAGAGCTTACGCAGCATGGCTATCCAGATAGAGAGGAGACCCAACGCAATGGGCGACGATGATGTTGTCATCTTGGCGGGATGCCAATTGAGTATGCATGTGTGTGAACTTTGTTACTTCTTTACTATTCACAGTTCACTTTCAAAGTTTTTTTTTCTAAATTTATAGTAGCCTATGTCAACATGTCAGATTTCAAAAATTGTGCTCCAAATATCACAGTGCTAGAAGTATTATTAAAACATTGTCCTCGCCCATCGCTACACAATTGCTTGGAAATGTTTTCCAATCTGTAGAGCGCAGAATTCTGGATAATTTAAAAAAATTGGATAATTAGAACATAAATTACAAGCATTATTTTTAAAAATTGGATAATTAGAACATAAATTACAAGCATAATTTTTTAAAATTGGATAATTCACAGTTCACTATTCATTTTTTTTCTAAATTTACAGAAGACTATGTCATCATGTCATATAATAATTATAAAAACCAAAGTATTATTAAAGCTTTGGGGGATAAAACAAGTGCAGATCAATTCAAAGGTCACCAAATGTTGTGTGCAGGTTGAGGGGGGTCCCATGATGTTATATATAAAGTATTTTCCTGGAGCAACGAACAGTTACAAGATGGCACCATTCATAACATTTAGATTTTTAAATTTAAATGATTTACAACATTCCAAGTGAAAAATAACTGGCACAGGTCAATTCAAAGGTCACCATATTTTGTATGCAGGTCAAAGGAGATGGCATGATGTTAATTATTAAGCGTTTTCCTGGCTCATTTAATGGTAGCCAGATGGCGCCACTCAAAAATTTAGGATTTTGATAATGAAATAAAATTGAAACATAATATTCCAAGTAAAAAATAACTGGCCCAGGTCAATTCAAAGGTCACCAAATTTTGTATGCTGGTTAAGGGAGTTAATTATAAAGCTTTTTTCCAGCACATTTAGCGGTAGGAAAATGGTGCAACTCAAAACTTAGAGATTTTAAAAATGAGATAAAATGATACATAGCATTACAAGTCGAACAAAAACTGTTGCAGGTCAATTCAAAGGTCAATAAGGGGGAGCGCCATAATGTTATTTTTAAATTGTTCACCGGTGCAATTGAGGGTAGCAAGATGGTGACACTCACAATTTTAAGAAATTAATAATTTGATAATAGAAATGAGTTCATTTGATATTTGACATCCTTATTCAAAATATGCCTCCAAGTATACATCCCTATGCACTTATATACATGGGTCAAACTCGGATATAAAAGGACATATACCCTGTCAAAAGTGGATATATCCTTTTTTCTATAATAAATCTATTTTTTGTGCATTTATTATTTGCAAAGGCATTTTAATTGACCTTGACAAATTATGATTGAGCAATGGGGCCTTAGACATACTTGGTAGACATGTCTAGATTATGTCCAGACCCCTCAACATGAGAGCATAATTCTGAGTTTGATGGAGTAGTGCTCTTTCCCCTGGTGAAGTCTAAAACTCGAAAATACATTATTTTAAACTGTACTGACTGATATGAGGTGTGAGTCTACTAAAATGAATTTTGCAAAAAGTAATGGGGTCTTAAACATTTTTGCTAGACATTTCTAGCTCATGTCTACACCCCTCTATATGAGAGCATAATTCTGAGTTCAATGAAGTAGCCCTTTTCCCTTGGTAAATGTTGAAAATACATCATTTTTATAAAACGTATTGATTGGTATATATGATGTGAGAGAGGATTAAAAGATATTTTGATTGACTAAAGGGACCTTAGACATTCTTGGTTGACATGTCTAGATTGTGACTAGACCCCAATATGAGAGCATAATTTTGAGTTCAGTGGAGAGGCCCTTTTCCCCTGATGAAATCTATATGTTGAAAATACATCATTTTTATAAAACATAATTACTTGTATGAGATGGGAGAGTGCAAAAAGGAATTTTCAGTAATGGGGCCTTAGACATACTTGGTAGACATATCTGGATTGTGTCTACATCCCTCAAGGTGTAACCAGCATACAAAATTTGGTGACATTTGAATTGACCTGCGGCAGTTATTTTTTACTTGGAATAATAGGGTTCATTTTATTTAAATCTTAAAATTTTAAAAAGTTTTCAGTGGCGCTATCTTGCTACCTTTAAATGCGCCATTGAAACGCTTTAAAAATAACATCATGGGACCCCCCTTAACATAAAATTTGGTGACCTTTGAATTGACATGCGCCAGTTATTTTTTACTTTGAATATTATGTTTCATTTTTATCTCATTAATAAAATCCTTAAGTTTAGAGTGGTGACATTTAGCTACTGTTAAATGCTAAAATGTTAAAATATGTTAAATGTTAAATGGGGGAACACTTTATAATTAACATCATGGGACCCCCCCGTAACCCGCATACAAAATAAATGGGGAAACACTTTATAATTAACATCATGGAACCCCCGTAAACCGCATACAAAATTTGGTAGCCTTTAAATTGACCTGTGCCAGTTAATTGTCACTTGGAATATTGTAAATTGTTTGAATTTAAAAATCTCAAAGTTATGAGTGGCACCATCTTGAAATTGTTCATTGCACCAGGAAAATACTTCGTATGTAACATCATGGGACCCCTTCAACCTGCACACAAAATTTGGTGACCTTTGAATTGATCTGCATTTGTTTTTTCCCCAAAGTTTTAATAATACTTTGGTTTTTATAATTATTATATGACATGATGACATGGTCTTCTGTAAATTTAGAAAAAAAATGAATAGTGAACTGTGAATAGTGAATACGTAACAAAGTTCACACTCATTGATTTTGCTCAGTAAACTTTTGAATGAACATCAGACTTTTGCTTGTAATTTATGTTCTTATTGTCCAATTTTTTAATTAAACCTACATTAAACCTACTCAGAATTCTGGGCTCTATAAATTGGAAAACATTTCAAAGCAATTGTTGTAAGAATGTATTCATATACATACACATGCACAAATTGGAATTTATTACATGCACACAACAAACACTCCACAGAGGCATCAGTTGCCTGAACCATGTTAACCACAGAAAAAGCTGAATCACAAATCACAGGAAATGAAAACACATTCCGTGCATGATCATATCAATCATAGAATAACTCAGATTGTTCTTTTTTAGGAAAAAGGAACCATTTGTTTAGCTTATGAGTGATCTAATGTAGAAACTGTTCATGTCTACTTTCCAGGTTAAAGTAACTGTGTTGAACAATTTAAAAAATGAAGGAGTCACTATTCATTGGCATGGCATTGACCAATTCGGGAATAATTGGAGTGATGGAGTTGCTGGTGTCACACAGTGTAGTATACTCCCTGGAGAATCCTTTAAATACAGGTAAAAAACCACATTGACTTTTATCACTTTATAAAACAGGATAGGCTTATTGTGACATATATACATGATATACTAGACTAACATTAACAAAGTTATATGGGAGAATTTATTTCTTAACATGTGCGTTGAGCTCGGGATTGGTTTGTTAAATCATATATGTTTGTTAAATCCTTAATCAATGATTTGACACATTATTTTTGATTGCCAGCAAATCTGATGTTTTACACAAATGTTGATGTACAACAATATACACAAATGTTGATGTACAACAATATTTCACACTAATTCTTGTGATGTCAACTGGATGTATTGATGGATGTATATAATCAAAATCATGATCATTCCAGTGCACATTTAAATGGCCAATTTAGACGTATGCAATCCTGTATTTAAGGCAATATATGCCTGAACAGCCATCTAGATAGGCGATGATGGCTATTGACTTGTTACCATTCTCTCTCCAACAAAACGGCTGTGATATTATTACTCTTAGTTTGTTTGTTTGGGGTTTTACATCACTTTCAACATTATTTCAGTTATTTGTAGGCTCTTACACATGGGTACATATCATATATCACAATACATATTTCAAGACAGGTCAATGATATTGTTTTAAGAGATAAAGAAATAAAAGCAAACCCTGTGATATTTGTGAAATTGTAAAACGGTGTTACACTTGAGGCAATGGGAATTGATCCGTACAAAGACAAAGTTTCCTTGGAATTTAACCTAATTTTAAAGGGCTGGATAGTAAATTTCTGAGTACCAAACTGCAACCTTACCACGAAATTACCACGAAAGAAAAATAAAAAATTGAATCCTTGGGCTTTAATATATAATATAACTAAGGAAAAAATTGAGAGCATCAAATTGTACCCTTGGGCTCTATCAATATATCATCCAAATCACAAACCAGCACCAAGTTGAACCCTTGGGCTCTTAGCATAGATATCACTGTCAAGTATCACACTTTCTATGGTTGTACCCTGAAAATCTTGAAAGATATCATACACCCAAAAATGGATGGTGATCAGATTTTTGCAGTCAAAGCTCTGACTGATGATTTTTATTATTGTTTGTTTGTTTGTTTGTTTGGGGTTTTACATCACTTTCAACATTATTTCAGTTATTTCATGATGAGACCTACTTGTAGCAGATATAGTGCTGCCTCACTGAATTGTCATATCACAGGTCCTTGACATGACAACCCACCCGGTCACAGATTTACAAGGACAACGGGTTAACCCTTTGGCACAGGCCTCAGCTCATGTGGGAAATTGTATCATGAGTTCAATCCCGGCAAGCCCTAACCAACTGTGCCACGGCCCGTGGCCTTACAACTCTTAATATATATAAATATTTCTTTTTATTTTAGTTATAACTTTCCTCATCAATAAAGTGGATGTTTTGCCTATGTCTATGCATTCTATGTAACCCTTGACTGTTGTTACCTTCCTTTTGAACCCTTTTTTATGCTCTTAGGGTCCATACAGTTCCTTTCATGAGGGAAGGGGCTGTAACTCAGTCAAATGTAACCCACAATCATTCTAAATATATTTCAAAGTTCATTCATTTATTGATTATGAATTTTAGCATGAAACAATTGCATCCGGGAACCAATTGGTATCATGCCCACTCTGGGACACAAAGAACTATGGGATTATATGGAGCCTTTATTGTTCTTCCAAATACTCAAAATGATACGGTGAGGTTTAATATATTTTGTATTTGCGTATATATGTACAAATGATTCTGTAAAGCCAATTGTAGGGTACATTATGGTGTAGTATCACTAATATAATTTAACAAAATAATCATTTTTGCCTTGACTAATATAGGACTGTATGTTTAATATACATGTAATACTGTATGTTTAAAATAGGACTGTATGTTTATTTAGGACTGTATGTCTAATATAGGATATATATTTAATATACATTTAAGACTGTATGTTTAATATAAGACTGTCTGTTTTATGTATTTGTTTGTTGTTTTTTGGGGGTTTTACATCACTTTCAACATTATTTCAGTCATTTCGTGATGAGTCCTACTTGTAGCAGATATAGTGCTGCCTCACTGAATTGTCATGTAGCAGGTCCTTGACATGACAACCCGCCCGGTCACAGATTTACAAGGACAACGGGGGAACCCTTTAGGCACGGGCCTCAGCTCATGTGGGAAATTGTATCATGAGTTCTATCCCAGCACGGCTGGGGTTCGAACCCACGACCTTTTGATCACCACAGAGGAACTGGTGCTAAAAAGCTGGCACTCTAACCAACTGCGCCACGGCCTGTAGCCTTCTGTTTATGTAGACTTTATGTTTAATACATAATATTAATGTTTAATTTAGGACTGTATGTTTAATATAGGGCTGTATGCTTATATAGGACTGTATGCTTATATAGGACTGTATGCTTATATAGGACTGCAAGTTTGATATGGGACTGTATATTTATATTGACATTATGTTTAATACAGGATATTAATGTTTAATATAGGACTGTATGTTTGATACAGGACTGTATGTTAACAATTAAATATAGTCAGCTCAATGCGTTGAAGAAGCAATTCAAACTGAAGTACATCAGTTTCCAATAATATGTTTGCTCTACTTTTACTGAGCAATGGAAATGTACATTAAAATCAGCTTTTGAATTTCACAAATTGAAAGTATTCAATTTTTTATGAATGCATATGAATGCATAGCTGCATACACTACTTATGAATGACAGAAATATTCATTTTTATTGAAGAATTTGTTTGTTCATGTTTGATTTAAAGGCAGAAGCAAATTTCTATGGAAGAATGGACAAGGAATTCATGATGGTAGTGAGTGACTCATTCTATAATGATTCAATTGTTCTTAGAGAGTTACTGAACAATCAAGGAACAGTATTGTGAGTACTTGGATTTTTCTAGAACTAATTCATTGTGGTTTGAATAATTTTACTCAATAGGTTTTTCATTAATCTTTGTTCACAAAGTTTTTTTTATATATTTTGCAGCGGTCACTTTCCTGTGATTGACGAGTGTGAACTTCCATATTACTCTAAAGACTTCACCTATACCACTTTTGGTAAAAACTTTTATGCTGGCATGATAAATGGAAAAGGTACTATATTGCAATATCTATCAATTCATAGTAAAGAAGGTATGTTTTAAATATCCATTGTCAGGTAGTAATGACAGATTTTGGCAGCATGTCGTATTTGGAATTACTTTCCAAAGGCAATTCTTAAAATTATCATGGTAGTGATGTACCCTCACCAGGATTACAATAAATCTAATCCCCAGGTGACAATGGCCAGAAATGATGATTTTAATCAAATAACCATGCATATAGGGACCTTTAGAAAGCTAGTTTAATAGTAGTCTGAGTCTGAATTGAATGTTGAAATATATCCACACTGTTAACATATAATCTATAAGGTTTGGTAATTACAGTTCATGGCTAACTTGGCATTGATATGGGAATAGCTTTTCACAAGTCTTTGAGGATAAGTATTAACATGTAACTGTCAACAGCTTGGCTGTATAGGATTATTCATTCTTGAATCTACTGGTTCCTAAAGATGTTATTTCATCATACTATCTGATTTTCCCAACTATTTTAGCAGCAGAGTTCTGCAAACTTTTGCCATTTCACTTTTTTGGATTCCCGCGAATTGTGTGTTACCATAGTCTTAAAGTGACAGCTGCATGTACTAGGGTATAAACTGTCTTTTGATTTTGGCAGTTCCCTGTTAATGATTCCTTTTTGATATGTAGGATCCAAGTCATGCTAAATTTATGGATAGTCTAGTATCTTATATCTCACAGAATTCTATTATCTTTCCTTATATCTTTTAGAATGTTATAAAGTACTCTCAGTTGGGCAGTCTCTGTGATGTGAGATTTCTTGCAGGCAGACTGATAGATATTTTCAATGTTAAGGGCATGCAGATGGCCCATAGATTGTTTGGTAATAACCTTTTCTATGAGCTTACAGAAATAAGTTAAGTTTGGAACCAATTTATAAATCTTTTTCAAAGAAATAAGATTTAGCTTTATAATGTTGCCAGTTTTATTGCCATTGACTTTTTTGTGATTGTTGTAATTAGTCGTGAAATGTTATCATAAACATATATAGCCTTGTCGCAAAAGGGTCCAGTTCGACTTCTTTATTCCATGCTTGATTACATGAAGTTTTGTAACTTCATCTTCAGTTTGTTCCCGAAATGACTGACCCTTTTTCTTTTCAAATCAGATAATGCAATTCTATCCTTTGTATCCATTTCTTTTGTCAAATTATCATTTTTCCTCTTCGAATGAATCATTAAATGTTAAGAAATACACAGGTTTTCATTCGATTTATTATGTTGTATTTGTATTTGATTGTCAGGCTGGCTGTTTCCTGACAATAAGAAACCTGCTAATCCCTATCATCCATTGGAAGTGTTTACTGTTAAGAAAGGTGAGAGGTATCGCTTCAGAATGATCTGTTCTTCTATGATATATACATTGAGGATTGCTGTATCTGGACACAACATCACCGTCATCAGCACCGATGGAAGAGAAGTGAGGTTTTGTGCTATATATTCATAATATTAAGAAGAAATGACCCTTTTGATTAAAGAATGTTCAGATTTTTTAGGCCAAATAAGGCCAAATAATATTTATATATAAATATATATTTAAAGATATATGTACACAATTATATGTTTAATTTTTTCAAATGTTTCTTTCCAATAAGGTGATGGAAACTACTGGTGATTCTTTGTACATAAGCAGTGGGGAGAGATTTGATTTTTATATAGATGCAATAGACCCACAGGCCACTGGCAATTATTGGATCCGTGCTTCAACAACAGATTATTATTCAAACCCTGAATTTGAGGTCAGCATTTTTATCAACTATATTGTATCTATAGCTTTCATGGAATTTTTCGCTATATTTTCTTGTATTAGTTGATAGATAAGTAATGATGATCTACAAATTGTTTCAAATTAAAAGCTCTGCATTATTTAAGAAAATGAGCTTTTCGATTAAAAAATGTCCAGATTTTTAGGCCAATATTTTTAATAGCCCAACATAAACTGAACTTTGCTGCATGCTGTGGTATGTTCTATTTTGGCAAAATCTGATCCCTTGCTACTTCAGATTAAAGCATTCATGAAACCTAGAAGGTTCCAGGCGATTTTACAGTGGTTTAAGGTATATGAAAACAATATATGATCTTAAAATTGACATACATACAGGCTATCTATCTGAAATCCACTAATGAACATCTGCCCTGAGAATTATGATTTTTTGTGACCACCAAGTACTGCCAGTACTAAACAGGAAGTGTGTTGTGTGACCTTGACCTTTGAACTGTTAGGGGGCTCCGTAAGTCACAGGAGGTGTTGTTTACCAATTGTCAAAATTGGAGCAACACATTTTTGGCCATTTTTTTCCACTATTTAGAGAATGAATTGGAAGATAACACTTATCATGATGATAGTGCCTTTTCTTGGCTTTCTTTTGGTGGTAAATTTTGTTAAAAACGGATGAATATTTATGAAGTTATAAATGAAGAAAAATCATTATTTTTTATATTATATATGTTGGCAAAAAAAGTTTAAAAAACTTCTATACAGCCCAACTTTTAAGGTGAAATCCATGCAGCCTTTGATGTCTTCCCATTCAGTGGTGTGAAAAACCCCAAATTTCATCAAAGAAGGTCAAATCATAAATTTTACTGATACCAATTATCAGCATTCACAGTTTTGCCATTCAAAGTCCTTGTGATTTAAGGCCAAACCAGTGATCAAAGGGTTTAATGTCACTTTTTCAATATCAAAGCCTTTAAGTTAAGGGGGATTCCATGAAACATTTGAGTCATGTCTTCTCTTTTTGACAGAAAGGTTTTCACATGCATAGGATACTTTTCAAATAAAAAGTATACTTTTCCCATAAATGATATATCTTTCACAACCATAAGATATTTGTCACAACCATAAAATATTTTTCATAACCATGAGTTATTTCATTGATTCAAATAATATTAGAATAATCTTATGTTGTTCTGAAGTATACTCCTGGCAATAAATTGATAAATTGTACAAAACATCTCCACCCTGTTTCCCAAGCTGGACAGGTGCACAACTGGTAACTCATTAGGTGTTTACACAAGATCACATACCAGCTAAACAAAGCTTGTTGACAAAGTGTTCAATTGCTGGTGTAGGTTTTAGCAGACAACTGATCAACTTTCAAGTGCCACAGAAATTTGTTAACAGAGAATATTTTGGGTACTACTACATAAAAGCACTGTTTAGGGTATAAACATTCATGTTATGTAAAGAAAATGTGTCTGAAAGTCAGGTTTCATGAATGCTTTAAGGTTACTCATGTTTTGAAATTTCATTTTGACTTTTGGAAATATAATTAATGTAATTTCAATGATTACTTTTTTTCTGAATACTGATATCTTATTGTTGTTGGTTTATAGTTGTACAGTTCATAAACAGATATTTTTGTGAGCTAAAACCGTGATGATAATTAATGACCAATAAACATTAACCAGCTTACAGGAGAGATATATACGGTGGCCATTTTGAGATATGAAGATGCCAATGAGGAAGTACCTGATGATATCAATCCAACCTTTTGTGACATTGAAACTGAACATTGTGTCTTAATCAACTGCCCATTTGAGTAAGACTTTCTTTATCTTTTCTTATACATTGGTGTTGTAAACTGGGGTGACAACTCTAGGATTATTTAACTTCTCAAAGTCTTCTTAAGTAAGAGGGAAGACTGGTTCTCAGTCTCTATCCTCAAAGTAAAAACAATTATGATTTGGCTGGGGAAGAGAGTAGCAAGGCAAAGTCAGTCCTACTAAAAGGCAAAAACAGTAATACTGAGAGGCAAAAACAATTCTGCAAAGTCGTCCTGTTATGGCCATAGCTGTTGAGAGTATTTTTTTATGGAAATTGGCCACATGACAACTTTGGGGCAACTTGTGAGGTGCCAAAGACAGTTATGGAAACATCCATTGACTTTGGGAGCCAATTGGCAAGAAAAGGTTGCCAACAAATATAATTTACGGTAATCGATACTATGATTCTGACTGGTAAGCAAAGGTCAAGAAATAACAAAAAGTTTAAATTGTCTCCGAAGTGATATTTGTGACCTGTCTTTTAAAGTGAGACCCAAAGTGTTTTGCCCAATCGCCCATCAGTAGAAATGAAAGACATAGGCATATAACGTTTTTACTCTGTGGGACACATCTACAAATGATGAATGTGAAGAGAAGAGTTTTCAGTCTGCTTTTAAAGGAGGAGACTGAGGTACTAGTCCTAATATCATTAGGAAGGGAGTTCCAAAGTCTGGGACGGACAGATGAGAAAGCCCTGTCACCCATTGTCTTCAGAGGAGTTTTTGGAACTTGTAACAACTGCTACAACTGTTTTCTCGTCTAGACAATGTCTGATGGCCACAAGGCTCCTGATGTAGTAATAGCCTTTCTTGCACATTTTCCTGATCCGAGCCTTCATGTCCATGTTAGAATCAAAGGTTATGCAAAGGTCAACCACTGACTCACTAGGAGCAATATCAGAGTTCCCTACTCTGATAGTATCAGGGATACTGCTGCTGGTGGCATTATTGTGCCTGTCAGTACATATAAGCATTTCTGTCTTCCCATCATTTATCTTCATCTTATTTGACATAAGGAAGTTCCTGACCTCACTGACACATTTTTCTAGTTTGTGCCTCAATATATCAACTTGAAGAGGGGATGTGTGGTCCATAGGGATGTAGATTTGAGTATCATCTGCATAAATATGATAGCTGAGGCCATATTTGTCTAAAATATCAGCTAAAGGCGTCATGTAAATGGTAAATAGTATGGGACCCAGGACTGAGCCCTGTGGAACCCCATATTTTATGGACTTGTGTGTCCCTACCTTCACACACTGTTTCCTGTTACAGAGATATGACCGAATCCAGGAAAGGGCATGACCTTTAACATTGCATCTAGCTTACAGCCTAGAATTTGATGGTCAATGGTGTCAAGGGCAGCAGAGAGGTCAAGTAACAACAGGATTACGGAGTTCTTATTGTCCAGATCACGTAGGATATCATTTTGCACCTTTAGCAAAGCAGTATCAGTGCTGTGATATTCTTTGTAGGCTGATTGAAACTTGTCAGTAAGGCCATTCCTTACCAGATGAGGGATCAATTGGTCTGCTACTGCTCTCTCTGTTAGTTAAGAAATATATGTTAGGTTGGAAACAGGCCCTTAGTTCTTCTCAACCAGTTCGAGGCCAAGTTTTTTCAGCAGGGACGTTATGATTGCTATTTTCATGTTGTCAGATACTGCTGAATCCATCAGTGATTTGTTGATGATGGAAGTAATTATTGGTAAGAGGTCATCTAAGAGGTCAAGTCTGGGCCAAGTCGGGATAGGTCCAGATCACATGACTTCTTTGCAGACCTTTTCACCAATTTTCGCACATCATTTATAGTTAGGAGCATGAACCTCTCAAGCTCTGATGAACCAGGTGTATTCCTATTGTGCATAGTGTCACCTGGTGGCGAAATTGGGCTATGTGGATGGAGCTTTATCAATGCCAAGGCAAACTTTTTCTATTTTTTCAAGGAAGAATGTATTGAACTTCTCAGCTTTAGTTGGTCATTCATCCACGGTACCGGTTTGCACTGGGTAATCTTGGCGTGTTTTAGAGGAGCATGTTTATCCATTAGTGACATCAGCTCCTTGTCATAGTAATTTACCATGTCATGTAGGGATAGGTGTTCCCATGCTGAGATAGTACTGGTTAGGGATTTGATGTCGTTCTTTAGGGATTGAAGATCTAACCCCCTAAAGTTCCTGTACTTTGATTTTTTATATTTATATTATTATGCAGCACACATGTTGCACCGGCCGGCACAAACTCCACCAGAGGGCGACCTGGTGAACCTATCTCTGGTGGACAGTGTGCGGCCGGCATTCTTAAGGATGCGTTCTGATTGGCTAGCTGGGCAGAGGAATGTGTATTATAATGTGTATTGCACTTTTTTACAGTTTTTATGCAATGTTTAGGTATTGGTTCATATTTGGTTGTGTATTGGGGGTTGTTGGCCGAGGAGATATATTTAATATTAGCATTTAATGTGTCTAGGTCATAATTAATATCAGTAATATGATTATTATTAATATTTTTCCTCATAGCCCCAATTGCGGTCCCGCCAGAGTCACCTGGTAGTGGATCATAATGCCATGTTCTGTTATTTGGTGTTAGTTTAATATGAAAGAAATTCTCAAAATGAACATTGAAGAGTTTTGAGTCATCTAGGGTTGAGAGCGATATAATATCAGTTTTAATCAGGCCCAATTTAATATAAGATAGAGATGCCTTGAGATTGACTTGCAAAGTATGGCTTTTACATAGAATTACCGAGTTAAATTTAATATTCATATTCATATTAATATTTGGGCTTGGTGTGATTGTGACTTCATTGCAGCGAGTAGTCTTCTCATTTCCAAACTGTGGTTACATAGTACAATAATAATCGTGCACACACATACAAGAAAATACATATTTTTGAACATTAATATTTTCATGCAAAGTGTTCATAATAGGCGACTCCAGCCCATACCATCAGTTCTTTGGCTTGAAACAGCGATCAATGGCGAGTTTTGCCTTGTTAATTAATGCCTTCTTTTGTTCCACGCATATAGGCCAGCTTGACTTTCTTACACTCGTGGATGGCATCTTTCAGCGTTATCTTTGTCCTCGTCTCCCTTTCCATATTCTGTATAGTTTGCCTGTCTTTACCGATTACTTGCGTTGTGTGGAAGTACGAGGACTTCCTCCAAGCCCTGCTTCTTTTTAGAAGAAGAAGAAGAGGAAGAGGCAGAATGATGACTATCGCGATCCAAGACATTACAGCGCGATTCTTCAGCGGGAACAGGATTTTTCATGGGAAGAGATGAGCTTTGCAGATCTGGTGACTTTTTCGTTACGTTTCTCTGGGTTCGTATTTCTTCGGAATTGAGAGGCTGTTAAGAATTCTGATTGAGGAGTTGGCATCAATGGTGTCATCTGGCGTCGTTCCGAAGAAGTTAGTTATCTTTATATAATATTATGAATATCCCTCAAGATCCGTTGTGGTGGCGAGGCAATTCTCAAGCGAATACCAGTGATGTTTGGAGACTAAGGCAGAAGTTGGTAGAGGTGTAACAGTTATAATGGCATTGCCCTTTGAGCGTAGAATGTTGATCGCATGAAGGTAATTGCAGCATAAGTCGTAGCAGTCAGAATGTTCAAGAGCATCAGGAACAACCACGACTCGATCACGTCAGCGGTTGAACACAAAGTTAATCTGTGGGATTTAATGTCCCGGCAGGGTATTTCTATCAATGAAGATAGTGGTTGAGTGTATCTACCAGGGTAGATAGGTTAGATCCACCGAAGGCAGAAGTTTTTGTTATAATGAATACCAGGTTGTCCCCTTTCTATGTAACACTGTACACAAGTGGCGGTCTCCAAGCGTAAGCCGGGAGCACGGAGCCTCGTAAGAGTCGCACTATGTATCCAGTCGCGGCCAAGAAACGGTCGAAAACCGCCAACGAGTAGCTGTTATATGCAAAATATCTGGGTAAAATGGGGCAGAAAGGGTATCCGCTGCACACAGTGGAACAACTGAGGTTATGATGGCGAAATTCAGGCTCACTATGGTAGGTAAAGCTAGATTATTCCGGAGCGCTTAAGAAAGACGTCCACCATTCCCCACGCATGCTCAGTTCCCAAAACTGTAGGCTATAGGCTAATTCTTTCAAATATTTCCAGTGTACTTGAAGTGACTTTTAAATGACTTTGAATATGAAACTCCTATATTCTTGGATTTTACAATAAATTTCAAAATTCAATCATCTCTAGCTTTCAAAAACGAGCTCATAGAATCTTAATTAAAATCCATTTAAAATTAACAATAAGAGAGCAATTTTAAATTTTGGACCAATCTGCAAAGGAAATTAGAGGAAATTATGATATGCTGAGCTATTTTGAAACTATCTGTAATAATGACAACTTATTTGTGGTTAATCTATGACATTAAATTGATCCAATGCGATCCTTTAAAGTTTCATACATATAAAAACAAGACTGTCTAATTTCAGGAAATAACTTCAATAACTTGTTCTAATTATAATAGTACATACAAAATTACAATAAACTCTCAAGGTATGAGAAATGTCCCACTTTGCAATACAATCAAAATCAGGTGACAAGAAATATATTAAATGTAACCACAAATGGATTACCTCATTGAACAGCTAATATATGTCTGCATTTTTTATATATCTTATTTTTTTCCTTTAATAAGAGGATGGTGCTAAAATTAATTCTTGAATGTGTATGTAAATTGGAGAATGTGTCCTTTTTTTGGCGCCATTCTTGCTGGGTGAAAGTGACCCACTGCAATAGGAAGTTTGGTTCTCCCCATTTCATGTTCAATGTCTCCCATTCCTAAGAAAAAGATAAGATAATATAAATTTTATTTGAAATTGATTTCCCACATAAAAACGTTAGCTGAAAGCTGTTTATCGATTGATTGTTACAAATAATACAACTATATACACATTATTCACATAAACCTCATGGTATAAAAAAATACAGGGAGAAACAACAATTGGGGCCATCCCTATCTATTCTTAGTGCTCTTTCTTGGATCTTTTCAAATTTACAAGTCATTGTCATGCCACAAAAATACCAGACTACTGGACAATAATTATGTTCTTAAATGAGTACATCACATTAAGCTGCTTTGACGCTCTGGAACACATTGTTAACCTGAATGTCAAGTGATACCCAACAGTTTAACATTATTTTCTCTGACAATAGATACACCATTGACCTCCATACTATTCGGCAGAGGGTCTTAACTGAAAGCTGTTTATCGATTGATTGTTACAAATAATACAACTATATACACATTATTCACATAAACCTCATGGTATAAAAAAATACAGGGAGAAACAACAATTGGGGCCATCCCTATCTATTCTTAGTGCTCTTTCTTGGATCTTTTCAAATTTACAAGTCATTGTCATGCCACAAAAATACCAGACTACTGGACAATAATTATGTTCTTAAATGAGTACATCACATTAAGCTGCTTTGACGCTCTGGAACACATTGTTAACCTGAATGTCAAGTGATACCCAACAGTTTAACATTATTTTCTCTGACAATAGATACACCATTGACCTCCATACTATTCGGCAGAGGGTCTTAACCAGAAAATGGTTTTAAAATCACAAGTTAAAATTTTTCAGGGTTTGCTCTCATCAATCTTTCTATTAACCAATTTACTGCATTCTCTGTATGTACTTTTAATGCTTCAGTGATATAATCAATTGTAGTTCCATTTACATCTAGTGTTATCATCAGCATAATTGAATAGCTGATACCTCTCTATGCTTGAATGATTGCTATGCTGGTTCAAAACCTCATCAATGAAATTATCTTGATCTAAGTCTATTCCATCAAGTATCCCTATAGAGTCAGCTACTGAGCTAAAAAGTTATATCATATATTTTAGTATTATCAGATTATATTGTCTTCTTCATTAAGAATTATATTTGCTCTGTTCTGAGTCTTATTGGATAAAAATGGTTTAATAGAGTTCCAAAACATCATCCTTGCATTTACCGATAAAATTATTCTTAATTGCCTTTATTTTCATTTGCATCACTGCATCTCTCTCTTTTGTTTGCAGTACTTAATATGCATCTGGTAATCCCTGTACTTAAAGTATTCATTCCTACACATGTTTCTTATATGCATTTGATTTCTTCAAGCAGAATTCATATATGGAACTTGTTCAGTTCTCATTACCTTTTTTTCATGGGTGCATTTTTATCAATGATGTCAGAGTATAGTTTACAGGTGAACCAATACTGATCATGCACCTTATCATGATATCTTTTCTGAGCTTACTTTCATTAAAATTCTGGTAAGATCTATACTGAATTCTGGTGGGGGCTCTGTGGTGATAACACAACCCACCATGTTATGAAAATCACTACTGCTACAATGGATATTAAAAGGATTCTGAAACTTGTTTCTATTCATTACAATAACAGGGTCCAATAGTGTCCCTCTTTCAGATTTAAAACATGTCGGGTCTTTAATAAGATTGGTTAAGCCATATGGATGGCAGAACTCCTGTTTAAATATATCATTCTTTTGCATCATATCAATGTTAATATCACCTTAGAGAATAATCTCTTTTGCTTCATAAGCAACATTATCATAAAATGTAAAAAGCGTATGTAAAAAGATATTATTGGAAATGTTGGGGTTTTTATATGTTAATTATAGGAACCACTTTTGGTTTTTTATTTTCATCTCAAAGACCATGCTTTCAATATGATGTTTCTTTGTGTGATAGTCTTCTATGTGGTATATCAGATCTTATCCATGCCACAAGACCACCAGAATTAGATTTTCTAACCTTTCTGTACATTTTAAAGCCCTGGATATATAATTCATTGTTGTTGTAGCAGTCACTCAGATTGCTTTCTGTAATGCACAGTGCATCAATATATTTATTAATTAACAATTCTTTCATATACTCCTATTCTTTTCCTAAGCTGTTAATATTTACATGAGCAAAAACTAAATTCTTACCATGTTTACTGTAACAATGTTATTGTATTCCTTCCCTACTATGCTACACAGCCCCCTAAATATACCCTGGGTATATAATGCTTATGAATAAAGTCCTCTGTGCCCTTCCTCTGCAATCAAGACATGTTCTGTTGTGCCTGCAGCTTAGCTAGAATTTATAGTAGGGTCCCAGCACCACTGACCACTGCTTGACCCAAACACAGATATGGCACATTTTTACCTCTTATTTTATTACATCTAATATCCTTCAAGACCATTGGGTCACCCTGAGAAATGCTACAATCAATGTTATTATCATTTTTAAGTCATGATTAAATAGCCACGCATTTGTCTCACTACCAAAAAAATTGAGAAAGGCTGCATGGAACGATAACCATGATGCAATGACATCTGCAGGTAACGAAGCGTACCATACACCAGCTACACCGTGTAGCAACATACGGCAAGCCGGGACTCTCAGCTCCTCTGGCGTGTGTGAAAGTTGGGCAGATGTGAGAAATTTGTTCATGAAACGTAGTGGATTGTCTGAAGATTTGCCATAAAATGGAGGTGGTAAAAGTGCTTTAGAACCTTGCCTCTATTGGTGGATCCTATTATCAGGAGATTGAGCCTGCAACATATCTTCTATATCTGTCTTAGCACCACCTAAATCAATTTTACACAGGTGACCAAGCACTTGCTGGAGCATATCTTGCACGTTTTCTGCTTCAGCCATCTCAGAATGAGGTGAAACGGCACGTTCAGAACCGGAATGATCAGGATCAATTTGGAGATCAGAAATTTCAGACAAGGTGAAAGATTCCTGGTCACTATCTACTTGAGAATGATGGCTAAAATGAACGTCAGAATATGAGCTAGGTAAGTGTAAACTCTCCGGTCTGGGGGAGTTTTCACTGTCTCCACTTGTGGATGTATGTGACAACCGGACGTTTTCACCACTCGTGGGAGGTGAATTACCTGCACCAGTTGTAACAGTAAGATCTGACAATGGTGAGTCAGAGGGAGGCGCAACTCTCAAAGAGTCAGCTGAATTGTCCCCCTGCTGAGCAGGTAACTTAGAAAAATTTGAGTGTGACTTACCTTGAGTTGTAGAAACGTCTGGACCTTTCGCCGGTGGGTCGTCTGCCACTTGCAATTTCGTCGAAAGCTGTTTCGAAGATAGAAGCCACATAGACCTAAAATCAAGTAACAGGGTGGCCAAGAGAAACTCCATACAGTATCAGCAACACTCTATGCCATGTAATGATTCGGATTGCTCCACCAATTGTTACAGTGGTTTTGTTCGTATCAATATCCAACACAATCACTGTTATCATCATTTCTTAAGTCATGATTAAACATTATACCTGAACCCATTGATGATTCAAAACAGGCTCAACCTATTGATGAACCCATTGATGATTCAAACGAAATTAAAAACATCTTTATCATTAATATTTGACTCATCATTTGTATGGAGAGAATTATCTGTATCCTCAGTAGCATTACATTTGGCAGTCAAACCTGACTACAACATCAAAATTTGCATTGTTGCCTATTCTACTTTTACATAAATTAGATAAAAATAAAGTATCATTGTCATACCTTTCACTCAATACATCAAAACAGTTTGATGTTGGAATACAGCGATCTAATTCATTGCATATGTGAGATTTGGCCTTCTCTGGATCGCCACAACCCGAGTAGTTACTGTTATGACATTTTCTACGTTTATGGCCAAATTCACCACAGTCATGACATATAATTGGATTACCATGTTTGCATGATGCATTTATGTGGTTTAGTTCTCCACAAAAATCCAATGGTTTTTCTGGTACTTGATGTTGTGAGTCATGAGCATGATGCCAAGTATGTTTTTGCCTTGTCCAATGTCCATATGGGCTCTCCGTCCCAAAACTCATCATTTGTATCCTCAACCAATTCAGCATCACCAGTCCCTTTTAGTCTCTGAATGGTATACACTGTTCTAATATGGCATTTAGCACTTGGCACAACACATCCTTCTTTGTTTCCCACCATCTTGGGTTTAAGATGGTCGTTTGTATTCCTGCTTAGCTTCCGCTGCTGTTTTTGTATTCTTTATGTTTTGAGCAGAATCCCAGTCAATGATATGCTGCCTCACTCTTCTTAAATATTTGACCAAAGATGTCTAAGTGGCCACATTGATAAAAATTAGAGTTGACTCTTGTGACTTCTGGAGAGGACCTTCCTTTGTGAATCTCCAGAATACTGCTTCCTACAGGTGGCACCGGTGCTCGCCATCCAAATTTAAACCATTGCTGTTCTTGTCCTTCTTTGGCCACCAGTTGGCACATCCAGCTATAACCCATTGGATCTCCTTATCCAGTCCTACATTCTTGTCAACAGATTTCACACTACATTCTTGTCAACAAATTTCACACTATCCGATTCTGCAATAGCTTTGACAAGATCGTTTACACCCATGATCTTCTTGTCAATGGCAACTCCGTCATCATCATCCCAGGAGGAATACTAGAGATAATAACTTTCTTGCTTTTATCTTTTACCACTTGTATCAGCTGCGAGAAATCCTCCACAATAGCATCATCCTCCCTCAAAGCTGAACAGTCATTAGAATCAACTAGAATGTACAATTCTTCATATTGATATGTTCATTATGTCTGCACACTTTTTGCCATTCACCACAATCATTTCCATTTCCTTTGACATGGCTTTTATGTCTTTACCTAGTGAATCGCAGATAAACAACATTTTCTTCTTTGCAGCTTTGTTGGCATCAGGTGTCGGAACATGCACACTTGACTGAATGTCGCATGCCTGTGTCTTTATGACCTGGACATCATACACAAGTGATTCCACTTTTGCTGTGGTGAGAATATGTTCATTCTCCACATTCCTTAATATTCTAAGGATGTCATAAGCTGTAGTGTAGGATATAGAATACACACCCAGAGACTCTTGGAAATATATAGACATTCATAGACAATAACCCACGATACTGATGGTTGATTAGTCACCATAACCACCACTCTGTGAGATCACGTGTTAGACGGACGAGCCGAAGTTAGATACGCAGGCAGGACGAGTCCATCTGATGACGCGTGAGGAAGCCACGTAGGCAAGCCCCCACAGATGACGCGGAGTGGTCCCTTAAAAGAGGCGCGCAACCGTGGATCCGGGGTAGTTAGAAGTTCCCAGTTCAGAAGAGCCCGAGGAAGAGATCAGCGACCACTTGCCACTGAAGATCCACGACTCTCAGTATCGTGACTCTATAGACTTGGGTGTTTTGCGTATAGTCAGGGTTTCATAAGTATCATGCAAAGTTGGTAGTCCATATGCCTCACTCATTGCCATGCCGGCCTAGCCAGACAGCACTGAATAAAGGTAACTATTGCACTGTGTATATCCTGTGTCTGCAGTCCTTGTTGCCCGTCATCCATATGAGGGTATAACATGGTAGCTAGGATCCGTGCCCCAACTCACAGCCAGCGAGTTAGCGAGCTATGCTTATGGTACAGTACAGTACAGTAGAGTAGAACAGGTTAGAGTATCTATCTATTTGGTAGAGTATTGATCCCCCGTCCACGTCCCCCAACGACGGATACTCACCAACAATCTGCAGTTTTTCTACTCTGGAGGACAGATTTCTACATGAGAGACATGGTCATACACCATTGATGTCCTTTCCTTCTATCTCCATACAGTCTAGATCGAATATCTGCCCACAAGGCAACGCCTTATATTGTCTCCATTTTTGTCCCTGCTGTGTTTACAATCAGAAATACAACATTCCTGAGTTTCCATGTTGTTGCTCTCCTGCAGCTTAAAGTCTCCACAACAATAGCTGTTAATCTGCTTGTTGTTAACATAATAATAATACATTTATATAGCGCTATTTCAGACTAGGTCTGCTCATGGCGCTTATCGATATAATACTTCGTATAAAAATATGTTTTAAGTCGTGACATAAAACTATCTAATGTTTTACTATTTTTCACATCAAGGGGCAGGGCATTCCATAGTTTGGGTGCGTATATTTCAAAAGCCCTATCGCCATATGTCTTGAGGTTTGATTTCGGGATTATGTATTCATTTTTCTCTGTGGATCTGAGCGCTCTAGTACCTATCTTTGGTATCAAAAGTTTTTTTAGGTACTCTGGGGCTCTATCATTTTGCGTTTTCCAGGTAAGTAACGCAATCTTGAAATCAATTCTCAATGCCACGGGCAGCCAGTGTAATTCCTTAAGAGTTTCTGTTATGTGATCATATTTCCTAATTTTATATACTAATCTAGCTGCAGCGTTCTGTAACTTTTGCAGTTTAGAGATATCGCATTTAGGCAATCCCGCAAGCAGGGAGTTACCATAGTCAAGAATCGAGTCTTAGTAGTTCTCCTATCTAAGCAATCTCTAATACTTGAAATATTTTTAATATGAAAAAACCCATTTTTGCACATTTTTCGAACCTGATTTTTCATATTTAGTTCCTGATCAAGAATGACACCAAGATCATTGACCTTATGTGACCTTTGGATCATTTCCTCACCCACAGTGATTTTACTCGGGATTTCATCATTTTTATAATTAGAGTTTTTTCCACAGATTAATAGTTCTGTCTTTCCATCATTAATCTTCATTTTATTTTCCAGAAGGAATTTTTTAATATTTTTAATACAATTTTCCATTTCCAAACAAGATAGTCTTGTGTCTTCTTTTGACTTAGGGTCCATAGTGATGTAAATCTGCGTGTCATCCGCGTAGATGTGATGTTTTAGACCATAATTATTTATTATTTCGCTAAGAGGTTCCATGTAGGATGTAAACAGTATCGGTCCCAAGACCGAGCCTTGAGGGACACCATAGTTAATGTCCCTATTTTCAGATCTATGTCCCTCAATAGTGACACATTGTTTTCGCCCGCTCAGGTAGGATTTGAACCATTTTTAGGGCATTCCCAACAACTCCACATCTCTTTTCCAGTCTGTTTAGAAGTATGTTATGATCTATAGTGTCAAAAGCCGCTGAGAGGTCTAGTAAAACCAACATAACGGTTTTGTTTTTATCCATCTCCATAAGTATGTCGTTTTGTACTTTGAGAAGTGCAGTTTCCGTGCTATGAAACTCTTTGTAAGCTGATTGGAACATACTTTGAATGTCATTAGTCAACAAGGTACTTCTGACTCAGGTGGACCTGCCAATCTCTTGCCAGGGGGCAACCATATAAACAGTCAAATTCTTTTCCACATTTTTGATTAAAAGTCTTCAAAAATTCCTTAATGTCACAATTATATTTCCATTGAGATATGTCCTCACATTCCTGACTCTGAGCTCTTCATTATATTTCAATTTTCATGAGAAAATAATAGCTTCAACCCATACAAAAACTGCTAAAGTGTAAATGTGAAACTTAAGTGTGCACTGTGCTTCCTACCAGCATAACTAGCATTCTCTAGTGATGGTCAGCCCGGAAAGGCGTCAAAATTCAAAATGCCGGATGTGATATTTGTGACATATTTATACAATCTACTAAATTATGTTATATAGAATGATATATCTTATATACCTTCCTCTTATTGAAACCTCACGATGATTATGCAAGGGCATTGAAAATGTTTTAAACTGCCAAACATGTTTTAAATACATCAAAATGTTATTAATATATTGATGATGATAATATAACATTTATTGAAAAGACTTTTTACAAATAGATCCTTGAAGACCACACAGTAGCATTTACTTTGAAACCTTCAACTTATTTTGATAGGAAAAAAGTTTGAAGTATGGGTTCAGGGTAAATCAATGTATTCTTAGAAAAGATATTAATATGTTATCCCATCAGAAGATTCTAGACTTTGAATGTCTTTTCCAGGAAATATCCAGGAAATCCTTTTGTGAAATGTGTGCAACTCACAGATCTTCAAACAGCCAAGGAAGGTGAAGTTTTTCCCAATAATGAAGGCAATTTTGTGGAAGCATGGCTCAATTTCCACATGCTTCCCCCTCGAGTTCTGCCACCTGGTGTAAAAGATGGGCCTTATATCAGTGGAAAATTGAATGTTTTACCATCAGAAGTACCATTGGTATGTTTCAGAACTTGGTAACATTTATTATCTTTATAGACCAGCTGTATCAATGTGTATCAAACAATGTCAGATGATCAAGGGACATGAAAAAGAGTTAGATTCAATAGATTCAATATAGTCTTAAATCTTAATGACATGAATGGATGCCTCAAAAATAGAAATGTTAAATCCTATGCCAAGAGGCTCAGGCACGTCTTGAATACTAGAATGCTGAGTTGGCCACATTGTGCATTGTCGTATGTAAAGCTGACACCAAATATCTCAATATGCTTCAAAACAGTATTAATCAGAGTAAACATGTCAAGAATGCATTTCTTACAAGTCACAAGTATACATCACACTGGAATTGTAGATAACAGCCTGGTTACATTAATTTATAGATACTAGTAGTAATGATTTATATGGTAAAGAAAAGGCTAGTGTCTACAAGCAAATATATATATATATATATATATATATATATATATATATATATATATATATATATATATATATATATATATATATATATATATATATATATATATATATATATATATATATATATATATATATTGCCCTTGGCTTGGTGGGTTGTTGTGTTAAGGATTTGTAACATTACAATTCAATGAGGCAGCATGATGTTTGACATAATCAGGTGAATAGAATTATGAATTAAATAATACTGAAACTGATGTAAAATCCAAAACAAGCATACAAACAAGTATTCTTACGTCTTTATTTATGTATTGCAGTTAAAGCCTGATACCTGGATTGATTCAGCTGTGCCTTGCAATGAGACAGAATGTATAGAGCATTGTCAATGCACAAACGTGATCACTTTACCACTTGGAGCAGTGGTTCAATTCAACCTATTTGTCACCAAGAAACATGTGTGTGAGTTAAAGTTAAGATATTAGGGTTATGAATATCTGTCTAAATAAAATCAGAGCATTTTCTTTCTATCTTTGTGCCTAAAATGATTAAAAATAGTATTTAAGTATCGATAATTGCTGAATAATTATTGTATGTCGTCTTGAGTAGCACAGTTTCATTAGATTAGAACATTATTTATGTTTTCCAGTTGAACATAAAACACAAATCAGCCATCCTGTACATATACATGGTACCAAGTTCCAAGTGATTAAACAAGGCTTTCCAACTTATCAGGACAATGGATTCATTGATAGGGATAATGAGGACATTTCTTGTAATGATATGTTTTGCCATATGCCAAAATGGGCTAATGCATCATGGGAAGGAGGCAATATTCCAGAAATAGTGACCAATTCACCGCCATTAAAGGATACAGTCATGGTTTCTGTAGGTGGATATGTAATCATAAGGTTCAGGGCAGAAAATCCAGGTATTTATTCCAGTAAATTTCTAAATCAGGTTGAATATTATCAAATGACATTTATTTAAATTGAGAATATGTGATCTTTGTGTGAGACTTCCCTGTTCAGTAATTCTCTTTCCTGCTCTGTTACAGATGATTCTCATCAGATTTGTGATCATCATGTATATATGTAAAAAAACATTAAAAAATGTCATCTTATTGGTTCATAGACTGTATAACATAACATCCGTTTACATTTTACTTTTGTTTATCTTGACAGGTTACTGGTTTATGCATTGTCATCTTGAACCCCATTCAGAAACAGGGATGTCTCTAATTCTGCAGGTTGGTAATGTCAGTGACATGCCCAGGGCTCCCCCGAACATGCCGCAGTGTGGAAATGTAATCATCCAAGATGCTGCATATCTACCTGCAGGTATGTCTTCTTTTCCTTAATGAGCCCAGATTTTTGCTTACAAATTTTCTTGAAATGTTTTTCTGACTGTTGCTGATTATCTTTATTCTTACATGCACACCTTCATTTCCATATTATCCATCTTTGAATTTAATTTTCAATACCATATAAATACTATTTATCTGGCTTTCTGTGTTATTCAGTGTCCTTCACGTGTCCAAGTAAAACTTCCAATTTTGTGAAAAGAGTAAGGATTTGAGTTTGTTATATGTTCCAACATATCATAATTACTCAGCATTTAAACTTATGTTTTGCTACTGAATATTGGAGATAATTTATGCATTATCGAGTTGGTAAGGATAGATAGATGTCTAGTTTAATGTCTAGTTTAATTATAATTCAGTAGGCAATCATGTAGGCTGGAATGCTAAACATCAAACATCAATAATTGGTTTAACGGTCAAGGTTTGTATTATCCTGTCCTAAATAGTGTTAAATACAAACAAATTAGTCCTTTCTGATTATTCAAGAACCAATGTGTGGGTACTCCTTCCAATGTGAATGTTGCTAATGCTTGATACCTGCACACTATTTCCTATCCATTTCCCACGTCAAGGCTTTCCTGCTGAAACAAAAATCCATTTTTTCTTTAGTAAATGTAGACAAGGGTTCTTTGGTGGGCCCCTGCAGCACTAAAACATATGTCCAAGTTTTTCAATAAATAACATTATAATCAATATCATTATTTTATCATTACTGCACTCAGTTCTTTTCTGTAAAAGGTTATGAATATCCATATTTAAAAAGAAATGCACAGAATGATATACTATAAGAATACACAGTCATTCCACTGGATGAGGTGTGATGTCAAGGACTTGCAACATAACAATTCAGTGATGCAACACTATGTCTGCTACAAGAAGGTCTTATCCTGAAATAACTGAAATAATGTTGCAAGTGACATAAAGCCCCAAACAAACAAAAAAATCACAAGAATCGTTTTTTTGTAATTATAATAAAATGTATTGCTAACTAATTTTGAAATTATCTTATTCTCTTTCATTTTCTTCAATATATTTTGACCATGATTGAACTCATTTTCATGATATCTTGACCATGGTTAGAAATATGATGATGATGACGATGCTGATGATGATGATGATGATGAAAGGGGATATCTTATGATAATGATATCCTAGATATTTTTTTAACAAAAAAGCATGATGTATATTGTGTATGTATATTTTGTGAGGATAGCTTCTCAGAATTAAATCTTCTTAATCAAAATAATTTATTAAATTAATCTTTTGCAGGTGCTGTAGAGGAGGATGAAGTGATTGTGAAGACATTTAGTTCCAAGTATTATGTTGGCACTTTGTGTATCCTGGTGGTAGATGGAATACTCTTCCTGATCCTTATGATAGTCTTATACTACAATAGAGTCCAAAGTAAAGGCTGCAAGTAAAAGCAAGGTTTTTGACAATACACAGCTAGATAACACCCATATAAAATCTCATAAACTGTTAAGACCTTTCTACCCTCTCTTTTCAAATCCTGTTTCTTCATCAATATTTTATGACATATATAATAAGGAGCTCCCTGATGGAAAAGAGATCTGTTGACAAAACCTTCTGGACAAACAAAGCTTGAGGCCATCAAAGTATTTTCATCTTTCAAAATGTGGATTTGTTCTTTTGTTTGTTTCTTTTGGGTTTTACTTCACTTTCAACATTATTTCAGTCAGTTTGTGATGACACCTACTTGTAGCAGATATCGTGCTACCATTGTCATGTCTCAGGTTCTTGACATGACAACCCACCCGGTCACAGAGTTACAAGGACAACAGGTTAACCCTTTGGCACGGGCATGCTTGTAATAAAGACAAGAAGGAGTTTATGGGCTTTTTGATCAGTGCTAATTGTAGATATAATGACTTAGAGCCAGCCAATCATGTACAGGTAGTGTAGAAACTCCACTGTAAATGGTCCCCTGAGAGACTATAACTAATGTTTATTTTGTCAGACATTGTGCTGCTGTTTTGCCATGTGCCATCCATGAATAGACCTGTAATTTTCTCGGTTTTGCAGTATGTGAGGTACATTCTGCTACCCACAAAAGAAAATCATATCGATCTGTATGGTAAAAGAAAGGAATCATAAATAACACCAATATCAAGGGAATACACAATGAAACGGTCCTTGCCAGAAGTAACCGTGTCTACAGAACTATCCCATGATGCATTGTGCATGACTACAATACCGCCTGGTGCATTATAAATCTTGAATTTTGAGCAGCCTGAATTAGATCATCATTCAAGATCCTGCAACATGACAATTCAGTGAGACAGGCCTCATCATGAAATGACTGAAATAATGTTGACAGTAATGTAAAACACAAACAAACATACAAACATGGACATGGAGATACAGTCAGAGAAATTATCTCACAGCTCCAAATATTCCCAACACAGACAATGATTTGAAATTAAGGAAAGAGGAATGTGAAGTTGATGAGAAACTGGAAAGCTTTAAACAAATGTTAAAGCAAGAACATGTGAGTGCAGTATTCAGGCTGACTGATCTCTCAAGTTGGTTCTGGTGGAAGGATCCCAAGAGTCCAAATTTAATAATTTGTTTTAGAGAAAATTGACAATCTAAAAAAGGAATGGACGGAAAGAGTAACAACACTGAATATGGAGAAAAACTTAAATTTACCCAATGTCTTAACCGATATACCCCATTGAAGGAATCTGAAGTGAAGATATTAATTAAAGAAGCTATGTGGCTAATTTGGGCCTATAATAACAGCAATTATTAACAAATAAATTATACTTGGTAGCATGCCAGATTCTTTAAAGCTGGCCATTATAGGACCACTAATTAAAACATTGGGACTAGATTTGTTGAAAAAAAATTATAGACCAGTGTCCAATCTGGCTTACTTGTCCATACTCATTGAGAGAGCAGTACCCAAACAGTTAGTCAATCATCTTGTGAATAATAATATTCAAAGCATGTTCCAATCAGCATACAAAGAATTCCACAGCACTGAAACTGCACTTCTAAAAGTATAAAATTATATATTAATGGATATTGATAATAATAAAACTGTAATGTTGGTATTGCTTGACCTTTCTCTTGCCTTTGACACTATAGATCACAAAATATTATGAAATAGACTGGAGCACAGATGTAGTATAATGGGAGCAGCAATGAAGTGGTTTAGATCATATCTGTCAAACAAAAAACAATGTGTTATTATTGATGGGAATATGTCTGAAAATATGGATATTAATTATGGTGTTCCCCAGGGCTCTGTGCTGGGTCCCATCTTATTCACAACATATATGTAACCTTTGGCTGAAATCAGTATGGGCTGAAACATCATATATATGCAGATGATACTCAGCTGTACATTACTTTGGATCCAAATCTGAAAATGACACTACAATATCATGTGATGAAATGGAAAAAGTTATAAAAAGTGTTAAAAAATTTTTACTGGATAATAAAATGAAAAAAATTAATGGTAAGACTGAATTGATCATTCGTGGAAAAAACTCAAATTTTAAAAATGGAGAAATTCCATCTGAAATCAAGGTTGGTTATGAAAAAATATCAAGATCAGATATAGTCAAAGACTTAGGTGTTTTCTTTGATCAAGAATATACCATGGGATAACAAATGAAGAAAATGTGTAAAAATGGCTTTTTTCACATAGAACATATCATGAATTAGAAATTGTATAGATGAAAAAACTGCAAATACCCTGGCACATGCATTTGTTACATCAACTCTAGACTATGGTAACTCCTTGTTAGCAGAATGCCTAAATGTGAAATAGCCAAATTGTAAAAATTGCAGGACTCTGCAACCAGGATAGTGGGAAAAATGAGGAATAATGACCACATACCCAGCTAACAAAATTACGTTGTGACAACGTTGTGACGTCAGGTTTTGGTTGTGACAACGTTGTGGAATTACGTTGTGAGGACGTAAATTTGTGGACTCCGGATTACGTTATGACAACGTTGGGTTTTTGGTTGTGACAACGTTGTGGAATTACGTTGTAAGGACGTCAGTTTGTGGACTCCGGATAACGTAGTCACAACGTTGAGGTTTTGGTTTTGCATAAAATTGTACTAACACTCTTAATATATGTAAACATGATAACAAACAAGTTCATTTTTATTAATTGCTCTTTATTATAAAACATCTAAAACATGGCTAGACTCAGACATATTGCGCCCTCCCCATAATCATCCAAAGAAAGAGTGTATTCTGGGCTACTGCCTGGGCTGCTAACTTGATTGTGTGATGGGGTGCGGGATGGGGTGGTCTCTGGTGTATGTTCTGCATTTGGTCTCTACAAAATATTGATAGATAAATATTATTGTATTGAAATGTGTTCAGAAATGTAATTACTTGGAAAATATTTTACATTAATCAATTGAATAAAAAACAGATTTTAAAAACTGAATATGCAATTTAAACAACTCATCTTTTTTTTAAGCGTCTGCCACCTTTCTTTGCTTGGAGCATGTTTCAGAAATTCACATATCTTGTGATCGATTGCAGAGGCCTTTTCCTTGTGGCTTTCGTTGCAAATTTCTGCAAATAAATATTGATTGTTTTCAACAATTATTATGTAAAACAATTTGCCGATATTCTAATTCATATAATGAGCTGACCTGGTCTTTTTCTGTGCATATATATATATATATATATATATATATATATATATATATATATATATTTATATATATATATATACACATATAATATATATATATATATATACACACATACACACATATATATATATATATATATATATATATATATATATATATATATATACATATATATATATTTATATATATATATATATATATATATATAAACATATATATATATATAAATATATATATATATATATATATATATATATATATATATATATATATATATATATATATATATATATAAATATATACACATGTATATATATATATATATATATATACACATGTATATATATATAAATATATATATATATATAAATATATATATATATATATATAAATATATATATATATATAAATATATATATATATATAAATATATATATATATATATACATATATATATATATATAAATATATATATATATAAATATATATAAATATAAATATATATATATATAAATATATATATATATATATATATCTTGCCTGATTTTACATTATGTATTTAATGTTTCTAAAGAATTAAAAAAATGTATTCAAATTTTAAGTTTCTTCACATTTATAGTTCAGATTAGGAATCTTATGAAAACTACTTTTCCCCATCAGAGGGCAGTAGAAATGAACATTAGTACCAAAACCAACACTAGGGGGCAGATTAAGGATTCAAATTTATGGATATCCAACTGTCATTTTATACTGTGCAAACAGCCAAATTTCATGAATTTTGTTAAACTTTACTAGTTTTTGTGGCATATATCTATTATTAGCATCCTGAACGACCTTATGTATTATGTTATAGGTGTAGGATATAGATTACACACCCAGAGACTCTTGAAAACATATAGACATTCATAGACAATCACGAACGCTATTGATGGTTGATGCATTACTATAACCACCACACTGAGAGATCACGTGCGGGCGGACGAGCCCATGTCGGATATGCAGGCAGGACGAGTCCTTCAGGTACAGGCGGAAAAGCCTTTGTCGGATACGCAGGCAAGACGAGTCCATTCGGTGTCGCGTAAGGAAGCCACGCAGGCAAACTCCACACATGACGCGCAGTGATCCTTTAAAAATGGCCCGCAACCGTTGGATCCGCAGAGATAGAGAAGCGGGAGAGCAGAACCTGGAGACCGGAGAAGCAGATAGGATCTCATAAGTATCATGCATTTGGGTAGTTCATATGCCTCGCTCATTCCCATGCCGGCCTAGCCAGACAAGGAAGACTCACAGCACCGAATAAAGGTAACTATTGTGTCGTGTATATCCTGTGTCTGCAGTCATTACCTGCCACCTTCACCTGGGTAGATAGGGTAGCTAGGATCCGTGCCCCGACTCACAGCCAGCGAGTTAGCGAGTTATACTTATTGTACAGTACAGTACGGTAGAGTAGAGTATCCATCTATGGTAGAGTATTGATCCCCCGTCCACGTCCCCCAACGACGGATACTCTCCATCAGTGGGTAACAATTGGTGGAGTAATCTGAATCGATCTATGGCTTTGAGTGTTGCTGATACTGTATGGAGATCCTGACTGCCGCCCTGCTACTTGAATATAAGTCTATGTTGCTCAGATCTTCGAAAAAGCTTTTCACCAAGCTGCAAGTGGCGCGCGATCCTCCGGTAGCAGAAGACGATTCTACATATCAAGGTGAGTTAGAATTACTTTTCCAAGATTCTCCTGAGAAACAAAATGACCAAGTGAGTGATTCCGTAAGAGTGGAGCCTCCCTCTAGTCCTCCCCTGTCAGATCTCACCACCTCCTCTGGTGTGCACACCTCCCCTTCTACGAGTGGTGCTCAGGCCCCGTTGTCTCATACGACTGCCAGTACAGGTAGCACTACTTCATCTGAGACTCCCGCACTACGCCCAAAGGCTTCTATCTCGTCTGATTCCGACTCAGACGTACAATTTGGTCCCTTCCATATTGCAGACAGTGACCAAGAATCCTTCACCTTTTCTGAGGTGCCTGCTCAAGTTATTGACTCTGATCAATCGGGCTCTGATCGTGCACGATCCCCATCAGCAGAGATGGCTGAAAACGAGAATATACATGAGATGTTCCAACAAATAATGGGCCACCTGCGCAAAGTTGATATGGCTGGCGCTCAAACTGACATTGTAGATATGTTACATGCACAATCTAGAGACAACAGAATTCATCACCAGAGGCAAGGCTCAAAATCACTCTTCCCTCCCCCATTTTATGGCAGGTCTACAGATGATCCCCTCCATTTTATGAACAAATTCCTTACTTACACCCAACTCTCACATACTTCAGAAGACTTGAAGGTTCCCGCTTGTCGTATGTTGTTACATGGTGCGGCAGACGTTTGGTATACTTCTCTGCCTGTAGATGTCACTAGCTCCTGGGATTCCTTCTATGCAGCTTTCATTAAATTTTTCAAGCGAGACAAACGCTTGGCTGCTTGAGCAATCGCTAGACGCTAGAATTCAAAAAAAGAAAGAATCTGCTGAAACCTATATTAGCGATGTTCTGAGCCAGTGCCAGAGGTTGCAAAAGGAGGACATGGAGACAAAGAAAATATTGGTCAGAGGTCTCCTCCCTAATCTTAAGGCTTTTGTAGTGGGAAAGTCACCTAAAACACTTGATGATACTATTGAACAGATCAAATTGGCAGAGACCGTTTGTACGATGACCAGTGATTCATCTGCCTCTCTAAACGGCTTAGAATTGCACCCTGATGTAACGTCTCAATTTTTAGCACAGCAGACCTCCACCCTTGCTGCTATTCGCGAAGAAGTTGCGGATGTGAGCAAAGGGGTTCATAGGCTTGGTAGCTGTCCCGAAGAAGGCGATTCCTTTTGCTTCTTCTGCAGGAATTCCGGCCACTGGATCAGAGAGTGCAAAGCGCGTCACGATTGTGGCTATTGCGGGCGGGACTCCCACATGTTTATTCATTGCCCTGAGAAACCCCGTGGCTCCCGTGATCAAGTCTCCCGTGGCCCACCGCGGGTTGACAACCGGCCCAACCGGCTCAATGGTCGATTTGAGCCTGGGGATGGCCGTGGCCGCTATGATCCCAATAATGGTAGGAATGGCCAACGCCCTTTCCAGAATAGACCCTATTCAGGTACCAGGCAAGGCAACGACGGAAGAAACAATTGCGGCCGCCCTCCCTTCAACGACCAGCGTCGTTCTGGGCCTCGACCGGACAATAGGTCCCAGTATCGGCAGGAAAACTATTGACTCCTGTCCCGACCCGTGAGCAACGTGATAGGAGTAGTGCTTCATTTAATATAGCAATAAATCAAAGTAAACCAGACATATTGAACGTGGTTCACTGTTATTTTGCAGAGATGTCCTCTAGTCCTCTTAGCCCACAGGACGATTCTCCAGTGCCTGTTTGCCCCATCTCTGCACCTGAGGAAACCCCTACTGTTTACATACATATATAAAAAAAGCATGAACGTGATCAGAGAGGAAGGGTGACGAGATTTGCAAAAAAAAAAATTTGCCACTGATAAGAGTGTGTGAAAATTTGCCACTGATAAGAGTGTGTGATCTCGCTGTTCCGTCACCACGTTGCCTGCCCTCTGGTGGAAATGACACTAAACTAATCTCCACTTCACTTTTGTTTTGCAAGTTTATGTGAAGGGTTGCACTTTTGGCATATTATGAATGGCACAATTATCACTTATTTGTTGTCATAATTACATTAGAAATGAAAATTATCTCCAATATGCCTATATTTCTGTATTAGAGCTTTGTTTTCAACCATCGGAAATTGACCTATTTTATTGACCTACTTATTGAGGCCCTGCAAGGTTTTGTACAAAAGGGTCTATATGGGTGAAATGCAGATATTTTTATAAGAGATAGCTGCATAACTGAGAGATAGCTACATAACTGAGAGATAGCTGCACAAATAAGAGATAGCTGCATAAATCAGAGATAGCTGCATAAATAAGAGATAGCTGCATAAATAAGAGATAACTGCATAGATAAGAGATAGCTGCATCAATAAGAGATAGCTGTATAAATAAGAGATAGCTGTGGGAGAGACAGCTGCACATGGTGAGAGATAGCTGCACATGGTGAGAGATAGCTGCACATGGGGAGAGATAGCTGCACATGGGGAGAGATAGCTGCACATGGTGAGAGATAGCTGCACATGGTGAGAGATGGCTGCACACGGTGAGAGATAGCTGCACATGGGGAGAGATAGCTGCACATGGGGAGAGATAGCTGCACATGGTAAGATATAGCTGCACATGGGGAGAGACAGCTGCACATGGGGAGAGATAGCTGCACATGGGGAGAGATAGCTGCACATGGTGAGAGATAGCTGCACATGGTGAGAGATAGCTGCACATGGTGAGAGATAGCTTCACACGGTGAGAGATAGCTGCACATGGGGAGAGATAGCTGCACATGGGGAGAGATAGCTGCACATGGGGAGAGATAGCTGCACATGGGGAGGCAGCTGCACATGGGGAGAGATAGCTGCACATGGGGAGAGATAGCTGCACATGGGGAGGCAGCTGCACATGGTGAGAGATAGCTGCACATGGTGAGAGATAGTTACAACATTGAGAGACAACTGCACAATTGAATGACAGCTGCACACGTGGTAGTTGCACAAGTGAGAGACAGCTGCACATGTGAGAGATAGCTGTATAGGTGAGGGATGGCTGCATAGGTGAGAGATAGCTGCACAATTGAGAGACAGCTGCACAGGTGAGGGATAGCTACAACAGTGAGGGACAGCATCACTTCCCAGCCGAAGGCACTTGTTTAGACCATGAGCTGTCTGCAAACCAAATGATAAAAATAGGTTTGATCTCAGCCATGTGTCTATATATAGCATTACTATATATATAAACTAAGGGCATAAAAGCTCTTGCACCACATTTATGTCAATCTGATGTTTGAAATCAGATTAAAAATACTTATGTACATCCTAAAATTTAAAGGATATTATCCATTCAATGATAAGATACCAAAGCATTTTTAAAAAGTGAAAACTTTACCTTATGGCTTTCAAAAATATTTGTTTGGTGGAGTTGAAAATTGTGTTCCAAGAGAAATAAGAAAAGACCGGTGGTTGGGTGGTGGAACACCCTGGAAATAATATCATTCCCTAAGAAACTTACAAATTTTGCACCCCCTGTTGTTTAAATGCTCATACTATTTGCATAGAGCTACAAGGCATTGTCACACTCCACTGAGCACAGGATAAAAGTATCATGTGGGACACTTTTGATTTCCATCATTCCCTCCATTGGATCACAGGCTTTTCTGATTTTTGTACAAGTGATCTCAGATTTGGGCAGAATTATTAATTCAGGTAAGGCTAGGTTAAGTTTTGAATCACTGAATTTAAGGATTGGATGGCATAGATCAAAAATATCCATACCTCAAGGTCATAAAAGTAAAATTGATAACCATATACATGAACTAAAAATGATCTCATCCAAGGTTGTGATTTAAGCTTTCATCCCTTTAGTTGTATATGAGTGAAAGGAGAATTGACATTGCATTGATCACACAATTTCGACACTATCTTAGCTTTTCAGATTCCCTATGGTTTAGACAATGATATCAAATTTTTTCCTCTTTCCCAGGATGGTCGAATCACAACAAGAACAAATTTTAGCTCCATTGATGCATTATTAGATACGGGTGCACAATGTAGTAGCATTATCACTCTTGCCTCCTTACATAAATTCTGCCCTGATAATTCCTTCTCACGACAAATCACAGAGGAACTGGTGCTAATAAGCTGGCGCTCTAACCAACTGTGCCACAGCCCGTGGCCTGTATGATAGTCGTTATATAAATATTAAAGAACTCTCTCGGTGGGATGCCAATTCTTGGTTTTGCCGAGTAAACATATAGATGTAGATAAAGTCAACCTTTTCATTCTCGCCATTGTCCACCATACAACAACAGTCAAATACCACTCAGATTGGCTGTGATTTAGTGCACAGATTGTTGCGAGTGCCCAGAATGACGTCATTTAGCGCCCATATCAGTTGTGAGCGACCAGAATGACGCGATTTAACCAGATTGGTTCAGATTTACTGCACAGATTGGTTCAGAGCTCTCCCACCCCTGTGACTTGAAAGTTTTAATGAAAAAGGAACTCTTTTTGACAGTTGAGCATTTTTCCCGTACTTTTTTGAAAATGTTTCATTTTGGCGTAAAAAGAGTTCCCTCAGAAAATCTGCCACTAGAGGACACTCACTACCAACACCCATAAATACCCTTAAGACCTAGTTTAAGAGAAACGGCATTTGGTCCTCCTTGTTATCTTCTGGTTGGGCTGGTCGGAGCAATATGACCCGACGTAGCCTCCAGAGCTCTGCTCGCGCAAGTCGGGGTTCCACAACTACCTAAGACCCCTGGGGAAAGACCATGTGCTTGTCCCGCCGAGTTCGGTAAGTTTATTGCTGTACTTACTTGACATATTTTCTCATGAGATGACTACAGGGTTACCATAGAAACCATAATACAATATATCACGTACAGTGGATTTTGTTGCGATTCTTGTATTTTATGGGGTTTGTCATTATATAGTGCCTTCTGTGGGAAATTTTTTCGTGGTTCGTAGTTCGTGGTTCGTGTTTCGTAGTTCATGGTTCAAGGGAAATTTTTTCGTGTTTCGTAGGTCGTGGTTTGTGTTTCGTAGTTCATGGTTCAAGGGAAATTTTTTCGTGTTTCGTAGTTCGTGGTTTGTGTTTCGTAGTTCGTGGTTCAAGGGAAGTTTTTTCGTGGTTCGTAGTTCGTGTTTCGTTGTCTGAATTGATAATTGTAGCATGTTCTATATCATAAATATATTAACTATATATTCTCTAAAAAAATAAAAATTGGACTTGAGCAATTAATACGAGATGTACATGATGGCTGTGAAATGTCTCAAAATCACTTGAAATTGCAGTTTTGCGGTGCTTTTTATATCGCGGGATGTTTCAATCTTGTATAAATCGATACTGAAGTATGCTTTATATCATAATTTTATTCTCTGAAAAAATTAGACTTGAGTAATTCATAAGAGATGTACATGTATTTATATTGATCTCAGGATCAAAATTTGTTGCTTGCTTTTCTAATGCTATTTTCTATATTTACAAGTGCCTTCGGCAGGGAGGGGTTGCAATAATTCACATGTGCAGATGTCTCTCACATATACAGCTATTTCTCACTTATGCAGCTATTTCTTGCACATGCAGCTATCTCTCTGTTATCTCTCTGTTGCAGCTATCTCTCTGTCGTAGCTATTTCTCACACATGCAGCTATTTCTCACATATGCAGCTATATTAGTCTTACATATGCAGCTATCTCTCACTTTTGCTGCCGTCTCTCACTTTTGTAACTATCTATCACTTGTGCAGCTATCTCTCACTTTTGCTGCTGTCTCTCACTGTTGTAATTATCTATCACTTGTGCAGCTATTTCCTCACTTTTGCTGCTGTCTCTCACTGTTGTAACTATCTATCACTTGTGCAGCTATCTCTCACTGATGCAGCCATCTATCTCTCATTGTTGTAACTGTCTCTTACTGTAACTATCTCTCACCTGTGCAGCTGTCTCACTTATGCAGCTGTCTCTTACCTGTTGTAACTGTCTGTTTGTAATTATTTGTTACATGTGCAGCTGTATCTTGCCTATGCAGCTATCTCTCCCTTGTAACTCTCTCTCTCACTGTTGTAACTATATCTCAATTGTGCTGCATTCTCACATATGCAGCTGTCTCTCACTTGTGCAGCTATCTCTCACTTATGCAGCTATCTCTCACTTATGCAGTTATCTCTCACTGCTGTAACTATCTCTCATTTATGTAGCTGTCTCACACTCGTGTAGCTGTCTGGCCCCTTTGTGCAAAACCTAGTGGAACCTCCACTGGTTCAATAATTAGGTCAATAGTTAGGTCAAATTCCCGTTGGTTGAAAACAAAGACCAAATACAGATCTCACTTATGCAGCTGTCTCTCACTTGTTTAGTTATCTATCTGTGTCACACAGTATAACTGTCTCACTTTTGTAACTATCTCTCACCTATGCAGCTGTCTCTCCCTTGTACAACTATCTCTCACTGATGCAGCTGTCTCTCACTTATGCAGCTGTCTCTCACTTGTGCAGCTATCTATCTCTGCTGTAACTGTCTCTCGCTGTTGTAATCATCTCTCACTTACGCAGCTGTCTCCCCCTTGTACAACTATCTCTCACTGATACAGCTGTCTCTCACTTATGCAGCTGTCTCTCACTTGTGCAGCTATCTGTCTCTGCTGTAACTCTCTCTCGCTGTTGTAATTATCTCTCACTTATGCAGCTGTCTCTCACTTGTTCAGTTATCTATCTGTGTCACACAATATAACTGTCTCACTTTTGTAACTATCTCTCACCTATGCAGCTGTCTCTCCCTTGTACAACTATCTCTCACTGATACAGCTGTCTCTCACTTATGCAGCTGTCTCTCACTTGTGCAGCTATCTATCTCTGCTGTAACTCTCTCTCGCTGTTGTAATTTTCTCTCACTTATGCAGCTGTCTCTCCCTTGTACAACTATCTCTCACTGATACAGCTGTCTCTCACTTATGCAGCTGTCTCTCACTTGTGCAGCTATCTATCTCAGCTGTAACTCTCTCTCGCTGTTGTAATTATCTCTCACTTATGCAGCTGTCTCTCCCTTGTACAGCTGTCTCACCGATGCAGGTGTCTCTTACATGTGCAGATATCTCTCACTTATGCAGCTGTTTCTCATTTGTGCAGCTATCTATCTCTGCTGTAACTACCCCTCACTTGTGCAGCTATCTCTCACTGTTGTAACTCTCTCTCACTTTGCAGTTATCTCACTTATACAGCTGTCTCTCACTTGTTCAGTTATCTATCTATGTTATAATTGTGTCACTTTTGTAACTATCTCTCACCTATGCAGATGTCTCTTCCTTGTACAACTATCTCTCACTGATGCAGCTGTCTCACATATATGCAGCTGTCTCTCACTTATGCATATCTCTGCTGTAACTGTCTCTCGCTGTTGTAATTATCTCTCACTTATGCAGCTGTCTCTCACTTGTTCAGTTATCTATCTGTGTCACACAATATAACTGTCTCACTTTTGTAACTATCTCTCACCTATGCAGCTGTCTCTCCCTTGTACAACTATCTCTCACTGATACAGCTGTCTCTCACTTATGCAGCTGTCTCTCACTTGTGCAGCTATCTATCTCTGCTGTAACTCTCTCTCGCTGTTGTAATTTTCTCTCACTTATGCAGCTGTCTCTCCCTTGTACAACTATCTCTCACTGATACAGCTGTCTCTCACTTATGCAGCTGTCTCTCACTTGTGCAGCTATCTATCTCAGCTGTAACTCTCTCTCCCTGTTGTAATTATCTCTCACTTATGCAGCTGTCTCTCCCTTGTACAGCTGTCTCACCGATGCAGGTGTCTCTTACATGTGCAGATATCTCTCACTTATGCAGCTGTTTCTCATTTGTGCAGCTATCTATCTCTGCTGTAACTACCCCTCACTTGTGCAGCTATCTCTCACTGTTGTAACTCTCTCTCACTTTGCAGTTATCTCACTTATACAGCTGTCTCTCACTTGTTCAGTTATCTATCTGTGTTATAATTGTGTCACTTTTGTAACTATCTCTCACCTATGCAGATGTCTCTTCCTTGTACAACTATCTCTCACTGATGCAGCTGTCTCACATATATGCAGCTATCTCTCACTTATGCATATCTCTGCTGTAACTGTCTCTCGCTGTTGTTATTATCTCTCACTTATGCAGCTGTCTCTCCCTTACACAGCTATCTCACTGATGCAGCTGTCTCTTGCATGAGCAGGAATCTAACTTATGTAACTCTCTCATTTGTGCAGCTGTAACTATCTCTCACTGCTGTAACTATCTCACTTTGCAGTCATCTCACTTATGTAGCTGTCTCTCATTTATGCAGCTATCTCTCCCTGTTGTAACTGTCTCACTATTGCAGCTATCGCTCAATATTGCAACTATTGTAACTATTTCTCACTTGTTGTAACTATCTCTCACTTTGTCATGTCTCAATGCAGCTATCTCTCAATTATGCAGATATCTCTTATTCATGCAGCTATATCTTATTTATGCAGTTACCTCTTATTTATGCAGCTATCTCTTATTTATGCAGCTATCTCTTATTTATGCAGCTATCTCTTATTTGTGCAGCTATCTCTCAGTTATGCAGCTATCTCTCAGTTATGCAGCTATCTCTTATTTATGCAGTATGCAGCTATCTCTTATTTATGCAACTATCTCTTATCTATGCAGTTATCCTTTATTTGTGCAGCTATCTCTTATTTATGCAGCTATCTCTTACTTATGCAGCTATCTCTTATTTATGCAGCTATCTCTTATTTATGCAGCTATCTCTTATTTATGCAGCTATCTCTTATTTATGCAGCTATCTCTTGCTGTTGTAACAGTCTATCACTTGCTATCTCTCACTTGTGCAGCTATCTCTCAATCGTGGTGGCTAAAAATATCTGCATTTCACCCATATAGACCACTTTTGTACAAAACCTAGCAGGGCCTCAATAAGTAGGTCAATAAATAGGTCAATTTACCGATGGTTGAAAACAAAGCTCTAATACAGAAATATAGGCATATTGGGAGGTAATTTTCATTTTTAATGTAATTATGACAACAAATAAGTGATAATTGTGCCATTCATAATATGCTAAGGTGCAACCCTTCACATAAACTTGCAAAACAAAAGTGAAGTGGAGATTAGTTCAGCGTCACTTCCACCAGAGGGCAGGCTACGTGGTGACGCAACAGCAAGATGACACGCTCTTATCAGTGGCGAATTTTTTAGCAGCCATACCTCACACAGCAACTTTTTTTTTTTTTTTCAAATCTCGTCACCCTTCCTCTCTGATCACGTTCATACTTTTTTTCTATATGTATGTAATAAGTCACTACTACAATTACCATATGAAGTAATTTCAACCACTAACAGAAAATATTGTTGGACAAAGTTTATAATTAAAAAGTACATAAATGGGAACATTTTTATCACACTCCCACGCAGTGTCGCCACCGTCTCGACCATCCACCCTCTCCACCATCAACGATACTATAACAAAACATACCGAGTCGGGAAGCTGGGTGAGCGGATTCAGTGAGTTGGTGATTGCGGAAGGATATCCGTCCGCCATCACCAATGAACTGAATCCGCTCACACAGCTGACCCGACAAGGCATGTTTTGTTTTTATACCTCAGACAACTACTGTATTTTTCAAAAATGATACATGAAACAAGATATTTATCGTTAAAAACATTTGTAAACAAAGCGCACCTCATTTGACCCCGTCACGTGACCCGAAAATGGCGCGTACAGCCATAGACTGGTTGCCACCATCTGTGTATATACACGATGTTCTTGACACTCAATGGGGGACCAGTCTAAAGATGGCCGACGCAAAATAGTTCCAACTAATCAATAAATTACAAATAATCGGCATGCTCGTATTCATTCGAAATCGCATCAATACGCGCATCACTGAGGTATAACACCACTGCCACAGGTGCCTTTTTGGCTCCGATTTGCTCCCATACGCCAAATTTGTCACAATCGCTAGAGTTTATAGTTGAGTAAATTTATAAACTTTACATAGTTATCTGAATGGGTTGTAATCATTTCTGAAACATTGTACCAATAAAGGCAGTATTTACAATGTTACACTCAGAGTTTGCTGGGAACTATTTAAAAGTCATGGGGGGCTACATTCACAGGTACGTGATTTGGTTTTGAGGGCAGACGACAAACAGCTGAAAGTAGTACCGACGGTCATATGCTAATCTGCCTGTGGCAGTGATGGGTCTTTGACCCGGGGCTGTGAGGAGTGTGCATTTTTATATAAATAGGAACGTTTTGTACAGAACGTAATATCCCATTAGGCCTTATACACATATCATATCATAGGAAATATCAGGGGCCCACCACTACCAACTTCGATAAAAATTGAGATAGAGATGTGAAACTTGGGCAGAGTATGTTATAGAATGTTGTGAACAACATATCACTCAGCTAAAAAAAATTTTTTCCAATATGCATTTTTAGTGTTTTCTAGAAGGAAATATTTTTTTAAAATACCAGCCAGCTACACTTTGAGATTTTGGCTGTCAGCTGTTATTTTTTTACCAGCTGTTAAACTTACCAGCTCAGAATTTGTATGGAATTAACAGCTGTTAACTTTGTTCGTGGATGTTTGTCAATGCCAAATTTTTTTTAACAGCTGGTAATGACCCAATTTCTTTAATAAATAATTAAAAGTTAAAAACTTATAATTACAGAGTTTTTGCTCACATTTGAGTGGTTTTCATGGGAATATTCAAGGCAGTCGATGCTTGACATTGACTCACTGCCTGCTAGCATTTTACGTGCCAGATTTGCCTTGGCGGACTATCACACCAAATCTGTAGTTTGGATATCATCTGACGTTTTCACTTATTATAATGTTGAGCGGGCACTGTGGTTGGCCTCTCGCATCTGTTCTGCGACCTGGTGGTGAGAAATTCAACAGAAGCGTGTGTGTGAGATTTTACGGCTTGTTGGTGGTCAATATATTGTGATATGATAAATGTGTAATGACAAATAGGTGTAAACTCAACAGATGTCCAAACAAATCTCACTGATAAGGTGTGCACCCTCCAATGATAGAAAAGCAATATTTGAGTAACAGTAATTTAAAAAACCTCAGCTGAAAAGCTTTAAAAAATCTTATCTAATTTTCTATGATTGCATTCGAGTTGATTGCATTCCTGTTGTGTCCCAGAATATTTCTTTGTGAATAGATACAAAACTTTAGCAACATATAAAAAAAATACCAGCCTCCTCTCAGATTCATCACAATGATTCAGCCCTGTCACTCAGACCCATCACAAAGATTCAACTCTATCACTCAGACCCATCACAAAGATTCAGCCCTGTCACTCAGACCCATCACAAAGATTCAACTCTATCACTCAGACCCATCACAAAGATTCAACTCTATCACTCAGACCCATCACAAAGATTCAACTCTATCACTCAGACCCATCACAAAGATTCAACTCTATCACTCAGACCCATCACAAAGATTCAACTCTATCACTCAGACCCATCACAAAGATTCAACTCTATCACTCAGACCCATCACAAAGATTCAACTCTATCACTCAGACCCATCACAAAGATTCAACTCTATCACTCAGACCCATCACAAAGATTCAACTCTATCACTCAGACCCATCACAAAGATTCAACTCTATCACTCAGACCCATCACAAAGATTCAACTCTATCACTCAGACCCATCACAAAGATTCAACTCTATCACTCAGACCCATCACAAAGATTCAACTCTATCACTCAGACCCATCACAAAGATTCAGCCCTGTCACTCAGACCCTTCACAAAGATTCAACTCTATCACTCAGACCAATCACAAAGATTCAACTCTATCACTCAGACCCATCACAAAGATTCAACTCTATCACTCAGACCCATCACAAAGATTCAGCCCTGTCACTCAGACCCATCACAAAGATTCAACTCTATCACTCAGACCCATCACAAAGATTCAACTCTATCACTCAGACCCATCACAAAGATTCAACTCTATCACTCAGACCCATCACAAAGATTCAACTCTATCACTCAGACCCATCACAAAGATTCAGCGATGTCACTCAGACCCATCACAAAGATTCAACTCTATCACTCAGACCCATCACAAAGATTCAGCCCTGTCACTCAGACCCATCACAAAGATTCAACCCTGTCACTCAGACCCATCACAAAGATTCAACTCTATCACTCAGACCCATCACAAAGATTCAACTCTATCACTCAGACCCATCACAAAGATTCAACTCTATCACTCAGACCCATCACAAAGATTCAACTCTATCACTCAGACCCATCACGAAGATTCAACTCTATCACTTAGACCCATCACAAAGATTCAACTCTATCACTCAGACCCATCACAAAGATTCAACTCTATCACTCAGACCCATCACAAATATTCAACTCTATCACTCAGACCCATCACAAAGATTCAGCCCTGTCACTCAGACCCATCACAAAGATTCAACTCTATCACTCAGACCCATCACAAAGATTCAACTCTATCACTCAGACCCATCACAAAGATTCAGCCCTGTCACTCAGACCCATCACAATGATTCAGCTCTGTCACTCAGACCCATCACAAAGATTCAACTCTATCACTCAGACCCATCACAAAGATTCAACTCTATCACTCAGACCCATCACAAAGATTCCACTCTATCACTCAGACCTATCACAAAGATTCAACTCTATCACTCAGACCCATCACAAAGATTCAACTCTATCACTCAGACCCATCACAAAGATTCAACTCTATCACTCAGACCCATCACAAAGATTTAACTCTATCACTCAGACCAATCACAAAGATTCAACTCTATCACTCAGACCCATCACAAATATTCAACTCTATCACTCAGACCCATCACAAAGATTCAACTCTATCACTCAGACCCATCACAAAGATTCAGCCCTGTCACTCAGACCCATCATAAAGATTCAACCCTGTCACTCAGCCCATCACAAAGACTCAGCCCTGTCACTCAGCCCATCACAAAGACTCAGCCCTGTCACTCAGACCCATCACAAAGATTCAACTCTATCACTCAGACCCATCACAAAGATTCAGCCCTGTCACTCAGACCCATCACAAAGATTCAACTCTATCACTCAGACCCATCACAAAGATTCAACTCTATCACTCAGACCCATCACAAAGATTCAATTCTATCACTAAGACCCATCACAAAGATTAAGCCCTGTCACTCAGACCCATCACAAAGATTCAACTCTATCACTCAGACCCATCACAAAGATTCAACTCTATCACTCAGACCCATCACAAAGATTCAACTCTATCACTCAGACCCATCACAAAGATTCAGCCCTGTCACTCAGCCCATCACAAAGACTCAGCCCTGTCACACAGACCCATCACAAAGATTCAACTCTATCACTCAGACCCATCACAAAGATTCAGCCCTGTCACTCAGACCCATCACAAAGATTCAACTCTATCACTCAGACCCATCACAAAGATTCAACTCTATCACTCAGACCATTCACAAAGATTCAACTCTGTCACTCAGACCCATCACAAAGATTCAGCCCTGTCACTCAGACCCATCACAAAGTTTCAACTATATCACTCAGACCCATCACAAAGATTCAACTCTATCACTCAGACCCATCATAAAGATTCAACTCTATCACTCAGACCCATCACAAAGATTCAGCCCTGTCACTCAGACCCATCACAAAGATTCAACCCTGTCACTCAGACCCATCACAAAGATTCAACTCTATCACTCAGACCCATCACAAAAATTCAACTCTATCACTCAGACCCATCACAAAGATTCAACTCTATCACTCAGACCCATCACAAAGATTCAACTCTATCACTCAGACCCATCACAAAGATTCAACTCTATCACTCAGACCCATCACAAAGATTCAACTCTATCACTCAGACCCATCACAAAGATTCAACTCTATCACTCAGACCCATCACAAAGATTCAACTCTATCACTCAGACCCATCACAAAGATTCAGCCCTGTCACTCAGACCCATCACAAAGATTCAACCCTGTCACTCAGCCCATCACAAAGACTCAGCCTTGTCACTCAGCCCATCACAAAGACTCAGCCCTGTCACTCAGACCCATCACAAAGATTCAACTCTATCACTCAGACCCATCACAAAGATTCAGCCCTGTCACTCAGACCCATCACAAAGATTCAACTCTATCACTCAGACCCATCACAAAGATTCAACTCTATCACTCATACCCATCACAAAGATTCAACTCTATCACTCAGACCCATCACAAAGATTCAGCCCTGTCACTCAGACCCATCACAAAGATTCAACTCTATCACTCAGACCCATCACAAAGATTCAACTCTATCACTCAGCCCCATCACAAAGATTCAACTCTGTCACTCAGACCCATCACAAAGAATCAACGCTATCACTCAGACCCATCACAAAGATTCAACTCTCTCACTCAGACCCATCACAAAGATTCAACTCTATCACTCAGACCCATCACAAAGATTCAATAATAATATCTTTATTTGGACTAAACATCCATACTTATATATTATTTACATTATATACACATCACAACAATATTAAAAAAAAAAACAAGTACAATTTCAAGTTAAAAATTACATAAGACATAGAAAATTTATGATATCACAAATATCTGATCTGTCCAGAACCCACTGATTGAGGCTGTCCCTTTGCAAACATAGCTCTCTAATCTGAGATCCTATCCTCACATTCTCTTCGGACCCAACATCAGTGCATACATTATCAATCTTATTTAAAATATCACAGATAGAGGACTTGTTTAGGCTTAATAGATCAACATCATACTTAAAACATATAGATCTCATATTATTTCCAATCCTAGAAACATTAAATAGCGATGTCCTAAACACATTTCTAATTACCTCATTCTCATTCTCATAACCTGACATAAAAAACTTAACATATCGCTTAGTCAACATTGTTTCGAGCGGCAATGAGTCGGTGATGTGTGGAAGTAAATGACAATGTGTCATATACGACAATTTCCATACCCTTCTTTGTGCTTTACGCCATGCTGTATAAAGTTTAGCTACATCACCTGTATCTAATTTACATATTTGGTAACTATAAAAACTGGTACAATACTGCTTGAACAGTTTGTTTTTAACAACACATCTGATATCATTAAAATATGCAAGAAAATAATTAACCTTTGTATTAAAATCATCAATAACAGGCTGAACCATGCTATCTTTGATATCATTGGTAATAGTATGGCCAAGGTACCTCATTTGAGAAACCACATCAACCTTGTCTCCATTTACATATACATCAGCTTCACCCACGCCTTTACCAAATATCATTAACTGACTTTTAGACCCATTAAATAAAATATCAAAGTCTTTAGCATACTTTTTGCAAACAACAATCATCTTACGGAGGCTTCTTAATGTAGGAGCTAATAGAAGCAAATCATCTGCATATCCAAGCCCTCCACAAAAGACATCTCCAACACGACATCCAACACCAAGATCTTTAAGTTTACATAACATACCATCAACATACACTCCAAACAGGGTTGGGCTCAACACACCCTGTCACTCAGACCCATCACAAAGATTCAACTCTATCACTCAGACCCATCACAAAGATTCAGCTCTGTCACTCAGACCCATCATAAAGATTCAGCTCTGTCACTCAGACCCATCACAAAGATTCAACTCTATCACTCAGACCCATCACATGGGTTCAGCCATTGTGAAACATTTGAGGTGTGACCAGGTATTTATCACAGATAACATTCATGATATTGAGACAACAGAGATATTCATTGCATTCTTTATTTTTTGTGTGTTATATAATGCACAAGATGTGGGTAATGGATCTATTGCTGATGTGGAAAGGTGGCAGGTGCTCAGAGATGGATGAGATAACTGAAAGCTCTGGAAGATAGTTGTGATAACTGAAAGTTTTGAGAGATGGATGTGATAACTGAAAGTTCTGAGAGATAGGTGAGATAACTGAAAGCTCTGGAAGATAGTTGTGATAACTGAAAGTTCTGTGAGATATATTAGATAACTGAAAGCTCCAGAAGATAGTTGTGATAACTGTAAATTGTGTGAGATAGGAGAGATAATTGAAAGCTGTGAGAGATAAATGAGATAATTGAAAGCTGTGAGAGATAAGTGAGATAATTGAAAGCTGTGAGAGATAAGTGAGATAATTGGAAGCAGTGAGAGATAAGTAAGATTATTGGAAGCTGTGAGAGGAAAGTGAGATAACTAAAAACAATGGGAGATGGGTGAGACAACTGAAAGCCATGGGAGATAAATGTAATAACTGAAAGCTCCAAGAGATAGTTTTGACCTTATTTGGTCATCTTTGTGCCCATCCAATTGGTTTGGCACCAACTGGTCACAGCTTTTGATTTTCAGGAAACTATCAATGTTTGTTTTAATATGTAATGAATATTATTTAAATTTCATTCATGGGATTTGATGCAACGACATGCTTTACACAATATGCCATACACAATATAACAGGATGCCCATCCCTGCTATGTACAAGGTGCATGTAGGTATGTATTAGCCTCAAAGACTCACTATCACTCCAGTGTAAGTGAGAAGTTATCTTGCCAGTTTTCACCTTTAAGTTTATGCCCCTTTCCTTGTTAATTACCTTGTCACATCCACGTGATTAGCTTCTTTGCCAAAATCTTGCCAAATAACGGAGTGCAGACAGATTGACTGGCAACTTCCTCTGAAGTTCATTATGAGTCTTTCTGGTACTCCTACCTCATTTCCTGAAACATTACAAGCAAACTTTGATCCAGAATGGAGGCGTTAATTATATTGAAAGCAAGGACAACCACTATCACAGGGAAATCCACTTATTTATTTATGTTTTGGGAACAGTGGCATGTCAAGCATTGGCTTTCAAAATCCACCAATTCCCTTTGTACATCCATATTTTGATATATATGTTTCTCCTGCAAGCTTCTTTTCCTGTGTTGTTGCCCCAGGGAAAAACATACTGTATGGTGGGAAAAGAAACACTGCATGATGGGAATATATATGTATATTGTAATAGCAAAAGAAGCACTACATGGTGGGAAAAGAAGCAATGCATGATGGGAAAAGAAGCATTGCATGATGGTAGAAGAAGCACTGCATGATGGAAAATGAAGGACTTTGTGATAGAAAAAGAAGCACTGCAATAGTTTGTGGGAAATGAGGTTGATTTAGATTTTCACTGGTCAAGAGAAAATGATTTTGTAGCCATGGGTAGCCATAAAACAGGTGTCATGAAGCTCATTGTAACATATTTTCCTTTAACTTGCATTTGAAATAGATAAAGTTAATTATGTTTATATCTATTTATATCCAAACTTAATGACTATTAACTGAGATGTTGGTTCCAAAAATATTTTTGAAAGAGAAAATAGCATTTTTTAGTTGTTGGCTTTCTGTATAAAATAGAATTCCAGTAATGCAACATAATCAATATCTTCTTCAGATTTGCATGTTATATTTAGTAGTGAGATTGTAACATCAAATCAGTGATGTTATAATATTGGTCAATCAGATTTGTTTAAGGAAAAAAATAATCATTTTGATATCAGTGCAATAGATACCATGATTATTGATTTCTAATATCATTTCATGTTGGAATAATATTCTTTAATTATCTGAATCGAGGTTGGAATTCATTTACAATCTGAATCAACAGTGATAGATTTCTTTAAGGCATCAGAATGCACCCAGTTTTGGACCCATGGCTCGTGGGTGCAAAATTCTGTGATGTTGTGGTTCATTACTGATAGGTGCTGTCCCCTGGTGTGGAAATAATTGGCAGTTCTGGCACCACTCACAGTTGACCTCTGAAGCACAAAGACTTTCACACCTTTGAAGACTTGCCAAAATCCAAGACTTTCCCTGACTTTTCTTCAAAGCATGGAACATTTCCTAGCTAATTAGGGATAATTGAAAACGTTGAGCGAGAACTGCTTCCCACTTCATCTGGGGAAGGAAGAAGTAGATACATAAGAAGTAAGGAATGTTATATCACAAGTGTGTATATATTGCCAAAATCTATAAAAGGAGAATGTACCGAGATGGAGTTAAATAATTGAAGGGATGGTCCAAGATGAACGGTACTTCATGGAATGGGACATGGGATGGACTTGAGGGATGGACTTGAAACTTGATTTTTCAAATGAAATACGGGAAAGAACAGGCGGAATGGATGTGTAATGGGCTGAAATATGGAACAGGGAATTGTGCAGTCAACCAGGATAAATAGCAGAGATAACATATTCAAATTGTGAATATTTGAGGATTGACTTGAGTAAAAGGTCAAGGTTGTTTGATATATGGCACTGTGGTACACATTTTAGGACCATCACTTACCAAACCACCAACATAAACAACCGTTTCCTGTGGAAACATAAATCAAAGATTTCCAAAATAAAGATTATAGATCTGGTAAAGTTTGTAACTTGATTTGACTGATAAAAGAGTCACAGATAAACACAGTGAGGTCCTAATGTGAAACCAAAAAACCCCCCCACCCCCCCCCCCCCCCCCCAAAAAAAAAAAAATGAATGAATGAATGAATAAATGAATGAATGAATGAAAAATAAATAAATAAATAAATAAATAAACATAATAACCCTGTTTCCAATAATATGCCCACAGAAATTAGGATGGGTGTAGATTTTTTTTTGTTTATATTTTTTTATAAACCTGATCAAATATATCGATAATTGAGTAGTACTCTACATGAAATTATTAGTAAGACTAGTAAGAAATTATTAGAAAGTACAAACAACTTTAGGGTTACTGGTTTGAAATAAGGTAGGTAGGAAACTGGAAAACATTTTTTTTTCAGGCCTGAGGGCCACAGCCCTTATACCCATCCATTGTTTCCTAAATTAATTAGTGTTGATTGTGAATATGCGGCCTTAAAAACAACCTCATCTGCCTTGTCATTCAAGTTTAAACAGCCCAGCATGATCAATGTAGACTCAGGTGAAATTTGGGGATAATTTACTTAACCTTATAAATCATAGCTATTCCTGTGTTTAGGATTAACAGATTAAAATGAAACTTGAATATTACATATGCCATTACTTATTTTAGTCCAGAAGCTGTTTCAAAAGGTTTGTATTCCATTTCCTCCATGCAGTATGAATTTCTTAGATGTCATCCAATTGGTCACATGGAATGGTCATCCAATTGGTCACATGGAATGGAAGGGAACATTTTCTCTGGAGTTCTCATTTGTGGTTTTTATGGATCTTAAAATAAAATCTCAAGTTCTATTAAAACTATTTCCTGTGCTAAACTTAAAGTGATTGAACCTATACATGACATGTTTGATCTGAAAAAAAGAAAAAAATAAACATGTGAAAAGACGGAAATATGTAGCTTAAACAGCAAAATTTGTTCATTCTTTGATGATAATATACATGTATGCAGCAATATAAAAAGGTCTTGATGATTTTGATCTCAAACAAAATCATGAATGGAATATTGTGTGGTGTGTGTGGTAGGAAAGAATGAGTGGCAGGCCAAGCTTGGGGATGTTGGCACCACAGAAAGTAATACAGCGAGACCTGCGGCTGAGACTGGCAGATCACTACATATTTAGATGCTGTCAAAGTATATTTTATGTTTAAAGCAACTTTTGTTGTTATCTATGGTGTTTCATGAATGGTTGGAGCCAAAGATGTATTTAGGCATGCGCAAGCATGACCAAATAAGGTCAGTGGTTCTGCATGACCATTTGGTCATGCATGTATACCCTGTGTGTGACACCATTTGGTCATGTATACTCCATTTCTGACACCATTTGGTCATGTATACTCCATGTGTGACACCATTTGGTCATGTATACCTGTGTGTGGCACCATACCCCATTTGTGACACCATACCCCATGTGTGACACCATACCCCATGTGTGGCACCATACCCCATGTGTGACACCATACCCCATGTGTGGCACCATACCCCATGTGTGGCACCATACCCCATGTGTGACACCATACCCCATGTGTGGCACCATACCCCATGTGTGGCACCATACCCCATGTGTGGCACCATACCAAATGTGTGGCACCATACCCCATGTGTGGAGCCATACCCCATGTGTGACACCATACCCCATGTGTGACACCATACCCCATGTGTGGCACCATACCCCATGTGTGGCACCATACCCCATGTGTGACACCATACCCCATGTGTGGCACCATACCCCATGTGTGGCACCATACCCCATGTGTGACATCATACCCCATGTGTGGCACCATACCACATGTGTGACACAATACCCCATGTGTGGCACCGTAACCCATGTGTGACACCATACCCCATGTGTGGCACCATACCCCATGTGTGGCACCATACCCCATGTGTGGCACCATACCCCATGTGTGACACCATACCCCATGTGTGGCACCATACCCCATGTGTGACACAATACCCCATGTGTGGCACCATACCCCATGTGTGGCACCATACCCCATGTTTGACACCATACCCCATGTGTGACACCATACCTCATGTGTGGCACCATACCCCATGTGTGGCACCATACCCCATGTGTGACACCATACCCCATGTGTGGCACCATACCCCATGTGTGGCACCATACCCCATGTGTGACACCATACCCCATGTGTGACACCATACCCCATGTGTGGCACCATACCCCATGTGTGACACCATACCCCAGGTGTGACACCATACCTGTGTGGCACCATACCCCATGTGTGGCACCATACCCCATGTTTGACACCATACCCCATGTGTGGCACCATACCCCATGCGTGGCACCATACTCCATGTGTGGCACCATACCCCATGTGTGGCACCATACCCCATGTTTGACACCATATCCCATGTGTGACACCATACCCCATGTGTGGCACCATACCCCATGTGTGGCACCATACCCCATGTATGACACCATACCCCATGTGTGGCACCATACCCTATGTGTTGCACTATATGATTTGTCTGTGTGTGATCCAATCGATGTTTGTAACAACAAATGGTGAATATTTGACACATACTCTTGAGTCTTGACAATATTTTGATGCCTTGAGCTGATCTCAGCCATACCATATACAACATTAAGGTCACACGGGTCATTCTTTTTCCTACTTATGCAGTAGAACTCCCAGTTTGCCTTGATCATGGTGACATGACTATCCACAAATTTCATTTGTTAAAAAGTAAATCAGCATTTTGGGCATTTCTGCGGGAAACAGTTGTTTATGTTGGTGGTTTGGCAAGTGAACGTAGTGGTCCTAAAATATGTACCACAGTTGTACATAAATGTCTGCACCAATGTCTGTTTCTGTGTATTCTTATTTTTTAAAGGAAAGAATAGAGAAATCCAATTTGTCTGGGTCAATGAGTGGAAGTCAAGCCAAATCAAACAACGAGCATATCAGAATTTATTTTTCACTTTTATGCCCTCGCCCTCTGACCAAACTGTTGATGGGTAGCCCGAGTGACCCGCCTGGCTTGCTAAGTGTGTTTGGCTGCGGATTTTAATTAAATGTCCTCATTTTGGATGACCGCCGGGTGGCGAAATGTTAGTCCAGTGAACCGCGCTGTTTGCACAATCCTCCTACGATTGAGAGAGACCCTCAGTGTTCAGACCGTTTGTCAGCTTGGACATCGAAGAGTGAATTAATAATTAAATTGATCGAACTTTCTGGCAGGGTAGGCGAGAATTGCACACCGACAAGGGAGTAATTCCTCCTTGAGAAGAATCAAATAGTCGAGCAATCTTGTTGCTGCAGGCCATACAATAAAACTATCTGCTGGCAGGGCGATTGAATTTCTCAGGAAAATACCACCGTGATAACATAGGGCCATGTGGGAATTGTCACTCTTAACCAAAATTTTTACAAAAAAGCAGAGAAACTTACAGAAGAAAAAGGTAGAAAGGAAGAGTTTTGTGGTAACTTGTCGATATTAAACTTTGGTTCAGATGAATTTGTTTAGGATGGATGATGTAAAATATTTAAAGTTAATTCTAAGTGAATAATAAAATGTGTTTAATGAAAAATAAATAATTTGATTATACTTAGAAAGTTTTGGAACTTTAAGGTTACTGCTTTAATCGAATTATAGTCTTGGTGGTCACTATCCAGGTCAGGTCATGACCTTATCATTTGTATTGGACCTTTTTCAAACATGTTTTATTTTGCTTACTTTCTCAGTACCTGAGAGAAAAGTAGTTAATTTCTGTATTATGCCTGTTATATAGGAGTATGGACCTTACATACATGTAGATTTGTTTGTTTGGGGTTTTATGTCATTTCCATTTATGAGATCTACTTGGCACAGCTGGAATCAAACCCACAACCTTTGGATCACTACAAAGGAACTGGTGCTATTAAATTTCTGTTCAAACCAACTGCCCCATTGCCCACAGCCTCCTCACATAGTGCTGCCACCTACCCTTTACAGAAGTTCAAGTGGAATATAATGACACATAATTAGGACTAATTGTTTATAGTCATGATACATATAAAGGAAATTGTTTATAGTCATGATACATATAAAGGCAATTGGAACATATGATATTATTATTATTATTATTATTCATTTATTGACAACAACTTAAACAAAACAAAGTAGATCAATTAAATATGGGGAAAAACAGAAAATAAACAGTATAACAGTATAAGTTGCGTCCATTATAAACATATCAATGTGTAATACTGCATAAAATACTTGCTTTGCTTTAGGCTTTATACTAATGAACATATATATGTGACTTGTTACCATCCACAGGTGATATATTAAGTACATATATTATTGGTCATTCAGTTCCTTATTTGCTCATCATCACTTATTCAACTTTTCTGCTTCATTCAATGCTCTATACGTGTACAATGCTAGCGCTTTCAAATTATCCGTTCTCATAATTGTTCCAAGGGAGGTACAGTCTATTCCATTGTCTTCTCTCCTGAGGTGATCTAAAAGTACACATTTACAAAGCACATGCTCTTCAGATTGTACCATCCCACAAGGGCACAATCTTTCTTCCTCCGGGATCCTGGACCATCGCCCAGTTTTCTATCTTGAGCCAATGTGAGCCCAGCCTGAGTCGTGAGAAAGCTATACGTTGGTACTCTGGAATACCGACAGTTGAGTAAACCTCGTGCCTCTTTAATTCTTGGTTGATATTTCTGTATGATACCCTTCGGGTAGTGTCTGCTGTTATGACTTTGTCTCTGATCTGTTCTAACTCAAGTTTCCTAGGGTCTCTGTGATCATTCTCTAGTTTCTCCATATACACACCCATTTTTGAATGGGCTTCTTTGGCAATTGTAATGGCAAAATGCACGGGACTCTCTAGATAATCTGTTCTTTTTCTGAGCTTTTCCAGGAATTGTTTCTGCTGATGCTGAATGTATGACTTAGCACTGCCCTGGCCCAGCTCCAGCTGCACAGTATCAGTGCACGTCTGTGTCCGGACTCCTAGAAGCACTTTTTGGGCTGTCAGATATACCTGTGATGCTGCTTTGAGGTTGTCAGTCATCCAACTCTCACATCCATAGAATATGGCTCCCCGTATGGCACTTTCTAACACAACCTCTTTCACATTGAAAGGTGCACTGTCATTTTTTGTCACAAAGGAGACAAACTTTCGAATATGGTTCTGCTTTGCTTTAATGTGTGACTCTGCTTGTGCTGCGACTGGTGGGTTTGATATGTTTGATCCTAAATAAATGTATTCATCCGTGTAGGAGATAACACTATCACCCACTATGAATGGCTCCTGGTCATGGGCATTCACTGTCATGAACTGAGATTTTGTTGGGTGGATTCCCATGTTTTTAGGGCCTGTGCTGCTATGAAGGAGATTCAGCTTTTCTTGCATGGGATTCCTCCCTGTAGCAAAGAGCAAAGTGTCGTCCATTTGCAACAATGAGTGGAGTTCACACAGGAAGCCATCACTACCATATGATCTCACAGATTCTATTGTGCAGTTAATGTAAAAAGTAAATAGGGAGCAACTTGTGGACCCTCCTTGCTTCACTCCCATGCTTGATTCAAATGACTCACTGCCAATGACGTTCACTGAATGCTTCAAACTGGCTCCTATAGCTTGTAGGAACCTATTACCACATCCTTTCCTTGCAAGCATTTTCAAGAGTAGGTTTCTGTCCACACGGTCGTAGGCCTTTACATAGTCAATAAAAGCAATATAGAGTGTGAGCTTTCTTTTCCTGGCCACATCAATGAGCAACCTGAGGGTGAGAAGTTGTTCCTCACAGCCCTTTCCTTTTTGCCCTCCTTCTTGCTCTAGGTCTGGTTTATACCATAGTGTGAATCTTTTGTTCAGTATTCCGTCATATACCTTTGCCAGAGCTACGAGGATGCTAATCCCTCTATAGTTTCCTGTGAGCATTGGGTTACCTTTTTTGAAGATGGCAAACATTTTTGACAGAGCCCACTGTAGAGGATAGCTCCCACAAAACACTAAATTGAAAAGGTGAGTGAGCAAGAACAACCAGTCCTCTGAAAGGAGCTTGATAATACCTGGGGGTAAGCTGTCCACCCCTGCAGCCTTGCTGGCTTTGAGCTTTTTCACCTCTTGCTCTACTTCTAAAGGGGTGATAGGATCGTCTAGGATTGGTATGTAGGTATCAACACTTGGTATGATTATTTCTGCTGGGCCTGTCTGTGGGTTTAACAAATCCTGGAAGTGTACCTTGAATTCCTCATCCTCTGGTCTGCCTTTTGAATGATATGGGAGTTCAAATGTGCCTTTCCAATTGATGGCATTCCAGGTCCTTTTTGCATCCCCCATTTCTAACAGTTTTTGCCAGTGCTCATTGGCTGAAGTCACAGGTTTATCCTGCCTAATCATTTTATCTTTGCGTGATGCAGCACAAGTAGTATACAGGGTGTCAGTAATCCTCATGCAAAGCTCCTCAACGTTGTCTGTGATGTTTTCCCAAATGATATCTGGACTAGGACAGGATTCCTTGAATTTGGTTACATCAATGGTGGTATATGGGATACATCTTTTGCACAAGCTTTGTTGGCGTACAGGGTAGTTTGTCAGCAGCTTTGCTCTCTCCAGTATGGCATCTGCACTGACAGGTGGAATTGACATTTTGAGGGAAAGAGCAGCATGGTTTGTGGGAATAGGAGTGTTCTCAATGATCTCAAATTCTGTTATGTTTGTAACAGCTGCTGTTGAACACAATGCCCAGTCAATTTGCGATTTCCAGTGTGTGCCTTGTCTGAAGGTGAGCCCACCATGGAAGTTTGACTCATGATGCTGTAAATGATTTATAGGGATGATATTGAGGCTTTTGCATAGGTTTACTAAGTCTTTTCCGTGAGCATTTGCTTTTGTGTCTGGGTTGGCTTGATATGAGATTCCTACAGCTGTGTTTTTAAATGCTCCATTCAGATTTGGTATACGGGCGTTTAGGTCACCTAATATGATCACATTGTCACTTGAAATCACCTGCTCTTGGAAATCACTAAATGACCTGGGACTATAGTACGGGGAGTCTCTTGGTGTTATGTAACAGGCCCCAAACCTGTAACCCGGTATTGAAGTAAGACGGAACCACACTTGGTCTCGTAGTTTTGAAAAGTCATATGCCTGTTTCCAGACATGGTGTTTGAAGAGGGTAGCTACGCCGCCCCTCATTTCTTCTCCGCTGCTTCTTACCACAGTGAATCCTGGTACAGCAAATGGGTATGTGCACTTGAGCTCAGAGAGTATCACAATATCATAATGGTTGAAGAATGCTACAACTTCCTGATTCTCCAATTTTGCTAATTTTCCATTGATATTGATGGATAGCAGAGACAACTGTTTTTCCCCATTTGCTAGAAAAAAGAGGGTCGGAAATAATCAACCACTGTTCCCTCTACCAGCACCTTTCTTGCTGTATGGTCATATTCCACTCTTTTGCCTTGGTTCTCTGGTTTTTCTTTCTCTTTCTTTGTAACCTCTTTCAGCCTGAATAATTCTTTCCTGACCATGGGATGTACATCCTTGTTGATATATATACCTGAGAATTTCTCCCCAGCTTGCTTCAAGACCTTTGCATTTTCTAGTATTTCTTTCCTTGTTCCCCGGTTGTTCAAAACAATCTTAATAGGACGTTTGTATGTGCTATTTGGCTCTGGTTGCCTTCTCAGCCTCAACACTTCCTTGATAGAAACTTCTGCTTTTCCAATCTTTCCAAAGATTACCTTACACTTTTCTTCATCTGTTTGAACTGTGTTACCATCATGCTCAAAGTCTCCTTCTGTCACTCCTGTGACAATCAAGTTTGATGCCCGTTTATCAGCCTCTAATGTTTCAAGGTATCTTTGGTGCTGCATAAGGGCTTCAGCCAATTTCTCATTTTCTTCCTTTATTGTCTTCACTTCCCTTTTGAATACTTCTCTTTCCTCTTTCTGTTCCTGTAATTCTGATAATATTTGGTCCAATTTGTTTTCTATCCTTGTATAGGAGTCATTGTCCTCAGTATCTTTTACAAGAGTCTTAACTGCTGCCTGCAGTTGGGTTTTATTCAACTGTGATATTTCTGCACTTGAGAGTGACTTAACTTCAGCCACATTGTCCATATCTTTTACTGGCATGGTTAGCTGTGTAGAGCCTCACTGATAATCACTGAACTGTGACTCCCTGGTGGTCAGTATTGGGTACATATTATTGCATAATGCAGTGTCACTATGAACGATTTTAGATGCCCCAGCACTAAATGTCTCACTAACTCACTAAATGTCTCAAAATTGGACAAAATGTCTACTCACTTGGTCATAATATTCCTTGGTTATAACGTGTTTATATGTCTATCCTTGTACATATATACATTGCATTTAGAAGGTAACAATCCATATAATCCAAACTGGTCAAAGCAAGGCTTTGCTATACCGTTGGGCTCTCTACCAGTCTACATCGTATGTATGTATGTATGTATGTATGTGTGTGTGTGTGTGTGTGTGTGTGTGTGTGTGTGTGTGTGTGTGTGTGTGTGTGTGTGTATGTATGTATGTATGTATGTATGTATGTATGTATGTATGTATGTATGTATGTATGTATGTATGTATGTAACATGTATGTCAGCGACTTTTATCATTGGTGACAGGCACTGTTTTGGAGGGTAGTCCTCTATTAGGCCCAATAAATGTGAGAAAGCTAATCTCATAAGTTTGCAGCCACAAAGGGGCTACAGCATTGATATCCAAATTGGAATGTCATCAAGTTTGTTAGTCATATGCTAAAATCATTGATTCCCAACTGTTGATAATGGTGGCAAAAGGTGACATGGATCAATAATAAAAACTGTGCTGAAATTGGAAACAAATTACTCTAAAATTTAAAATCTTATGAAGGTACACATCAGTTCATTTATGAAAGGTCCCACGCCTCAAAATCAACAAAATCCCAGACTTTGTCCAGACCAAATATGCCAGCTATGTGCCAAGCACAAGGAGGCCCATGCAAACTATGTGGGGTGAAGGACTTGAGCCAATTCAACCAATTAGAACATGCCTTACTTTTAAGGCTTTGGAATTCTTCCACTAAAATAAGTTGACTAAGTAAGATGTGTAAAGAAAAAAGTTTTATTATTATTATTATTATTATTATTATTATTATTATTATTATTATTATTATTATTATTATTATTATTATTATTATTATTATTATTATTATTATTATTATTATTATTATTATTATTATTATTATTATTATTATTATTATTATTATTATTATCATTATCATTATTATTTTTATTATTATTATTATTATTATTATTATTATTATTATTTTTATTAATTATTATTATTATTATTATTATTGTGATTGGTGTTTTAATCAATTATATTGTTTTAATCCAGAATGTTTTGTGATCAAGTAAAGTAGGCAGTTATTTATTTTGTGTTATTAAAGTAGGGACTATTAAATGATTTTATCTGATGATTCGCTCACGTTGCTCACAAGGAACGCCATGGCTATATTTTTTTTTATATGTAAAGGGTAGTTCGGAAAGGGGATTCCAAATTCCAGTCCAAAATTATATCAAAATTCAAAGGAATTTAATATTCAAAAAGGGGTCATTGAATTTTTTATCACGACTTTCGGAACTTCGGCGTCATATACTTTCGGAACTCGTCACCCCGTCCTTTCTGAATGGGGCGGTCGGCTGTTTGAAGGGTACCCCAACCCCTCAAACAGAATTTACCAGATAAGTGTATAGGTATGATTAGATAGACAGGGGATGTGGGAAGGGCTTCCAAGAAGACCGCCTCCTGAAACAGTCTACAAGTGCAACGCACTAACCGGCGAAAGAGCCGAGAGACTGCAATGAGCCTGCGTGGCACAGGTGGAGCGGCGCTGCCGGTAACAAAGACTGTGAGAAGGCGCTTTATAACGAAGCCACCGGACCGTCACAGGTGACTGTACCGCTGTGAGGGACTGCATTCGGTTGCATATACCACCAACCAAAACAGACAGAGTGGACCGGGAGGCTAAAGCACAATGCCATAATGGTCAAAACGCAACACGTTCAGATAAGAGAACGTGTAACATGTACCGCAAAGCAATGAACACAGGACAACGTGAGTGTAGCATTGTCAAGGTCGAGCAAAGTGCAACGGCCGGTGTGATTAAGGGCACCTGACCAATATAAACGGGCGCAGTGTGAAACTGATGTGCTAGCAAAACACCTGAAGTATGTGGTGTGAAAAACTGTGATATGTAAAGAACACCTGTGATAACTGACGACAGCAATGTGCTATAAAACAAACAGTGACTGGTGCTGAAGCAATCTGTGATACAGGCTGGACCCGATCGCCTGGATGTTGGGGCGACAATGGGGTGAGAAGCTGGACTCTTACAGCACAGACTAAAGTGAGGATGTGTGATCATGGAAGGACCATAAAAACAATTTGTAAACAACTTAACATAAAGACAATGTAAAGTGACTGTGATAATTAAACAAAAGATGTTAAAGGGGTGTGGGACGAAGGGGACAGGGGCTAAACGGGTAAATTAAATGGCCAGATGCCAAAGGGTAGTGGGTAATGGGGCAAGGGGTGATGTAATCAAATCGAATACCAAAGTGTGATAATGATGTGAGAAAAGTCGAGGAGTAATAAAAAGAGATGTGTAAAGTATGTGGAAAAAAAACTTTTGAAGTTGAATCAAAAAGGTGTCAAATGTTTGTCGTGAAAATGAAAGGCGAGTGAGTTTATTAAAATTTAGAAGAGGGGGGTGATTTTGGTCGAAATGTACAATCAAAGCATAAAGGTTTGCGGGTTCCATGAGATGGCCAAGAACGTATGGGAGGTTTTAAACACAAGGGCCAGGAAGCTGGGAAATTGCAGGAAGTGGCAAAAGGGTCGGGAGAGACGGGTGGGGGAACACAATGGGAGTCTGTGGGAGAAGAAATTAGGACAGGGGTTTGATTAATGCAACCCGAACTGGAGTGTACAGCATTTCTGATGAACAGAGCACAAGGGGTACTGAAGGGGGAAGGCGACAGACGGTCGTGGCAGACAGCGTGGGGGAGGGGGCCTGAAGGGACAAAGGGCAAATAGAAGAACCCGTAGCCACCATATGAGGGGTCAGGGCGCGCAGTCCTAAAACTTGGTTTTGGGGAGAATATCTGAGACAAGGGTGAATGGGGTAATATATAATCTGAGAGGACAACCGTCTGCGATTCAATGACAGGTGGGAGCAGGTCGGACTTGTGGCCACTGAATTTTAAGGAGGGGCCAAGTAAGTCAAGGTAAAGCTCAGGGGGAGTTAATAAGGGGATGCTGTAAAAGTCAGGCAACGGGGCCAGCGTACAACAGACACAGTCAGATAAAATTCTATGCACCATTAATGCAAGGTTAGGGAAGTATGCGAAATGGCATACTTCAGAGAGGGTCATAATAAAAGACTTATGGGTGCCACGGGGAATATCATAAAATCCCAACCCACAAGAAGTGTGTATCTCCATAACCACAAACCAAAAGGCACTGAAGCTATGGAGAAAAGGCACTCTCCTGTCTGGGGCGCACTCTCTCGGAATATCTATGAACCGAGGGAGACACCTGGCGGTTCCCGCCAGCGCAACGTTACCATCCCTATGGGAGATGATCGACTCCAGCGTTAAACATTGTTCCATAGGGAGGTTTCCTATAGGGGTGCTACATACCTCAGTGAAGAAAATCTCGCGCCGTGAGGCGTGGCGAGATGTGAATTCATCAGGGTCCTCGAGATAAACCATCTGGAAGTAAAACATTAAAGACAACACGTGATAGTACAAAGCATTGAAATGAAAAAAGTCAAGCCCAAAACGTTGTTTTAGTCAAAAATACATGTATTGGATGTTTGAAAAAAATCAAAATTTTGTGCAATTGGAGTGTTAAATGTTAGTATGTTAGACAAATATAAAAGAGGGGTGAGAAAGAAATGAGCGAGGAACACCACGCCATAAAGAATTCAAGCACCTGAGTTAAAAGCCTGTAGTAGAGCATTTTCACTGCACAGAGGGAGGGCGAGTACCCATAGAGTCTGAGACACCAGGAGTGTGAACAGAAATAAATGACAGCCACGGGTCTAATGATGCTAAAGCCATGAAGTATTTAGGAGAAAAAATGTCTCTGCCTTCCAGGCGAAAATATGAAAGGGCTCGACGCACAACGCGTTCGGCCATGGCCCATGTCATGGGATTGGACCCGAAAAATAGCCTCAAAAAGCGAAGTGCCAGTTTTTCAAGGCATTTGGTGCTGCAAGGTTTATCTAATTCAAAACAAGTATAACAATTAGCGTTGTCATGGTAAAGAACATAGTACGCCAGAACGCCGGCCAGTGCCGCGTTAGTCCTAATTTTGATTTAGATTTGTGAGGTGAAATGGAGAGGCAAGCTGGGCGTGGCAGAATTCGTCACAAATGAAGATAGCAGGTGTAATTCGAACATATCCATTTTGAATTTTTGCGACTCCATGGGTACTATAGGGTTCTCGTTTGAGGGAGGACTTACCTGAGGCTGGGAAGAGTGGTCAGCCATACTTACCGATATTGAAAGTCCACAAAGAAAAGAGGAATATATGCCTGAAAGGGAAACTGGTGTGTGAATATCGCACCCGGGAGCAGGCGCCATCTATCTTTCCATTAGTACGTACATTGGTTTTTTTTTTTAATTTATCTTTTTTTCTATGGGGATGTTTACAGCCGCTCGCCCAAAGTGGCTGGTGTATCTCCGTGTGTGATCTGTGAATTAGTATGATCGCCCCACCGAACCTTCTTTGCGGGGGGTTCATGGAAAGTCAAACAGGGTGACGATTTAGCAGGGGACAGCACACCCTGACGTGTAGGGCGATTGGTGTCCTGGGGATCGTCATGCAACTGGTCAAATGTGGGGAAAACAGAGTTGAAATGCCTAATACAACGCCTCTTATCCTGTTTACGGGGATCATCAGGGGATGACAGGGCTTTTCGGCTAAGGGGGGTGAGAACGTTGCCACGTGGGCGTAAGGGTAAGTCAGAGGGCAGTGCGTGGAGTATATAATAGCTGTCGCATCCAATAAGCAAATATAGGGCGTGAGAGGAAGATATGACAGACCTAGTGAGCATTCTGAGGTGTAAGGGAACATTGATAACAGAGGGCATGTGAAACTTGAGCTCACGATGTGTGTCGCGCAACATAGTCATATCCCAGTCAATTATGAGGTGGCGATTAAGGCATCCACCTGAAAGTTCAGCGTGTGGCATCGCCTCGCCAGGGGCAACCTTAATACAGCCAGGGAACGTAAGGATTTCTGTAACAAAGAGAACTACCCTAGATGTGCCAGAGAAAAGTTCCAAGAAAATACTCGACTTAGGGCATTTCGTGTCTCGGTCAAACATGCGCATGACTGAGGACAAGTCGTGTCTACGGCGATAAATACAATATATTTTCTGGGAGACAAGGACCGTGGCGACAAAGGACAAGGTGGCAAGGCCAATGAGGTCAAATAGGTGTAGGGGATGGGTATTGGGGAAAACGGGTGTGGCATCTGAAGCGGGCACCTGGCTGAGTTGATATAATAAAACTATTTTTTGTAGGTGGGTGTATTTGCCGTGTAATACGAACAGACAAATCGCGCATGCTATGGATAATCCAGTACCTATCGTATTTAGGAGGCTAAGCCATCCCGGGCTATCTTGTGTAGTAAAACTACCCGGCAAGGTCCATGAGGGATCAATGTATGGGATTTGTGAATCTTTCCATGCAGAAGCAATGCGATTTAGGTCGGCAATGACCATACCCTGTCTGTCAACGAACTCATCTACGCCCAAGGTCAGTAAGTCTAAATCCGGTACCTCTAAACCAGGCGGCTCAGGGAACAAGGTGGCAGCTGTCATTCCATGCATGGCAGTGTCATTATGAAACAGGGAAATAAATAATAAATTTGCAATGTAGGACTTAGCCACCCGCGTCATGACATTTTTGTCACAATGGATTAGGCTCGGCGGTATATACATGCCCGAACTAGATCGCATACTACACCCGCAACCCAGAGTCAATGTGCAGAAAGTGCAGGGTTCAACTTCAGTGGGGGTGACATCTAACTGACACGTGACCAACCAAGGTTCACTATGACCGATGACTAAGAAGGATGAGTTCTGCAAATCCCTGACAACTCGCAACGGTGATTTGAGCTCTATGAGGTCCACTTGAATATATGACATAATGTCACGCACCTCGCCTTTATAAATGGACAAGGCACAAGACGGGATGTCAACTGGAAATTCGGGGAAGGTCCGATAGCAATGGCGGACTCCTGTCCCAAAACATTCCGCCAAATCAGCCCTAGACAATTCTATATAGAATCTCTCTTCACGGGATATACCAATGAAATCGGAGAACCCCGAGAGACGAGTGAATTGATTTGGCTTCTTGCCTCCCGTCGGTATCGGGAAAGATGATACCTCGTATATCGTGAAGGCATTATCTTTTACCACAAGTGGCAGGCTAACATCAATATACAAATGGGAGTCACTGTTGAGGGCCGTTACGCCTGGAATGGCGTAAATAGCACTTGGTTGGTCATACATCAACTTGAAATTCGGGTACTGCACGCGCAGTAATCTGGCAACCTGTCTCATAGACTTATGTAACACATCAGGGGGGACTAAAATGGGAGATAACTTGTTTGCAGCGATGGTCTCTAAGGCAAGAAGGGTTGCCCTGGCTTCAGATTCTAATAAAGTTAAAGCCTGAATGTGGCCGATTTCAGAAACACTGGCATATGTGAAATCAGATAAAGACCTCAAAAGGAGCCGTTGGGCATCGGTCTGGACCTGTACAACTTCGAGTCTGTGAACAAGTGACTCGCTATTGTGGAGAAGCCTGGCAATGTTCAAGGTATTATTTACCACCCCATCAGAAACAATGTCCAAGCGTTCGTTTGTAACTCTTACCAGCGAAGAGGTTTGGGCATGCAATGTATTGAGATTTGTTTGCAAACGCTTAGAGTTACCTTCCACCACGCTGACTCTCTTCATTAGTTTATTTCGTTGCTTGTCAGTGACTAACCCGAAAGCAGAACCGAGGAAGGAACCCACAAATGGTAGAAACGAACGTTTCTGTCGTCCGGTTTTGCGGGGAGGGGGCTGCGTGATCGGCCACAATTTCTTGATGGATCGCCAATAGCGATGGATATGGTTAGTGAGAGAATCGTTAAGATTCCGATAAGCAGCAGTTAGGGAACCAAAGATGGAACAAAATCCGTGGGCGATAGAAACATCTCGCCTTCGGCGGGGGGAGAGAACCAACAGAATTTCTTCATCACACATGCTGAACGGAGGCATAGAAGCCGGTAGCTCAAGATGCGGGACGGCAAACGTGACCTGCCATGTTGCTGCACTATTTGCAACGTAACCTTGCTTGGTCAGGAGGGCACCGACATTAGGTCGGCCTAAAACACTGACAGCAGTTATCGTGGGCGTAAGCACCAGAAGGGCACAAATGGCATACATGACCCTTTAGAAGCGAGTACTCCGGCCCAAATGAGTCAAGCAATGAAAAGGGACAAGAGTGAATTCCTGGACGCGGACACTAGCGTTACACTTGGGGCACGCCTGTACTACTGAGGCGAAAGCGGGCTGGTCGCGGGGAACGTAGAAAACGGGACGCGTGGCACTAGGGTCTGGTTGTAGTGGGGTGGGAGGTGGGGGTGGAATATGTGGTGGATGCAGGGCAGGCGGGATTCGTGGAGTAATGGGAAGGAGGTGAGGTCTGCCGTTTACTGAGGCAAAACGAGGGAGGGGTACAGAAGGATCGGAAGAGACTGAAGCTGGTGGCGTATGTAAAGGGACAGAGGGGATCGGGAATGACGGGTCTTCTGTATCAAAAACGTTAGCCCATAAAGTTTTATCACTGGGGAGTGCGTCCAAAATGTCGTTAACTTCCTCGTCCGAAAGAAAGGCTAGTGGTGGAGCATCAGGAAGGGTGATAGAAGTGTCTGCAGGAGTCATGACAGGAACATAGTCGTCTCACCTGGGGGTGAACGATTCAATGATTAGTTATGTTATCCAGGCGTGCAGGGGTGAAAGAGAAGAATGAGAAACTGGTAGGGAAGCATGCCATCAAAGTCTGTGTAAAGTGAATAGTACATGGCCAGGCAACGTAACCGAGGAGTGGAGGTGAGATAATAACATGGTATAAGATATAAGAACACAGTCTACATCATAAGATAAGATCAATCATCAAACAGTTAATAGCTGGGTGTCAACGTATAGTCTAATATCAGCAGTAAAAGGCAGTCGTCAACTTCAAATAGATTCAAATCAGTGAACGTATAATTGACACAAGGTAAATTACAGGGTTGGCGTGAAACGGCACTCAAGATTCGCATCAAGCAGTCAACTTAATAATAAGCAGGACAGTGTATATGTAGAGCAATCAACAGACACGGCATTAAAAGCGGTGTGAGTTACATAAAAGTGAAATCAAACATCCGGATCAGGCTAACCGTCGTAGTGTGTTGTCGAAAAAACTGCTATCAAAACAGCCGTTGTAACCGTCACTCTGCGTAAATACTCATGAGCCTTAAAAAAAATAGTCCATGTACCGGTACACATAAGGCAATCCTCCCATCATTAGTGGAGGAGTGCTCAAAAAAAACATCGCAGCCTGTGTCCCGAGGCGCGGAATATATTAATCATTACATCGCGTCTTACACCCGATCGCGCGGAATATACATAAGATACAACCACCCAACGCCGTGGAATGCGCCGTCTTCACAACTACATTACTGTTGTGGTACAGAGAGGGACAGTTTGAGTAATACAGCCAACCAACACCCTGTGGAATGCACTGTCTTCGTAAACCTATCAGTCCTTGTTTACGGTAAGGAGAAGAAGCAGGAAACCAAAATACAACCATTGAACACCCCGTGTAATGCGTTGTCTACGTAAACTTTGTTTACTAGTTTACGGAATAAATGAAGAATAAGAAACCAAAATGCAACCATTGAACACCCTGTGTAATGTGTTGCCTGCACAAGCTCTATTACCGCCTGTGGTATAAGTAAAAAAATACAAATTCTCGATGCAAACTACAAAGCGCTCTATGAGATGCGTTACATTCGCAAACTTTATTACTGTTTTGCGGTATAAGTGAAAAATAAGGAAGCCCGATGCAACCATCGAACACCCCGTGTGATGCGTTGCCTTCGTAAACTTAGTTTCTTCGTTTACGGAATTAAATGAGGATAAGAAGCCAAAATGCAACCATTTAACAACCCGTGTAATGTGTTGCCTTCGCAAACTTTACTACTAGTTGCGGTATATGTGAAGAATAAGAAAACCCGATGCAACCATCGAACACCCTGTGTGATGCGTTGCCTTCGCAAACTTTATTACTAGTTGCGGTATATGTGGAGAATAAGAAATCTCAATGTAAACATCAACATGCTGTGCAATGAGTCGCTATTGCAAACTTTATTTACGGTTTGCGGTGAAGTAGTCATGGCTCAATCAACATATTCGTTCGCAAGAGGACCGGAGAAAACACTCACGTTTTAGGCTACAACGCTGGAAGGTCGTCAAAGTCAAGTCAGAAGTCAATGTATAATCAGAGACACAAGTATTACTATAACAAAAGAAGGAACCACTGTAAAAAAATGAGAATACTCACGATAATGTGCGGTGGGACACAACCTAAGAACTGGCCAGTCAGTAACACAAAAGTCGATCTGATAAACGAAGTGCGGAGACCACAACGATGGAACGAAGCACGTAGGCAGGAGGAAGCTACTTGAAGGCGCGGATGCTGAAAGTGTCTGAGATGTCAGCGGAACCGCTATATCATCCAGCAGCATCGCGCACACAGCGTCCAATCCTGCGCACGCAGGTAACAAAGTGGTAGGCAGCCTGTCATGAGTCATGCGGGGAACAGAGGGAAACACACTAACGAGGAGAGAAGCCAATTTTGCAAGGTCAATTAGTAAGGGTCTGATGGGCACAGCTCAGAGTGTCACCAACAACGGACAAAAGGCCACATGGAAATGTGGGAAAACAGATGTCAATCGAATCATCATGAAGAACAAGGCTATACATAAATAAATTCTAATAAGCCGGTAAAACGGGGCCATATGAAGGTCATCAGAGTAAAGTACCCGAAAGGTTGCTTGTGAGACAAAAGTGGGTAAGGATGTATAAATTGGCAACATCGTGTACCAAATCGAAATTCGGCAAAGGCAATTATAGCAGGCCGTTCGTAGGATACAAGAAGCGAGTAAACAACGAATAAGGAGACAATTATGTGTGGCCGAAGCAACAACTAAACACAACGTACAAGGGAAGGGATTTGTAAGAGACGACAAAATCTACAACAATACAACACCTAATAAACTAATCAAGTCACTTTTTCCGTTCCCGGACAGTAGGGGGAGGGGTGGCAAGTACATCTGCCTGAGTCTTTTTTCCCAAGAAGGAAAACGGTTCCCATGTATTGTCTTTGGAACTATAATTCTTCCATTTAATCAAGTATTCCATTTCTTGTGAGCCCTTACGCTGCTTCAGAATACGCTCAATTTCATATTGTGTATCCGACTCGTCATCCGCGTCGTCAGCATCAGAGTCGGGTGGTACGGCAGCTTGTCGGGTGGTACGACATCACTATCACCGGGGTCTGGTGGGTCATTTTCCGGCAAAAGGTCCGAGGGTGGGATTGCATCTGCCGGGAGGTCGTCACCCGGTGGGTTGCCGTCTTCGAATTGCAGTGGGGAAACGGGGCGATCGAAAAGCGTGATGCAAGGGCGAAATCTGTTAACATGAATAGATGACTTGGGCTCTATATGGGTGTCACAGGCACGTACTTTGAAGTAATATGGGCCACTGTAGGGGGATTTAAGCTTACGGCCAGGGACTTTGGTGGCAGGAGAGTAAATCCATACTTTATCACCAACTTGAAACTTCCAACCTTTATTCCGAGAATCATGATAAGACTTCATCTTAGCTTGCATGACTTCGTTATTTTCCTTCGCCCATTTGCGCGCAGTCTCAACACGTTCAAACATGTTGCGCACATAGTGCCTGACAGAGGGACTGGGGTGTATAGGGTCGGGCAGGGACGTCTCAAACGGGTGTTTGGCGTCACGACCAGTCATTAAGAATAACGGGCTATACATCGTGGCTTGATGAACCGACGATCGCATGGCAAACAATGCAGAGGGCAAGAACAAATCCCAAGAAGTAGGCTTATCATGACAAAGTCGTGTCAGATTCTTTGAGATAGACTGAACACTCCGCTCGGCCATTCCATTGCTACGAGGGCAGTACGGCGTAGTCATGACCTTTCGAGCCTGCATTAATTTACACAATTCTTCTGCGATAACGCTAGCGTAACACCCGCCACGGTCGCTTACAATAGATTCAACATTTCCCCAGCGGCACCAAATATCTTCAAAGAGGCGCTCTGCCACCGAGACGGCTGACTGATCAGGGAGGGGAAAGGCTTCTGGGAAACGTGTGAGAGCGTCTTGAAAAACAAGAATATATTTGTTACCGCGGTCTGTTTTGGGAAGGGGGCCGATAAGATCAGTGTGAACCCGCTGGAAGGGGCGTGAAACAGGGATAGGGCGCAGAGAACCCTGTCTATTCTTTGGGAGTTTACTAGTTTTGCTACAAACTGAGCAGGACTGGACCCAATTCATGATATCACTATGCATGCCGGGCCAGTAATATTTCTGGCGAATTGTAGAATACAGTTTGTCAGTTCCCAAATGGGCACCCATTGAGCTATCATGAAAAGCCTCGAGTAAATCATGGCGGAGGGTGGGCGGGATAACCAGTTGAGTTTTGCAATGGTCCTTGGCCGGGCCTTTACCTGGGGTCACGTACAAATGAAATAAAACATCTTCTTGTAAGTAATAATCGTCTACCTGCGCGAGGAGTTTGAGGGCCTCACGCTGGGTAGAAGGGAGGTGGGCTGATTTGAAATACTTGATGAAGGACTGAAGGGAGGGATCAGCAGATTGTTTCACACCAATGTCACCGAAGGTGTACAAAGTGCCGGATGACTGGTTAAGATCAGACAAGCATTGGGCAGCCTCATCGGGGGGACTGGTTGAGGGTCAATATCGTGTGGCAAGTCAGAGACAGCAGCTAATTTAAGTTCTAGCTCCGGGGTGGGGTCCGGTTCCAACGGATACGTGCGACGACTGAGGCTGTCAGCGTGCGGGATCGATTTACCTTGTTTGTGGACAATCTCATAACGAAATTGTTGGAGGGTCAACATCCACCTTCCCAGACGGCCTTTAGGTTCAGAACGAAATAGCCACTGTAGGGCAGAATGGTCAGTCACGATAGTGAATTTCTCGTACTTAAGATACGGCTCATGTTGTTTACAAGCAGCAATGATGCTGAGGCATTCCCGCTCGGTGCAGGTATACTTTTGTTCTGCAGCGTTTAGGGCTCGGCCGCCATAAGCAATGACACGTTCGGAACCATCCTGTAATTGACTTAAAACGTTCCCGATCGCAAAAAGACTGGCATCTGTTGTAATAATGAATGGGTTATCGGGTTCAATGCGAGGGAAAGCCAGTATCGGAGCCGATACCAATTTCGCCTTAAGAGAGTCAAAGGCAGCCTGTTTTATTTTATCCCATTCAAACGTGCTCTTTTTACTGGTGAGAACATTAAGCGGCTGAGCAATTTTCGCATATCCTTCCACAAACCGACGATAGTAACCTGACAGACCCAGAAAGGCTCGTACGTCCTTGCAAGAGGTGGGCACAGGGTATTCGTCAACAGCCGTAGTTTTCGAGGGATCCACTTCTATACCGTTTTTAGATATGATGTGGCCAAGGTATTTAACCTGTTTTTTAGCGAAAAAACATTTGTCAGTGCGGAGCTTCAATTTAGCTTTGCGGAAACGCGTGAAAACTCGTGTAAGATCGGTCAAATGACGCTCAAAAGAGGGGCTGTGGACCAGGACATCATCTAAATATATGAGGCAGAGGTCAGAGAGGCCCTGTAACACAGTTTCCATGAGACGTTGGAATGTTGGGGGTCCGTTGATGACACCAAACGGGAGGCGTTTATATTCATAAAGACCACGATGGGTGATGAAAGCGGTCAGGGGTCGGGAGTCGGGGTGAACGCTCACTTGGTGGAACCCACCCATGAGGTCAAGTGTGCTTATGTGTGTTAATCTACGAGCTCCCAAGCTGTCCAAGGTGTCTTGAATATGCGGCAACGGAAAAGAGTCAGGCACGGTGACTTCATTAAGTTTCCGAAAATCTATGCACATACGGTACGAGACAGTGCCATCTTGGGCAGGCTTCTCAACTAGAACGGCTGGGAAAGCCCACGAACTATTGGAGGGTTGAATAATGTCCTTGTCTAGGAGGCGTTGTACTTCTTTGTCAATAATACCCCGTTGCTTATAACCGGCACGGTATGGCCGTAGCTTAATGGGACTAACCGACCCTTTGAGGTAAATAGTATGTTGTACAACATTTGTGTCACCGAATTCGCCATCACGGGTCGTGAATATGTCACTAAAAGACGAAATGAGACGTTCCAGGGAATCTTTCTGGGTAGATGACAGATCAGAATTTGTAAGGCCAATTTTGTGATGGGGGTCTGGGTCGGCAGGAGACGCCGAAATGGGAACTAATTCTATATCATTTGCGGTGTCAGCGTCAGGGGTTCCCCATGTGAAGTCCAAGGTAGGGAGCTCTTGCGGCTCAGAACCAAGGGGAATGGGGTCGAAATAGCCGACGGCAACGCCCTTTGGTAAGGTGACAGCGTTATCGGCCATATTCATTAAACGTACGGGCACACTCTGATCGTCGTGGACAGTAGCAAAAACTCTTGCCATGGCAACCTCAGGGTAGGAGGGTAATTCACCATCCATAGTGCAAACACCTAAAAGGCCGGACAGATTACTAGGTTTGAGGCGAGCATGAGTTATAAATTCAGACTTGGCAGGGATTCTGATTGTCTCAGACAAACGTAATTTCGGGGACAATTTAAAGGCAACACCACGTTGAGCGAAGTCAAGGACTACGCCATAAGCTGTAAAAAAATCTCGCCCCAGTATAACGGGATATTGTAAGTCAGGGACCACCTGAAAACAGATAAGACACTCTTGATCTCCGATGAGTAGGTTAAGATGGGTTTGAAAGTGGATAGGGACTGAGCTGCCCTCTGCAACCACAACAATCTTGCTGGCCGAGGCTTGTCGTGGGAATGAGTCGTCAGGACAGAAAGCATGTACGGAGGCAAGCGTGATGATGCTACGTTGTGCTCCAGAGTCTAATAAGGCATCTATGGTGCTAAACTTTGTTTTTGTCGCGATGCGGCCATCAGGAGAGAGGGGGAAGAATTTTATATCATTGTTCAAAAGGACAGGGGAATCTAGTGGTACGGAGGCGGGGCAGGCGGAGATCAAGGGGTTGTCATGTGAGTCAAGGGAAGGAGGGGACATCTTTGCAAAGTAACAGTGAACCTCGTTCAATATGTCTGATTTACTATGGTTTATTGCGATATTAAACGAACTAATACTCCTATCACGTGGCTCACGGGGCGGGACAGGAGTTAGTAGTTTTCCTGCCGATATTGAGGCCTACTGTCCTGTCTTGGCCCCGAACGGCGTTGGTCATTAAAGGGGGGGCGGTTTGAATTATATCTACCATCATTTCCCTGCCTGTTGTTCGAATAAGGTCTATTTTGGGATGGGCGCAAACTGTTTCTACTGTTATTTTGTTCATAACGGTCCCGGCCATACCCTGTCTCGAAACGGCCGGTAGGGCGGTTGGAACGGTTGTCTGACCGCGGGGTGGGTACGGGGGGCCTGGTCACGGGAAGCACGGAATTTATCGGGGCAGAAGATAGACAGGTGAGAGTCCCGTCCACAGAAACTGCAGTCATGGCGCGCCTTGCAATCTCTGATCCAATGACCGGAGTTTCTACAGAAAAAACAGAAAGAGTCGCCCTCCTCCGGACGGTTGTCAAGCCTATGTAGCCCTTTCCCAACATCTGCGACCTCTTCACGGAGGGCAGCCAAAGTGGAGGATTGCTGTGCCAAAAACTGAGACGTGGAGTCAGGTGGTGAATCTAACCCATTTAAAGTGATGGAGGAATCACTAGTCATTGTACAAACTGTTTCAGCTAATTTAATTTGCTCAATGGTGTCATCAAGTGTTTTAGGCGACTTTCCCACCACAAAAGCTTTGAGACTAGGAAGGAGACCCCTAACCAATATTTTCTTAGTCTCCATATCATCTTTTTGCAACCTCTGACACTGACTGAGGACATCATTGATGTACGTTTCAGCAGATTCTTTCTTTTTCTGACTTCTAGCATCTAAAGATTGCTCGAGCAGCCAAGCGTTCGTCTCACTGCCGAAAAACTTGACAAAAGCTGCATAGAAGGAATCCCAAGAGCTAGTGACATCTGGGGGCAGGGAAAGATACCAAACGTCTGCTGCGCCATGTAGCAACATGCGACAAGCGGGCACTTTCAAATCTGCGGAGGTATGGGAAAGTTGGGTGTAAGTAAGGAATTTGTTCATAAAACGGAGGGGGTCATCCGTGGATCTACCATAAAATGGGGGGGGGGGGAGAAGCGACTTAGAACCTTGTCTCTGTTGGTGGATCTTGTTATCTTTCGACTGTGCATTCAACATGTCTACAATGTCAGTCTGAGCACCGGCAATATCAACGCTACGCAAGTGGTCTATAATTTGATGTAGCATCTCTTGTACATTCTCACCTTCAGCCATCTCTACCGAGGGGGATCGGGAGCGATCAGGACCCGAATTGTCAGAGTTAGCAAACTTGATGGGCGCCTTTGGTAGCGGGAAAGCCTCTCGGTCGTTCTCTGCGACGAGGAAGGGGCCAAATTGAACGTCCGAATCTGAGTCGGAGCCAGATGAGGTAGAAGCGCGAGGGTGAAGCGTATGAGACAAAGGAGCCTTGCTACCACTAAAAGACGGGGAGGTGTGCACACCAGAAGAAGAGTTGAGATCTGACAAGGAAGGGCTAGAGGGGGGTTCCACGCGTACGGAACCACTCACGAGATCATTTTGCCTCTCGGAGGAATCTTGGAAAAGTAAATCAAACTCACCTGCAGATGTAGAATCGTCTTCAGCTAACGGAGGATCACAAGCCACTTGCAGCTTGGTGGAAAGCTTTTTAGAAGACCGGAGCAACATAGACTTATATTCAAGTAACAGGGCGGCGGTCAGGATCTCCATACAGTATCAGCAACGCTCAAAGCCATGGATCGATTCGGATATTCTCCACCATATTGTTACCCACTACTGGAGAGTATCCGTCGTTGGGGGACGTGGACGGGGGATCAATACTCTACCAATTAGATAGATACTCTAATCTGTCCTACTCTATTGTACTGTACTGTACTTGTTAACCATAGCTCGCTGACTCGCTGGCTGTGAGTTCGGGCACGGATCCTAGCTATCATATCATACCCTCATAATGTAGGATATAGAATACACACCCGGAGACTCTTGGAAATATATAGACATTCATAGACAATAACACACGATACTGATGGTTGATGAGTCACCATAACCACCACTCTGTGAGATCACGTGTAAGACGGACGAGTCGAAATGGAATAATATATATGCATAAATATGCCTGGAATGAATAGAGGCTTTTCAATTTTTTCTGAGTCTGGAAAGTAATGGAGACTCCTAATTTTTTTACCTGCCCGAGTAATGGATGTGAAGTGAATAGAGTATAAGCAAGCCTAGAGTAATGGTGGTTTCTACAATTCTTCCATAAATTTTTAAGGCTAGGGGTACCGTATTATGTGCGCATACATGTGCTATTGACATGGGTTATAGGCAAAGTGTGTTTGCGGTTTTTGTGCATTTTAGGTTGGTATGTATAGGGACCATAGTTCACCATTTATAATTACTTATGTGATTTGAGGCGATCGTTTTAATGAGAATTTCACCTGTGAAAGAATTTATACCGATTTGGCATTTGGCATGTGGCATTGGCGATTGGCAAATTTGCAAAATAAGTATTTTTGGAAAAAATATAGTTATATACTCTCGTCTGAAACACGAGGACGTGTTTAGTCGAAGGAGGGCCGAGTGTAGGATATAGAATACACACCCAGAGACTCTTGGAAATATATAGACATTCATAGACAATAACACACGATACTGATGGTTGATGAGTCACCATAACCACCACTCTGTGAGATCACGTGTAAGACGGACGAGCCGAAGTTGAATACACAGGCAGGACGAGTCCATTTGATGACGCGTGAGGAAGCCACGTAGGCGACCCCCCACAGATGACGCGTGGGTACATATAGGCTCACACACGACAAATGGGCAGTTTGGATCCAGGAAAGCAAAGAGCCAAGCCACGACACTCAGGACAAAGAGGGAGCAGGAGTGCGGGGATATTGGCCGCAGGCCGCCACTCTCGGATAACCACTCAGGCTGATTGCCCATTGCCATGCCATATGCTAATTCGGGGTTATATTTATGTATATGTATTTATGTATATGTACAGTTTATACCCCGAATAAAGATGACATTATATCCGAGTCTGCAGTTCTCCTTGATCACCCGAGATAGGAGTAGGCAATTAGCATATTGGCCAGAAACTCACTTAGCCAAGCAAGTTTCCCCATATCTTCTGAGGCTCCCCTCACTATGTAACAATAATAATGACGGGAAGTAAGGACTGCAGACACAGGATATACACAGTGTAATAGTTACCTTTATTCAGTGCTGTGATTCCTGCTTGTCTGGCTAGGCCGGCATGGCAATGAGCGAGGCATATGAATTACCAACTTTGCATGATACTTATGAAACCCTGACTATATGCTAAACACCCAAGTCTATGTGATCATGATACTGAGAGTCATGGATCTTCCGTGGCAAGTGGTCGTTGATCTCCTTCTTGGCTCCTAGACTGGGGTCTGTACGAACTAACTGAGCTGAGCTGACTGAGAGAGCCCGGATCCACGGTTGTGCGTCTCTTTTAAGGGGCCACTCCGCATCATCTGTGTGTGGCTGCCTACGTGGCTTCCTCACGCGTCATCAAATGGACTCGTCCTGCCTGCGTATCCAACTTCGGCTCGTCCATCTTACACGTGACTTTCACGGAGTGGTGGTTATGGTGACTCATCAACCATCAGTATCGTGTTATTGTCTATGAATGTCTATATATTTCCAAGAGTCTCTGGGTGTGTATTCTATATCTTACATTATCTTATTAATAATTCATGACTTCTAATTATCCATGTTTTCCCCCACATTATAACTCTATAATCTCATTACATAACAGGGTCAACTGGCAATTGTTTGCTGGCTGTGTTTAAGGGTGGATTTTGGTTTTTATTGAAACATTAACTGTGATAAACTTCAACTGTGGTATAGCCAAAATACAAAAACAATCAAACCTGACCAACTGGAGTTACATAATGGTCCTTATTTATTAACAACCAAATCACTGTAATGTTGCTTAATATCCATGTCAAATGTAAGATCACATATGAAATGTACAAGAATATTGGTGCTCATTTTATCTGTGACATCAACATTTACCATGATCTATCTCGAACTTAATGTAAAATTCGTGTTAATTTCAACACCTGACCAAACTTTACTGTTTGGTTCTGAACATAAGTGCTACATCATCAAATCATGACACAAAGCTAATCATTTTTTCTCTCAAATATTCTATTATACAAACTGTTGTATTATGTTTTTAAGTATAGATATTCAAGCATGTCATAATTCTGAAATGGATTAAGTTTTGTATTCAAAGACATATTTATTTATGTCTGAGAGCATGTCTGAATGAAAGGAACATGTCTGTAAGCATGAATGAAAAGAACATATTTCTGAGAGCAGCAAATGGGTGTGGCATGTCTCTGAGAGCAGTGAATGTGTGTACCATGTCTCTGAGAGAACAGAATGTGTGTACCATGTCTCTGAGAGAACAGAATGTCAGGACCATGTCTCTGAGAGAACAGAATGTCAGGGTCATATCTCTGAGAGAACAGAATGTCAGGACCATATCTCTGAGAGAACAGAATATCATGACCATGTCTCTTAGAAAACAGAATGTCTGTACCTGGTCTCTGAGTTTTGCGAAATGACAATTATCCCATGTGGACAAATATCCATAAATGAAGCCATAGTATTATGAATTTTAATGTTTCATACATGAGATTATTAATAATCCATTGCTATGATCCCTAACCTGCATATATAATGAGTATATTGGCTTCCTAATAAGGCCAGGTCTTGTGTATTTTAGTACACTTGTATGTACATACCGTGTTATACCAATCCATGGTGGTTATATTACTGTACAGCTCTGTTGTAGAAGACTGAAAGCTAGAATCAAGATCTGTTAAGTTTCCTCCATGGTGGGTAGAGTTAAGCAACCTTGTTACCAGATCGGTGGCAAAGTTTGTGGTAGTCTTCCCTGTATAGACTTTCTCTGTTACTCCTGGAGTAAATGTGACTGTGGTATCATTGTTCACATTATCTGTGGCAGGATTTGTATTCATGTTTATTATTCTTTGAAATGTTACCCTGAGAAATATCTTGATATGGCATATCAATTCTCAGCAATATATATATATATACACTGATAAGTCCCTGGCTGTCCTGAGAGCCACTCTTTCACATACACCTGTGTTTGTGATAGTGACCAACTGGTATTATCAAAATATGTCAACAGGTGTATTATTACTTAACATGTCCTTCAAAAAAAAAAATCCAACCAATGCTGGCAATCCTATAAATAGTTCCTCTGTCAGAAATACTTCCCGCTTTGGATGTTTCTGTAAATGATCAAAGTGGCGTGTGTTGATTAGTCACGTTATAGCTGCTCTCCACGTGTGTGCTGCTTGAATGATCCCGTCATCCACCTCTCCCTGAGGTAACCATGCGCTTGTACAAATTCTCTGTCCTGTACAAACTTTCTACTGCTGTGCCCACACTATCACCACCGACAACGCAGATAAGGTGCAAAAGCTCTCCAGTATTTAATTACTTCATACTCAGATTCCGGCAGTTATCATTGATGAATGTTCACCTGTGATTCTGTGTCAGTACTCTTGTGGCAGCTCGTTACCTTGTTTGTCTACCAAACATCTCCCACAAGCTTTAATGCTGGGTAATTCTATTCTTTAAAAGCCACGATTTGCTTCAGTAACTCTACAATAATAGCATTCGCAGTGACCAGTCTGGACAGGGCCGACCTTGCCTTTTTAAATAAAGAACTTAAAGACGTAATCATTTTATATATGGCCTAAACGTAAACCCATTTAACTCCAAATATATTATCTCCAGTCTGAGAAGATTAGCTGTTGTTACAAGAAACAAGAATTTTTGCCCTATTTTTACCTGAAGTATTGATGATATCTTGGAAATACTTAATGTAGATCCATCAATTTAATCAAGTCAACCGTTTTAAGACTGCAATCACTTTAATTAATTATAGATGAAGTTCATGCACATTTACCACTTCAAAATCTGTTCAATTTAATATTAACACATTTTCGTGAAATATACATGCACATATGAGTGCTGGGGAAAAAAAGATGCTTGCAAAATGGTCAAGTGGGTATTTTGTTATTGTTATCTGCTTAAGAAAAGTTCATTTGAATATAATGACATCTACATTTATATTTTCATATCAGATGTGACATTGTCTTTATTTTTGTCTCCTATTAACCTGGACAGTGTCACAAAACTTTGAAAAAAAAAAAGTTATCTGAAGTAATTTAATCAGAGACACTGATTTATACATAGACCAGACAAAGTCTTTGACAAAGTAAGAACAGAACTTGAAAAACAGACAAATAGTTCATTCTGTGACCACCAAGACTTTGATCATATCAATATTCCTTGAGGCAGTGTTTAAGATTTGAGCTTGCCCTGTTGCCCTATGCAAGCAATTTTTTGCCACGGCCAGGATATGTTGGGGGTCTTTTACAAATTTTTCATCATTGACTGATTAAAGCAGGTTCAGACCAAGTGACATTTCATGCCATATTTCAGACACTGCCATCTGGCTCATCTGCCTATTTACTTTACCTAGAAAGAACTGAAATGTGTCCACACAAATGTAACAATGCATCATAGTTTAAATCAATTGTCAACACAAGCTTTATTTAATATATAGATATTATATATGAAGATATCAAATATGAAGATATTAAATATGAAGAAATCAAATATGTAGATATTAAATATATAGAAATTAAGTATGACGATATTGAATATGTAGATATTAAATATGTAGATATTGAGTATGTAGATATCAAATATATAGAAATCAAATTTGTAGATATCGAATATGCAGATATTAAATATGTACATAGATATTAAGTATGTAGATATCAAATATGGATGTGGCCTGGGTGATAACATTGAGTGTATCTACATGTGCAGTGAAACAAGTAGAGTAGATAACTAAATATAGACTGACATAACTTATTATTGATATATTAGATGACTAAATATAGACTGACATAACTTATTATTGATATATTAGATGACTAAATATAGACTCACATAACATATTATTGATTTATTAGATGACTAAATATAGACTGACATAACTTATTATTGATTTATTAGATGACTAAATATAGACTGACATAACTTATTATTGATTTATTAGATAACTAAATATAGACTGAAATAACTTATCATTGATATATTAGATGACTAAATATAGACTGACATAACTTATCATTGATATATTAGATGACTAAATATAGACTGACATAAATTATCATTGACAAATAAGATGACTAAATATAGACTGACATAACCTATCATTGATAAAATCGATGACTAAATATAGACTGACATCACCAATCATTGATAAAATCGATGACTAAATATAGACTGACATAACCTATCATTGATAAAATCGATGACTAAATATAGACTGACATAACCTATCATTGATAAAATCGATGACTAAATATAGACTGACATAACCTATCATTGATAAAATCGATGACTAAATATAGACTGACATAACCTATCATTGATAAAATCGATGACTGAATATAGATGGACATAAATTATCATTGACAAATTAGATGACTAAATATAGATGGACATAAATTATCATTGACAAATTAGATGACTAAATATAGATGGAGATAAGTTAACATTGATAAAATTGCTGACTAAACATACTCATCATTCAAACTTCTTCATACATCTGCTGTTACTGCCTCATATCTAAAGTTATTTAAAATTAGGAATTCTCCAAGTCATAAATACTTGTCTTGCACACTAAAATATCATCCTATCAGAAACCTGAGGTCGTGACCTGTGACCAGGTTGACTGGCAGTCTTTTCAGCCCTGAGTTTCAAGGACCCATCACTGCCACAGGCAGATAGGCATCTCAAAAGACCAACTGTGGCCTGCACTATTTTTGTTTTGTAAACACAAAAAGAAAAACACTTAACTCAGCCGTCCCATTTTTCTCAAACTTGAAAATGAGTATGTTTGTGTACATGTGATATCAATAAACAAATTGAGATGGAATCTATATACATGTATATCTGAAAGTAGTTTGTAAATAGTAAATAGACATTTTCTCTGTTTGAAACCTGCAAATAAGAATATCATATTTCACTGCTTAACAGGTCCACATAGGCAGTGGCACAAAAAAAACCAGGTAAACATAAGTTGTGTTTTGAAAATTGCAAATTGACATAAACTCTACTTGAGCAATGTGAGCTGAACTCATTGTGTCCTAATTCACATTTTACTTTGTATGAATAGTCATTTATTCACTTTTTTTGTATGAAATGTCATTACTTTTAAAAGGTGGACTCCCTGCCTTGGCCTGATATTATGTCTACAACACTGCCTGGCCTGATATCATGTCTACAACACTGCCTGGCCTGATATCATGTCTACAACACTGCCTGGCCTGATATCATGTCTACAACACTGCCTGGCCCGATATCATGTCTACAACACTGCCTGGTCTGATATCATATCTACAACATTGCCTGGCCTGATATCATGTCTACAACACTGCCTGGCCAATAAAAATGTGAATACTCCTGTACAGTACATACAGAAATGAACATACTGAAATCTATATTCTTTTGTTTGTGCCAATAATAGAGACATCCATATTACACAACTGACCTTCATGCTGAAATGATTGATTTCCTTCTGTGCCTGGAAACAATAATCCTTGACAGTCTCCAAGGCATCGATATCATTCAGATGACCAAAATAAATAATGGCTACTTTTCCTGGGTGACTTTGTGTGAACTTTTTGCCTATTCATCACTGAGTTCATTGTGTGTTCCTCTAAGTCACAACCATGAGATTTTTCTACCTGCCATTTTTCTTCAGTACTTATCCTTTCTCTATTCTCCTATATGAATACAGCATGCTATGCAGGCATATGTATCTATTTCTTTTTATGAGCGATGTCAGCATAAGGTAATCACTGTTTCCGAAACTTTTTGAGGACACCAACTGGGTCAAACCTGTTCACAGCTCCATGTTTCCATAATAATGAGCTTCAAGGCATTTCCGCTTTGTTAATCACCACAGAGACCTGTTATTTTTCTCCATTTTTATCCAATTTTTGAGTAGTTGGTGGCAATTATCACAGCACACCTCAGTTCTGAGTATATCACATCGATTTCATACTTCATTGGTGCTGTTGATTTTTTTTTTCAGAAAGTTGTGAGGTAACTTGTTTTGCTGTCAACACTGTTTATCACAAGTGGAGCATGATTTCCTGCTGGACAGTGACATAAACAAATTAACACCAGCATAAAGGAATTAACACTATCTGTGTTAATGCACTCTGCAGGTAATCATCCAGGATACAAATAAGTTTGGATATAATCAGTGCTGTTCCAAGCTGACACAGAAATCCACCTGTCTATGAAGCAGTCCAATGCACATAATATCACCATGGTCTTCCTCTTCATTTATATATTTATCATATAAATCATGTTATATTAGTATCATTCAATTCTAAAAATTATGTTACGTCGTCCCTTGAATTATCATATTGAAAACTATGTACCAAATAAAACAAATTCAATTCAATTCATAGCGATAGCATTTGAAAAAAACCATGCTTTTTTTTAGAATAACACAGATAGTTTTGTTTTGTTTGCTGTAATTTTTGTTTTTTTTGTTGTAATTTTTGTTTTGTTTATTGTAATTTTTGTTTTGTTTATTGTAATTTTCGTTTTGTTTGTTATTTTTTTCCCATCCGTGTTACATGTGGAGCACCACTTTTTCTTGTTTAAAGTGCAATTCTGTTGTTGTCTCTCAGTAAATTTAAGGTTCAAGATCTACCCAAATCTGTCAATAGGAGATTACGGACTCAAACACAAGATCATTTAAAAATGGATATTCTTGCATCTTTGACTTTTATATGAATAGTTCAGATAAACTTATCACGGAACTTTGTCTAATCAATTCTGAATGATTTATAAATGAAATAACTGCAGGCATCACCCATAACATTCAAACTTTACTTTTTACATTATGTTTGCATATCACAGCCCTTAGTGTTATGATAACATAACATAACATGTTGTATCTCACACAACATACAATATTCAAATATGAGATCATATCACAACTTGCTGCTTGGTCAAATCATTAAATTTTCAATCATGATAAAACTGAATCATTTAAAGCAAACTCAGTGCTGACACCTGTTGGTACTTTCAAAGCAGATTTGTTCATGAATGGTGCATATAGATAGACAGACTAATAGCATAAATTATCCATCTATTATGCCTCCATTTATATACAAAGGTTCATATTTTGACCCTGTTTAACTCCTATCTTTGTGATCTGGAAGACTCCATTGTTTTGGAGGATCTGTTATTTTGTTGCCCCTATTATTCAACACAAAAAGCTGACAAATCTATGTCATGAAGATGGTGGTCTCTATCTGAGTTTAGTTTTATAACTTCTTTCTCTCGAGTGTGATCCTCAGCATTTGTCTCATGTTGCTTCAAATTGAACTGGAAGCATCAAATTTCCCCAGAAATTCTAGTATTGTAATTCTTTAATCCATTCTAACTTTAGCCTAACATTTAAAATAAAATAATCTTGTGTTATAATATTTTTTAAACATCAAACTAACTGATAAAGAAGTAAACAGCATAAAGAAGTAAACAGCATATAATAAAACAAATCAATCAATTGGCCTTCTTCATGTTTCCAAAGAAAGGATTCAATATTTTCCCAACCTTTCACCAGGCAGGTGGTTAAAACTTATAAGTTCTGTAGTAAAACTCACAGTCTGAACTAAAATAAATAAGAAACCACTATATCTCAAGACTACTGTAAATAAAATCTGTCCAGTAATTCAATATATTTTATGGCCAAACTGAGGTTATTCAATGTACACAGCACATTTGTGTATCTTAAAACTTGTTCCCCAATTGTTATGATGGAGGAGTTGTCAAAAAATATATCCTGAAAACCAGAACTTGCAAATCTTTTTTTTTTGTTTCACAGAACCCAAGCATTGTACTGAAGAAACTATTTCTGACAGAATATTAATCCAGATGCAAACAATCAAATAATGAATAAAAAAAAAAAAAATAGAAATATATAGCTGTTTCATCATATACATGTACATCAGGTGATCAATGTGTTTAATCACTATATATATATATATTTAAACATACTACATTCTACATTCTAGTTACTGAGTAATTAATGGTGGAGTGATAGAATATTGACAGAAATACTCCCACAGGGAGACAGAATCCTTCTCTGGTCATCAAAAGGGGAGGGATTGATATTTTGTAAGGATAAACAAAAAGTAGGAGACAGATTTTAATCCCTATTGTGCCCCCTTTGATATAAATCAATCCATCCCTATTGCAAAGCAACTGTGGTAATCAATAGAGGAAGAATAGACTTATTAAAGGTGAAACAATTGTGATGAGCAGATCTTTATTAAAGGGTAAACAATAGAGATGGACCGATTTATATCAAAGGGTGTACATGTATATTGGGGATGGACCGATTTATATCAAAGGGTGTATAATAGGGATGGACCGATTTATATCAAAGGGTGCACAATATGGATGGACCGATTTATATCAAAGAGTATTCAATAAAGATGGACCGATTTGTATCAAAGAGTGCACAATAGAGATGGACCAATTTGTATCAAAGAGTGCACAATAGGGATGGATTTATTTATATCAAAGGGGGCACAATAGGGATGGATCGATTTATATCAAAGGGTGTATGATAGGGATGGACCGATTTATATCAAAGGGTGTATAATAGGGATGGACCGATTTATATCAAAGGGTGCACAATAGGGATGGATAGATTTATATCAAAAGGTGTATAATAGGGATGGATCGATTTATATCAAAGGGTGTATGATAGGGATGGACCGATTTATATCAAAGGGTGTATAATAGGGATGGACCGATTTATATCAAAGGGTGCACAATAGGGATGGATAGATTTATATCAAAAGGTGTATAATAGGGATGGACCGATTTATATCAAAGGGTGCACAATAGGGATGGACCAATTTATATCAAACGGTATATAATAGGGATGGACCGATTTATATCAAAGGGTGTATAATAGGGATGGACCGATTTATATCAAAGGGTGCACAATAGGGATGGATCAATTTATATCAAAAGGTGTATAATAGGGATGGACCGATTTATATCAAAGGGTGACTGTATAATAGGGATGAAAAAATGGCATGGCAAACAAGAGGGGAGGGATTTATTCCCACTTAGCTGAGCTCACTGATATTGCAAATTCCTAAGTATTTCCTGAAATAAACAATGATTGAGAAGCATTTGAACTAAGAATCATTTGTCCAAGATCATGATATTGTTCATTCAAATGCAACTCTGATCAGATTTCTAAAATTATATGTGGGTCAATTTCAGATATGATCTTGTTAGCTTTTAAACCCAAGAAAAAGGCAACTGTCCCATTAAAATAATATACTTATAAAAAAATGAGACAACAAAAATGACCAAAACAGCATAAAGTGGAAACCCTTTGTATTTGTGCATCTGCAAAGCAACTGTGGTAAGAGCGGAAGATTTGCTGATTAACACCAGAGGACACTACCATAGATACCTACAATATGGTGATTGATATATCTTGATTTTTGCTGAACGTCAGATCATTTATATTCCAGTTGATCAGTCAATTTTCACAAATTCTTAGATTACTTCTTCTGAAAAATATACAAAATTTATAACTGTTTTTAATTATCATTTAAATCATCATTTTTTTAATTATCATTTAAATCATACACAATAATCAGCAAAAAATAAAAATAAAAGTGGTTTATAAACCAAAACAGAGAAGCAAAATAAAATAATAATGTGCTATACTTAAGAACACCAGCATTTCCAGCTTAAAAATTTTATAAGTGAGAAGCTGAGAATTGTAAACATTTTTGTATTCAATAGCAATTATATTCCATTCAAAATATGGCTCCAACTAAGATATATACATTATATCCTGTGGTCTCAAATATATTTTTTTCTCAATATTTGGATATTTCAACAACAAATGAAACAAATATATTGATTTCATTTATATAAAATCAGTTATCATGGGTGATAAATTTTCCACCTATAACAGTACATCAATTAACTGGACAGTGCTCACCTGGGAATTAGTGAAGTACCCAGTCTTATCGTTTCTTTCCATAACAATCTGCTTCCTGATCTAAAAATAGAAACAAGTTTTATCATTGTCTTCTACTTTAGAAGTTTTATTATTGTCTTCTATTAGAGACAAAACTGTGCACATGGCATTGCATACACACTTTACTTAATATCAAAAGATTTGACTAGGATGAGCATACAAAAATTACCATATTCCCAAATGTTAATTTGACTATTCATTTCACTTTAGTATTGAAAGCATGTTTACTATTGAAATGTGTTATTTTTCCTGGTTGAATTCACATAAAGATTCAGGTAAAATACACTTGTAAGCCACTCTTATTACACAGGGAACCCAATCATAATTGGTTGTTATTTTAAGTTTTATAATGTGCTTTCTCAATATATAAAGAGTTGTATGCTTATAAAATGTTGGCATTCATTGCAACACAGCATGGCAATCAATGAGTTGTTAATGGACCGAGGCATGGTTCTAGCACATCAGTTTGTGAGCTCATCGGGAAATATGCCATAAATATAACAGAATCTAGAGCTTTCAATTATAACCAATTATACTGCCCCCAGTGCAAAGGTAAAGAACTATCTCATGGTATATTTTCTCAAGAAATCTTTTCCAGCACAGAAATCTTTTCCACTCTTAAATAGAGTTTATCATCACCATAACAATCGCATATAATTCTACCTCCTGCTGCTTTACAATAAATGAGTTGTTAACAAAACTTGGCATGGGCCTATGACACAAGTTTTTTGCCACGAACCAGGGTCACAGATCAATTTTAGCTGAATTCTGTTGCAGAATATTAACACTAGACATTAAAATTGGCAGATAATCAAATCCTCTTTAGAATATACCCTCCAAACAAAGACTTCTCTCTTGTATCAGTCCATGCCTTCACAAGTCATCAGTATTCATAAAAATCTTGCTGTGAACTGATAAAAGAATAAATGACTATTCATACTGATCTCTGCATGGCATCAGTAGTAATTTATTGTCATTCAATCTTATCACTACCTCCGCCATCATTGCCCTGTTTTCACGTTGGAAATCCAGAACACCATGTGCAGCCATATGTGTGAGTCACACCTACCAAAATATCATGCAATCAGAATTGACCAGCCTCAGGTCACAACCTGTAATCAGTTTGATGACTGAGACACTCACCAGTAAGAATCAGTATGACTCTTTATTCTATCACCAATCAGCTCTCAGCCACACACTGTTATGGAAAGTCATGACTTGTTCTCTATCTTACATATGTATATACATGTTTGTTTGTTTGTTTGTTTGGGGTCTTACATCACTTTCAACATTATTTTAGTCATTTCGTGATGAAACCTACTTGTAGCAGATTTAGAGACTGCTGCCTCACTGAATTGTCATGTCGCAGGTCCTTGACATGACAACACACCTGGTCACAGATTTACAAGAACAACGGGTTAACGCTTTGGCACAGGTCTCAGCTCATGTGTGTATCATGATTTCAATCTCGGCACGGCCGGGGATCAAACCCACGACATTTGAATTACTGCAGAGGAACTGGTGCTAATAAGCTGGCGCTCTAACCAACTGCGCCATGGCCCATGGCCTTTGTATATACATATATCATAAAAATGATGATTATTATTATTATTATTATTATTATTATTATTATTATTATTATTATTATTATTATTATTATTATTATTATTATTATTATTATTATTATTATTATTATTATTATTATTATTATTATTATTATTATTATTATTATTATTATTATTAATGAACACATGTATATATGTCATTTGAAAAAATAATTCACTCACTCACTAACCCACTCACTTACATACTATGTGTTTTATCCAATAATACACTGATAAAATCCTCTTGACTGTCACAAACATAAAACATCCAATCTTGAAGTTTGTTAATAGCCCAATATCCAAATCAATCTTTCTAATAAATACTTTTACATATTTTCTCTGTACTTGCACCTGTTAGCTTCCAATTCATTGTATTTTAAGTCATAGAAACTATCTTTCATTTATTAGAAGTGCATTTAAAGTATGACCCCAAATGTCCTGAGCATATTTCCATAAACTGGATAAATATGTCACATTCTCAGTTACAGTTAAACATGCATTTAGTCATGCATAGAAGTGACTATATGGGGAAATACAGAGTCATCATAATATGACTACCTGGAACTTAACAACAGCTGAGCATGACCACATCAGGGATGTGGAGAGAGCTCTGAATGGCAACAGACTAAAAATCTTAGCTGGACACTAAGTTGCAACATAACCGGATGAAATCTGAGCGGTGCCGTACTATGAACTGTGGTAAGATAAACCAACTTTTTTCTTTACTATTTATAAATATCAAATATCACCAGAACTAAATTTTTACAAGAATTTTAACACAGGAATGTGTCCCAGTTTAAGGTTGCATAATTAGGAGTGATCTAGATTACCCTTAAAACAGTGAAGACCTTTTGAGAAACACTATCATTTTCTCAAACATGATGAAATTTGCTAAATTTTTGATGCATTTTGAGAGAATTCATGAAGTTGATTTTCAAAAGTCACCTCTATCTGTTCAGATTAGTTCAGAACAACGGTATGAAATCATACTACTCGATGATGATGATGATGTGATTATAGTCTGGCACCATTCACAGCTCTCCCACCCCTACAAATGGAGTGACCTTATTTAGTCATGCTTATCTGTGACAATATGGATGTTTGCCTCAAACTGATTATACAAACAAGAAAAAAGGCAAATAAAAAGCTGTATCCAGAAGCTCTTGAAATTGAATAAACAGAAATCTTTGTGACTAGAACATGAATAAATAACAACTCAATTTTATTTGTCTTGCCTGAAATTTCAAAGAGATATTTGTGATGCATCATCTAAAACAGCCTGTCTGAACTCTGTTCTGATGACAGAAAGGGTCTCTGTAGTGAAGATAACTCTACAAAGCTTACTGAACATGTCAGGAATATTTGATATGTTAGGATATTTATTTCAGACATATATTAACATATATTTTGAGCTTGAGTTGTTGAGCTTCTGGTTTATACTAAATATCTATCATGGTTGATCCATTGTAATCATAAAATTAATATTATCCTCTCAAGGACTTAGAAATAATGTTCAGTTGTATAACTTTATTGATGCTTTTGTTAATCAAAACTATATTTCTGAGGAAGAGGTATGGAATTTAGTGTTAGACATAAATAAGCATACAAGAAAATGTGGTGCACTGTACATGTATGTAACATGGGGGGAGGGAGGAATTAAACAAAGAAACAAATTAAATGCTCAAACAAAGAAACAAAAAAATAAAGAAACAGCACCAAAAAAAACAAAAGAAACACACAATGCGACAAACTAAAAAAAAATTAAATACAAAATCAAAATAAACAAAAATTAAAACATAACAAACAAAAAACAAGTGCAGATTTTTAAATAATCAAGCTTGTGCATTTGCAAAATAAGCCTTGAAATAAGCTTGGAAATTCTTGTAATCTCACACAAAAATCACTTTTCAGTCATGAAAATAGCCTTCTGACAATGTAAACCGAAACTATGGGTCAAAAATATGGTCGACATGGACAGATAATACATGTGTGCTCCATCGACATACAGCTTAATCATGTTGAAACCTCAAACATCCAGCCCTGAAGTCAAAACAAACCTGAGTTTAAAACATATATTTTGGTATAGGAATGATTGTGCTGGAACACGTTAATGCAAAATTGTGCCTGTACGTGTCGTCTCAAATAAGTGAATTCCTCTAATATCTGCAAGGCGCTAATGTTGACCATCAATTGGACTTTTGAGTTTTGTGTTATTCTCCTTCAGACTTACACCAAATTTACATGAAACCTTTTTACGGTAACAACAGTTGCCATAATATTTAAGTTCAGGAAGTTTTTTTTAACCATTCTCAATGTCTTAAATCTATTTTACAATGATTATAAATGCTTTTCAAATTGACTGTAAAGACAGTGACTTATTTGGATCCTCTACTGATTCCATTGTCCTCAGAAAAGTTTTGGTCTTGACCTGACTTCAAACCCTTGATTAAAATTTACCAGATATAACTTTACATGCTAATTCGCTGAATATTTTATTTCAAAATTTTTGGTCAAAATTTTGGAATTCATTTCAATATTTCATTAAACCTTTCATCAAAAGAAATTTCATAGGCCCCCTGCCAATCTCTCCGACCAATTATTAAATATAGTGGAGTTGTACAGTTCTGCTTCCGGTAAAGTTGTACAGCCGGCGACAACAGAGCTGCGGACGACAACAGAGCTGCGGTTTCATTTTCAAAGCCTTTTTTGTGCGTCTGCACTCTCGAAAATATTCCCACCAAGTTGTTTTCTGACACTTGCATGTACAAACAAAGTCAAATGGTGTGATAAACATCGGTAATCAATGGATAAACTGAACTGCAGCTGTCGTCCGCAGGTCTGTTGTCGTCGGCTGTACAGTTCCGGTGTGTATTTTTCAATGGGGAAAAAAACAACATGGAGATCGGTAATCGGCCTATGTGTTTTGAGCCTTGACTAATTGAGCGGACTGACTCCATTGAGACTTGCTACCTTTGTTCAAGCTACATGCCATGCTCTAAAGGCAAGCGAAAAATGAAAATAAATGTTGCAGATGGACCTTTTACTGACACTGTAAAGATAGTGACTCATTTTGTTACAGCTGTACTCCACTGCCTTCAATTCAGCTGTCCTCAGAAAAAGTTTTGTCTTTTAAGTACTTGACCTGACTTCAAACCCTTGAACGCTATTGTGTCGTATTCCATCAAACTACAAACTGCATTCAGATGAAAGCTGTCATAATACCTTACAATCCTATTAACTAATAAGCTTATCTTACCTTTGTCAACAAAAACAAATGTGGATTTTGTGATTTTGGCAGGTTGAGCATCAAATTTTAGTGACAGCTCATCAACTTCCGTTTCCTGTTTTTCAGGCCAGATGCCCGGATAGGTGCCCAATTTCACATAACATCGCTCAATAACAAACGCTTGAGGAAAGTGGAACAACAACAACGCCGGTTTATGGACAACTTTGACCCGTTTCCCGCACCCACCATGGGTAAAGTAAAGCCCAAAGGTGGTAAATCTAAACATGCCAAACCTAAGGCCAAGATACAGAAGCCAAAGTCGAAATCCAAGCCAAAAAGCAAGGTGAAAATCAAGCCAACCGGGAAACTGACAACCAAATTTACCATCCCCAAACTCAAATCAGCTAATATACCGAAGATAGGCGCTGCCACAGTAGGGCCAAGCGGATCTGGCAGTTCTGGGGTTTCTAAGAAGAAAGAGGATGGAGCATTTGATCTTGAACAACAGTTTATTTTGCACATGCAACCGGTAAGTTAATGTAGATAAGATTGTATCCATACCTGCCACAAAAGCCCGCAAAAGAATACTAAAGTTGTAAAGATAAGTGAAATCGGTAATTCTTGAAGTCAGCCCCGCCGTGGGTGTCTCATGTGCAGTTGGCTTTTTGCATTCGGCACGTTGCGCGTTTGATAAATGGCGCGTTCAACACAGAGTGACTTGTATCCATCTGACGTCACACAAGGACTGAATTTGGCGGGAATCAGCTTTTGTATATTGGCGTGTCCAGAAATGGATATTGAAGGGGGTGTTCTATTTAACAAATTTCACAATTTATATCATTTGGCATTTCTTCTTCTTATAGGACTTTGTATAATATTTGTGAACACGAATATGCCAAAAAAATAATAAATACTTGTACAGAAAAGATACTGTAGTGTACCCCATTTTAACAAATGTAAAACCCTGGACATGCCACTGATGCCTTTCACACACTGTCCTTCTGTGACGGCACACTGATACAAGTCACTCTGTGTTGAACGCGCCATTTATCAAACGCGCAACGTGCCAAATGCAATAAGCCTGTGCAGTTGTGTGAAGGGTGCGGATTGTCTGGAAACCGGTGAACTTGGCCTCCAATAAAAGCTGGCCTCGGTCACTCTGTAATGGCTCAAATCCCATGAAATCTCCTTTGAGAAGGCTATTTGACCCTAAAGGTTTACCGTAGGGACCCTTGGTAGCCATTGATTTCTTCTGGTAACTTGACAATCTAGCCACATAAATCTGGGGGTTGACTTCTCCTAGGGGCAGATTTCTCCTAGGGGCCGACTTCTCTTTGGGGCCGACTTCACTTGTTACCCCATAAAACCTGTGCCACCTGGTCAAGAATACCAGTGAAGTCTGCCCCCCAGTGAGGTCAGCCCCGCCATGGGTAGGTGGAGTCGGCCCCAAGGGCATTAACTAACCCTAGGGACCCTTGGTAGCTGTTAATTCCTTCCGGTAACTTGATAATCTAGCCACATAAATCTGGGGGTTGACTTCTCCTAGGGGCAGATTTCTCCTATTACGATTATATTTGTGAGAAATATTGGTTGCCACAAAGAAAGATTAAAATTAAATCCTGTATAATGTTCTCTTTTTCTTTGTTCCTGCTCAAGGGTACAGCAATGGCATTGCAGAGGGATGTTGAGTCCGGTGCTATGAATCTCAAAGACAGACTCTTCATAGAACTACACCATGACATGAGACACTCTACTGTTCGTTATGGAGACAGAGTGTTTAAAGCAAAGGTAAACAACTCGTGTGCTTCTTTATCTCAGAACTTAGAAATCCATTAGCTCTGCTCCACTGAGAAAGATAAAACAAAACAAGTTAAATTAGATACAAAAAGTATTTCCGAAATAATTGGATGGAATTGGAGAATGACAGGAATCAATACTATGTTTTCTGCGATATGAAGAAGTTTGGGCTTAATTATTTTCATATATATAAATAAAAGAAATAGATAAGGCGAGGATCACAAGAATAGAGCTTGACGACGATCACAGTCCCGACCAAATATAAATAAAAGAAATTTAGAATGAAGTCCCAATTTATTGATTCTACCGAGATTGTAGTATTTGCACCTGGTCTTTCCACTGAGTATGGGTTTGCTAATGATAATTGTCATTGATCAGATCAATTTCATTTCTTTTTTTCTCTGTTTTTTTTGTTTTTGTTTTTGATTTTTTTTTTTTTTGACCTTCTTGAAAAATGCTATCATGTGATTTCAGGTGTCCATTTTGTTTTCAATTTTTTTTGTAATAACAAGATTTTAGAGAGTTACACTGTTCCAATTCCAATTTTCTGAAGCAGTTCCAGTATGGATCAACATGGCAATTTCAGGGAATTAACACTAAATTATAGCCTCTATTTCACAGCAAGAATGTATGCCATGAAAATGTAACTGTTAAGTTATTGACACACATTGAACATCAAAACATTTCACTTATCTTTACAACTTTAGTATTCTTTTGCGGGCTTTTGTGGCAGGTATGGATACAATCTTATATATTTTTTAATCATATGATATAAAAGATAATTTAAAATATTAGATAAGCTATTGTCATCTTCAACCCCCTGAATTCTATGTATAAAGGACAGGAAAGTATATCATTTTATTTTATAACATGTTACATATTTTTCTTTACAAATTATTTCCAATTATTCAGAGTTGATTGCAAAAGAAAAACCAATATTTACAATGTTTTTTTTTTTTGCTACATTTTCCAAATGTAACAAAACAATAATGTTAGCATCTTTGTATATTACTTGCAACCATTTGCTGAGAATTTTGTTCACCTCGTTTTCGTTACAGGTGGTTGACCTTCCATGTATCATAGAATCATTAAAAACGACGGATAGGAAAACATTCTATAAAACAGCCGATATTTGTCAGGTAAGATTGACCCTTGATTTAAAGCCTTATGTTATCTAGTTCTCGTAATAAGTTTAAAAATGTCCACAACAATGTTTTTTATCAAGCCCTTATATATTTATTTTGCAACCTATTCAATCATTTAGATAAAGACATACGTTTAAATATTTTTATCAGGCCAACAGCCTAACATTTGCTTAGGATATATGAGTGAAGATAATGACTTATATCATCAAATTTATACATTAAATTGCTATCTTTTAAAAAAATAAACTAAAACTAAAAAAATAAACTAAATATTAAATTAGATCAAGTTAGATTCAAAAGTTGAATTGAGTTAATTTGAATTTATAATTTATGTTAAAGGTCACAAAATAATATCATGAAAAAAATAATTGGGTTAATTTCAGATGTTGGTGTGTTATTCAGATGATGAAACATCAGAAGATGAACCAGACACCAAGAAACCTAAAGACAAGGACAAAAAATACATCTACAATCATGGAAGTGAGATAATTGATCTGAATTCTTTTTTTTAATGAAAAAATTATGGTAATCTTTAGGTCATTTCCTGTCCAAATTCATTTCAAGAGGAAGGGAAAACTTGTATTAAACCAATAAAAGTAAATTTAATAATCTTATGAGAAACCATTGAATCAGTTGTCAGTCCCCCTTCTCAAAAAAGCAGTCTTCAAAGTGTATGTTTTTAGTCAGCTCCTCCATGGCGTGTTTCTCTTTAACTTCTTGATCTTCAGTTTCCTACATCTCTAATGGCAAGGATTAAAGATGTTGGTCAGGGCTGTATTATTCTCCAATCTGATAGATTTTCTTTCAAATCTATAGGCTCATAACATAAAACAGTGTAAATACAAGTAGTATCGACTTAAATAGCCAGTAGAGTTTTAAAACAACTGGCACATACTTGCCCAAAGACTCCAAAACCATCAGTCCCTGGGCCATTTCTGAATTTGAAGCTCTGAATGAAGAAAAATGCATATTTTAATTTTTAGTTACTCCACCACTGAAAAGAAAAAGAAAAAAGTGAGTGTGAAAATGATTACCTTATTGAAACTAACTAGGGCAAACTACATTTACTATCTGAAATTCAACTAAGTTTTCTAATTGCCAGTAATGAGTTCTCATCACTCTTACATCACTACCCTTAATGATTATCTTCATCGTTTCCTCCAAATATACTCCACCTTTCTTGCATCACTACATCCAAGAATATCTCCATCACTGCCTTCAGAACATCCTCCATCACTATTCTATCACTACATCCAAGGATATCTCCATCACTGCCTTCATAACATCCTCCATTACTATTCTATCACTACATCCAAGGATATCTGCATCACTGCCTTCAGAACATCCTCCATCACTATTCTATCACTACATCCAAGGATATCTCCATCATTGCCTTCAGAACATCCTCCATCACTATTCTATCACTACATCCAAGGATATCTCCATCACTGCCTTCAGAACATCCTCCATCACTATTCTATCACTACATCCAAGGATATCTCCATCACTGCCTACAGAACATCCTCCATCACTATTCTATCACTACATCCAAGGATATCTCCATCACTGCCTACAGAACATCCTCCATCACTATTCTATCACTACATCCAAGGATATCTCCATCACTGCCTTCAGAACATCCTCCATCACTATTCTATCACTACATCCAAGGATATCTGCATCACTGCCTTCAGAACATCCTCCATCACTATTCTTTCACTACATCCAAGGATATCTCCATCACTGCCTTCATAACATCCTCCATCACTATTCTTTCACTACATCCAAGGATATCTGCATCACTGCCTTCAGAACATCCTCCATCACTGTTCTATCACTACATCCAAGGATATCTGCATCATTGCCTTCAGAACATCCCGCACCTTTCTTACATCACTGTCTTGAATGATACCTCCGTCACAGCCCTTGAAACTCCACTACTTTAGTTCCAGCAATTGCACGGAAAATAAATACAAATGAAAATTAGTGTTTAGAAATTGCATCATTTTCTTGACTGGCCACATTTTCTCTGTGTTGATATGAGATGCAATGTTTAAATTGTCAGCATCCAGACCAGCCTGAGATGGAGAAGGAAGTAAAGAGATTATTCCGGATGGATAATGAAGCTATTGACGTCAAGTGGGAAGTGGTTGTGGAGGATGACCCCAAACAGCTGGCAGAGGGCGCCTCTGGCACAACTCAGGTGTTAGTACATGGAGAACGTCCCAGCAAGGAGGCCCAGCAGGCAGCTACCATGAACTCCCTGGGACTAGGTTAGTATCTTACCACAGTCTTCCTGATAACCGCCGGACCGCTGGTCCTGACTGATAGTTTTTGCCACGGTCCAGCATATTTTCCGCCGTAGTCGGACAGACATGTATTTTGTGAAAATTCTAACTTTTCTCAAAACTCGATGAGATCGGCAGTCATTTTTAAAGTAAAATGTAAATACGAAGTGTCAGGGATCCATCATTGCGCAATAAATTAATATTTTCAATGCGAATGAATAGCGACCGATCATTTTCGCGCCAAAAATAAGAGCCTGTCCCCATCACTTCCGGTTTTCGTAATGACGACCTCGTGTCTTACACGCATATTTAAGGTCAGTATCTTACTATATCTGAGAACTGACCTTCTCTGGGACTAGGTCAGTATCTTACCATATCTGAGAACTGACCTTCTCTGGGACTAGGTCAGTATCTTACCATATCTGAGAACTGACCTTCCCTGGGACTAGGTCAGTATCTTACTATATCTGAGAACTGACCTTCTCTGGGACTAGGTCAGTATCTTACTATATCTGAGAACTGACCTTCTCTGGGACTAGGTCAGTATCTTACCATATCTGAGAACTGACCCTCTCTGGGACTAGGTCAGTATCTTACCATATCTGAGAACTGACCTTCTCTGGGACTAGGTCAATATCTTACCATATCTGAGAACTGACCTTCTCCGGGACTAGGTCAGTATCTTACCATATCTGAGAACTGACCTCTGGGACTAGGTCAGTATCTTACCATATCTGAGAACTGACCTTCTCTGGGACTAGGTCAGTATCTTACCATATCTGAAAACTGACCTTCTCTGGGACTATTTGGGCAGTGCATGGTATTTATTTGGTATGCATTTATGAAAATAGTGGATTTGAAGTCTATTTTGATGTTGAATATGGGAATAATGCTACAGAATATTTTAATATTTAATATTTTGATATTGAAAATGGGAATAATGCTACAGAATATTGTGGCCAAACACTAGGGCCTCAAGAAGTATATTAATTTTGCACTTTTGATAATGTTATTATTGTTAGAGGTCAGAGACCGTGGTGAATTGAGTGTTTTGTGTTGGATGGAAAATGTCAGTAATTTTGATTTGTTTTTGCATCCTGGCTTTGCCAAAGAACGTATACGATAAGGCCGGCATTAACTGTTTTCCAGTTCTCTCTGTAATGTCCAAATAGAGGTTGTCATTTTGTTGTCCCAATTATTGTCCACTGACATCACTTCTGGCACTTCGGACATGCATTTTGCTAAAAAAAAAAAATAACCAAATATTTCATTGTTCTTTTATTATAAAATTATTAAATTTCATAATTTCTAGTTTTTCAAAGAATACTTAAATTTTATGTGTTTATTCATGTGTTAAGGGGTCCAGCGGAACAGGTGAAGTTTATTTTTTGGCCAGGGTGTTAAGCATCATTTTGATGTCTGTGTTTTGAGATGTTCTTGTTTGGCATATATCCAGCTTAACAGTGTTGTTGTGTGCACACAGAATATGAGCTTTTTGGATGCTTCCTGACCTCCTCCTCAGAATCCAACTCTGATCTGGAATCTGAGCAAATTAGAACCACCCACCCTCATCACCGCGCATCAGTGCGGGAAGCTGTCGCCAGGGCTGCTGGCTTCACAAAGGAGCAAAACTTCACAAGATCAGAATTGAGCCAAGACGGCAACGATATAGTCGAAAAAATGTTAAATTGTGCCAAACTACCAGACACATATATAGGCCTCAAGGATGGTTTGTCTTCCACAGCATTCATGTCGTTTTGGCAAAATACTCTGCTTATCGTTCAAAGTTTCGTGGTTATTGTTTAAAGTTAGGTGTTTATTATTCAAAATCTGATTGTTTTTATTTCATTTTTGCTGTTTGTTTTCAAAGTTCTCTGTTTAATAAAAAAAATCTTTTCAAAAATTTGTTTAGGTTTTAACGTTCTTCATGTAACAGAAGCATTGTTTATTGCTTATTTTTCAAAGTTTACCATAAAACATTATGAGCATGAATTTATTGGTTTTATATTTGCAACATTTTCAGGCACTTTGATATCTTTTATAAATGTATACAATTCCAGGTGTATTGTCACCAGCAGATTTACTGGAATAAGTCATAGAGAATAGTTAGAGAGACATGGCTGCATTTTTAAAACTGATGATTACATGGCAGCACACAAAATTAAATTCATGATGTTTAAATAAATTGTGTTGTACATGTACCAGCTCAATGTTAACAAAAATTGAGGTGAAAAAAGTACTCAACATTTAGTTCATCTACATGAACTCCATCAGTTGTCAGTTTATGCAATAACTTGTAGTAATGATATTGAACTACAGAGGGCAGTGTAGAGTCTATGAGTCTGAATGATGTCATATTTGAAATATACCACCGCCCTGCCACAAACAACAGAGAAGATTGTCTTGTTACCCTCAACCAAGGCCACTACACAGGTCACTTTACTCATTTCGGTTAGTCAAGACAATGAAGTAAAAAATGTTGTTGTTTTATTACTGCATTCAAATCCAGTCCTTCATTACTGAGTGCAATGATATACCTGTATTTGTCTTGATTTTAACCTCTTTATTGATTTTTTGTTATATTTAGTGGAAAACTAAGATGTTGATATTATCCACTTCTGTTATTTGTCAGTTATGGCATTATCTACCATATATAATACCAATTTGAACTAAAGGCTTGACTCTAACCTCAGTCTTTGTTTGGTTTTGAGCTCAACTGATGATGACAGCACAACTTACGTAATGTGCTTATGCTTAGGGAAATTTTCTGTTATACGGTCTGTCAATTTTCTCTGAGACGACTGAGGGGATTTATTAGATATTCATAAATAAGATGAAGTTTTGTCAGGAAATGAATCCAATCAATTTTCAGCGACTGTCATATTTTTTTCCCATTGGTGACTATTTGAAAATATCAATGCCATACAAACAGTGGTTTGTTTTATATATATACCTGGAACATCCAGTACATCTTCTACTGATCTGAATCTAGCTGCAGTTTGATACTTAAGGAATAAAGTAATGTGGGGATGATGGAGTCTGCCCCAATATAATTTAAAAACATAATTTTTACCACATCAATTTTTTCTGAGCTGGGTAAATTCTTAAAACGATCATTAATGAAGCAATTCTCAGGTATTTCCAGGGAATTTTAACAAACATAACCAAAAGTAATGGTCTGCACAGCTTTGAGGTCATTTCTTATCAATGTTTCAACATCATTAAGTCAAGACCTTTTTCAATGCATAGGGGTAAAAAAGGGATAAGAAATTGTATAATTTTATATTTTATATTAATATAATTGCTTTGATTTTTGTTCTTGATGTAAAAGGATTTCAGAAAAATACTTAAGAAAATTAAAATGCTGTTTTACAAAGCACGACATATTTGGAGATGTGAGTAGCTCTGAAGATGAGGAAGACAAGGATATTAATATAATGGACAGTGGGGACGAGGATGGGCCCTCTGTGAAGACCGAGTCTCTGCTGGAGGGTGACGAGAGTGTCATGTCCTCAGTAAAGGATGAGTCATACCTTGGCACAGACCTCAGTGCTGAAACCAGTAAGTTTATATAAGTCATGTCTCAGTGCTTCTAGCAGTATTACATGGGTATATATCTCAGTGCTGAAACCAGTAAGTTTATATAAGTCATGTCTCAGTGCTTCTAGCAGTATTACATGGGTATATATCTCAGTGCTGTGACCAGTAAGTTTATATAAGTCATGTCTCAGTGCTTCTAGCAGTATTACATGGGTATATATCTCAGTGCTGAAACCAGTAAGTTTATATAAGTCATGTCTCAGTGCTTCTAGCAGTATTACATGGGTATATATCTCAGTGCTGTGACCAGTAAGTTTATATAAGTCATGTCTCAGTGCTTCTAGCAGTATTACATGGGTATATATCTCAGTGCTGTGACCAGTAAGTTTATATAAGTCATGTCTCAGTGCTTCTAGCAGTATTACATGGGTATATATCTCAGTGCTGTGACCAGTAAGTTTATATAAGTCATGTCTCAGTGCTTCTAGCAGTATTACATGGGTATATATCTCAGTGCTGTGACCAGTAAGTTTATATAAGTCATGTCTCAGTGCTTCTAGCAGTATTACATGGGTATATATCTCCGTGCTGTGACCAGTAAGTTTATATAAGTCATGTCTCAGTGCTTCTAGCAGTATTACATGGGTATATATCTCAGTGCTGTGACCAGTAAGTTTATATAAGTCATGTCTCAGTGCTTCTAGCAGTATTACATGGGTAAATATCTCAGTGCTATGACCAGTAAGTTTATATAAGTGTTGTCTCAGTGCTTCTAGCAGTATTACATGGGTATATATCTCAGTGCTGTGACCAGTAAGTTTATATAAGTCATGTCTCAGTGCTTCTAGCAGTATTACATGGGTATATATCTCAGTGCTGTGACCAGTAAGTTTATATAAGTCATGTCTCAGTGCTTCTAGCAGTATTACATGGGTATATATCTCAGTGCTGTGACCAGTAAGTTTATATTAGTGTTGTCTCAGTGCTTCTAGCAGTATTACATGGGTATATATCTCAGTGCTGTGACCAGTAAGTTCATGTAAGTCATGTCTCAGTGCTTCTAGCAGTATTACATGGGTATATATCTCAGTGCTGAAACCAGTAAGTTCATGTAAGTCATGTCTCAGTGCTTCTAGCAGTATTACATGGGTGACCTGTGACCAGTAAGTATTATATGGATCATGTCACATGAGGGCTGTGACCAGTAAGTATTATATGGGCCATGTCACAGTGAGGGCTGTGACCAGTAAGTATTATATGGGCCATGTCACAGTGAGGGCTGAGACCAGTAAGTATTATATGGGCCATGTCACAGTGAGGGATGTGACCAGTAAGTATTATATGGGCCATGTCACAGTGAGGGCTGTGGCCAGTAAGTATTATATGGGCCATGTCACAGTGAGGGCTGTGACCAGTAAGTATTATATGGGTCATGTCATAGTGCTTTGACTTGTGTAATATGAGTCATACAGCGTGAATCATGCTTCTGTGCTATGACCATGTCAATTGGGGTTTGATTTCCTTGTGATAACTATCAGAATTTTGATTAATCACAACCACTATTGTTCAGACATATTTGCAATTAAGCAGTTAATGGATTGAGAGGATAGCCAAAATAATGATTTATTTAGCAAGGCACCTTAGGTGATTAATTTTCTTACTTGTGTATTTATGTATTTCAGGTGAACTGCAAGACAAGTTGACAGAATTGAGTCGACAATTAGAGGATATACGGGATCGAAGGCTACAACAGGAGATGGAGTTGGAAATGATGGAAGATCCCACTATGAAGGTAAAGGGTTTGTTGGTGATTCCATGAGGATTGCAAGGGTTTAGAAGAGTCCACCATCAAAGTAAAGTGTGTCTTTGAGTATTCAGATATGCTGAAGGGCTACCCTTTTTGTTTCTTCTTGTTGCAGTGATTACTACTGAAATTATCCTTCATATTTTGACAAAAAATGGAGCTTAAAAGCTAAAAATTGGGATAAAACAAATTTAAATGGTTGATAATATTCATAATTTGTCATTTCAGGAAAGATTGCAAAAAGAATTGAATCAAGCAAGAATTGAATCAAGCAAACAGATAAATTGGACAGTGATAGACAAAGACTTTTTTGTCATATTTTCAAGTGAAATCAGTGAAAAGTAGGATAGCTTGATTATTTATTTGCCTTGTTGTTACAAATAATAAATGTAATAATAAGAAACTATCTTTAAAATGGTTATCTTTTTCCAAACAAAAAACAATTTGGAGAATTTTTTTTCATAGTGTTCTTAACTGCCATTATTTGAATATGAAATCTGTATATATTCATGTCTACATTTGAACTTTGTATATTTGTAAATAATAAAGTATTTTTAACAGAGATTATTCATAATCTTGATATATCTGTATATGAGACTTTGTTTTTTTTATTCAAAAGCAAATCTATGTTTGGACTTATTTTGGAGTAGAAATTATTTACCACAAAAATGTTTAGAAACTAATGATATGAAAGTTACAGTTTATAAAAACATTCATTGGGGTGTTTAACTGAGAATATGTACATCTTTGAATATTTCGTTTCCGTCCATTTTTATAGTCTTATAAAACATACATCAGTCGCAGCGATGTATATTCCCAAAGATATTGATGCAAAAGTCTGAAATGAAAATGCTTTTTTTATCACAAGTGCCTTCAGCTGGGAAGGGATGCTTGTGCAACTATCTCTCACTTGTGCAGCTATCTCACTTATGCAACTCTCTTATTGTTTATAGCTATCTCTCACATAGGGCCCCTGCCAATCTTTCTGACCAATGATTAAATATAGAGGAGTCGTTCTGGTTCCAGTAAAGTTGTACAGTTCTGGTGAGTACATTTCAATGGGGGGAAAAACAACATGGAGATCGTCAATCAGCCTAAGCCTACATCTATTTTATCTATATATATATATATATATATATATATATATATATATATATATATATATATATATATATATATATATATATATATATATATATATATATATATATATATATATATATATATATATATATATATATATATATATATATATATATATATATATTTATATATATTAATATACTGATTTCTCTTAAGGGATGTGCATCAATAGTCAAAACAATGTTTTTATTGTTTCAGGCACTGGATGACCTAATATGCTGTTGTTTCATGATGTCCCCATTCAATCCTCTAATTAGATATTTGAAGAAAAAATACCAGACTCTATTTATTACGTGTTATAAACCATACAGATTGGGAGACAATCACTCAGTTCAGTTTCAATTTCTTCATTCTAAATTTGATTGTGGATGTGTGGTCCGTGGATCAGAACATGCATTATACAAAATAATGCTTGATCCAAGTAGGGACAGATGAGCTCCCCCCCCCCCCCCCCCCCCGGGGATGAGCTGCCTCTTGATTTTAAAAGAAAAGAATAACTTGCTGTTCAGTATGCTGTAAATATAGGTGTAAATCCAGTGCATGATACCCCAGTCAAGCGAAATTATGTTGACCTTTTTCAAGGTAAGCCAAATACAATTTTGGCATTCCCAGAACAGAAACTTTACAAACTTTAGATATCAATCCACAGCATACTACATTGTAAGTTGTATACGACTATAGTTGCTAAGCCAAAATAAATTATAATAATATCATTAAGCCCCGTTCTGACATTTAGAATAATCTTTAACACCCGAAATTGTAGTGATCACTGGATTCAAATTTCCATATAATTTATCAAAATTTATTGGAGTCCTTGAGGCCATCATGTAGACCAATTATGAGTTAAATGGGAACATGTACAAAGAAATCTGCAAGATTTGCCATAAAATTTGATATATAAATTCAACAAACTTTAACATATAATATGGCAAACTTTCCAGCTCCTAACAAACGGCAAACAATTCTCCAGCTCCAATTCAAACGAATAATGGTCAAACATCTTCAATTTTAAAGTTATATGACATAAATAAGGAGATGAGGTTAAAGTAAATCAGATTTGTAAACCCCCAAAAGAACTTATAAAAAATGAAAAATGTCTACCGGCTATGTGCAGATTTGTAACAAGAAAATATCTTGCTATGTATGATTTTTCAGTATGTCAGAGGAGAAGGGCCATATCTCCAACCCACAGCCTTTACCCCACATAATGATGCTGTCTAGCAAGCATGTCTAACACACCATTTGTCTCTCATAATTTGTTAAGACAGTGACACAACTCCGAGAAAGTTATAAACCTAGTTATTGGTGAATATTTCCGACTTTGTCAGAGGAGAAAGGCTATATCTCCTACCCACAGATTTTGCCCCACACATTTATGCCTCAGGGGCTGTTCTTGACATGTCTAGCAAGTATATCTAACACCCCATGCACATATCATCTCTAACATCCCACATATCTTTTATATCATTTAGTTTGTCAGGGTAAAAGGAGTATATCCTTTTTAAACAGGGTATATATCCTTATTTTTGCCGTATTTATCCTGATCCTAGATTATTGCATTGTAATATAAATGTTGGTACATTTAAAAAACAAACGTTAAATATCCAGAATCCAATATTCACGCTCTTTCAATATATTACCCCGTTGCCCAAATTAGCGGCCAACACCGGCCACAGATCATGAATATTTTTCTCAATGTCCAAAATTTCCTAAATTGTGTCTTCCCGATATTAACACATTATGCACCAAATGCCACGAGCGTGAAGTTCTTTTGATATTTGATATTTGATATTTGACGTTTTTTTCAATAGGTGTCAACAAGTATGTGTACCCTTTTGGGACATGGTGAAAAAAGTTATGTAAAAGGATATATATCCTGTCAAAAACGGATATATCCCTTTTCCTGTGACAAATGAGATTTTCAGTACGATTAATGGCCTTCTCAACCTTGTAGCACAGCCTTAATCATTTATTATCAATATATTAATGGAGAATAACTGTATACACCTTCATACCCTTTTGGTATTTGGGTAGAAACGTTATGTAAAAGGATATATATCCTTTAAATCACTGAAATGTACCTTTAGCCATAACAACCACATTTTTTAGCATAATAATGATTCCCAAGCATTGTTTCACAGCCTTCCTAAACATGGATATACTAATAAAGGGTTAGACACACTTGCTAGACATGTCTAGAACATATCTAGTGACACTAGAAGGCAAGGAAAAATATATGAGTAGGAGATATGGCCCTTTTCCCTTGGCAAAATGTGCATATCCAATACGACACATTCTAAGAGTTGCCACACTGTCTTCGCAGATTTTGAGGGACTAATGAGGGGTCAGACATATTTGCTAGGCATGTCTAGAACATATCTAGTGACATTAGAAGACGAGGAAAAATGTATGAGTAGGATATATGGCCCTTTTCCCATGGCAAAATGTGCATATCCAATACAGCACTTTCTAAGAGTTGCCGCACTGTCTTCGAAGATTTTGAGGGACTTTTTTTTTATTTTGAGGGGTCAGACATACTTGCTAGACATGTCTAGAACATATCTAGTGACATTAGAAGGCGAGGAAAAATATATGAGTAGGAAATATTGCCATTTTCCCGTGGCAAAATGTGCATATCCAATACAGCACATTCTTAGAGTTGCCGCACTGTCTTCGCAGATTTTGAGGGACTAATGAGGGATCAGACATACTTGCTAGACATGTCTAGAACATATCTAGTGACATTAGAAGGCGAGGAAAAATTTATGAGTAGGAGTTATGGCCCTTTTACTCTACTAAAATTCACATATTTCAACATTTTTTTATTTTTCAAATGCGAACATTCTAAGAGTTGCCGCACTGTCTTCGCAGATTTTGAGGGACTAATGAGGGGTCAGACATACTTGCTAGACATGTATAGAACATATCTAGGGACATTAGAAGGCGAAGAAAAATATATGAGTAGGAGTTATGGCCCTTTTACTTTGCTAAAATTCACATATTCGTTCATTTTTTGATTTTTTAAAAATGCGAACATTCTAAGAGTTGCTGCACTGTCTTCGCAGATTTTGAGGGACTAATGAGGGGTCAGACATACTTGCTAGACATGTCTAGAACATATCTAGTGACATTAGAAGACGAGGAAAAATATATGAGTAGGATATATGGCCCTTTTCCCATGGCAAAATGTGCATATCCAATACAGCACTTTCTATGAGTTGCCGCACTGTCTTCGCAGATTTTGAGGGACTAATGAGGGATCAGACATACTTGCTAGACATGTCTAGAACATATCTAGTGACATTAGAAGGCGAGGAAAAATATATGAGTAGGAGTTATGGCCCATTTACTCTACTAAAATTCACATATTTCAACATTTTTTTATTTTTCAAATGCGAACATTCTAAGAGTTGCCGCACTGTCTTCGCAGATTTTGAGGGACTAATGAGGGGTCAGACATACTTGCTAGACATGTCTAGAACATATCTAGTGACATAAGAACGCGAGTTAAATATATGAGTAGGAGTTATGGCCCTTTTACTCTGCTAAAATTCACATATTTCAACATTTTTTTATTTTTCAAATGCGAACATTCTAAGAGTTGCTGCACTGTCTTCGCAGATTTAGAGGGACTAATGAGGGGTCAGACATACTTGCTAGACATGTCTAGAACATATCTAGTGACATTAGAAGACGAGGAAAAATATATGAGTAGGATATATGGCCCTTTTCCCATGGCAAAATGTGCATATCCAATACAGCACATTCTATGAGTTGCCGCACTGTCTTCGCAGATTTTGAGGGACTAATGAGGAGTCAGACATACTTGCTAGACATGTCTAGAACATATCTAGTGACATTAGAAGACGAGGAAAAATATATGAGTAGGAGTTATGGCCCTTTTACTCTGCTAAAATTCACATATTTCAACATTTTTTTTTTCTCAAATGTGAACATTCTAAGACTTGCCGCACTGTCTTCGCAGATTTTAAGGAACTAATGAGGGGTCAGACATACTTGCTAGACATGTCTAGAACATATCTAGTGACATTAGAAGGCGAGGAAAAATATATGAGTAGGATATATGGCCCTTTTCCCATGGCAAAATGTGCATATCCAATACAGCACATTCTAAGAGTTGCCGCACTGTCTTCGCAGATTTTGAGGAACTAATGAGGGGTCAGACATACTTGCTATACATGTCTAGAACATATCTAGGGACATTAGAAGGCAAGGAAAAATATATGAGTAGGAGATATGGCCCTTTTACTTTGCTAAAATTCACATATTCAAACATTTTTGTATTTTTCAAATGCGAACATTCTAAGAGTTGCCACACTGTCTTCGCAGATTTTGAGGGGCTAATGAGGGGTCAGACATACTTGCTAGACATGTCTAGAACATATCTAGTGACATTAGAAGGCGAGGAAAAATATATGAGTAGGAAATATGGCCCTTTTCCCATGGCAAAATGTGCATATCCAATACAGCACATTCTAAGAGTTACCGCACTGTCTTTGCAGATTTTGAGGGACTAATGAGGGGTCAGACATACTTGCTTAACATGTCTAGAACATATCTAGGGACATATTTCAACATTTTTTATTTCTTAAATGTGAACATTCTAAGAGTTGCCGCACTGTCTTCGCAGATTTTGAGGGACTAATGAGGGGTCAGACATACTTGCTAGACATGTCTAGAACATATCTAGTGACATCAGAAGACGAGGAAAAATATATGAGTAGGATATATGGCCCTTTTCCCATGGCAAAATGTGCATATCCAATACAGCACATTCTATGAGTTGCCGCACTGTCTTCGCAGATTTTGAGGGACTAATGAGGGGTCAGACATACATGCTATACATGTCTAGAACATATCTAGTGACATTAGAAGACGAGGAAAAATATATGAGTAGGATATATGGCCCTTTTCCCATGGCAAAATGTGCATATCCAATACAGCACATTCTAAGAGTTGCCGCACTATCTTCGCAGATTTTGAGGGACTAATGAGGGGTCAGACATACTTGCTAAACATGTCTAGAACATATCTAGGGACATTAGAAGGCGAGGAAAAATATATGAGTAGGAGATATGGCCCATTTACTCTGCTAAAATTCATATATTTCAACATTATTTGAGTTTTCAAATGCAAACATTTCAAGAGTTGCCACACTGTCTTAATTTTAGGTCAGATCTAATTCCCAACGGTTCCCCACCTTCTTTTTTGTTTGTTTTTAATTTGTTTGTTTTGAGTTTTACATCACTCAACATTATTTCGTGACGAGATCTACTTGTAGCAGATAAAGTGCTGCCTCACTGAATTGTCATGTCGCAGGTCCTTGACATTACAACACATCCGGTCACAGATCTTCAAGGACAACAGGTTAACCCTCATATGGGAAATTGTATCATGAGTTCAATCTCGGCACAGTCTTTGGATCACGACAGAGGAACTGATGCTAATAAGTTGGCACTCTTACCAATTGTGCCACGGCCCTAGGCCTTAATGATTTGTTTGTTTGTTTGGGGTTTTAAGTCATTTTATAATGAGACCTACTTGTAGGAGATATAGTGCAGTCTCATATATTATAGTGCAGCCTCATATATTATAGTGCAGCCTGAATTGTCATGTAGCAGGTCCTTGACATGACATCACACCTATACACAGATTTACAAGGACAATGAGTTAACCCTTTTGCAAGGACCTCAACTCATATGAGAAATTGTATCATGATTTCAATCAAACCCATATCCTTTGGATCATCACAGAGGAATTGGTGCTAATATGCTGACACTCCTACCTAACTGCACCAAGGCCCATGTACTATACTACTGGTAGTTTTGAAGATTTTTAAAGAAATGTAGACAGATGGACAGACAGACATTTTCCTCAATCCTAAATCTTTTAAGACGTCAGTAGAGCTCACAAGTTGTAACTAGTAACTAGTTGTATTGATAATATAATAATAATGATAAAATATCTGGATGACTTGGAGATGAATAATTAAAAAGCGTTCATTTTGGTTTTTAGAAACTGATGCTTCTTTTACTGTACAAAACGGCTTTTCATATAGCTTGACTAAGTATGGCAAGAAATTACTTTTCACTCTAAATATTTATTGTGTGAGAAAAAATGCCAGAAGTTAGTTTCAGATTTATAATGTTTTTTGTCCATATTGTGTAATTGTAGAGGCTGTGTCTCTGTTGCTGAGTAACAAAGATTGACCAATCTAAGCTGTTAGATCATGAATAATCATCACCCTAAGGAAAACATGTATGCTAGTGATTAATGCATTCAAATTTGCATCCAATCTATCAACTTTAATAGGAGTCCTTGAGGCCATCATGAAGGCCAATGATGGGTTAAATGGGAACATGTACGAAGAAATGTGCATGTTCAAGGATTTGCCTCATAATTCATACACAAAAAGACATTATTTAATTCAACTTTAACATACTATATGGCAAATCTACCAGCTCCAAACCTGAGTCAAAATAGGAATTCATTATTTAAATTTATTAGTTTCATGATCTAAATAAGCAGATAAGGTAGGAGATATTCAGATTTGCAAACCCCCAACAGGACTTATAAAAAATTAAAATTGTCCACCGGCTATGTGCAAATTTTAAACAAATATATCATTGCATAATAAAGTAAAAAAAAAAGTGAAAATGTTTGAAAAAATTTTATACTTTGATGTGGAAATGTCTAGACATTATCAAGTCTTGTCAAGCAAGTATGTCTGACCCCTCATTAGTCCCTCAAAATCTGCGAAAACAGTGCGGCAACTCTTAGAATGTGCTGTATTGGATATGCACATTTTGCCATGGGAAAAGGGCCATATTTCCTACTCATATGTGAATTTTAACAGAGTAAAAGGACCATAACTCCTACTCATATATTTTTCACCGCCTTCTAATGTCACTAGATATGTTCTAGATATGTCTAGCAAGTATGTCTGACCCCTCATTAGTCCCTCAAATTCTGCGAAGACAGTGCGGCAACTCTTAGAATGTTCACATTTGAGAAATAAAAAAATGTTGAAATATGTGAATTTTAGCAGAGTAAAAGGGCCATAACTCCTACTCATATATTTTCCTCGCCTTCTAATGTCACTAGATATGTTCTAGACATGTCTAGCAAGTATGTCTGACCCCTCATTAGTCCCTCAAAAATCTGCGAAGACAGTGCGGCAACTCTTAGAATGTGCTGTATTGGATATGCAAATTTTGCCATGGGAAAAGGGCCATATATCACACTCATATATTTTTCCTCGTCTTCTAATGTCACTAGATATGTTCTAGACATGTCTAGCAAGTATGTCTGACCCCTTATTAGTCCCTCAAAATCTGCGAAGACAGTGTGGCAACTCTTAGAATGTTCACTTTTGAGAAATAAAAAAATGTTGAAATATGTGAATTTTAGCAGAGTAAAAGGGCCATAACTCCTACTCATATATTTTTCCTCGCCTTCTAATGTCACTAGATATGTTCTAGACATGTCTAGCAAGTATGTCTGACCCCTCATTAGTCCCTCAAAATCTGCGAAGACAGTGCGGCAACTCTTAGAATGTGCTGTATTGGATATGCACATTTTGCCATGGGAAAAGGGCCATATATCACACTCATATATTTTTCCTCGTCTTCTAATGTCACTAGATATGTTCTAGACATGTCTAGCAAGTATGTCTGACCCCTCATTAGTCTCTCAGAATCTGCAAAGACAGTGCGGCAACTCTTAGAATGTGCTGTATTGGATATGCACATTTTGCCACGGGAAAAGGGCCATAACTCCTACTCATATATTTTTCCTCGTCTTCTAATGTCACTAGATATGTTCTAGACATGTCTAGCAAGTATGTCTGACCCCTCATTAGTCCCTCAAAATCTGCGAAGACAGTGCGGCAACTCTTAGAATGTTCACATTTGCGAAATAAAAAAATATTGAAATATGTGAATTTTAGCAGAGTAAAAGGGCCATAACTCCTACTCATATATTTTTCCTCGCCTTCTAATGTCACTATATATGTTCTAGACATGTCTAGCAAGTATGTCTGACCCCTCATTAGTCCCTCAAAATCTGCGAAGACAGTGCGGCAACTCTTAGAATGTGCTGTATTGGATATGCACATTTAGGCATGGGAAAAGGGCCATATCTCCTACTCATATATTTTTCCTCGTCTCTTAATGTCATTAGATATGTTCTAAACATGTCTAGCAAGTATGTCTGACTCCTCATTAGTCCCTCAAAATCTGCGAAGACAGTGCGGCAACTCTTAGAATGTGCTGTATTGGATATGCACATTTTGCCACACGAAAAGGGCCATATTTCCTACTCATATATTTTTCCTCGTCTTCTAATGTCACTAGATATGTTCTAGACATGTCTATCAAGTATGTCTGACCCCTCATTAGTCCCTCAAAATCTGCGAAGACAGTGCGGCAACTCTTAGAATGTGTTATATTGGATATGCACATTTTGCCATGAGAAAAGGGCCATATTTCCTACTCATATATTTTTCCTCGCCTTCTAATGTCACTAGATATGTTCTAGACATGTCTAGCAAGTATGTCTGACTCCTCATTAGTCCCTCAAAATCTGCGAAGACAGTGCGGCAACTCTTAGAATGTGCCGTATTGGATATGCACATTTTGCCAAGGGAAAAGGGCCATATCTCCTACTCATATATTTTTCCTCGCCTTCTAATGTCACTAGATATGTTCTAGACATATCTAGCAAGTGTGTCTGACCCCTCATTAGTCCCTCAAAATCTGCGAAGACAGTGCGGCAACTCTTAGAATGTTCGCATTTGAAAAGTAAAAAAATGTTGAAATATGTGAATTTTAGCAGAGTAAAAGGGCCATATCTCCTACTCATATATTTTTCCTCGCCTTCTAATGTCACTAGATATGTTCTAGACATGTCTAGCAAGTATGTCTGACCCCTCATTAGTCCCTCAAAATCTGCGAAGACAGTGCGGCAACTCTTAGAATGTGCCATGTTGGATATGCACATTTTGCCAAGGGAAAAGGGCCATATCTCCTACTCATATATTTTTCCTTGCCTTCTAATGTCACTAGATATGTTCTAGACATATCTAGCAAGTGTGTATAACCCTTTATTAGTATATCCATGTTTGTGAAAGCTGTGCAACAATGCTTGGGAATCATTATCATGCTAAAAATCGTGATTGTGATAGCTAAAGGTACATTTTAGTGTTTTAAAGGATATATATCATTTTACATAACGTTTCTACCCAAATACTAAAAGGGTATGAAGGTGTATACAATTATTCTCCATTAATATATTAATAATAAATGATTAAAACTGTGCTACAAGGTTGAGAAGGCCATTAATCATATTGAAAAACTCATTTGTCACAGGAAAAGGATTATATCCGTTTTAAACAGGATATATATCCTTTTACATAACTTTTTTCACCATGTCCCAAAAGGGTACACTGATACATACTTGTTGACACCTTTTGAAAAAAACGTCAAATATCAAATATCAAAAGAACTTCACGCTCGTACCTGGTTTTTTCATATTCTTTGTGAAAATAATGTATTTATCATAATCTGTTTTTTTTCATATTACTTGTGAAAATAAGAGGGCTTTGGGCAGAGGGAGCCTGCGATGTCATTTTATAGGCTGTAAGGCCTTGACTTGACAAAAGAAGTGCGCTAATAGTTCAAAAACTGGAACAGGAATCGAACACACCTCACTGCACTATGCTTGTCCAAATTTCCTTTATGCATATGGGTTCTTAGTGTCTCACACATATATGGCCTCAATTTCAATGTGGAAGCATTCAAATATTGCTGAGACAAAACAAACCTGAGATTTGATAATGAACAAGTTTTATTATATAGTGATACTTTTGGCTGCAGTTCATGGCAGTTATCCCAACAACAATGTTGTCACCCCAGACTGTCCCGTAGAGGAGGATGTCTGCGAATATCACTTCACAATAGACTACATGTACATCATGACAGAAAACAAGGACGGTTCAGCTTTTAATGCCTTGGAGGCCCGTGAAGATGGGAAATTCTACAGAATTGACCCTTGTGATAAGAACAATACTGGGGAACCTCTCACAGAAGCTGGTAGGTGGAGTAATATAATCATTTCAAGCCTGTACTTTTCCTATCGTATAGTGATTCAGGGATGGGAGAGCTCTGAATCTGTGCAGTAAATCTGAACCAATCTGGTTAAATCACGTCATTCTGGATGCTCACAACTGATCTGGGCACTCAATCACAGACAATCTGAGTGGTATCTGAGCGTTGCCGTATGGTGGAAAATGGCTAGATTGAAAAAATTGTCTTCTTTAATCTGTAATGTATGTATCAACTATCTTGCATGTACTCGGAAAAAGTAACAACACTGAAAATGGAGAAAAGCCTCAATTTACCCAATGTCTTAACCAATTTACCCCATTGAACAGATTGAATGAACCTGAAGTGAAGATATTACTTAAAGAAGCAGCAAAGAAGTCATGTGAGCTGGACCCCATCCCCACTTGGCTGCTTTCAGAGTGCATTGGGCAGTTATTGCCTATAATAACAGCAATTATTAACAAATCTATTATACTTGGTAACATGCCAGACTCTGGTCAGAGCAATCCCCTCCATAATAGTGACACTATTCGCCCGCTTCACAAACCCATTGCAACGAGATGTCCTTGATTATCATAGTATAGATTTGGACTGCATAGTCTATATCTGGGCTTTGCCGATGGGTGATTGGAGAACAATAGTTCAATAGACCCCAACCATGTGTCTATATATAGCATTACTATATATATAAACTAAGGGCATGAAAGCTCTTGCTCCACATTTATATTACTCTCCACAGCAGATCCAGGATTTATACCTGGCTCTGCAAGTAAACGGCATATTCAACTCTTTGGTTCACAGATTGGAGATGTTAATCTGAGTGCGTATTGGGTCTCCTCTCTAGCTGGATAGCAAAGAGAACCGCATTAGCTTCCAGCCAGCTCTCACAGCACGTGGACCACTGCACGTGCAGGGATATCAATGCGTACGCAAATATGATGATATATATCATATTTACACCTTGTGCACGTGTCAACCCTTGACATGACGTCATCGACCAGCACGTGCAGTGAGCTGCAAGTAAACAATACACGCACACGTTGAAAACTGATGCGGTTCTCTATGCTGGATAGCCATGCTGCGTAAGCTCTGAGTGCCCACGAGACAAAAGTGGAGCGGCCAGCATATCAAATCAAATTAAATCAAATCACATGGGGTAACATTCCCTACCTTGGTGCAACGTCACGGGTCACGTGACTTCCCTCGCGACCAGGGAGCCGCTGACAACAAAGTGAACACACCTATTGCAACACAAGGTCGTCATTTTGAAAAGCATCAAAACAAAACATTCATTTATTCACTATTATTTTTCATTTATTCACTATTATTTTTCATTTATTCACAACTTTATTGCTTCTTGTTGGCACAAGAAAATTTGCAGAAACAAGCTTTTCCACTTCCCTAATAGTAAAAAATAAAATTATTAGATTTTTGATTCTTGATTTTTAATTTTTTTTTATTCGCACAAAGGCTGTGATCAAAAGGCATTAAAGGCCAATTGTGTTCAGTGGTGTGAAAAACCAACCTCAACAAGTGACATTACAGGGCAAATTTCATTGATGCCAATTACCAACATTCACAGTATTGCCCTTCAAAGTACTTGTGATGTATGGCCGAATCTGTGATCAAAGGGTATTCTGTAACTGTTTCCAGGGTATTCTGTAAGGGGGACTCCATGAAGCCTTTGATGTCTTCCCATTCAGTGGTATGAAAAAATCAAAATTCCGAAAAAGGAAGGTCACAGGGTAATTTTTGCCAATACCATTTATTTATGAGTAAGATATTTTTCACATAAATAAGATAATTTTCACAAAGGAAAGAAATACTTCACAAAGGAAAGATATTTTTCACTGCCAATTGGGGTTGCAAGGTTGTGACCTTTTATTTAAAAAAAAAAGAGTTTTTGTAGTCTTTTAAATTAAAAAAAAAAGGAGTTTACAGGGTAATTTTTACCAATGTCAACTATCTTATAGAAATGATTTAAATTTGTCTGAAATTGTGAGAACAAGAGGAGACAGTTATATATGTATTTTGTAGATTTTACTTCGTTTTGGCCCTGATAATGACTGCCACAATTGGGAACGATATAAGATGTTCATTATAGTTTTGAAGATTTCATATTAATATTTCTGCCAATAATACACCTACAGAAATGATTTAAATATGTGTGAAATCGTGAGAACAAGAGGAAGAGAGATATATATTTAGTTTGTAGATTGTACTACGTTTTGGCCACGAAAATGACTGCCGTAATTGGGAACGATAAAAGACGTTCATTATAGTTTTGAAGATTTCATAGTAATATTTCTGCCAATAATACACTTACAGAAATGATTTAAATATGTGTGAAATCGTGAGAACAAGAGGAAGAGAGATATATATTTAGTTTGTAGATTGTACTACGTTTTGGCCACAAAAATGACTGCCGTAATTGTGAACTATATCAAAAGATATTAATTATAGTTTTGAAGATTTCACCAACATAATATGTTAAAAGCTGCACATGGGGAGAGATAGCTGCACATGGGGAGAGATAGCTGCATAGTTTGAGAGATAGCTGCACATGGGGAGAGATAGCTGCACATGGGGAGAGATAGCTGCACAGTATGAGAGATAGCTGCACATGGGGAGAGATAGTTACAACACTGAGAGACAACTGCACAACTGAATGACAGCTGCACACGTGGTAGTTGCACAAGTGAGAGACAGCTGCACATGTGAGAGATAGCTGCACATGGTGAGGGATAGCTGCACATGGGGAGAGATAGCTGCACATGGTGAGAGATAGCTGCACATGGTGAGAGATAGTTACAACAGTGAGAGACGACTGCACAACTCAATGACAGCTGCACACTTGACACCCCTATTGAGACCTTCACTAGTGTCAGGGTAGGTGATTCACAGATAAATGGAAGTGACAAGGTCACTGACCTAGGTGTCATTTTTGACTCAGAAATGAATATGAAGGCACAAATCAAAAGAATGTGTAAAAAGGGCTACTTTCACATTAGAAACTTATCTGCGGTCAGACAGTGTCTAGACGAAAGAACAGCAATTACATTGACACATGCCTTTATCACCTCTACCTTGGATTATGGAAATGGATTATTAGCGGGATTACCAAACTCTGAGATTAGGAAGTTGCAGTTACTGCAGAACTCTGCAGCGCGAGTAGTAGGTAAACTGCGGAAATTTGATCACATATCCGAAAAGCAGAGGGAATTACATTGGCTGCCAGTGATAGCAAGAATACAGTTTAAAATTCTCCTGATAACATGGAAAGCATTAAACAGTAAGGCCCCCCCCCTGTCTGAGTTGCTAAAAATAAAAAAGGGGAAAGGTCTTTGAGGTCAAATGATGGTACATACCTAATCGTACCCAAGACTCGCCTGAAGACGGTGGGCGTTTCGTCAATAAGCCCTAGGCTATGGAATGAATTACCCAGGGAAATTAGGACTAGCACCACAATCCACTCATTTAAAAGTAGACTAAAAACTCACCTCTTCAAAACTCATGTTTTGAACATAGCACGATGAACAGACTTGTCTGGTATCAGCGCGATATAAATTTTATTATTATTATATTATTAATATTTGCAAAGAACTACAAGGCATTGTCATACCCCACCGAGCACAGGATTATAATATTGTATGGGACACTATTGATTTCCATCATTCCCTCAATTGGATCAGAGGCTTTTTGGATTTTTGTACAAGTGATCTACATCTACATCATCTATAAGTTTACTCGGCAAAACCAATTGGCATCCCGCCGAGAGTGATCTCAGATTTGGGCAGAAATATTAATTAAGGTTAGGCTAGGTTTAATTTTGAAACACTGAATTTAAGGATTGGATGGCACAGATCAGAAATATCCACACCTCAAGTTCATAAAAGTAAAATTGATAACTTTATACATGGAATAAAAATGATCTAATCCATGGTCGTGATTTAAGCTTTCATCCCTTTAGTTCTAATCGAGTAAAGAGAGAATTGACATTGCGTTAATCACATCACACAATTTCAACATTATCTTAGCTTTTCAGATTCCCTATGAGTATGACTACACAGCTAGAGGGGAGACCCAATCTCCACTCTGTAACATTCGTACTGACTGCAGTATGGGTGGCCATTTGTGTGAATTACTTTCGCTTTAGCATAGAGGTCATATTGTTAAATCCAGACAAGATCATTTTCATCTAGATTGCCCTCAAAAGAGAGCTTTCCTGGCGGTTTCAGAGGCATGATGATCCAACTTCTGACACCATGAATTGTAAGAAAGAAAACCCAACAAAATGTCTGCCTGTGGCACCATGTCTATTGTTACAAACATATACTAACTATCAACTTTATATTTTATGTCATCATCTACTTATCCAGGACTGCTCTATTAGTCTACCCAAAGTAGGACAATCAAGCTCTCCTTTAATCAGGTTCAACTTAGTTTGTGCAGCAGGCGACTAAGGGACGGACCATTCATTATTCATTGAGGGGGGTAGAGGAAAAATATTTTGCCGATTTTCGGCACTTGGCCAATCTCAATTTTTTTCTCAGTTGCTTGGTCCACCATTTTTTCCCAAGGATCCAAACATCCCAATATTTGTACTTATATCTGTGTAAATGAATGATTTATCAGAAAATTATACAATGCATTATTTACACTAATTCAAATCAAGTAAATACAACTATTTCAAGTAGTCACTTATTGAAGTAAACTTCATCTGCCACAGGCCTTGGCACAGTTGGTTAGAGCACCTGATTATAAGCACCAGTTCCTCTGTGGTGATCCAAAGGTTGTGGGTTCGATCCCCGGCCATGCTGAGATTGAACTCATTATACAATTTCCCATATGAGCTGAGGCCCGTGCCTAAAGGGTTAACCCCTTGTCCGTGTAAATCTGACTGGGTGGGTTGTCATGTCAAGGACCTGTGACATGACAATTCAATGAGGTAGCACTATATCTGCTACAAGTAGGTCTTATTAATGAAATGACTGAAATAATGTTGAAAGTGATGTAAAACCCCAAACAAACAAACAATTCATCTGCCTATAAAAGGTGCCAGGAAGTTTTGTCCTATTTGTGATGAGTGTGGTCACATTAGATATGGGCACTGCATGGCCACCCGAGCGCCAACCACATAATTGCCTGGACACCACAAATTTGTAAACAAAAAAATCCATCGCCGGAGCATCTTTCAGGAAATTGGAAAAATGTTTGAAATTGGAATAAATGTGACTGGGATATAAGACCTGATGTGTGCATGATAAGTGCCATACAAAAGCGTGTGCCCATTTCTTGTAGACAAGGAGTGGGCCAGCAGACATCTTAATTGTCGGTAGGTCATTAGGTCAGTGCCTTTAAGATGTAGTAAGTTATAGCAAAATGTCAAAGATTTTGGTTACAAAAAAAACTTTGGTTATAATTACATAAGATTTTGGTTACAATTTTTTTTGACCAAGTCAATGTCATAGCTGACGTCATCCTATTTAGGCCTTCATGGGATGTTTGTGTGGTAAAAAATGTGAAGCCTGTATCTTAGATAGCTGATAAGATAGCAAAATTTCTAAATTGTTGTGAACAGACAGTTTTACAGACCCATGCACACACAAAGCCTGATGCTATGGCCCTATACCCCACTCAGGTGTTGGGAGCTTAACACTATTAATAAATCATGACGTGTACTCCCCTTAAGAGAAATCAAGCACTTTCTCAACCAACATTAGGCCATCTTGATTTTTTTTATGAGTGAACTCATTGAGTACATATTAACACATTAACTCCCTATGAAATTAACATCCTACCGGACTACTTTCCATATGACTTCTCCAGAAAAATGTGCACCACTCCAGTAACTGATTTTCTTTAGCTAATTACAATTCTCTGTTTTATGTGTTCGAGTTAAATATATAAAATGTGTATGGACATTATATGACACACCTCATATTCAATATAAATTATTACATGCTAACCTTATATACCTACCTACAGAGAATCAACTAGAAAATGGTTAGATTTAAATGAGAAATGAGTTATAGATATGCGTTTCTTTTTATCGATTTGCATTACTATTGATATCATCTTAGACAAACATATTTTTGGAAAATTTTACTCTATAAATTTAATTTAGGCTGTTGTGTGAAATAACGGAATATCCCTTTATAAAAATAACTTGATCAAGTGATAAAGATGTTGACTATTTGTGTGATTTACCAGTGAGAAGGTCAAATTATACTAATCAACATGGCTCAGTGGGTAAGACATCTGTCTCCCATGCTAAAGGTCTGGGGTTCGATTCCCACCGGGAACAATATATTTTTTTTTTATTCATGCTGAAACTGAAATCTTCATTTTGAAGTTTAATTTTCGCAACATGCACGTCAGAACATATAGAATTGAAACATTTTTGATTTTGATAGAAAGTATAAAAAATAATGACGATACAAAGGTGAAATCTTCAAAGGTGAAATCTTCATGTTGGGGTCTTTTTAGAGCAGAATGAAAGTCAGAACACATAAAATGTGTTTTTTGTTTTGTTTTTTGTTTTTTTTTTTTGTTTTTTTTTTGTTTTGATTTTTGTTTTGTTTTTTGTTCTGTTTTTTGTTTTGTTTTTTTCTTTTGTTTTTTTGGCAAATGGAGAAAATACAAAAAAATAAAATAAAATGTCTTTATTAGCAAAGAAATGGAACAATTTCAATTTTCATACAATGCTGTGACTACAGTATTGACACAGGGTGATACATGGCTCAGTGGTTAAGATGTCTGTCTTCTATGCTAAAGGTCCAGGGTTCGAATCCTGGTTGGGAAAAGTATTATTTTCATGCTGAAGGTGAAATCTTAATATTGGGGTTCTGTTTGAGTGATATGTACTTCAGGAAACATAAATTGATTTGTCTATTGCAAATGCAAAAGAATGTAAAATAATAGAAATGATTTGATACCCCCCCAAAAATGAAATCTTTATATTGGAGTTCTTATTGAGCAATTTGCATGTCAGAAGAATATAATTTTTATTATTTTATTTTGCAAACATAGAAAATATGAATAATACTGACTTTATATAGTGAACAAATATAAAATCTTCATACTGGGGTAATATTTGAGCAATATGCATGTCAGAACATATAGAATTGAATATGTTTTTTGCCAACATAGAATATAAAAAATAGTAATTATATGCAGAAAACAAATATGAAATCTTCATATTCCAATTTTATTTCAGTTTAGAAAATTATAATATGGATCCAATTTCAAGAATTTATCATAGACTTTAAACTTCGAGTAAGTTGATCAAGAGGCCAACCTTGAGCATCTCTGAATAAATCCAGTGCGATGCAAAAGTTCCCAATGTTTCAGTATTATTATGTGTCTCACAGGTCTGATGATATGCTTTGACCTTTTCTCATGGCAGGATTGCTCACTCAACATTTCACCTGGATCCACATTTAAAAAAATAAACATGGACTGTACCTATTTAAGGTGTTGTTACAATTCATCAACACTTAAAACATACCTGCAAACAATGCTCATTCTTAAATGCATTCAATCAGATTGGTGTATTATATATTCCAAAACAATTTTCAAGATCTTCAAAATGTGTAGTTGTCAATATTTGACCATATCAGTCACTGACAGGATGGAAATCAACAGGTCACATGTCACCTGTATGTGCATTTCTCTGTTGTCCAGTGAGCTCAGCCAACAATGCATGTACTCATATGTGCAAAGATCACCTCTTGGAAATGGTGTTGATACCTGTAAAATAGTTCTCTAGTTTCACAGTTGTTTAAACACTACTAACAATTTTGAATTAGAATTTCTATATTTGAAATAAATTCAAATATTGCAATTATTATTTTAATTGTCAATTAAAACCACAATTTGAATAAGAAACATGTGTAGTAATAATGCTCAGATGTGTGTACAGTGATTTGCCCACTATTTTTGACATGTGAAAGTGACTACACACCCCACTAATCTGAGTACTAATCTCAGTAAGCAAGTGTTCCCAGCAGGACGCCAGCTCATATTTTTAATCTCTACCTACGGTACCCTTACCTGAGACTTTCCTCTTTTTGTCAGGTATGTTGGCTTAAGGGAAAAACATGTAATGTAGCTGTGATTGTCAACGAATTGACTTCAAAGCATTTCTCTGCCTAGTTGGCATAAAGTTTAGCTTTAAAACTGCCCAAGGTCATCCATGGCCAAAGGCCCAAGCAATTCACCATCAATCCCATCTTTCCAACAATATGTATATCTATCCCATCAATTGAATGTGGATTGACTTGCATTCTACAGAACACGTGTGGCTGAATGGGGCAATAGAGTCATCAGGGTTCGTCACCCATGAGGTGTTGATAATCTCTGAATACGTCATGTTCCAATTATAGCATCAGCTGCCCATTCATTCCCTGCTCCTCTATATTCTATTACACGGCTTATCTGGACCCTGGCCTCGCCCACCTCAGAGGGACACCACTTTTGTTCAAAACTATATGCCATCATAGTCAGAGGAACACCCTGTCCTATGTTTACTATTACATAATGTTTACACTGTTAGGCTTTGAAGTCCTCAAAGTGCTCTGACAGACCATTGACCACAAGTTGGGTGATATATGTAAGAGCAGAGGGAAGGACAGAGGGTAGATGAAGGTACCCTGGGTGGCATGACATAATACCAATTAACACATACAGAAGACAGGACTATCATTCCACAAATGCATTCTTGATCTTTTGAGCAACATGAGTTGGTCAACTTAGATATTAGATAAAATATGATTCACATCACATGATTGGTAACCATTTATGAAAATAAATTTATAGAAAATATGCTTAGAGTGTCTTGTCCAGACATATCCCATTTTTTTAATAGGGAAACATGCAGACATGAAGGAATCCATTAAGTCGTTCATGCTTTTCTGATAAATGTATGGATTTGACTGAGCTTCATCCCCCTTCCTGATAGACCCCAACAGCATAAAAAAGGTTCATAAAGGATGGTAACATCTTAGCAACATAAGCAATAGACTATCTTGGAGACTATAGATGGGATTGATAGAATTGTTGGAATTTATAGGAAGTAGCCAAAGATGGAATTGTTCAGATACATCCGATTCTTCTCATTTCTAGAAATATGGGGTTGACCAGATAGCTGTAGTAAAATGTACAGAGATATGGACTGTGCAGGTCTGTACATAGAATACTTACTGAAGGTATGATCAATATTGAATTATATTGGTTCATGGGATAGATAGAATTGTTGGAATTGATTGACACACACAGATAGTTTGTTCGAATTGATCAAATTCGTCTCCTTTATAGAATACAACCATATTTCTTGATAAATATAACATATAAGATAGATCTGATTTATCAAATTTCTTCAGTACACTTCAATCAATTGTTGGAATTGATATATGTGTTGTTGGAATTGATGGGGTTGTTGGAAAATAGAGGGGGGCATTGGCCATGCCTCCCCAAGGTAAACATTTTTCAGACATAAGAATTGTTTTAAACGTACATTCAACCCCAAAAAACAATCAGTTGAATATGTGTTATTAAGCTAATGTCACTGTTAAGATATTATAATTGATGTTAAGTTAATCAAGACTATGAAAGTCAATGTTTTGCCCAATAATAAATGTTAAGTAAAGTAATCAAGCTGAACTTCTTGTTAAAGCAGAAGACAGAAGGTTCTTTGCAAAAGATTGTATCTGACAGCAATATGTGCGCGTGCGCAGGAGGGAATGGACGCTTTTTCTGGGAGCTCTGATTTCTAGGAACATAAAATAGAGTGGACATCAAAATCCCTGCAATCTCTCACATTTTTTCTAACTGATATCACTTGATATTGGATATTACTAGTGTATAGTATTTTTTTTCGTGGACTAGGATTACTTTTGAGACAGGATTTATAACGAATTACTGGACAAGTCATCAGCCATCGTTGGATTGTATATATAAACGTATATATACCCGGTACGTATAGCGGCCGTCAGCGAAAACATTCTCAAGCAACTAACTACTAAAATTAAACTGCGACAGGCTAACTCTAATTACATAATTTCTATTTTGCATGCTTAAAATTGTTATAAGCATTCTAAAGTCCCAGAACTCGACAGAAGGCGAAAAATAAACTGTTCTCCTCCCGTTGCATAACACCGGACAAAGAACCCGCATTCTATCTTAAGGAGAAAGAAGGTAAATTTAATTTGAAAGTGCAAAACAAGTCTCTGTAAACAGTCTAATAATATTTGCTGGGGCGACTTGAAATTCTGTGACCTGAGCGACTAACTCATAGCGAAACATATATAAGAAGGGAAAAAACCGCCAATAATCAGTAGCACCCAGAGAATCTACTGATTGACATCGTATGCCAGAAGTAACGAATATTCTGCGAATGCTTTGTGCTCTTAGTTGGTTTTAATCTGATTTTGATATTTACGGTTTTAATTGGTTTTAACCGAAATCTTTAGGCAAGCATCGCATACATTGTTATTCTGAGCGTGAAATAGTCTCTCCATACACCTGAAAACGTAAGTTCAAATATCTTATTTTCTATATTTTCATATTGTTGGTTGTATGTGTGTATGTAGCTATATATATATATATATATATATATATATGTAGATATATATTTAGATATATAGCCGGGAATAAATTGAATCAAAGAGGCTACCTGACACAAGAAAATCTAAATAAATAGTTTTCCTGCAGAAGCTATTTCATTGTGTGTGGTAAAACTCTCATAAACATGTATGATATTGGTTTTAATCTGATTTTGATATTTACGGTTTTAATTGGTTTTAACCGAAATCTTTAGGCAAGCATCGCATACATTGTTATTCTGAGCGTGAAATAGTCTCTCCATACACCTGAAAACGTAAGTTCAAATATCTTATTTTCTATATTTTCATATTGTTGGTTGTATGTGCATGTGTGACTGTATATATATATATATAGATATATATATATATATATAAATATATAGCCGGGAATCAATTGAATCAAAGAGGCTACCTGACACAAGAAAATCTAAATAAATAGTTTTCCTGTGGAAGCTATTTCATTGTGTGTGGTAAAACTCAATTAGCAAACAGAGCTCATTTGTTAAATAGGTATTTTTCTGTTGCTGAAAATACCTGAGCAAGTCTGCCTGAATTCAGTTAATCCTCTTAACTTGGTGACAGCTTATCTAAAAATACACAATATTATTAGACAGTTTAAAAATAAACACAAGCTTATTCTCAAAGATTAACCTGCACACAAGGTTCAAAGTATAAGGAATATCACAATATAAATAGGTATTTCTCGTGCGAGAAATATTTTACATATTCCTGACTACATATTATAAGCATATTGAACTTATCCTGTTCCAATGTTAAATATGTTTACAGATCACCCATATAGAATGACGACACCTACCCCAGCTGGGGGGTCTGAGCTAACCCCTGAGGATGATACGATCAATCTTGACGACAGTGCAAACGTTAGTGTAACCAGGAACCAAAAAGCAACGGCAACTAAAAAAGCAACGGCACTTAAAGCAATGAATGATAAGTTGAAGCTTGAGTTAGATAATTTGAAATTGGAAATGGATGACAAGAACTTTAAAATCAGAGAACTTTTAGAGACGAGGAATAAATGTAACACTATATGTCAAAAAGAAATTGATTTTTGTAGGGGTAAAATTGCTGAGATGAAGTTCGAGATTAGTGGAAAAGATTGCTAGGTTACCTGAAAAACTAATGTTTGAGAAAAAAACTAATGAAGAGTTGTCAAAAATAGATAGAAGTTCAACAAGTGTAAATTCGACTAATGTTCCCCTTGAGCCGGCTAGGCCAAGGTACCTGCTAATGGCAGAGCACGCTAATGGTAGAATAATTGCTGATAACAATTCCTGTGAGGACTTTGAACTTGTGCCTGCCATGCAAGTAGATACTGTGTTCAATTTTAAAAAGGCGTTTAATATAGATGAGACTTTTAACAAGCTCAGAGGTTTTAATGCCATCATTCTAATGCTAGGGGCATATGATATTGTAAACAATGTGGATATTGACGAAATATGCAATTGTATCACCTCTATTGTTGAAACACTGAAGCATTTCACTCATGTAAAACTAATTCTTTGCACCCCTCCTCCTTTCTCTCCATGTTTTGGAGCGCAGGCTGTTCTTCTGAACAAACTTTCTAACAAAAAAATTGCTGATGTGACCTTTTGGAATACCAAATATATTTTTGAACAGTATATGAGAAGCGAGTGTATGGCAAATGAGACTCATGAATTAAGTATAGATCGCGCTAAGATCTTCTTTGAAAAAATCATCAAGCCAATCACTGTTGATATGTCGATAAATCTTACTGAAAATTTACCGGAGAAAAATGCTAAATCTAAACCTGTGTCTGCAATCCAAAGCAAACCTGAACCTTCTGTGCAAAGTAAATCTCAAGATGGATCCCAGGCACCTATCCCTGGGTATCGTCAACCCCCCTATAGGGGCTGCTCATCCAGCACCAAAAATCACCTAATGTGGGCATTGGCTGGTGATTTGGTACATATCGTTAGGGAAATCCCTCCTGATAAAATGGGTCTCCTAATGGGCCGTTTGGGGGAAAATATAAAGGGGGTTCAGTATATGAGCTCCACAGTTGTGCACAAAATGACTTGGAAAATTCCATCGGACCCTAAAGGGGATGTTCAAGGTGTGCTAATTGCTGGATCACCAACTAACATTATGAATGCTCTCGATGGAATCGACACAGTTCTAGCAGGATATGACATATATGAGGCATATGGAATTAGTAAACCTAGTGATAGTAAGACAGTGTTATGTCAGAATTTTGAGAAAAATGGTGAATGCCGATTCGGCGAAAATTGCAAGTTTCTACACTCTAAAAAACGAAAAATTGTAAAATGATGGTGTTTAGGGAACATGGGTGTTTCTTCAAGTAGTGATAACAATACTTGTGACTATTCTAACGAACAGTTGAGAAATGATATATTATATTACTCATTGAGCTCGAGTAATATGAATATCTGTGACAACTATGATGTTTTTTGTAAGTAAAATGGATGATGAAATATTATATAAGGATATGGAGAGAAAAGAACCATGCATTAATTAATGTACAAAAAATGTTTTTAAAATGCATGATGGTTTTAAAATGCGTGATGGTTTTAAAAAATGTAGCATGAAAATAAACTTTAATCAATATGATCACACTGAATCTGGTGTTTCACACAAGCCTAATTTTAATTCAAAATATTCAAAATATCCATGTTCCCGTAGTCTTCTGCATAACTCCCATCTTCAAAATCAAAAATCTAACTGCACTATTAAAACTGAAAACAGTTCTCTCTCATATGTAATAAATAAATATAATAACAAAGGTAAAAATAAGAAAACATATGCGCAAATATTAAAAACACCACAACAAGAAATTTATCTACACACACTCATAAGTCCAAAAAATATCAAAATATGAACTCGCACAACCTAATTAAGAACATTAACAATAAGAGCATTGAACAACTTGAACATCTAAAGGGGATTCCCCCGACGGACACTCTTAATGGAAAGCATCTTAATGGTATCCCTTACATACGAAACATAAGAAAAAACGTGGACCAATCATGGGCCATATCCGGATCACATGGTCAAGATGGCCACTCCCACCACAGGCGGGTCCGTACGAGTAAAATAGGATATACTGCGGCACTAAATGAAATATCTTTCTTAAATCGATTCGAATGTCTTTCTGACAGTAATCTAACTGTAACACATGCTTCTGGTAAAAAAGAACACAATCCTTATATTATTAATCATCTCATCAAGTCACAAAGCGATCGGACATTAGCTCCGCCCCTCTTCAATCTGATTGGTCGCCATGGGGGGCAATCTGCTGGGGGTGAAAGGGGATACCTCTATAATGACGTCATAGGGTCAATGACCGGATTTCCATCTGAAAGTAATATTAATGCTCAAGAGAACACAAATAAAATTAACTCTAATAGGAACTTAACTAATAACAAAAAGAATAAACATGTAAAACGTAACCTTAAAAATAATACACATACTGTAGTGAACAAAGATCTAATTATTGTAACAGCTAATGTTCAAAGTCTTGGAAACAAGACTGAACTGATAAACTTATATATAAATGAAAATAATGTTGATTTAATCTTCATAACTGAAACTTCGATTAATGAAATGAATGAACGAATCATTAGGGGTGAAATTAAAGATAACAACTATGATATTGAACATATACCTCGGTCCTTAAGGTCTGGCGGAGGCCTGGCGATTATCTACAAACCTGAAATATATAAAAAGAAAATTAATCGCAAACATAAATTATCAAAAATGGAAATGATGGAAATAAATATTAAATCTAAAAATAAAATATGCACTGTTATTACAATATATAGTCCTGAACCGTCTGATAAAAACAAATATACTTACACAGAATTTTTTGAAGAATTTAGTGAACTACTATCCTATTATAGCACATATACTCATGAAGTGATGTTAGTAGGCGACTATAACTTTCATATGAACAAACCAGAAAGGCCTAATGTAATAAAATTTAATGAAGTCCTAGATTTATATAATTTACATAATCATGTGACAGAACCTACTCATATCATGGGAAATACCCTTGACTTGATAATAACTGGCATACATAGTAATATATTAAAGGAACATATAGTAGATGAAAAAATATCAGATCACAACATAATAAAAATGACCTTAAATCTGCATACTAAAATTAATAACAAAAAAAGAGAATCATATAGAAATTATAAGAAAATGAATATAAATGATTTTAAAAGAGATATTGAGGAGATGTTCAATGGAAATCAAGCTTATCAAGATACAGATCTGAATAAATTACTGGATAAGTATAACAAATTGACAACGATACTTGATAAACATGCTCCTGTTGTGGAGAAAACCATAAATAATAGGAAACCGGCCCCATGGTTATCCGAGGATATACGAATAGAAAAAAGAAATAAAAGAAGACTAGAAAGAAAACATAACAAAACTGGTCTCTCCTTAGATAAGATACAATTTAAAATACAGAGGAACAAATATAACAACATCATTAAGGACTCGAGAAACAATTATTATTCAGGAATAATAAATTCAAATAAATTGGATCCAAAAAAATTATTTATAATATTAAACAAATTACTGCATACTAGGGAGGACACTCCTTTCCCTGGACATAATGACAAAAAGGAGTTAGCCTCTGAATTTAATAATTTTTTCCTTGAAAAAATTACAAATCTCAGAGAAAGAAACTATGGATAAAAATGATAAAAATATAGAACAGCATACTGAAGTAGTCAAATTCAATACACAGTTAGAAAAGTTTACATTGTTAAGCGACTCTGATGTCAGAAAAATAATTAAAGAATCCGCAATGAAGTCATGCGAATTAGATCCCATTCAAACATGGCTACTAAATGAATGTTTGGGAAGTTTATTGCCATTAATAAAGGCTATCATAAATAAGTCAATATCACTGGGAAACGTACCTGATGACCTGAAGATGGCTATTATTAGACCCTTAATTAAGAAATTAGGTCTTGAACTGATAAAGAAAAATTATAGACCAGTCTCGAATCTGGCCTATTTATCAAAACTAATAGAAAGGGCTGTGGCTACACAGTTTGTAGGTCATTTGGTTAGAAATGAAATTCAAGGGCTATTTCAATCAGCATATAAGGAATTCCATAGTACTGAAACTGCATTGCTTAAAGTTCAAAATGACATATTAATGGATATTGATAATGGTAAAACGGTAATGCTGGTACTGCTGGATCTATCAGCAGCCTTCGACACTATTGATCATGAGATATTATTGAATAGACTGGAAAAAAGATGTGGTATCACAGGAATTGCCCTTAAATGGTTTAGATCATACTTATCTAATAGAAAACAATGTGTCATAATTAATGGTAAAAGATCTGAAAACATGAATATTAAATATGGTGTCCCGCAAGGCTCGGTTTTGGGACCTTTACTTTTCACTGCATATATGGAACCTTTATCAGATATCATTGGTAATTATGGTCTCAAGCATCATATCTATGCTGACGACACACAACTGTACATCACCATTGATCCTAAATCTGAAGAAACTAGAAATAGGTCTTGCATAGATATGGAAAGTTGTATTATAGAGGTTAAAAAAATTTTAATAGAGAATAAGATGAAGTTAAATGATGGAAAGACAGAAATGCTGTTATGTGGTAAAAGCTGTGATTTCAGAAAGAAAAATGTACCAGAAGAAATTCTAGTAGGGGAAACTATAATTCCTAGATCAAATGCTGTTAAGGATCTAGGGGTTATTCTAGATCAAGAACTATCTATGAAATCACAAATCAAAAAAATGTGTAAAAATGGTTTCTTCCATGTAAATTTTTTTTCAAGAATAAGAAATTGTCTGGATGAAAAAACTGCCAACACCCTTGCTCATGCCTTTGTTACCTCTACCCTCGACTATGGAAATGCCCTTCTTGCTGGGTTACCTGGGTGTGAATTAGCTAAACTACAAAAATTACAGAACGCTGCAGCCAGGGTAGTTGGGAAACTTAAAAAAAGAGATCATATCACACAAAAACTTATAGAACTTCACTGGTTGCCTGTGAAGGCTAGAATTGATTTCAAAATAGCTCTACTAACATGGAAGGTGCAAAATGGCTTTGCCCCAAAATATTTAACCAACTCATTAGAGTATAAGCAACTAGGCATGGGTCTGCGATCTAATGATAAGAATGAATACATAATACCTAAGACTAATATGAAATCCTATGGCGACAGGGCTTTCATGGTATATGCGCCGAGAATCTGGAATGCCCTGCCCCTTGAAGTGAAAAATTGTAAAATGGTAGAAACCTTCAAGAAAAAACTTAAGACGTTTTTATTTAGAAAGCACTATCTTAATGAAGCGCTGGTCTGATATAGCGCTATATAAATCGTTATTATTATATTATATATTATATTATAATATAACATTTAATATTGCTCACAGATTGTATGTCACCCTTAAAATTATGTTGTAAACTGTATTTGTCACTGATGCCTTAAGACTAGTTCCCTAAAGATATTTCGGACAGATTATGCCTATTGCAGTGCTGGGCAAAGAGATGCAAACATTAGTTTCCTTTTACCCTCTAAAATTGACTTCTACAAGATTGAAACTCTTTTACAAGGTTGACCCTTTGAACAATTTTTTTTCTGCAGATGTGTGAGTCTCAATTAATTATTTTCTGATGGTGGCATTTTCAATATTTTTCCTCCATCAAGTGGTCTACCTGATATTTTTTTCAACTTTCCTCCACTCCCCCCCCCCCCCCCAAAAATTAAAAATGATCCACCCCTTACTGTGCTTGATCAAAAGAAGTCCCTTTTCACTTGTTTTGCATTTCTATGCCTTCAGTCATTTTGACAGTTTGGTGTCTGTGCAATATGGTGCCGGTTCATGTCAGACAAATTTTTAGGCATTGTGTGAATGGGCTTCGTCTACATACTGCCAAGGGGATCAACACTTTTGGATGAAAAATTATTGTTCTTATCATTCCAAATGGTCCAAAATATGGAGCTCAGCATTCAGGCTTTTGTATATCTATTTAGTTCACTTGCTGAAATACAAGTTGACTTATCGAAGAAAGATTTGTAGTGTGTTTTGGCACAACCTGATTTAGTTGAAGGCAATGACTATATTATGTAAATGATTGATTCGTTATGTCGGAAAGGAGGGTGTTAGGGCGAATTGAGAATATTTTCTAAAAGAGGTTTGATACAGAAGAAAGCAACATGGATGTGATAGTCTCATAAATAGAGGTTGGGTAGAGGAGCCCTATTTCTCCTGTAAGATCTTACATTATTTTACCATTTAATGTCTTTAGCTTAACATATGAATGCATAATTGTATATTTTTTTTAAATCTAAACATTTTCATAGAAAGCTTCTATTTTATCACACGAGATACATAAATGGATGATAAATGCAAACAATTTCATATGCTTGCAAAGGTGAAGAGGAAAGACATGCAAGAAGCACTGGAAATGAAGCCTTTAAACAAAAGTGCCTCCCTTTGGCCAAGCGTGGTTTGCCCAGGAGGCAGATGCTAAATAAGGCCCAAATGGGAGGAAGCCGTTCAAAGCATGACAGTCCCCAGGCAAAAAGGGTTCTGATGAACTATATTTTTTTTAATGAGTTAACACCAGATATAGACACTACAATTTCTCACTCAATATAAACATGCTATTTTGAGTATCAAATTACCTTCTTAAGGGCTCACAGAGTGACCTTCAAACAACCTTGTCCTTGGCACAGGTCAGATCAACAGAATGACATGAAAATAACATAATAATGACATGGGTGGATAAGCTACATTACTTTGCTACACTTTTGATAAACCATAATGCCTATTAAGCAACATTGTATCATTTCACATTTATGTTTCAGAGATGGAGACAATTCAACCAGGTAATGGGGACTACAAAAAGATGTTTATGATCAATGGCCAGCTTCCAGGACCCCCTATTGTAGTATATGAAACACAACAGGTAAAGCATCAAAGCAGTATTTTGGATTCAATGGACATTGTAGCACCCATCCATATAGTCATATATGAAATTAAAAAAAGGAAACTCACTTCTAAATTTTACAGACACCAAGAGACATTTACCAAGTGTTGATTTTAAAAAATCAAACTCGGGTGAGTTTGCAATATCCCAAGGCAAAATCCAAGAAAATCTTCTTACACTACAACGCATTCCCAAGTCACTTCTTATACAAAAGTGCTATTTGACAGGGGCCCACCATCTATCTGATATGCAAAAAACTGATATTCACCCATATGTGCCCTAGCTGGCAAGTAAAATTACCAATCAGCAGCTAGCTGGGAAATTTTCTCAGCTGACTGTTTAAATCTTTCCTTTATCTGCCTGGTAAAATATGGTCATGGTGATAAATCGATGGACATATCTTGAATTTTAGAGAGAAGGCTTTTGTTCATTCAAATTCATTTTTAGTGAATATAGTTATATTATGTCCCACAAATGTCTAGAAATAACACAAACTAAAAAACTATGGGATCACCAGGTATTGAACTTTGCAAAATGCCATTACAAACTGGTTAGTATCTGCCAGCTGGTAAAAAAGATAAAGTTGTCACAATTCTCATCTAACTCAAACAACTGGCACATTTTATGGCACAAGCAAACTGGCTGGCAACATAATTTCCCGGTACCTGGTGAAAGACAACAATAATGAATATCAGATTATTTTTGCCAGTTAATTTTTAAAATCATTTAAAAATGTCTCCTTTTCACAAGAGGCCAATTACAAACATGAAATGTGAAAATCCCAAAAAATATTGGTGGTGAGCTTACAATATCGACAATCCATAGACTTCCAGCTTAATCATGTCAAAACCTCGAACATTCCGTCCTAAAATCAAAACAAATGCGAGCGAAAATGACTGATTAATGGTCTGTCAAATAACAGACATGCTGCTGAGCCCAATTGCCGTTATGATCCCAAAGCTGTGAAAGCTGACAGCTTTGGGGCTGCTATTGACGGTCCCGGGACCGTCATGTTTTCGCCCAATCACTGTCACGTCTGAAAGGCGTCATGACAAGTATCCAATTAGTTCAAGAAATATCAAGGTCCCCCTTCCAGATATTAAAGCGGAAATACTATCTTGGAGCCATTCTGTTTCATCCCCTCTTCAGATCGTCCCAATTTTGCATTTATTGACTATTGACATGCTGCATCTGGACTCAGTGCTTGGCCTCATAATACCAAACATATTGAAATCATTTTTGACACTGACACTGAGGTCTCATCCCGAGACAGAGGTCATTGTAGCCGGCATACCTCGAGGTGCGGCTCTACTAGAGCTGGAGAGTTCCAGTGTAGTTATCATCCGTCTTCTGCTCATCACACTCATGGGTGTTCCATAATAACACTTTATTGGAATACAAACTATCAAAGTGAACCATAGTGGATCAAACCATAGTTTGAACCATAGTTGATCAAATAGCTCACAGAATTTTTTTTGGATATTTTAGAAGCCTAGTCTGACTCTATGTATATGTTGTGTGTACCCAATAAAGCCGACTATTTTACACCTTCATTACTGCATCTACAGTTCTCCTCGATTCTCTGATAGGTATAGTAAACAGCAAGGTATTGGCCCGCAAATCATAGCCAGCGAGTTTCCCTATAGATCTATGAGGTATCCTATCCATAGCTAACACCATAAGCAGAGATATTAATATGAAATCTTTAGAACTGCTATTTTAATATTTGCAGTTATGGATCGGAGTTATTTACAGGGCTAAAAGTCGATGGGATAGGAGAACTGTCGAAATTATAACAAACAGAAGAAAATTTACAATAAACAAAACAAAAAATGCAACAAACAAAACAAAAATTAAAAACATTAAATTTGGTATATGAACACATTTTTTAGCACAATATTAACAATATGCAAAGTTGTGTGTTTTTATATCGATTAGGTAAACTCCTCTGATATCATGGATATCACTCAGGCGCTATTGCAAATCATCTGTCTAGACTTTTGCTTGTTATTTCTTGTCTAATTGTCCGATATACACCAAATCCAATCTAAACCTAATCAGAATTCCATGTACTATCGATTAGAGGGCATCTCCAAGCAATATTAATTAAAAAATTTGCACAGCGATGGGCGACGATGATGTTGTCATCTTGGCGGGATGCCAATTGAGTATGCATGTGTGTGAACTTTGTTACTTCTTTACTATTCACAGTTCACTTTCAAAGTTTTTTTTCTAAATTTATAGTAAGTAGCCTATGTCAACATGTCAGATTTCAAAAATTGTGTTCCAAATATCACAGTGCTGGATGTTGTGCCATATGATAAGAAAGAAAAATGATAATAATTAGAAAAACCAAAGTATTTTTAAAACATTGTCTTCGCCCATCGCTACACAATTGCTTGGAAATGTTTTCCAATCTGTAGAGCCCAGAATTCTGGATAATTTTTAAAAAATGGATAATTAGAACATAAATTACAATCATAATTTTTTAAAATTGGATAATTAGAACATAAATTACAAGCATAATTTTAAAAAATTGGATAATTAGAACTATTCATAGTTCACTATTCATTTTTTTTCTAAATTTACAGAAGACTATATCATCATGTCATATAATAATTATAAAAAACAAAGTATTATTAAAGCTTTGGGGGATAACACAAGTGCAGATCAATTCAAAGGTCACCAAATGTTGTGTGCAGGTTGAGGGGGGTCCCATGATGTTATATATAAAGTATTTTCCTGGAGCAACGAACAGTTACAATAGGCGATGATGGCTTTTAGATTTTTAAATTCAAATGATTTACAATATTCCAAGTGAAAAATAACTGGCACAGGTCAATTCAAAGGTCACCAAATTTTGTATGCAGGTCAAAGGAGATGGCATGATGTTAATTATTAAGCGTTTTCCTGGCTCATTTAATGGTAGCCAGATGGCGCCACTCAAAACTTTAGGATTTTGATAATGAAATAAAAATGAAACATAATATTCCAAGTAAAAAATAACTGGCCCAGGTCAATTCAAAGGTCACCAAATTTTGTATGCTGGTTAAGGGAGTTAATTATAAAGCTTTTTTCCGGCACATTTAGCGGTAGGAAAATGGTGCAACTCAAAACTTAGAGATTTTAAAAATGAGATAAAATTATACATAGCATTACAAGTCGAAAAAAAACTGTTGCAGGTCAATTCAAAGGTCAATAAGGGGGAGCGCCATAATGTTATTTTTAAATTGTTCACCGGTGCAATTGAGGGTAGCAAGATGGTGACACTCACAATTTTAAGAAATTAATAATTTGATAATAGAAATGAGCTCATTTGATATTTGACATCCTTATTCAAAATATGCCTCCAAGTATACATCCCTATGCACTTATATACATGGGTCAAACTCGGATATAAAAGGACATATACCCTGTCAAAAGTGGATATACCCTTTTTTCTATAATAAATCTATTTTTTGTGCATTTATTATTTGCAAAGGCATTTTAATTGACCTTGACAAATTATGATTGAGCAATGGGGCCTTAGACATACTTGGTAGACATGTCTAGATTATGTCCAGACCCCTCAATATGAGAGCATAATTCTGAGTTTGATGGAGTAGTGCTCTTTCCCCTGGTGAAGTCTAAAACTCGAAAATACATTATTTTAAACTGTACTGACTGATATGAGGTGTGAGTCTACTAAAATGAATTTTGATTGAGTAATGGGGTCTTAAACATTTTTGCTAGACATTTCTAGCTCATGTCTACACCCCTCTATATGAGAGCATAATTCTGAGTTCAATGAAGTAGCCCTTTTCCCTTGGTAAATGTTGAAAATACATCATTTTTATAAAACGTATTGATTGGTATGATGTGAGAGAGGATTAAAAGATATTTTGTTTGACTAAAGGGACCTTAGACATTCTTGGTTGACATGTCTAGATTGTGACTAGACCCCAATATGAGAGCATAATTTTGAGTTCAGTGGAGAGGCCCTTTTCCCCTGATGAAATCTATATGTTGAAAATACATCATTTTTATAATACATAATTACTTGTATGAGATGGGAGAGTGCAAAAAGGAATTTTCAGTAATGGGGCCTTAGACATACTTGGTAGACATATCTGGATTGTGTCTACATCCCTCAAGGTGTAACCAGCACACAAAATTTGGTGACCTTTGAATTGATCTGCATTTGTTTTTTCCCCAAAGTTTTAATAATACTTTGGTTTTTATAATTATTATTTGACATGATGACATGGTCTTCTGTAAATTTAGAAAAAAATGAATAGTGAACTGTGAATAGTGAATATGTAACAAAGTTCACACTCATTGATTTTGCCTAGTAAACTTTTGAATGAACATCAGACTTTTGCTTGTAATTTATGTTCTTATTGTCCAATTTTTTAATTAAACCTACATTAAACCTACTCAGAATTCTGGGCTCTATAAATTGGAAAACATTTCAAAGCAATTGTTGTAAGAATGTATTCATATACATGCACATGCACAAATTTGAATTTATTACATGCACACAACAAACACTCTACAGAGGCATCAGTTGCCTGAACCATGTTAACCACAGAAAAAGCTGAATCACAAATCACAGGAAATGAAAACACATTCCATGCATGATCATATCAATCATAGAATAATTCAGATTGTTCTTTTTTAGGAAAAAGGAACCATTTGTATAGCTTATGAGTGATCTAATGTAGAAACTGTTCATGTCTACTTTCCAGGTTAAAGTCACGGTGCTGAACAAGTTAATAAATGAAGGAGTCACTATTCATTGGCATGGCATTGACCAATTCGGGAATAATTGGAGTGATGGAGTTGGTGGTGTCACACAGTGTAGTATACTCCCTGGAGAATCCTTTAAATACAGGTAAAACACCACATTGACTTTTATCACTTTATAAAACAGGATAGGCTTATTGTGACATTTATACATGATATACTAGACTAACATTAACAAAGTTATATGGGAGAATTTATTTCTTAACTCGGGATTGGTTTGTTAAATCATATATGTTTGTTAAATCCTAAATCAATGATTTGACACATAATTTTTTATTGCCAGCAAATCTGATGTTTTACACAAATGTTGATGTACAAATTTTCACACTAATTCTTGTGATGTCAACTGGATGTATTGATGGATGTATATAATCAAAATCATGATCATTCCAGTGCGCATTTAAATGGCCAATTTAGACGTATGCAATCCTGTATTTAAGGCAATATATGCCTGAACAGCCATCTAGATAGGCGATGATGGCTATTGACTTGTTACCATTCTCTCTCCAACAAAACGGCGGTGATATTATTACTCTTAGTTTGGAATTTTACATCACTTTCAACATTATTTCAGTTATTTGTAGGCTCTTACACATGGGTACATATCATATATCACAATACATATTTCAAGACAGGTCAATGATATTGTTTTAAGAGATAAAGAAATAAAAGCAAACCCTGTGATATTTGTGAAATTGTAAAACGGTGTTACACTTGAGGCAATGGGAATTGATCCGTACAAAGACAAAGTTTCCTTGGAATTTAACCTAATTTTAAAGGGCTGGATAGTAAATTTCTGAGTACCAAACTGCAACCTTACCACGAAATTACCACGAAAGAAAAATAAAAAATTGAATCCTTGGGCTTTAATATATAATATAACTAAGGAAAAAATTGAGAGCATCAAATTGTACCCTTGGGCTCTATCAATATATCATCCAAATCACAAACCAGCACCAAGTTGAACCCTTGGGCTCTTAGCATAGATATCACTGTCAAGTATCACACTTTCTATGGTTGTACCCTGAAAATCTTGAAAGATATCATACACCCAAAAATGGATGGTGATCAGATTTTTGCAGTCAAAGCTCTGACTGATGATTTTTATTATTGTTTGTTTGTTTGTTTGGGGTTTTACATCACTTTCAACATTATTTCAGTTATTTCGTGATGAGACCTACTTGTAGCAGATATAGTGCTGCCTCACTGAATTGTCATGTCACAGGTCCTTGACATGACAACCCACCCGGTCACAGATTTACAAGGACAACGGGTTAACCCTTTGGCACAGGCCTCAGCTCATGTGGGAAATTGTATCATGAGTTCAATCCCGGCAAGCCCTAACCAACTGCGCCACGGCCCGTGGCCTTACAACTCTTAATATATATAAATATTTCTTTTTATTTTAGTTATAACTTTCCTCATCAATAAAGTGGATGTTTTGCATATGTCTATGCATTCTATGTAACCCTTGACTGTTGTTACCTTCCTTTTGAACCCTTTTTTATGCTCTTAGGGTCCATACAGTTCCTTTCATGAGGGAAGGGGCTGTAACTCAGTCAAATGTAACCCACAATCGTTCTAAATATATTTCAAAGTTCATTCATTTATTGATTATGAATTTTAGCATGAAACAATTGCATCCGGGAACCAATTGGTATCATGCCCACTCTGGGACACAAAGAACTATGGGATTATATGGAGCCTTTATTGTTCTTCCAAATACTCAAAATGATACGGTGAGGTTTAATATATTTTGTATTTGCGTATATATGTACAAATGATTCTGTAAAGCCAATTGTAGGGTACATTATGGTGTAGTATCACTAATATAATTTAACAAAATAATCATTTTTGCCTTGACTAATATAGGACTGTATGTTTAATATACATGTAATACTGTATGTTTAAAATAGGACTGTATGTTTATTTAGGACTGTATGTCTAATATAGGATATATATTTAATATACATTTAAGACTGTATGTTTAATATAAGACTGTCTGTTTTATGTATTTGTTTGTTGTTTTTTGGGGGTTTTACATCACTTTCAACATTATTTCAGTCATTTCGTGATGAGTCCTACTTGTAGCAGATATAGTGCTGCCTCACTGAATTGTCATGTAGCAGGTCCTTGACATGACAACCCGCCCGGTCACAGATTTACAAGGACAACGGGGGAACCCTTTAGGCACGGGCCTCAGCTCATGTGGGAAATTGTATCATGAGTTCTATCCCAGCACGGCCGGGGTTCGAACCCACGACCTTTTGATCACCACAGAGGAACTGGTGCTAATAAGCTGGCACTCTAACCAACTGCGCCACGGCCTGTGGCCTTCGGTTTATGTAGACTTTATGTTTAATACATAATATTAATGTTTAATATAGGGCTGTATGTTTAATATAGGGCTGTATGCTTATATAGGACTGTATGCTTATATAGGACTGTATGCTTATATAGGACTGCAAGTTTGATATGGGACTGTATATTTATATTGACATTATGTTTAATACAGGATATTAATGTTTAATATAGGACTGTATGTTTGATACAGGACTGTATGTTAACAATTAAATATAGTCAGCTCAATGCGTTGAAGAAGCAATTCAAACTGAAGTACATCAGTTTCCAATAATATGTTTGCTCTACTTTTCCTGAGCAATGGAAATGTACATTAAAATCAGCTTTTGAATTTCACAAATTGAAAGTATTCAATTTTTTATGAATGCATATGAATGCATAGTTGCATACAATACTTATGAATGACAGAAATATTCATTTTTATTGAATAATTTGTTTGTTCATGTTTGATTTAAAGGCAGAAGCAAATTTCTTTGGAAGAATGGACAAAGAATTCATGATGGTAGTGAGTGACTCATTCTATAATGATTCAATTGTTCTTAGAGAGTTACACAGCAGTGGAGGGACAGTATTGTGAGTACTTGGATTTTTCTAGAACTAATCACATTCATTGTGGTTTGAATAATTTTACTCAATAGGTTTTTCATTAATCTTTGTTCACAAAGTTTTTTTTATATATTTTGCAGCGGTCACTTTCCTGTGATTGACGAGTGTGAACTTCCATATTGGGCAAAAGACTTCACCCTTACCACTTTTGGTAAAAACTTTTATGCTGGCATGATAAATGGAAAAGGTACTATATTGCAATATCTATCAATTCATAGTAAAGAAGGTATGTTTTAAATATCCATTGTCAGGTAGTAATGACAGATTTTGGCAGCATGTCGTATTTGGAATTACTTTCCAAAGGCAATTCTTAAAATTATCATGGTAGTGATGTACCCTCACCAGGATTACAATAAATCTAATCCCCAGGTGACAATGGCCAGAAATGATGATTTTAATAAAATAACCATGCATATAGGGACCTTTAGAAAGCTAGTTTAATAGTAGTCTGAGTCTGAATTGAATGTTGAAATATATCCACACTGTTAACATATAATCTATAAGGTTTGGTAATTACAGTTCATGGCTAACTTGGCATTGATATGGGAATAGCTTTTCACAAGTCTTTGAGGATAAGTATTAACATGTAACTGTCAACAGCTTGGCTGTATAGGATTATTCATTCTTGAATCTACTGGTTCCTAAAGATGTTATTTCATCATACTATCTGATTTTCCCAACTATTTTAGCAGCAGAGTTCTGCAAACTTTTGCCATTTCACTTTTTTGGATTCCCGCGAATTGTGTGTTACCATAGTCTTAAAGTGACAGCTGCATGTACTAGGGTATAAACTGTCTTTTGATTTTGGCAGTTCCCTGTTAATGATTCCTTTTTGATATGTAGGATCCAAGTCATGCTAAATTTATGGATAGTCTAGTATCTTATATCTCACAGAATTCTATTATCTTTCCTTATATCTTTTAGAATGTTATAAAGTACTCTCAGTTGGGCAGTCTCTGTGATGTGAGATTTCTTGCAGGCAGACTGATAGATATTTTTAATGTTAAGGGCATGCAGATGGCCCATAGATTGTTTGGTAATAACCTTTTCTATGAGCTTACAGAAATAAGTTAAGTTTGGAACCAATTTATAAATATTTTTCAAAGAAATAAGATTTAGCTTTATAAGGTCTAACTGTTGCCAGTTTTATTGCCATTGACTTTTTTGTGATTGTTGTAATTAGTCCTGAAATGTTATCATAAACATAAATAGCCTTGTCGCAAAAGGGTCCAGTTCGACTTCTTTATTCCATGCTTGATTACATGAAGTTTTGTAACTTCATCTTCAGTTTGTTCCCGAAATGACTGACCCTTTTTCTTTTCAAATCAGATAATGCAATTCTATCCTTTGTATCCATTTCTTTTGTCAAATTATCATTTTTCCTCTTCGAATGAATCATTAAATGTTAAGAAATACACAGGTTTTCATTCGATTTATTATGTTGTATTTGTATTTGATTGTCAGGCTGGCTGTTTCCTGACAATAAGAAACCTGCTAATCCCTATCATCCATTGGAAGTGTTTACTGTTAAGAAAGGTGAGAGGTATCGCTTCAGAATGATCTGTTCTTCTCTGATATATACATTGAGGATTGCTGTATCTGGACACAACATCACCGTCATCAGCACCGATGGAAGAGAAGTGAGGTTTTGTGCTATATATTCATAATATTAAGAAGAAATGACCCTTTTGATTAAAGAATGTTCAGATTTTTTAGGCCAAATAAGGCCAAATAATATTTATATATAAATATATATTTATAGATATATGTACACAATTATATGTTTAATTTTTTCAAATGTTTCTTTCCAATAAGGTGATGGAAACTACTGGTGATTCTTTGTACATAAGCAGTGGGGAGAGATTTGATTTTTATATAGATGCAATAGACCCACAGGCCACTGGCAATTATTGGATCCGTGCTTCAACAACAGATTATTATTCAAACCCTGGATTTGAGGTCAGCATTTTTATCAACTATATTGTATCTATAGCTTTCATGGAATTTTTCGCTATATTTTCTTGTATTAGTTGATAGATAAGTAATGATGATCTACAAATTGTTTCAAATTAAAAGCTCTGCATTATTTAAGAAAATGAGCTTTTCGATTAAAAAATGTCCAGATTTTTAGGCCAATATTTTTAATAGCCCAACATAAACTGAACTTTGCTGCATGCTGTGGTATGTTCTATTTTGGCAAAATCTGATCCCTTGCTACTTCAGATTAAAGCATTCATTAAACCTGGAAGGTTCCAGGCGATTTTACAGTGGTTTAAGGAATATGAAAACAATATATGATCTTAAAATTGACATACATACAGGCTATCTATCTGAAATCCACTAAAAAACATCTGCCCTGAGAATTATGATTTTTTGTGACCACCAAGTACTGTCAGTACTAAACAGGAAGTGTGTTGTGTGACCTTGACCTTTGAACTGTCAGGGGGCTCCGTAAGTCACAGGAGGTGTTGTTTACCAATTGTCAAAATTGGAGCAACACATTTTTGGCCATTTTTTTCCACTATTTAGAGAATGAATTGGAAGATAACACTTATCATGATGATAGTGCCTGTTCTTGGCTTTCTTTTGGTGGTAAATTTTGTTAAAAACGGATGAATATTTATGAAGTTATAAATGAAGAAAAATCATTATTTTTTATATTATATATGTTTGCAAAAAAAGGTTTTAAAAAATTCTATACAGCCCAGCTTTTAAGGTGGAATCCATGCAGCCTTTGATGTCTTCCCATTCAGTGGTGTGAAAAACCCCAAACTTCATCAAAGAGGGTCAAATCATAAATTTTACTGATACCAATTATCAGCATTCACAGTTTTGCCATTCAAAGTCTTTGTGATTTAAGGTCAAACCAGAGATCAAAGGGTTTAATGTCACTTTTTCAATATCAAAGCCTTTAAGTTAAGGGGGATTCCATGAAACATTTGAGTCATGTCTTCTCTTTTTGACAGAAAGGTTTTCACATGCACAGGATACTTTTCAAATAAATAGTATACTTTTCCCATAAATGATATATTTTTCACAACCATAAGATATTTGTCACAACCATAAAATATTTTTCATAACCATGAGTTATTTCATTGATTCAAATAATATTAAAATAATCTTATGTTGTTCTGAAGTATACTCCTGGCAATAAATTGATAAATTGTACAAAACATCTCCATCCTGTTTCCCAAGCTGGATAGGTGCACAACTGGTAACTCATTAGGTGTTTACACAAGATCACATACCAGCTAAACAAAGCTTGTTGACAAAGTGTTCAATTGCTGGTGTAGGTTTTAGCAGACAACTGATCAACTTTCAAGTGCCACAGAAATTTGTTAACAGAGAATATTTTGGGTACTACTACATAAAAGCACTGTTTAGGGTATAAACATTCATGTTATGTAAAGAAAATGTGTCTGAAAGTCAGGTTTCATGAATGCTTTAAGGTTACTCATGTTTTGAAATTTCATTTTGACTTTTGGAAATATAATTAATGTAATTTCAATGATTACTTTTTTCTGAATACTGATATCTTATTGTTGTTGGTTTATAGTTGTACAGTTCATAAACAGATATTTTTGTGAGCTAAAACCGTGATGATAATTAATGACCAATAAACATTAACCAGCTTACAGGAGAGATATATACGGTGGCCATTTTGAGATATGAAGATGCCAATGAGGAAGTACCTGATGATATCAATCCAACCTTTTGTGACATTGAAACTGAACATTGTGTCTTAATCAACTGCCCATTTGAGTAAGCCTTTCTTTATCTTTTCTTATACATTGGTGTTGTAAACTGGGGTGACAACTCTAGGATTATTTAACTTCTCAAAGTCTTCTTAAGTAAGAGGGAAGACTGGTTCTCAGTCTCTATCCTCAAAGTAAAAACAATTATGACTTGGCTGGGGAAGAGAGTAGCAAGGCAAAGTCAGTCCTACTAAAAGGCAAAACAGTAATACTGAGAGGCAAAAACAATTCTGCAAAGTCGTCCTGTTATGGCCATAGCTGTTGAGAGTATTTTTTTATGGAAATTGGCCACATGACAACTTTGGGGCAACTTGTGAGGTGCCAAAGACAGTTATGGAAACATCCATTGACTTTGGGAGCCAATTGGCAAGAAAAGGTTGCCAACAAATATAATTTACGGTAATCGATACTATGATTCTGACTGGTAAGCAAAGGTCAAGAAATAACAAAAAGTTTAAATTGTCTCCGAAGTGATATTTGTGACTTGTCTTTTAAAGTGAGACCCAAAGTGTTTTGCCCAATCGCCCATCAGTAGAAATGAAAGACATAGGCATATAAAGTTTTTACTCTGTGGGACACATCTACAAATGATGAATGTGAAGAGAAGAGTTTTCAGTCTGCTTTTAAAGGAGGAGACTGAGGTACTAGTCCAAATATCATTAGGAAGGGAGTTCCAAAGTCTGGGACGGACAGATGAGTTTGTCTTCAGAGGAGTTTTTGGAACTTGTAACAACTGCTACAACTGTTTTCTCGTCTAGACAATGTCTGATGGCCACAAGGTTCCTGATGTAGTAATAGCCTTTCTTGCACATTTTCCTGATCTGAGCCTTCATGTCCATGTTAGAATCAAAGGTTATGCAAAGGTCAACCACTGACTCACTAGGAGCAATATCAGAGTTCCCTACTCTGATAGTATCAGGGATACTGTTGCTGGTGGCAGTATTGTGCCTGTCAGTACATATAAGCATTTCTGTCTTCCCATCATTTATCTTCATCTTATTTGACATAAGGAAGTTCCTGACCTCACTGACACATTCTTCTAGTTTGTGCCTCAATATATCAACTTGAAGAGGGGATGTGTGGTCCATAGGGATGTAGATTTGAGTATCATCTGCATAAATATGATAGCTGAGGCCATATTTGTCTAAAATATCAGCTAAAGGCGTCATGTAAATGGTAAATAGTATGGGACCCAGGACTGAGCCCTGTGGAACCCCATATTTTATGGACTTGTGTGTCCCTACCTTCACACACTGTTTCCTGTTACAGAGATATGACCGAATCCAGGAAAGGGCATGACCTTTAACATTGCATCTAGCTTACAGCCTAGAATTTGATGGTCAATGGTGTCAAGGGCAGCAGAGAGGTCAAGTAACAACAGGATTACGGAGTTCTTATTGTCCAGATCACGTAGGATATCATTTTGCACCTTTAGCAAAGCAGTATCAGTGCTGTGATATTCTTTGTAGGCTGATTGAAACTTGTCAGTAAGGCCATTCCTTACCAGATGAGGGATCAATTGGTCTGCTGCTGCTCTCTCTGTTAGTTTAGAAATATATGTTAGGTTGGAAACAGGCCTTTAGTTCTTCTCAACCAGTTCCAGGCCAAGTTTTTTCAGCAGGGACGTTATGATGGCTATTTTCATGTTATCAGATACTGCTGAATCCATCAGTGATTTGTTGATGATGGAAGTAATTATTGGTAAGAGGTCATCTAAGAGGTCAAGTCGGGGCCAAGTCGGGAGAGGTCCAGATCACATGACTTCTTTGCAGACCTTTTCACCAATTTTCGCACATCATTTATAGTTAGGAGCATGAACCTCTCAAGCTCTGATGAACCAGGTGTATTCCTATTGTGCATAGTGTCACCTGGTGGCGAAATTGGGCTATGTGGATGGAGCTTTATCAATGCCAAGGCAAACTTTTTCTATTTTTTCAAGGAAGAAAGTATTGAACTTCTCAGCTTTAGTTGGTCATTCATCCAGGGTACCGGTTTGCACTGGGTAATCTTGGCGTGTTTTAGAGGAGCATGTTTATCCATTAGTGACATCAGCTCCTTGTCATAATAATTTACCATGTCATGTAGGGATAGGTGTTCCCATGCTGAGATAGTACTGGTTAGGGATTTGATGTCGTTCTTTAGGGATTGAAGATCTAACCCCCTAAAGTTCATGTACTTTGATTTATTATATTTATATTATTATGCAGCACACATGTTGCACCGGCCGGCACAAACTCCACCAGAGGGCGACCTGGTGAACCTATCTCTGGTGGACAGTGTGCGGCCGGCATTCTTAAGGATGCGTTCTGATTGGCTGGCTGAGCAGAGGAATGTGTATTATAATGTGTATTGCACTTTTTTACAGTTTTTATGCAATGTTTAGGTATTGGTTCATATTTGGTTGCGTATTGGGGGTTGTTGGCCGAGGAGATATATTTAATATTAGCATTTAATGTGTCTAGGTCATAATTAATATCAGTAATATGATTATTATTATTAATATTATTCCTCATAGCCCCAATTGCGGTCCCGCCAGAGTCACCTGGTAGTGGATCATAATGCCATGTTCTGTTATTTGGTGTAAGTTTAATATGAAAGAAATTCTCAAAATGAACATGGAAGTGTTTTGAGTCATCTAGGGTTGAGAGCGATATAATATCAGTTTTAATCAGGCCCAATTTAATATAAGATAGAGATGCCTTGAGATTGACTTGCAAAGTATGGCTTTTACATAGAATTACCGAGTTAAATTTAATATTCATATTCATATTAATATTTGAGCTTGGTGTGATTGTGACTTCATTGCAGCGAGTAGTCTTCTCATTTCCAAACTGTGGTTACATAGTACAATAATAATCGTGCACACACATACAAGAAAATACATATTTTTGAACATTAATATTTTCATGCAAAGTGTTCATAATAGGCGACTCCAGCCCGTACCATCAGTTCTTTGGCTTGAAACAGCGATCAATGGCGAGTTTTGCCTTGTTAATTAATGCCTTCTTTTGTTCCACGTATATAGGCCAGCTTGACTTTCTTACGCTCGTGGATGGCATATTTCAGCGTTATCTTTGTCCTCGTCTCCCTTTCCATATTCTGAATAGTTTGCCTGTCTTTACCGATTACCTGCGTTGTGTGGAAGTACGAGGACTTCCTCCAAGCCCTGCTTCTTTTTAGAAGAAGAAGAAGAAGAAGAAGAAGAAGAGGAAGAGGCAGAATGATGACTATCGCGATCCAAGACATTACAGCGCGATTCTTCAGCGGGAACAGGATTTTTCATGGGAAGAGATGAGCTTTGCAGATCTGGTGACTTTTTCGTTACGTTTCTCTGGGTTCGTATTTCTTCGGAAGTGAGAGGCTGTTAAGAATTCTGATTGAGGAGTTGGCATCAATGGTGTCATCTGGCGTCGTTCCGAAGAAGTTAGTTATCTTTATATAATATTATGAATATCCCTCAAGATCCGTTGTGGTGGCGAGGCAATTCTCAAGCGAATACCAGTGATGTTTGGAGACTACGGCAGAAGTTGGTAGAGGTGTAACAGTTATAATGGCAGGGCCCTTTGAGCGTAGAATGTTGATCGCATGAAGGTAATTGCAGCATAAGTCGTAGCAGTCAGAATGTTCAAGAGCATCAGGAACAACCACGGCTCGATCACGTCAGCAGTTGAATACAAAGTTAATCTGTGGGATTTAATGTCCCGGCAGGGTATTTCTATCAATGAAGATAGTGGTTGAGTGTATCTACCAGGGTAGATAGGTTAGATCCACCAAAGGCAGAAGTTTTTGTTATAATGAATACCAGGTTGTCCCCTTTCTATGTAACACTGTACACAAGTGGCGGTCTCCAAGCGTAAGCCGGGAGCACGGAGCCTCGTAAGAGTCGCACTATGTATCCAGTCCTCGCGGCCAAGAAACGGTCGAAAACCGCCGAGTAGCTGTTATATGCAAAATATCTGGGTAAAATGGGGCAGAAAGGGTATCCGCTGCACACAGTGGAACAACTGAGGTTATGATGGCGAAATTCAGGCTCACTATGGTAGGTAAAGCTAGATTATTCCGGAGCGCTTAAGAAAGACGTCCACCATTCCCCACGCATGCTCAGTTCCCAAAACTGTAGGCTATAGGCTAATTCTTTCAAATATTTCCAGTGTACTTGAAGTGACTTTTAAATGACTTTGAAAATGAAACTCCTATATTCTTGGATTTTACAAAAAATTTCAAAATTCAATCATCTCTAGCTTTCAAAAACAAGCTCATAGAATCTTAATTAAAATCCATTTAAAATTAACAATAAGAGAGCAATTTTAAATTTTGGACCAATCTGCAAAGGAAATTAGAGAAAATTATGATATGCTGAGCTATTTTGAAACTATCTGTAATAATGACAACTTATTTGTGGTTAATTTATGACATTAAATTGATCCAATGCGATCCTTTAAAGTTTCATACATATAAAAACAAGACTGTCTAATTTCAGGAAATAACCTCAATAACTTGTTCTAATTATTATAGTACATACAAAATTACAATAAACTCTCAAGGTATGAGAAATGTCCCACTTTGCAATACAATCAAAATCAGGTGACAAGAAATATATTAAATGTAACCACAAATGGATTACCTCATTGAACAGCTAATATATGTCTGCATTTTTTATATATCTTATTTTTTTCCTTTAATAAGAGGATGGTGCTAAAATTAATTCTTGAATGTGTATGTAAATTGGAGAATGTGTCCTATTTTTGGCGCCATTCTTGCTGGGTGAAAGTGACCCACTGCAATAGGAAGTTTGGTTCTCCCCATTTCATGTTCAATGTCTCCCATTCCTAAGAAAGAGATAAGATAAGATAAATTTTATTTGAAATTGATTTCCCACATAAAAACGTTAGCTGAAAGCTGTTTATCGATTGATTGTTACAAATAATACAACTATATACACATTATTCACATAAACCTCATGGTATAAAAAAACACAGGGAGAAACAAGAATTGGGGCCATCCCTATCTATTCTTAGTGCTCTTTCTTGGATCTTTTCAAATTTACAAGTCATTGTCATGCCACAAAAATACCAGACTACTGGACAATAATTATGTTATTAAATGAGTACATCTCATTAAGCTGCTTTGACGCTCTGGAACACATTGTTAACCTGAATGTCAAGTGATACCCAACAGTTTAACATTATTTTCTCTGACAATAGATACACCATTGACCTCCATACTACAGTATTCGGCAGAGGGGCTTAACCAGAAAATGGTTTTAAAATCACAAGTTAAAATTTTTCAGGGTTTGCTCTCATCAATCTTTCTATAAACCAATTTACTGCATTCTCTGTATGTACTTTTAATGCTTCAGTGATATAATCAATTGTAGTTCCATTTACATCTAGTGTTATCATCAGCATAATTGAATAGCTGATACCTCTCTATGCTTGAATGATTGCTATGCTGGTTCAAAACCTCATCAATGAAATTATCTTGATCTAAGTCTATTCCATCAAGTATCCTATAGAGTCAGCTACTGAGCTAAAAAGTTATATCATATATTTTAGTATTATCAGATTATATTGTCTTCTTCATTAAGAATTATATTTGCTCTGTTCTGAGTCTTATTGGATAAAAATGGTTTAATAGAGTTCCAAAACATCATCCTTGCATTTACCGATAAAATTATTCTTAATTGCCTTTATTTTCATTTGCATCACTGCATTTCTCTCTTTTGTTTGCAGTACTTAATATGCATCTGGTAATCCCTGTACTTAAAGTATTCATTCCTACACATGTTTCTTATATGCATTTGATTTCTTAAAGCAGAATTCATATATGGAACTTGTTCAGTTCTCATTCACCTTTTTTCATGGGTGCATTTTTATCAATAATGTCAGAGTATAGTTTACAGGTGAACCAATAATGATCATGCACCTTATCATGATATCTTTTCTGAGCTTACTTTCATTAAAATTCTGGTAAGATCTATACTGAGTTCTGGTGGGGCTCTGTGGTGATAACACAACCCACCATGTTATGAAAATCACTACTGCTACAATGGATATTAAAAGGATTCTGAAACTTGTTTCTATTCATTACAATAACAGGGTCCAATAGTGTCCCTCTTTCAGATTTAAAACATGTCGGGTCTTTAATAAGATTGGTTAAGCCATATGGATGGCAGAACTCCTGTTTAAGGTCTATAATCCACAATGAAAAACTGGGACAGACTTATGTTTTTTTGGCTTAAATGTGTTCAAAGTAATGTTATTTGTTAATTTAGCACAGAAAAAGTAAACTTAACCAGCTAGTCTTATTTTTTTATTATTTAAATTGAACCCGTTTTAACGGTAGTTTCGACTCAGTTTTTGCAGCTGGCGACTTATATCACCTATCTGGGCTTTGCCGATGGTTGGAGAACATTTCTTATCAATTGAAGAAAGTTGCATAATATTCAGTCTGAATTCATTGACATTTAGAGTTTATATACTGTGCTAGCAGGATGTTGCATAATTATGACATTATATTAACATTTTAACAATATATGACAGAGAAGACCACCTGCCTCTGTTATCGTTTGGTTTGTCCGCCATGTGTGCTGAATGGGAAATACCCCCCACTGGCGTCATAGCCTCACTCTCATCCTGGAATCCCCCAGAGCCGAAGGCAGTTACGGAAATATACGAAACCACACGAAGTTCTCCCCAGATGCTTCAGACTGATTGTGGATTATAGACCTTAAATATATCATTCTTTTGCATCATATCAATGTTAATATCACCTTAGAGAATAATCTCTTTTGCTTCATAAGCAACATTATCATAAAATGTAAAAAGCGTGTGTAAAAAGATATTATTGGAAATGTTGGGGTTTTTATATGTTAATTATAGCAACCACTTTTGGTTTTTTATTTTCATCTCAAAGACCATGCTTTCAATATGATGTTTCTTTGTGTGATATAGTCTTCTATGTGGTATATCAGATCTTATCCATGCCACAAGACCACCAGAATTAGATTTTCTAACCTTTCTGTACCTTTTAAAGCCCTGGATATATAATTCATTGTCGTTGTAGCAGTCACTCAGATTGCTTTCTGTAATGCACAGTGCATCAATATATTTATTAATTAACAATTCTTTTATATACTCCTATTCTTTTCCTAAGCTGTTAATATTTACATGAGCAAAAACTAAATTCTTACCATGTTTACTGTAACAATGTTATTGTATTCCTTCCCTACTATGCTACACAGCCCCCTAAATATACCTTGGGTATATAATGCTTATGAATAAAGTCCTCTGTGCCCTTCCTCTGCAATCAAGACATGTTCTGTTGTGCCTGCAGCTTAGCTAGAATTTATAGTAGGGTCCCAGCACCACTGACCACTGCTTGACCCAAACACAGATATGGCACATTTTTACCTCTTATTTTATTACATCTAATATCCTTCAAGACTGTGACCATTGGGTCACCCTGAGAAATGCTACAATCAATGTTATTATCATTTTTAAGTCATGATTAAATAGCCACGCATTTGTCTCACTACCAAAAAAATTGAGAAAGGCTGCATGGAACGATAACCATGATGCAATGACATCTGCAGGTAACGAAGCGTACCATACATCAGCTGCACCGTGTAGCAACATACGGCAAGCCGGGACTCTCAGCTCCTCTGGCGTGTGTGAAAGTTGGGCAGATGTGAGAAATTTGTTCATGAAACGTAGTGGATTGTCTGAAGATTTGCCATAAAATGGAGGTGGTAAAAGTGCTTTAGAACCTTGCCTCTATTGGTGGATCCTATTATCACGAGATTGAGCCTGCAACATATCTTCTATATCTGTCTTAGCACCACCTAAATCAATTTTACACAGGTGACCAAGCACTTGCTGGAGCATATCTTGCACGTTTTCTGCTTCAGCCATCTCAGAATGAGGTGAAACGGCACTTTCAGAACCGGAATGATCAGGATCAATTTGGAGATTTGGAGAATTTCAGACAAGGTGAAAGATTCCTGGTCACTATCTACTTGAGAATGATGGCTAAAATGAACGTCAGAATATGAGCTAGGTAAGTGTAAACTCTCCGGTCTGGGGGAGTTTTCACTGTCTCCACTTGTGGATGTATGTGACAACGGGACGTTTTCACCACTCGTGGGAGGTGAATTACCTGCACCAGTTGTAACAGTAAGATCTGACAATGGTGAGTCAGAGGGAGGCGCAACTCTCAAAGAGTCAGCTGAATTGTCCCCTGCTGAGCAGGTAACTTAGAAAAATTTGAGCGTGACTTACCTTGTGTTGTAGAAACGTCTGGACCTTTCGCCGGTGGGTCGTCTGCCACTTGCAATTTCGTCGAAAGCTGTTTCGAAGATAGAAGCCACATAGACCTAAAATCAAGTAACAGGGTGGCCAAGAGAAACTCCATACAGTATCAGCAACACTCTATGCCATGTAATGATTCGGATTGCTCCACCAATTGTTACAGTGGTTTTGTTCGTATCCGATCTTAGGTGGCATGTATGGGGATCAGGAACTATACTCGCTGGCGACTGTGAGCTGGGGCCTTAACCTAGCTACCTAATCTACCTATGTGATTTGGGAGGTAATAAGGACTGCAGACACAGCGTATATAGTCTGGCAAGGAAGGCATGGCAAGAGAGTGATATATAAAATATCCAATGCTAAGGCTGGATAAATCACCCAAGTCTATACAAGTGGCTATCATGAGACAAAGTATCATGGATCTTCTAGGCAAGTGGTTTCTGCTTCCCGAGTAACGATTTTGGGGTCTTTTTAACTGGATCTGAGTGCATACTAATAAGCGTCTGCCTGCATGGCTCCTCTACAGCGCCTTGGCGTAGTTCCGGCTTGGAGCATCACGTCATCTCTCTGCAGGGTGAGTAATGCATCTCATTAGCCTGCACTTCTTGGCCTTCACATTGCACTCTGTAACCTCTGTGATCTCTTGCCAAATATCATGATTGTCTATACTTGTATATAAGAGTCTATAGGTGAGTAATCAATATCCAACACAATCACTGTTATTATCATTTCTTAAGTCATGATTAAACATTATACCTGAACCCATTGATGATTCAAAACAGGCTCAACCTATTGATGAACCCATTGATGATTCAAACGAAATTAAAAACATCTTTATCATTAATATTTGACTCATCATTTGTATGGAGAGAATTATCTGTATCCTCAGTAGCATTACATTTGGCAGTCAAACCTGACTACAACATCAAAATTTGCATTGTTGCCTATTCTACTTTTACATAAATTAGATAAAAATAAAGTATCATTGTCATACCTTTCACTCAATACATCAAAACAGTTTGATGTTGGAATACAGCGATCTAATTCATTGCATATGTGAGATTTGGCCTTCTCTTGATGGCCACACCCCTAGTAGTTACTGTTATGACATTTTCTACGTTTATGGCCAAATTCACCACAGTCATGACATATAATTGGATTACCATGTTTGCATGATGCATTTATGTGGTTTATTTCTCCACAAAAATCCAACGGTTTTTCTGGTACTTGATGTTGTGAGTCATGAGCATGATGCCAACTATGTTTTTGCCTTGTCCAATGTCCATATGGGCTCTCCGTCCCAAAACTCATCATTTGTATCCTCAACCAATTCAGCATCACCAGTTCCTTTTAGTCTCTGAATGGTATACACTGTTCTAATATGGCATTTAGCACTTGGCACATCACATCCTTCTTTGTTTCCCACCATCTTGGGTTTAAGATGGTCTTTTTGTATTCCTGCTTAGCTTCCGCTGCTGTTTTTGTATTCTTTATGTTTTGAGCAGAATCCCAGTCACTGATATGCTGCCTCACTCTTCTTAAATATTTGACCAAAGATGTCTAAGTGGCCACATTGATAAAAATTAGAGTTGACTCTTGTGACTTCTGGAGAGGACCTTCCTTTGTGCATCTCCAGAATACTGCTTCCTACAGGTGGCACCGGTGCTCGCCATCCAAATTTTAACCATTGCTGTTCTTGTCCATCTTTGGCCACCAGTTGGCACATCCAGCTATAACCCATTGGATCTCCTTATCCAGTCCTACATTCTTGTCAACAGATTTCACACTACATTCTTGTCAACAAATTTCACACTATCCGATTCTGCAATAGCTTTGACAAGATCATTTACACCCATGATCTTCTTGTCAATGGCAACTCCGTCATCATCATCCCAGGAGGAATACTAGAGATAATAACTTTCTTGCTTTTATCCTTTACCACTTGTATCAGCTGCGAGAAATCCTCCACAATAGCATCATCCTCCCTCAAAGCTGAACAGTCATTAGAATCAACTAGAATGTACAATTCTTCATATTGATATGTTCATTATGTCTGCACACTTTTTGCCATTCACCACAATCATTTCCATTTCCTTTGACATGGCTTTTATGTCTTTACCTAGTGAATCGCAGATAAACAACTTTTTCTTCTTTTCAGCTTTGTTGGCATCAGGTCTTTGTTGGAACATGCACACTTGACTGAATGTCGCATGCCTGTGTCTTTATGACCTGGACATCATACACAAGTGATTCCACTTTTGCTGTGGTGAGAATATGTTCATTCTCCACATTCCTTAATATTCTAAGGATGTCATAAGCTGTAGTAGCTAGACTGTCTACACTGCTCTGCAGTTTTTCTACTCTGGAGGACAGATTTCTACATGAGAGACATGGTCATACACCATTGATGTCCTTTCCTTCTATCTCCATACAGTCTAGATCGAATATCTGCCCACAAAGGCAACGCCTTATATTGTCTCCATTTTTGTCCCTGCTGTGTTTACAATCAGAAATACAACATTCCTGAGTTTCCATGTTGTTGCTCTCCTGCAGCTTAAAGTCTCCACAAAATAGCTGTTAATCTGCTTGTTGTTAACATAATAATAATCCATTTATATAGCGCTATTTCAGACTAGGTATGCTCATGGCGCTTATCGATATAATACTTCGTATAAAAATTTGTTTTAAGTCGTGACATAAAACTATCTAATGTTTTACTATTTTTCACATCAAGGGGCAGGGCATTCCATAGTTTGGGTGCATATATTTCAAAAGCCCTATCGCCATATGTCTTGAGGTTTGATTTCGGGATTATGTATTCATTTTTCTCTGTGGATCTGAGCGCTCTAGTACCTATCTTTGGTATCAAAAGTTTTTTTAGGTACTCTGGGGCTCTATCATTTTGCGTTTTCCAGGTAAGTAACGCAATCTTGAAATCAATTTTTCAATGCCACGGGCAGCCAGTGTAATTCCTTAAGAGTTTCTGTTATATGATCATATTTCCTAATTTTATATACTAATCTAGCTGCAGCGTTCTGTAACTTTTGCACTTTAGAGATATCACATTTAGGCAATCCCGCAAGCAGGGAGTTACCATAGTCAAGAGTCGAGGTTACGAATGCATGTGCAAGAGTATTAGTAGTTCTCCTATCTAAGCAATCTCTAATACTTGAAATATTTTTAATATGAAAAAACCCATTTTTGCACATTTTTCGAACCTGATTTTTCATATTTAGTTCCTGATCAAGAATGACACCAAGATCATTGACCTTATGTGACCTTTGGATCATTTCCTCACCCACAGTGATTTTACTCGGGATTTCATCATTTTTATAATTAGAGTTTTTTCCACAGATTAATAGTTCTGTCTTTCCATCATTAATCTTCATTTAATTTTCCAGAAGGAATTTTTTAATATTTTTAATACAATTTTCCATTTCCAAACAAGATAGTCTTGTGTCTTCTTTTGACTTAGGGTCCATAGTGATGTAAATCTGCGTGTCATCTGCGTAGATGTGATGTTTTAGACCATAATTATTTATTATTTCGCTAAGAGGTTCCATGTAGGATGTAAACAGTATCGGTCCCAAGACCGAGCCTTGAGGGACACCATAGTTAATGTCCCTATTTTCAGATCTATGTCCCTCAATAGTGACACATTGTTTCCGCCCACTCAGGTAGGATTTGAACCATTTGAGGGCATTCCCAACAACTCCACATCTCTTTTCCAGTCTGTTTAGAAGTATGTTATGATCTATAGTATCAAAAGCCGCTGAGAGGTCTAGTAAAACCAACATAACGGTTTTGTTTTTATCCATCTCCATAAGTATGTCGTTTTGTACTTTGAGAAGTGCAGTTTCCGTGCTATGAAACTCTTTGTAAGCTGATTGGAACATACTTTGAATGTCATTAGTCAACAAGGTACTTCTGACTCAGGTGGACCTGCCAATCTCTTGCCAGGGGGCAACCATATAAACAGTCAATTTCTTTTCCACATTTTTGATTAAAAGTCTTCAAAAATTCCTTAATGTCACAATTATATTTCCATTGAGATATGTCCTCACATTCCTGACTCTGAGCTCTTCATTATATTTCAATTTTCATGAGAAAATAATAGCTTCAACCCATACAAAAACTGCTAAAGTGTAAATGTGAAAGCTAAAGTGTGCACTGTGCTTCCTACCAGCATAACTAGCATTCTCTAGTGATGGTCAGCCCGGAAAGGCGTCAAAATTCAAAATGCCGGATGTGATATTTGTGACATATTTATACAATCTACTAAATTATGTTTGATATATAGAATGATATATCTTATATACCTTCCTCTTATTGAAACCTCACGATGATTATGCAAGGGCATTGAAAATGTTTTAAACTGCCAAACATGTTTTAAATACATCAAAATGTTATTAATATATTGATGATGATAATATAACATTTATTGAAAAGACTTTTTACAAATAGATCCTTGAAGACCACACAGTAGCATTTACTTTGAAACCTTCAACTTATTTTTGATAGGAAAAAAGTTTGAAGTATGGGTTCAGGGTAAATCAATGTATTCTTAGAAAAGATATTAATATGTTATCCCATCAGAAGATTCTAGACTTTGAATGTCTTTTCCAGGAAATATCCAGGAAATCCTTTTGTGAAATGTGTGCAACTCACAGATCTTCAAACAACCAAGGAAGGTGAAGTTTTTCCCAATAATGAAGGCAATTTTGTGGAAGCATGGCTCAATTTCCACATGCTTCCCCCTCACGTTCTGCCACCTGGTGTAAAAAATGGGCCTTATATCAGTGGAAAATTGAATGTTTTACCATCAGAAGTACCATTGGTATGTTTCAGAACTTAGTAACATTTATTATCTTTATAGACCAGCTGTATCAATGTGTATCAATCAATGTCAGATGATCAAGGGACATGAAAAAGAGTTAGATTCAATAGATTCAATATAGTCTTAAATCTTAATGACATGAATGGATGCCTCAAAAATAGAAATGTTAAATCCTATGCCAAGAGGCTCAGGCACTTCTTGAATACTAGAATGCTGAGTTGGCCACATTGTGCATTGTCGTATGTAAAGCTGACACCAAATATCTCAATATGCTTCAAAACAGTATTAATCAGAGTAAACATGTCAAGAATGCATTTCTTACAAGTCACAAGTATACATCACACTGGAATTGTAGATAACAGCCTGGTTACATTAATTTATAGATACTAGTAGTAATGATTTATATGGTAAAGAAAAGGCTAGTGTCTACAAGCAAATATATATATATATATATATATATATATATATATATATATATATATATATATATATATATATATATATATATATATATATATATATATATATATATATATATATATATATATATATTGCCCTTGGCTTGGTGGGTTGTTGTGTTAAGGATTTGTAACATTACAATTCAATGAGGCAGCATGATGTTTGACATAATCAGGTGAATAGAATTATGAATTAAATAATACTGAAACTGATGTAAAATCCCAAACAAGCATACAAACAAGTATTCTTACGTCTTTATTTATGTATTGCAGTTAAAGCCTGATACCTGGATTGATTCAGCTGTGCCTTGCAATGAGACAGAATGTATAGAGCATTGTCAATGCACAAACGTGATCACTTTACCACTTGGAGCAGTGGTTCAATTCAACCTATTTCTCACCAAGAAACACATGCGTGAGTTAAAGTTAAGATATTAGGGTTATGAATATCTGTCTAAATAAAATCAGAGCATTTTCTTTCTATCTTTGTGCCTAAAATGATTAAAAATAGTATTTAAGTATTGATAATTGCTGAATAATTATTGTATGTCGTCTTGAGTAGCACAGTTTCATTAGATTAGAACATTATTTATGTTTTCCAGCTGAGAATCAAACACAAATCAGCCATCCTGTACATATACATGGTACCAAGTTCCAAGTGATTAAACAAGGCTTTCCAACTTATCAGGACAATGGATTCATTGATAGGGATAATGAGGACATTTCTTGTAATGATATGTTTTGCCATATGCCAAAATGGGCTAATGCATCATGGGAAGGAGGCAATATTCCAGAAATAGTGACCAATTCACCGCCATTAAAGGATACAGTCATGGTTTCTGTAGGTGGATATGTAATCATAAGGTTCAGGGCAGAAAATCCAGGTATTTATTCCAGTAAATTTCTAAATCAGGTTGAATATTATCAAATGACATTTATTTAAATTGAGAATATGTGATCTTTGTGTGAGACTTCCCTGTTCAGTAATTCTCTTTCCTGCTCTGTTACAGATGATTCTCATCAGATTTGTGATCATCATGTATATATGTAAAAAAACATTAAAAAATGTCATCTTATTGGTTCATAGACTGTATAACATAACATCTGTTTACATTTTACTTTTGTTTATCTTGACAGGTTACTGGTTTATGCATTGTCATCTTGAACCCCATTCAGAAACAGGGATGTCTCTAATTCTGCAGGTTGGTAATGTCAGTGACATGCCCAGGGCTCCCCCGAACATGCCGCAGTGTGGAAATGTAATCATCCAAGATGCTGCATATCTACCTGCAGGTATGTCTTCTTTTCCTTAATGAGCCCAGATTTTTGCTTACAAATTTTCTTGAAATGTTTTTCTGACTGTTGCTGATTATCTTTATTCTTACATGCACACCTTCATTTCCATATTATCGATCTTTGAATTTAATTTTCAATACCATATAAATACTATTTATCTGGCTTTCTGTGTTATTCAGTGTCATTCACGTGTCCAAGTAAAACTTCCAATTTTGTGAAAAGAGTAAGGATTTGAGTTTGTTATATGTTCCAACATATCATAATTACTCAGCATTTAAACATATGTTTTGCTACTGAATATTGGAGATAATTTATGTATTATCAAATTCGAGTTGGTAAGGATAGATAGATGTCTAGTTTAATTATGATTCAGTAGGCAATCATGTAGGCTGGAATGCTAAACATCAAACATCAATAATTGGTTTAACGGTCAAGGTTTGTATTATCCTGTCCTAAATAGTGTTAAATACAAACAAATTAGTCCTTTCTGATTATTCAAGAACGAATGTGTGGGTACTCCTTCCAATGTGAATGTTGCTAATGCTTGATACCTGCACACTATTTCCTATCCATTTCCCACGTCAAGGCTTTCCTGCTGAAACAAAAATCCATTTTTTCTTTAGTAAATGTAGACAAGGGTTCTTTGGTGGGCCCCTGCAGCACTAAAACACATGTCCAAGATTTTCAATAAATAACATTATAATCAATATCATTATTTTATCATTACTGCACTCAGTTCTTTTCTGTAAAAGGTTATGAATATCCATATTTAAAAAGAAATGCACAGAATGATATACTATAAGAATACACAGTCATTCCACTGGATGAGGTGTGATGTCAAGGACTTGCAACATAACAATTCAGTGATGCAACACTATGTCTGCTACAAGAAGGTCTCATCCTGAAATAACTGAAATAATGTTGCAAGTGACATAAAGCCCCAAACAAACAAAAAAATCACAAGAATCGTTTTTTGTAATTATAATAAAATGTATTGCTAACTAATTTTGAAATTATCTTATTCTCTTTCATTTTCTTCAATATATTTTGACCATGATTGAACTCATTTTCATGATATCTTGACCATGGTTAGAAATATGATGATGATGACGATGCTGATGATGATGATGATGATGATGAAAGGGGATATCTTATGATGATGATATCCTAGATATTTTTTTAACAAAAAAGCATGATGTATATTGTGTATGTATATTTTGTGAGGATAGCTTCTCAGAATTAAATCTTCTTAATCAAAATAATTTATTAAATTAATCTTTTGCAGGTGCTGTAGAGGAGGATGAAGTGATTGTGAAGACATTTAGTTCCAAGTATTATGTTGGCACTTTGTGTATCCTGGTGGTAGATGGAATACTCTTCCTGATCCTTATGATAGTCTTATACTACAATAGAGTCCAAAGTAAAGGCTGCAAGCAAAAGCAAGGTTTTTGACAATACACAGCTAGATAACACCCATATAAAATCTCATAAACTGTTAAGACCTTTCTACCCTCTCTTTTCAAATCCTGTTTCTTCATCAACATTTTATGACATATATAATAAGGAGCTCCCTGATGGAAAAGAGATCTGTTGACAAAACCTTCTGGACAAACAAAGCTTGAGGCCATCAAAGTATTTTCATCTTTCAAAATGTGGATTTGTTCTTTTGTTTGTTTCTTTTGGGTTTTACTTCACTTTCAACATTATTTCAGTCAGTTTGTGATGACACCTACTTGTAGCAGATATCGTACTACCATTGTCATGTCTCAGGTTCTTGACATGACAACCCACCCGGTCACAGAGTTACAAGGACAACAGGTTAACCCTTTGGCACGGGCATGCTTGTAATAAGAACAAGAAGGAGTTTATGGGCTTTTTGATCAGTGCTAATTGTAGAGATAATGACTTAGAGCCAGCCAATCATGTACAGGTAGTGTAGAAACTCCACTGTAAATGGGCCACGGGCCGTGGCGCAGTTGGTTAGAGCGCCAGTTCCTCTGTGGTGATCTAAAGGTCGTGGGTTCGAATCCCGGCCATGCTGAGATTGAACTCATGATACAATTTCCCACATGAGCTGAGGCCCGTGCCAAAAGGGTTAACCCGTTGTCCTTGTAAATCTGTGACCGGGTGGGTTGTCATGTCAAGGACCTGCGACATGACAATTCAGTGAGGCAGCACTATATCTGCTACAAGTAGGTCTCATCACGAAATGACTGAAATAATGTTGAAAGTGATGTAAAGCCCCAAACAAACAAACAAACCACTGTAAATGGTCCCCTGAGAGACTATAACTAATGTTTATTTTGTCAGACATTGTGCTGCTGTTTTGCCATGTGCCATCCATGAATAGACCTGTAATTTTCTCGGTTTTGCAGTATGTGAGGTACATTCTGCTACCCACAGAAGAAAATCATATCGATCTGTATGGTAAAAGAAAGGAATCATAAATAACACCAATATCAAGGGAATACACAATGAAACGGTCCTTGCCAGAAGTAACCGTGTCTACGGAACTATCCCATGATGCATTGTGCATGACTACAATACCGCCTGGTGCATTATGAATCTTGAATTTTGAGCAGCCTGAATTAGATCATCATTCAAGATCCTGCGACATGACAATTCAGTGAGACAGCACCATATCTGCTACAAGTAGGCCTCATCATGAAATGACTGAAATAATGTTGACAGTAATGTAAAACACAAACAAACATACAAACATGGACGTGGAGAGTCTAAACATGGAGATACAGTCAGAGAAATTATCTCACAGCTCCAAATATTCCCAACACAGACAATGATTTGAAATTAATGAAAGAGGAATGTGAAGTTGATGAGAAACTGGAAAGCTTTAAACAAATGTTAAAGCAAGAACATGTGAGTGCAGTATTCAGGCTGACTGATCTCTCAAGTTGGTTCTGGTGGAAGGAGACCAAGAGAGAAAATTGACAATCTAAAAAAGGAATGGACGGAAAGAGTAACAACACTGAATATGGAGAAAAACTTAAATTTACCCAATGTCTTAACCGATATACCCCATTGAAGGAATCTGAAGTGAAGATATTAATTAAAGAAGCTATGTGGCTATTTTGGGCCTATAATAACAGCAATTATTAACAAATCAATTATACTTGGTAGCATGCCAGATTCTTTAAAGCTGGCCATTATAGGACCACTAATTAAAACATTGGGACTAGATTTGTTGAAAAAGAATTATAGACCAGTGTCCAATCTGGCTTACTTGTCCAAACTCATTGAGAGAGCAGTACCCAAACAGTTTGTCAATCATCTTGTGAATAATAATATTCAAAGCATGTTCCAATCAGCATACAAAGAATTCCACAGCACTGAAACTGCACTTCTAAAAGTATAAAATTATATATTAATGGATATTGATAATAATAAAACTGTAATGTTGGTATTGCTTGACCTTTCTCTTGCCTTTGACACTATAGATCACAAAATATTATGAAATAGACTGGAGCACAGATGTAGTATAATGGGAGCAGCAATGAAGTGGTTTAGAAAACAAAGTGTTGTTATTGATGGGAATATGTCTGAAAATATGGATATTAATTATGGTGTTCCCCAGGGCTCTGTGCTGGGTCCCATCTTATTCACAACATATATGTAACCTTTGGCTGAAATCAGTATGGGCTGAAACATCATATATATGCAGATGATACTCAGCTGTACATTACTTTGGATCCAAATCTGAAAATGACACTACAATATCATGTGATGAAATGGAAAGAGTTATGGATAATGAAATGAAAAAAATTAATGGTAAGACTGAATTGATCATTCGTGGAAAAAACTCAAATTTTAAAAATGGAGAAATTCCATCTGAAATCAAGGTTGGTTATGAAAAAATATCAAGATCAGATATAGTCAAAGACTTAGGTGTTTTCTTTGATCAAGAATTTACCATGGGATAACAAATGAAGAAAATGTGTAAAAATGGCTTTTTTCACATAGAACATATCATGAATTAGAAATTGTATAGATGAAAAAACTGCAAATACCCTGGCACATGCATTTGTTACATCAACTCTAGACTATGGTAACTCCTTGTTAGCAGAATGCCTAAATGTGAAATAGCCAAATTGTAAAAATTGCAGGACTCTGCAACCAGGGTAGTGGGAAAAATGAGGAATAATGACCACATACCCAGCTAACAAAATTACGTTGTGACAACGTTGTGACGTCAGGTTTTGGTTGTGACTGTTACCCACTAATGGATGAGTATCCATCGAACGATGGAACGAAGCACGTAGGCAGGAGGAAGCTACTTGAAGGCGCGGATGCTGAAAGTGTCTGAGATGTCAGCGGAACCGCTATATCACCCAGCAGCATCGCGCACACAGCATCCCATCCTGCGCACGCAGGTAACAAAGTGGCGGGCAGCCTGTCATGAGTCATGCGGGCGAACAGAGGGAGACACACTAACGAGGAGAGAAGCCAATTTCACAGGGTCAATTAGTAAGGGTCCGATGGGCACAGATCAGAGTGCCACCAACAACGGACAAAAGGCCAAATGGAAATGTGGGAAAACAGATGTCAATCGAAACATCATGAAGAACAAAGCTATACATAAATAAATTCTAATAAGCCGGCATAAACGGGGCCATACGAGGGTCATCAGAGTAAAGTACCCGAAAGGTTGCTTGTGAAACATAGTGGGATAGGATGTCCAAATTGGCAACCCCGTGTACAAATCGATATTCGGCGAAGGCAATTATAGCAGGCTGTTTGTAGGGTACAAGAAGCGAGTCAACAAAGAATATAGAGACAATTATGTGCGGCTGAAGCAACAACTAAACACAACGAATAAGGGATTCGTAGGAAACGACAAAATCTACAACAATATAACACCTAACAAACTAATCAATTCACTTTTTTCGTTCCCGAACAGTAGGGGGAGGGGTGGCAAGTACATCTGCCTGAGTCTTTTTTCCCAAGAAGGAAAACGGTTCCCATGTATTGTCTTTGGTACTATAATTTTTCCATTTAATCAGGTATTCCATTTCTTGCGAGCCCTTACGCTGTTTCAGAATACGCTCAATTTCATACTGTGTATCAGACTCCTCATCCGCATCATCAGCATCAGAGTCGGGTGGGACGGCAGCTTGAGCGGGTACATCACTACCACCAGGGTCTGGAGGGTCATTCTCCGGCAAAAGGTCCGAGGGCGGGATTGCATCGGCCGGGGCGATCGAAACGCGTGACGCAAGGGCGAAATCTGTTAACATGAATAGAGGACTTGGGTTCCACGTGGGTGTCGCATGCACGCACTTTAAAATTGAGCGGAGCAGTTTGCTCGATCAAGTAATATGGGCCACTGTAGGGGGATTTAAGTTTACGGCCAGGGACTTTGGTGGCGGAGGAATAAATCCATACTTTATCACCAACTTGAAACTTCCAACCCTTATTTCGAGAGTCATGATAAGACTTCCTTTTTGCCTGCATAACTTCGTTATTCTCCTTAGCCCATTTTCGCACAGTTTCAACGCGTTCAAACATGTCTCGCACGTAATGGCGGACAGAGGGACTTGGGTGAGTGGGGTCAGGCAGGGACGTTTCAAACGGGTGTTTGGCATCACGGCCAGTCAGCAAGAATAACGGGCTGTACATCGTGGCTTGGTGTACTGACGATCGCATGGCAAACAATGCAGAGGGTAAGAACAAATCCCAAGAAGTAGGTTTATCATGGCAAAGACGCGTAAGATTCTTAGAGATTGACTGAACACTGCGTTCGGCCATTCCATTACTACGAGGGCAGTAAGGCGTAGTCATGACTTTTCGAGCCTGCATCAATTTACACAACTCCTCTGCGATTACGCTAGCGTAACACCCACCACGATCGCTTACAATAGATTCAACATTTCCCCAACGGCACCAAATATCTTCAAAGAGGCGTTCCGCCACCGAAACGGCTGACTGATCAGGGAGGGGAAAGGCTTCAGGGAAACGTGTGAGAGCGTCTTGAAAAACAAGGATATATTTGTTACCGCGGTCTGTTTTGGGGAGTGGGCCGATAAGATCAGTGTGAACTCGCTGGAAGGGGCGTGAAACAGGAATAGGGCGTAGGGAACCTTGTCTATTTTTCGGGAGTTTACTAGTTTTACTACAAACTTGGCAGGACTGAACCCAGTTCATGATATCACTATGCATACCAGGCCAATAATATTTCTGGCGTATTGTAGAATATAGCTTGTCAGTTCCCAAATGAGCACCCATCGAGCTATCATGAAAAGCCTCGAGTAAATCATGGCGAAGGGTGGGTGGGATAACCAGTTGAGTTTTGCAACGGTCCTTAGCCGGGCCTTTACCTGGGGTCACGTACAAATGAAATAACACGTCTTCTTGCAAGTAATAGTCATCTATTTGTGCGAGGAGTTTGCGGGCCTCGCGCTGGGTTAAAGGGAGGTGGGCTGACTTAAAATACTTGATGAAGGACTGAAGAGAGGGGTCTGCAGATTGTTTCACACCGATATCATTGAAGGTGTACAAAGTGCCGGACGACTGGTTAAGATCAGACAAACATTGGGCAGCCTCATCGGGGGGGACCGGTTGGGGGTCAATATCGCAGGGCGGGTCAGAGACAGCAGCCAATTTGAGCTCTAGCTGTGGGGTGGGACCCGGTTCTAATGGATACGTGCGGCGACTGAGGCTGTCAGCGTGCGGGATCGATTTCCCTTGTTTGTGGACAATCTCATAACGGAACTGTTGAAGGGTCAGCATCCACCTTCCCAGGCGGCCTTTAGGTTCAGAACGAAATAGCCATTGTAGCGCAGAATGGTCAGTCACGATAGTGAATTTCTCGTATTTGAGATACGGCTCATGTTGTTTACAAGCAGCAATGATGCTGAGGCATTCCCGCTCGGTACATGTATAATTTTGCTCAGCGGGATTTAGGGCTCGGCCACCATAAGCAATGACACGCTCAGAGCCATCCTGCAATTGACTCAAAACGTTTCCGATCGCAAAAAGACTGGCATCAGTCGTAATGATGAATGGGTTATCGGGTTCAATGCGAGGGAAAGCCAGTATCGGAGCCGATACCAATTTCGCCTTGAGAGAGTCGAAGGCAGCCTGTTTAATTTTATCCCACTCAAATGTGCTCTTTTTACTGGTAAGGATATTGAGCGGCTGTGCAATTTTCGCATATCCCTGCACAAACCGACGATAATATCCTGACAATCCCAGAAAGGCTCGCACATCTTTGCAAGAGGTGGGTACAGGGTATTCGTCAACAGCCGTAGTCTTCGAGGGATCTACTTCTATGCCATTTTTAGATATGATGTGACCGAGGTATTTAACCTGTTTTTTCGCGAAAAAACATTTGTCAGTGCGGAGTTTCAATTTAGCTTTGCGAAAATGCGTAAAAACTCGCGTAAGGTCGGTCAAATGACGCTCGAAAGAAGGGCTGTGGACGAGGACATCGTCCAAATATATGAGACAGAGGTCAGAGAGGCCTTGTAACACAGTTTCCATGAGACGTTGGAATGTTGGGGGTCCATTGATGACACCAAACGGGAGACGTTTATATTCATAAAGGCCACGGTGGGTGATGAAGGCGGTCAGGGGTCGAGAGTCGGGGTGAACGCTCACTTGGTGGAACCCGCCCATGAGGTCAAGTGTGCTTATGTGTGTTAATCTACGAGCTCCCAAACTGTCTAAGGTGTCTTGAATATGTGGCAACGGGAAAGAGTCAGGCACGGTGACTTCATTAAGCTTCCGAAAGTCTATGCACATGCGATATGAGACAGTACCGTCTTGGGCTAGCTTCTCAACTAGGACGGCTGGGAAAGCCCACGGACTGTTGGAGGGCCGGATAATGTCTTTGTCTAGGAGGCGCTGTACCTCTTTGTCTATAATACCCCTTTGTTTATAACCGGCACGATATGGCCGTAGCTTAATGGGACTAACCGACCCTTTGAGATAAATGGTATGTTGCACAACATTCGTGTCGCCGAACTCGCCATCGCGGGTTGTGAAAATGTCACTAAAAGACGAAATGAGACGTTTCAGGGAGTCTTTCTGGGTGGATAACAGATCAGAATTTGTAAGGTCAATTTTGTGATGGGGGTCTGGATCGGCAGTAGATGCCGAAATGGGAGCTAATTCTATGTCATTTGTGACGTCACCGGCGGGGGTTCCCCATGTAAGGTCTAAAGTGGGAAGTTCTTGCGGCTCGGAACCAAGGGGAACGGGGTCGAAATAGCCAACTGCAACGCCTTTTGGTAAGGTGATGGCATTATCAGCCATATTCATTAAACGTACGGGCACCCTCTGATCGTCATGGACAGTAGCAAAAACTCTTGCCATGGCAACCTCAGGGTAGGAGGGTAATTCACCATCCATAGTACAAACACCCAAAAGACCAGACAGATTGCTAGGTTTGAGGCGAGCATGAGTTATAAATTCAGACTTGGCAGGGATTCTGATCGTTTCAGACAGACGTAATTTCGGGGACAATTTAAAGGCAACACCGCGTTGAGCGAAGTCAAGGACTACGCCATAAGCCGTAAAAAAATCGCGCCCCAGTATAACGGGATATTGTAGGTCAGGGACCACCTGAAAGCAAACAAGGCACTCCTGATCCCCGATAAGTAGGTTAAGATGGGTTTGAAAGTGAATAGGGACTGAGCTGCCCTCTGCAACCACAACAATCTTGCTGGCCGAGGCTTGTCGTGGGAATGAGTCGTCAGGACAGAATGCACGTACGGAGGCAAGCGTGATGATGCTACGTTGCGCTCCGGAGTCTAATAAGGCATCTATGGTGCTAAACTTGGTTTTTGTCGCGATACGGCCATCAGAAGAGAGGGGAAAGAATTTTATATCATTGTTCAAAATAGTAGGGGGATCTAGTGGTACAGAAGCGGGGCAGGCAGATACCAGGGGATCGTCTTGTGAGTCAAGGGAATGAGGGGACATCTTTGCAAAGTAACAGTGAACCTCGTTCAATATGTCTGATTTACTATGGTTTATTGCGATATTAAACGAATTACTACTCCTATCACGTGGCTCACGGGGCGGGACAGGAGTTAGTAGTTTTCCTGCCGATATTGGGGCCTATTGTCCTGCCTTGGCCCAGAGCGGCGTTGGTCATTGAAGGGGGGGCGGCTTGAATTATATCTGCCATCATTGCCCTGTCTATTACCCAAATAAGGTCTATTCTGGGATGGGCGCAGGCTGTGTCTACCATTATTTTGTTCATAACGGTCACGGCCATACCCGGACTCAAATCGACTAGTGGGGCGGTTGGACCGATTGTCGGGCCGTGAAGAAGCACGGGGGGCCTGGTCACGGGAAGCACGGAATTTATCAGGGCAAAAGATAGACAGGTGAGAATCCCGACCACAGAAACTACAGTCATGGCGAGCCTTGCAATCTTTGATCCAATGACCGGAATTTCTGCAGAAAAAGCAGAAAGAATCACCCTCTTCTGGACGGTTGCCAAGCCTATGTAACCCTTTCCCGACATCTGCGACCTCTTCGCGGATGGCAGCAAGAGTGGAGGACTGTTGTGCCAAAAACTGGGACGCGGATTCGGATGGCAAATCCAACCCGTTCAAAGTGATTGAGGCATCACTAGTCATCGTACAAACCGTCTCAGCTAATTTAATCTGTTCGATGGTGTCATCGAGCGTTTTAGGTGACTTTCCCACCACAAAAGCTTTGAGATTTGGGAGGAGACCCCTAACCAATATTTTCTTGGTCTCCATATCATCCTTCTGCAATCTCTGGCACTGGCTGAGAACATCATTGATGTACGTTTCAGCAGATTCATTCTTTTTTTGACTTCTAGCATCCAAGGATTGCTCGAGCAGCCAAGCGTTTGTCTCACTGCCGAAAAACTTAACAAAAGCTGCATAGAAGGAATCCCAAGAGCTAGTGACATCTGTGGGCAGGGAAAGGTACCAAACATCCGCTGCGCCATGTAGCAACATGCGACAAGCGGGCACTTTCAAATCTGCGGGGGTATGGGAAAGTTGGGTGTAAGTAAGGAATTTGTTCATAAAACGGAGGGGATCATCCGTGGATCTACCATAAAATGGAGGGGGAAGGAGCGACTTAGAACCTTGTCTCTGTTGGTGGATTTTGTTATCTTTAGATTGCGCATTCAACATGTCTACAATGTCAGTCTGAGCACCGGCAATATCAACGCTGCGCAAGTGATCTATAATTTGGTGTAGCATCCCCTGTACATTCTCGTCTTCAGCCATCTCTACCGAGGGGGATCGTGAGCGATCAGGACCCGAATTATCAGAATTTGCAAAGTTAATAGGCACTTTTGGTATGGGGAAGGCCTCTCGGTCGCTCTCTGCAACGAGGAAGGGGCCAAATTGAACGTCCGAGTCGGAGTCAGACGAGGTAGAAGCGCGAGGGTGAAGCGGAGAAGTGCTGCCTGTACTGGCAGATGTATGAGACAAGGGAGCTTTGCTACCACTGAAAGACGGAAAGGTGTGCACACCAGAAGAAGAGTTGAGATCTGACAAGGAAGGACTAGAGGGGGGTTCCACGTGTACGGAACCACTCACGAGATCATTTTGCTTCTCGGGGGAATCTTGAAAAAGTAAATCAAACTCACCTGCAGATGTAGAATCGTCTTCAGCTAGCGGAGGATCACGAGCCACTTGCAGCTTGGTGGAAAGCTTTTTCGAAGACCGGAGCAACATAGACTTATATTCAAGTAACAGGGCGGCAGTCAGGATCTCCATACAGTATCAGCAACGCTCAAAGCCATGGATCGATTCGGATATTCTCCACCATATTGTTACCCACTAATGGATGAGTATCCGTCGTTGGGGGACGTGGACGGGGGATCAATACTCTACCAATTAGATAGATACTCTAACCTGTTCTACTCTATCGTACTGTACTGTACTGTTAACCATAGCTCGCTGACTCGCTGGCTGTGAGTTTGGGGCACGGATCCTAGCTATCATGTCATACCCTCATATAAATGACGGGAAGTAAGGACTGCAGACACAGGATATACACAGTGTAATAGTTACCTTTATTCAGTGCTGTGATCCCTGCTTGTCTGGCTAGGCCGGCATGGCAATGAGCGAGGCATATGAACTACCAACTTTGCATGATACTTATGAAACCCTGACTATATGCTAAACACCCAAGTCTATGTGGTCACGATACTGAGAGTCGTGGATCTTCCGTGGCAAGTGGTCGTTGATCTCCTTCTTGGCTCCTAAACTGCGGTCTGACTACCAACTTCTGAGCCCGGATCCACGGTTGCGCGTCCCTTTTAAGGGGCCACTCCGTGTCATCCCTGGGGCTTGCCTACGTGGCTTCCTCACGCGTCATCAGATGGACTCGTCCTGCCTGCGTATCGTATCTAACTTCGGCTCGTCCGTCTTACGCGTGACTTTCACGGAGTGGTGGTTATGGTGACTCATCAACCATCAGTATCGTGCGTTATTGTCTATGAATGTTTATGTATTTCTGAGAGTCTCTGGGTGTGTATTCCATATCCTACAGTGACAACGTTGTGGAATTACGTTGTGAGGACGTAAATTTGTGGACTCCGGATTACGTTGTGACAACATTGGGTTTTTGGTTGTGACAACGTTGTGGAATTACGTTGTAAGGACGTCAGTTTGTGGACTCCGGATAACGAAGTCACAACGTTGAGGTTTTGGTTTTGCATAAAATTGTACTAACACTCTTAATATATGTAAACATGATAACAAACAATTTCATTTTTATTAATTGCTCTTTATTATAAAACATCTAAAACATGGCTAGACTCAGACATATTGCGCCCTCTCCATAATCATCCAAAGAAAGAGTGTATTTTGGGCTACTGCCTGGGCTGCTAACTTGATTGTGTGATGGGGTGCGGGATGGGGTGGTCTCTGGTGTATGTTCTGCATTTGGTCTCTACAAAATATTGATAGATAAATATTATTGTATTGAAATGTGTTCAGAAATGTAATTACTCAGAAAATATTTTACATTAATCAATTGAATAAAAAACAGATTTTAAAAACTGAATATGCAATTTAAACAACTCATCTTTTTTGTGAAGCGTCTGCCACCTTTCTTTGCTTGGAACATGTTTCAGAAATTCACATATCTTGTGATCGATTGCAGAGGCCTTTTCCTTGTGGCTTTCGTTGCAAATTTCTGCAAATAAATATTGATTGTTTTCAACAATTATTATGTAAAACAATTTGCCGATATTCTAATTCATATAATGAGCTGACCACATATATTTATGTGCATATATATATAAATATATATATCTTGCCTGATTTTAAATTATGTATTTAATGTTTCTAAAGAATTAAAAAAATGTATTCAAATTTCAAGTTTCTTAACATTTATAGTTCAGATGAGGAATCTTATGAAAACTAGTTTTCCCCATCAGAGGGCAGTACAAATGAACATTAGTACCAAAACCAACACTAGGGGGCAGATTAAGGATTCAAATTTATGGATATCCAACTGTCATTTTATACTGTGCAAACAACCAAATTTCATGAATTTGAAATTTGTTTTTCCCTTATAATACCCTTTTAAATGTGAAATAATATAAATATGTTCAACTTTGTATGAACAGAATTTTGTATTCCTCCTCCCAAACCAAGTCTGGCCAGATCACCATGCATGCAGTTTCAGTCGATGTGGCTAAAATATCAATGAAAACATTCTTTAAATGTTCCCATTTTGTGCCACAAACATTCATGTAACTAAACATTCAATTTACATACCTTAATTTGTTGATTAGCAGCAGAAATTTAGCAGAAAAGATTGATGGTTGAATTTTGGCAGTTGACCATGTGGTATATTTTAAACAGAGACTACTTTCGCTTCCTGTTTAAACTGCCACTAGGTGAAAAAACACAAGGTGGCTCCACGTGTAAATGCATTCAAGTTTCTGTTTTTCCAATTAAAAAAAAATATCTCTGGAAAATTTTAATTTAATATTATATTTTAATCTATAATGCAAATAAAATATGATTTTGAGGCACACTTTTTTTTGGAGAAAATCTTAGTAGATATTAGTCCAATTAGTAGATATTAGTCCAATTAGTAGATATTAGATATGTTCCATGGTTCGATTTAAAAATTTTCAATTTGTCACAACGTTGTCACAACGTTGTCACACCATGAGAATCACGACGTTGTATTACAACGTCCAGGCAACGTCCTATCAACGTTGTATCATAATGTTGTAAATAGGTTGAGATCTGACGTTGGTACTCAACGTTGTCACAATGTTGTCACAACGTAAAAGTACAACATTACCAGATAACAACCTTCTCACAACGTTGTAGCTACGTTGTGTGTTTGCTGGGTAACTGGCAAGCTGATGGAATTACATTGGCTGCCGGTGGAGGCAAGTATAGATTTTAAAATAGCATTATTGAAATGGAAGGTACAGAATGGCTGTGTGCCTGGGTACTTATCACAGCTATTGATACCTAGAAATTGGGCAAAATCCCTGAGGTCTACAGATAATAATGAATATATGGTACCAAAAACTAATATGAAAACATATGGGGACCATGCTTTTACAGCATGTGTGCCCAAAACCTCGAATGCCCTACCCCTTGAAGTGATAAATGTAATGGTGTCTGACTGTAAGATAATTCTTGAAATGTTTCCCATCAGGCAATATTATTTGCTGAGCTAATTTTGGCCCTATGATAGTGAAGAATGAGCTAAATTTATTTGCTATTTCTAGTTTATTGGAATTTTTTTCATCACTGTCCTGAAAGAAATTAAGAAAATCTTTTTTCTTTTTAGTTTTATTCAGTATACTATTAATTGTACTCCAAGTTCCTTTTAAAAGATTGTCCCTATACTAATAGATATATGCCACAAAAACTAGTAAAGTTTAACAAATATATAGATTTCATAATTCCCCTTGTGATCCATTTAGACTTTTTATGTTTATATTTGTTAAACTTTACTAGTTTTTGTGGCATATATCTATTATTAGCATCCTGAACGACCTTATGTATTATGTTATAGGTGTAGGATATAGATTACACACCCAGAGACTCTTGAAAACATATAGACATTCATAGACAATCACGAACGCTATTGATGGTTGATGCATTACTATAACCACCACACTGAGAGATCACGTGAGGGCGGACGAGCCCATGTCGGATATGCAGCCAGGACGAGTCCATCACGTACAGGCGGACAAGCCTTTGTCGGGTACGCAGGCAAGACGAGTCCATTCGGTGTCGCGTAAGGAAGCCACCCAGGCAAACTCCACACATGACGCGCAGTGATCCTTTAAAAGGGCCCGCAACCATTGGATCCGCGGAGATAGAGAAGCGGGAGAGCAGAACCTGGAGACCGGAGAAGCAGATAGGATCTCATAAGTATCATGCATTTGGGTAGTTCATATGCCTCGCTCATTCCCATGCCGGCCTAGCCAGACAAGGAAGACTCACAGCACCGAATAAAGGTAACTATTGTGTCATGTATATCCTGTGTCTGCAGTCATTACCTGCCACCTTCACCTGGGTAGATAGGGTAGCTAGGATCCGTGCCCCGACTCACAGCCAGCGAGTTAGCGAGTTATACTTATTGTACAGTACAGTACGGTAGAGTAGAGTATCCATCTATGGTAGAGTATTGATCCCCCGTCCACGTCCCCCAACGACGGATACTCTCCATCAGTGGGTAACAATTGGTGGAGTAATCTGAATCGATCTATGGCTTTGAGTGTTGCTGATACTGTATGGAGATCCTGACTGCCGCCCTGCTACTTGAATATAAGTCTATGTTGCTCAGATCTTCGAAAAAGCTTTCCACCAAGCTGCAAGTGGCGCGCGATCCTCCGGTAGCAGAAGACGATTCTACATATCAAGGTGAGTTAGAATTACTTTTCCAAGATTCTCCCGAGAAACAAAATGACCAAGTGAGTGATTCCGTAAGAGTGGAGCCTCCCTCTAGTCCTCCCCTGTCAGATCTCACCACCTCCTCTGGTGTGCACACCTCCCCTTCTACGAGTGGTGCTCAATACGACTGCCAGCACAGGTAGCACTACTTCATCTGAGACTCCCGCACTACGCCCAAAGGCTTCTATCTCGTCTGATTCCGACTCAGACGTACAATTTGGTCCCTTCCATATTGCAGACAGTGACCAAGAGTCCTTCACCTTTTCTGAGGTGCCTGCTCAAGTTATTGACTCTGATCAATCGGGCTCTGATCGTGCACGATCCCCATCAGCAGAGATGGCTGAAAACGAGAATATACATGAGATGTTCCAACAAATAATGGGCCACCTGCGCAAAGTTGATATGGCTGGCGCTCAAACTGACATTGTAGATATGTTACATGCACAATCTAGAGACAACAGAATTCATCACCAGAGGCAAGGCTCAAAATCACTCCTCCCTCTCCCATTTTATGGCAGGTCTACAGATGATCCCCTCCGTTTTATGAACAAATTCCTTACTTACACCCAACTCTCACATACTTCAGAAGACTTGAAGGTTCCCACTTGTCGTATGTTGTTACATGGTGCGGCAGACGTTTGGTATACTTCTCTGCCTGTAGATGTCACTAGCTCCTGGGATTCCTTCTATGCAGCTTTCATTAAATTTTTCGGTAGCGAGACAAACGCTTGGCTGCTTGAGCAATCGCTAGACGCTAGAATTCAACAAGAAAAAGTGGTGATCCACATGTAACATGGATGAGAAAAAAAAAACCAAACAAACCAAAACTGTCAACAAACAGAACAAAAATTAAAATAAACAAAACAAAAATATAAATAAAAAAAACAAAAATTACAGCAAACAAAACAAAAATTAAAAGAAACAAAAAAACACAAAATGAAATATTATCTTGATTCATCTTTTAAAATTATTTAATTTGGTATATGAACGATTTTTTTAGCACAACTTTATGCAAAGATGTGCCTTTTCATGCTCGATTACGTAAGTATCCCTAATATCGCTCAGGCGCTTACCGCAAATCATCGATCTTATTTTTGCATGTCATCTGACTTCTAATTGTCCAATTTACACCAAATTTGAACTAAACTCACTGATAATCCCTTGTTCTAGCGATTGGGAAGCATTTCCAAGCAATCTAAAGGGATAATTTTGTGCAGCGATGGGCGATGACGATGTTGTCATATCAGCGGGATGCTTATTGGCTTTGCCGAGCCGGTAAACTTAAGTGTTCTCAAATCACCCATCGGCAAAGAACAAATTGAACTAAACTTACTGAAAATTCCTTGCTCTAGTGGTTGGGAAGCATTTTAAAGAGATAACTTAATGCAACGATGGGCTAACACGATGACATCAATCCTGCTTTGTTTACATGACGCACTTCTTTTCTTTTGTTCACTTCTTTTAGATATGTATTCATTCGCCGGACGCATGCACGAATTGGAATCTTTCGCAAGCAGACGACGAACACTCCACAGTGGCGTCAGTTGCTTTAACAATTATGACCACAGAAAAAACCAAATTACAGCCCACAGGAAACGACTACCCATTTCCCATGATCGTACTGATCACAGAATAACACAGATAGTTCCTTTTTTTGACAAGCATTGCCTATTGGCAATGCTTGTCAAAAAAGGAACCATCCGTGTTACAAAAAAAGAAAGAATCTGCTGAAACCTATATTAACGTTGTTCTGAGCCAGTGCCAGAGGTTGCAAAAGGAGGACATGGAGACAAAGAAAATATTGGTCAGAGGTCTCCTCCCTAATCTTAAGGCTTTTGTAGTGGGAAAGTCACCTAAAACACTTGATGATACTATTGAACAGATCAAATTGGCAGAGACCGTTTGTACGATGACCAGTGATTCATCTGCCTCTCTAAACGGCTTAGAATTGCACCCTGATGTAACGTCTCAATTTTTAGCACAGCAGACCTCCACCCTTGCTGCTATTCGCGAAGAAGTTGCGGATGTGAGCAAAGGGGTTCATAGGCTTGGTAGCCGTCCCGAAGAAGGCGATTCCTTTTGCTTCTTCTGCAGGAATTCCGGCCACTGGATCAGAGAGTGCAAAGCGCGTCACGATTGTGGCTATTGCGGGCGGGACTCCCACATGTTTATTCATTGCCCTGAGAAACCCCGTGGCTCCATTGATCAAGTCTCCCGTGGCCCACCGCGGGTTGACAACCGGCCCAACCGGCTCAATGGTCGATTTGAGCCTGGGGATGGCCGTGGCCGCTATGATCCCAATAATGGTAGGAATGGCCAACGCCCTTTCCAGAATAGACCCTATTCAGGTACCAGGCAAGGCAACGACGGAAGAAACAATTCTGGCCACCCTCCCTTCAACGACCAGCGTCGTTCTGGGCCTCGACCGGACAATAGGTCCCAGTATAGGCAGGAAAACTATTGACTCCTGTCCCGACCCGTGAGCAACGTGATAGGAGTAGTGCTTCATTTAATATAGCAATAAATCAAAGTAAACCAGACATATTGAACGCGGTTCACTGTTATTTTGCAGAGATGTCCTCTAGTCCTCTTAGCCCACAGGACGATTCTCGAGTGCCTGTTTGCCCCATCTCTGCACCTGAGGAAACCCCTACTGTTTTAGACAATGATATCAAATTTTTTCCTCTTTCCCAGGATGGTCGAATCACAACAAGAAAAAATTTTAGCTCCATTGATGCATTATTAGATACGGGTGCACAACGTAGTATCATTATCACTCTTGCCTCCTTACATGAATTCTGCCCTGATAATTCCTTCTCACGACAAGTCACAGAGGAACTGGTGCTAATAAGCTGGCGCTCTAACCAACTGTGCCACAGCCCGTGGCCTGTATGATAGTCGTTATATAAATATTAAAGAACTCTCTCGGTGGGATGCCAATTCTTGGTTTTGCCGAGTAAACATATAGATGTAGATGTGTTACCCACTATTGGAGAGTATATCCGTCGTTGGGGGACATGGACGGGGAATCAATACTCTACCAGATAGATAGATACTCTAACCTGCTCTACTCTACCGTACTGTACTGTACCATAAGCATAGCTCGCTAACTCGCTGGCTGTGAGTTGGGGCACGGATCCTAGCTACCCTATTGTACCCTCATAAAGATGACAGGCAATACGGACTGCAGACACAGGATATACACAGTGCAATAGTTACCTGTATTCAGTGCTGTGATTCCTCCTTGTCTGGCTAGGCCGGCATGGCAATGAGCGAGGCATGTGAACTACCCAATTGCATGATACTTATGAGACCCTATCTATACGCAAAACATCCAAGTCTATGTAGTCACGATACTGAGAGTCGTGGATCTTCTGTGGCAAGTGGTCGCTGAACACGGATCCAACGGTTGCGCGCCTCTTTTAAGGTATTTGGATACTCTGGCATTTCATAGTTTAATTTTTCTAGTTTTTTGCATATTGAAACAGAAGACATATCCTGAGTCAAAAACAATTTTTATTTGTACATTTACCATCTGTATATTTTTTTATAGCTGTCACTAATAATGGGAAAAATCAATATTTTACAATAAATTTAGTGAATAACATAATTCAGTTAAAATGCATCCCATGTAACATTAAGGAAAAGAAATATAACTTTTATATTTAAGTTTACATTGTTTATCAATAACAAGCATGTTTTGCATGAAATTAGTACTTTTTCTATTTATAGATTGCTTGATAACACAACAGTGGCGCCATGTAGTGGCATAATCTTACTGCAATATTCCACATCTAATGCATTTATTTAATTTTGGCTAGTTTAATTTCTTAGTTACTTTGCTAAAAATGAAGGTAAATATGTATTCTATCATATAATGGAAAAACATATGGATGTCACCACATTATTTCCTTCTGAAAAATTAATTATTTGAAATAGAATATGCGCAAATATGGGCGAAATTATAGAAAAGTGACATTTTTTGTCCATTATTGAGGCTGAAAGATGTAATTACAACATATGTCATTTAAATGATATAATTTGAATCTGGGAAACTTCTTTAATGCCTTTATTCACATATTTTGACCATGCTTTTGGGTAAAATGATTGATGACAGCCCTTTTCATTAATTTTCATTTTAATGTCTCAGAATGAGCAAAGCTGATTTGATTTTTGGTGGGAAAGGTTTTACAAGTGGAAGTACATTTATTTAAGATTTCATTTACTAGACAACTCCAATTTGCCATTTTTTCCACCAGGTGGAGATGGTGCTACTGTGGCTCCACCTACAACCAGGGTATCCAAATACCTTAAAGCATTCATGAAACCTGGAAGGTTCCAGGCGATTTTACAGTGGTTTAAGGTATATGAAAACAATATATGATCTTAAAATTGACATACATATAGGCTATCTATCTGAAATCCACTAAAGAACATCTGCCCTGAGAATTATGATTTTTTGTGACCACCAAGTACTGCCAGTACTAAACAGGAAGTGTGTTGTGTGACCTTGACCTTTGAACTGTCAGGGGGCTCCGTAAGTCACAGGAGGTGTTGTTTACCAATTGTCAAAATTGGAGCAACACATTTTTGGCCATTTTTTTCCACTATTTAGAGAATGAATTGGAAGATAACACTTATCATGATGATAGTGCCTTTTCTTGGCTTTCTTTTGGTGGTAAATTTTGTTAAAAACGGATGAATATTTATGAAGTTATAAATGAAGAAAAATCATTATTTTTTATATTATATATGTTTGCAAAAAAAGGTTTTAAAAAATTCTATACAGCCCAGCTTTTAAGGTGGAATCCATGCAGCCTTTGATGTCTTCCCATTCAGTGGTGTGAAAAACCCCAAATTTCATCAAAGAGGGTCAAATCATAAATTTTACTGATACCAATTATCAGCATTCACATTTTTGCCATACAAAGTCCTTGTGATTTAAGGCCAAACCAGTGATCAAAGGGTTTAATGTCACTTTTTCAATATCAAAGCCTTTAAGTTAAGGGGGATTCCATGAAACATTTGAGTCATGTCTTCTCTTTTTGACAAAAAGGTTTTCACATGCATAGGATACTTTTCAAATAAATAGTATACTTTTCCCATAAAGATATATCTTTCACAACCATAAGATATTTGTCACAACCATAAAATATTTTTCATAACCATGAGTTATTTCATTGATTCAAATAATATTAAAATAATCTTATGTTGTTCTGAAGTATACTCCTGGCAATAAATTGATAAATTGTACAAAACATCACCCTGTTTCCCAAGCTGGACAGGTGCACAACTGGTAACTCATTAGGTGTTTACACAAGATCACATACCAGCTAAACAAAGCTTGTTGACAAAGTGTTCAATTGCTGGTGTAGGTTTTAGCAGACAACTGATCAACTTTCAAGTGCCACAGAAATTTGTTAACAGAGAATATTTTGGGTACTACTACATAAAAGCACTGTTTAGGGTATAAACATTCATGTTATGTAAAGAAAATGTGTCTGAAAGTCAGGTTTCATGAATGCTTTAAGGGACCACTCCGCGTCATCTGTGGGGGCTTGCCTACGTGGCTTCCTCACGCGTCATCAGATGGACTCGTCTTGCCTGCGTATCCAACATCGGCTCTTCCGCCTACACGTGGTCTCACAGAGTGGTTGTTATGGTGACTCATCAACCATCAGTATCGTTCGTTATTGTCTATGAATGTCTATATATTTCCAAGAGTCTCTGGGTGTGTATTCTATATCCTACAGATGAACTCAACCTTTTCATTCTCGCCATTGTCCACCATACAACAACAGTCAAATACCACTCAGATTGGCTGTGATTTAGTGCACAGATTGTTGCGAGCGCCCAGAATGACGTCATTTAGCGCCCAGATCAGTTGTGAGCGACCAGAATGACGCGATTTAACCAGATTGGTTCAGATTTACTGCACAGATTGGTTCAGAGCTCTCCCACCCCTGTGACTTGAAAGTTTTAATGAAAAAGGAACTCTTTTTGACAGTTGAGCATTTTTCACGTACTTTTTTGAAAATGTTTCATTTTGGCGTAAAAAGAGTTCCCTCAGAAAATCTGCCACCAGAGGACACTCACTACCAACACCCATAAATACCCTTAAGACCTAGTTTAAGAGAAACAGCATTTGGTCCTCCTTGTTATCTTCTGGTTGGGCTGGTCGGAGCAATATGACCCGACGTAGCCTCCAGAGCTCTGCTCGCGCAAGTCGGGGTTCCACAACTACTTAAGACCCCTGGGGAAAGACCATGTGCTTGTCCCGCCGAGTTCGGTAAGTTTATTGCTGTACTTACTTAAACTTGACATATTTTCTCATGAGATGACTACAGGGTTACCATAGAAACCATAATACAATATATCATGTACTGTGGATTTTGTTGCGATTCTTGTATTTTATGGGGTTTGTCATTATATAGTGCCTTCTTGAGGCTTATTGCATTCATTATGGTATTTTTAGGGGCTTTTGGGATCAAAATGTTTGAATAGAAATGTTTGTATGTACATACTAGATAACATCAAACTTGGATTTAAATCATAAAACCCAACCATTTGCAAGTTTTAAAAATGACACTTCACTGAATTAGGCGGGAATCAGCTTTTGTATATTGGTGCGTCCAGAAATGGATATTGAAGGGGGTGTTCAGATTTAACAAATTTCACAATTTATATCATTTGGCATTTCTTCTTCTTATAGGACTTTGTATGATATTTGTGAACACGAATATGCCAAAAAAATAATAAATACTTGTACAGAAAAGATACTGTAGTGTACCCCATTTTAACAAATGTAAAACCCTGGACATGCCACCGATGCCTTTCACACACTGTCCTTCTGTGACGTCACACTGATACAAGTCACTCTGTGATGAACGCGCCATTTATCAAACGCGCATCGTGCCGAATGCAATAAGCCCTTCTTGATGAGTGCAGTGACAAGCCAAAAAAACGTCGATCTCCAACCGTTATTTACCATAGTAAATATCGAAAGGTCACTCTTTATTATATAGAGATAGTAGTAGGCCAATATTTATATGTACAAGTGCCTTCGGCTGGGAAAGGATGCTGTCTCTCTCTGTTGTGGCTATCTCTCACTTATGCAGCTGTCTCTCACTGCTATAGCTGTCTCTCACTGTTGCAATTATCTCTCACTTATGCAGCTGTCTCTCCCTTGTACAGCTATCTCACTGATGCAGCTGTCTCTTACATGTGCAGCTATCTCACACTTATGCAGCTGTTTCTCACTTGTGCAGCTATCTATCTCTGCTGTAACTACCCCTCACTTGTGCAGCTATTTCTCACTGTTGTGACTATCTCTCACTTTGCAGTTATCTCACTTATGCAGCTGTCTCTCACTTGTTTAGTTATCTATCTGTGTCACACAGTATAACTGTCTCACTTTTGTAACTATCTCTCACTTATGCAGCTGTCTCTCACTTGTGCAGCTATCTATCTCTGCTGTAACTGTCTCTCGCTGTTGTAATTATCTCTCACTTATGCAGCTGTCTCTCCCTTGTACAACTATCTCTCACTGATACAGCTGTCTCTCACTTATGCAGCTGTCTCTCACTTGTGCAGCTATCTATCTCTGCTGTAACTCTCTCTCGCTGTTGTAATTATCTCTCACTTATGCAGCTGTCTCTCACTTGTTCAGTTATCTATCTGTGTCACACAGTATAACTGTCTCACTTTTGTAACTATCTCTCACCTATGCAGCTGTCTCTCCCTTGTACAACTATCTCTCACTGATACAGCTGTCTCTCACTTATGCAGCTGTCTCTCACTTGTGCAGCTATCTATCTCTGCTGTAACTGTCTCTCGCTGTTGTAATTATCTCTCACTTATGCAGCTGTCTCTCCTTTGTACAACTATCTCTCACTGATACAGCTGTCTCTCACTTATGCAGCTGTCTCTCACTTGTGCAGCTATCTATCTCTGCTGTAACTCTCTCTCGCTGTTGTAATTATCTCTCACTTATGCAGCTGTCTCTCCCTTGTACAGCTGTCTCACCGATGCAGGTGTCTCTAACATGTGCAGATATCTCTCACTTATGCAGCTGTTTCTCATTTGTGCAGCTATCTATCTCTGCTGTAACTGTCTCTCGCTGTTGTAATTATCTCTCACTTATGCAGCTGTCTCTCCCTTGTACAACTATCTCTCACTGATACAGCTGTCTCTCACTTATGCAGCTGTTTCTCATTTGTGCAGCTATCTATCTCTGCTGTAACTACCCCTCACTTGTGCAGCTATCTCTCACTGTTGTAACTATCTCTCACTTTGCAGTTATCTCACTTATACAGCTGTCTCTCACTTGTTCAGTTATCTATCTGTGTTATAATTGTGTCACTTTTGTAACTATCTCTCACCTATGCAGATGTCTCTTCCTTGTACAACTATCTCTCACTGATGCAGCTGTCTCACATATATGCAGCTATCTCTCACTCATGCATATCTCTGCTGTAACTGTCTCTCGCTGTTGTTATTATCTCTCACTTATGCAGCTGTCTCTCCCTTGCACAGCTATCTCACTGATGCAGCTGTCTCTTGCATGAGCAGGAATCTCACTTATGTAACTCTCATTTGTGCAGCTATCTCTCACTGCTGTAACTATCTCTCACTGCTGTAACTATTTCTCACTTTGCAGTCATCTCACTTATGTAGCTGTCTCTCATTTATGCAGCTATCTCTCCCTGTTGTAACTGTCTCACTATTGCAGCTATCGCTCAATATTGCAACTATTGTAACTATTTCTCACTTGTTGTAACTATCTCTCACTTTGTCATGTCTCAATGCAGCGCTATCTCTCAATTATGCAGATATCTCTTATTCATGCAGCTATCTCTTATTTATACAGCTATATCTTATTTATGCAGTTATCTCTTATTTATGCAGCTATCTCTTATTTATGCAGCTATCTCTTATTTGTGCAGCTATCTCTCATTTATGCAGCTATCTCTCAGTTATGCAGCTATCTCTTATTTATGCAGTATGCAGCTATCTCTTATTTATGCAACTATCTCTTATCTATGCAGTTATCCTTTATTTGTGCAGCTATCTCTTATTTATGCAGCTATCTCTTATTTATGCAGCTATCTCTTATTTATGCAGCTATCTCTTATTTATGCAGCTATCTCTTATTTATGCAGCTATCTCTTATTTATGCAGCTATCTCTTATTTATGCAGCTATCTCTTGCTGTTGTAACAGTCTATCACTTGCTATCTCTCACTTGTGCAGCTATCTCTCAATCGTGGTGGCTAAAAATATCTGCATTTCACCCATATAGACCACTTTTGTACAAAACCTAGCAGGGCCTCAATAAGTAGGTCAATAAATAGGTCAATTTACAAAAATACAAATAAATACAAATACAAATTTTATTCTCAAGAGAGGTCGCCACTAGTGCGACATGGGAGAAAAAGAACTGGTGGTGCCCCCTGACAGTTACAAGGTGGTGGGCACCCCATACAATTGTTGTCTATTATGGGTAGTTCACACAGTAACTATAAATGTGATAGTGGAATAAAATACAAAGTACAAAATACTTAAATAATATAATCTAGTAGAAATAGCGATAATTATGCCATTTGCTATTTACAAGTTGTATGGGTATATACATACATGTTTATAGTTTGCACCTAGACTACCCATACTGGGTAGTATCCTATGAACTAGTATAATTGTGACAATATGCGGTGAATATGTAATCATGCTCTTGTTGGCTTAAGGAGCGATTCTGACATGTAAAGTCTAATTAAAGTGATTCATGATTATGTTGACAAATTTGGAGAGTGAGGTTAGCTCTTTCAAATACAAATACAATACAAATACAAATTTTATTCTCAAGAGAGGTCGCCACTAGTGCGACATGGGAGAAAAAGAACTGGTGGTGCCCCCTGACAGTTACAAGGTGGAGGGCACCCCATACAATTGTTGTCTATTATGGATAGTTCACACAGTAACTATAAATGTGATAGTGGAATAAAATACAAAGTACAAAATACTTAAATAATCTAGTAGAAATAGCGGTAATTATGCCATTTGCTATTTACAAGTTGTATGGGTATATACATACATGTTTATAGTTTGCACCTAGACTACCCATACTGGGTAGTATCCTATGAACTAGTATAATTGTGACAATATGCGGTGAATATGTAATCATGCTCTTGTTGGCTTAAGGAGCGATTCTGACATGTAAAGTCTAATTAAAGTGATTCATGATAATGTTGACAAATTTGGAGAGTGAGGTTAGCTCTTTCACATCTGTGCTATTGAGAAGATGCTTCATACTAGTGATATTAGGATTTCTAATGTATGCTGTGCCTATATGTCTATCCCGCTCTACCCTGAAGTGTTCACAAACTAGGAGGTAGTGGTGCTCATCCCCAACAGACTTGTCATTGCATAAAGTACAAAGCCTTCTTTCTCGTGGGATGTTATTGTAACGGCCCACCACAACTGGTAGTTTGTGGTTATTTGTTCTGAATTTAGTGAGTGATATGGAAAGATTTGGCTCCAGGAGTGTGAGGTAGTTTTCAAATTGGAGTGAGGATTTAAATTTACTATAGTTGTCACAGGTGCTTGAGCTGGCCAGATCTGCCTCCCATTGATTTGAGTAGTGGGCCTGTAGCCTCTGTTCAAAAAGTGCTTTTAATAATCTGGGATTCAACTGATCATGAGGGGCCTCCCACAGGTGCTCTAGACCCAGGTCCTTCAGGGTGGAATCAATTTGTGACAGCCAGCTTGACTTGTATTCACCCTTTAGGTATAACTCTTTCATTTTGTGATAAATAGCTCCTGATATTTTGCTTGATTTACCAGTATTAATTCTGACCCAGAAATTCAACATTCTCTGTTTGATGTATTTCTCCATCTTGCACCTACCAAGTTCTCCCAGAACAATGTTGTTAATGGACTTGGAGTTCACTTTGAGGATATATTTACAATATTGGTAATGGAAAGTTTCCAGATTTTTTATATTTGAAAACCCCCATACTTCTGAGCCATACAATAAGATTGGTAGGATACAAGTGTCAAACAGGTTCAGTTGTATATCAATGGGTAGCTGTAGCCTTCTGGCTTTAGCTGTAATACTATATGCTGCCCTTTTGGCCTGAAGGATCTGCTTGTCAATTGCTTTAGTGAATTTCCCATTAAAATTAAATGTTACACCAAGGTATACATAATCTTTCACTACTTCCAATTTATGCAAACCCAGGAAGAAGTCTGGTGGTTTCCTAACCAGGCCTCTGGAAAATATAACAATTTTGGTCTTAGAAGTATTTACCTCAAGTTTCCATTTGTCACAATAGTTTTTTAGGGCATCTAGCATTGACTGCAGATCCTTGGGCGTCTCACTTAACAGTATGGTATCGTCAGCATACAAAAGGGCATAAAGTTTAATATAGCAATCGAGTCTATCAACATTAAACTCCACTTCAACACCGTTAGAGTAACCGCTTAAATAATTGGTCAGATCATTTAGAAATATTGAAAAGAGTAAGGGAGACAGGTTTTCCCCCTGCCTCACACCTATATTACATTCGAAGAACCTTGACACATCGCCACCATTTTGAATGCAGGATTTTGCATTGTTGTACATGTTTTGGATAACGTTAAAAACTTTGCCTTTGATACCTAGACTAATTAATTTATGCCAGAGGTGGTGCCTGTCAACAGTGTCAAAGGCCTTCCTATAGTCAACAAATGCTACATATAGTCTCTTTTTCTTGCTGGTGTACATATCAATTATACAGTACAAGGTAAAAACATGGTCAAGGGTGGAGTAACCTGGTCTAAAGCCAGTCTGTTCCTCACCTAGTAGATTATTACTTTCCAGAAAAAGTGAGAGTCTGGCGTTAAGCAGAACTGTGAATAATTTTCCCATACAGCTTAGTAGGGTTATCCCTCTGTAGCTGTCGGGGTCACCTCTGTCTCCCTTACCTTTGTAAATTGATACAATTATACCTTCGCACCAGTCTGAGGGAATGAGGCCTGTATTTAATATTAGGTTGAAGTATCTAGTAATTAGAGTTATCATACTTGCTGGGCTGTGCTTAATAAATTCATTAATAATTGCGTCTAGCCCACTAGCCTTCCCATTACGCAACTTGCATGTCTGCTTCCTCAGTTCATCCTCAGTGAAGGCTGAATTGAAAGGATCTGTGCTATTGAGAAGATGCTTCATACTAGTAATATTAGGATTTCAAATGTATGCTGTGCCTATATGTCTATCCCGCTCTACCCTGAAGTGTTCACAAACTAGGAGGTAGTGGTGCTCATGTTTTGGATAACGTTAAAAACTTTGCCTTTGATACCTAGACTAATTAATTTATGCCAAAGGTGGTGCCTGTCAACAGTGTCAAAGGCCTTCCTATAGTCAACAAATGCTACATATAGTCTCTTTTTCTTGCTGGTGTACATATCAATTATACAGTACAAGGTAAAAACATGGTCAAGGGTGGAGTAACCTGGTCTAAAGCCAGTCTGTTCCTCACCTAGTAGATTATTACTTTCCAGAAAAAGTGAGAGTCTGGCGTTAAGCAGAACTGTGAATAATTTTCCCATACAGCTTAGTAGGGTTATCCCTCTGTAGCTGTCGGGGTCACCTCTGTCTCCCTTACCTTTGTAAATTGATACAATTATACCTTCGCACCAGTCTGAGGGAATGAGGCCTGTATTTAATATTAGGTTGAAGTATCTAGTAATTAGAGTTATCATACTTGCTGGGCTGTGCTTAATAAATTCATTAATAATTGCGTCTAGCCCACTAGCCTTCCCATTACGCAACTTGCATGTCTGCTTCCTCAGTTCATCCTCAGTGAAGGCTGAATTGAAAGGATCTGTGCTATTGAGAAGATGCTTCATACTAGTAATATTAGGATTTCTAATGTATGCTGTGCCTATATGTCTATCCCGCTCTACCCTGAAGTGTTCACAAACTAGGAGGTAGTGGTGCTCATCCCCAACAGACTTGTCATTGCATAAAGTACAAAGCCTTCTTTCTCGTGGGATGTTATTGTAACGGCCCACCACAACTGGTGGTTGAAAACAAAGCTCTAATACAGAAATATAGGCATATTGGGAGGTAATTTTCATTTTTAATGTAATTATGACAACAAATAAGTGATAACTGTGCCATTCATAATATGCTAAAGGTGCAACCCTTCACATAAACTTGCAAAACAAAAGTGAAGTGGAGATTAGTTCAGCGTCACTTCCACCAGAGGGCAGGCTACGTGGTGACGCAACAGCGAGATGACACGCTCTTATCAGTGGCGAATTTTATAGCAGCCCATACCTCACACAGCAACTTTTTTTTTTTTTTTCAAATCTCGTCACCCTTCCTCTCTGATCACGTTCATACTTTTTTGTAACACGGATGGTTCCTTTTTGACAAGCATTGGCTGTACACGATTGGGTCCGGCAAGTTAGCCCGGGTTATCCCGTTTCTCCACGATTGGAGCCGGCGGGTTCCGGTGGCGGAAGGCGCCCTGCGCCCTGTGAATACCCTCGGCGAATTCGGCGGAACAAAATGGAGGATCCGGCGATCTGCCGCTCTCGCCGCCGGCTAAACGGCGGGTGCCAATCGTGTACAGCCATTGCCGACAGGCAATGCTTGTCAAAAAAAGGAACTATCTGTGTTATTCTGTGATCGGTACAATCATGGGAAATGCGTATTCATTTCCTGTGGTTTGTGATTCGGTTTTTTCTGTGGTCATTATTGTTGAAGCAACTGACGCCACTGTGGAGCGTTCATCTTGTGCATGCGCTATAGACTGGTCCCCGGCGCAGTGTCAAGAACATCGTGTTGATACACAGAGGTCGGCACCAGTCTAGCGTATGAATACGTTCATATAACAAGTAAACAAAGATAAAGAAGTGCGTGATGACAAAAAGTTGAAGACGGCAATATCGTCATCGCCCATCGATGTGAAATTATCAATTCACATTGCTTAGAAATGTTATCCAATCGAAAGAGCATGAAATTCTGATCAATAATATGCGTTCCTATAACTTGTAAACAAAGATTACGAAGACAAAATGCTCATCTACAAGTTTACCGGCTCGGCAAAGCCAATAGGCATCCCGCCAAAATGACAACATCGTCATCGCCCATCGATGCACAAAATTATCCCTTTGATTGCTTGGAAATGCTTCCCAATCGCTAGAACAAGTAATTTTCAGTAAGTTTAATTCAAATTTGGTGTAAATCGGACAATTAGAACAGAAATGGCATGGAAAAGTCTTATAACAAAACATACCGAGTCGGGAAGCTGGGTGAGCGGATTCAGTGAGTTGGCCGAAGGCGAAGGGTATTCGTCCGCCATCACCAACGAACTGAATCAGCTCACACAGCTGACCGACGAGTGTATGTTTTGTTTTTATACCTCAGACAACTACTGTATTTTTAAAAAATGATACATGAAACAAGATATTTATCGTTACAAACATTTGTAAACAAAGCGCACCTCATTTGACCCCGTCACGTGACCCGAAAATGGCGCGTACAGCCATAGACTGGTTGCCGCCATCTGTGTATATACACGATGTTCTTGACACTCGATGGGGAACCAGTCTAAAGATGGCTAATCAATACTTTACAAATAATTGACATGCGCGTATTCATTCGAAATCGCATAAATATGCGCATCACTGAGGTATAAGATCGATGACTTGCGATTGCACCTGAGCGATAATAGAGCAATGAAACTCCGTAATGAAACGCTTTGTTTTGACGCGAAGGTCAAGGACGCTCGAGGGTTACGCTGTTCTCGACTTTCAAAGCGTAACTTCTGCTAATATTACGAAAATAACTGCATAAATCCGTTGTGGCGGATTATCCGTCATCATTTCACGGACATCCGTTCATCCGTCAACAAAATCCGCTGGATCCGCTACGTCCGACATCCGTACTTTACACACCACCAGCAACTTACATAATCGAGCATGAAAAGGCACATCTTTGCATAGAGTTGTGCTAAAAAATTCGTTCATATACCAAATTAAATGTTTTTAAAAGATAAATAAAGATAATTTCAACTACCCCCAGTTTGCAATGATTGTTTCATTTTGTGTTTTTTTGTTTATTTTAAATTTTGTTTTGTTTGTTGTAATTTTTGTTTAGTTTATTTTAATTTTGTTTTGTTTGTTGTAATTTTTGTTTTGTTTATTTTAATTTTTGTTCTGTTTGTTGTCAATTTTGGTTTGTTATTTTTTTTTCTCATCCGTGTTACATGTGGATCACCACTTTTTCTTGTTTATATATGTATGTAATAAGTCACTACTACAATAACCATATGAAGTAATTTCAACCACTATAACAGAAAATATTGTTGGACAAAGTTTATAATTAAAAAGTACATAAATGGGAACATTTTTATCACACTCCCACGCAGTGTCGCCACCGTCTCGACCATCCACCCTCTCCACCATCAACGATACCACCACTGCCACAGGTGCCTTTTTGGCTGCGATTTGCTCCCATACCCCAAATTTGTCACAATCGCTAGAGTTTATAGTTGAGTAAATTTATAAACTTTACATAGTTATCTGAATGGGTTGTAATCATTTCTGAAACATTGTACCAATAAAGGCAGAATTTACAATGTTACACTCAGAGTTTGCTGGGAACTATTTAAAAGTCATGCGGGGCTACATTCACAGGTACGTGATTTGAGGACAGACGACAAACAGCTGAAAGTAGTACCAACGGTCATATGCTAATCTGCCTGTGGCAGTGATGGGTCTTTGACCCGGGGCTGTGAGGAGTGTGCATTTTTATATAAATAGGAACGTTTTGTACAGAACGTAATATTATAACAAAACATACCGAGTCGGGAAGCTGGGTGAGCGGATTCAGTGAGTTGGTGATTGCGGAAGGATACCCTGAGCCGAAGGCGAAGGGTATCCGTCCGCCATCACCAACGAACTGAATCCGCTCACACAGCTGACCCGACGAGGCATGTTTTGTTTTTATACCTCAGACAACTACTGTATTTTTAAAAAATGATACATGAAACAAGATATTTATCGTTAAAAACATTTGTAAACAAAGCGCACCTCATTTGACCCCGTCACGTGACCCGAAAATGGCGCGTACAGCCATAGACTGGTTGCCGCCATCTGTGTATATACACGATGTTTTTGACACTCGATGGGGGACCAGTCTAAAGATGGCCGACGCAAAATAGTTCCAACTAATCAATACGTTACAAATAATCGGCATACTCGTATTCATTTGAAATCGCATCAATACGCGCATCACTGAGGTATAACCCATTAGGCCTTATACACATATCATATCATAGGAAATATCAGGGGCCCACCACTACCAACTTCGATAAAAATTGAGATAGAGATGTGAAACTTGGGCAGAGTATGTTATAGAATGTTGTGAACAACATATCACTCAGCTAAAAAAAAGTTTTTCCAATATGCATTTTTAGTGTTTTCTAGAAGGAAATATTTTTTTTAAATACCAGCCAGCTACACTTTGAGATTTTGGCTGTCAGCTGTTATCTTTTTACCAGCTGTTAAACTTACCAGCTCAGAATTTGTATGGAATTAACAGCTGTTAACTTTGTTCGTGGATGTTTGTCAATGCCAAATTTTTTTAACAGCTGGTAATGAACCAATTTCTTTAATAAATAATTAAATGTTAAAAACTTATAATTACAGAGTTTTTGCTCACATTTGAGTGGTTTTCATGGGAATATTCAAGGCAGTCGATGCTTGACATTGACTCACTGCCTGCTAGCATTTTACGTGCCAGATTTGCCTTGGCGGACTATCACACCAAATCTGTAGTTTGGATATCATCTGACTTTTTTACTTATTATAATGTTGAGCGGGCACTGTGGTTGGCCTCTCGCATCTGTTCTGCGACCTGGTGGTGAGAAATTCAACAAAAGCCTGTGTGTGAGATTTTACGGCTTGTTGGTGGTCAATATATTGTGATATGATAAATGTGTAATGACAAATAGGTGTAAACTCAACAGATGTCCAAACAAATCTCACTGATAAGGTGTGCACCCTCCAATGATAGAAAAGCAATATTTGAGTAACAGTAATTTAAAAAACCTCAGCTGAAAAGCTTTAAAAAATCTTATCTAATTTTCTATGATTGCATTCGAGTTGATTGCATTCCTGTTGTGTCCCAAAATATTTCTTTGTGAATAGATACAAAACTTTAGCAACATATAAAAAAAATACCAGCCTCCTCTCAGATTCATCACAATGATTCAGCCCTGTCACTCAGACCCATCACAAAGATTCAACTCTATCACTCAGACCCATCACAAAGATTCAACTCTATCACTCAGACCCATCACAAAGATTCAGCCCTGTCACTCAGACCCATCACAAAGATTCAAATCTATCACTCAGACCCATCACAAAGATTCAGCCCTGTCACTCAGACCCATCACAAAGATTCAACTCTATCACTCAGACCCATCACAAAGATTCAACTCTATCACTCAGACCCATCACAAAGATTCAACTCTATCACTCTGACCCATCACAAAGATTCAACTCTATCACTCAGACCCATCACAAAGATTCAACTCTATCACTCAGACCCATCACAAAGATTCAGCCCTGTCACTCAGACCCATCACAAAGATTCAACCCTGTCACTCAGCCCATCACAAAGACTCAGCCCTGTCACTCAGACCCATCACAAAGATTCAACTCTATCACTCAGACCCATCACAAAGATTCAACTCTATCACTCAGACCCATCACAAAGATTCAACTCTATCACTCAGACCCATCACAAAGATTCAACTCTATCACTCAGACCCATCACAAAGATTCAACTCTATCACTCAGACCCATCACAAAGATTCAACTCTATCACTCAGACCCATCACAAAGATTCAACTCTATCACTCAGACCCATCACAAAGATTCAACTCTATCACTCAGACCCATCACAAAGATTCAACTCTATCACTCAGACCCATCACAAAGATTCAACTCTATCACTCAGACCCATCACAAAGATTCAACTCTATCACTCTGACCCATCACAAAGATTCAACTCTATCACTCAGACCCATCACAAAGATTCAACTCTATCACTCAGACCCATCACAAAGATTCAACCCTGTCACTCAGCCCATCACAAAGATTCAGCCCTGTCACTCAGACCCATCACAAAGATTCAACCCTGTCACTCAGCCCATCACAAAGACTCAGCCCTGTCAGCCCATCACAAAGACTCAGCCCTGTCACTCAGACCCATCACAAAGATTCAACTCTATCACTCAGACCCATCACAAAGATTCAGCCCTGTCACTCAGACCCATCACAAAGATTCAAATCTATCACTCAGACCCATCACAAAGATTCAGCCCTGTCACTCAGACCCATCACAAAGATTCAACTCTATCACTCAGACCCATCACAAAGATTCAACTCTATCACTCAGACCCATCACAAAGATTCAACTCTATCACTCTGACCCATCACAAAGATTCAACTCTATCACTCAGACCCATCACAAAGATTCAACTCTATCACTCAGACCCATCACAAAGATTCAGCCCTGTCACTCAGACCCATCACAAAGATTCAACCCTGTCACTCAGCCCATCACAAAGACTCAGCCCTGTCACTCAGACCCATCACAAAGATTCAACTCTATCACTCAGACCCATCACAAAGATTCAACTCTATCACTCAGACCCATCACAAAGATTCAACTCTATCACTCAGACCCATCACAAAGATTCAACTCTATCACTCAGACCCATCACAAAGATTCAACTCTATCACTCAGACCCATCACAAAGATTCAACTCTATCACTCAGACCCATCACAAAGATTCAACTCTATCACTCAGACCCATCACAAAGATTCAACTCTATCACTCAGACCCATCACAAAGATTCAACTCTATCACTCAGACCCATCACAAAGATTCAACTCTATCACTCAGACCCATCACAAAGATTCAACTCTATCACTCTGACCCATCACAAAGATTCAACTCTATCACTCAGACCCATCACAAAGATTCAACCCTGTCACTCAGCCCATCACAAAGATTCAGCCCTGTCACTCAGACCCATCACAAAGATTCAACCCTGTCACTCAGCCCATCACAAAGACTCAGCCCTGTCAGCCCATCACAAAGACTCAGCCCTGTCACTCAGACCCATCACAAAGATTCAACTCTATCACTCAGACCCATCACAAAGATTCAGCCCTGTCACTCAGACCCATCACAAAGATTCAACCCTGTCACTCAGCCCATAACAAAGACTCAGCCCTGTCACTCAGACCCATCACAAAGATTCAGCTCTGTCACTCAGACCCATCACATGGGTTCAGCTCTGTCACTCAGACCCATCACATGGGTTCAGCCATTGTGAAACATTTGAGGTGTGACCAGGTATTTATCACAGATAACATTCATGATATTGAGACAACAGAGATATTCATTGCATTCTTTATTTTTTGTGTGTTATACATGTATAATGCACAAGACGTGGGTAATGGATCTATTGCTGATGTGGAAAGGTGGCAGGTGCTCAGAGATGGATTAGATAACTGAAAGCTCTGGAAGATAGTTGTGATAACTGAAAGTTTTGAGAGATGGATGTGATAACTGAAAGTTCTGAGAGATAGGTGAGATAACTGAAAGCTCTGGAAGATAGTTGTGATAACTGAAAGTTTTGAGAGATGGATGTGATAACTGAAATTTCTGAGAGATGGATGAGATAACTGAAAGCTCTGGAAGATAGTTGTGATAACTGAAAGTTCTGTGAGATATATTAGATAACTGAAAGCTCCAGAAGATAGTTGTGATAACTGTAAATTGTGTGAGATAGGAGAGATAATTGAAAGCTGTGAGAGATAAATGAGATAATTGAAAGCTGTGAGAGATAAGTGAGATAATTGAAAGCTGTGAGAGATAAGTGAGATAATTGGAAGCTGTGAGAGATAAGTGAGATAATTGGAAGCTGTGAGAGGAAAGTGAGATAACTAAAAACAATGGGAGATGGGTGAGACAACTGAAAGCCATGGGAGATAAATGTAATAACTGAAAGCCCCAAGAGATAGTTTTGACCTTATTTGGTCATCTTTGTGCCCATCCAATTAGTTTGGCACCAACTGGTCACAGCTTTTGATTTTCAGGAAACTATCAATGTTTGTTTTAATATGTAATGAATATTATTTAAATTTCATTCATGGGATTTGATGCAACGACATGCTTTACACAATATGCCGTACACAATATAACAGGATGCCCATCCCTGCTATGTACAAGGTGCATGTAGGTATGTATTAGCCTCAAAGACTCACTATCACTCCAGTGTAAGTGAGAAGTTATCTTGCCAGTTTTCACCTTTAAGTTTATGCCCCTTTCCTTGTTAATTACCTTGTCACATCCACGTGATTAGCTTCTTTGCCAAAATCTTGCCAAATAACGGAGTGCAGACAGATTGACTGGCAACTTCCTCTGAAGTTCATTATGAGTCTTTCTGGTACTCCTACCTCATTTCCTGAAACATTACAAGCAAACTTTGATCCAGAATGGAGGCGTTAATTATATTGAAAGCAACGACAACCACTATCGCAGGGAAATTCACTTATTTATTTATGTTTTGGGAACAGTGGCATGTCAAGCATTGGCTTTCAAAATCCACCAATTCCCTTTGTACATCCATATTTTGATATATATGTTTCTCCTGCAAGCTTCTTTTCCTGTGTTGTTGCCCCAGGGAAAAACATACTGTATGGTGGGAAAAGAAACACTGCATGATGGGAATATGTATGTATATTGTAATAGCAAAAGAAGCACTACATGGTGGGAAAAGAAGCATTGCATGATGGGAAAAGAAGCATTGCATGATGGTAGAAGAAGCACTGCATGATGGAGAATGAAGGACTTTGTGATAGAAAAAGAAGCACTGCAATAGTTTGTGGGAAATGAGGATGATTTAGATTTTCACTGGTCAAGAGAAAATGATTTTGTAGCAATGGGTAGCCATAAAACAGGTGTCATGAAGCTCATTGTAACATATTTTCCTTTAACTTGCATTTGAAATAGATAAAGTTAATTATGTATATATCTATTTATATCCAAACTTAATGACTATTAACTGAGATGTTGTTTCCAAAAATATTTTTTAAAGAGAAAATAGCATTTTTTAGTTGTTGGCTTTCTGTATAAAATAGAATTCCAGTAATGCAACATAATCAATATCTTCTTCAGATTTGCATGTTATATTTAGTAGTGAGATTGTAACATCAAATCAGTGATGTTATAATATTGGTCAATCAGATTTGTTTAAGGAAAAAAATAATGATTTTGATATCAGTGCAATAGATACCATGATTATTGATTTCTAATATCATTTCATGTTGGAATAATATTCTTTAATTATCTGAATCGAGGTTGGAATTCATTTACAATCTGAATCAACAGTGATAGATTTCTTTAAGGCATCAGAATGCACCCAGTTTTGGACCCATGGCTCGTGGGTGCAAAATTCTGTGATGTTGTGGTTCATTACTGATAGGTGCTGTCCCCTGGTGTGGAAATAATTGGCAGTTCTGGCACCACTCACAGTTGACCTCTGAAGCACAAAGACTTTCACACCTTTGAAGACTTGCCAAAATCCAAGACTTTCCCTGACTTTTCTTCAAAGCATGGAACATTTCCTAGCTAATTAGGGATAATTGAAAACGTTGAGCGAGAACTGCTTCCCACTTCATCTGGGGAAGGAAGAAGTAGATACATAAGAAGTAAGGAATGTTATATCACAAGTGTATATATATTGCCAAAATCTATAAAAGGAGAATGTACCGAGATGGAGTTAAATAATTGAAGGGATGGTCCAAGATGAACGGTACTTCATGGAATGGGACATGGGATGGACTTGAGGGATGGACTTGAAACTTGATTTTTCAAATGAAATACGGGAAAGAACAGGCGGAATGGATGTGTAATTGGCTGAAATATGGAACAGGGAATTGTGCAGTCAACCAGGATAAATAGCAGAGATAACATATTCAAATTGTGAATATTTGAGGATTGACTTGAGTAAAAGGTCAAGGTTGTTTGATATATGGCACTGTGGTACACATTTTAGGACCATCACTTACCAAACCACCAACATAAACAACCGTTTCCTGTGGAAACATAAATCAAAGATTTCCAAAATAAAGATTATAGATCTGGTAAAGTTTGTAACTTGATTTGACTGATAAAAGAGTCACAGATAAACACAGTGAGGTCCTAATTTAAAACCAAAAAAACCCCCCACCCCCCCCCCCCCCCCCCCCAAAAAAAAATTAAAAAAAATAAATGAATGAATAAATGAATGAATGAATGAAAAATAAATAAATAAATAAATAAATAAATAAACATAATAACCCTGTTTCCAATAATATGCCCACAGAAATTAGGATGGGTGTAGATTTTTTTTTGTTTATAAACCTGAACAAATATATTGATAATTGAGTAGTACTCTACATGAAATTATTAGTAAGACTAGTAAGAAATTATTAGAAAGTACAAACAACTTTAGGGTTACTGGTTTGAACTTAGGTAGGTAGGAAACTGGAAAACATTTTTTTTTCAGGCCTGAGGGCCACAGCCCTTATACCCATCCATTGTTTCCTAAATTAATTAGTGTTGATTGTGAATATGCGGCCTTAATAACAACCTCATCTGCCTTGTCACTCAAGTTTAAACAGCCCAGCATGATCAATGTAGACTCAGGTGAAATTTGGGGATAATTTACTTAACCTTATAAATCATAGCTATTCCTGTGTTTAGGATTAACAGATTAAAATGAAACTTGAATATTACATATGCCATTACTTATTTTAGTCCAGAAGCTGTTTCAAAAGGTTTGTATTCCATTTCCTCCATGCAGTATGAATTTCTTAGATGTCATCCAATTGGTCACATGGAATGGTCACCCAATTGGTCACATGGAATGGAAGGGAACATTTTCTCTGGAGTTCTCATTTGTGGTTTTTATGGATCTTAAAATAAAATCTCAAGTTCTATTAAAACTATTTCCTGTGCTAAACTTAAAGTGATTGAACCTATACATGACATGTTTGATCTGAAAAAAGAAAAAAATAAATATGTGAAAAGACGGAAATATGTAGCTTAAACAGCAAAATTTGTTCATTCTTTGATGATAATATACATGTAATGCAGCAATATAAAAAAGTCTTGATGATTTTGATCTCAAACAAAATCATGAATGGAATATTGTGTGGTGTGTGTGGTAGGACGGAATGAGTGGCAGGCCAAGCTTGGGGATGTTGGCACCACAGAAAGTAGTACAGCGAGACCTGCGGCTGAGACTGGCAGATCACTACATATTTAGATTCTGTCAAAGTATATTTTATGTTTAAAGCAACTTTTGTTGTTATCTATGGTGTTTCATGAATGGTTGGAGCCAAAGATGTATTTAGGCATGCACAAGCATGACCAAATAAGGTCAGTGGTTCTGCATGACCATTTGGTCATGCATGTATACCCTGTGTGTGACACCATTTGGTCATGTATACTCCATTTCTGACACCATTTGGTCATGTATACTCCACGTGTGAAACCATTTGGTCATGTATACATGTGTGTGGCATATACCCAATGTGTGGCACCATTTGGTCATGTATACCTGTGTGTGGCATATACCCAATGTGTGGCACCATTTGGTCATGTATACCTGTGTGTGGCATATACCCAATGTGTGGCACCATTTGGTCATGTATACCTTTGTGTGGCATATACCCAATGTGTGGCACCATTTGGTCATGTATACCTGTGTGTGGCATATACCCAATGTGTGGCACCATTTGGTCATGTATACCTTTGTGTGGCATATACCCAATGTGTGGCACCATTTGGTCATGTATACCTTTGTGTGGCATATACCCAATGTGTGGCACCATTTGGTCATGTATACCTTTGTGTGGCATATACCCAATGTGTGGCACCATTTGGTCATGTATAACTTTGTGTGGCATATACCCAATGTGTGGCACCATTTGGTCATGTATACCTTTGTGTGGCATATACCCAATGTGTGGCACCATTTGGTCATGTATACCTGTGTGTGGCATGTACCCAATGTGTGGCACCATTTGGTCATGTATACCTGTGTGTGGCATATACCCAATGTGTGGCACCATTTGGTCATGTATACCTGTGTGTGGCATATACCCAATGTGTGGCACCATTTGGTCATGTATACCTTTGTGTGGCATATACCCAATGTGTGGCACCATTTGGTCATGTATACCTGTGTGTGGCATATACCCAATGTGTGGCACCATTTGGTCATGTATACCTTTGTGTGGCATATACCCAATGTGTGGCACCATTTGGTCATGTATACCTTTGTGTGGCATATACCCAATGTGTGGCACCATTTGGTCATGTATACCTTTGTGTGGCATATACCCAATGTGTGGCACCATTTGGTCATGTATAACTTTGTGTGGCATATACCCAATGTGTGGCACCATTTGGTCATGTATACCTTTGTGTGGCATATACCCAATGTGTGGCACCATTTGGTCATGTATACCTGTGTGTGGCATGTACCCAATGTGTGGCACCATTTGGTCATGTATAACTGTGTGTGGCATATACCCAATGTGTGGCATATGTATCATGTATACCTGTGTGTGGCATATGTATCATGTATACCTATGAGTGGCACTATTTGGTCATGTTTACCCTATGTGAGGCACACGCCCCACCTATGGCACCATATCCCATGCGTGGCACCATACTCCATGTGTGGCACCATACCCCATTTGTGGCAGGCACCATACCCCATGTTTGACACCATACCCCATGTGTGACACCATACCCCATGTGTGGCACCATACCCCATGTGTGGCACCATACCCCATGCATGACACCATACCCCATGTGTGGCACCATACCCTATGTGTTGCACTACAGTATATGATTTGTCTGTGTGTGATCTAATCGATGTTTGTAACAACAAATGGTGAATATTTGACACATACTCTTGAGTCTTGACAATATTTTGATGCCTTGAGCTGATCTCAGCCATACCATATACAACAATAAGGTCACACGGGTCATTCTTTTTCCTACTTTTGCAGTAGAACTCCCAGTTTGCCTTGATCATGGTGACATGGCTATCCACAAATTTCATTTGTTAAAAAGTAAATCAGCATTTTGGGCATTTCTGCGGGAAACAGTTGTTTATGTTGGTGGTTTGGCAAGTGAACGTAGTGGTCCTAAAATGTGTACCACAGTTGTACATAAATGTCTGCACCAATGTCTGTTTCTGTGTATTCTTATTTTTTAAAGGAAAGAATAGAGAAATCCAATTTGTCTGGGTGAATGAGTGGAAGTCAAGCCAAATCAAACAACGAGCATATCAGAATTTATTTTTCACTTTTATGCCCTTGCCCTCTGACCAAACTGTTGATGGGTAGCCCGAGTGACCCGCCTGGCTTGCTAAGTGTGTTTGGCTGCGGATTTTAATTAAATGTCCTCATTTTGGATGACCGCCGGGTGGCGAAATGTTAGTCCAGTGAACCGCGCTGTTTGCACAATCCTCCTACGATTGAGAGAGACCCTCAGTGTTCAGACCGTTTGTCAGCTCGGACATCGAAGAGTGAATTAATAATTAAATTGATCGAACTTTCTGGCAGGGTAGGTGAGAATTGCACACCGACAAGGGAGTAATTCCTCCTTGAGAAGAATCAAATAGTCGAGCAATCTTGTTGCTGCAGGCCATACAATAAAACTATCTGCTGGCAGGGCGATTGAATTTCTCAGGAAAATACCACCGTGATAACACAGGGCCATGTGGGAATCGTCACTCTTAACCAAAATTTTTACAAAAAAGCAGAGAAACTTACAGAAGAAAAAGGTAGAAAGGAAGAGTTTTGTGGTCCCTTGTCAATATTAAACTTTGGTTCAGATGAATTTGTTTAGGATGGATGATGTAAAATATTTAAAGTTAATTCTAAGTGAATAATAAAATGTGTTTAATGAAAAATAAATAATTTGATTATACTTAGAAAGTTTTGGAACTTTAAGGTTACTGCTTTAAAAAAAATCCAGCTTCACTGTCAATCGAATTATAGTCTTGGTGGTCACTATCCAGGTCAGGTCATGACCTTATCATGTGTATTGGACCTTTTTCAAAAATGTTTTATTTTGCTTACTTTCTCAGTACCTGAGAGAAAAGTAGTTAATTTCTGTATTATGCCTGTTATATAGGAGTATGGACCTTACATACATGTAGATTTGTTTGTTTGGGGTTTTATGTCATTTCCATTTATGAGATCTACTTGGCACAGCTGGAATCAAACCCACAACCTTTGGATCACTACAAAGGAACTGGTGCTATTAAATTTCTGTTCAAACCAACTGCCCCATTGCCCACAGCCTCCTCACATAGTGCTGCCACCTACCTTTTACAGAAGTTCAAGTGGAATATAATGACACATAATTAGGACTAATTGTTTATAGTCATGATACATATAAAGGAAATTGTTTATAGTCATGATACATATAAAGGCAATTGGAACATATGATACATAGAAATGGAGTATGGACAATGACAGAAGTGAAACATATCAGATTTGGAAATAGTTGGAGATGGACAGTTTGAGATGGGGAAATTATAAGTCAAAATTATCTTATGGAGTGGAGTGTGACCAGTGGAAGATGTGAGGCATTCATAAAGTATATATGATAGAATGGAGAATGGACAGTGGGAGATGTGAGACATTGATAAAGCATATCTAATAGAGTGAAGTGTGAACAGTGGGAGAAGTGAAACATTGCTTGGTAAGGCATATCTGATAGAGTGGAGTGTGACCAGTGGGAGAAGTGAAACATTGCTTGGTAAGGCATATCTGATAGAGTGGAGTGTGACCAGTGGGAGAAGTGAAACATTGCTTGGTAAGGCATATCTGATAGAGTGGAGTGTGACCAGTGGGAGAAGTGAAACATTGCTTGGGAAGGCATATCTGATAGAGTGGAATGTGACCAGTGGGAGAAGTGAAACATTGCTTGGTAAGGTATATCTGATAGAGTGGAGTGTGACCAGTGGGAGAAGTGAAACATTGCTTGGTAAGGCATATCTGATAGAGTGGAATGTGACCAGTGGGAGAAGTGAAACTTTGCTTGGTAAGGCATATCTGATAGAGTGGAATGTGACCAGTGGGAGAAGTGAAACATTGCTTGGTAATGTATATCTGTTAGAGTGGAGTATTGACAGTAGGAGATTGAGACATTGATAATGTATATCTAATAGAGTGAAGTGTGGACAGTGGGAGATACAAGACACAGAAATGTTAAATATACCATAAGATCGTGATGTATGGAAAGTGGGGGATATGATATCATTGAGAAGTTTAATCTCACCCAGATTTAGTGCAGACAGTAGAGAATATAAAACAATCTGATAAAGTTAAAGCTGGGGCATTGGTAGAGATAAGATATGGTGAAGTTATCTCTCAGTGATACAGTGAAGTAAGAGATAGGACTACATTGAGAAGCCTGCACATATAAATATGATTGAGTCGGATGTCAAAACCGTGATGAAATGTGCTGTGAACATTTAGCAGTGCCATTCACCAGAGGGCTGACCTTAACATGACCCACTGACAAGATCAACCATGAATTGACTTTTCTTCTGATAACCATATTCTTGCTGACGGTGATAGATTCGGCGTATATCTGAGATCAGCGATTTCGGTAGCCTATGCAGAATCTGGCAGCTCCCCCTTCTCCATGTCAGAGCGATCTCCCGACCAAGCTTTTTGATTTGATTGTAACTTAGGGTGGCGTAGTACAAGAATCTCTGGAGAGAAAGTGAGCTGACGTATTTACAGACATTTTCGCAACATTCACCAAACGCTTGCGATCTGATATAAAGGTTATTTATAGGTTGCCCTGGCCGTTATTCTTGCCAATTGTTATACTGTCCAGTGCCAGGGCTCATATTATAATGAAAAGTCTGTATAAAATGATCACTGCTTGTCATAGAATGTCCTTTAATGTCTCATCAGCTGGAGCTAAACATCTTATTGGTCATGCATAAACATGACCCCTTAAGGTCACAGGGCAATCAAGCGACCATATTTTTTACCTAATTCCACCCATGCATGACCTTATTGAGTCATATAAATGGCTGACCAAATTTGTTATTTGGCTGCAACAGCTCATAGCATGAAATCCAAATTATGTTATGTCAAGTTATTGTTAGTGAATTTGACTTACTATCAACACATAAGTGGCAATTCACAACTAGTATAAATACAAAAACAAGTAAATAGGAAAGAAGTGAGATGAAATGAATGAGATCAAACAAACTGGTAAGTCGCAAAAAGAAGAGTGAGATTAAACAAATGAGTTAAAATCGCATTGAGGTGAAACATATGAATTGAAACTTGTGAGTTAGTTCGTAATAAAAGCTATTTTGCCACACAAGGACAGGAAAGCCAAGAAATGAGTAAAATCATAATTTTTAGATATAAATGTGACTCTACCGCCTTGTTTATTGAATGCTAAATACCCGAATAATATGGCTGGTTTTAAAATCCATTTTGCCCAAAGCATGTGCCCAAAGTATGTGCAATTGGCCCCTAGGTTTTTTTGTTGGTCCTTTCTTTGCTTTCTAGGCAAATATAATGCAGTAAATAATGGTATGCGTTTTTTAGGGAGGAGATGGTGGAATATTTGCATTTAGTCTTGCCAACTATCTTCTAGTTATCATGTCTAAAGTGTTAATCAGGGCCCCAAGGGGATATACTTCGTACAAATATTAATTGATCAAACCAGTAAATCCTGTCAAATTACACGGGTCACATCTCACTGGAGACAGCTTAGCCAAATATTAGGAGGGCTACTTTCTCCCTGGACACTGCTGTGTAATTCAGGGCATGGTGGGAGCCCGATGGTGGCCCATTCTAATCAGCCCATTCTAGCCGAAATCAAGCCTGGTAGTGGTTTTGCAAACTCGCAGCCTGTCTTTTAAGATGAACTAACTGCTCTGGTGCAGAATAAGCAAGCAAATGATACACAAGCAGAAACTACTCATCGGTTTCAATCAGATGTTTTTCTGGAATAATACAAATGGGTGTTAAATTTGCTAATTCTCTTTCTGTTGTGGAACATAAATCATATTGACAAAGTTGAAGTGGATTTATCAGAGTGTATTGTATTTGCTTATTAAGGATGAAATTCATCCTGAATGATTTCTTTGTGGGATCAATAAGAAAAATCCATGTACATTAGTGACATGAAATACATAAATGTGGAGGGTGTTTTGTTTTAAAGTGGCATTTAGGAAAAATGAGTGATCCCTGAGAAGTCACGTGTAGGATAATGGGAGCTCCCTATGGTATCTGACTGCGCTAAGTGGTGTGGTTCTCTTTCGTGATCCAAAACAATACATAATATTGATTAAGTAATGGTACACTTTAACGACTTTTCACATTAGAAATTACCTATATGAAAAGAAGGTCACATTGTCTTAAATAATGCTTCCCCCCCAGTGAAGGTCATGAAACTGTTTTACCCATAATTCTTCAATATGTGGCCTCATTGTATTGCTGAGGTGTGAGAGAATGGCCTCAGGCCTGCCATTACTTGAATGCGAGTGTCAACGTCAATGAGAAAACAACGGAACTTTCAAACAGGGTGAGTGTCATTACTTAATTAATAGGCTTTTTTACGATGACATAATGGCAGATGAAAATAAATGGGTTTGGGGGGCATTTATTCAAATTTCCATCTGTGATTCATCAGAAGTAATTGAAGGAATTAAAACAAGGTATTAATTAGGAAGGATTACTTTACAAGGAGCGAAGCGAAGCAATTTAGAAGTTGTTAGATGGACACAGATTCTCACTGGCATAAGACCTGCTTTTTATGTTATCTCTCATGTGCTCCTTGAACAGCACGTTTCAGTTCAACAAGTTGATTATTTTGAAACATAGAACACCTTAGTTTTTAAAATTTGAGTTCTGTTTATAATTGAAACTAAGAGTAAAGTATTAAATGTGCCAAAAATAAAGATGAAAAATAAGTTCCCTTCCTATGAATGTCTACTGAAATGGATACAGATTTTCCCCAGGTTTAAATCAGCTAATCACAGACTAAATATAGAACTAAGCACCATATTTTCAATGAGAAGTACATATTTCTTTTTTTTCTGTAAAAAAAATGGTGCTGTCTATTTTTATGATTTGATAGAGTAAGTGCAAGTTGTTCCTAGTGTATTTTCTGTCCACATGTAATGAGTGTACCCAAGGCGCAAGTACGTCACCATGAAAGCTTCACCACACCACCTTAATCAGAATGGCACATAGTGAGACTTAGATGATGTAAGTAAAGAAGGGGCCTTGGGAACTCTACCAGGTGCAGTTAGCGGAAGCTGACATTTTGTGCCCTTGTGTTACAACAGGTCGATTCCATGAATGGATAAGGAAGACAATTTTATTTCATGTGACACGAGTTGCTGGATATTCATTCCACTTTTATAGTGAAGGAAATGTGATTTGTGATTTGTCTGAATCGTGTTAAGTGCATGAATATTTCTATAAGAATAATGTGGCAGTAGGGCCCTGAGAAATTGAGACTTGCTGATTAGAATTATGAAATGAACACAAAATAGGCTCTTTCAAAAGTAAGCTAAAATTATTATATAAATAATTTGTCATTCAGTTGTAATATGTATTAGGAAATTGCCATGTTTTCCATTCATTTAATCTGGTAAATTCCACAAGGAAATATTGTCATTTGAACAATTCAAATAGCATGCAAAAGTCTAATTTCAACAGATTAAAATAGACTTTCAAGACAGAAATGAAATTTCATTGTTAAAGAGAATTTCTGTAAGTCTCCATAAAAAATATTTGTTAATTTATATATGTTTTGAATGAAAGAATGGTGCTCGATGTGACATAATTCAAACTGATTTGAAAGGTTTTCTCTTTTCATATCTGTGTCAAAATGATGTCATGGTCGGAACAAAATTGCTCCATTCAGAATAATGACAAAAAATGGAGTTTTCTGCAATTGATTTATTGATCAAACTGCAAAATAAAATGGTTCAAATGTCAAAACCTGGTTCCTGTCTTTTCTAATTTGCCTTGTTATCAATCTGTCTTGAAGTTATCAATATCATTTGAGATATTTAGGAGGGCGGTTACATGTCCAATAGTCAATATTGACGTCTTTTTTAACCATTGATTCTCTGGCGTTTTAAAAAAAAAACATACTAATTGCCAAAAAGAGAATTAAAAAAATATATGGAATTTCAACAACAACAATAGTTGAGAGAAGAAAAAGCTTTGAAAAGAGCCATTTATTTCATTTATGAGAGTATTTTCTTTGGGGTTTCGAGGCAAATTGGAGTAATGTAGAAAAAAGGTGTCGTAGTTCTCGGAATGATGTTTGAGTGCAAATTTACCACTAATGGTTGAAGATATATCTGCTTAAATCTGTGGCAAATCCCACACATGGCCTGAATCAAGCTTAATTTCCTTTCACCTAATTTAATGTTACATAAATTTAATTTTGCCTGACACTTATTGGTGAGTTGACATTAACCTGAATGTCACAACTTTCCCCAGAGGGAGCCACTGTCTGGAACACAAAGGTCAGAGGTCATGACATCATTATTGTACCTTTGACATGGTTTTAATATTTAAAAGAGGGGAATTGGTCCTGAATTGTCTGTTGGTTTATAGTTCAAGACTCCATTGACCTGTAGATAAAGAGAAATACGTTAGTGATAAATGTTTCCAATTGGAGATTTATTACATACACTTGGGTTGGAAAAAATGCTGGGAAATGAATGAAGTACTTACTGAGTTGAACTGGCCATATATACTACCTCATTTTCATTATAAGGAGGTTAGTCTTAAAATTAAGAAAACATAGGTTTCTGACCCAGTTGTTTGGAGTTTCAATCTCTGACCTGGGTTTTAATCCTTGACCTTAGCATGGTGACAATGTTTTCTGGACTGCCTCCTCTTCTTCAGTGAGGCTCAGTCTTTCTCAAAACATTTCGTTTATTTCTATATCAGAATACTGCAGTAACTCTTTACAAACTCTTGGATTATAGTACTTATTCACATTGAATAAAATCTTTTTTGTGGAGTGTTTTGTTTCGATTAAAGATATTTTGAAGAAAAATTGATACGAAAAATTGATACGTTTTGACACAGTGAGCTGACAGAGAATTTTTACCCACCTTTTTTAGCAGATAATACAATAATTAATCTTGTCTGTTCAAAGTAAGAGAAGGCTGTCTGGTGCCCAAACTCTGACATTTTGAATAATAAGATGGAGGGTGCTAAGACATGTTAATGACTAGTATTTATATATCATGAAATAAAATGATTCTCCTTCTAGAAATGATGTAAAAAGCTTCTCAATTTTCATAATATGGCTCAATCCCATTGTGAAGTTTATTCAATCAATGCTGACCGAGGGACCCGATTGGAACACTTCTAAATTTGCATAAAACAAGAGAGAGTAGGATAACGGTGAGAGGTAACCATTCATATTTGCAGAGATTGATAGGGCACCAGATTAGAGGCTAAATTTTGGGCTTGTCGGTTGTTGACGGTGATCAGTCTGCTGTCACCAGGGGGCTCTGCCCATCCTCATGGGGATTATGACATGAGAACAATGGATTGTCATGATCTCATACTTGGATTTACAGTCGTCCCTGAAGCGATTTGTCACCCAAGCTTTCCACAGTTAAAAGAGCATACTTCAGCCGTGTCAGTGGCAGAGCTAGCTTTTTTTGGAGGGACCGATTTGATATTTTTCTCTCTCAGTTAACAGAGTGGAAATTAATTTTCCATTGTTGTGGAGTGTTCTGTTTCATGTTTTCAATCACTTGAGTTGTCAACTGTGTAGAATTTGTCAGCTTAAAATCCAATGTGGAATGAAGTGTGTATTTAATGTTAAAAACCTCCTTCGACTCTGAGAAGAGTCATCCACACATGTTAGTAAATTGAAATCATTGCCAATGAAATTCACATCCACATTCATTAAATGTTTGTCACAGGACTGGAATTTGCAGAATTCGATGCCATAACTATTTCTATGAAACCTTTTATGCACTCCATACTTTGATAAGCCTTATAGAATTTGTGTCGTATCTATGACAAATTTTGAATCTACCATTCAAAAGATAATGAATTTAAAAACAAACTTTAAGTAATATCGTTTGAAATAATTTATAGATTTATCAATATGAGTAATCAGTAAAAGTGAATTATTTTTATGCGTCTGATAAAAGGTCTTTTAGGAAATATTAGAACATAAGGTTTTCAGGTGATGGCTTCATGTTGGATTCAGTGCCTCTTTTAAAACATATTCCTCAATATGCTTTGAATTGTTCACATTCAAAATTTGACTTTCAAAAGTAACTTACAGGATTAACAGAACTATGATTCAATCAGTCATAGGATTGATCATGAATTTGTAACACATTTCTTTGGGTAGAGATCTAATGGTAACGTATATTCATAAAATATTCACACAATTATTAAATTATCTATTCGTTCAAAAACATACAACTGACTTTCATGAAGAGCAGGGCCTTACTTCCCAGTAGCAGGCTCACACTGAGACCGACATTTGAGTATATTGGTTTCCGGGATGAAGGCATTTTACAGTACTAACCAGACTGGTGCTGCTGCAGTGGTAGGCAGTGGTATTCACCCAGTATAGGTGCACATTATATATGCCCTGTTCTTTCACCTGCCAACTGGCTCAGCCGTGAAAGGTTTGCATGGTAAGGTCTGCTGTCTGTCTATAAGCCAGCCAGATTATTCTCAACATGGCTGCATAGACACTTGACAAGATACAACATGAAACCTACAAGAAGCACACCATATAATTATGGTTCAGCCATTATTCTATTTAATTATTGAACTTTTGTCAATATTGCTTAACTCTATTCCTGTTATGTATTTTTTGTCTGTAAAGGTTATATAGGATTATATGATGTTAACTGAACATCAGGTTAATTTTATGTTCGTTGGTAATTTAAGAAGACATGCTCTTACAGAGATAACTATAGAAAAGATCAATGAAAGTTCTCAGTAGACATTACTTACTGGACATTACTTAGTATTCTTGGCTTTTTTCTTTAAGGATTTTTTATGTTAATTAATTTAGGGAAATTAAGCGATTTAGCAGGAGGTACGGAAAACCATATCAGTCATTTTATAAGCTTTGCATGTGTGTAAAGAAATGATTCTCCATGCATCACACCTAAAGATGGGATTTGGGATGCAGCTGGGATTTAGAATATTTACACAGAGGAACTGAATGTATTTTATCTGCTGTGACCTTTGACCTCTATATAGACAGTGCAAATATCCATAACACGTTAGGACTACTCACCTATACACCGCCATGTATATTTAACATGTGACCTTTAGCCTTGATTTTTGTGCACAGAAAACTTCTGGACTCTGACAAAGTAGAGGATATTTAGCAAGAAAAGAAAAATAGTTTTAAATTAGCAGATATGAATCAAATTAAGAGAGGAGATGATGATCCAAATAAGGAGCGCTACAAGCATGCCTACCACAGACGTGTTGGCCATAAAGGTCATGAAAAACAAATGACCTTGGGCACAGTTTGTTGTGCTTTGATGGCTTTTAAAAGTCAATATGACCTTGAAGGGGCAGGATATGGGATGTAGCAATTGTAAGCCTGTGGGATGTGCCCTGTAATAATAGCTCATATTGATTGCTTGAAAGCCATGGCGGAGGGAAGGTAGGGAACCCGTTGGCGGCACAATGTGCCCGTGCAGGCATCTGGAGGGAAGTACGAAGACAGGAGCACCAGATAATCAACAAACAAGCCACAACACAATATCTTGAGAACTGTGGTGAAGTGACCAAAGTCTCACAGTACAGCTATGAACACACTGAAAAGGCTTCATTTATCAACATAAATGCATTAAGTGCACTAAAATGTTGAACCAATTTAATATCTAATGATGAATATTGAATTTAATTACATTGTTTATGATATTCTCAAAATTAAAACACAGCATTAAGTCCATGTGAATTAACATGCTGAAGTTGGCAGGAAAAGCTAAAGGTTTGGTATCACACAATTTGGAAAGGCTGAATTTCTCACAGTGGGATGAGTGCACATTCAAGTAAGACATGCCAAAATGGCATACAAAAACCAAAGTTAATAGCACAAACTGGATATCCTTCAGAAAGGTTGGCTTGACATCACACAAAAAGGTTGAGAACAGCTATCAAGCAATGACAGACAAAATCTTTGTGTGTTAGGCCCTTGCGAGATTTTGATGCAATATTCGACCATCTTACAGCCACCACATGTTTAATGCTTTAACAATTTGTCTTCAATCTATCACAAATGATTTTTACACAAATACAATATGTGCGAATGCATTTGCCGCAATGTCCAAATCAATTTTTTAATAACCCACTGAGTTTTTAAACTCAAAAGTCAGGTACATTCTCTTGTTGAAATAAAATGCCATGATGCCAAAAGCTGACAACAATGTCAGACATGATAGAATAAGATTTTATATGATACAGTTAGAAGCCGGCTTTAAGTAAATTATAGGGTTAATATATAGCAATAAGGTGTAAGGTAGAAATCATGTAATAAAGATTAAGATAAGTATAATATGGTGAAAATATTTGACACAGTAAGTGCAAGATACTTGTCAAGCCGTAAGGCATAAGCCGTAAGGAGTAAGAAAAATATCATGCTATAAGGTGTAAGATAAATATCATGCCATAAGGTGTAAGATAAATATCTTGCCATAAGGTGTAAGATAAATATTATGCCATAAGGTGTAAGATAAATATCATGCTATAAGGTGTAAGATAAATATCATGCCATAAGGTGTAAGATAAATATCATGCCATAAGGTGTAAGATAAATATCATGCCATAAGGTGTAAGATAAATATCATGCCATAAGGTGTAAGATAAATATCATGCCATAAGGTGTAAGATAAATATCAAGCCATAAGGTGCGATATAAATATCAAGCCATAAGGTGTAAGATAAATATCAAGCCATAAGGTGCAAGATAAATATCAAGCCATAAGCCGTAAGATAAATATCATGCAATCAGGTGTAAAATAAATATCAAGAAATAAGGTGTTAGATAAATATTACTTTTTATTTTATAGTTTATAAAGTTTATCAAATTTGGCCAAGTAGAAAAAACATGTCTCAAATAATGAAATGAATTATCACCTTTTTGTAGATTTTATTTTAATGCATTCTTTTTATTATGTATTTGGAAAACTTGTTGTGGAATAACAGGCACATTACAATGAACTTATATAAACAGTTATGCAACAGTATTCTTAAAGCAAATTCGCATATTTACAGCACAATTGTGGCATGGGGGCTGATTTGCCACCACTCTTCAGTCTAGGAGAGCGGAATGTCGGGTATTGCAGACACTTGGAGGTCAAGTCTGGCCAATCACTGCTACTTGATGAGGTGAGGATTTGAAAGGTCAACATGTGCGGACATGGCCTGCAGCGAGCCACTTTGGCCTCTGCAGACAGATGCTTTCCCGAGGCAGAAGCCGCTGTTTGTACACTGCGAGTGGTCTGTGAATCTCCACCACAGATCCCATGCGACACCACCATGTAATGCTCTCATAGCCTCGTTTAAAACCTAAAACTACAACTTAAAGCTATTTGTTAAAAGGCTGTGCATAAAAATATAATCATGAGGCAAATAACGGGAATTATTTTGTTAATAATTAGGGTTAAACATCCAGTCAGATATATTAGCCAAGAACTATTTTTATCATTATGAAATACAAATTCAATTATAAGGTCCTTATTCACGTATTAGAAACAAATATGGATATAATTATGGGCTGCTTATCAAATGTGAGCAACTATTAGAGACTAATCTAATTATTAGTTACTAAATAATCATTAGTTACTCAATAATCATTAGTTACTAAATACACATTAGTTACTAAATAATCATTAGTTACTAAATAAATGTGTATAAGTCTCCATATCTGATTATGAATGATGAATTTGAGATGTTGGTTATTGATCCAGTTCTATACTGATGATCATAATACAACAACCTATCCAATTGGTACTTACTAATCTAATTGTCTGATACAAGTTAAGAACTAAGCAATGAACTACTTCAGCTATGAGCTACTAATCAAATATGATCTGTTAATCAAGTTGTTATGACCTAACCCAAATGTAAGATACTAAATTAAACTCTTAGCAGCTAATTCAGCTACGGGCAACTAATACATGACATGTTTATCTAGATGAACAACAAATTCATGTATTACTTTGTAATCTAACAGTGAACTCATAATTGAATGATTAAAGACTTAATAATTTCTCTTACAAGGCCAGTCCTTCTTGCTGTTAATGTTAGTAAGTCAGATAGAGACTTTACTTATTAAAAATATCTCTACCGAAAACTATTGCTCCCTTGGATGTGTAACCAAAGCTTAAAAATATTTTTGGCATTATATTGTAGAATTAATCTAAAATAATCCTTTGTGTTATTTTTGGATTGCAAAGGTTTATGACCCTGCTTTAATGTATATATCATGTATTTTAACTTTGATTGAAGACGATACCATCAGACATCAATATTTAGCTCTAATCTCCATGCGCAGGACAGGAACTTGCAGAAAACAATCTCTATACGACAAACATTGGATTAGAATTAAAGTTTTGAAGGAATGACAGTCACTAAGAAGTTGCAAAGAATGTGACAAGCCTTTATTAGGTCATGGATAAACCTGACTACTCAGGCCAAACAGGACTCCTGGGTTGGTCTGGTTAGTCATGATTGACTAATGGTCGACTGAGTAGAGTCATGATTGACTAATGGTCGACTGAGTAGTGTCATGATTGACTAATGGCCGAGTGAGTAGTGTCATGACTGACTAATGGTCGACTGAGTAGTGTCATGATTGACTAATGGCCGAGTGAGTAGTGTCATGATTGACTAACGGTCGACTGAGTAGTGTCATGATTGACTAATGGCCGAGTGAGTAGTGTCATGACTGACTAATGGTCGGCTGAGTAGTGTCATGATTGACTAATGGCCGAGTGAGTAGTGTCATGACTGACTAATGGTCGACTGAGTAGTGTCATGATTGACTAATGGCCGAGTGAGTAGTGTCATGATTGACTAACGGTCGACTGAGTAGTGTCATGATTGACTAATGGCCGAGTGAGTAGAGTCATGATTGACTAATGGTCGACTGAGTAGTGTCATGATTGACTAATGGCCGAGTGAGTAGTGTCATGACTGACTAATGGTCGACTGAGTAGTGTCATGATTGACTAATGGCCGAGTGAGTAGTGTCATGATTGACTAACGGTCGACTGAGTAGTGTCATGATTGACTAATGGCCGAGTGAGTAGTGTCATGACTGACTAATGGTCGACTGAGTAGTGTCATGATTGACTAACGGTCGACTGAGTAGTGTCATGATTGACTAATGGCCGAGTGAGTAGAGTCATGATTGACTAATGGTCGACTGAGTAGTGGCATGATTGACTAATGGCCGAGTGAGTAGTGTCATGACTGACTAATGGTCGACTGAGTAGTGTCATGATTGACTAATGGCCGAGTGAGTAGTGTCATGATTGACTAATGGTCGACTGAGTAGTGTCATGATTGACTAATGGCCGAGTGAGTAGTGTCATGACTGACTAATGGTCGACTGAGTAGTGTCATGATTGACTAATGGCCGAGTGAGTAGTGTCATGATTGACTAACGGTCGACTGAGTAGTGTCATGATTGACTAATGGCCGAGTGAGTAGTGTCATGACTGACTAATGGTCGACTGAGTAGTGTCATGATTGACTAACGGTCGACTGAGTAGTGTCATGATTGACTAATGGCCGAGTGAGTAGAGTCATGATTGACTAATGGTCGACTGAGTAGTGGCATGATTGACTAATGGCCGAGTGAGTAGTGTCATGACTGACTAATGGTCGACTGAGTAGTGTCATGATTGACTAATGGCCGAGTGAGTAGTGTCATGATTGACTAACGGTCGACTGAGTAGTGTCATGATTGACTAATGGCCGAGTGAGTAGTGTCATGACTGACTAATGGTCGACTGAGTAGTGTCATGATTGACTAATGGCCGAGTGAGTAGTGTCATGATTGACTAACGGTCGACTGAGTAGTGTCATGATTGACTAATGGTCGACTGAGTAGTGTCATGATTGACTAATGGCCGAGTGAGTAGTGTCATGACTGACTAATGGTCGGCTGAGTAGTGTCATGATTGTCTAATTGTTGATGGTGTAGTGTCATGATTGACTAATGGATGACTGAGTAGGGTCATAACTGACTAACAGTTGGCTAAGTAGGGATATGATTAACTAATGGTTGGCTTAGTTGGGTTATGATTGACTAATGAGTAATGGTTGCAATTTAATTGGGCATATCCGCAAAAACATTTGCATCATTTATGTTACCCTGAAAATCATATATGATACCTGTTGGCAAGCCCTGAAAGCATTGAAATATATATATATATATATATATATATATATATATATATATATATATATATATATATATATATATATATATATATATATATATATATATATATATATATATATATATATATATATATATATATATATATATATATATACTAGCTTGTTTACCACATACTCTTGTAATGATATATAAGTGAACACTTTCAATGGTTTGTTAGTTAAGCCTGAAGAAGTCTCTTGAAGGACTGAAACATGTCGCAATATGTGTGTGTGTGTAGTTTAATCTTGATTCCTATATATAATTAATCTTAATTTAGTCACTTAAATCTTTTGAATATTTAAACCTCAAGATTATACGTCATTAAAGTTCAAGCCTTTTATGTTCCCAATGCTAGTTTTTTATATTATTAAAGCTTGAATCCTTTACATCCATAAAGCTTAATTGTTTTTAGATACATAATTTGAGGGACCTTAAAGTAGTCTTTTTTTTACCCTGATAACTAGTTGTTTCACATTTCATTGGTTGGAACTGTCTAGACATTTTCACCTTGCAGTAGATCTTGGCTGAATTGAAAGAAATACGAGATAAAACTGTAGCCATGTATCTTGTCAAGTTCTCTTAGGGGCAGACCTCGCACAGACAAGGCAGGAACTATAGTGGCAAGGGTCAAGGGCAGGAGGTCAAAGTAAGGTCAACTAGAGGTCACTGCATTTTCTCATGTCAGCAAGGAGACCATCATGTAATCGTACAAATCGCCATAAGTTGTGCCATAAATTATGAATATAGACAAGCATATGTGTCAGGATATATTACTCCCTTTAATATTTTGCGATCCACTTAGATTTCGAAGGTGATATTTTTCTCATATACATCTATATTTTCTAATTAGCCTGCGGCAACTGTCCGCTAACATGGGCCAGTGCCATGTCCAGTTTACCAAGCTGAAATCCCGCGAGACTAAAAAGGTGGGTCCACAGAGAAAGCACCAAGAATTATGAGAAGATATTACCAACGGGTGATTATGACAGAGTCCGAGGACGTAGCTGCATAAATGCTCCCCCGAGAAAACGGTCCAAACAGATGTGACGGGTATCTTGCAAATAAAGGCCGGTGGTATCAGAGAAGCAGAGAATCTGTAGGAGGTAGTGTTCAGGTTATGCAGGCCACCAGTCCCCCGGGGAGCAACTATAGGCATTATAGTTCTTGTGGCTGGTGTCTGTGCTTTGGTTTAAGTCTGCATATGAGTCCATTGAAAACATTCATCTGGTCATGCAAATCTGTGACCTTATTAGCTCACACCTGGTCTTAACTTGTTTCAGATGTGCCACATCTGACATGAGCATGACTGAATAAGGTCACGCAACCTGATTACACCAAGTAGTATACGATGCTTTAATATAATTTGATCATGATTTAGTGTAACCAAATAGAGTTTTGGAATAAACTAGACAAAGACATAAATTTCAGGTCTCATTTAATGCCCCATTACAGTCTGTAATTTGCCAGATCTCACTGAGACAATGTTAGATGTTGAGATTTATGAATATCACCACCTTAAAGTTTTTTAGGCAAACTTTTTATTGAAACTAAAGTATTGTTTTCGGTCAGGATAAGCATATTACTTGCAGGATTAGGAAAGATTTACCGGAAGTCTTGAAGGGAAGTGAACGATTTCTTCAGTTGCTTTCTTTGATATCAAATTAGCACTATGAGCTTGATATATGTGGGAATAATATTGGGATTTTCAGCACAACTTTTTATTTGGAAACTTTAAAGATGCTGGATCAATCAGAATATTTTTTGGGTAAACATATTTTAGTTGCTAAAGAGCAACAACTTTACAGAAAAATCAAATTTCATAGAAATTTTCATTTATAATATGTCCTGAAAGTCTAAGCAAGGCATTCTTGATTATACTAAGGAATAGCATCAAGGAAAGGACAAAGACAACATATTTTGGTCTATTTAGATAAAAGACAAACAATTGATAGTTTATTCAGGAAAAGGACAAAGAAAAAAGATTTAAGTTTTATTCAGGGAAAGGACAAAGAGAAAATAATTATGTTTATTCAGGGAAAAGACTTAAGAAAAAAAAACTTTTTTTGTTTGTTTAGGGAAAGAACAAAGGAAATTTATTATTTACTCAGGGAAAGGACAAAGAAAAACAAGTTTGGTCTATTCAGGGAGTGGGAAAATAGAACAAAATTGGTCTAAATTGGACAAAGAGAAGAAAAAATGGTCTATTCAGGGATAAAGAGAAAATGATTGTTTCACCTAGGTATGTATGTTTGACTGACCCCTGTGAAGTTAATTAACCTAATTAAATCAACCAAGTGCAGCTCTACCATCTACTACCATCAAATGAACTCAGGAAGTGACTCATTCTTATGATCACAGAAGAGTTTTGTCTATAATTCTCACAATATTTTTGGTACTCATCCATTAAGACAGTTTTCAAGGTCATTTTTTTAGGAAGTAACATATCATATTTAATGCAGATTTTGCACATTTTACTGGTGAGTCATATCAAATTCTAACTTATTTCATTATTTGAGCCACATAGATCTGATTGTTTAAAATTACCCTAAGGTTATATATTTAATTGATTTGGTAATCTGGCGAGGGGAGCAGGTATGATTTTATTAAATTTTTGTGAAAACTGCATTATGAAGGTTGAATTAAAAGAACATTGGTTAAATACACACCAAGCTAACCTTCCACTTACAATAAATCTGACAGATATTGAAGGTTTGCAAGCATGAGAAACATTATACTGAATGAATGTAGATGGCGCTGCTGGAATTGAGTGAGAACATCATAATTTAGGGAGTACATGTTTTGTAGTAGAGTGCAGAATAATTAATTGAGCGACTGTAGATGGCGCTTCAAATATAAACAAAGATAAGGAATGTTGACATTAAATGTTGGCCTGGTTTGCAGTTTGTGCTGGAATTTGCTTGAGGATGATATATTTCAGGAAGTGATGACCCTACCTTGAAGCTCTTTCTCTGTCTCTTAATTAAGGGACCATTAATTATTCTTGTTGATTATCTATATTTTCCTTACATGGCTTACTGTTTATCAATGCTCGGTGGATGAATCCCTCTATGTGTAGAACATTAACCTGTTTGTATTAAAAATCATATTATCTTGGGACAAAAAATCATTAAAAAGATTGCCAGTTTTGACTTTTTTATATTGAATGACCTCATCTTTGGTTCAAAATTCATATTTTAGGTTTAAAAAGGGAATTTTTATTTCTATTTATTCTAATGTTTAGCTGAATAATATGAATTTTCGACACTCACAAAAAATTCTGCCATGTGACATTTTTTATCTTTTGGCATTAAGTTACTCCACAAGTTTTTGCATATTATTTCTGTAGGATATGAAGGTTTTTCTATAAATGTTAAACTACAGAAAAGAATTATTTATTTTAGTGTTTACGGCACTGTTGAAATGCTACAAATAAGTGTAGGCCTACTAATGTCTTCTGTCAGAGAATTCACTTACCAAAAGCTGGTCATTTGAATATAAATTTTGTAACTCATAGAGAAGAATAAGTATGAGTTAGACTTCATTAATATTCTGCTGGTATGCCTAGGTATTGGCTGATTTGACTAGAATTTGACTGAAAGAGCAGGGCTAGGTTGTTTTTACTGCCCTGTGCCTTGAAACATCAGCCCAACACAGATTCAACCACCACTTTGCCGGCCAATGCCCCAGGGCATCCTGGGTAATGTGATTGTATGAACAGAACCAGTGCCATGTTAAAGACTGTCACCGCTTTTGGCTCGGTGTCGATCTGTTGAAACAAAACGGCTACAAAACAAGGAACTGTTAGCTGATGAGAGGCAGTTGTGTGACCACAAACATAGATGTCTGACAGAGAAAAACGTCTCATTCGTGGAGGTTATATTTGTCCGGACGCATAGAAGAGCATGCATTGTGTATCTTGGAAAGTGATATTTTCCCCATGATGCTAATGTGATTGCAGTGCCACCTGCAGGCTGATATACATGGCTCGGTGGAAAATACAGGTTAGACCTACCCCTACAAGTTGTTTTTCTCCGGGGAATATTAAGTAAGGAGCATTAAGTGAGAAATATTTTATTCCATTAGTTAACGTAAACGAATTTTACTCATAGTATATGTAGTTTGCAATACAATAATGTACAAAAAATTAAAGCTTAAAGGCAGTGACGGTACTCTTAATGCAAGAACCAGTATTGTAACATAAAATGTGATTCTCTTAAAAATACTATATTTCATGGACTGTGTTTTATACAGTCTGACAAGTTACAACATTCTTTCATGTAAAATAATACTTTTTTGAATAAACAAGGTAAGTATATGTTATTTTCTATGGGATCATATCACAAAATATTTATGCATAGGCTAGCAGTTAGCAGTTCAAGAGATTCTTATGATAAGACTTATATTATACAGGGGTTATGAAGCAAACTCACAGAGAGAGACAGAGAGAGAGAGAAGGGAGATCATTTCCTGTCAAACTCCTGGCAATTGAACAAAATTACTAGAAAATAACAATTATAGTTAAGAGCTCAAACTTGCAATATACCTAAGGTTTACATAGATTTCCTCTCGTAAATGTCAACAAACTCATTTCTAGTAATCACCAGTTCCCATCAGCCAAAACCAATTCCATTGAACTACTTCCTGATTATTCAGAGTAACAGAAATGACATTGTTCCATCTCCTCTGCCATTTTGATGTTTCTTACCCTTGATAGTCACCACCTATCACCTTGAAGTTTCTTACCCTAATAGTCACCACCCATCCCCTTGATGTTTCTTACCCTGATAGTCACCACCCATCACCTTGATGTTTCTTACCCTGATAGTCACCACCCATCCCCTTGATTTTTCCCTACCATAATAGTCACCACCCATCCCCTTGATGTTTCTTACCCTGATAGTCACCACCCATCACCTTGATGTTTCTTACCCTGATAGTCACCACCCATCCCCTTGATTTTTCCCTACCATAATAGTCACCACCCATCCCCTTGATGTTTCTTACCCTGATAGTCACCACCCATCACCTTGGTGTTTCCTACCCTAATAGTCACCACCCATCCCCTTGATGTTTCTTACCCTGATAGTCACCACCCATCACCTTGATGTTTCTTACCCTGATACTCACCACCCATCACCTTGATATTTCTTACCCTGATACTCACCACCCATCACCTTGATGTTTCTTACCCTGATAGTCACCACCCATCACCTTGGTGTTTCCTACCCTAATAGTCACCACCCATCCCCTTGATGTTTCTTACCCTGATAGTCACCACCCATCACCTTGATGTTTCTTACCCTGATACTCACCACCCATCACCTTGATGTTTCTTACCCTGATAGTCACCACCCATCCCCTTGATGTTTCTTACCCTGATAGTCACCACCCATCCCCTTGATGTTTCCTACCCTAATAGTCACCACCCATCCCCTTGATGTTTCTTACCCTGATAGTCACCACCCATCACCTTGATGTTTCTTACCCTGATACTCACCACCCATCACCTTGATATTTCTTACCCTGATACTCACCACCCATCACCTTGATGTTTCTTACCCTGATAGTCACCACCCATCACCTTGGTGTTTCCTACCCTAATAGTCACCACCCATCCCCTTGATGTTTCTTACCCTGATAGTCACCACCCATCACCTTGATGTTTCTTACCCTGATACTCACCACCCATCACCTTGATGTTTCTTACCCTGATAGTCACCACCCATCCCCTTGATGTTTCTTACCCTGATAGTCACCACCCATCCCCTTGATGTTTCCTACCCTAATAGGCACCACCCATCCCCTTGATGTTTCTTACCCTGATAGTCACCACCCATCCCCTTGATGTTTCTTACTATCTTTGTCAGAAATCACCTTGGTTTGTCTCACCTCGTGTCCAGCCATTTTGAGGTACTTTTTTTGTTGTTGTTAGTTTTACTATTAGACTGATTAAAGCAATCCCATGGGAAGCAACATTTCCAGCCATATTCCAGACACTTCTCTTAATGTGAAGTCCATTTTGTCCAACAAGTGGTCGTAGCATGACCATCAGCATCACCTCCCGCCGTGTCCAGATTTCTATGGTTCATCTCAGATAGTTTAGCTTGTATTTGATTTGCATTTCTGGTATCAGAGTTCAAATCAACACCAAAACTATGGTTCATCTCAGATAGTTTAGCTAGTATTAGATTTGTATATCTGGTATCACAGCTCAAATCTACACCAAAACTATGCTTCATCTTGGATAGTTTAGCTTGTATTAGATTTGTATGTCTGGTATCACAGCTCAAATCAACACCAAAACTATGCTTCATCTTGGATACTTTGGCTTGTATGAGATTTTTATATTTGGTGTCACAGCTCAAATCAACACCAAAACTATGGTTGATCTCAGATAGTTTAGCTTGTATTAGATTTGTATGTCTGGTATCACAGCTCAAATCAACACCAAAACTATGGTTCATCTCAGATAGTTTAGCTTGTATTAGATTTGTATATCTGGTATCACAGCTCAAATCAACACCAAAACTATGGTTGATCTAAGATAGTTGAGCTGTATTAGATTTGTATATCTGGTATCACAGCTCAAATCAACACCAAAACTATGGTTGATCTCAGATAGTTTAGCTTGTATTAGATTTGTATGTCTGGTATCACAGCTCAAATCAACACCAAAACTATGGTTGATCTCAGATAGTTTAGCTTGTATTAGATTTGTATGTCTGGTATCACAGCTCAAATCAACACCAAAACTATGGTTGATCTCAGATAGTTTAGCTTGTATTAGATTTGTATATCTGGTATCACAGCTCAAATCAACACCAAAACTATGGTTGATCTAAGATAGTTGAGCTGTATTAGATTTGTATATCTGGTATCACAGCTCAAATCAACACCAAAACTATGGTTCATCTCAGATAGTTGAGCTGTATTAGTTAATATATTTGCTCCTAAATTTAGTTTATTTTTTAGTCTTCAATTGGCATGACACTTGCCGACGATATGGTTATTAAGGAGTGAAGGATATTAATTTACTTCGTAAAAAAATATTACCAGTAATTAGAGAATTTCAAGATTTTAACAGTCTATTATTTGATTCACTTCCTATCATTAAAAAAATGTATGGAAGGAATGAAAGGACTGAACCCTATCCTTTATTCTGGTGTTTGATGGGAATTCGCGACATTTTATATTTACAATTCAAACTCACATTGCATTTCATTTCACATCAACTTTTCCCAAATATAACATTTCATCACCTTATCGGTAAATCTGAATTTCTGTTGCCTATCATATCTTTTGACATTTAATTTCCCATTCCGATATCTGAATTTTGATCATCAACACGAGATGTCTCATTATGTGCGTGATCATTTGTCTCTCACTCATCCCAGCATGCAACATTTTCCAACTCGGCCCCGGACACTACTTCCTCTTTTGTTACAATGATTTATCCCGGTAGCGCCATCTACAGTTACCATGATTTATCTTTGGCAGATATTTCAAGAAGACACTGCAATTTAAGCTTTTTTCATGCCAGCATGTTATTTTCTCAAACATAATTGGAGTCTCAACACCAATGCAGAAATGAAAATGCAGGATTTTGATAAATTACACTTTGTTGTTGCGTTGTATCATAGACATTCTGACAATTATATCTGATACACATTGGCAGATTATATTGAAATGTGCATGTAATCACGCAAGGTCTTCTTATATCGTCTTTCTTATTAAATGTGTTTTGCACTTCATTTTGCATTTTAGGGAATGTGTAAAATTTATTTCTTTTATATGTAATTTTATATTTACATTCCGCATCTGATAGCAAAGGTCCACATCAGCTCAAACATGATTCAAAACTTGCTACAAATTTGGTGTTAAAAAATAAGATGGAAATGTTAAGGTTGGGGATGGGGGAGAAAATGTTTCTACATAGGAAGAAAGCTGGTTGACTCAATTTTATTATGCACAGCTCTTTCCCACAAATCACAAAGTTTGACAAGGGTTAAATCATTTTTATTTGTTTCTCTCCTCTTCTCTTCTTTGGTTTTATCTGAGGGTTAAAATCATTATGAGATCATGCCAGAATTGAAAATCAAATTTCATTTCCATGTCGTTGAAGCTCAATTTCAATTATGCAAATTGACAACAAAAAAACTGTTGCGGGGTGATTTTGTGGTTTATTTCTTTATCATCGTCACCATGGTTATATCTGCATCACTGTGTCAACCACTCAAATGACAGTTCAGGTTTTTCTGCAGTCATTATTGTGGTATCAACCATTCAAGCTTAACCTCTTTGTGTTTCTTCCTGTAACAAAAACATATCAGTGTTTGAAGATGACAGGAATTGTGGGGGAAATTTATAACATAAATAAACAGCAATATTTTTGCTGACTCAGCACTGGAGGAAAACTGAAATCATTTATTTAATGAGCAGGTGCCAGGAACACAAGACATATGAGAATTGTCAGGCCATTTATATATAAGTTTCAAGATTTTCTTTTTTGAGAAATGGTAGAAGGTAGAGTAATATTTGTTTTGAAACATGTCAGACCAAACTGTACGTGTATGTGGTGATAACCAAACTTGATACAAGGAAAATTAAATATTCAAGCTTCTATGTGAACAAATGACATCACTCTAAGACATCACATGGCCATGCCAAACTCTGAGGTAATTGACCAGGTGGACCAGGTGGGCTTTAAAATAATGGATATTGGGGTCAGGACATGTGTTTGGGTAAGGGGTATGAATAGAAGTTAGGAGTTTGGGAATAGGAAGGGCAATGGTAGGATTAGGATAAGAGTTCCATTGTCAAAAAAAACAGGGGGGGTAATATGGACATGGTAGAGGGTGGGGTAATATGGACATGGTAGAGGGTGGGGTAAGATGGACATGGTAGAGGGTGGGGTAAGATGGATATGGTAGAGGGTGGGGTAAGATGGACATGGTAGAGGGTGGGGTAAGATGGACATGGTAGAGGGTGGGGTAAGATGGACATGGTAGAGGGTGGGGTAAGATGGACATGGTAGAGGGTGGGGTAAGATGGACATGGTAGAGGGTGGGGTAAGATGGACATGGTAGAGGGTGGGGTAAGATGGACATGGTAGAAGGTGGGGTAAGATTGATATGGTAGACGGTGGGGTAAGATGGACATGGTAGAGGGTGGGGTAAGATGGACATGGTAGAGGGTGGGGTAAGATGGACATGGTAGAGGGAGGGTAAGATACAGATGGTAGAAAGTGGAGATATAAACATTTTCCACCTGTTTATATTTCATTCATAAAGAGATCTTTCTTGATAAAACCAACATTATACGAATGATTCATCTGTAAGAGTATCAAATATTATCTGTCAAGTTATATTCTGATGCAAGATGACATGGTTATGGAAGGAAACTTGTGGTATTTCTAGGAAGCTAGTTTATAATGCAGCATGATGTGTCGAACGGTTACGCCCGCGGGGTAATGTTACCCAAACATGATGCCTCAATTATAACACATCTCTCCTAGATATAATTATACTCGCATCACCAAAGGTGCCCATCAAAACTTGTGTTTGTGATGGCGTAATAAATTATTCACAAATCATGTTGACACTGGGTGTTTTCTTTTCACGTAGGGTCCCTTGTTGAGAGAAATGGAGGCAACATAACTGTTTGAGCGCTGCCATAATTACAGGCTGTACATTTCATATGGTGATTACTTCTACTTCTACATGTAGAAGGTTGCTTTTGTGAAGCGTGAATATGTTACTCAATGAATGAACAGATTTAATATGCACACCTGTGAACCTATGAAGTCACACAGGCCTGGCAAGACCATGAAGTAGTTGGTGCATTTTGTAGGAAAGATTTGCTGTCTGAAAATTCATGGAAACTCCGCTCTTGTGCATGAGGTATTTACCAGATATAAGCACAGTGTGATTCTTGAAGTTGACAATGGAGTGTAAAACCTTTCTAACTCCTGGTTAATTCTTGTATATATTCAGGCCAGATGTTGTGATTATTTATTCTTTGCATGTGTGGCAGTACTGCCCTCTATAAACTATCAAATACATCAGTACAAAGATAGGCTAGGTTAATACCAACCTGCAGCCATCTTGGCAATTTTTGTGGATCAAAGTTATATTTTCTTCACTGCGACCAAGATAACGTTAATTTACAAAAGATTTGTATCCATGAACATCTTAATTGTTTTGGTGAATACTTTGGTGCTAAATGCACCAAAAAAATATTTTCTACATTTGCGGAAAACAATTCAATTCTGTATGTTTCTTTATGAGTTAAAGAGTCCACTGGTCTGTGAGATTCTTTGTGTTTATGTGAGATTCTTTGTGTTTTTGTGAGATTCTTTGTGTGTTTTTGTGAGATTTTTTGTGTATTTTCGTGAGATTCTTTGTGTTTATGTGAGATTCTTTGCATGTTTTTGTGAGATTCTTTGCATGTTTTTGTGAGATTCTTTGTGTGTTTTTGTGAGATTCTTTGCATGTTTTTGTGAGATTCTTTGTGTGTTTATGTGAGATTCTTTGTGTATTTTTGTGAGATTCTTTGCATGTTTTTGTGAGATTCTTTGTGTGTTTTTGTGAGATTCTTTGTGTGTTTATGTGAGATTCTTTGTGTGTTTTTTGAGATTCTTTGTGTTTATGTGAGATTCTTTGTGTGTTTATGTGAGATTCTTTGTGTGTTTATGTGAGAATCTTTAGAGGAGGGCCGCCAGATCTGGCCACGGCCCTCGAGGGATCATCCCCTCGAATCTACATCATCATCGAGAATCTTTGTGTATGAAGGAGATTCTTGTATGATGGAGATTATTTACATGTTGGGCAATGATGACAGCATTGGATTTAAATGATTATCTAAAACATTGTTATTTATGTGAAATAATTGATAGCCTAATGAAGAGTCTGTTAATTAAGGCTTTTATTGATTGATCATATTTTAAGGCCTCTATCCATTTTTACTTTTCTAAGTCTGTCAAATCAACTTCGAAATTAAGTTGAGATCTGATAAGTTTATTAGTGACGACGAGTTTCATGATGAGTAAATACTGGTGATTGGGCTAGGCTCATGTAGTTTCCTAGAAAGAATACTGGTAAGTGTGGTGAGTTCATATAATCTATTAGTAAGTACACACTGGTAAGTGTGAGCAGGAGAGATAGATTCTTGTTGAGAATATACTGGTAAGTGTGGTAAGTTCACATAATCTATTAGTACATGTAAATACACACTGGTGTGTGTGGAAAGGAGAGATAGATTCTTGGTGAGAATATACTGGTAAGTGTGGTAAGTTCACATAATCTATTAGTAAGTACACACTGGTATGTGTGAGAAGGAGAGATAGATTCTTGGTGAGAATATACTGGTAAGTGTGGTGAGTTGGGATCATATATTAGTGTATATACTAATAAACATGGAGATTGTTCTGCAGCAAAGATAATGGACCAGTAAATATCATAAGTCTCCCAGTAAATGTTTTAAGTTGAGATTGTTTTCTCACAAGTACACTGGTACAAATGTATACTGGTGTGGCAAGCATGGTTAATCTCTTAGTGGGTGTGGCAAGTTGAGGGTCTCAGGTAGATTCTAGTCAGGGCCATACCACAGATCTCCTGGTAAGTGGTTACAATAAGGCAGTTAGAACCCACCAAATATACCTTTACAAGACTTTTGTTTGTTTCCTTAAGCAACATTTTCAGCACTATCTGGACTATGCTAGGTCAGAAAGAAGGCTACCACTGGAACTCAATATTTCAATATTTCTTTTATATTACCACTTAGTCATGATAAAACAAAGCACAGCTTTTGATGCCCAGTCATGTATCACTGTCTCTAGTGAAAAACAACTTAGTAGAAGATCAAGTACATATTCCAACCAGAAATCAAACCCCAGACCTTTTGCATGGGACACAAAAATCTTTGCCACTGAGCCATGTCCCATTTCCTGAAATGTTTGGTCGTATTGTCTGAGGTTTTGAACAAAATTTATTATATAATTAAATGAAGATAGATTACTTGGATCACATACTTGTTAAGATATTTATATCCTATAAAGTGCATGCACAGTTTATGGCCAGAAAATGTCAAAAAGCAAACCACGTAAAAGAGATTTCACAACCATTTCTGTGAGTGTTTGCAGAGTTTAAGGAGATAATTAACTTGAATTCTGGGGCTTAACTGCTGTACTGGATACTTCAATAAAACAGTCCCGACCTCAGGTTTCCGTGGCAACCAAAGTCTGGTCTGTAAATGACAATTTCCTGCCACAGAAGTTTCTTGTGTCAAGGAGGCCACTGCAGCAGCTTTGGTGGCACACAGCTTTTTGTGTGTTGATTGTGTTGAAACGTCCCAAACTGTGAGGGTAATTTGGTTTTAATGCCCCAAATGGTGCAACGAACTTTGATCAGGTCAAAAGACAGAATTTCATTTGGTGAATCTAGAACACCGAACATGTGGAGAATAGCAATGATGGATTGGGCAACACTTCTGTCATTTCTGTAGATATAACATTGAAAGAGAACAATATCCCTACCAACATGAGATCGGCCATAAAACAGGGCTTTAAACACAGCACAAATCAGGTAGTATATAAAAACATTCTGCACAAGCCAAACATGCCAATTAAGTCAGACCAAGGTCATAGCACAGAGGAAAACATGCTTAAATCAAGGGCATATTGCATTTGCCTAAAGTCACATCAAGGACATAGCATAGAGCAAGCTGCCTGTAGACAGACCAAGGACATAGCATAGAACATGCTGCCTGTAGACAGACCAAGGACATAGCATAGAGCATGCTGCCTGTAGACAGACCAAGGGCATAGCATAGAACATGCTGCCTGTAGACAGACCAAGGACATAGCATAGAGCATGCTGCCTGAAGACACACCAAGGACATAGCATAGAGCATGTTGCCTGTAGACAGACCAAGGACATAGCATAGAGCATGCTGCCTGAAGACACACCAAGGACATAGCATAGAGCATGCTGCCTGTAGACAGACCAAGGACATAGTATAGAGCAAGCTGCCTGTAGACAGACCAAGGACATAGCATAGAGCATGCTGCCTGAAGACAGACCAAGGACATAGCATAGAACATGCTGCCTGTAGACAGACCAAGGACATAGCATAGAACATGCTGCCTGTAGACAGACCAAGGGCATAGCATAGAGCATGCTGCCTGTAGACAGACCAAGGGCATAGCATAGAACATGCTGCCTGTAGACAGACCAAGGACATAGCATAAAGCATGCTGCCTGAAATCAGCGCAAGGTCATGGCATAGAGCATGCTGCCTGTAGACAGACCAAGGACATAGCATAGAACATGCTGCCTGTAGACAGACCAAGGGCATAGCATAGAGCATGCTGCCTGTAGACAGACCAAGGGCATAGCATAGAACATGCTGCCTGTAGACAGACCAAGGACATAGCATAGAACATGCTGCCTGTAGACAGACCAAGGGCATAGCATAGAGCATGCTGCCTGTAGACAGACCAAGGGCATAGCATAGAACATGCTGCCTGTAGACAGATCAAGGACATAGCATAAAGCATGCTGCCTGAAATCAGCGCAAGGTCATGGCATAGAGCATGCTGCCTGTAGACAGACCAAGGACATAGCATAGAGCATGCTGCCTGAAGACAGACCAAGGACATAGCATAGAGCATGCTGCCTGAAGACAGGTCAAGGGCATAGCATAGAGCAAGCTGCCTGAAGACAGACCAAGGACATAGCATAGAGCATGCTGCCTGAAGACAGACCAAGGACATAGCATAGAGCATGCTGCCTGAAGACAGGTCAAGGGCATAGCATAGAGCAAGCTGCCTGAAGACAGACCAAGGACATAGCATAGAACATGCTGCCTGAAGACAGACCAAGGACATAGCATAGAGCATGCTGCCTGAAGACAGACCAAGGGCTTAGCATAGAGCATGCTGCCTGAAGACAGGTCAAGGACATAGCATAGAGCATACTGCCTGTAGACAGACCAAGGACATAGCATAGAGCATGCTGCCTGTAGACAGGTCAAGGACATAGCATAGAGCATACTGCCTGAAGACAGGTCAAGGGCATAGCATAGAGCATGCTGCCTGAAGACAGACCAAGGACATAGCATAGAGCATGCTGCCTGTAGACAGACCAAGGACATAGCATAGAGCATGCTGCCTGTAGACAGACCAAGGACATAGCATAGTGCATGCTGCCTGTAGACAGACCAAGGACATAGCATAGAGCAAGCTGCCTGTAGACAGACCAAGGACATAGCATAAAGCATGCTGCCTGAAATCAGCGCAAGGTCATGGCATAGAGCATGCTGCCTGAAGACAGACCAAGGGCATAGCATAGAGCATGCTGCCTGTAGACAGACCAAGGGCATAGCATAGAGCATGCTGCCTGAAGACAGATCAAGGACATAGCATAGAGCATACTGCCTGAAGACAGACCAAGGACATAGCATAGAGCATACTGCCTGAAGACAGACCAAGGACATAGCATAGAGCATGCTGCCTGTAGACAGACCAAGGACATAGCATAGAGCATGCTGCCTGAAATCAGCGCAAGGTCATGGCATAGAGCATGCTGCCTGTAGACAGACCAAGGACATAGCATAAAGCATGCTGCCTGTAGACAGACCAAGGACATAGCATAAAGCATGCTGCCTGTAGACAGACCAAGGACATAGCATAGAGCATGCTGCCTGTAGACAGACCAAGGACATAGCATAAAGCATGCTGCCTGAAATCAGCGCAAGGTCATGGCATAGAGCATGCTGCCTGAAGACAGACCAAGGGCATAGCATAGAGCATGCTGCCTGAAGACAGATCAAGGACATAGCATAAAGCATGCTGCCTGAAATCAGCGCAAGGACATAGCATAGAGCATACTGCCTGTAGACAGACCAAGGGCATAGCATAGAGCATGCTGCCTGAAGACAGACCAAGGACATAGCATAGAGCATGCTGCCTGAAGACAGGTCAAGGGCATAGCATAGAGCAAGCTGCCTGAAGACAGACCAAGGACATAGCATAGAGCATGCTGCCTGAAGACAGACCAAGGACATAGCATAGAGCATGCTGCCTGAAGACAGGTCAAGGGCATAGCATAGAGCAAGCTGCCTGAAGACAGACCAAGGACATAGCATAGAACATGCTGCCTGAAGACAGACCAAGGACATAGCATAGAGCATGCTGCCTGAAGACAGACCAAGGGCTTAGCATAGAGCATGCTGCCTGTAGACAGACCAAGGACATAGCATAGAGCATGCTGCCTGTAGACAGGTCAAGGACATAGCATAGAGCATACTGCCTGAAGACAGGTCAAGGGCATAGCATAGAGCATGCTGCCTGAAGACAGACCAAGGACATAGCATAGAGCATACTGCCTGTAGACAGACCAAGGACATAGCATAGAGCATGCTGCCTGTAGACAGACCAAGGACATAGCATAGAGCATGCTGCCTGTAGACAGACCAAGGACATAGCATAGTGCATGCTGCCTGTAGACAGACCAAGGACATAGCATAGAGCAAGCTGCCTGTAGACAGACCAAGGACATAGCATAAAGCATGCTGCCTGAAATCAGCGCAAGGTCATGGCATAGAGCATGCTGCCTGAAGACAGACCAAGGACATAGCATAGAGCATGCTGCCTGTAGACAGACCAAGGGCATAGCATAGAGCATGCTGCCTGAAGACAGATCAAGGACATAGCATAGAGCATACTGCCTGAAGACAGACCAAGGACATAGCATAGAGCATACTGCCTGAAGACAGACCAAGGACATAGCATAGAGCATGCTGCCTGAAATCAGCGCAAGGTCATGGCATAGAGCATGCTGCCTGTAGACAGACCAAGGACATAGCATAAAGCATGCTGCCTGTAGACAGACCAAGGACATAGCATAAAGCATGCTGCCTGTAGACAGACCAAGGACATAGCATAGAGCATGCTGCCTGTAGACAGACCAAGGACATAGCATAAAGCATGCTGCCTGAAATCAGCGCAAGGTCATGGCATAGAGCATGCTGCCTGAAGACAGACCAAGGGCATAGCATAGAGCATGCTGCCTGAAGACAGATCAAGGACATAGCATAAAGCATGCTGCCTGAAATCAGCGCAAGGACATAGCATAGAGCATACTGCCTGTAGACAGACCAAGGGCATAGCATAGAGCATGCTGCCTGAAGACAGACCAAGGACATAGCATAGAACATGTTGCCTGTAGACAGACCAAGGGCATAGCATAGAGCATGCTGCCTGTAGACAGACCAAGGGCATAGCATAGAGCATGCTGCCTGAAGACAGACCAAGGACATAGCATAGAGCATACTGCCTGAAGACAGACCAAGGACATAGCATAGAGCATGCTGCCTGTAGACAGACCAAGGGCATAGCATAGAGCATGCTGCCTGAAGACACACCAAGGACATAGCATAGAGCATGCTGCCTGAAGACACACCAAGGACATAGCATAGAGCATGCTGCCTGTAGACAGACCAAGGACATAGCATAGAGCATGTTGCCTGTAGACAGACCAAGGACATAGCATAGAGCATGCTGCCTGAAGACAGACCAAGGACATAGCATAGAGCATGCTGCCTGTAGACAGACCAAGGACATAGCATAGAGCATGCTGCCTGAAGACAGACCAAGGACATAGCATAAAGCATGCTGCCTGAAATCAGCGCAAGGTCATGGCATAGGATAAAGCATAGTGTATGAAGTCAGCTCAAGGCCATGGCACAGGTTTAAGCATAGTGTATGAAGTCAGCTCAAGGTCATGGCACAGTATGAACCACAGCTGTTTTATAATATTCTGCATCCCACTTATTGATAAATTTGAATATCACTGATAACCTAACTAAATAATCCTTGTAGTGTTTGTGTAAGGACAAGCCAATTCTGGGTTAAGTTCTTGGACTTGTCTCAAGTCTGTCTGGCAGGGACAATGCAGTGGGTATCATGCATCAAACACCTAATACCTTCCAGCTGTGAGCATTCAGACCTGGTGGCCAATCATTCTCACAAGATTCATTCTTCTTGTAATTCATCTCCAGGGGGAACTTTCATTTAAATATTGTACCCCACTACCTTTTGTAATTGGATATGTCATGTGTGTGTCATAAATTACTCGTGATTTCTTGCATTTATTAAGAACTTAAAGGATATATATGATTCACATTTGTTTGTCTTTAGTTTTTGTTTTTGTTTTGCAGTGATGCATGGCAGGTATTGAAATTGAGAGTGGGTTGACTGTCTTCCCATCATACTTACTCTATTTTAAATTTCAGTTGATTCTATCATTGCTTAAAGTCTGAATATCTATCCTTGTAAATTTTCATTCTGGATTTATAAATGGATCAGTTCAGTTTTGATTTCTATTTAAATATAAAAATAAATTGGACAAATCATGGTGGACAGGATGTGATTTAGTGGTGTCATCTTCCGTCTCCATGGTAACATAGTATTTAAGTGTGGCAGACTTGCTGGGAGCTTGATGCAGCAGAAGGGTGCACCTAGACCACCTCAGTCTGGACTTCATCACTCAGCTTGGTTCTCTTCACAAACTGATACATTTCTGATGTGCCATCTCTGGGATAGATTGCCCCCATGTAGCCCTCTCACTGGGCCACTGTGCGGAGAGTGAACAAAACCAGTATTAACAAAATACAAGCTCCTTGTCTTTATATTTCATTAGGTAAGAGACAAAAAATGGAAGAAAAAATATACAATTCCATTTTTTATTAGCCACTATACTTTAGCAAGGGTACACAAATTGGTGTGACTTTAATACTTGAGACGTCAAGATTTTGACAATTTTGTGCAAATACTCAAAACAATCTTAACAACTATCTTAACTAATGTTTCCAAAAGCATTTAAAATTTGAATTTAACAACCAAAGAAACATATATTATTTATGTAAATTGCTCATTTAAAAGAGAAACCCTTCATGCACAAAATTAAAGAATCATGGAAAAGTTTTCTCCAAAAACCAACTGATAAGATCTCAGTGTGCAGCTTTATATTAAGTAATAATAAAAGAAAACATTTTGCTGTGTTTTTGTGATATTAGATACAGACGTGTAACTGGTATTCTGAGTATTGTGATATGGTGTATAATACCAAAAGGTAGGAAAAGACATTGCAGCCAGATTAAATATTTAGCAAGATTAAATCTAAAAATACAATTTCTTGGCATATAAATTTAAGATTATATTACATCTTAACAATTGCATAATTTTTTTGTGTAATAATGTACATTGAAAGATGTTGTAGAAACTGGCACTAAATGTGACACTAAAAAAGGTTGGCAAGATTTCAGGGAAGTTGCACTACTAGCTTTACTGTGCCGAACATTGCATGTCTGGCTTGACGTTAATTTGACTGGTGCGGTTTTAAAAAAAAAGGCCACTTTTGAAGGAACAGCAAATTGCATATCCTGGATGGAAGAGAGCAAAGTATCACAGATGAAAGTGAAGACAAAATGTGCTGCGGATATTGGTTGGTATAGATTGAGCTTCGTGCGATGTGTCTGGTTAACATTGTCATGCTGGCCTTGCTGAGATGAAAACAAAACTTGCAGCTTCCACAGTAATTATGGTCTGGAAACAGATTCTTCTTAACGTAGCTAAGGGCCCTATCAAGTATTATAATTATATTCTACTTTTAATTTCTTTAAAAATCGATTCTTAATGTGGGATAAACATGGAGGAATAAACAATCTCCCACCCTTCACCCCCCCCAAAAAAAAGAAAATGTTTGTGTTAGATATTCATGTTATTACAAAAGTTAAATGTGAGTAGAAATAATTATGACAATAGTTAACAAGTACATTGTAAAAAGTTGATTTAGTGTTGATAGTAAGTAGGTATCTATGTATGCAGTCTGTTCCCAAGTTGTATAAGTAGTAGCAAGGAAGGAGGAGTAAGTACAGACTTGATTTCACATTGCCTCTGGTGGCCACTTGATGAAGAATTGTCACGGCGGCCATAATGACCGTGATTGCCTGAGAAGCTACTTCCTACATGATTGGTCATGATTGGAATTTAATCATCAATGACCATCCTCACAGCCACGTACAATCCACTCATCGGCAACGTGACCTCAGTCTCATCTCGGTGGTTTATGTAAATATTTATTTAACATAGAAATCCTGAGTGTGAGAATTTCGATGATATCATATTGCTTCAATGGACAGTGCTTTATTCATTAATTTATTAGTTTGATTCAAGGTCTGTGGTAGTTCTTTCTTCCAGGGTGCAAATATTTACCAATCATTTTTAGTGAAGTTTGTTCAACATGTCAAAAAGTTGATATGTTGACCCGAAATATGTTGACAATTCTACATTGTTGAAGATATAAAGTTGATAAATTTCAAGGTTTGACATATCTATCAATGTAACTAATTTACAATGCTGACAACTCTAAAATATATATATATAAATATATATATATTGAATGTATCAATAGCACACATGTTGCTAATAATGGAAGACTCTTATTTTTTCACATGATAATATAGACTGTTGTACTAATTGAGAGATTAATTGAATCAGATATGCCGTAATATTATGGACAATATGAGGAATGTGATGTCCACAATGATATCACAGCTACATAGACTGGTATTTATGTCTTCAGAGATGTCTTGACAACAATGACTATTATTTCTATTGCTGTTGAATCAGCCGCAACATTTTATATTTGTGATATCTGCAATAATGTCATGGTGACATGGAGACATATTAACTGTGATATCATCAAAGATGTCATAATAACATTGAAAGGTGTAAAGTATATGATACCTTCAATGATGTCATGATAACATTGAGAGGTGTAAAGTATTTGATACCTACAATGATGTCATGATAACACTGTGAGGTGTAAATAAAGTATATGATACCTACAATGATGTCATGATAACATTGAGAGGTGTAAAGTATATGATACCTACAATGATGTCATGATAACATTGAGAGGTGTAAAGTACATGTATATGATTCTTACAATGATGTCATAATAACATTGAAAGGTGTAAAGTATATGATACCTTCAATGATGTCATGATAACATTGAGAGGTGTAAAGTATTTGATACCTACAATGATGTCATGATAACACTGTGAGGTGTAAATAAAGTATATGATACCTACAATGATGTCATGATAACATTGAGAGGTGTAAAGTATATGATACCTACAATGATGTCATGATAACATTGAGAGGTGTAAAGTATATGATACCTACAATGATGTCATGATAACATTGAGAGGTGTAAAGTACATGTATATGATTCTTACAATGATGTCATGATAACATTTAGAGGTGTAAAGTATATGATACCAACAATGATGTCATGATAACATTGAGAGGTGTAAAGTATATGATACCAACAATGATGTCATAACATTGAGAGGTGTAAAGTATATGATACCTGCAATGATGTCATGATAACATGGAGAGGTGTAAAGTATTTGATACCTTCAATGATGTCATGATATGATACTTAATGCGGTGATATTTGACATATACACGAATGCATGCAAACAACTCAAGACTTGATGCGACCCTCTGGCAGAGCTTGGCATTCTCAGACATCTGTGCCAAACAGAGGACCAGGCAAGCATTCATATCGCTTTCTACAACTGTGTCTGATTGATTTAATTATGCCATTACGCATACTCTGACAAATGAAAACTGTCAAAATGGGTTGCCCTTTCACCCAGCCATAATTTAATCAGTCGTCAGTGATCAGAGAATCGCTGCTGAGCGTAGCAATCGTGTACGGCCATATGGTTTTGGCTTGAAGACTTTAAAGTTGGGGCCAACTCAACAGCAATAATAGAAATAGACAATGATTTATCATTTATAAGGTCCCATGCCAAATGTGTGAGGGAAAATAAACGGATTCTTTTGAAGAAAGTAGGTCATAGTTGATTAAATGGGTCACAGATCAAGCACTCCTTTGTTTTAATGAGTTGTAATTAATTAATCTATCAGATTTTAATCAGATTTTCATGTTATGTTCTGTGAAAAACAGACAAGCATTATTTGGGATTCACGTGCCTCGTCAGGACTGACAGGCTACGTCCTGTGTTCTGCAACATAATACACGCAACTTTGTCAACGACTATTCAGCTTTAAATTGAATTCTCCTCTCTTCGCAGAATGGTCTGTCATTGCCTACCGAGGATGTTTGCTCTTCGTTACTGGAGGAAATATATGTCATCTGTCGGCTTGAAGGAAGGAATCGCTGTCAACTGAAAAGGAAGAAGCGCTTCATTCTCAGCATCATCGCTTTGACGGTAAGGGTGTTTATTTGACTTCTCTTGTATCTAGTGTGCTGTAGTTTATCTGCAGTGTTCTCTGTGGCAACTGTGGTTGAGGGTCAGCTATGGTGGAGGGTCAGCTATGGTGGAGGGTCAGCTATGGTGGAGGGTCAGCTGTGGTGGGGGTCAGCTGTGGTGGAGGGTCAGCTATGGTGGAGGGTCGGCTGTGGTGGAGGGTCAGCTGTGGTGGGGTCAGCTGTGGTGGAGGGTCAGCTGTGGTGGGGGCTGTGGTGGGGTCAGCTGTGGTGGAGGGTCAGCTGTGGTGGAGGGTCAGCTGTGGTGGAGGGTCAGCTGTGGTGGGGGTCAGCTGTGGTGGGGGTCAGCTATGGTGGAGGGTCAGCTGTGGTGTGGGTCAGCTGTGGTGGAGGGTCAGCTGTGGTGGAGGGTCAGCTGTGGTGAAGGGTCAGCTGTGGTGGAGGGTCAGCTATGGTTGGGGGTCAACTGTGGTGGGGGGTCAACTGTGGTGGAGGGTCAGCTGTGGTGGAGGGTCAGCTGTGGTGGGGGTCAGCTGTGGTGGAGGGTCAGCTGTGGTGTGGGTCAGCTGTGGTGGAGGGTCAGCTGTGGTGGGGGTCAGCTGTGGTGGAGGGTCAGCTGTGATGGAGGGTCAGCTGTGGTGGGGGTCAGCTGTGGTGGAGGGTCAGCTGTGGTGGAGGGTCAGCTGTGGTGGGGGTCAGCTGTGGTGGAGGGTCAGCTGTGATGGAGGGTCAGCTGTGGTGGAGGGTCAGCAGTGGTGGGGGTCAGCTGTAGTGGAGGGTCAGCTGTGGTCAGGGCGCTGCTGGCGTCAAGGCGCTGCTGTGGTCAGGGCACTACTGTGGTCAGGGGGCTACTGTGGTCAGGGCGCTACTGTGGTCAGGGGGCTACTGTGGTCAGGGTGCTGCTGTGGTCAGGGCGCTACTGTGGTCAGGGGGATACTGTGGTCAGGGGGCTGCTGTGGTCAGGGTGCTGCTATGGTCAGGGCGCTGTTGTGGTCAGGGCGCTACTGTGGTCAGGGGCTACTGTGGTCAGGGCCCTGCTGTGGTCAGGGCGCTGCTGTGGAGGGTGCTGCGACATCTGTGGGCTTGTAGGACTAGTCTTGGTACACCTCTCTCTGTCTAGAATCTAGTTTAAGACAGAAATATTTACCAAATCACTGAATATCATGCTTACCTTTGACAAGGTGTGTAAAAAATGTGTACTTATAAGAAAATAATATACTCTACATCTGTTCCATTTTCTTGAACGCAGGTTTAAGGTATTTTGCATTATGATTTTTAAAAAAATACATATTTCTACATGATCAGTTTTAATTCCTTTCACTCAAACTCAATTTCATATCAGATCATGAAAGCTTTTTGAACAAGATCCTAATTAATACTCATCGGCAAAATGCACTCTTCATGATTGGCACCGTCTCACAGCAAAATGCCATCACAGAGGCCCTGAAAGGTGAAATGGAAGGATGGCTATGGCTTTCAACATCATCAAAATATTGCCTTTTAAATAGAGCTAAAATTATACAGTCTCCTAGCTTTATCTACTTATATTTACATGGGACTCCACCCTCTGTCAGGTTGCTAGTGCTAAAGTAGAGATCTGTAACCTGCAAATTCCAATGTTTATTTACAAAATCTTGTTGACAAAATCTTGTTTTTGACTTAGCTTTGAGGGATTGTCTCAAAAGTGACTTAGCTTTGAGGGATTGTCTCAGAAATAGCTTAGCTTTGAGGGTTTGTCTTAGAAATGACTTACCATATCTACTTGTGTATGAAATGAGGTTTTCGTGCCCAAACCATCAGTTAATGTTTGGGGGGTCGTCTTATACACAAGGGCAACCTGTGGAAGTTGATTTACCTCACCTTACCTCACCTCGCTCATACTGTCCAGATACAAACTCCCCAAACGGCGATATAATTAAAATCTCATACACATAGAAATATTCTACCACGTGTCAACAGTAGTCCGCCTTCATTTAATAAGTGTAAATTACGCACAAATCGGAGAAAATGTTAGTTAACAAATGTTTAAATATGCATGTGCAACACAAGATCGTCTAATACATGAGTAAATACGGTAGCTTTTAGGATTTGTCTGAGAAGTGACTTAGCTTAGAAAGTTTGTCTCGATACTGTAACCTTATCGAACAAAAAGCAAGTAGAGGTTGCTGAAATAAACTTAAAATGAAATGTTGTTTTTAAATACAAGCTCACTGTGTGATTGCTGAGTTTTATTATCATATATCTTTAAGCATGATTATCAATTTTAAACCTACTCAGTAGTATTATTTCAGGTTTGTTGATGTCCTCTGGATTGCATGTTAGGTATGGGTGTATCACGTTATTATATTGCAGGCCAAATTGGTATTATTTCCAGAAGTCAAGACATATATATTTTTTTGGTCTAGCACAAAAGAAAGTTAGTAAAACTACGATTTGATCTGACAGCAGCATTTGATAATATTGATCATCAAATGCTGATTTCCAATAAGATTTGGAGTATTATGTATTTTGCCCCACAGGTGTCAGTCATGGGACCTATCTTTTTCCTGTTTATATGTCTCTTCTCTCTGCATTATTGCAAAGTATTGACTACACCACCACTTCTATGCAGACGACACCCAGATCTACATCTCTGTGGATTGGATGAGTAGACCAGGTATTGATGCATCTTGACCTGAGCTAGAAGAGCGTAAAATGAGGTCAGAGCCTTCTTGATCACAAATAAGAATGTTAATGAGGTCACCTGACCATTATGGGAATACTGCTATTACCTTTGCTAGAATTCCTCCCTCTGTTTTTCTTAAAATATCAGTTTTTGGTAAGTTTGACTAGTAATAAAAAGAAAGTATGCTCCCACCTTTCTTAAGATTTAATTTTTGTTCACTTTTGACAAATAGTAAAAAGGAATGCATGCTATGTCCCTTCTTCCTTTCTTAATAATTCACTTTTTTATCAAATGAGCTCATGATCAATCTATTTGTACACTGACAATAATATGAAAAACAGCAGATTATGTACTCCAATGCAATTTCACCACAAAGTGGAGATGAAAGATGATTCAACTTGCTCTGGAACTGTCTTAACAATATAGACAAAGTTAACAAATTTATATGTGGAAGTTGTAACATGTAAACACTAAATAATAAGTTATATTAATAAAATAGTATGAAAAATTGTGCAAGATTTAAACTGACAGATATGTCCTCAGGGGCTGGGATACTAATGTTCACTGTACATCTTGCCATTGTATTTTGATATCCTGTCAGTATAATTATAAAGATATACAATACAATACAAGTAATGAGGTTATCTCACCATATATGCATACATAGAATACTGCTATTACCACTGTTAAAACTTCACCCTCTGTTTTGTCTGAAATATCAGTTTTTGGCAATTTTGACCAATAATAAAAACGTATGCTTCCACCTTTCTTAATATTTCATTTTTTTCTTTCAAATGATGGTAAAGTTTAATATAGATTACTTAAGAACTTCTCATCAATCTTTTCCAGTCATTATGGTTTCATCCCTTCATGGCCTGACCTAATATCTGAATCTGAGATGATGACAGACCAATTGTCCAAATTTTAAAGCTATCATTGACAGCTTTGTATTTCTTGTTAGGTTTTTGTTCATAATCCATATATTCAAAACTCAGAATGTAATTTGAAATTTTGAGATATGGAAAAACTTTGTCTGAAGATGTGATTTTCAGGTATCAGATTTTGGCAAATGCAATAAATTGAGCAAAGTATAATTATTTTCTTTTAGCTAAATAGGTTATTTTTGGCCGAAAACCCTGATTCATTATCAAAGATATTGTGAAGCTTTTGCTTTGATTTTGAGAAATTCTTTATTAAAAATAATACTCTAAATTTGACTCATTTTCATGCTACTAGTACTAAAAAAAATTAAGTGAAAATGTGTCACTACATGTCCATCCCATGAAAACTTTAAATGGATTAAAGTCCAAAGTGCTTGTAAATATCCTGAATTTTGTGGCCAGCTCCTTTTAGTTTCCTTTTATCAACTTCATTTTCATTTCAACTAAAATATTCCAACATGCTGATGTTTTTCTACTTACTTTTTGATATTATTTGTACTGAGATTCAAGATGACTGACTTTCTTGCATGACATTGTACAGTAACATAACATTCTCTTAATCTGCTGACATATTTTATATTTAAAAAACACTGTTCAATGTACATAATAAACAAAATCCTCTTCATAGCTCCCTAAGCTCTTTTTTATGTGTGTGTGTGTGTGTGTGTGTGTGTGTGTGTGTGTGTGTGTGTGTGTGTGTGTGTGTGTGACATCCCACTGATTTGACAGCTGTAATTTTATTTTTTTCCTTTTTTGTCTTCAGCAATCATTGACAAGATTGACCAGTTAAGAAACTTTAAATGCATGTATTTGGTTTCTGCTTGAACAATCAAAAATTTGTTGTCTCAAATGGAAATAGATATATTTTGAATATAAATCTCAAATATGCCAAAAGATATTCCTTTTTATGCACAAAGAAAAAAAACAAACATAACAGGATTTTATTTATTTATATTTTATTTAAATAATTAGTTTCAGTACAGAATGTTCAATTTGAAAATAATGCTCTTTTACCTTAGAAACAAGAATAACACATAATGCTAATTGTAGAACCCCCTTCCCCCCTGGATAAATCCTCGGTGTGTCAGAATGGTGTAGATCTTTTCAGCCCAATTTAGAAGTGGTAAAACCGCGGAGCCGTTCTTACCAATGATGTACAGCACGACCTTCAACTCCCTCTGGTGTCACATACTTCAACTCCCTCTGGTGTCAGTTATTTTTTCTGGCAGTTAATTAACATGTGCATTCATCCTCAGAAAGAAACTTCATTCCCCCTTCATAAAGTGGACCTTTCAAATGCCTAGTAAATCACTCTGCTGTGTCAGGTTTTGGGGCTGCTTTTTGACCGCAAGTGGCGATTGTTGCTTTGTGCCACCGATGCAGCATGGACACAGGGACGGGGTCGTAGAATTTATGCTGCAGGGGTAAAGCCACTTAAGGCTATGTAGAGCAGTGCAACTCTTTTCTGTGATGCATAATTTACACTAAAGAGAAGAACTCTACTCTTTGTAGAATGCCACTTACCTTCAAGTCTAAAGTGGTTGTCAATGTTGCACTATTGCATCAGTGAAATGGAATCAGTAGCAAATGAAGATGTTTTTAATAAACTGGTCATGTCTTAACATATTACTGGAGAAAGCCACAGAAGATAAAAGAGTGACCTTTGTGTAAATGAACTAATATGTGGAACCATTTTCATCAAGTAAATAAAAAGATATGAGAAGGTAGACCAATTTCTTTTTGTGAAATCAGTAATATTTATCAGTTTACCAGCTTTTTATTACGTTGACTTATTTCAGTTTGTGAAGCCAGTATAGTTAGTGGTTGAGCAGCCTTTGAGTAGGTTGATCTATTTCTTTTTATGAGGTCAATTATATATAGCAGTTGAGAAGTCATTGAATAGCCATTTTATAGTCAATCTTCTGTAGCTTTTGAGAAGATTGACCTTTCACCATTAGATCTGTGAAGCAACCATTTACATTAAGATAGCTACATTTAGCAGAGGAGATTGACCTTCTTATCAATTGCTTTTGGTATGATCTCCTTACAGCTTACCTTAAACTTCATAGAATCATTGTTGACTTTAGTTGGGTTTGAGATAACATAAACCTGTCAAAGAATCATTGAAATGTTAAGTTTAGTGTTTATGTGGCACGCTCATGTAATTATCTTTTAATTTGATCTAAATTTGGTGCTCTCGGCATTTTGAAAACCAACTGCCAAATGTTTGAAGACGAAAACAATTTTTTTAATATGAATTAAAGGCAGTGAGATCTGCTTCTCAATATGAATAGTTTGATTTGTATATCAGCACCACTTTGAAAATATACATGAAAGTCACTTTGAACTGAACATAGAGAAGTAAGCTAAATATATCCAAAATGGGCATCTGATATGGTGCATGACATTTTTGCCAAGGCCTCCAACTGAGAATTATCTAGTTGATGTTGGCGAGTTATTTTGAGATTACAAATATGCCTGCCTGACGTCTTTGAAATGCCAGGATTGAAGGTAAATCCACTACTTCCACAGATTTACCTGAACATTGCTCTTCCTTTAAGTCTGAACTTCCAGTAGGCTGAATGTAAGCTACAGTTTGTGTGATTCTCGTGGTTTATAAATTCTATGTGATCATAAAGGTCACTGTTATCAAATCACCTGGGTGAGGAATTATATACGCAAATGTTGCCCATATTAAATCTTGTATCATGATTAGAATAAACTGGTTTAGACTATTAATAACTCAGAAATCTGTAAATTATATCAGAACATTAATAAGTACTCACCTGCATATATCCATAACAGAGATTATTTATCCTTAATCATTCATAATGTCACCACAATCATCCATGATATAGCCATAATCATCCATAATGTAACCATAATCATTAATTATGTCACCATCCTCATCCATAATGTCCCAACAGTCATCGATATTGTAACCACAGTCATCCATAATGTCATCACAATCATTGATATTGTAACCACAATCATCCATAATGTCATCACAAACATTGATATTGTAACCACAATCATCCATAATGTCATCACAATCATCCATAATATCACCACAGTCATCCATAATATCACCACAATCATCCATAATATCACCACAATCATCCATAATATCACCACAATCATTCATAATGTCACCACAGTCATCCATAATATCACCACAATCATCCATAATATCACCACAATCATCCATAATGTAACCACAATCATCCATATTGTAACCACAATCATCCATAATGTCATCACAATCATCCATAATATCACCACAATCATCCATAATATCACCACAGTCATCCATAATGTCACCACAATCATCCATAATATCACCACAATCATCCATATTGTAACCACAATCATCCATAATATCACCACAATCATCCATAATGTAACCACAATCATCCATAATGTCACCACAACCATCCATTATATCACCACAATCATCCATAATATCACCACAATCATCCATAATATCACCACAGTCATCCATAATATCACCACAGTCATCCATAATATCACCACAATCATCCATAATATCACCACAATCATCCATAATATCACCACAGTCATCCATAATGTCACCACAATCATCCATAATATCACCACAGTCATCCATAATATCACCACAGTCATCCATAATGTCACCACAACCATCCATTATATCACCACAATCATCCATAATATCACCACAATCATCCATAATATCACCACAATCATCCATAATGTAACCACAATCATCCATAATATCACCACAATCATCCATATTGTAACCACAATCATCCATAATATCACCACAATCATCCATAATATCACCACAATCATCCATAATATCACCACAATCATCCATAATATCACCACAATCATCCATAATATCACCACAGTCATCCATAATGTCACCACAATCATCCATAATGTCATCACAATCATCCATAATATCACCACAATCATCCATAATATCACCACAATCATCCATAATGTAACCACAATCATCCATAATGTAACCACAATCATCCATAATATCACCACAATCATCCATAATGTCATCACAATCATCCATAATATCACCACAGTCATCCATAATGTCACCACAATCATCCATAATGTCATCACAATCATCCATAATATCACCACAATCATCCATAATATCACCACAATCATCCATAATGTAACCACAATCATCCATAATATCACCACAATCATCCATAATGTCATCACAATCATCCATAATATCACCACAATCATCCATAATATCACCACAGTCATCCATAATATCATCACAATCATCCATAATATCACCACAGTCATCCATAATATCACCACAGTCATCCATAATGTCACCACAATCATCCATAATATCACCACAATCATCCATAATATCACCACAATCATCCATAATGTAACCACAATCATCCATAATATCACCACAATCATCCATAATGTCATCACAATCATCCATAATATCACCACAATCATCCATAATGTCACCGCAATCATCCATGATATCACCACAATCATCCATAATATCACCACAGTCATCCATAATGTCACCACAATCATCCATAATATCACCACAATCATCCATAATGTAACCACAATCATCCATATTGTAACCACAATCATCCATAATGTCATCACAATCATCCATAATATCACCACAATCATCCATAATGTAACCACAATCATCCATAATATCACCACAATCATCCATAATATCACCACAATCATCCATAATGTCACCACAATCATCCATAATATCATCACAATCATCCATAATATCACCACAATCATCCATAATGTAACCACAATCATCCATAATGTCACCACAATCATCCATAATGTAACCACAATCATCCATAATATCACCACAATCATCCAAAATGTAACCACAATCATCCATAATGTCACCACAATCATCCATATTGTAACCACAATCATCCATAATATCACCACAATCATCCATAATATCACCACAGTCATCCATAATATCACCACAATCATCCATAATATCACCACAGTCATCCATAATATCACCACAGTCATCCATAATGTCACCACAGTCATCCATAATATCACCACAATCATCCAAAATGTCACCACAATCATCCATAATATCACCACAATCATCCATATTGTAACCACAATCATCCATAATATCACCACAATCATCCATAATATCACCACAGTCATCCATAATATCACCACAGTCATCCATAATGTCACCACAACCATCCATTATATCACCACAATCATCCATAATATCACCACAATCATCCATAATGTAACCACAACCATCCATAATATCACCACAATCATCCATATTGTAACCACAATCATCCATAATATCACCACAATCATCCATAATATCACCACAATCATCCATAATATCACCACAATCATCCATAATATCACCACAATCATCCATAATATCACCACAGTCATCCATAATATCACCACAATCATCCATAATATCACCACAATCATCCATAATGTAACCACAATCATCCATAATATCACCACAATCATCCATAATGTCATCACAATCATCCATAATATCACCACAGTCATCCATAATGTCACCACAATCATCCATAATTTCATCACAATCATCCATAATATCACCACAATCATCCATAATATCACCACAATCATCCATAATGTAACCACAATCATCCATAATATCACCACAATCATCCATAATGTCATCACAATCATCCATAATATCACCACAATCATCCATAATATCACCACAGTCATCCATAATATCATCACAATCATCCATAATGTAACCACAGTCATCCATAATATCACCACAGTCATCCATAATGTCACCACAATCATCCATAATATCACCACAATCATCCATAATATCACCACAATCATCCATAATGTAACCACAATCATCCATAATATCACCACAATCATCCATAATGTCATCACAATCATCCATAATATCACCACAATCATCCATAATGTCACCGCAATCATCCATGATATCACCACAATCATCCATAATATCACCACAGTCATCCATAATGTCACCACAATCATCCATAATATCACCACAATCATCCATAATGTAACCACAATCATCCATATTGTAACCACAATCATCCATAATGTCATCACAATCATCCATAATATCACCACAATCATCCATAATGTAACCACAATCATCCATAATATCACCACAATCATCCATAATATCACCACAATCATCCGTAATGTCACCACAATCATCCATAATATCATCACAATCATCCATAATATCACCACAATCATCCATAATGTAACCACAATCATCCATAATGTCACCACAATCATCCATAATGTAACCACAATCATCCATAATATCACCACAATCATCCAAAATGTAACCACAATCATCCATAATGTCACCACAATCATCCATAATGTAACCACAATCATCCATAATGTCATCACAATCATCCATAATGTAACCACAATCATCCATAATATCACCACAATCATCCATAATGTAACCACAATCATCCATAATATCACCACAATCATCCATATTGTAACCACAATCATCCATAATGTAACCACAATCATCCATAATATCACCACAATCATCCATAATGTAACCACAATCATCCATAATGTCATCGCAATCATCCATAATGTCATCACAATCATCCATAATGTAACCACAATCATCCATAATGTCATCACAATCATCCATAATGTAACCACAATCATCCATAATATCACCACAATCATCCATAATGTAACCACAATCATCCATAATATCACCACAATCATCCATATTGTAACCACAATCATCCATAATGTAACCACAATCATCCATAATATCACCACAATCATCCATAATGTAACCACAATCATCCGTAATATCATCACAATCATCCATAATGTCACCACAATCATCCTTAATGTCACCACAATCATCCATAATATCACCACAATCATCCATAATGTAACCACAATCATCCATAATGTCACCACAATCATCCATAATGTCACCACAATCATCCATAGTGGACAATCATGTATCCTTAATCTAATTATATGCATCCATTATCTTACTGAATGACATAATGATAAATTTCATGATCCCATTAATATAATAAGAAATGTATTTCATACATGCATCTTAAAACCTATTATGATAAAACCAAAGATTTGTTCCCATGTACTGAACAGGATTAAAATGGCATAATGTTATTACATTGTTGTCATCCTCATGAGCAAAATGAATAGGCATATTTGTAGAAAACAATGTAAATATGTTTTCAGTACTTATTCAAATTTATTTTTGTATTTCCATGGTAGTAATAACCATAACTGCTAAAATTAGGTGGAGGCTCAAGAAAAACTGACCAATCTCTTGATGCAGAATATTTCAGATGGAATACAATGTAAAGTTTATAATAACTTGTTTAAGCAGAGAGATTTTTTTTTTCTTTTGCACTTTTATGCTTTTAAAAAGTTGACACAGCCCTAGCGGATGTACGGTGCATTGTGAGAAGTAGAGTTGAGAGGAAGACATAATTGACCTTAATACAGGCACTCCTATGGTCTGTATGCTGGATAATCGCACTGAGCACAACATGAAAAGCCACTTTTTATGATGAGGAAAAGTGCAGAGTGTTTGGGAGAGGGGAGGAGGAGAGATGAAAGATGTCTGATCATATTAAGGTATCTATGAAGTGATGATGAGGATGATTGGGGCAGCCTATAGGCCAGCAATTTACCTCTTTGTGAGAAAACATACTGAAGCAAACAAGTTGTTTGACAAACTTTACGCTTCTGAGAACTGAGTAAAAAAGTGCTCACAGATTATCACCTTCACGGGTCTAATCACGACCAGGGTCAAAAATAATAATTGAACAAAATAGTTCCCTATTGGTGAACACTAGAAGCCATTTGGCCTGCCTTCTATTGGGTTGTGCGATAACAGGCCCCTAAAGCAAGGGCTGGATTCTGCGGAGGCGACGAGACACCCAGGTACATTAAACTCATGTAACTCCATCTGATGGGTGGCCAATTGTATGTAATTAAGCGAAAGAGTGGCAAGATTCTTTAGGATATTGTCTTTACAAATTAAGTTATTCGCCACTAATGACCCACAGATTGGTTCATTTGTCTTGCTTTTGTCAACCAAACGCTTCACACCAGGCAATTAAGTCTGCTTTCTGATGGCACAAGTTGTAGTAAAAACATCAATTGCATGACTGTTCTACGACACCGTGGCCTATAAACCTTACGGACCCTACTTCTTTTTGTCCTGCTTTGCTGCTTAAAATTCGCCCCAGGCATGGCAATCAAACTATGCTTTTTGGACGAGTAAATTAACTTCCTGAGTATCAAGCATGCGCTCCCCCACAAACTTTTCAGAGAATCAAGCAGTCCCATTGCCTCCTTTTTGACTTTGCAGGACAGCTCAAGCAGGCCTCATTCAGGCGTCATGTATGAATGGTGGTGCGGCCCTTGTCAAGTGTAGCAATTCAAACAAAGGCCGGAGCAAAGGCTAGGCCGGGTCATGTGGGAGTATGCGCCTCTCCAACTTACACTTCTCCAGACTTCACAGTCGCTTTTGTTGAACCAAATAATAAAGAAAATGTCCAGAATATTTAGGAGATTATCACACAGGCATGTCCAGAAACAGGGGGGGGGGGAAGATCAGTGATGTTTGGTTAAATAAGATCCTTGGTCATGGGGCTATGAAGATGTTCAGCTGCATTTTAAGAAGGAGTGGGGCATTGCGTCCCAGTGGTGTGTACATATCAAGCATAGTTTGGGTTTTCAAGTAGAATCTTAGCAACTCTCCCAATTTCATTTATTGTAAAATTAAATTCCTGTCAACAAGTTATGTGTGGAACATGCCAAAGTATGTGTTAGTTATAAAGTTTGAGTCTATGCCCTGCTTTTTACCACCCCATATTCCTCATTTTTAGATCTTGGAAATGTTATTTGTTTTTTCACAGTAAAGTCTGCAAATCTCAATTTATATTACTATATTACCCATATGCAATATCAACAATTGTCTTCTGAGATTTTACCCCTTACTATTCCCTTAATTCATTGTATTTTACCTGCTCTATTATTATTATTATTATTATTATTACAGGATCAAACATAACATATTTAATTCAAGCACGTCAATGATTCTGTATTTATTCATCGGGAACTATTTGATAATGCTCTCTGTTGAGGCATGTTGAAATGAATATCTAGATATACTTCTGATAACTAATTATATACCCACAAATTAGTGTTTCTGAAAAGGGAAAAGTAGTTTCCATATAGATAAGAAAAGATAAGATAGCATATTCCTGAGATTTTGATCTCAATTTTTTGTTTCTTTTCTTTTGAGGCTCACATTATATTGTACTGCATCATTAACTTATATATGAAACGTGCTTTGTAACAGCGGGATGCCCTGACATGAATCTAAAAGTGAGTTCTGATCTGTGCGATTATTCCCCGACAGCCGAACAGTCCTGCGAGAAATCACTGCATAAAGCATTTTTTCCCATAAGTGACAGAAAACATCAAAAACACATTTGTAGATAATAAAACGTGTGGTACAGCATATGTGCCGAATAAGTGGCTGCACAAAGTGGCAAACCAGTACCCATGATGCTCGCTGTCTTTTCAATATTTAAGCAAAATATCAGTGGCTACTTATCTGCATTACCATCAATCTGGGAGCAATATTCTAATCACATATTTATGGATATTTCAACAGTAATAATTCTAGCTGTTGTGGCTTGGCTGAACATATATGTAATGCTTAGCATAGATTAATCTTAGATTGTCCCACTGTTCACCTATTATGCAGAATATTCACATTTTGGTCATGCTATAATTTGTTAGACTCAGTTTTGCTCTTTTGGTAGAATCTGTAGGTTGGAAGGAGATACTGAGCTTGAGGTTGCAGTTTAGATTGATATTCTCATAGGATGTATCTTGTATGATATATTATATCTTAAATTAAAGTTGTATGAGTAAAGTCTCTCTCATATTTGCCAAGACCTCGCATCATATTTATGTGATGAATAAATCAAGTTTGGCATTCTTAAAATATCCTTTAAACTTTTTCTTTTCATATAATCTGGCTTTCTAGATCCCTAGTCGCAAGCAAAAATATAGCTTTTGATGTTTCAAAAAAAAAAAACTTCTGCAGTTTAAATTATTATCCCTAATATTCTTTGCGTAGAAATAAAAAGCACCAATAAAAAGCATCACATTTTCTTGACCCTATTGCTTAAACACCTAAAACTGAAAAAAAGTGGTATCTCTTTTCATACAAAACCATATGATTGCTAAATGCAAGAAATCATACCTACCGGTAATTGTACATGTATGGAATGAGGAATTTTTAGTAATTATTAGAAACAGTGTTTTTTGAGAAACATCCCCAGTGTATTTAATCAATATGAGCTGTTCTCATCACAGGCTCAAAACATAATTATTGTCTCTACATTATTTGTTGCTTTGTAATAAATAGTATCATTAACTAAAACTAAATTAATTAACCTCATTATTCAGGCTAAGAATCAATCAACAAGTCCAAAACAAGACAATGTTTTGAATTTGAGAAATGTAAATTATTCAACACTACGATGTGATGAATTTCAGAACAAAATACTCAATTTAATTGATTTCATCATATACAGCTGTAGAAAGGTTTGTCTTTTTTCGTGAAGATGGCATTTGATTAATTGTGGATATCTCAATTTTTTTAACATGCCAATTCTCTTAGACAGTATATCAAATATGTTAACAAAAATCAGAACAATAAGATTTTATATTATTGTCTGGGTCCTCGGCACAGAATGCTGCATTACCATTTGTTTATAAAGTACACTGTTATTGTCTTTTATAAGCATTGCTATCACTGAACTCAAGAGAGTCGATGAACTCAAATCTTTTTAGAAGCAAATCCTCTTGGAGGAGAAGTTTCAGGAAATGTTTTTGAAATTGGAGACAACTTTTGAAAATGATAAGTCAGTATTCAAATATTCACTTACAATTTGATTTATAAAATTACTTCCATAACAAAAATCAGAAAAAAATTAGATAATTCATAAACTTAAATCTACTTCAAACAAAATCATGGATCACCATCTCTAAGAATTTAAAAATTAAAAGAAATGAAATTTTTACCTAAAAAACTATATTATGTTCAAATATACAGTTATGTACCTGGTTTTTATTAACTCCATTGTTATGTTATTGGTATTTCTGGAGAAACTTGGAATCTGGAGAAACTTGTCTGCTTTCATCGCAGCCCCTGATGTCATAGATAACTGGAAGGAGAAATCTGACCACAGTATTTGGGGATAACTGCTATAGACAGAATATAAGTATTCCATTAAGAAAAATTACCACTGGATTGGGGGAATAACCACTACACAGGGAAAATAGATACATATACTACACAGAGAGGATGGCTGTTGCACGGAGAGGATAGCTACTACACAGAGAGGATAGCTACTACACAGAGAGGATAGCTACTACACAGAGAGGATAGCCGCTACACATAGAGGATAGCTACTACATAGAGAGGATAGCTACTACACAGAGAGGATAGCTACTACATAGAGAGGATAGCTACTACACAGAGAGGATAGCTACTGCACAGAGAGGATAGCCGCTACACATAGAGGATAGCTACTACATAGAGAGGATAGCTACTACACAGAGTGGATAGCCGCTACACAGAGAGGATAGCTACTTCACAGAGAGGATAGCCGCTACACAGAGAGGATAGCTACTACACAGAGAGGATAGCTACTACACAGAGAGGATAGCCGCTACACAGAGAGGATAGCTACTACACAGAGAGGATAGCTACTACATAGAGATGATAGCCACTACACAGAGAGGATAGCTACTACACAGAGAGGATAGCCGCTACACATAGAGGATAGCTACTACATAGAGAGGATAGCTACTACACAGAGAGGATAGCTACTACACAGAGAGGATAGCCGCTACACAGAGAGGATAGCCGCTACACAGAGAGGATAGCCGCTACACAGAGAGGATAGCCACTACACATAGAGGATAGCCGCTACACAGAGAGGATAGCCGCTACACAGAGAGGATAGCCGCTACACAGAGAGGATAGCTACTACACAGAGAGGATAGCCACGGCACATAGAGGATAGCCGCTACACAGAGAGGATAGCCCTACACAGAGAGGATAGCCGCTACACAGAGAGGATAGCCACTACACATAGAGGATAGACATGACACAGAGAGGATAGCCGCTACACAGAGAGGATAGCCGCTACACAGAGAGGATAGCCGCTACACAGAGAGGATAGCCGCTACACAGAGAGGATAGCTACTACACAGAGAGGATAGCTACTACACAGAGAGGATAGCTACTACACAGAGAGGATAGCTACTACATAGAGAGGATAGCTACTACACAGAGAGGATAGCCACTACACATAGAGGATAGACATGACACAGAGAGGATAGCCGCTACACAGAGAGGAAAGCCGCTACACAGAGAGGATAGCCGCTACACAGAGAGGATAGCCACTACACATAGAGGATAGACATGACACAGAGAGGATAGCCGCTACACAGAGAGGATAGCCGCTACACAGAGAGGATAGCCCTACACAGAGAGGATAGACATGACACAGAGAGGATAGCCGCTACACAGAGAGGATAGCCGCTACACAGAGAGGATAGCCGCTACACAGAGAGGATAGCTACTACACAGAGAGGATAGCTACTACACAGAGAGGATAGCTACTACACAGAGAGGATAGCTACTACATAGAGAGGATAGCTACTACACAGAGAGGATAGCTACTACACAGAGAGGATAGCCGCTACACAGAGAGGATAGCCACTACACAGAGATGATAGCTACTACACAGAGAGGATGGCTACTACACAGAGAGGATAGCTACTACACAGAGAGGATAGCCGCTACACATAGAGGATAGCTACTACATAGAGAGGATAGCTACTACACAGAGTGGATAGCTACTACACAGAGAGGATAGCTACTACATAGAGAGGATAGCTACTACACAGAGAGGATAGCTACTGCACAGAGAGGATAGCCGCTACACATAGAGGATAGCTACTACACAGAGAGGATAGCTACTACACAGAGAGGATAGCTACTACATAGAGATGATAGCCACTACACAGAGAGGATAGCTACTACACAGAGAGGATAGCCGCTACACATAGAGGATAGCTACTACATAGAGAGGATAGCTACTACACAGAGAGGATAGCCGCTACACAGAGAGGATAGCTACTACACAGAGAGGATAGCCGCTACACATAGAGGATAGCTACTACACAGAGAGGATAGCTACTACATAGAGTGGATAGCCGCTACACAGAGAGGATAGCTACTACACATAGAGGATAGCTACTACACAGAGAGGATAGCCGCTACACAGAGAGGATAGCCGCTACACTACACAGAGAGGATAGCCGCTACACAGAGAGGATAGCTACTACACAGAGAGGATAGCCGCTACACATAGAGGATAGCCGCTACACAGAGAGGATAGCTACTACACAGAGAGGATAGCCGCTACACATAGAGGATAGCTACTACACAGAGAGGATAGCTACTACACAGAGAGGATAGCCGCTACATAGAGATGATAGCCGCTACACAGAGAGGATAGCTACTTCACAGAGAGGATAGCCGCTACACAGAGAGGATAGCCGCTACACAGAGAGGATAGCCGCTACACAGAGAGGATAGCTACTACACAGAGAGGATAGCTGCTACACAGAGAGGATAGCCGCTACACAGAGAGGATAGCTACTACACAGAGAGGATAGCCGCTACACATAGAGGATAGCTACTACACAGAGAGGATAGCTACTACACAGAGAGGATAGCCGCTACACAGAGAGGATAGCTACTTCACAGAGAGGATAGCCGCTACACAGAGAGGATAGCTACTACACAGAGAGGATAGCTACTACACAGAGAGGATAGCTACTACACAGAGAGGATAGCCGCTACACAGAGAGGATAGCTACTGCACAGAGAGGATAGCCGCTACACATAGAGGATAGCTACTACACAGAGAGGATAGCCGCTACACATAGAGGATAGCTACTACACAGAGAGGATAGCCGCTACACAGAGAGGATAGCTACTGCACAGAGAGGATAGCCGCTACACAGAGAGGATAGCTGCTACACAGAGAGGATAGCCGCTACACAGAGAGGATAGCTGCTATACAGAGAGGATAGCCGCTACACAGAGAGGATAGCTACTACATAGAGAGGATAGCTACTACACAGAGAGGATAGCTGCTACACAGAGAGGATAGCCACGGCACAGAGAGGATAGCCGCTACACAGAGAGGATAGCCCTACACAGAGAGGATAGCCGCTACACAGAGAGGATAGCTACTACACAGAGAGGATAGCCGCTACACATAGAGGATAGCTACTACACAGAGAGGATAGCTACTACATAGAGATGATAGCCACTACACAGAGAGGATAGCTACTACACAGAGAGGATAGCTACTACATAGAGATGATAGCCACTACACAGAGAGGATAGCTACTACACAGAGAGGATAGCCGCTACACATAGAGGATAGCTACTACATAGAGAGGATAGCTACTACACAGAGTGGATAGCCGCTACACAGAGAGGATAGCTACTTCACAGAGAGGATAGCCGCTACACAGAGAGGATAGCTACTACACAGAGAGGATAGCCGTTACACAGAGAGGATAGCTACTACATAGAGAGGATAGCTACTACACAGAGAGGATAGCCATTACACAGAGAGGATAGCCGTTACACAGAGAGGATAGCCACTACACATCATATCATCTGTGTGTCTGAGGTTTCAGATTCATCTCAGGAGACATGGTATTATTGGTTGAACAGGACCAGTAGAGACATGGTGCCAGTAACTGAACAAGACCCGTAGAGACATGGTACCAGTAGCTGAAAAAGACCAGTAGAGACATGGTACCAGTAACTGAACAAGACCAGTAGAGACATGGTGCCAGTAACTGAACAAGACCAGTAGAGACATGGTGCCAGTAGCTGAAAAAGACCAGTAGAGACATGGTACCAGTAGCTGAACAAGACCAGTAGAGACATGGTGCCAGTAACTGAACAAGACCAGTAGAGACATGGTGCCAGTAGCTGAAAAAGACCAGTAGAGACATGGTACCAGTAGCTGAACAAGACCAGTAGAGACATGGTACCAGTAACTGAAAAAGACCAGTAGAGACATGGTGCCAGTAGCTGAACAAAATCAGTAGAGACATGATGCCAGTAGCTGAACAAGACCCGTAGAGACATGGTACCAGTAGCTGAACAAAAACAGTAGAGACATGGTGCCAGTAGCTGAACAAAATCAGTAGAGATTTGAACCCCTGAAGACACCAGGGAATTTTTAGATTTTAGATCTCAGTCAGGTCACTGAGAACTTTGAGCTTTTAGTTGCTGATGTCTGACCTATTTTTTCTGACCCAAATTCATTGGAACGTACCCAGCAGATCTCCTGTAGACCACACATTATTTGGACAGATTTGATACATAATCGTAAGGTGGAGGCATGACCCAGTTTAGAGTCCTGAGTGCCGGCCAGATGTGGGCTGTGCAGTGCCTGTATTTAATTTGATTATTCTCAGGGTAAATCTCAATTACTACCTAAAAAATATAATTCCTCGGTGTCCGCGACACCATGAAGTCAGCCGGTTTGTTATTTCCAGCTGGCATCCAATGTAAATTTTACTTTTACCAATGGAGCTAGACGTCAAGATTGAACAAAGTCTTGAAGTCAGGGTGGAACAAAAAAAGTTTCTGATGTCCGCAAGTTTTTTAATCGGCCGAGTGTCTCGCGTCCAGATGTGGGCCATACAGTGCTGTGCCTAATTTTCTCATTGCAGTCCCCAATTATTGCAAAAAAACTCCCCAGTACCTGGGACACCAGGAAATCAGCCATTTTATAATTCTTAGCTCAGCTAAGTGCTAGTGCAGATTTGACTCAGGCATTTTGTAGATATGTTTTACCAGTGGAGCAAGACGTCAAGATGGTACAAAAGTCTTCAAGGCAGGGTGGAACAAAAAGGTCTTGAAGTCAGGGTTTCCTATCCTGGAATTGATTATGACCTGTGACCCCACATTGAATGGGGTACCATCATTGCAATGCACATATTATGACTGAATACACTTTGATGCAAAAAGAAATGGTAGGTGAGACTGCATGCTTTGATTTGTGGCAAATAAAGTGCATTGAATGAAAGGGGGTAAACATCTTGAGGCAGAATATAAGGCGATTACACATTATATTTGGAGAATTCCAAAGGGTAGATATGAATAGTACCTCTTTGCAAGACAAGATTCTTTTAATGTGATAGATTTGTCATAAAACCCATAGAAACTATACAGAAAGGCTTTATATATGCATAGCTGGATTTGAGGTTGTGTTGCACAGATTGTGTTGATGTCTGCGACACGGCCATTTTGACATTGTGTGTCTCACAGCATGTTGTGCCCCTTAAATCTTCCCCTCAACAAAAGAGAAGCACTGAATGGGTTTTGCCCTGAAAAGAAAAATGTTGGGCAGCTGATCACCGTTGCTTGCTAAATTTCATTCCGCCATTTTTCTCCAGACTTGCAATCTATTTTTATTCTAAAAGCCACAGCCGAGATGAAAATGAATGCCAGTTAAGTGCAAAGTAGGAAGGAAAGTGTGTATATTTTGTGTTTTTTTACAAGAGACTCTTTTACCACACCATAAATATTGGAGTAGGGGCTAAATTTATATCATTGACAATAAAATAAAATAATGCATTTTAATGTTTTGGCATCAATTATAAAAGCCCATACCTCGTAGTTAAGTGGTTTGTCCACATAAATCAATTAAATACATTATTATAATATTTTAAAATGAGATTTTTTTTCTTCTCAATATCTCTAAAGCTGCTTTTTATATATTTATATACCAACTATTTTTTTGTTTGTAAAACTTTTTTTTTTTAAAGTTAGAATAGCAAGTGATGAAATGTAAGTTTTAACAATTTCTGCAGCAAATCTGCAGCAATTTTTTCCTCTACATTTTGTTTCCTTCTTACAAAGAAAAAGCCTTGTCAGTATTTATTTCGGCATGCACGCAGAGAGCACATATTTGTCTCTGTGTATACTTCATCCAACTGACATGCACATTTATCGATAAACACAGAATGGTAAACACACAACAGTTCAGAACGTTCACACCAATCGTAGGCAAGCAAGACAGGTATTAACGCGGAGCCTATTTTGAAACGAGTCCAATTCCTGAGGGAAAACGACAAATGCTTGCAGGTTAAGCCCCAAAGTCTCACTCACTTCCCACAGGTTAGCAGCAAATATGGATTTCTCTGCTAATTTGTAAGTTTCTATTGTGGTTTACTGCAATTGATGGCTGGAGGCTAGACAGTGAAATCGATGGGGGAATTCCACAACTTTGTTGTAGATTAAATACCTGGACTGTGAAGCCTCATTCTCTTGAGTTTCAATAGACAGCTGGAAACACCACAAAGACAAATGTAGGGGTGAGCAAAAATGGTGTGCAGCGAGAGGAGGCGACACTGCATGATACGAGACGGTGTGCAACAAGAGACCGTGTGCAGCAAGATACTGTGTGCAGCAAGATACTGTGTGCAGTAAGAGACAGTGTGCAGTAAGAGACTGTGTACAGTAAGATACCGTGTGCAGTAAGCGACAGTGTGCAGTAAGCGACAGTGTGCAGCAAGCGACAGTGTGCAGCAAGCGACAGTGTGCAGCAAGCGACAGTGTGCAGCAAGAGACAGTGTACAGCAAGAGACTGTGCAGCAAGCGACAGTGTCCAGTAAGCGACAGTGTGCAGCAAGCGACAGTGTGCAGCAAGAGACTATGTGCAGCAAGAATCCATGTGCAGCAAGAGGGGTGACACCAAGTGATTCGAGACAGTTAAGGTTGTGTGCAGATCTAGAGAAGGTCTTGACAGACATGAAAGCTAGTACAACAAATATTAGATTCAAGGCTGTTGCTTTTTGGATTTCAAAGTGATATTAAATTAATTGCTATTGTGTTGGGAGTCAGAGAAGCACATATCTGATCATCAAATCCATTTTTTAAAAAGTTTAATCATCTTTTGAAAATTCATTCATTGACAAAGAGTTGATATGGCGTGAAATTAGATGAATAAAACAGCTTCTTAATTGGCTTAAACATATTGTATCCACAGTTTCTGGTAATTCCTCTATCACAAGGAGAGTTAGCATGGATGAAAGCAGGATCATGCTTTGTCGTTTGAGTTAGTCTTTGACAAGAATTGCTTCAGTTTTCTTGTTCACATACACTTTCCTAAACCCATATGATCCTCTAGACACATCATCCACACTACTGTCTTCTAGACATGCACCAAGCTGAAGACATATGATCCTCTAGACACATCATCCACACTACTGTCTTCTTGACTTGCACCAAGCGGAAGACATATGATCCTCTAGACACATCATCCACACTACTGTCTTCTAGACTTGCACCAAGCTGAAGACATATGATCCTCTAGACACATCATCCACACTACTGTCTTCTAGACATGCACCAAGCTGAAGACATATGATCCCCTAGACACATCATCCACACTACTGTCTTCTAGACTTGCACCAAGCTGAAGACATATGATCCTCTAGACACATCATCCACACTACTGTCTTCTAGACTTGCACCAAGCTGAAGACATATGATCCTCTAGACACATCATTCACACTACTGTCTTCTAGACTTGCACCAAGCGGAAGACATATGATCCTCTAGACACATCATTCACACTACTGTCTTCTAGACTTGCACCAAGCGGAAGACATATGATCCTCTAGACACATCATCCACACTACTGTCTTCTGGACTTGCACCAAGCTGAAGACATATGATCCTCTAGACACATCATCCACACTACTGTCTTCTAGACTTGCACCAAGCTGAAGACATATGATCCTCTAGACACATCATCCACACTACTGTCTTCTAGACTTGCACCAAGCTGAAGACATATGATCCTCTAGACACATCATCCACACTACTGTCTTCTAGACATGCACCAAGCTGAAGACATATGATCCCGTAGACACATCATCCACACTACTGTCTTCTAGACTCGCACCAAGCTGAAGACATGTGATCCTCTAGACACATCATCCACACTACTGTCTTCTAGACTTGCACCAAGCTGAAGACATATGATCCTTTAGACACATCATCCACACTACTGTCTTCTGGACATGCACCAAGCTGAAGACATATGATCCTCTAGACACATCATCCACACTACTGTCTTCTAGACATGCACCAAGCTGAAGACATGTGATCCTCTAGACACATCATCCACACTACTGTCTTCTTGACTTGCACCAAGCTGAAGACATATGATCCTTTAGACACATCATCCACACTACTGTCTTCTAGACTTGCACCAAGCTGAAGACATATGATCCTTTAGACACATCATCCACACTACTGTCTTCTGGACTTGCACCAAGCTGAAGACATATGATCCTCTAGACACATCATCCACACTACTGTCTTCTAGACTTGCACCAAGCTGAAGACATATGATCCTCTAGTCACATCATCCACACTACTGTCTTCTAGACTTGCACCAAGCTGAAGACATATGATCCTTTAGACACATCATCCACACTACTGTCTTCTGGACATGCACCAAGCTGAAGACATGTGATCCTCTAGACACATCATCCACACTACTGTCTTCTAGACTTGCACCAAGCGGAAGACATATGATCCTCTAGACACATCATCCACACTACTGTCTTCTAGACTTGCACCAAGCTGAAGACATATGATCCTCTAGACACATCATTCACACTACTGTCTTCTAGACTTGCACCAAGCTGAAGACATATGATCCTCTAGACACATCATCCACACTACTGTCTTCTAGACTTGCACCAAGCTGAAGACATGTGATCCTCTAGACACATCATCCACACTACTGTCTTCTGGACTTGCACCAAGCTGAAGACATATGATCATCTAGACACATCATCCACACTTCTGTCTTCTGGACTTGCACCAAGCTGAAGACATATGATCCTCTAGACACATCATTCACACTACTGTCTTCTAGACTTGCACCAAGCTGAAGACATATGATCCTCTAGACACATCATCCACACTACTGTCTTCTAGACTTGCACCAAGCTGAAGACATGTGATCCTCTAGACACATCATCCACACTACTGTCTTCTGGACTTGCACCAAGCTGAAGACATATGATCCTCTAGACACATCATTCACACTACTGTCTTCTAGACTTGCACCAAGCTGAAGACATATGATCCTCTAGACACATCATCCACACTACTGTCTTCTAGACTTGCACCAAGCTGAAGACATGTGATCCTCTAGACACATCATCCACACTACTGTCTTCTGGACTTGCACCAAGCTGAAGACATATGATCCTCTAGACACATCATCCACACTTCTGTCTTCTGGACTTGCACCAAGCTGAAGACATATGATCCTCTAGACACATCATCCACACTACTGTCTTCTAGACTTGCACCAAGCTGAAGACATGTGATCCTCTAGACACATCATCCACACTACTGTCTTCTGGACTTGCACCAAGCTGAAGACATATGATCCTCTAGACACATCATCCACACTTCTGTCTTCTGGACTTGCACCAAGCTGAAGACATATGATCCTCTAGACACATCATCTACACTACTGTCTTCTGGACTTGCACCAAGCTGAAGACATATGATCCTCTAGACACATCATCCACACTTCTGTCTTCTGGACTTGCACCAAGCTGAAGACATATGATCCTCTAGACACATCATCCACACTACTGTCTTCTAGACTTGCACCAAGCTGAAGACATGTGATCCTCTAGACACATCATCCACACTACTGTCTTCTGGACTTGCACCAAGCTGAAGACATATGATCCTCTAGACACATCATCCACACTACTGTCTTCTAGACTTGCACCAAGCTGAAGACATATGATCCTCTAGACACATCATCCACACTTCTGTCTTCTAGACTTGCACCAAGCTGAAGACATGTGATCCTCTAGACACATCATCCACACTACTGTCTTCTAGACTTGCACCAAGCTGAAGACATATGATCCTCTAGACACATCATCCACACTACTGTCTTCTAGACTTGCACCAAGCTGAAGACATATGATCCTCTAGACACATCATCCACACTACTGTCTTCTAGACTTGCACCAACTGAAGACATATGATCCTCTAGACACATCATCCACACTACTGTCTTCTTCACTTGCACCAAGCTGAAGACATATGATCCTCTAGACACATCATCCACACTACTGTCTTCTAGACTTGCACCAACTGAAGACATATGATCCTCTAGACACATCATCCACACTACTGTCTTCTAGACATGCACCAAGCTGAAGACATATGATCCCCTAGACACATCATCCACACTACTGTCTTCTAGACTTGCACCAAGCTGAAGACATATGATCCTCTAGACACATCATCCACACTACTGTCTTCTAGACTTGCACCAAGCTGAAGACATATGATCCTCTAGACACATCATTCACACTACTGTCTTCTAGACTTGCACCAAGCGGAAGACATATGATCCTCTAGACACATCATTCACACTACTGTCTTCTAGACTTGCACCAAGCGGAAGACATATGATCCTCTAGACACATCATCCACACTACTGTCTTCTAGACTTGCACCAAGCTGAAGACATATGATCCTCTAGACACATCATCCACACTACTGTCTTCTGGACTTGCACCAAGCTGAAGACATATGATCCTCTAGACACATCATCCACACTACTGTCTTCTAGACTTGCACTCTGCATATATAAGTGCTATGAGCAATCGATGATTGGTGTATGTGCTTTATGAAAAACTTTTTATTATTATGAGCCTTAAAAAGGGGGAAAAATTTATATTATTTTTCCACCCGGCAAGTATTTTTTTTCTGGTATATTCCCGTCTTGTTAGTAAGTTGTCTTTAGCAGGGCAAAATGACCATAAATAAACTAATTATTGCTTTTTCATTGCTTAAGCAATAGACCAACATTTCTCAGAATGATCTTAAATCATGATGAGATGAAAGTAATGCAGCTGAGAGCATGTAAAATAATTGGGCTTTGAATGAAATGCGATTGGGCTTAATTTGTAAATCACTTATTCCATGATTTCAATTGCAAAGCAGGACAATTAAGACAGATCTGACACTAACATGTGGTGACACGATCAGCCTAACAGTGAAGTCATCACACCCCATTGTCGTTAACAAAAGCAATATGGATTCTGCAAACCCAAACAGACAGACATTTCTATTTCTTTCTGCTTCATTGTGCATTTTATCTTTGACTGCTGCATGATTTCAACAGGACCACTTTTTATGTGAATTCCGTCATGTCCTCCACGGCAAACTCGGCAACTTTCCAGGGACACCTGATCTTGGGGACACCTGCCAGGGCTCAAGGGGGAGATGCTAGTTTCATACACACCGTAACCTGAATTACACAAGAAATCAATTTGCATTATTATGCCGAGGTGTTGATTGCACATGTTTGTAACACATTGGAAAAGCAGGAAGTTGTGAAATGTCAATATCGGTGCCGCAATGATGTCTCATCTATCATTACTGAAACAAGCGCGCTGTGAATTTTAACAACTTCAAGTGCCAAGGACTGCCATTATAGCATTTCTAATGTACTTTAACAATTTTCAACATTAAAAAGTTGTCACTTTTCCTTTCAATGTTCATTCCCTCTAATTTTCTTGTCAGCAGCATTTTGCTGGTTATGGAAAATTGTAAATGCATCAATTATTTGAACTTTTATAATTTTCTATTATTATTCTGAAAGATGACATTTTTTATACATGTATATCTCAGACTTATCTCTTTCAATGTTGCGTGATGAAAACATTTTCTCTTTAAAAATATTATTTCCAGCTTACTGCAACCATTAATACAGTATTTTTGACATGCAATGGATCACTTCTTAAATGTGTAAATATTTCATTTCCCACCAAAGCATCAGAATTTATAGGCAACCAGATTGACCATTTATTTAAAAACAATGCCACATATATCATGACATTAAGAATACCAAACTTTGCAACTTTGATAAGTCATTTGGTATTGAACCAGCATGGGAGATTAAAAGGTTGAATGGGATATAGCAGTGTATGCATTCACACGTATTCTGTTCATTTGTGATACTGGTAACCAAGCTCTGAAAACACTAAAAATATGGTGACCTTAAGTTGGTTGAGATTACATTAAAATCTCGCCTAATGCATATTTTAAAAATGGAGATTTAATTTGTGTACCAAGTTGATATTTTTTTCTATTAAACTCATAATTAAATTTGCTATTTTTTTTACATTTTTTACAAGAAACTAAGCTGAACATGAATTATTGAAACAAACCTTCTGAGTATGTTTTGTGTAAAACTTCTGTTGAAGTAAAGCATCTTCATCTAAAATTTATTCCATGGAGAATTTTATCAGAAGGTAGATGATAAACTAAAAATCACAAAAAAAAACTAAAAATCATCATAAAACAAATATACACATACCAAATGTGTAATTTCTTTCAGGAATATGGTTTATTCGTGAACATAAAATGTATTTTTTTACAGGAATATTATGGACAAAACGTCAGGTGTACCCAGATGGGACAGACTAATGGTACAAAAGTGACTGCACTTAAATGTGCCGCCAATAACCTTGCAGGGGGAAAAGATACACAGTAAAAACAAACCATAATCTGGCTTGTCAGAGTGCTACTCGTACCGTCTGTTCTCGGAGGATAATAAAAACATGGCAGAAAATGAAATTATTTGTGATTTTGTTAGTACAACATAGAAGAATTACAAGAGACACCTAAATTTTACACAGATGTTAGATCCAGGCAAAAGTGTTATGCCAAAGATTATTACTGGTAACTCCTTTTCATTCTTGAACCACCAAGAAATAATGCAAATTCTTTTCTTCATATTTATTCAGAATGAGTAGGGTGGTGTGAGTGGGTCTATCTGTCCATGTCTCGGCAGCCTCAAATTAACTGCATAGCATGACCGCAAAATAGCTCTCATATTGTGTGTGTAATGGTTATCATCTCTCCCATGTCATCAGTGACCTATGACCTCATCTTGAAGGTCATTAAGGCACTCAACATGAAAGCTAGATCATTTCATGTTCACCTTTTGAGTGCTGTGGATTCCCAGGAACTACTTTTCTTCCGAACCGATGGAGGACATTCATGATGCGATAATCTCAGATCAGTTTGATATTGACCTTTTTGACCAACCAAACTAGGTCAGTGTTAGCTATTCACCAGATGTCTGTGCAAATTTAGGGACTACTTTCATACCTTTTAAACCTATTTCGGATTATCATGATTGTTTAAAAATCTTAGATGACTTTCATTTTGACCTTTCCATGACCTTACAAACCGGATACAGATCAACTATCTACATTTGTAAGCAGTGAAATAACTCACTTATGAAAATATCTTTTTTAATATTGAGGGGTCAGTAACCATAAAGTAGCCTGCCCCATTTCACCTGTGAGCACGGTGAGAAATTTATCAGGTACTTTGCACTGCTCTAGAATGAAGGTGTGATAACAGATTAAAGGCCCTAGAAGAGCTACTGCAAGCTTAGAACCATAAAAACACAGATATCTAGAATGTGAATTATGGTTCATTGATAGTGCTATTATGAACATAAAATATTTCAGTTCAAAGTAAGACATAAAGACGTCTTAACAAGGCAAAATACTTGAAAGTATTAATAAAACCATAGCTGAGGGGCTATCATAACCTGAATAATAGGCTGCAGGTGTGAAATACATTTTGAAAAATGATGTGATTTGTGAATGATCACGGAAATAGTGAGAATGAGACCGGTATGATGATCAGAGAATCGCGTGCGTGTGTCCCATTACTGGACGAGTGTATCTGCAGCTTGGCTTTGTCTGTTTCTGCCGGTACAAAGAAATTTCCACCGAGGGGAGGACACTTTAAGAATGGGTCATATTAACCTGTAGGCATGCTTCCCTCTTGACACATTTTTTGTCATATTTGATCCGCCATTTATAATGGCTTTTTGTGTTTTAATAAAATCTAATTTCAATGAGTGATTGATGTAAAGCCGATGTATTTTTTCTGAAATCTTTCATCCTTCCTCTGTGATATAACATTGGTCCATCCTGAAGTAAATACATTATTTTGTACCGTTTTCTATCAGTGGTGAATCTGAAGTCTATCAGCTTTGTATAGCAGTGTTTCCTACTATATGCAGTATGACACAGAATTTGTCAAGAGTCTTTTTTTATAATTATCACTGACGGAAGCAAGAGGTAAGTGAGCGCTCAGCTTCATATCTACTCCAGTGAATTCAGCTTCTCTCGGAATCTGCACACTTTGCCGATCGCTGTTGACTTTTGGCAGTGAATGAAATTGTGAGAAGCGTACGAGAATGTTGCATGATGGGAATATGTTGCCGACCAGTGTTTGTAGCAGACACTGTCATAGTGTCAACTCTGCCGCCATTGTCATCACGGGAAAGGACACTTAGACTGGCACCCTCGCGCCTTGGTGCACATTTAATGAGACCAGATCACATGCCAAAATTGTATGTCTGCCGCTACCATGTCTCGGGTGGGAGGGGGGTTCTCATTGAGGCTTATACAGCCAGTACACTTTTCACAATTTTAATTTTTTAGGTCAAATAGGGCAAGTGTGGGGGCAGTATATTTTAAAACAGGTTATTTTTGCTGACAATTGCAGATTGAGCATGTTTAGTTTTAAACAGTTTAAAATGTCCGTTCTCAACCCCAAAAAACAAAATTTAGATGCTAGTGTTATTTCAAAAAACATGATTGATGATTATTTTCAACCAGCCAAATGGAGAAATGTGTATCTGACATGAGCATGCCTTATAAAACTGCTTCTCAAAGATAAACAAAGCAGAAATATTGGCAGCAGTCAATAGGACAAAAGATGATTCTGAACAATATTTTTATGTGGAAAAGACCTATCAAAAATATTTCTGTATTTCCTTGAAACCTATTAGTCTATTGCAATGGAATATGAGAGGGAACCAGGACATGGGATGACATTGAGAAGGCTTGAAGATGTACATTAACATGATTAAGGGTATATAAGTGATTCGGAGGGGGCTGCCAATATGATGATAGGTGCCACGTCTAATATGATGATAGGTGCCATGTCTAATGTACTGACAGGTGCCTTACCTGTCTGTCATTCCATGCAATATCACAGAAATACAACCTCTCCTCCAAATCACAAGTGACATTAGTGACAAAAGTATTTCTCACCTGATATCTGTACATGAGAACTCTTTTTTTTTCAAATATATGATACAGGATGGGTTTTGAGACATTGCAGGAAGATGTGATATATACGCTTCAAGACAGGATTAACTATAAAAATTGTCAATTACTGCAATGGGACCAGGAGACTTTTTGGTTTAGAAATATTTTTAGACATGCAATTGACTGGCTGACAGGAATATCCATCAGGTTTTATTTTTTGATTACACTCACATTCTAATGTCACACTGTTTAAAATATTTCAATGATTAGTAAACTAATTTATGTTTTGGTGTTCTATTTTAACATTGCATTACATGGATAACATATCAGTTTGGTTGATCAACTTTTCCCCCAGTAACGGCATGACAAGGCCAAACAAAAGAATTATGTTTCTCACCCCATGATTTTTTGGTTTTTTTTTATAGATCTTTTAGAATCTTCGTGTTTTAGAGAGGAAAGAATATTTTGTTATTGCTGCTGGTATAATATTAATGACATTATTTGCATGCTCATTAATGAGCCAGCTTTGACAATTTTAGTCTATTTTTTGCGGTTCATATTGATCAATTTCCTTATCACAATAAAATAGCAGACATCACAACATTAAAAGATTCAGACATCACAACAGTGAAGTATGGCAAATTTAAACTTTCCCAAATACAAAAACAAACATTACCAAATTAAAATTATCAAGCAGAAACATTTTCTAAATATACACTAAGATCACTAAACCGCAGCTCGTTTTTAATGCAACTTTATGCTGATATATATTCAATAATAGAAATTAAGCTACTCATATTGTTTTCAGGGAAATATGTTGAATTAGATTACTGTCGCAACATTTCTAGATTTTCCCCATCTCTCCACCATGCATAATGCAGAGTGCATTTTTCATGTCGTTTCTCATAAACGAAACAAGCCATGAAGACTGAAATTTTAAAAGCTCTTGCTTGTTGGCTAGGATGAATAATGGAATGATAAACGTCCCTTTACAATTCTCTTACTTCGCCAATAAAATTTGATAAGACTTGGAAGTCTGTGAGCTCCATGTTTTTTATGTGAGTATATATATATATGCATTGAGCTCACAATGGAAACAAATTTGTTGACCGTTGAATGTAAACAGGCCTAAGTAATAATTCTTTGTCACTGTCATTCCACTAACATAAGCGTTGTTGTAAATCATGTTAAAAGTGATATTAATGTACAAAAAGTAACAAAAATGTTTATGTTTTTTCACCATTTTGTCTACAAAGAAAACTTCAGGCTTATGTATACGTCTATATATGTGTGTGATGACGTTATTTGTAGGTGTTGGAAAGTGGTGAGTATGTAGCAGTTTGAGGCAAATATAATCAAGTCCTCTGGGGCAGGCTTCTTACACGGGGACCTGTCCAGGGTAGGAAACAGAGCCATTCCACCCACAATGCTGTCCTCGGCCTGGGTACTGCCAACAAATTCTCCCGAGGGCGCACGGAGAGGCGAACAGTTTAGCTTTGTAGACCTATAACCCCCAGGAAAAATGAGTGTTGAGTCCCGACTGTCCGATGCTTAATGAGATAATATAGGAGGGCGAGGAAGACCAGTTTTATGGTAGGGACGTGGACAGACTCCAAGGATTCACCTGTCAGAATGTGTTTTCTAGCTGAGGTACTGCTCAGCCATTTTTGTTTGCCTCTGTACCACATGCTTTTAGGTCAATCCCCCCCAGACATTGCCTCGGAGGCAATCACTTCCGCTAAAAAAACTGACTGCTCATAGCACCGATATCTTGCCGCAATTTAGGTCACATCACGGTACCAAATGCGACACGGCGACAAATCCCCAAAACCCCGCCACAAGTTTGTGCTCAGTTTTTTTTGTAACCCGCTATTTGGTGGATTATTGCAGCTGCCACAACTCTAAAGTCTTGTATGTTACCTTTCAGGGGGCCTGCAAGGTCATGTGATCACCCTTACCAAATCATCATTGCGGCAGAAATGGATCTCGTTCATGTCTGATATAGACATTAAGGACTAGCCTGGTTCTCTGCTAAAGTCACATGGCAGACTCTATCATTTATTCGCAAGCACCTTGGCTGTAAGGTAAGATTACTCCACCTTGTATATAACATCTTTACTTAAATGATACCTTTGTATTTAGCAGCTTACTTCCATTGCCGGATATTCCTTTTTTTTCATTCTGTTCTGTTACAAATATATTACATTGTTTATAATTGTCAAATATCAATCAGGATTTTTAGATTATCACCTTTCATAGTAGGCATTTTGGTTTGTTAGAGATCTGTTGTGGATGACATGAAGAAACCTAACAAATATAGAGAGCAAATGTTTTGGATGTATTGAGGGAGACGGGACCAAGGCTTGCACAATACAGCCTAGCTGGTGTTCAGGTATGGAACTCTTGTGCTGCCATTTGCTAAATATGTAGCCAGTTTGTAATCAACTTAGATAACCGAGTCAAAAACCGGATCCCTAAGCACAGCCAAATTTTGTATATTTTACCCAAAGGAGAAACAAAAGAAAACAAATGCTTATGAAGGAGAGTATGACATATTGTTATTTGATAAATTCATCCCATTTAGGTATCTCTATGAAATAATGGTCTGTTTTGTCTGGCATTGCATTTCATATCAATAGTGCATTACCTATCAGCTGATGCTTTGCAGTCGTTTTCTATTCCATCGAATCAGTTTTCATGTGAAACAGGCTGAGCCAGCAGCTCCAGACAGCCAAGTTCTAGATAAAAATGGTCAATTCCCCATTCAATGCAATATGAAATAAGACGATTATGGCTTGGTGTTTAGGTACGGAGCACTATAAGTGATTCCGCGAGTGTTTGCTGCAAGCTGGTGATGCACAATGCGCCCATGTAGATGATCTAACCGCCACTGATCAGATTGCCAGCCCGCGACAAAGGTTAATGATGCAACATTTAAATTTTCCATCGACGCCATGTCGTTTTTGTCTCCAAGAATTTTGGGTGATGAATGACTAATTATCAGACTAATTAGTGTACTGGGAACCCCGAGCAGGAAATACAAGTTTAGCTGAGCTCACATCTTGATCCCCACACTGATGTATTGGTTTCCGTAGCGACCAGGCCATCAGCCAATGAGATCATTTATCTAGCCTCATTTGTTACCGTGGTAACTATTGTTCAAGGTGTGCTCCATTTACTATTCCAAGGTCAAGCTGGGTTTGTTTTCGGTCATCTTTGATGATCCACTTCAGCTCGCATTTACATATGAGCCACAGTAAAAATAAAAGAGAAATAACAGCTGTACTTGGGTCAAATATGATAATGGGATGCAACAAAAGGACATTTTCATGTAGGTCTGTTTTAATGAATTTGTTTGATGCCGAATGCAGTACTCTACCAATATTAACTAATAGTTTAAATCTAAACATTCCTTAATTAAAATAATTAATGCTCTATAATGAGATGTGTATCATATGCATCATACACCACGTGAACATCAAAATAAGAGAATTGTTATTATGATGATCTAACTTTTGGTGTGACAGTTGACCCTTCATAAATGCATCATTGAGTAACCAAGTTTTGCATTTTCCCAAGATGAGCATGGCCAGCCAGTATGTGAGGAATCATTCATGAATGTACAAGTGCAGTAGAAATGATTTCAATCAACTATATATGTAGGCATATAAAATCATTAGGGAAAATATGGCAACACATAGAAACTAAGAACAAGCAAGTGAATGAGTTATATTTCAGTGTGGCTTGGATGGATTGCTTCCTTGTATCATGATGCATTGCAGTGAATCCCCTCCCCAATATTTTATCAATCTTTGACAAGTGCATTTTTGAACATAACAAACGTAACAAACGTAACAAATCTATTATATCATGACAAGACTATTTTTTTTAATAATAGAAGTCTAGGGTTGTCAATATTCTTTGTGATACGTGGCAAATGATGTTTAAAGTCTTGATATTTCCTCTCATTATTTGATTTCATTGGTTAATATATTTGTGAAAAAGATACTGTGAAATAGGAGCTTTTTGTAGAATATTAGATTCCAAATAAAAAAAATCTTTGAAGTGATTCTATTAAACGCTAACAGTATCTGGTGGCAATTTATAACATTTTTGTTTGTCTCACAAATTATGCGCCACCTGGTGTTCATCTTTATTTCCTATGGTAGATGGAATGAACATGTGACATGTGCAGTCCAGAGACATGGCAACAGGTTATATAGTATGGGAGATATAAAAACATTGAAGATTTGACCGGCCTTGACATAAGATGTGTTGCTGATCTGCTTACTGAGCAATTTTTCACTCTCTTACACACTATTTCTTGATAATAGAATTTTCTTTACCATGCATTTTTATATAACAATATGAAAAAAATAGTATATTTTATAAATGAAAATAGCCACTCTATTCATTCTGCTGTTCAATATATAGCTGAAACTGAAGTTTTACTATTTTCACATGTACCATTAATTCCTGTCTGACCGAGCTACTTCCTGTCTGACCCAGTCAGCAACTACTCCCTGTCTGACCCAATCAGCAACTACTCCCTGTCTGACCCAGTCAGCAACTACTCCCTGTTTAACCCAATGAGCAACTACTCCCTGTCTGACCTAGTCAGCAACTACTCCCTGTCTGACCCAGTCAGCAACTACTCCCTGTCTAACCCAATGAGCAACTACTCCCTGTCTGACCCAGTCAGCAACTACTCCCTGTTTAACCCAATCAGCAACTACTCCCTGTCTGACCCAGTCAGCAACTACTCCCTGTCTAACCCAATCAGCAACTACTCCCTGTCTGACCCAGTCAGCAACTACTCCCTGCCTGACCCAATAAGCAACTACTCCCTGTCTGACCCAGTCAGCAACTACTCCCTGTCTGACCCAGTCAGCAACTACTCCCTGCCTGACCCAATCAGCAACTACTCCCTGTCTAAGCCAGTCAGCAACTACTCCCTGTCTAACCCAATGAGCAACTACTCCCTGTCTGACCCAGTCAGCAACTACTCCCTGTCTGACCCAGTCAGCAACTACTCCCTGCCTGACCCAATCAGCAACTACTCCCTGCCTGACCCAATGAGCAACTACTCCTTGTCTGACCCAATAAGCAACTACTCCTTGTCTGACCCAATAAGCAACTACATGTACTTGCTGTCTGACCTAGTGAACAACTACCGGTACTCCCTGTCTAACCCAGTCAACAACTACTCCCTGTCTGACCCAGTGAACAGCTGCTTCCTGTCTGACCCAGTCAGCAACTACTCCCTGTCTGACCCAGTGAACAGCTGCTTCCTGTCTGACCCAGTGAACAGCTGCTTCCTGTCTATGCCAATTAAACCACAGGCCATGATGCAATTGGTCAGAGCAAAATCATATTAGCACCAGATCCTCTGTGGTGATCCAAAGGTTGTTGGTTTGATTCCCGACTATGTTGGCATTGAATTCATGATACAATTTCTCATATGAGCTGAGGCCCATGCCTGAGGGGTGAGTCTGTGGACCTTGTAAATCTGTGACTGAGTGGGTTGTCATGACAAGACCCTTGGACTGACAAGTCAGGGAGACAGCACTGCATCTGCTGAAAGTAGATTTTGTCATGAAATAACTGAAATAATATTGAAAGTGATGTAAAACCCAAACAAACAAACTGAACCAGTAAGCACCTATTTCCTGCCTGAATGATTTAACTATTACTTCCTGTCAGACCCAATAAGTGATATATATATATAAGCATGACCCACATTGGTCATTGATCAGGTCATTGATCAGGTCATGTACAAGGCTCAGGATTCACCCATGCCCCAGTCAGAAAGTGAGACCTCACAGGCAGAGAAATTAAATGACTTCTTTCTGGAAAAAAATGAAAAGATCCACAGGGATATGGAAAACATATCAATTGCCACTAAATCTCCACCAGAGTCAATACGAACAATGTTAATTGTTCACTACCTGCTACTGCACTTTTCGATAGGTTTGCAACCTTGTCAACTGAGGATGAACCTAAACTGGTGAGGAAGGCAGCAAAAAAGTGAACTTGACCCAATACCCACACGGTTCCTATTTGACCTCATTGATGACCTTCTCCCTCTCATTACTGCCATCATAAACAAATCACAATCTGCAGTACCAGTCAGTATGAAGATTGCAATTATTGCTCCACTCTTGAGGAAGCTGGATCTGGAACGTATTTGAAAAAAAATACAGACTTGTCTCAAAACTGACTGAAAGGGCTGGATCAGCTTACAAGGAACATCACAGCACTGAGACTGCTTTATTGAGGGTTCAAAATGACATCCTGCATGATTTGGATGGAAAAAGGTCAGTAATATTACTACTACTGGACCTCTCTGAAGCCTTTGATACAATTGATCATTACATCCTCCACGATAGATTGAAATCAAGGTGTGGGGTCACAGGTCATGCTTTGGACTGAATATGGTCATATCTAATGGACTGAAAGTGATGTGTAAAAGATGGCTGCTACATGTCATCCCTAAAACCCATTAAATATAGCGTCCTTCAGGGATCTGTCCTCGGTCCCATTCTTTTCACAATATACATGTCCCAACTGGCTGATATCCTAACCAGGTATGGCCTCAACTATCATATATATGCAGATGATACCCAGATATACATCCCTGTTGACCACTCTTCTGGTCAGCAAGTAGACATCAGCAGACACAAACTTGAACAGTGTGACAATGAGGTTAGAGCATTTTTAATCTCTAAAATAAGATTAAAATTAATGACAGAAAAACAGAGAAGTTTTTTCTGTACTGACAGATATGGTACTGCTGCTCACCAGACTATAAACACTGTCAGGGTTGGTGATACTGATGTCATGCCAAGTGAGTCCGTAGTTGATCTTTTTTTTATCACGTTTGACACTAAAATGAACATGAAGGCTCAGATAAAAAGATAAAAAAAATTTGGTGAAAGGGACATTAACACATCAGAAATCTGACAGCCATTAGTCAGTGGCTAGATGAGAAAACTGCAGAATCACCAACTCATACCTTAGTAACATCTACCTTAGACTATGGTAATGGTCATCTTGCTGGTCTTCCAACCTCAGATATAAAGGAGTTGCAATACTTGCAGAACTCTGCAGCACATGTTCTGGGAAAGATCAGGAAGTTTGCTTACATAACTTAAAAACTGAAGAAATTGCAATGGCTCCCAGTCTGCACAAGAATTGAATTTAAAATTCTTTTTCAATACTTGGAGTTCCTTGAATGGTAACTAAACTCCTTACTTGCATGATCTACTCCTAGTTAGACATTCTGAGAGAAGCTTAAGATCTACTTAACACTGTCCCTAAGATGCGCCTAAAACATATATATATATAAAAACGTATATATATAAAAACATATATATAAACATATATATATATATATAAAATATATATATCACTGAAGAACATTACAAAGTAAGCAGTGTGGTGGAGTGGAGTGGCGGCAAGTATGTTTTTGTGCAGACAGAGGTGAAAAGCCGGACCCACACACTCACGCAATCTCCCCTACAAACAAAGGTAATTGCGAATGCAACATTGCAACAAATGATACTATTTAAGCTGGTGTGGTTGCCCTCATTGGCATGTCCAGAATTTTGTTGATGACTCTGTACCCATACCAATTCTTGCCACCTTGTTGGCTTGTCTTCCTCATTGGCATGTCCAGAATGTACCCATACCAAACCTTGCCACCTTGTTGGCTTGTCTTTCTCATTGGCATGTCCAGGATGTACCCATACCAAACCTTGCCACCTTGTTGGCTTGTCTTCCTCATTGGCATATCCAGAACTTCCATATTCCAAACCTTGCCACTTTGCCTGCATGTTTTCCTCTTTGGCATGTCCAGAGTATTTTTGATGATATATCCATAACCAAACCTTGCCACCCTGATGGCGTGTCCAGGGGTATCTATCATGATTTGCATGGTAAAAAGATTGTTTATTTGATACTTGCATAGACATACTGGTCATGTTATAACTGAGATTCTGTTTGTTGTCAGCAACTCAGTAGCCTTTAGTAGCCTTCAGTAGCCTTCAACAGACTTCAGTGGCCTTTAGTAGCTTTCAGTAGACCTCAGTGGCCTTTAGTAGCCTTCAGTAACCTTTAGTAGCCTTTAGTAGCCTTCAGTGGGCTTTAGTAGCCTTCAGTAGCCCTCAGTGGCCTTTAGTAGCCCTCAGTGGCCTTTAGTAGCCTTTAGTGGCCTTTAGTAGCCTTCAGTCACCTTTAGTAGCCTTCAGTAGCCCTCAGTGGCCTTTAGTAGCCTTAAGTAGCTTTCAGTAGACCTCAGTGGCCTTTAGTAGCCTTTAGTAGCCTTTGGCAGCCTTTAGTAGCCTTGAGCAGCCTTCAGTGGCCTTTAGTAGCCTTCAGTAACCTTTAGTAACCTTCAGTAGCCTTTAGTAGCCTTTAGTAGCCTTTGACAGCCTTTAGTAGCCTTCAGTAGCCTTTAGTTAAGGTATATTTTGTTGCTATACATGGATCATTCACGAGTGTCCCTGAAGGTCAAGACTCTGCATGTATCATCCTGGTCAGGGTTTTGCTCAGCATGTGATAATTTATGGCGGCAAAATCTGGCTTGAGACCTCAGCAATATCTCACAGTCCCTTGTTCCCTAATGCAGCCATGCTTTCAAATAGTAACAAATAGGACAAACATTTGTATGGGCCGGACGGCACAGCTGCTTGTTACTGCCCCATATAAATGACCGGACCATTCTCACAAAATGCTCCGTATTATTCTCATAGCAGTGAAGAATATTCACTATAGTGATGTCGTTTTATATGTGATTTGTTCCCAATGGTTTCTGTGATATTATCATTACTTACTCTGCAGTACTAGATGATTATTTTTAAGTAGAAAATAGTCAGTCCTGTTAATTAGAGTTATCAAGTGATGACTGTTGGCTAAGAAAAGTTCTCTTCGCAATTCCCAAATTTCTGCTTCTGGATTAATTGAGCCAAATTCTTGGATGTTAATAAATGATCTTTAACTATGATAACATCCCTTTGGCGATTAAATGTTTTCTGGAACGTTTCCTGGTTCTGAAAACAGGTCTTTGCTTCTAAAATCCAATTTCTCTTATAACCATTTAAGTGATAGCTGTCCCATCAAACCCTGCAAAAAGTTTTTCATTATGATCTTTATAGCTACATAAAAGAAGTAAATTGTGTCGTTAAAACTTTTTAATTAGCGAGGCATGTACTTTCCCTAATTGTCAGGGAGACAGAGAGTCCATGTGAGAGCATACGGTGACAATACTGAAACCAGGGTCAGTTTTTATGTACTCTGTGTTTTGTCCATACATCAAGTTTGTCCACAAGGTCTGAAGAAATGTCATGACGGGCCCTCATAGGATCCATATAAATATCTGCCCTCCCCTTTTCCCTGTCAAACACACCCAGTATCTGACAGATGTGTACCTTTTTTCTGCAGATCTACATGTCCCCAAGTTCGAAAACACAAAGCTCTGAATTAAACCTGCAGGGATAGGGGACCAGTCCGGTTCAAACGGCACCAAGGAGCGTCGGCGGTAAGAGATCAATCTACGGCAGTGTCCTGTCACAGTAAAGGGATGGGCCCTGGCTTTTTTTAATGGGAGGGTTAGTGCATCACAAACAAGGGATGGAAAGTGGCAAAGAGAATGCTTTAGAAGGTCTTGCTGAGAGAGATTCATTCCATTCACTCGTTCTTAGGAAATCTCTTTTTTCAACAATTTGATTGAGTCCATGCGCTGTGTGCATGCTAAAATATATATATATATATATACACAGGTATATGGTATCCTTTCCTTGAAGTAAAATAACGAAATTTGGTAAACCAAAATTTAGAATTCGGGTCAAACCATAAATAGTGGAAAATTGACCCTTCTTCGTACTTAACATTATTTTCTATGGAGAAACAGGAATCTGGTGTAAAATTTGTGATCAATACACTTTGCAAAACAACTGTTTTTTTTTTTTTTAATGCTTACATGAAACAGAATGCATAAAGAGGGTTAAAGTGTGACTAACAGGCCAGTAAAATATCGAGCGGAGAATATGATGATCAGGACACAAAGGCAGGGATCATACATTACTTGATGCTAAGATTGTATGTGTTTTTTAGTGCAAGGTACAATATCTTACATTCCGTGATGAAGAGTGGTTTATCAAATTGGGAGCTTTGATCCTGACACCTGCTTTCCATGTTTTTTACACCTTTGCAATGCAATAGTCACACCTGTCATGTGTATAAGGTGTCGTCTATATGGGCATGACGATCTGCAAGGAATTGTTGCTTGACGTGATGTTACCTGAAGGTTATAAATAAAAAATGCACCTTTTTTCAAATCTAACTTAAATGGATATATTTTAGGTTGGAATGAGTGATAATAACCTGTTTAAGATGCATAAAAGTGTAACTTAGACCTTCATCTGTCTGCAGAATGGGAAAAAGTTTAGGACTTTTTAAATGAGGGTATAATATGTGGATTGAATAAGTCCAGATGTGGATGGATTTACCTATTTAACCATTAACCAATATATATATAATATGGTTTTGGGTAAATAATTTCTTTTTTTCTTTCTTTTTTTCTTTGCATTTTGTTATGTAATTTAGCTTAAACTTAAATAGAAATTCATAAAGATTGTTCCACAAGTGTATTGAAGATAACAAATTTCATATCACTAGCAATGATCTTCCACCTGAAGTTTGGTCTTCATGATCCTTGATTTGGTATTTTCTCTGCTTTTGATAGCAGTCAGGACTATTGTTATATTAGAATGAAGTGTTTTTGACAGGGTAAGCAATATGACACACTACCAGTTCATTACTTGTAATGTATACACTCTGTGTCATTGTGAGGTACTTATCATCATACAAATGTCAAATTAAAAAAAAATGAAATTGGAAAAATATGAGAAGTTGTCACATATTGTAAGAGGGGAATGTGAAAGTTCTGGCAAATTCAGAGGATATTGTACCAGACATGTGATCTGCATTCATGGCTACACCCAAAACATACCCAACACTCATATCATATACCCAACCCTCATATCATATACCCAACCCTCATATCATATACCCAACCCTCATATCATATACCCAACCCTCATATCATATACCCAACCCTCATATCATATACCCAACCCTTATATCATATACCCAACCCTCATATCATATACCCAACACTCATATCATATACCCAACCCTCATATCATATACCCAACCCTCATATCATATATCCAACCCTCATATCATATACCCAACACTCATATCATATAACCAACCCTCATATCATATACCCAACCCTCATATCATATACCCAACCCTCATATCATTTATCCATCCCTGTATATAGTGCTTGGTATTTATCAACCACCTGCAAGCTGTCTTCTCCCCAAACAAACTAGAATATTTAGTCTTTGATGGTTGGCGGGACTAACCAATTTTTTCTGGACTTGTTTATCTGCATACAACATTGATAAAAATCAAGATGATCAACAAAGTTCTGGGGTCAAAAATGCATGATCCAAGTTCTTTGACGTCATTATCATGATTATATTGCAACAAGTTGCAGCCCTACAGAACGTTACAAATGAGGTTTTTAAGCCAGAACAATGGGGACGTCCTTCCCGTCCATTGCCGGTCGTGGATGTTGATGTCCTTCCCATCCGCTAGGGGTTAAAAAACAAGTTTCTGCAAATGATATGACAACAGAAGGAAATGTTGTCAGTTTGTTATTTGGCTGTTACATTTGTGTGTCAGATCTAACAATATCATATATGTAATATAACTGACCTAATCCAAAAATGGTACATAAATGTTGATTTTGTTTCAATGGTCTTAAAGTCCATTACACTATTATCCACACACTTGAATTATATAGCATGTATCTACCTTACAAAAGATAATTGGTATTCAATACAAGTTCTAAAGGCAACAAAAAGTACGAGCGTGAAGTTCTTTTGATATTTGATATTTGATATTTGACGTTTTTTTCAAAAGGTGTCAACAAGTATGTATCAGTGTACCCTTTTGGGACATGGTGAAAAAAGTTGTGTAAAAGGATATATATCCTGTCAAAAACGGATATATCCCTTTTCCTGTGACAAATGAGTTTTTCAGTATGATTAATGGCCTTCTCAACCTTGTAGCATAGTCTTAATCATTTATTATCAATATATTAATGGAGAATAACTGTGTACACCTTCATACCCTTTTGGTATTTGGTTAGAAACGTTATGTAAAAGGATATATATCCTTTAAAACACTAAAATGTACCTTTAGCTATCACAAACACATTTTTTAGCATGATAATGATTCACAAGCATTGTTGCAGAGCCTTCCCAAACATGGATATACTAATAGAGGGTTAGACATACTGTATACCGAGAAAAATTCGCGCCTAGTTATTTTCGCGCCATCGCCGTTTTCGCCAGGTTCGCGCCGTTTTATTTTCGCGAATTTTGGATTTCTAGTACATAATATTATCACAAATTACGCTTTGCAGGTCGAGAACAGAACAAAACAAAAAATTTCGAAACACTTTGTTTTGACTTTGTTCTCACTGATTCCAATTATCAGCGTTCACAGTTTTGCATTTCGTCTTTGTTTCCACTGCTTTGAGTCGTGTCTTCCCTTTTTGATTGTGTTTTAAATGATAAATAAAGGTATTTACCCAATATTATCACAAATTGTTCGAGAACAGAACAAAACCACACAAATACACAAAGAAATATTCAACCACGTGTAGACAGTAGTCCGCCTGTCCGATATTTGCTTTCACGCTAGTATTGCGTAATGCATGTTAAATGAATGGATGGTTTTGTTCTGTTCTTGACCTGCAAAGCGAATTTGTGATAATATTGGGTAAATACCTTTATATATCATTTAAAACATATTATTTCGAAATGCTTTGTTTTGACTTTGTTCTCACTGATTTCAATTATCAGCGTTCACAGTTTTGCATCTCGTCATTGTTTCCACTGCTTTGAGTCGTGTCTTCCCTTGTTGACAGAAATGCTTTCACACGTGGATCGATTTTAATTGCGTTTTAAATGATAAATAAAGGTATTTACCCAATATTATCACACATTATGCTTCGCAGGTCGATAATTTATCCATGAAGTAAAACGTAAATATCATGTACGTGATGTTGCGGTAATTCACGTCCGCAACACGAGGAGAAGCCAGGGATCCATCATTGCGCAATTTATTAATATTTCAATGCGTGTTCATAGACTCCAATTGTTTTCGCGCCAAAAATAAGAGCTTGTCCCCGTCACTCCCGCTTTTTAACATGACGACCTCGTATTGCGTAATGCATCTTCAATTTCGCGTCCATTTAATTTCGCGAATGACGTCCTGGCGCGAATTAACGCGAAAATAAAAAGGTCGCGAAAATTTGTCTGTATACAGTACTTGCTAGGCATGTCTAGAACACATCTAGAGACATTAGAAGGAGATGAAAAATATATGAGTAGGAAATATGGCCCTTTTCCCGTGGCAAAATGTGCATATCCAATACAGAACATTCTAAGAGTTGCCGCACTGTCTTCGCAGATTTTGAGGGACTAATGAGGGGTCAGACATACTTGCAAGACATGAGAAGACGAGGAAAAATAAATGAGTAGGAAATATGGCCCTTTTCCCGTGGCAAAATGTGCATATCCAATACAGAACATTCTAAGAGTTGCCGCACTGTCTTCGCAGATTTTGAGGGACTAATGAGGGGTCAGACATACTTGCAAGACATGAGAAGACGAGGAAAAATAAATGAGTAGGATATATGGCCCTTTTCCCATGGCAAAATGTGCACATCTAATACAGCACATTCTAAGAGTTGCCGCACTGTCTTCGCAGATTTTGAGGGACTAATGAGGGGTCAGACATACTTGCTAGGCATGTCTAGAACATATCTAGTGACATAAAAAGGCGAGGAAAAATATATGAGTAGGAGATATTGCCCTTTTCCCTTGGCAAAATGTGCATATCCAATACAGCACATTCTAAGAGTTGCCGCACTGTCTTCGCAGATTTTGAGGGACTAATGAGGGGTCAGACATACTTGCTAGGCATGTCTAGAACATATCTAGTGACATAAAAAGGCGAGGAAAAATATATGAGTAGGAGATATTGCCCTTTTCCCTTGGCAAAATGTGCATATCCAATACAGCACATTCTAAGAGTTGCCGCACTGTCTTCGCAGATTTTGAGGGACTAATGAGGGGTCAGACATACTTGCTAGACATGTCTAGAACATATCTAGTGACATTAGAAGGCGAGGAAAAATATATGAGTAGGAGATATGGCCCATTTTATGCAAAATGTGCATATCCAATACAGCACATTCTAAGAGTTGCCGCACCGTCTTCGCAGATTTTGAGGGACTAATGAGGGGTCAGACATACTTGCTAGGCATGTCTAGAACATATCTAGTGACATAAAAAGGCGAGGAAAAATATATGAGTAGGAGATATTGCCCTTTTCCCTTGGCAAAATGTGCATATCCAATACAGCACATTCTAAGAGTTGCCGCACTGTCTTCGCAGATTTTGAGGGACTAATGAGGGGTCAGACATACTTGCTAGACATGTCTAGAACATATCTAGTGACATTAGAAGGCGAGGAAAAATATATGAGTAGGAGATATGGCCCTTTTACTCTGCTAAAATTCACATATTTCAACATTTTTGGATTTTTCAAATGCGAACATTCTAAGAGTTGCCGCACTGTCTTCGCAGATTTTGAGGGACTAATGAGGGGTCAGACATACTTGCAAGACATGTCTAGAACATATCTAATAACATGAGAAGGCGAGGAAAAATATATGAGTAGGAGATATTGCCCTTTTCCCTTGGCAAAATGTGCATATCCAATACGGCACATTCTAAGAGTTGCAGCACTGTCTTCGCAGATTTTGAGGGACTAATGAGGGGTCAGACATACTTGCTAGGCATGTCTAGAACATATCTAATGACATTAGAAGGCGAGGAAAAATATATGAGTTGGAGATATGGCCCTTTTACTCTGCTAAAATTCACATGTTTTAACATATTTTTATTTTTCAAATGCAAACATTCTAAGAGTTGTCGCACTGTCTTCGCAGATTTTGAGGGACTAATGAGGGGTCAGACATACTTGCTAGACATGTCTAGAACATATCTAATGACATTAGAAGGCGAGGAAAAATATATGAGTAGGAAATATGGCCCTTTTCCCGTGGCAAAATGTGCATATCAAATACAGAACATTTTAAGAGTTGCCGCACTGTCTTCGCAGATTTTGAGGGACTAATGAGGGGTCAGACATACTTGCTAGACATGTCTAGAACATATCTAGTGACATTAGAAGGCGAGGAAAAATATATGAGTAGGAAATATATGAGTAGGAAATATGGCCCATTTTATGCAAAATGTGCATATCCAATACAGCACATTCTAAGAGTTGCCGCACTGTCTTCGCAGATTTTGAAGGACTAATGAGGGGTCAGATATACTTGCTAGACATGTCTAGAACATATCTAGTTACATTAGAAGGCGAGGAAAAATATATGAGTAGGAAATATATGAGTAGGAAATATGGCCCATTTTATGCAAAATGTGCATATCCAATACAGCACATTCTAAGAGTTGCCGCACCGTCTTTGCAGATTTTGAGGGACTAATGAGGGGTCAGACATACTTGCTAGACATGTCTAGAACATATCTAGTTACATTAGAAGGCGAGGAAAAATATATGAGTATGAAATATATGAGTAGGAAATATGGCCCATTTTATGCAAAATGTGCATATCCAATATAGCACATTCTAAGAGTTGCCGCACTGTCTTCGCAGATTTTGAGGGACTAATGAGGGGTCAGACATACTTGCTACACATGTCTAGAACATATCTAGTGACATTAGAAGGCGAGGAAAAATATATGAGTAGGAAATATGGCCCTTTTCCCGTGGCAAAATGTGCATATCCATATTTCAAATGCGAACATTCTAAGAGTTGCCGCACTGTCTTCGCAGATTTTGAGGGACTATTGAGGGGTCAGACATACTTGCTAGACATGTCTAGAACATATCTAGTGACATTAGAAGGCGAGGAAAAATATGAGTAGGAGATATGGCCCTTTTCCAGTGGTAAAATGTGCATATCCAATACAGAACATTCTAAGAGTTGCCGTCCTGTCTTCGCAGATTTTGAGGGACTAATGAGGGGTCAGACATACTTGCTAGACATGTCTAGAACATATCTAGTGACATTAGAAGGCGAGGAAAAATATATGAGTAGGAGATATGGCCCTTTTCCCGTGGTAAAATGTGCATATCCAATACAGAACATTCTAAGAGTTGCCGCACTGTCTTCGCAGATTTTGAGGGACTAATGAGGGGTCAGACATACTTGCTAGACATGTCTAGAACATACTGTATACCGAGAAAAATTCGCGCCTAGTTATTTTCGCGCCATCGCCGTTTTCGCCAGGTTCGCGCCGTTTTATTTTCGCGAATTTTGGATTTCTAGTACATAATATTATCACAAATTACGCTTTGCAGGTCGAGAACAGAACAAAACAAAAAATTTCGAAACACTTTGTTTTGACTTTGTTCTCACTGATTCCAATTATCAGCGTTCACAGTTTTGCATTTCGTCTTTGTTTCCACTGTTTTGAGTCGTGTCTTCCCTTTTTGATTGTGTTTTAAATGATAAATAAAGGTATTTACCCAATATTATCACAAATTGTTCGAGAACAGAACAAAACCACACAAATACACAAAGAAATATTCAACCACGTGTAGACAGTAGTCCGCCTGTCCGATATTTGCTTTCACGCTAGTATTGCGTAATGCATGTTAAATGAATGGATGGTTTTGTTCTGTTCTTGACCTGCAAAGCGAATTTGTGATAATATTGGGTAAATACCTTTATATATCATTTAAAACATATTATTTCGAAATGCTTTGTTTTGACTTTGTTCTCACTGATTTCAATTATCAGCGTTCACAGTTTTGCATCTCGTCATTGTTTCCACTGCTTTGAGTCGTGTCTTCCCTTGTTGACAGAAATGCTTTCACACGTGGATCGATTTTAATTGCGTTTTAAATGATAAATAAAGGTATTTACCCAATATTATCACACATTATGCTTCGCAGGTCGATAATTTATCCATGAAGTAAAACGTAAATATCATGTACGTGATGTTGCGGTAATTCACGTCCGCAACACGAGGAGAAGCCAGGGATCCATCATTGCGCAATTTATTAATATTTCAATGCGTGTTCATAGACTCCAATTGTTTTCGCGCCAAAAATAAGAGCTTGTCCCCGTCACTCCCGCTTTTTAACATGACGACCTCGTATTGCGTAATGCATCTTCAATTTCGCGTCCATTTAATTTCGCGAATGACGTCCTGGCGCGAATTAACGCGAAAATAAAAAGGTCGCGAAAATTTGTCTGTATACAGTATCTAGTGACATTAGAAGGCGAGGAAAAATATATGAGTAGGAGATATGGCCCTTTTCCCGTGGCAAAATGTGCATATCAAATACAGAACATTCTAAGAGTTGCCGCACTGTCTTCGCAGATTTTGAGGGACTAATGAGGGGTCAGACATACTTGCTAGGCATGTCTAGAACATATCTAATGATATTAGAAGGCGAGGAAAAATATATGAGTTGGAGATATGGCCCTTTTACTCTGCTAAAATTCACATGTTTTAACATATTTTTATTTTTCAAATGCAAACATTCTAAGAGTTGTCGCACTGTCTTCGCAGATTTTGAGGGACTAATGAGGGGTCAGACATACTTGCTAGACATGTCTAGAAAATATCTAATGATATTAGAAGGCGAGGAAAAATATATGAGTAGGAAATATGGCCCTTTTCCCGTGGCAAAATGTGCATATCAAATACAGAACATTCTAAGAGTTGCCGCACTGTCTTCGCAGATTTTGAGGGACTAATGAGGGGTCAAACATACTTGCTAGGCATGTCTAGAACATATCTAATGATATTAGAAGGCGAGGAAAAATATATGAGTTGGAGATATGGCCCTTTTACTCTGCTAAAATTCACATGTTTTAACATATTTTTATTTTTCAAATGCAAACATTCTAAGAGTTGTCGCACTGTCTTCGCAGATTTTGAGGGACTAATGAGGGGTCAGACATACTTGCTAGACATGTCTAGAAAATATCTAATGATATTAGAAGGCGAGGAAAAATATATGAGTAGGAAATATGGCCCTTTTCCCGTGGCAAAATGTGCATATCAAATACAGAACATTCTAAGAGTTGCCGCACTGTCTTCGCAGATTTTGAGGGACTAATGAGGGGTCAAACATACTTGCTAGGCATGTCTAGAACATATCTAATGATATTAGAAGGCGAGGAAAAATATATGAGTTGGAGATATGGCCCTTTTACTCTGCTAAAATTCACATGTTTTAACATATTTTTATTTTTCAAATGCAAACATTCTAAGAGTTGTCGCACTGTCTTCGCAGATTTTGAGGGACTAATGAGGGGTCAGACATACTTGCTAGACATGTCTAGAAAATATCTAATGATATTAGAAGGCGAGGAAAAATATATGAGTAGGAAATATGGCCCTTTTCCCGTGGCAAAATGTGCATATCAAATACAGAACATTCTAAGAGTTGCCGCACTGTCTTCGCAGATTTTGAGGGACTAATGAGGGGTCAAACATACTTGCTAGACATGTCTAGAACATATCTAGTGACATTAGAAGGCGAGGAAAAATATATGAGTAGGAGATATGGCCCTTTTACTCTGCTAAAATTCACATATTTCAACATTTTTTGATTTTTCAAATGTGAACATTCTAAGAGTTGCCGCACTGTCTTCGCAGATTTTGAGGGAATAATGAGGGGTCAGACATACTTGCTAGACATGTCTAGAACATATCTAGTGACATTAGAAGGCGAGGAAAAATATATGAGTAGGAAATATGGCCCTTTTCCCGTGGTAAAATGTGCATATCCAATACAGAACATTCTAAGAGTTGCCGCACTGTCTTCGCAGATTTTGAGGGACTAATGAGGGGTCAGACATACTTGCTAGACATGTCTAGAACATATCTAGTGACATTAGAAGGCGAGGAAAAATATATGAGTAGGAAATATGGCCCTTTTCACGTGGTAAAATGTGCATATCCAATACAGGACATTCTAAGAGTTGCCGCACTGTCTTCGCAGATTTTGAGGGACTAATGAGGGGTCAGATATACTTGCTAGACATGTCTAGAACATATCTAGTGACATTAGAAGGCGAGGAAAAATATATGAGTAGGAGATATGGCCCTTTTACTCTGCTTAAATTCACATATTTCAACATTTTTTTATTTCTCAAATGTGAACATTCTAAGAGTTGCCGCACTGTCTTCGCAGATTTTGAGGGACTAATGAGGGGTCAGACATACTTGCTAGACATGTCTAGAACATATCTATTGACACTAGAAGGCGAGGAAAAATATATGAGTAGGAAATATGGCCCTTTTCCCGTGGCAAAATGTGCATATCCATATTTCAAATGCGAACATTCTAAGAGTTGCCGCACTGTCTTCGCAGATTTTGAGGGACTATTGAGGGGTCAGACATACTTGCTAGACATGTCTAGAACATATCTAGTGACATTAGAAGGCGAGGAAAAATATATGAGTAGGAGATATGGCCCTTTTCCCGTGGTAAAATGTGCATATCCAATACAGAACATTCTAAGAGTTGCCGCACTGTCTTCGCAGATTTTGAGGGAATAATGATGGGTCAGATATACTTGCTAGACATGTCTAGAACATATCTAATAACATGAGAAGGCGAGGAAAAATATATGAGTAGGAGATATTGCCCTTTTACTCTGCTAAAATTCACATATTTCAACATTTTTGGATTTTTCAAATGCGAACATTCTAAGAGTTGCCGCACTGTCTTCGCAGATTTTGAGGGACTAATGAGGGGTCAGACATACTTGCAAGACATGTCTAGAACATATCTAATAACATGAGAAGGCGAGGAAAAATATATGAGTAGGAGATATTGCCCTTTTCCCTTGGCAAAATGTGCATATCCAATACGGCACATTCTAAGAGTTGCCGCACTGTCTTCGCAGATTTTGAGGGACTAATGAGGGGTCAGACATACTTGCTAGGCATGTCTAGAACATATCTAATGACATTAGAAGGCGAGGAAAAATATATGAGTTGGAGATATGGCCCTTTTACTCTGCTAAAATTCACATGTTTTAACATATTTTTATTTTTCAAATGCAAACATTCTAAGAGTTGTCGCACTGTCTTCGCAGATTTTGAGGGACTAATGAGGGGTCAGACATACTTGCTAGACATGTCTAGAACATATCTAATGACATTAGAAGGCGAGGAAAAATATATGAGTAGGAAATATGGCCCTTTTCCCGTGGCAAAATGTGCATATCAAATACAGAACATTTTAAGAGTTGCCGCACTGTCTTCGCAGATTTTGAGGGACTAATGAGGGGTCAGACATACTTGCTAGACATGTCTAGAACATATCTAGTGACATTAGAAGGCGAGGAAAAATATATGAGTAGGAAATATATGAGTAGGAAATATGGCCCATTTTATGCAAAATGTGCATATCCAATACAGCACATTCTAAGAGTTGCCGCACTGTCTTCGCAGATTTTGAAGGACTAATGAGGGGTCAGACATACTTGCTAGACATGTCTAGAACATATCTAGTTACATTAGAAGGCGAGGAAAAATATATGAGTAGGAAATATATGAGTAGGAAATATATGAGTAGGAAATATGGCCCATTTTATGCAAAATGTGCATATCCAATACAGCACATTCTAAGAGTTGCCGCACCGTCTTTGCAGATTTTGAGGGACTAATGAGGGGTCAGACATACTTGCTAGACATGTCTAGAACATATCTAGTTACATTAGAAGGCGAGGAAAAATATATGAGTATGAAATATATGAGTAGGAAATATGGCCCATTTTATGCAAAATGTGCATATCCAATATAGCACATTCTAAGAGTTGCCGCACTGTCTTCGCAGATTTTGAGGGACTAATGAGGGGTCAGACATACTTGCTACACATGTCTAGAACATATCTAGTGACATTAGAAGGCGAGGAAAAATATATGAGTAGGAAATATGGCCCTTTTCCCGTGGCAAAATGTGCATATCCATATTTCAAATGCGAACATTCTAAGAGTTGCCGCACTGTCTTCGCAGATTTTGAGGGACTATTGAGGGGTCAGACATACTTGCTAGACATGTCTAGAACATATCTAGTGACATTAGAAGGCGAGGAAAAATATATGAGTAGGAGATATGGCCCTTTTCCAGTGGTAAAATGTGCATATCCAATACAGAACATTCTAAGAGTTGCCGTACTGTCTTCGCAGATTTTGAGGGACTAATGAGGGGTCAGACATACTTGCTAGACATGTCTAGAACATATCTAGTGACATTAGAAGGCGAGGAAAAATATATGAGTAGGAGATATGGCCCTTTTCCCGTGGTAAAATGTGCATATCCAATACAGAACATTCTAAGAGTTGCCGCACTGTCTTCGCAGATTTTGAGGGACTAATGAGGGGTCAGACATACTTGCTAGACATGTCTAGAACATATCTAGTGACATTAGAAGGCGAGGAAAAATATATGAGTAGGAGATATGGCCCTTTTCCCGTGGCAAAATGTGCATATCAAATACAGAACATTCTAAGAGTTGCCGCACTGTCTTCGCAGATTTTGAGGGACTAATGAGGGGTCAGACATACTTGCTAGGCATGTCTAGAACATATCTAATGATATTAGAAGGCGAGGAAAAATATATGAGTTGGAGATATGGCCCTTTTACTCTGCTAAAATTCACATGTTTTAACATATTTTTATTTTTCAAATGCAAACATTCTAAGAGTTGTCGCACTGTCTTCGCAGATTTTGAGGGACTAATGAGGGGTCAGACATACTTGCTAGACATGTCTAGAAAATATCTAATGATATTAGAAGGCGAGGAAAAATATATGAGTAGGAAATATGGCCCTTTTCCCGTGGCAAAATGTGCATATCAAATACAGAACATTCTAAGAGTTGCCGCACTGTCTTCGCAGATTTTGAGGGACTAATGAGGGGTCAAACATACTTGCTAGGCATGTCTAGAACATATCTAATGATATTAGAAGGCGAGGAAAAATATATGAGTTGGAGATATGGCCCTTTTACTCTGCTAAAATTCACATGTTTTAACATATTTTTATTTTTCAAATGCAAACATTCTAAGAGTTGTCGCACTGTCTTCGCAGATTTTGAGGGACTAATGAGGGGTCAGACATACTTGCTAGACATGTCTAGAAAATATCTAATGATATTAGAAGGCGAGGAAAAATATATGAGTAGGAAATATGGCCCTTTTCCCGTGGCAAAATGTGCATATCAAATACAGAACATTCTAAGAGTTGCCGCACTGTCTTCGCAGATTTTGAGGGACTAATGAGGGGTCAAACATACTTGCTAGACATGTCTAGAACATATCTAGTGACATTAGAAGGCGAGGAAAAATATATGAGTAGGAGATATGGCCCTTTTACTCTGCTAAAATTCACATATTTCAACATTTTTTGATTTTTCAAATGTGAACATTCTAAGAGTTGCCGCACTGTCTTCGCAGATTTTGAGGGAATAATGAGGGGTCAGACATACTTGCTAGACATGTCTAGAACATATCTAGTGACATTAGAAGGCGAGGAAAAATATATGAGTAGGAGATATGGCCCTTTTCCCGTGGTAAAATGTGCATATCTAATACAGAACATTCTAAGAGTTGCCGCACTGTCTTCGCAGATTTTGAGGGACTAATGAGGGGTCAGACATACTTGCTAGACATGTCTAGAACATATCTAGTGACATTAGAAGGCGAGGAAAAATATATGAGTAGGAAATATGGCCCTTTTCACGTGGTAAAATGTGCATATCCAATACAGGACATTCTAAGAGTTGCCGCACTGTCTTCGCAGATTTTGAGGGACTAATGAGGGGTCAGATATACTTGCTAGACATGTCTAGAACATATCTAGTGACATTAGAAGGCGAGGAAAAATATATGAGTAGGAGATATGGCCCTTTTACTCTGCTTAAATTCACATATTTCAACATTTTTTTATTTTTCAAATGTGAACATTCTAAGAGTTGCCGCACTGTCTTCGCAGATTTTGAGGGACTAATGAGGGGTCAGACATACTTGCTAGACATGTCTAGAACATATCTATTGACACTAGAAGGCGAGGAAAAATATATGAGTAGGAAATATGGCCCTTTTCCCGTGGCAAAATGTGCATATCCATATTTCAAATGCGAACATTCTAAGAGTTGCCGCACTGTCTTCGCAGATTTTGAGGGACTATTGAGGGGTCAGACATACTTGCTAGACATGTCTAGAACATATCTAGTGACATTAGAAGGCGAGGAAAAATATATGAGTAGGAGATATGGCCCTTTTCCCGTGGTAAAATGTGCATATCCAATACAGAACATTCTAAGAGTTGCCGCACTGTCTTCGCAGATTTTGAGGGAATAATGATGGGTCAGATATACTTGCTAGACATGTCTAGAACATATCTAGTGACATTAGAAGGCGAGGAAAAATATATGAGTAGGAGATATGGCCCTTTTCCCGTGGTAAAATGTGCATATCCAATACAGTACATTCTAAGAGTTGCCGCACTGTCTTCGCAGATTTTGACGGACTAATGAGGGGTCAGACATACTTGCTAGACATGTCTAGAACATATCTAGTGACATTAGAAGGCGAGGAAAAATATATGAGTAGGAAATATGGCCCTTTTCCCGTGGTAAAATGTGCATATCCAATACAGGACATTCTAAGAGTTGCCGCACTGTCTTCGCAGATTTTGAGGGACTAATGAGGGGTCAGACATACTTGCTAGACATGTCTAGAACATATCTAGTGACATAAGAAGGCGAGGAAAAATATATGAGTAGGAGATATGGCCCTTTTACTCTGCTAAAATTCACATATTTCAACATTTTTTTATTTTTCAAATGTGAACATTCTAAGAGTTGCCGCACTGTCTTTGCAGATTTTGAGGGACTAATGAGGGGTCAGACATACTTGCTAGACATGTCTAGAACATATCTATTGACACTAGAAGGCGAGGAAAAATATATGAGTAGGAAATATGGCCCTTTTCCCGTGGCAAAATGTGCATATCCATATTTCAAATGCGAACATTCTAAGAGTTGCCGCACTGGCTTCGCAGATTTTGAGGGACTATTGAGGGGTCAGACATACTTGCTAGACATGTCTAGAACATATCTAGTGACATTAGAAGGCGAGGAAAACTCTTAGAATGTGCTGCATTGGATATGCACATTTTGCCATGGGAAAAGGGCCATAACACCTACTCATATATTTTTCCTCGTCTTCTAATGTCACTAGATATGTTCTAGACATGTCTAGCAAGTATATCTGACCCCTCATTAGCCCCTCAAAATTTGTGAAGACAGTGCAGCAACTCTTAGAATGTGCTGTATTGGATATGCACATTTTGCCATGGGAAAGGGGCCATATTTCCTACTCATATATTTTTCCTCGCCTTCTAATGTCACTAGATATGTTCTAGACATGTCTAGCAAGTATATCTGACCCCTCATTAGCCCCTCAAAATTTGTGAAGACAGTGCGGCAACTCTTAGAATATGCTGTATTGGATATGCACATTTTGCCATGGGAAAAGGGCCATAACACCTACTCATATATTTTTCCTCGTCTTCTAATGTCACTAGATATGTTCTAGACAAGTCTAGCAAGAATATCTGACCCCTCATTAGCCCCTCAAAATCTGCGAAGACAGTGCGGCAACTCTTAGAATGTTCGCATTTGAAAAATACAAAAATGTTGGAATATGTGAATTTTAGCAAAGTAAAAGGGCCATAACTTCTACTTATATATATCTGTTCTAGACATGTCTAGCAAGAATATCTGACCCCTCATTAGCCCCTCAAAATCTGCGAAGACAGTGCGGCAACTCTTAGAATGTTCGCATTTGAAAAATACAAAAATGTTGGAATATGTGAATTTTAGCAAAGTAAAAGGGCCATAACTCCTACTCATATATTTTTCCTCGTCTTCTAATGTCACTAGATATGTTCTAGACATGTCTAACAAGTATGTCTGACTCCTCATTAGTCCCTTAAAATCTGCGAAGACAGTGCGGCAACTCTTAAAATGTGCTGTATTGGATATGCTCATTTTGCCATGGGAAAAGGGCCATATATCCTAGTCATATATTTTTCCTCGCCTTCTAATGTCACTAGATATGTTCTAGACATGTCTAACAAGTATGTCTGACCCCTCATTAGTCCCTCAAAATCTGCGAAGACAGTGCGGCAACTCTTAGAATGTGCTGCATTGGATATGCACATTTTGCCATGACAGTGCGGCAACTCTTAGATTGTGCTGTATTGGATATGCACATTTTGCCATGGGAAAAGGGCCATAACACCTACTCATATATTTTTCCTCGTCTTCTAATGTCACTAGATATGTTCTAGACAAGTCTAGCAAGAATATCTGACCCCTCATTAGCCCCTCAAAATCTGCGAAGACAGTGCGGCAACTCTTAGAATGTGCTGTATTGGATATGCACATTTTGCCATGGGAAAAGGGCCATATCTCCTACTCATATATTTTTCCTTGCCTTCTAATGTCACTAGATATGTTCTAGACATGTCTATCAAGTGTGTCTAACCCTTTATTAGTATATCCATGTTTGGGAAGGCTGTGAAACAATGCTTCGGAATCATTATCATGCTAAAAAATGTGTTTGTGATAGTACATTTAGGTACATTTTAGTGTTTTAAAGGATATATATCCTTTTACATAACGTTTTTACCCAAATACCAAAAGGGTATGAAGGTGTATACAGTTATTCTCCATTAATATAGTGATAATAAATGATTAAGGCTGTGCTACAAGGTTGAGAAGGCCATTAATCATACTGAAAAACTCATTTGTCACAGGAAAAGGGATATATCCCTTTTTGACAGGATATATATCCTTTTACATAACTTTTTTCACCATGTCCCAAAAGGGTACACTGATACATACTTGTTGACACCTTTTGAAAAAAACGTCAAATATCAAATATCAAATATCAAAAGAACTTCACGCTCGTACAAAAAGTTCTATTTTTTGTAACATGTTTACCAAGGTAACAAGGTAATTTCCTTTTGCAGCCTATCCTATATCAAAGGGTTCTCTGTGCTGTGAATACTTTCTTCCTGTTCTTATGTGTACATCACCACTCAGGATGTTGCTGTATGGAACGTGCCATACAAACACATTTATCTTCAGTTAGACATTTCTATCCATCATTATCAACCAGTGAGGGGAATCTGACCATAGCATTTCAACAAAAAATGTTAGAGATACTATTAGCTATGATGTTTGTTGAAATATGTATCCATAGGTAAAGTATTTATAATTTAGTAAGGTAACTTTCATTCAGAAAAAAATGGAGGACTAAAGCTCATCAGACAGCACCTGTTGGTAAGAATATATGACATCCTGTCTGAGAACAGGGATACACGTTCTAAATGTCTTAGCACAAATGCCACCCATGAAATATGGGACCAAATGCCATTTTTGCCAGCAGAACCAGCCCCACATTGGAAGAATTAGGAGCACAAGATTTGACCTCTGCCATTTTCACTTTAGTTCCTCTTATCACTCAAGAGGTATTTGGTTGAACAAATTGATCTTTTTTCGTGTTATTCAAATCAGTTTTAGAAATAGTACTCATGAAATATTTAGCTAGATTTTAGAAAAAATATGCATTAATCAAGCACTATTTGAGACACAAGGGGGAATTGAAGGGAGGGACCCAAAGGTCAGGAATGGATGACACATGAAGTGTAAACAGAATGAGTGTGCCGCCCCTGATCAAATTTGCCCATGTGATTGGAAGATATTAGATCTTATCATAAGGCTTAGAGAGCGATAAAGAAAGGTATGATGGGTAGTTTTGGCCATGTTAGGCGATGGCATATTTTGGTATCTATTGAGAATCTCAGATGCAGTGTGACATATCTTGCAGTCTGACCATATGCCTCTCAGGTCTGCCATGTGTTACAGCCAGGTTGGACATTCTTGTTGACCCAAATCACACTATTGGGACCTGCCAGAGCTTCTGACTTAATGTAAATTACCGCTGATATTTGCCTGCATCTTGTTTATTTTTTAAAAACTTTTTCTGAAATATCACACTTCTTGTTAGGTCTGATAATTTGTTGACAATTGATACGTTGATATTTTAGTGCTAAAAATGTACCATCTTCTCGCATGATTTAATTTCACCTTGATATAAACATTTTTTTGATTACAACAGTGTGTTTTTAAAAAGTTTTTTTTCTACAAATTTATTAGTTGTGGTCTTTTCTAATGTAAAATCAGGTTGAAACAATGACCTATTGGTCAAAGATAAATTTAGAGAACTCAAATTCAAAATGCCCTCAGAGATACAAGGAGAGCCTCGGAGTTGATGGACCTTATTGACCCCTCAATATACGGATCCTCAATATATAACAAAACATTATAAAATACAGAAAAGTAACACAATTATTGTATAACTTTGGTTATTAAAGCTGGACAAGGGCATACAAAGAAATATTGATTTATTAACATTAGTCATAATGAACATTACGAGGAAAGTAGTATCCATTAGGGGATGTTTTGTGTCCATTACGATCTGCTTGCAAAATAATGTACAAAACAAATCTCTTAAGAAATACGAAAGTCCTCAAACATTATGTGTCTCGTTTGAGCCAGGGAATGTTCGTTATATTAATTGCCCTTAAGATTATCATTGCCCTCAAACCCTCTTTTCAATTTCCCAAGCAGAAGAGGGGGAGGTCTCGGATCTGACAAGGAAAATGAGCTCTTGCATTATGCTGACTCGCGTAAAAATCTGGGGTCGGCCCCCTCATTGGCCGCGGCGTAATAGGCAATCTGCGTCTGCACATCCCATAGTTTCTCCTGCGCCACTCTTAGTTAAGTGGCCTCAGCACACTCGTATGTTTTCTACCTCCCTTTACAATTGTGCGAGTTGTCCGAGTGTTTATTCACAAGGGACAAATACATTAATTTAAGTACTTACGGGCAATAATGACCAAACCCCGAGGATGCTAAGTTTACGACAACTTGCATTTCGTACTAGAATATGTTGAAGCAGCAAGCCTATTGTCCCTTAGCCTTGCTACAGAAGTGCTTCTATTGATCTAAGCTGGAACCACTTATGATACGCACAAACCTTCTCCTTGTCTTAAATTCTTTGTGCACTATTCATGAACATTTTAATGAATTAAAGGCAAAATGGTTGGATTATAGTCATATACATTTTTCATTTTAAAAACTCTTGCCAGATTTATCATGATTTTAATTAAACATATCTGAATTATTTTGCATTCTTTTGTACTGAATATGAAATATCTTTTTCTGTTATTATATCTCATACATCGAATATCTTTGCTGTCAAGAATTCAGTTCATAGACATAATTTATACCTTAGATATTGAATCCTAATGTTTTTCCATAGATTTCATATGGGCATAGCTCTTTATGTGGTGTAGTCTAGAATATAATAGGAAATAATGGGAAAAAAATCAGGCAGTAGAAACTCAAGTTCATAAGTTTTTAAGTGCTTACAAATGTTAATCCTGAGTCTGAGTATTATATTAATGTTAAAAAAATGCCACAAATCCAAACAGACATCTCAGACAAATGATGTCTTTTGATATTTAATGTGGATATCTAACATATGAAAGTTGTCTTATATTTCCCAGTACCACTCCACAAAAATTGTGTAATCTTGTTATGATGCTGTACATATGTATTTGGCTGACTGTCCTTCCACACCTGGTGAACATTACCAACCTGAATTCTTTAAAATTAAATGAGAAATGCCAAGAATGGAATATTGAATCCACCCACTCGATATATAATACGTGAGTCAAATCAATAGAATTATCCTAATTTTAATGGCCAAAGGTTTTGAATTTCAAACATCTTGCATCGTGCAATAGGTTTTTTTTTATGGATTTTCTATGTTATTGCTGAAATTAAAATTATTTTAACAATTAAATGAACTATCATATAGATGAATTTACTCAAGATGTGTTTGAGTATAAAAAATTAATGCTGTGTCCAGCACAGGACTCGGAAACACTCGGACCAAAGCACATGTATCGCACATCAAGATAATAGTGGCCCAAATTGAAAGAGAAAGATGATACAGATGGCACCAGACAGAAGTAGATTTTGTCTCTGACATTGCAAATAGAGTTTAGTCACTTTTGATTCTAGACTCGAGAATGAAACATCTCTTTTGGAATTTACTTTGATTCCTTAGCAAAAAATTCTTTATTTGGAGAAACGTAAATTTGATTGCAGATGCCTGAGGTATTATGTCATTTCTGCAGATAAAATATGCCAGGGTTTGCCCAAAAATCAATATTTGTTTCTAACTTTAGAACACCGCCCCCTCAGAGGTGTGACTGGGTGAGCCAGCACAGTGCAGTGTGGGTTACTCAGGGTCTCTTCCCCAGGGGCACGGAGCGATCACATTTCATCCCTCACTGTGGCAGCTCAGTCAAAGTTGGTCTGCAGTGACAGAGCTGTCTGCAGGGAAACCCCATGGAAAAAGGATTTCAGTTCACACTCATATCATTGTGTGCCCATAGTTATATAAAACAAACCGGTTTTGTCATCACCAGTATGAGAGTCACAATCTATATCATTGACTTTTGTTTCTGGGCATATGGTCCAATATGTAATAATTAATATCAAATATCATTTATTCTAACAGTACAGAATTTCTGCCAAATATACATTAATTTCTTTGTGTAAAGCATTACAACATAACTATGATTGTTAAAACAGTGCAGTATTTTTTCTCAAGGTATAAAACACCAAAAACATTTGAGTATTGTACAAAGTGAGGAATCATTAAAATGATCACAAATATGTTCAAGGTTGGCAGGCTGAGGCTGGTAAATTCATTTTGGGAAAACATCTCTGAAAATCTTCAAACATACGCAAATTACCTTCATGGTTGATCAAACATATAAATTAGATAATTTAGATAGCCTGGTGTCCTTGCGAAATGAAAAGGGAAGTTTCTGTCAATGCCTCACTATTAATGATGATAAAAAGGTCCAAGTTTCGCAGAGAGGGTCGTGCTTAATATTTACAGGACTGACAAGGTATACATTCTACCTTTTTAAAATAAAATATTGGAATGAGTGTCATAATACCTGCTATGATTGCAAACTGTGAGGCTATCTGACATTTTTTTTGGAAAGTGAATATTAATAAGGCCTCCATGTATTTTCTTGTATATGCATTTCATCACGTGGTGTTGGTATATAAGATAAATATATACACAAACACCTCAGCAACTATGATAACAACTCATTTCTTTGTGATAAAGAATATAATACTAATATCATTAAATTTACCCAGATTTCAGAATCTTTTGGTGCCATTTCTATATCATATAGAAATATGCTATTTTGTTAAATGTCAGCTTCATTTTCATGGAGCAGATAACCATTATTTTGACCACTAGGTGGCAGTTTATCCATCTCTGTCTGTTCACACTTACTTGATGGTGATAAGTATGTCGTAAAATGTGGGAATGTGAGAATTCCCTGTCAAGGTGACATAAAAACGGGCATTCAATGTGGTAAAGAGACAATATTCTGAGAAACAATGGTTTAATATGTCACAAGAAAAGTCACTGTTATGTCCTTATCGTTCTACTCTGGATTATGGTCAATTGCATCTTGAGCAGTTGTTTCCTTTATCTTTTGAATAATGGCAACACCTATTTTTTAACCAATCAGATGAACCAATTTATAACCAATCATATTGAACTGCAAAATAGAGTGCAGAGAGAACATTACTTGCCCCACTGAGATGTTTGGCCATTTGTTAGCAGTGATAATATTGAGAGCTTCGGTACTGAACCCATATTGAACCCATTTATCAAAGGCTGTACCTGCTGACTTACTTTGAAACACATGATTCTAATTTCAGCAAATAACTGTGATCTATTGGATATTGTACATCCTGAAAAGGATATCCAATAAAACATGAAGTTAGTCTTAACACTGTATAAAATGTCTTCTTTCAAAGTCGGGTTAAGATGGTTAAGGATTAGTACTTGAGTCTTCAACAGTTCTCAGATTGGAACTTTTTATTTAATACTTTTTGTTGTTTTGTCAAAATAAGTTCACAGTCATCGATATGTCAAATGAATAAAAAAATGTTTAAACATTTATGGTTAAGACTTATTCCCTCCCACTCACCCACCTCAAGACTGTCAACCTGTGTGTCGTCTCACATCAGTTTGCTTAGAAAGAAACTAGGTATCCTCACTCTGCCAATATACCCTCTGTGTCCAATATACCCTCTGTGTCCAATATACCCTCTGTGTCCAATATAACCTCTGTGTCCAATATACCCTCTGTGTCCAATATACCCTCTGTGTCAAATATACGCTCTGTTCCAATATACCCTCTGTGTCCAATATACCCTCTGTGTCAAATATACCCTCTGTGTCAAATATACCCTCTGTTCCAATATACCCTCTGTGTCCAATATATACCCTCTGTTCCAATATACCCTCTGTGTCAAATATACCCTCTGTTCCAATATACCCTCTGTGTCCAATATATACCCTCTGTTTCCAATATACCCTCTCTGTGTCCAATATACCAACTCTGTCCAATACACCCTCTCTGTGCAATATACCCTCTGTGTCCAATATACCCTCTCTGTGCAATATACCCTCTCTGTGCAATATACCCTCTCTGTTCAATATACCCTCTGTGTCTAATATACCCTCTGTGTCCAATATACCCTCTCTGTGCAATATACCCTCTGTGTCCAATATACCCTCTGTGTCCAATATACCCTCTCTGTGCAATATACTCTCTGTGTCTAATATACCCTCTGTGTCCAATATACCCTCTCTGTGCAATATACCCTCTGTGTCCAATATACCCTCTGTGTCCAATATACCCTTTCTGTGCAATATACCCTTTCTGTGCAATATACCCTCTCTATGCAATATGCCCTTTCTGTGCAATATACCCACTCTCCCAATGTACCCTTTCTGTTCAATATACCCTTTCTGTGCAATATACCCTCTCTGTTCAATATGCCCTCTCTGTGCAATATACCCTCTGTGTCCAATATACCCTCTCTATGCAATATGCCCTTTCTGTGCAATATACCCACTCTCCCAATATACCCTTTCTGTGCAATATACCCTCTCTATGCAATATACCCTCTCTGTACAATATACCCTCTCTGTGCAATATGCCCTCTCTGTGCAATATACCCTTTCTGTGCAATATACCCTTTCTGTGCAATATACCCTTTCTGTGCAATATACCCTCTCTATGCAATATGCCCTTTCTGTGCAATATACCCTCTCTGTGCAATATGCCCTCTCTGTGCAATATACCCTTTCTGTGCAATATACCCTTTCTGTGCAATATACCCTCTGTGTCCAATATACCCTTTCTGTGCAATATACCCTTTCTGTGCAATATACCCTCTCTATGCAATATGCCCTTTCTGTGCAATATACCCACTCTCCCAATATACCCTTTCTGTGCAATATACCCTCTCTATGCAATATACCCTCTCTGTACAATATACCCTCTCTGTGCAATATGCCCTCTCTGTGCAATATACCCTTTCTGTGCAATATATCCCCTTGATCAGTATACTGCCACCTTCAAGATGTGTCTCTCTGCTGTGATGATATTGCCATGGTAAAACAACTCTGCTGCTGTATGCCACACAAGTCGAGTGATATCCAGTAGCAAGCATTTACATTTGAGACATAAGTTCTATGACCATATAGAAAACAAAACTTTAAGCAAAGTAGAAAAATTCCTTACCTTGCTATATCCCAGGGTCTAATTTGAAATGACAAAGTCAGCATCTTATATTATCAGCATTCTTCATTCACCATCTAGTCTAGCACAACAAGTAATTATATGCTTTTGTCAGTGAACAATAAAGCTTCTTTGATTCAGTGAAGAAGAAAAGCAGACAGGATCTGAAACATGTTTATATATATATACATATGTAGTACATTAAAGGTGACTGGAAAAAATTGTTTTGCTCTTGCCATGAAGGTCTTGGATACATATATATCATCAAAAAGATGAATCAAAATTGAAGTTGAGAATTTTGAGAATTGGTTGATTTATTGCTGAGTCATTGTAAATAGAATTTATGGCAATTTCATGATATAAGATTTAAGTGTCATACTTTGACAGATCAAACTTGTTTGGGCATTGATCAAGTGACCAAAACATGCCATTTTGGTGACCACGTGACCTGATCATAAGGAACTATTGAAAATTAAGTTGCAAGTAAACAATGAGCATTGTTGAATCCACAATAGGAACGATGACTGGAATGGATCGGTTAACAAAGGGTTGAGGAGAAGTTAATGAGAAACCTTGGTGCACACGATGCCAGGATGATAGGGTTAAATGCCCACTGCATAGAGTTTTAACCTCTGCCAGATGGTTGAAATTCCAAGATCCTTTTAACACAGAAAACAAGCTAGTCTGAATCAATGTAATTTGATTTGTAGAATAATGACTTAAAATAGATATGTTATAATCTCAGCTCTCCGTTTCACCATTTGAGAAATTTCTCCCTCATGCATTCACATAATACTTTCAGCATAAAATTTGATATTTTACCATAAGCATTTAATGATTAGATATTAAAATTTTGCTTTGAAAGAAAAGTAGTCAAGCACTTAAACAATTACAGGCACATCTACATTAAATCTTGTAATGTTTCATTTCCAAATAGATTTAAGAACATCAGAGGCAAAAGCAGTTCTGAAAAATCGAGACATTAAAGCAATTATGCAGGGCATTCTAATAAGACATAACTGACTTGTCAGTAATCAATATGTACATGATGAAAGGTCGTGCACTGATCATGTCTTCTAAAGATAAAAACCATCGCAGACCCAATAATCTGAGATGTGCCACTTGAAACATGAAAAAGCGGGGATAGAGATGACCTATGAAGCGAGTTAAGATGGCCGCCAGGGAGCTGTTATAGGCATATTAGTGTAGATTAGGACTTGATGGCCACAGAATTTCTATGAGAACCACGAACCCCTGCATGCCTTGGGGGTACATTAGGGGGAATTCTGGACCCTTCCTCTCATACTAATTACTATGCTGATAATTAAGTAAAGAAGACAACCGGTGATTCATTAAGATATCGGCATTCCCATCTGTTTAAAAGTCCACGTTGTGTGACTGCACTGGCAATATGAAACTGGGGGCAATTAAGAGTTGGAGGGGTTTAGGGAATCAAAGTAGTACTGTTTTAAATAATCTCTGTCAGTTTACGTGTCAAAGGCTTACTTTGCTTAATGATATTGCTCTTAATGGCTAGTTAAACCTAAAGACCTCAATCTGCAATGCCTTCAATATAGTATAAAGCTGAGGGAAGGTGAGATGGGGAGGAACCTCATCGATGGGGGAAGCCTGTGTCTTTGGTGTGTGGCCAGTCTGTGACATGCTATTTGGCAGCACGAGCGGAGAGGTACAAAGTGCCACTCTGCCGTCATCTTCTCCCCCCTTTCCCCGTACACGGATATTCCACTCTCGTGACGTTTCCGAGTTTCTCTTTTGTGGTGCAAAGCCAGATTGCAAATCATGGAGACCTGTAATTAGGAGCAAAGTTGGGGCCAATAGCACCACGCGGGCTCAGATGAACGCAAAGAAAATGGAAATTAAAGATTAATAGAAATTAACACGTTGGTCGGCACGCAAGCATATTGAAGGGTCGGGCTACCTGGTGTCGGTGCAAGGGAGTGCGATAACAGCAGATCACTAGACGAGTGTGTTAGACTGACGTGTCTCTGCGACGGCTCCGACCGGCCTCAGTAGATACCTGGCTGCGATGATGACAGGCTCCATTAAATGAGACGGCTTGTAATTAGACGCGGACAAAGCAGATCATAGAAAGCTAAGCCTTGCGTATTCTTACAGTATAGTGTAACATATGCCGGTATATTATAGTGGCCGGCCTGGCTAGCAGGGAGTGACTCGGGGGTCCTGAGTGTGGTGTGCGCTCACCTGCTGGTACTTCTACTACTCTGTATGCAGCAAACAATCGCTTTGTGAGACCAAAGCACGGCTTACACCGCACTCACATGCACCAATTAGCACATTCCACAGGAAACCAAAGGCATTCTGGGATACCAGCAAAGGAGTCTGGGAGCCGTTTAGAGTCAGCACCTTTGAGCACAGGTGAGAAATGGGCAGATTAATTAATTTGTTAATTAGAAGAAGAGATGTGGTTAGAAAACCACATTATGTAATGTGCAAAATAAAGGAAGCCCTCACAGTCTTTGTTTAATTCTTGTGGTTGTCTATCACATATTAGAAAAGAATTGTTTAATTGCAGAAATATCCCTCTGTATTCCATGCGGTGTTAGAAAATATTTAAAAAATGCAGGATTCAAGGTTTGAAGTACCTGTATTTGAGTATCAATTTTTTTCCCCCAAATGATTTTTATTTCACAAAAAGTAGAATAAATAAGTGCTTTCTCAGTATCTTAGAAAAAAGGCACTTTTTCAAAATGAATACTTTTTTTATCAAATGAAATTGGATAGCAAATCATGGAATAAGAGTTTCAGGAAATACAGATCAAAACTTTCTGAATTTAGGATAGTAAAATTTCTGAGTTAGGATAGTATGTGGTGAATATTAAATAAACTTCTCCACCAAGTTCATTAAGCCAGGTGTCTCTTTTCAATTCAGTTCACAGTATTGAAAATTGTGTCAGGAATAATTTTTTCCACTGTTTCACGTTTTAAAGAATGAATGAAATGATATGCAAAACACCTGAAAATATCACCCATATAATCGTTAATTTCATTGAAAAAACAGTTTTCACTAATTATTGCCTTCTAACAGGCATCATGTGTCAAGGCTCTATAACATGTTTTTGCGTCAAAAACAAGTATTTCCTAAATGACATAAATTCTTGTGGGAACTGACACAGACACCAGAGAATTTAGCGAGATTCTCACCAGAATATGAGTAGATTATCACGACAGATTTATCCCAGATTTTGACAACGAACATCGGTCACTGTCCAAGACGTCTTATTTCTCTGTGATAAGGAATCTGATTTATTGCCTGCAGGGGGCAGCACTGCAAGTAGAATTCCAAGGAGATCAATACTTTAAGATGACATCAAGCTGATAGCGATAAGAAATTGACAAGACTCCCAGCCAGATAAAAGGTCATAATAACTAATGTAATTATTACATATTAATTTCTATAAACAAAAATATTAAAATGTGGGATACTTTTTTATCATGAGTTTCAAGACAACTATTTTAGTATTTGTGAAATATATATTCTAGATATTTCATAGACTGAAGACTGTGATTTCATTAGTATTTCACATTTGAAGAGCAGGGATCTGGTTATGAATAGAGACAAGACAGACACAGTTCACATTGATAAAGACCTACTTCTGCTTTTTGCTCTGTGTACTTAAACAAGACTAAAAAGGTCATTTTTTTGTCCTCATACCAGAAGAAGGTATCATAGATTGTAAAATTTAGGTCGACCCAAGCTTTCTATTTATATGATTGAAGTCAACATGTTTGGACAAATGAAGTCTACTATTGCCCTTATCAAGGGAACAGACCAACAAATGCAAACTGAACATAAAGCCACGACTCTTGTACTCAAAAGAAAGCTTTATGTGGCTGCAAATGCTTTGCCATCTAGTTATCCTCCACTTGGTTTCGTTTCTCCGCCTTTTTGATATCTCTTCTTTGCATTTTATGGAGAAGCAAAGCATTTTAGATTCATGAAAATTATTGTCAGGTCTTTATCAAAGCAAATAACGTAGAAACCCGCCCCGTTCTCGTTTACCACGAGATCTAGAAATTAGTTACAAGTAATTCTTCCTGCTTTGTTCATTTTATGGTCATTTGGTGGAAGAGAGGGTCCACGAGTTGAGCATAGCATGATGATTTAGGGACTAAAAGATTACGTTTTACAACATGTTGGGGAATTGACGATGTGGCCCCAAATTTACAACATGGCAATGCAGGCAATTCAACACGACCTTCAACTGACCTCTGCCATCTTGTCCAGTATAACAGAATCACATATTTGTAATTTGTAGGTCAAATTATGACAAACCTAAGCCTGTCAGGATTGGGAGGTCAAGGTCATGAGGTACAAGGTGATGGGAGATGAGAAGGTTGCCCCATCTAAGGTGACTAGGTGTAAGTTCTCATGACAAATGTGAGCAGAAAACTAACCAAGTTTGGCATTAGATTTATATCAATATATAATAGCTAATGACAGTAAGACAAGATTTATTCCATATTTAGTATGATAGCTTGCTTCAAATGTGAATATATCACCACTCTCTCCTGCTTATTTAAGTGTCATTTTCTCAAGGATAAGTCATAAATATTATTTTATTTTTTATAACATGGATGGTACCTTTTTTTTTACATTCACTGCCGACAAGCTGTGAATGTGAAAAAAAAGGACTATCTGTGTTACTTTGTGATTGGCAAGATTGTAGGGAATGTGTAGTCATTTCCTGTGGGTTGTAATCCGGCTTTTTTGTGGTCAATAATGTTTGAACCACTGTGACCACTGTGGACTGCTCATCTTGGACTATGTAATAGGTTCAAATTTCCTTGTGTGCCATTGGATATGAATATATTTCTACATTATGTTAGCAAAGAAAATGTAGTGCCTGTATGTACACAAAGTCAAAGCAGAAAGTCATAAATAATATCATCTAGTGCAGAAAGTATCAATTCACATTGAGGATGCTTCCCAATAGACTGGGAAAGGAGTTCTAAGTTCTAATTTAGTGTAAATTGCACAATTAAAGCAGAAATAACAACCAAAAGTCTAATCAATGATTTGTATAAGCACCTGAGCAATATTAGATGATGTTACTAAATCTTGACTACATAGACACAACTTTGTATATGTTTGTGCTAAAAAAAGATTAAATGTTTCTAAACCATAAAGATAATTTCAAATGAATGCAGGTGAAGTCGGCCCTTAAATAAAGTCGGCCCCGCCATGGGTAGGTAAACTTGGCCCCAGAGAAGCCGGCTCTGATCACTCTGTAATGCCTCAAAACTCTTGAAATGTCTTTTGAGAAAGCTATTTGACCCTAAGGGCATTAACTAACCCTATAAACCCTTGGTAGCTACTAATTTCCTTCTGGTAACTTGATAACCTAGCCATCTGAATCGGCAGGCCGAGTTCTCCTTGGGGCCGACTTCTCTCATGGGCCGACTTGACATGGGGTCTGACTTCATTTATTAAAATTTTTGTTTTGTTTATTTTAATTTTTGTTTTGTTTGTTTAAATATTGGTTTTGTTTGTAAACTTTCTCCTCCTTGTTATATGTAGAACGCTATTTTCTTCTTATTTAATAAAATGGAGAGATCTCCAGTTAACCAAGTAATAGTACGGAGAAATGACAGTTATTTCTGTATCATGGTGTCACATGTATTGTGTTACATGTTACCACTTTGTGCCTTATTTATGAACATTCTCTGCTATTTATGAGAGATATATTACCAATATATCACACCTTGGCATATAAGTGTAAGAACATATAAACATGTCCTCGTGCTCATGAGTGCTAATATTAGTTTGAAATATTGAAAAATATTCTAATAGAATAAATACGTTCTTACCATATCAATTGATAATAAACCAAAAAATCATGAAACTCATTGTGTTTACAAGTATATTGTTTCTCAAACCTGTGCTTAATAATTTAAGGGACACTCATTTTAAAATATCAGGGCTATAATACTTTGCCTTTGGCCCAAATTTGGGAACATGATATTTAAAACAGTTTCTCACCACAATTTCTAGCTCTGTTGACTACTCGAAGTCACAGAGCTTTAGGAGTGGGGAAAATGACTGTCCGTCTTTCAGTCTGTCTGTCCGGCAGTCTGTGTGTCTGGCAGTCTGTCTGTCTGTCTGGCAGTCTGTCTGTCTGTCAACATTTTTTCAAAAATCTTCTTTGCCAAAACTATCGGTAACGTATGTTTCATATTTATATAGAAGTAGATATAGAAGTAAAGATTTAGATTCCTTCAAATCTTAGTGATGTCACCATTGACCTCAGTGCAGTAACCTTGAGGCCACACATTTTGTAAGGAGCATATCTCAGCAACCACTTATAAGAGGAAATTAAAACTTGGTATACAGAAATGTCTTAGATCATAGCTGTGCCTTGTCATACTTTCTTAGTCACGTGACCTCTGACAGATTGACCTTGAATTCAAGATACGTGTGCATGTAAAATCTGGCAACCATTTAAAGTAAATAAACATATGTCAATGACCTTAGAGTCATGCTTATAATTGCCTTTTTGTGAACATTTCTTCCTAAGTGATCATATAAAACCTTTTAACTCCTAAGAGCAGACTTGAGCATATGATGGTCCCAACATGTTATCTTGATTCTCATTGGCTAATATTTCTATGTTATTAAAAATGGCATTTCTATGTTATCAAAAATGACAACTTAGTGATAGCTATTAGATTTATGAAAAATTCATAACAAAATGGAAAAAGAACTAAGCCTGATAGAAAGTAGATATAATTAGGCCTCTGAAAATACAACATCCTGCCTACTAATACTTAAAGGAGAAGATCTCATGAACAATTAACTTAGATAATAAATATTGGACATGCCTGACAACCACAAGGTGCAGTTGTGCACTGTCAGTTTTATTTTGCCCCTGCATCTATTGACCTTACTGCAGTGACCTTAAGGTCACAAATTGTGTGGGTGAAATATTGAATTGGTAACAATATATAATTTACAAGTAATCGATGAATAACTCATCAAAACTGAATCGGAATCTTGTATAAAAAACCATAACCTGTTTGCCAGTTACACTTGATCTGAATTCATGTGTTTTCATTCAAGTCAGCAGAGCTATCAACCCATGGGGTTATGTTTCCTTCTTACATTTCTGATGGCAACAGATATTTGATTCATAGGTTCTTGCTGTCAGCCCTCTGACCTTGGACCAGACATTCTCACCACGGATATGAGTAGTAATTATCCAATAAGTACCAATAATAACTGTAAAATAATCATTTACATTTGGGTTAATCTAACGAAATATATTATTTCCACCTATAGATTTTACATTAATTGAATTACGTTGAAATGATAATGAAATGACCAAATAATAGTAGACAATAAATAAATATTAGATGTATCATGAATGAGGTTGAAGGGCATTTCAGCAAAGCATCATGGTGTCAATTTACAATGTTGACAATGGGACTACTGCTGCCCTCTGGTGAGGGATTGGGGTGGAATCTCTTATCTACGCTTCGCATGAGATGGTGGCCCTAATGCACAGCCTCAAGTGCAAATACAGGGATGGGAAATGGTTCATTGTCTTTGTCTCTGCTGTCTATTTATAATAAATAAATAAAGGTACTGGTAATGATTTTTTTTCCAGAAAAGATTGCACCCCCCTCAGTCCTCATACTATTAATAACAATTTTAATGACATGATGAACCATTGACTATGTGCTCTGATTCCTTTTATTCAATTTATTCATGAGGATTCTTGATTGATCTTAAGAGTACCTGGGATGGGAAGAGAAGTATCAACCATATGATTGTTGTTGCAAAAACAAATGTTGATAATCCTGAATAAGCAAAATATGATGATAGCTTTTTCACTGGCCTTTTAGCAGACCCAGTAGTGCAGTTTGTAGAGCAGTGGATGTGAGTCACAGTTGGTTATATAAGTGGAGGATGGGAGGTGAGTTTGACTCCCAATACCATTAGTGGTAACACACTGCTTAAAGGGGCTTGAATGTCAACATGATATACCCAGTTTTACTCAAGTGGCAACAAAACACATTTTGTTTGCCTTTAATTCTACAAAGGTTGGAGTAGAATGGCACCAAGGGAGAAAACTATTGGTTACTCTGTCCCCTATATAAGAAACAGACAATACTGTTGCCAAACAATACTATTATTACCAAGACATTTTATTCAAGTTAGAATTATTTGAGAACAACACACAAACTTATTTTGTATGACTTTATGAATATATCTGTGAAGCATGGTTGTTTATTTAGCTGAGCAGTTTTGGCCACTGAGGGGTTTGAGCCCTCCCTGTAGATATCTTGAGCCAGTGATAAGCAGTGAGTAACATCCAGTGCGAGATGTGAGCATGCCATGACAGCTCACCATTAGGGAGTGACATGTTTTTGTCAGGGGGCGTGAAATATTTACAAATATGTCGCCTGATCCGCCATTAAGGGTTGCTCAACAATGGGAATGAGCTACAGGATGAAAGGGACAAACTCTTAGCATGTTTTGTTCCCCCACGTGCATTAATGGTTTGGAGGGACCAGCCATAATGTGATAGTGTTGAAGGAAATGCTCTGCCTATGTTGGCTTCCTGTGTTCAGTCCTATCCAGGACACAATAGGAGCCAGATTCCCGAGTCCCTCTCACATTTCTGCTCACCAGATCAGTCTAGTACGCTATACAGTCCGGCTGTTTCCATCACGTGTTATTTTCTGAACAGAAATCTGCAACATTTTCAATTGTCCATTCAGCCATTTTTGACACATTCATTCAAGTAGAGAGGCACCATGCATTTTGAAATATTAAACCCTCCAGAGAATGGCTGGTGACCTGATTTAGGCCCTCTAAGTGAGGTTGCTTTCTATATCATTGTTATTCCTTAAAACAATGTGAAAGTTAGTGGGGGAAAAAACAATATTTACACCTCCACTTCCTACAGACAAGATGAAGTTTACATTTAAGCTAAAAGATAATTTCTTTTTGTCACTTGCAATTTGCACTACAAACAAAGTTTTTGGTTAAGTTTGAAATGTGATATCTTCGAATTAAAACTTAGGTTTAGAAGTGTTGGCAAGAAAGGCAAGTTGCTTTCTAGATGTTTCCACGGAAAATTAACACCTATGAGAATTTAATATTTCCTTCCTGATTTCATCTGATCACCTGTGTGTGATATGTCTTAAACTTCATATTAGATTTCATAGAGAAACTTTTGCATGTGGTATGATCATATAGTTGAGTTTCTTTTGGACAATTTGACATGTTCGGTGTATTTGCATTTGTTTCAGTTACACAGTTAACTCAGGTTTCCATGAACAATGCATGTGAGCAGGATTGCTCATGTGAAATGAAAAGCCAAACTTTGAACAACATGTGGGAGGTTTCTCAGGAACTTTCATTGAGATATTTTACCTTATGATATCATCTGTGAAGAAAATGCTATAATCTTGGCAATATGCTATATGAAATCCTATACCTGAAGTCAAAGGATTATATAGAATAATGTGAATCTTTGCGTAAATCTCAGCCAAGCAATGTCACCTCATGCCATACATAGGAAGTATTAGGAAGTATTTTTGATAAAAAAAACAAATTACGAATCCCAGTTCTTGTATTTCACTTATGATTTTTTCATTTTTTATTAAAATTTTACAGTAAATCTCTCATCCTAAAAAAATGTTGAAGTCTGTGTAGGGAATTTAAATTCTATGGCTGCATTACCTTACTTCCCTTTTCTTCCTATGATATTCTTCCTATGATATATTTGACATGAAATTATAGCTCTGATATTTTAAAATGAGTGTCCCTTAAATTATTAAGCACAGGTTTGAGAAACAATATACTTGTAAACACAATGAGTTTCATGATTTTTTGGTTTATTATCAATTGATATGGTAAAAACGTATTTATTCAATTAGAATTTTTTCAATATTTCAAACTAATATTAGGACTCATGAGCAAGAGGACAAGTTTATATGTTCTTACACTTATATGCCAAGGTGTGATATATTGGTAATATATTTATCATAAGTTACTGGTAATACTAAGAACATCTATGACTGTTTTCTGGGTGGTGTTCCATTTTCGCCATTTTCTCTGTTTTACATGATTATTTTAAGTGAATTTTAATTTGACCATTTTGTGTATTTTTCAACTTAACTATTTTGCCTGGTTTTTACCTTGCCTATTTGGAATGATTTTCAACTTTACCATTTGCTGTGATTTTTTACTTTCCTATTTGCTCTGATTTTTTACTTTGCCATATTTTGTGATTTCCCATATGAATGTTTTGACTATTAACTGTATTTTATGTAATTTCCAGTTTAAATTTCTCCAGTTTAAATTTATTGAATGATAATATTACCATTTGGTCAAGTTTGTTTTATTTATTAATTTATCATTTTGTATCACTTATAATTTAATAGGTTGTGAGATCTGAAACTCAAAACTATATCTATGTTAGTGTTAAATGTCAGGAGTACTAAATTATCACCAATTAAAGCAGGATTAATGAACGAGGCATGGAATTACTCTTGATATACACATTATTAAAAATAGACAGATATTTGTAATTCTGGGTGTGGCACAATATTATCTCGCCAAAATGATATTAATGCAAATTCCTGGTTTTCTCACACTGCACTCATCTATTTAATGATGTTTATGGGCAGGGATACGGTGAGATACTCTGTCGGTGATGTCATAATTTGATGTATGGTGATTTGTGTGATGAAGCTTGGCTGGCAATATAGACAGGGCCAATGATGAGCTATGGAGGATAGGATGGTGTCAACCTTGACTCTAATTAGTTCATCCGCATCATCGTTAAGCCACATATACATATACAGAACCCTTAATGTTGAACATGGTAGTTAAGAGCCAATAGATCTCAATTAAGCCTTGCTAATCTCTGCCATGGGATTGCACATAAACAAATATGTGCCACTTCACTTGACGGTTTGTCAGTATGTGAGGATATTCTATCAATATTCTTTTTTAAATGTTAGACAGAATATTGGATACCATTTAAAGTATTTATTTCCATTCCAATATTTGATTTTTATGCCTTAAATTTGCCAAGAAATATTTCTTTCAGATTACTAGATATTTTAGATAAAGAATCTCTAAGAGGAAAATTAAATGCATAACGTTAACCCCTGAGATATAAACCGCTATTAGATATAGACCTATATTAGAGATAGACCTCTATGAGATATAGACCTTTATGAGATATAGACCTCTATGATATATAGACCTCTATGAGATATAGACCTCTATGAGATATAGACCTCTATTAGATATAGACCTCTATGAGATATAGACCTCTATGAGATATAGACCGCTATGAACAATATCTGGGATGTGTCACAGTTTTAATACATATATGATACAAGTTGCCAATCTTCTTTAAAGAAAACCATAAAAGGAGATTGAAATGATGTCAGATTTCATATTAATGGTGCTATTTGTTTTGTTTTTTTTGTAATTTGAGATCTTAATGGGAAGACAGACACTTGAGTCACTGTATTGGATCATCAAAAGGAATGTGGATAATGGATTGGGTTGATGTAAGATATTTTCATCTTTATGGTTACTGTGATCATCATTGCTCAGAGCAGAATATGAGATACTTGTGTGAACCTTGGTGTTCATGCTTGGCATGGCCCACCTTTGAACATTAAGTGCATATGACCAGTGATAGATCAACTCTATCAATTACCTAAAATCTATCCTATGAGAATTATCAATCCTAAACAAATTATCAATCCCAAAAGAATTATCAATCCTAAAAGCATAATTTGTCCTAAGAAAATATCAATCATGAAAAAAAATTAAATGTTATTTCTTATAATATAACATGTAACAATATTGGAATGGGATGAGGGATTTTTATTCTGATATTATCTTCATATTTATCACTATTATCACAGTTTAGCTGTTCCCTAGGGTAATGCCCATATTTTCAAACAAGCCAGCAAACAATTATGGCCATTTCTAGGCAAAGCATGTCTGTATGGAAGCATTGTGCATGTAGAATACATGTATCATTCCCGCTCTAATGCGACATACAATTCCACATCAGCAAACGATATGAAATCTGCAGACAAAAAGTACTTGCCACCTTGGACAATGGGTGGAACAAATACACACATGATTTACTTAATTGGGTGATTTACATGGCGGCTGTGGACAATGCCGCATGGTATATGCCCCATCATTGGTAAAAATATCACGAGGGCCCGAAAATATAATATCACTAAATCAGTGTGCAGGTATTCATCACATTTGAAAATGGCTGCAATATAATGGCGCGGTGAAAGCATTTATTGATACATTTATGTGGCGCGCAACAAATATCCAAAATATTTCCCCTTCAGATCCTATTTAGCAGGACGTTAATGAGATTTTTTTTATCTCGCGGCTTTGGGTGTTAATGGTCAGATAGAAAGGTGGTGCAAAACTATTCGTATATGAAGGCGCAGGGTTAATCAGTCCTTTGTGTAGCACGATATATGCCATATTTCGGGGCCCATTTGTGATCGACGGAACTACACGTCGGTGATCGTATAACCAGAGGGATATCCGATAACATGCTGGGTCAGATCAGATCGGCAGAACTCGTTGGTGATTTATGATTTTTGGGGTAAAAATATTTCTCATTAGACACAGAGGCTCTTTTTTGTGAAGTGTGCAGAATTAGATACGCGAGGTGGCAGACACAGAGATACTGGGTATAACTTTCACATTGAAACATCAACTTATAAAATCTTGATTCAAATTTGAATACATCACTGTTTTACATGTATTAAGCATGTCATGAATTGTCAATGAGTCAGATTAGCATTTTGATACAGATGAAAAAAAATTCTTTTCAATTCAAAGTCCAGTCATATGATATTTTCCTGTCTGAGCAGAGTGTGTTTTTTTCTACTCATGTTTGTCAGTCAGATGCATGATGCTTGATGTATACATTAAGTAGCACTGACTGCTAGCAGAATAGAGACATCTTTGATATATCCAGACAGATGGACATATCGCAGTAATGCTGTGACTAACATTGTTTTCCTGACCACTTTCGGTGTAATTTGTGTGGGAACTATCCCCATTTAGTTGTAGCGTTAATTTCCCTCTATGTGCAGAGTAACCCCCCTTCATCCACACACACTAAAAGGAGGGGAAAAAAGGTTATATCCTTATATTTATTTGGTTAAATGGCCAAATAGTAAGGTGTATTAGTATTACACTGGCATGTGAAAGGCACAATGGCACGCCACCTCAACATCAGCCATGTATCTAAACTACTAAAATAACAATCATAAAATGCTTACTGAAGAATGCACGATTAACACATATTGCCATTTAAGCTTTTCTTCACGTGCCATTAATCTAGGTCAAACTTTCTAAAAAGGTCAACCTGCCTTTGCTAGGATATCAGTTTCAAAAAGCATGCTAATGAATGCATGATTAAAATCTATTCTCAAGAGAAATGGACACCATACCTCATTGTTCTTTTTAATAGCTTCTGTTATGAAGAATACAATTTAATCACTGCAATATTCTTACTAACATGATAAGAAAGGATTAGGACTGAAAATGAAGTTTTTCTTTCTGGAGTATTTAATGGGTAATGAGCAGGTGAAAGTGTTGGCGCGATTATGGTAGATCCTTAATAAGAGGGTAGACATAGAGACTGGGATATGTGGCAGCAAGGGCCCCGCGGGATTCATCAAGACCCGTACTTTCTGACACTCCGCCATTAATGTATGAGCCTTGCGATGGCTTCTTGATCATCCTATCAGATAAATAAACAGATCAGACTGTCAAGCTGTGCTCGGTAGACGTTGATTTTAAGACGGAGCGAGCTATATTCATTTGTTAAACTGATTGTATCAGATATTGCTGTTCTGCCTTTATGCTACTTTTGAGAAATGAGGATGAGGCTCAAAACAAGTTAGGTATGCAGATCATGTCGAGCTCCTCCCTCTATAACTAATGCCATTATATTTGCTCATTTTATTGCTGCTTTGACTTGGTCAAGATATTGGTCACGGAAATAAGTTGATGAGAAATTGCAAAAATAAAACATCTTCCTATCAAATGCATTTGAAGGCAATTTATTTTTATAAATAATTCAAGGAAGGGTGCAAGCTATGGCCAAAATATAAGGTTTGGGTCAGTAGTTTTTGTAATGATTTTGGTAAGACCATGTTTCTGTTGAAAAATGGTAATGGCAGTCAACAAATGAAGTCTAGTGGGTCTCTTATGGTGAGATAACACGCTTAATCTAAATGCTTAAGATGGATTAACTAACAGATTAAGGCAATAATCCTTGAGAGGCCTCAATATTTATGTGCAATGCACATGTGATCATATCATAAATTAAGGAAATACACTTCTTGTGGTGCAGGGAATGTCAATATACGAAGAAGGTGAAGAACAAATATCGGCCGAAGATGGGCTAATACAGACCCAGGGTAATAGGGTCAGAAATGGCCAACATATATATCACAGCCTTCCTTATTTCATATCTTATATAGGTCAATGGGTCAAGTTATTGATTCACCATGACCTAATTATATCACATGTTATATGTTATCATAGGCTTGCAGAATATTGCTTGTTGTTTTGCAAGTCTGTCAGAAGCGAAAGGCAGTCACAATGCCAAAATTAAAAACATATCTATCCATGTAAAAAAACTTGAAAATTAAGCTTTCAACAGACTTCTTTCATATTAATAAAGTATTTGGCAACTGTAAATGTTTTGGATAAGATTTGGTTTATTTCTTCTACAATTTGCATGCATTTGTATTGTTATGCAGCTCGTATGAGCATAGTAAGTATCAGTTTACTAAGCCATTTGTTCACTTAAGTTTCCATTTAATTCTAAATTTAGTAGACAATATGCAATTTTTAAAAGCTTCCATATATCCAAGGTGTCATGGCTTGATAAAGTTTCTGCTGAAAATGATAATGAAGACAACAATTGGAAAAAGGAGATTGTATCGTGAGGAAAGTAAAGTAAAATGATATACTTTTTCTCATTAAATCCTCATTTTGAAAGATATATATGTAATGGTGTAAGAAACATTTCATGAAACCACAATTTGCCCAAACGCTACGAAAATAAGGCTCATATTGTATGGCCTAACATGGAGAGAGAAAAGTGGAATGTGTGAGAATGAATTCCTGCTTGGGGCAGAACCAAGAGTTGTGGGGAACTCATTTCACATATACTTGACTTGAGTGTGGACATTCACTGACCTTTCCACCTGTCACCCTTGTTCTAACTGTAGAATACACATCAGCAGTTTTGACATTGAAATTCCAAAGGTCAGGGAAAAGTAGGAAATGTTATGTATTTTTCAAGGTCAGGGAAATATCAGGGAATTTTGACTTTGGTCATTGAAAACCAGCACTATGCATTTTGGTAAGGAAAAAAAACTAGATTTGGTCAGGGAATAAATGGATATTTTGAGAACAGTTTGAACTCTTATTGTAGTAACAAAATTCAGAATAAAATTTGGACATGATATTGAAAACTTTATGAGAATCATGAATAAACATAAAGATACAAGGCTAACATTTAAAGTTATAATAGAAACATAAAAAAAAATTGTTAATAAAGTAACCATGCTCAGAAAATTGTGTGAATGTCCTGCAAATTTGGACGGCAGTCGGGTTTATTAGCTCTGTTGAATGATTTGTACCATTGTGTGTGTGTATATATATATATATATATATATATATATATATATATATATATATATATATATATATATATATATATATATATATATATATATATATATATATATATATATATATATATATATATATATCCACACACAAAAAAAGAAAGATATGCCACCAAATGAAAGGGCCATGATAATGGTGTAAGGTCGTAGATGAGAGGATAGTAAAGGTCGGTTGGGGATGCTGACAAGGCTGACCTCTCTCTTTCTACCACCTGATTAGTAGCCGCGTAAATTATGACAAATAACAGGCCCCCTTACAACGGTGATGACAGGCATCATGGGTAATTGTCACCTGCATCGTCCTCAGTGCGTGTGTGTGGGGTTCACAGCTTTGAGTCCAAGGTCAGGAGGATGCACTCACAAGGGCCACGAATTGTTAGAGTGCGATTTTGTCCATCATATCTCTTCCTGTACTTATTATTTATTTGTAGTAATATACACCTTCTTCTCCTTACAAACTGTTTTCTGGTACAGAGGATGCATTTCCTTGCTTAAAGGGAAGTGTAGTTTTCTTCTTGAAAATCACAGAGTTTTCCTTTGAAAATCACAAATTAGGATCCTTTCATGTATCAGACCTAATAACCTACTTGAAAATGATTAACAGGAAATAGACTATCTTAATATAACATAAAAGATCAATAGGAATAATTCTTAGATAAACATATAATCTTAATTGATAACTTTTATACAAATTAGTTGGTTTTTTGTAATTTTAAGTAAAATAAATGTTATAATTTTCAGGTTAATTTTCACACAATATTTTATTGAATTTAATTTAGTTTATTTAATACTCCTCCAAGGTCACCAGCAGTGACCTGACTTATATTTTCAGCTTTCTCTATTATATCATGAAAATGTTTCTAGTAAACCTTCTTACACTGATTAAGCCAGACAGATAAGACTATTTTTCAAAAATGACATAAAAATATTTAATATCAGAAGATGACCCACTTGAAAAAAAATAATAGCATATCAAATATAAGTAAAGAAATATTATTCTTTCGTAATGAAGCAAGAAGAATTTGAGTTAGATAGACATTGTATTTTTCCTGGCAGGACTCAGAGGAAGCTGAGAGTAATATTTAACCACTTTAACAGCGAGTTCAAATCTTATTATACCTCTCTGTCCTGCTTCTCATTGACATTTAATTAGGAAAATCAATTTAGTTACCAAGGTAGAAAAGGGACAATTTTCCATTAGATATTTGATGAAATGTTTTGCTGTGATTAATCAGGTCAGTGTGCGGCTCAGTTGGAAACACCTGAGAATTCTTGAGGGGAAGACTCAGCAGAAAGGCACCATGGGAGATTACAGGGGTATATACACCAGGGGAGATTACAGGGGTATATATACCAGGGGAGATTACAGGGGTATATATATACCAGGGGAGATTACAGGGGTATATACACCAGGGGAGATTACAGGGGTATATATACCAGGGGAGATTACAGGGGTATATACACCAGGGGAGATTACAGGGGTATATACACCAGGGGTATATATACCAGGGGAGAGTACAGGGGTATATACACCAGGGGAGATTACAGGGGTATATACACCAGGGGAGATTACAGGGGTATATACACCAGGGGAGATTACAGGGGTATATACACCAGGGGAGATTACAGGGGTATATACACCAGGGGAGATTACAGGGGTATATATATACCAGGGGAGATTACAGGGGTATATACACCAGGGGAGATTACAGGGGTATATTTACCAGGGGAGATTACAGGGGTATATACACCAGGGGAGATTACAGGGGTATATACCAGGGGAGAGTACAGGGGTATATACACCAGGGGAGATTACAGGGGTATATACACCAGGGGAGATTACAGGGGTATATACACCAGGGGAGAGTGCAGGGGGGATATACACCAGGGGAGATTACAGGGGTAAATACACCAGGGGAGATTACAGGGGTATATACACCAGGGGAGATTACAGGGGTATATACACCAGGGGAGAGTGCAGGGGGTATATACACCAGGGGAGATTACAGGGGTAAATACACCAGGGGAGATTACAGGAGTATATATATACCAGGGGAGATTACAGGAGTATATATATACCAGGGGAGATTACAAGAGTATATATATACCAGGAGAGATTACAGGGGTATATACACCAGGGGAGATTACAGGGGTATATATACCAAGGGAGATTACAGGGGTATATATACCAGGGGAGATTACAGGGGTATATACACCATGGGAGATTACAGGGGTATATACACCAGGGGAGCTCGAGATTACAGGGGTAAATACACCAGGGGAGATTACAGGAGTATATATATACCAGGGGAGATTACAGGAGTATATATATACCAGGGGAGATTACAAGAGTATATATATATACCAGGAGAGATTACAGGGGTATATACACCAGGGGAGATTACAGGGGTATATACACCAGCGGAGATAACAGGGGTATATATACCAGGGGAGAGTGCAGGGGTATATACACCAGGGGAGATTACAGGGGTATATACACCAGGTGAGATTACAAGAGTATATATATACCAGGTGAGATTACAGGGGTATATACACCAGGGGAGATTACAGGGGTATATACACCAGGGGATATTACAGGGGTATATACACTAGGGGACAGTGCAGGGGGTATATATACCAGGGGAGATTACAGGAGTATATATATGCCAGGGGAGATTACAAGAGTATATATATACCAGGGGAGATTACAGGGGTATATACACCAGGAGAGATTACAGGAGTATATACACCAGGGGAGATTACAGGGGTAAATACACCAGGGGAGAGTGCAGGGGGTATATACACCAGGGGAGAGTGCAGGGGTATATATACCATGGGAGATTACAGGGGTATATACACCAGGGGGGATTACAGGGGTATATACACCAGAGGAGATGCCAGGGGCATATATACCATGGGAGATTACAGGGGTATATACACCAGGGGAGATTACAGGGGTATATATACCAGCGGAGATAACAGGGTATATACACCAGGGGAGATTACAGGGGTAAATACACCAGGGGAGATTACAGGGGTATATATACCAGGGGAGAGTGCAGGGGTATATATACCAGGGGAGATTACAGGGGTATATACACCAGGGGAGATTACAGGGATATATATACCAGGGGAGATTACAGGGGTATATACACCAGGGGAGAGTGCAGGGGGTATATACACCAGGGGAGAGTGCAGGGGGTATATACACCAGGGGAGAGTGCAGGGGGTATATACACCAGGGGAGAGTGCAGGGGGTATATACACCAGTTATATGCTGTATTCCATGGTAGAAATATCCCAAGGTGGAATATATTGGCGTGGAAAGAAGCAAGGAAAGAAAAATAACAGTGGTAAAATCTCACCATTTGAACACTGGTGGATCCAGATTCCACATGCCTCCAGATATCTCTGTGTATCTGGATCTGTTAAGTCCTTGATTATCCAGACACTGCTGAGCATCCAGACACCATCTTGCATCAGGATTTATTAGGGATTCAAGCATCCAGACGCTCCATTGCAATCAGGATGTATTCAGGTCTCAAGCATCCAGAAACCTTGATGCATAGAGATACCAGCATGAATTTAGACACCCCCTTCCCCACCATCCCAACACATTCTGGTCTGAGCTGCGTCTGATTGAATTAATTCTTCAGAATTGTAAACACTGCTTTAAGTATTCTGCAGATCACTGAATGAGGGGGTCACATCTCGGCTGGAAGCCACTCGCCATTAAATGGACCAATACCTGTCAGTCAGACTGAGCACTGCGGAGCTCACTTGTCCCCAACTGATCACCGCTAAATGGCAACTGTGCGTTTGGTTTTGTTGCTCTGTCCATCTGATTCACTCCCATCTCATTTTAGGAATTGCAGTTTATGATGGTGTATTTTCACTGTCAGCTTGCCTTATTGTTGGTGATTGCCTTGATATTTGTGGAAAGTCTTTCTGGCTTATGTTTGGGCTGTTCTTTGGTCAGAAATGAAGTGTACAGGACATATTGAACTGCTTGGTTCATATTACAGTACATTGGCCCTTTAAGTGAGATGAAAGATCAAGGTATTAAATGCTGCAAAGTTCAGTAGGCTGATTTTAGCATGTCAGATGAAAATAGGTTCTTGACCAAATAAGAAATTGGTATTTCCTTATGTTAGAAAAGATTATATAGAAGTAGAAAGTTATTTGATGTTTGTAAAAGTATCAAGATCAAGAAAGTGGTCCCCATAGATCCAAAGAAAATTAGAATAATATTAGTTGAAGAGGAAGACCAATATGGAAATTCTATCCTAACTGGAGTCAGTTTTTGTTGTGTTTGCATCATCAATTACCCTAATTAGTAATTTAAAAAAAATAAGTTATTAACCATATAACATAAACTATAAACTTTCATCAATGCCTTTAGATAGATATGTTTGTTAAACACATGGCAAGCTGTAATAGACAGGTATGGGGTACTAGAATGCCAGATTGATTTTTATAATATTCATGTGTAATATTAGAAAAAATCATCCTATTTGTAGATGTCCAAATCGAAATAACAGATTTCTATCTATTTTCAGGTTGCAGCGAACATTTAGGCCAATCGTAGAAGAGAAGATACCTAGTAAGTAATACACTGTGCTTTCTTGCTCTTTTTATTAATTTTTTACAGGATTTGTTTTCAACTAAGATTTTGACTTGACAATGAGTGTAATAATGGCCGTGAGCGTGAATGAAATACCTTTCCATTCACTCCATCAAACTAATTAACTGAGCATTTTCTATTGGATGACAGTTTTTTCTTCTTTCTTTAATCAATTTTATATCTATGATACCACAGAAGCACGCACAAGGTATACTCATCTTCAAATAATGTTCTTTTTATGGAGTATGGGCTTTTTATGATGATATTTTGTTTTGCTTACATCGGCATGTGACTTGCCATGATGTATTTGCGCTAACAACACTGAGACTGAGCCAGATTTTAATGTCTGACCTTGACTCATTGTTGAAGATACACTAGTTCACCTCTGTTATAGCTTCTAAACATACACAGCATTAATGCAAATGTTGTCAACATACTGGCACTTCATGATGTATGGGGTTCACAAAACAAAATTCACGATCAGAATGATTTATTTGCATCTTGCAATCCTTCATGTATACAAATTTACCAAATGTATATGTGTAGCAAAAGACAAACAATTGGGGAGATGCAAGTTATTCATTGATGTTGGAGTTTAGGAGTGAAATTTTCTGGTAGCAGGTGTATTCTGCAATTGGGCAAGTGCGTACGTGTGAAACGTTGTCTAATTTGATCAGAATTAATCCCGCAGTCATGACCACAGTGTCGCCCTCGGTGTGAGAGAGTGTGAATCTTTTTGACAACTCCATGCAAGGTCTAGTCAATGCATTGAAGAGAGTCTATAAAGCAATTCATTTGTTGAAGAAAACTTCTTGCATATTCCCTAAATTGAATGCACCTGCAAATCCAATGGAATTTGGTCATCATAAATTGTATGATTTATTTAATTTCCCAAAGAATGTTTTGATTTTTGATTATATGGTTGCTCTGAGATATAGTCATTGTAAATTTATATAAGATCTTTGTTGACCCTTTATAGACCCTAGTAAACAGCCTCATTTTGAGTTACGTGTGGGTAGTGATTACTTGACATTACCACCAGGTGGCGTGCAGACGTGTGATTGTGTGACCTTCCCACCAGGGGGCCCTGGACATATACCAATAATTGAGCATGGTAATTTGTGATTGGTTACACTTTGTGGGGAATTTGATGGACACCTTGCAGTGATCTGTCACCGCTCACAACGACTCCACACACCACGTAGACCCAAGCTCGCTTTAACCCTGTTGGTGCACATATTCTAGTGCCACAGGGGTCACTGACTGAAGACTGGCATCACCCCACTCATAAAATGCTTACTGCCTCTTTTGCTGACTGTTGCCATGGTTACTGAATCATTGTGACATGAACTTTTCCTCACATGCAGTGCACATGTTCAACACCGACATGTGACAGATAGTTAACACCCAAAGGAAGTGCCTCACATTTCATGTTCAAGTTTCATGATAAGAATGAAATAACCTCAATATCTCTTTTAATGCTTAAAATATTCAAATTTGATCATCACAGAGGCATATGCATAAATGTAAAATCATGATCTAGTTTCAATAACAGTATATGAAGAGATACATTTTTAGATTTGTTCATCTTCAGTCACCATTTATACTCAAGACACTGAACATTATTCTCCTGGCCACTTATTTTTTATACGCTTCCCTACATAGAATAACAAGAATTTGTGTTAATGAAGTATTCAGTAGGGGTTTGATACAATAATCTTTTGCCACGGTTGATAACGCATTCAAAGTGTTAACCAAACAGATGGTCAGTGATTACAGATAAGAAGACAGAACGTTCAATTCTTTGAGAACCTGGAACGGAAAGGTGTGAATAACGTCAGAATTGACACAATTGCAGGTGTCACACCATAGAAATGTTGGCTACCAAAATAACCCATAGAAAGAAGAGGCTCGGCTTATGTCACAGGAAACTCCATGAAGGCAGCCAGAATGTTGTGTGTTGGGTGAGCGATAAGGGTCTTCCCGTTGCCATTCTGTGCAAGGTTGAAAAAGAGAAAAGAAAAAGTATTTGTGGCATGTACATCGCAGCCAAGAGAGAGACAAGATGGAGGCTAAAATATTTTTCTGTCATATTAGTTAAATAATCCTACCAGTGCTGGCATTAGGAAAGGCAAATTTATCTTCAATGTTTTTTATTCTATATATTTTAAAAAGTCACCTACTGCTTTTATTGTACATCTTTGCATACCTTTTAGCAAAGAAATTTATAAAATTTGGAAAATGCTCTCTTCATGATAATAAGAACCAGCTTCTGGTAAAAACACAATTTTTTGTGAGGTTAAAAGAAAGAGTTGAGGGGAAATGAAAGAGGTCTGACATTTTCTGTTATCAGCAATAAGCATTGACTACTTTTATTAATTCTAATCTGTCAGAATGTGCCCACAATGACCCATTCATGTTTACTGCTTAGTGGCTCAATGAATTTCTGATAAATTGGTAATTTTGAAATCAATTTGTTCTTTGACATGCCAATAACTTAATTTACACAATCGTAACATTTGGAAGTTAACAATATGTTGAGATAGACTGAAAGAATCTTAGAATTAGGTGCTGCTAGTGAATGTAACCTTTGTATGGCAGTGTCCTGTCTGCATGGGTTTAAATTCAATGTTCAAGATGGCTGCTGTGTAGGGCCCCTTCTATCATTCAGTATTCCCTTCACAATGACCTTGCAAAATTGATTTATGAGATGCTCCCTTGACACCTTGATAAATCTTGTTTGACATGCCCCCCATGTATCCCAGAATTCCCCCCTTTGCCCACAATGCACCTCTTCCCCTCCGCCATGACTTGCATGATTTAATTTCATCACAGTTCTTCCGTAGCATTTTAAAAAGTTTGCCTACAATTTGGCTACTAGACTTGGGTAGAATTTTGACCTGATGTATACATAACCCCTGCCTTAGTCCGCCCTCAGAGGCCAGGCCCGGAGATTGAGCAAATTGCCGTCTACCCTCTAAACTATTAACCTTCGTAACTAGCAAGTGAACGATGCCCGTCTCTTGAGCAATATTTTGCCAATTCAAAAGCATCCTGTCCATTTTCCCTTTTGGTACAGCTGTTCTTTCAGGGCGAAGAAAAAATACAATGCCACTGGAAGCTGGGGCTATTTTCACAGTATTCCTGGATTAATCACATAAAACATTTAATGATGAATCACTCACAGTCATATATAAATCAATTTTAAACCTTTATACATTTTTTTAAAAATGGGAGCATATTCCATTAGTATACATTTTACTGGGATATTGTTTTTGATAGTATATTCAATTATATAATTTTCAAAAAGTCAGTTGCGCATTTATTTTTAAAATAAAACTGTAGTGATGTTGTATCAGACAGATATCCGTTATTGATTGTGTTTCTTTGACTGCCAGTGTTGATGTACTTGCGGACCCAAATCAGTGATTTATTCACCTCATAATGGAATTGTCTGTCAGTGTGAGAATATGGACAAAAAACATCCTTTATGGCCTTGCCAAAAGTGTGTGGTGAAACTGAAGCAGGTACCGGCCACCAGCCTTGCTTCACACACACAAAACATGAAAAGCCAATCGCAACACAAGTGTTGTCATCAATACATATTTCTGAAGTTGTAATTGAAATTGATTGTGGTAGGTTGAGTGACTGGTGAGTGTGGGAGAATTCGTCCTGCAAATATAGACTCTCTCAATTTTAGGTCTTTTATGATGTCTGTCGACAAATCCAGGCAGTTGATAGATGTACCATATTATATGGTTTATTATAATTGGTTCGGATGATAATTAAGCTAGCACAAATCTCTACCATCGATGATTAAAATTTAAGAAGTTTTGTGAAAATATTTAAGGCATCGAATACCAAAATTCTTCTAATTGGCTAATTTGTAAAGACATGAAACAGATTTCTATAGATGATGATCATAATCCCTGACCAATTGTACAGATATGTACATAGGTAAGAATTATATTGCTTTGTAGATTATGAAATGTAATTTAAGAAAAAAATGTTAAGATCTTCTTCAGAATAAAGTTGGCAGATTAATGGATACCAAAAGATTTTGTCTAAAAGGAAGATATATATGGATATCTATATGGATATAAGATATGCTTCATGGTACCACTACATTGTGCATAACATCCACAAGGCTTGCAATTCACTAGATTAGAAGACCTTTATTTTCTATTCTTTTTTGAAAATTTAGTCCAAAAAAATATTTAATCATTTGCTTGATTTGGATTTGGGTTGTTTTTTATCTTTTGAGAATGAGAAATTTAAAAAAACCCAATAAAACATGCAGTGATGATGCTTTATTAAAATATATTGCCTGTAGTTTCTTAAGAAATGGAAATACCATATTTAGATGTTGAACACAATTTGCATGAAAAAGAAAGAAAATTAACATTTTGATTCCAAATGAATTATAATGCACAATGTCAGTAATTTTTTGATTCAGTATTCATCATTTTTCCTGGAGATATTGTTCTGACATTCGTGGTGATATTGAAAGATTAATGACAGGTGACTACTTAAAATGAATCACAATGCCAAACAATGTCAAACCTGCCTTGTTCACCGGTCCTATTCTGGCATCCTGTAATCTGAAACTTAAATGCATGTGTACATTTCACAAGATTCCTGTTCTGAAGAACGAGACACCGCTCTGTTTTGCCCATCTCATATTTGATGGATTCATGAGACCATAAAGTGAACAACAGTTTCAGGTGTGATTTACAATTTTTCTGGAACAAAAATATTTACATTGTTTTTTAGGGGATTATTTTTTTTTACACAATCGTTATACATCACAACTTCTATTACAGTCATTTTTGTCCCAGGATAAAACCTGTGAACAGTCATAAATGATCTATTAGAAATGTGGTATGCATTGCAATATATTATTGCATGTAGGTCGCTCCTGCCTGTGTTTCTGTTTTTGTCCAACCACAGCCTTAAGGGGGATTTACTGCGAATCCGTTGTTCTGCAGATTGTAGGCATGCTCACTGACATGTGATACACCAGCTTTACAAATCAGGTCCGTGTTAGAATGCCGATACGCCGTTATTGTCATTACGAGAGGATCTGCATGAGTCCGTTGTGAGCCCGTCTATAGTACAAAGTAAGGCTTCACCATACACCGGTGTACAGCAATATGGAAAAATAGTCCCCAATCAGGCTAAAATCATGACATGTACAAGTAACATTTTTTCTTCCACAATTCTATTTATGTTTATTTATATTTTGACACCATATATTTAATCTTTATTTAAGGTTGAACATCTCGCTGCTTTGAAAAGGTTAGATATGATACTTTTGGAGTTAAAAATGTTTAAAAAGGACACCTCATTGTTATCGGCTGCAAGTCTATTTTGTTGAATATGCTGAACATGTCATAAGATATAAAGCAGTTTCATGTTATACTTACATTTTCACAATACAGTTGCCTCCTTCAGGCGGAGTGTCTTATTCATCAGATTATATTACATTCACACTGCGTTCATTCATTGGCTTAACATTGTCCCTTGTTAATATACTCACAGTGAAAACATTTCATAAATGCCTCTAATGTTTTGTTTGTCAAATTAGGAATAAAATAGAATGTTAAGAATGTATGATTAAAACATATCATAAACATAGGTTTGCATTATGTTTGGGAATAGAAGGTACTGTTATGCTTCATTCATGTCAATATCAAATAACATTGTCCTTCTTTGAATTCACATTGTTTCTTCCAAGATATTTCCTCAATGATGTTGCCATATTCATGGTATTGTTAATCTCTTTTGTTTCCTCATATAATTGCTTGCTGTTATTAATATGAGTCTTATTGTCACATCCATATTATTTACTTAATGTCCTTTATTGTTGTTAACAAGGAAACCATGATGTCTCAACCATATTGTTTACTCAGTTCCCTTATTGTTGTTTATAAGTAAACCATGTCTCAACCATATTGTGTACTCAGTTCCCTTATTGTTGTTAATAAGGAAACCATGATGTCTCAACCATATTGTTTACTCAGTTCCCTTATTGTTGTTTATAAGTAAACCATGTCTCAACCATATTGTTTACTCAGTTCCCTTATTGTTGTTTATAAGTAAACCATGTCTCAACCATATGGTGTACTCAGTTCCCTTATTGTTGTTTATAAGTAAACCATGTCTCAACCATATTGTGTACTCAGTTCCCTTATTGTTGTTAATAAGGAAACCATGATGTCTCAACCATATTGTTTACTCAGTTCCCTTATTGTTGTTAATAAGGAAACCATGATGTCTCAACCATATTGTTTACTCAGTTCCCTTATTGTTGTTTATAAGTAAACCATGTCTCAACCATATTGTTTAATCAGTTCCCTCATTGTTGTTAATAAGGAAACCATGATGTCTCAACCATATTGTTTACTCAGTTTCCTTATTGTTGTTAATAAGGAAACCATGATGTCTCAACCATATTGTGTACTCAGTTCCCTTATTGTTGTTTATAAGTAAACCATGTCTCAACCATATTGTTTAATCAGTTCCCTTATTGTTGTTAATAAGGAAACCATGATGTATCGACCATATTGTGTACTCAGTTCCCTTATTGTTGTTAATAAAGAAACCATGGTGTCTCGACCATATTGTTGAATGGCATAGTCCCCCATTATTGTTTAGACATCAAACATATTGTCACATGTTGTTTCAAAATACAAATCTTCATTGTTGTTAATAAAAAGACCTTATTGTTTCTTCACATTGTTCCTCTTTGTTGTTTACACGGCAACCAAATTGTTATAATCGACACTTTGTGCTGGTATAATACATGGAAGTCATCAAATACCACTCCATATGCAGGTTGCTCAAACATTTTATTATCCACCAAAACCTTTTATCAAACACATTAATGAGACATCATTTTATGCTCAGTCTATAATAAATGACTTTTAGGTGCTTTGTGCATGATGGTGAAACTGATACATGGCCGTTCTATGAAAGGGATGGCTCAACGAGAGACATAAATGATTCATTTAGAATCAAGAAAGTAAGCCGTAAAATAGATTTAGTGCTGTTACCATTAGCGAGTAAAAACTGCCTCTGGAAATTAATCAGGGTTTTGTTGAGTGACACTCTGAGTGTGACAAAAGAGATTTTCTCTGTTTGGACATGGTTTAAGGAGAATGCAAGATTATGTGTGAACAAGGTATGCAAATGAGTTTGCAAGGACGAATAAGGAGCCAAGATTATTTGTGTAATCTAATGCATCCTGTTACGTGAATTCATTTTGTCTGTAACTTCTTAATTTGAATTTTTTTCTTTCTCCTTTATTGTGAAATATTTAATAGATCTATATTATGATTTTTCTCTTCATGTCTGCATGCACATCTTATTCTGCAATTTTTAAATTAAGCTAAAATTGTTTATACTCATTAATTAAAACCATGTAAGTTAGATATGTACACTTCATTCTTGTCAGAATATCTTATTTCAAAAATAAATTGCGACATTGGATATTCAATAACATTTAAAACATGAAAAGAAGCAATGTTTTATCTTTCAATATATGATATATTTAATAGCATCTATTGTTATTAAGATAAGAGGGATTTTAACTAATTAACTTAATTATTTTTCTTGTATTGCATGTTTTACATTTCAACATGGTTCATTTTACTTTCACAAATAATAGTGTATTGACACAATGTGGTGAGACGCCTTTCTTTGTCAAGTTTCAAGTTCATGAATATTTCAGAATTTCTCGGGAATCAAAGAATAGTGATCAAAAGCCCAATTTGAAGCTGTTTATCACAACTGAAATAAACATGATGATCTAATCTGATTTCATCGCTGTCGTTTGACAATTTAACAGCAATGTTTGTAATTCAAAAGCTTTGGTAATGATGGCAAAGTGTTTTAAGGTACACTTGACAAGACTTTATCTGATGCTCAATTGCTATAATGAATCTGAAGACATGGAAATGATGTCTCTCTGCTAAAGGGAGAACAGTTTTGGCTCTGAATTCTAGTGAATCTAATTTGTTTATCTGGAATGAATTTAAAATGCATTTCATTGAGGGAAAAAAAAAACAATGAATATTTGGCCCAAAATGGAACAGGAGGTAGAACATGGGAAGATATGCTCATGGCACTTAGAGTTGATGCATTTTTAGTTTTCCAAAAATCGCCAATAAAAAAGACATAGAAAATCTAATGTTTTAAATTACATAACTTAAAAACAAATATGAATGAGAAGGATATCAGTGAAGAATGATAGGTAGATGAATGGTATCTGAGCATTGGTAAATTAAAGGTAATGTCCCTTTTAGCATGATATAGGTCAGATAGAATCCTGAATAAGACGTTATAATGGTGGCATGTGAATAAGAGTACATCACAAGTTAATGATAGTTCATGATTAGTGAATGATATAATTACTGAGCAATAAATCACTCTAACAGAAAAGTTCCGGAAATTTCAGCAGACAAAAAGTTTTCAAGTTATTGACTAATTAAGATTCCTGTCATGTTATATGACCTAATTACAGTGCATAATTAAGAGCTTGATGAGGTCCGTAACATCTGGAATAATTGTGGCTTTGAGAAACTGTCAGACTTGTTTTTAGCTAACTTGTTGATCATTAAATTGTAATTTCTTATCAGGTCCTGGCTTTCTTGTAGCAATTTTCAGCCTGATAGACTGCTTTCTGGGAAATTCTTTTTGCAGATTTGTGCCTAAGTTAGATCATTACTTCGCTTTGGTCTAAGGGGCCTTGTGTACCATCTTGGCAGGAGATAAAATTGGGGTGACACTGCGCCCATACTAATGACGCCACAAAGCTAAACTCGCTTTTGAAGAGGTGAGAGCCTAATATGACTACAAAACGCATCCTTTATTGATATAGCCATTGATCAATAACTTGGAGACAAAATAGCAAAGGGTCCTTCTGAGGTTGTCTTTGATAATATGTACCAGTTCGCTTTTAGCTGCCAGAGCCTAGTGGTGTAAAGATGGTATGATTGATGTGCATGATTTTTGACTGGTACCTCCACAACAATGACAGGAAGAGAGGGGACCTGTGGACAGAGCAATTCAAAGCAGTGTCATTGAGAAGCTGACCCACAGTAATGGTGGTACTGAGAATTTTTCCCAGCATGCACAGTTGACAAATAAGACACATTCCATCATGCATCATTTACTGAAGTGACACATTGTAGAATGCAGCACAAACAGAAAAGACACATTTTGACATGAACCACATAAAGAATCGACAGATTCTGACATGAACCAGTTACTGGATTCATGTCAGAGAAGTGACACATTCTGGCATGCACCACTCAGAGAAGTGACACATTCTGGCATGCACCACTCACAGAAGTGATACATTCTGGCATGTACCACTCAGAGAAGTGACACATTCTGGCATGCACCACTCACAGAAGTGATACATTCTGGCATGCACCACTCAGAGAAGTGACACATTCTGGCATGCACCACTCACAGAAGTGACACATTCTGGCATGCACCACTCACAGAAGTGATACATTCTGGCATGCACCACTTACAGAAGTGACACATTCTGGCATGCACCACTTACAGAAGTGATACATTCTGGCATGCACCATTCACAGAAGTGTTACATAATGACATGCACCACTCAGAGAAGTGACACATTCTGGCATGCACCACTCACAGAAGTGATACATTCTGGCATGCACCACTCACAGAAGTGATACATTCTGGCATGCACCACTTACAGAAGTGACACATTCTGGCATGCACCACTTACAGAAGTGATACATTCTGGCATGCACCATTCACAGAAGTGTTACATAATGACATGCACCACTCAGAGAAGTGACACATTCTGGCATGCACCACTCACAGAAGTGATACATTCTGGCATGCACCACTCACAGAAGTGATACATTCTGGCATGCACCACTCAGAGAAGTGACACTTTCTGGCATGCACCACTTACAGAAGTGATACATTCTGGCATGCACCACTCACAGAAGTGATACATTCTGGCATGCACCACTTACAGAAGTGATACATTCTGGCATGCACCACTCACAGAAGTGATACATTCTGGCATGCACCACTCACAGAAGTGATACATTCTGGCATGCACCACTCAGAGAAGTGACACATCCTGGCATGCACCACTTACAGACGTGATACATTCTGGCATGCACCACTCACAGAAGTGATACATTCTGTCATGCACCACTCAGAGAAGTGACACATTCTGGCATGCACCACTTACAGAAGTGATACATTGTGGCATGCACCATTCACATAAGTGTTACATAATAACATGCACCATTCACAGAAGTGATACATTCTGGCATGCACCATTCACAGAAGTGATATATTCTGGCATGCACCACTCACAGAAGTGACACATTCTGGCATGCACCACTCAGAGAAGTGATACATTCTGGCATGCACCACTCAGAGAAGTGACACATTCTGGCATGCACCACTTACAGACATGATACATTCTGGCATGCACCACTTACAGAAGTGATACATTCTGGCATGCACCATTCACATAAGTGTTATATCATGACATGCACCATTAACAGAGGTAACACATTCCAGCACGCGCCAACATATATTTCCTTCAGCAAATGCATGTAACATTGAATCAGATGTAAAAGCAATTTCCATATGAGTAATACATATTGTTAGATTGAGTGTATAATATAAGGGAATATGCTTAAGAAAAAAGCAGTGTTGAATCATTCAAAACCTGATCAGGTCTCTCCCAGTTTAACTTAACTTATCAGCTGTATTATTTCAGTCAACTTACCAATTTATAGCGTCTCATAATGGAACTAAAGCATAAGTCTGTACGATCTGTTTATAACATTTTACAGATCATTGGTAGTTTTCTGCTTAACTGCAGAAGAACGGCTTAACAGCAATCATTTTTCACGGTCAAGAACATTACAGCCCAGAAGGTGTGAACAAAGAACCTGATTAAACCTGAGAGCCCCACGCAAATAAACATATGCATGAACAATTCTTAATTAGAACAAATGTGAGGATTGTTATAGTATGGTTGTTAACAGGAGGTTTAAATGCTGTTTTAGATGAAGCTTTGAGCTGATGAACAGTCAATCTTATCTGTTGCATATATATATTAGAATGCCAAGCCCTGGGCCCATTATCACCATGTGTGAATGTAGTTTTATGAAAGAAAAAACAAAATGCAAATTTGAAAGCGTAGATAATTTGTGTTGTTGCTTGTGTGTTAGTAATAGCAAAGTGGAGTGTGTAAACTTGACTTTGTAGGAGATAAGGCGATCATTAATTATCAGGGAGAGCGAGTGTCTGTTTATTGGGCTAAAGGATAAGGTGTTGCTAGAATGACGTGATGAGGAGTGCCGCTAGTGGGATCAGGGACACACTTGATGCAGGACGTGCCAGGTGTGCGGGAACCTGATCAATCAAACAATCAAGTGTAATTACGACCACTCCCAGGTCCTCTCCAACCTCTCTCCATAGCATGATAACACAGAATCTCAGAATCAGGTCAGTACATACCCATCACAGAATCAGGCCAGTACATACCCACCACAGAATCAAGCCAGTACATACCCACCACAGAATCAGGTCAGTATATACCCACCACAGAATCAGGTCAGTGTATACCCACCACAGAATCAGATCAATATATACCCACCAAAGAATCAGTCACAATCACTGTCAATATATATCTGGTCCTTTTTATTATTAAGGTGAGTACTAATGACATTATTTATTGAGATTCATATCATTTTGAAGGGCCATATTTCCCTCTGGGGTAAAAACTATATTAGTGTGTGCTATGATATATGCAGGATATTGCTCTGTGGTGCCCCCTGGTGTGATATTCAAACCTCACTTCACAGCTGAATAATGTAAATGAATACTTTAAGTGGAGACAACAAATAGGATCAAATGACACAATCAAATGACACAATCTAGGGACACAAATGATCAGGTGACACATGCATGTACATATATCAAGCAACATGAACATACAGGCTGGTACTTTCATTGAGTACTTTGGGGTGTGAGTTTCATAATGTGTGTGTACGGGGATATATATTATATGGGTAGAATGGCATGATAGACACGTTGGCATGAAGGGTGTTCAATCATTGTCGGCGTGAGAGCACTGTCATTGATCACAGGCAGTGTGGTCTGCGTGATCATAATAACGCATCTCCATAGACTCCACAGATCCATTGTTGTTATACTTACCTCTCTGTGGCGGCAGTATCAACACCAAGCTCATACCTGTGTGAACATTGAGGAGCAACTTGGCCTCACCTCATTGTTCATATATGCAACATTTTCTCAACTAGATTCTATACATTGTAGCCTTAGAGTTGAAGTTTATATGTTCCGAAGCATATAGTGCCTGAACTGTTTTACCTTGCCATGTATATGATTGCAGTTCCTGAAAGGTTTATGTTGCCTAAGTGCATGTAAAGACAGTACCTGAACCAGTTTACTTTGCACGAGTATATGTAAAGGTTTTTCCTGAACATTTATTCCTTGTATTATTTTATGTATGGTCATATTTATATGCTGATCCTGTTAACTAATTGATGTACGTATAGTCTCTGAACTGGCTAGATTGAATGAATACTAGTTCCTGAAACATTTTACCTTGCTTGATTTTATGTGAAGTCAGTACCTTTCTGAACGAATTTATGTTGCCTGATCGTATGTGAATTCAGTCCCTTCCTGGGTTAATATACCTTGTATGTGAACTAAATTCCTTCCTTAACCAGTTAACCTTTCTTATTGCATGTAAACTCACTTCCTGAACCTCTTTATCTTGATTCCTTGTATTTAAACTCAGCTCCTTAATTGGTTTACTGTGCCTTTCTCTGTCCATTTTATAGTTGATATCTTGACCAATTGCATTTACATAACTGTGTGTGTGGTTTTTATTTATTTGTATTAACTATCTATTCAGCACTGTTTAGGCTATATAAGAACAGATCGCAGCCTGTCACCTAGACTCAATGCTGTACTCTTTTTGAAGAGTGACTGGGGATCTTTCTTTTGCATTAACACATAAACATGAAAACACAAACTAAGGCCTTTGATAATTAGTCATTTAGCACTGTCTGGTATGAAAACAACTCAGTAGCAGATATCCCCGTTTCTCCACCACGCAGTATGACCTGTCCCAACCTGGTGTATGTATTGTCTTGGAAGCAATTTTACTTGTGCAAGAGTTTGTAGAGTGTGCCAAGGAGCTAGTCGAATATATCATATCATTTGTATTATGATTTACCAAAACTGGGTACACATAGATTCTTTTACTAATGCAAAGCTACATTTAATATGCATGTGAGTATCATAGAGCTTATTCATACAACTAGCAGTTTGCATGCTTTCCTCCTATTCATTACTGTAGCTGTTGATCTAGCATGTAACGGATAGAATGATACGTATAATATACAATCTCAAACCACTATGTCCACTATGAATATGCTAATTAGATTTAAAGGTGGCAGCTTATGTCAACACCAAATACTCCTGAAAAATTCTGAAATAAACATATATTCCTAGTTTTATAGGCCTCCTCAGCCAACGTATCCAGACATTAAATTATTCCACTATTTGTATTCCTCAATATTGTACATTGAGCACTATTAACCACATATTATATATTTTTGACCAAACAAAAAACTGGATGGTGATCACTATGACATGTCATTGACTGAAATAAATATATTCTCCAAGTTGATCAAAACAGAACTTTTTTGTGAAATATTCTTCTCTTGATGTAAAAGCAATACAAAGATAAATGACCTTCATTTTATTGAGACAGACACATCCCTGACAAGAATTGAACACACCTTGTACCATATTTTGCAGGAATCACACCCCCTCCCATCCCGTATATCTATATAATTTGCAGTAAAGATAGACCCCATGCGTATTGACAGTGTTTGTTTGATAGCTTATTGATGTGGGAGGTGTGAAATCAGGCATCAAGTGTGTCCCTAGGGATCAATGTATACACCCGCTGACCTTACTTTCACACCTATATTACCATAGCACACCTGTGATGAATATACTTTTGTCCAGTCGTGCTACATTAGTATTGTTATATAGAATACTTATTAAGCCATCAGCTCTGATTGCAGTGCTAAATCACATGTTTCCCGAGCTGATGGTCAGGCAGTTTTGCTCTTTCATTTTAGTAAGCGAAGTCATTGCCATTGAGCAGTTGGAACCAAACATCTATTTGGTTTTGCATGACAATGGCCAAGGTAGGTTAGGCATTGACAATATTGCTTGACAGTTAGGTTAGGCATGGACAATATTGCTTAACAGTTAGGTTAGGCATTGACAATATTGCTTGACAGTTAGGTAAGGCATTGACAATATTGCTTGACAATATTGTGCCAAGCACAAGGCTTGCGTCACCAAATAATGCCATGAAATAGTTGATCATGACCAGAAGATGCTTAGAAATGGCCATGTTTTTCCTTATTTACATTATGACTAAATAGATGTTTGGCTCAAACTTTGAGTGAAAATGGTATACACATTCTGATTGAAAACCCAATTTTTTGTCACAGCATATAAATCAGGGTTGTTATATGAGATGAGGTATGGGAATGAGAACATTATGGGTTTTATTACTGACTTGCAGGCTGCTATTGTAGCTGTGAGTTCTTGGTGGTGGCTGCCAAACTTGATGGCCATCAGCATAACACTTGACAGTGATTACAACCACAACGGAACTGTTACTGCACTGATCACATCACGATTACCACAATTATCCTGTATTATCGCTCACATATACAAGCCACAATGCACTATTAGGCTAAATACCAACATCCCCCCTACATCCACTGAGCGACATAGCCGCACTGACAAAGTGACATTTTTGGCATTTAGGGTGACAGAAATGATACGTAATGAAACGCATTCATGTCAGAACTTTGATGTTTTTACTAAATGCCCTGTGGTAAAGCGTGCAGTAAAGGTGAATGTTTTAGTTCTCAAAGTAAAAAGCACTTGAAAGCTTAGTGACTGTGAGGGTGGTTATTCAGAAGGAAGATGGACGATTTTTCTCATAGCACCTGTGATATTAAGCTGTTGCACTAATGATGGATTGATTTTTTTTCTGCCACCTTGTCGCAGGTATTTGATGGAGTACATGGTGTAAACAAGGGTAAACTGATGATGGTTTGGTCTGAATTGCTTAGCGTTATCAAATGAGATAAAACTTCTTATTCAACCCAAACGCATTTCATGTGATAAGTAGATCCCTGGTTTTTCAAAGTTAATCATGGAATTGTTCATGTTTTAGAAATAAAAAAAAATAATTTAGCACCAAACTTATGCCACTGGAAAAGGGCAAGCTGAGTTTTATGGCAAATAGTCAAGCAATATGTCACAGGAAAAGAGCAAATTGAGTTTTATGTCAAATAGTCAAGCAATATGTCATGGGAAAAGGGCAAGTTGAGTTTTATGGCAAATAGTCAAGCAATATGTCACAGGAAAAGGGCAAGCTGAGTTTTATGGCAAAGAGTCAAGCAATATGTCAGAGGAAAAGGGAAAATTGAGTTTTATGTCAAATAGTCAAGCAATATGTCATGGGAAAAAGGCAAGTTGAGTTTTATGCCAAATGGTCAAGCAATATGTCAAGGAAAAGTGTTGGATCTTATGATAAATGATGAAGTCACACTTGAAGTCATCTTGATTACATTACACCAGTAAATGAGAACAGTCTGGCGTATTTGTAACAAATGAACTGAAAAGGAAAAGGTTTATTCCGGCAAGTTATATTCAGTCCATCCAGAGGAGTTCCCAGGTGACAATGTTGAAAATGAATGTCAAAAACAAGACATTTGTGCAATCAAATATAATATTACTTTGCCAAGTGTCTTAATTCTTAAAACAAAGTGATGAGAATCAAAACACACGAAGCATTTTTAATATTCCCATCATACCTGCTAAATAATTGATAATTTCTTAAAGCCAGAGTTCAGGAATAGATTAATATATGTGTAATTAGATATACAAAAGGAAAGATGGAATCAAGAGACTTATTTAGCTTAAATTTCCAAAGCTCACCATACTGGGATAAAAGGTCAATTTGAATGTCAAAGTAAAAGGGCAAGTAAGTTGTTCTGCTCAGTGATCAAGTGAACGTACATACTAAAAGGACAAATTGAATAACAAATGTAGGATAAGACTGACAAGGATGTAAGAGGCAAGTTGAATGAAGAGATTTTAGCGGCTTTATGGTTCGGTTTTATAGTTGTTTCTCTCACAAGGTCACAGAGTACACATGAAGGGCTTAATTTGTGAAATGCATGATGGGTAAGATGGCCAAGAATTTGTTGTGTTCTACCTGCCGCTGACACAGTAGGGGGTCTTAGACAAGCCAAAGTGAGTGTATTAATATTTAACATCTCCCCGTGAAAACAACACAACCTTTCACACCTTTCTAATATGATGATTTGTGCATTTTAACACTTTGTGTATAAAGGTAAAAACCAAGAGGATTTAGACTTTAAATTATTGTGATAAAAATCTGTACAGATAGGTATATCAGCATATATTTATATAAAGACAAGAAAATTATTTGAATAAATGGCCAAATGAATGGTTGATTTCAATTAAGTGAGTTGGCACCATTACCATGGCACTGAGAATTTAGAGGTGTGAACACGCTGTTGCAACAGCAATCAATACATCAGAAAGCCGCCATTGTTTGCATGTGTCCATTTTGAGGGATGACCATTCATAGCATTGTGACATCATCGATCAATTCCCGGGTGCATGCAATTAGAGAGAAAGATAATTATTCATTAGTGTCTGTCTTGTAGCACAGACAATTCACCTGGCTGCAATACCTTCATAAATACATGAGAACTAGGAGAAATATCTCCGGCTTTGGGCAGTGGTTTGTGTCACTCAAAATTATGTGATTGAATAAGTGTCGGTGGGAGAATTAGTCTAATGAATGGAGTCTCAGCCGACACTGGGGCCGTATTATGCCTGACCACAAACCAGAAATAATGTGCTTCATTGCCACGAGAGAATCTGGCATGCCTCCATATGTATGTGTGAGAGTGTGAAATAAATTGGGGATGTTTAGTATAAGTGTTGGTGAGAAAATAAAGGACATTTTGTATCATTGTCAAAAGAGAATTTACCTTTGGCTGAGAGTAATTGCAGCAGAAACACTCAGCTCCTGCCAAGGAAAATAGCTTGAGCATTAGTGAAGGATAGATGACACGGATTCTCACATCAGATATATGCATGTGGTAGGTTTAAGTTCCTATGTATATTAATGAATGCATTATCTTAATTTGTACAATGTTGGTTGACACATTTCTGATTTTGTCCAATTCTGGGATTTGCAATATCCATGGTATATTATTCTTAAACATCTGATGTGGAAGCAAGGATGGAAATTATACTCTATAACATTTTTTTTATTTAGATCAATAGAATTATCTTTTCCAATACAAAATTGAATACCTCTGCATTTGAAAAGTAGGAATATTCAAAGAATCTTTGGTTTTGCCGATATAATATATTTGAAATAAATCTGGGTGTTAGTTATTGCAAAAGTGAAGTCTTTTATGACCAAAAACAGAACAGAAATATGCCAGATGAGACAGACAGGAGAGGAAACCTGTCTAATGAGGCATAATGTAGCTGGCTTTGATGGACAGTTGGGTAGGATACCTGCCAAAACTGCCATGCTGATAATTTCTGGGCTCAATACTTGTTAATGTTTTTTGGAAAAATATTTTTGAAAAGAAAAAAAGTTGGCTCCAATGTCTGAATACAATATACTCTACCATGAAGCTTATCAAGGCAAAAGCTTATCAAGGCTAGCTTACAATAGCCTTCCACGAAGCTTATCAAGGCTAGCTTACAATAGACTACCACGAAGCTTATCAAGGCTAGCTTACAATAGACTACCACGAAGCTAATCAAGGCTAGCTTACAATAGACTACCATGAAGCTAATCAAGGCTAGCTTACAATAGACTACCACGAAGCTTATCAAGGCTAGCTTACAATAGACTACCACGAAGCTTATCAAGGCTAGCTTACAAAAGACTACCATGAAGCTTATCAAGGCTAGCTTACAATAGACTACCATGAAGCTTATCAAGGCTAGCTTACAATAGACTACCACGAAGCTTATCAAGGCTAGCTTACAATAGACTACCACGAAGCTTATCAAGGCTAGCTTACAATAGACTACCACGAAGCTTATCAAGGCTAGCTTACAATAGACTACCACGAAGCTTATCAAGGCTAGCTTACAATAGACTACCATGAAGCTTATCAAGGCTAGCTTACAATAGCCTACCATGAAGCTAATCAAGGCTAGCTTACAATAGACTACCACGAAGCTTATCAAGGCTAGCTTACAATAGACTACCATGAAGCTAATCAAGGCTAGCTTACAATAGACTACCACAAAGCTTATCAAGGCTAGCTTACAATAGACTACCACGAAGCTTATCAAGGCTAGCTTACAATAGCCTACCATGAAGCTTATCAAGGCTAGCTTACAATAGCCTACCATGAAGCTAATCAAGGCTAGCTTACAATAGACTGCCACAAAGCTAATCAAGGCTAGCTTACAATAGACTACCACAAAGCTTATCAAGGCTAGCTTACAATAGACTACCATGAAGCTTATCAAGGCTAGCTTACAATAGACTACCATGAAGCTAATCAAGGCTAGCTTACAATAGACTACCACGAAGCTTATCAAGGCTAGCTTACAATAGACTACAACAAAGCTTATCAAGGCTAGCTTACAATAGACTACCACAAAGCTTATCAGGGCTAGCTTACAATAGGCTACCACAAAGTTAATCAAGGCTAGCTTACAATAGACTACCACGAAGCTTATCAAGGCTATCTTATAATAGCCTACCATGAAGCTAATCAAGGCTAGCTTACAATAGACTACCATGAAGCTTATCAAGGCTAGCTTACAATAGACTACCACGAAGCTTATCAAGGCTAGCTTAAAATAGACTACCATGAAGCTAATCAAGGCTAGCTTACAATAGACTACCACGAAGCTTATCAAGGCTAGCTTACAATAGACTGCCACAAATCTAATCAATCTGATCAATCAGCATGTAAATGCTGTGATAAAACACATACAATGTGACAGGGTGTAGCATGATGGCAGCATTTAGGATGAGTGACCTCCCTCCTCAGTGGTCACAAATTGGCCGAGTTATAAAACCCAAAGTGTCAGGGTGTAGCATGGCTGCATGCAGCTATAAAACACAGATTGTCAGGGTGTGGCATGGCTGCATGCAGGATGAGTATCGCATGTAATCATACAAGGTAAGTGACCTCCCTCCTCAGTGGTCACACATTGGCTGAGCTATAAAACACAGATTGTCAGGGTGTGGCATGGCTGCATGCAGGATGAGTATCGCATGTAATCATACAAGGTGAGTGACCTCCCTCCTCAGTGGTCACACATTGGCTGAGCAATAAAACCCAAAGTGTCAGGGTGTAGCATGGCTGCATGCAGGATGAGTATCGCATGTAATCATACAAGGTGAGTGACCTCCCTCCTCAGTGGTCACACATTGGCTGAGCAATAAAACCCAAAGTGTCAGGGTGTAGCATGGCTGCATGCAGGATGAGTATCGCATGTAATCATACAAGGTGAGTGACCTCCCTCCTCAGTGGTCACACATTGGCTGAGCAATAAAACCCAAAGTGTCAGGGTGTAGCATGGCTGCATGCAGGATGAGTATCGCATGTAATCATACAAGGTGAGTGACCTCCCTCCTCAGTGGTCACACATTGGCTGAGCAATAAAACCCAAAGTGTCAGGGTGTAGCATGGCTGCATGCAGGATGAGTATCGCATGTAATCATACAAGGTAAGTGACCTCCCTCCTCAGTGGTCACACATTGGCTGAGCAATAAAACCCAAAGTGTCAGGGTGTAGCATGGCTGCATGCAGGATGAGTATCGCATGTAATCATACAAGGTGAGTGACCTCCGTTCTCAATGGTCACACATTGGCTGAGCTATAAAACACAGATTGTCAGGGTGTGGCATGGCTGCATGCAGGATGAGTATCGCATGTAATCATACAAGGTGAGTGACCTCCGTTCTCAATGGTCACACATTGGCTGAGCTATAAAACACAGATTGTCAGGGTGTGGCATGGCTGCATGCAGGATGAGTATCGCATGTAATCATACAAGGTGAGTGACCTCCGTTCTCAATGGTCACACATTGGCTGAGCTATAAAACACAGATTGTCAGGGTGTGGCATGGCTGCATGCAGGATGAGTATCGCATGTAATCATACAAGGTAAGTGACCTCCCTCCTCAGTGGTCACACATTGGCTGAGCTATAAAACACAGATTGTCAGGGTGTGGCATGGCTGCATGCAGGATGAGTATCGCATGTAATCATACAAGGTGAGTGACCTCCGTTCTCAATGGTCACACATTGGCTGAGCTATAAAACACAGATTGTCAGGGTGTGGCATGGCTGCATGCAGGATGAGTATCGCATGTAATCATACAAGGTGAGTGACCTCCGTTCTCAATGGTCACACATTGGCTGAGCTATAAAACACAGATTGTCAGGGTGTGGCATGGCTGCATGCAGGATGAGTATCGCATGTAATCATACAAGGTGAGTGACCTCCCCCCTCAGTGGTCACACATTGGCTGAGCAATAAAACCCAAAGTGTCAGGGTGTAGCATGGCTGCATGCAGGATGAGTATCGCATGTAATCATACAAGGTGAGTGACCTCCCTCCTCAGTGGTCACACATTGGCTGAGCAATAAAACCCAAAGTGTCAGGGTGTGGCATGGCTGCATGCAGGATGAGTATCGCATGTAATCATACAAGGTGAGTGACCTCCCTCCTCAGTGGTCACACATTGGCTGAGCAATAAAACCCAAAGTGTCAGGGTGTGGCATGGCTGCATGCAGGATGAGTATCGCATGTAATCATACAAGGTGAGTGACCTCCCTCCTCAGTGGTCACACATTGGCTGAGCTATGATAAAACACAACATGACAGAGTATAGCACGACAGCATTCAGGATTACAGGCAAAAGGTTTTGAAATATGATTCTTTTTGAAGTGCATATCTTCTTGTCATATCAGGAGCAAATTTTGAATAAATGCGTCAGGCATAATTCAAGCAAAATTATTGATTTCCCCTTTTTTATGTCTGTGACTCTGCAGGAAAAGTATATTCCTGTCCCAAGTTAATGGCCTGTCAGTCAAAAGAATTAAAACAGGAAATATGACAATAATTATCATATATTCTTATTTCTAGTTGCTATTTCTCAAAGAATCAAGAACTTGGAGGTAAGGACTCTCAAAATGCACTTTAAGATTCTTGAGAAATTCAAATAGTAAGAGGCTAGACAGAAAGGTTAATGTTAGTTCACAAAAGGAAGAAAGTTGAGCACATATCTCTGGGTTATGTTACAAAATGCTCAGAAGCAGACAAATGTCTGGCATTACAGTTTGAAAAATGAGAGAAAAAGATTAAAAACGGAATTATCATCAGCCATAGTTCTATGCCACTCATATCTCAAAAGGTGCACTGCCATAGATTATTAGTTTCCATAGCAAGCTATTGTTATACATTAATTGTTAAGGAGAATTAACTTATATATGCAGACGGAGACTGATTACTGTCTTATAATACAATGTTTATGGCACAAACAAATGAGCATTCATAATATAGACCTTGCTGACTGGAAGAACTTTGTGTCATTGGACAGGACGGCTCAGGGTTTAGGAGATGCTTTGTATGTTGGAGATTATGCATAAGATATTGGTAGAAAATAAAACTGATATATCTAAATGTCTCCCACTTGAATTACATTTCAATAAAATGTACATGTGATACTTCTTTGGGTATTTTCTACCATTGGTATTCTGTTTCTATAAAATGATAAAATGCACATGATATACCATTTCTGTTATCTTTCTTTGACTGGTACCATACATTAATATCGTGCATTTGAAATTCCACTTCTGATTTTTTGTTCTACTGGTACCATACCTCTTTGAATGGCATGACATACTGAGTATTGGTCCTTATTTCTACTGGTACCATATCTTTATAAAGTTCACATGGCGTATCAGATGTGGTTCCTTTTTATGGATGGTACTTTGACTCTATTCATATGATAAACTGCTTCTAGGTCCTTTCTCCTACTGGAACCATGTCTCTATAAAGTAAAATGTCTTCAGAGAAATGTTGTATGTAATCAAAGAACTAAAAAGAAGATATCAATGCAATTACCAGAAATCATCAGATAAATGGTTATTCAGGGGTTACCATAATCATAATAGTTTTTCAGAAGGATTATGATCACACAATAGTCAATAAGTGCAAGTTTCTTTATGTAGAAAAACACTTCCTGTTCAGTGCATTATATAAAAAGATCTAACTAATAAACCGGTGCATTACCTCAAGAAAAATATCAATTATTCATACTTAATATGTACCTCTGTCTGTTTGTAAATTGCCACATTGTATGATGGAGATCTCTTCTGTAGCAGCCCTTTTCTGTGAATGACTTTTTGTCAGTGTAAGGATTATACACTCATATGCGTGACAGTACAGGAAATCTATAGCACTTGAATATATAACAATGCTGAAACCAAACCATGTGAATTTTGGCATGAAATTGCTTGCAATATGTTATTATTGTGTGTGGATGTTAGCATGAGACAATTATCAGTGTTTAAACCATATTTGAGGCCTAGCTGTGACCAGCATCTCTAATCTGCAGTATGTCCTTTCCATTCCCGATCTGTGACCACCATCTCTAATCTATGTCCTTTCCATTCCCGATCTGTGACCATCATCTCTAATCTATGTCCTTTCCATTCCCGATCTGTGACCACCATCTCTAATCTATGTCCTTTCCATTCCTCATCTGTGACCACCATCCCCAATCTGCGTCCTTTCCATTCCTCATCTGTGACCACCATCCCCAATCTATGTCCTTTCCATTCCCGATCTGTGACCACCATCCCCAATCTATGTCCTTTCCATTCCCGATCTGTGACCACCATCTCTAATCTATGCCCTTTCCATTCCTCATCTGTGACCACCATCCCCAATCTGCGTCCTTTCCATTCCTCATCTGTGACCACCATCCCTAATCTGTGTCCTTTCCATTTCAGGTCTGTGTCCCCCATCTATGTCCTATCCATTCCAGGTCTGTGACCACCATCTATGTCCTATCCATTCCAGGTCTGTGACCACCATCTATGTCCTATCCATTCCAGGTCTGTGACCAACATCTATGTCCTATCCATTCCAGGTCTGTGACCACCATCTATGTCCTATCCATTCCAGGTCTGTGACCAACATCTATGTCCTATCCATTCCAGGTCTGTGACCACCATCTATGTCCTATCCATTCCAGGTCTGTGACCAACATCTATGTCCTATCCATTCCAGGTCTGTGACCAACATCTATGTCCTTTCCATTCCTCATATTTGACCATTATCCATATCTATTTCTTTTCTTTTCCAGATCTGTGCCCAACATCCATGATCTTATGTTCATTTATTTTATTCCTCACCTTATTGACATCTTTAATCTACATTGTATTACGATGCCTAATCTCTGGGCAATGATAGTTATATATCTTAGGTTTTCTAATCAGTAATCATTCTGTCCAAATTTATCTGTCAATAATCTCCTATGGAATATTTGAAAAGAATAATCAGATATTGATTAATAAAGATTGTTCCAATAATGTTTTCTGTTGGAACCAATTTTTATCTAAAATGTTATAACTAAATTGTTCCATTAGTATTCAGTATTAATAATAAGAAGGGAGTCAATGCATTTAAAGTGTAGTGTTTCTGTATGAATATTTCATGATTACTTCGATCGGATCATAATGGTGGTTCTTCAGATCCAACAAGCCTGTTGTTAAGTTGTTTACAGATTTTCAAATCCCAGAGAAGAGAAAAATACATTTGTGGAATAGATTCAATTGGCGAAAATTCTTTAAATCATGTGCATGTCACTTGACAAAATTTGTCCAGCAAAAGAGGAAAATGTTGCCATGGATGGATAATTTTCAAGAAAATCTACTGAATCTGATACAATTGTTGTCCAAAGAAGATTAGGAAGGTTACGGGTGGAGTGAAGAGTTGGCCCATCGTAATGGGAGTGGCAGACAGCATATGACTACAGGGGGAGTGCAAACATTGTGCCAACATCAAACGTTATTCAACCACTTTCTGTGTTACCACTTCACAGGAGCCAAAAAAAGATTTTAACACAATTATCATAATTATTTACCATGGAAGGCAATTCAAATGTGATAATCAAATCTATTTTTTGAATTTGAGCCCATCAGTGTAAAATTAAAGGGTCAGATTCCAAACTAAAATCTGCCATGTTTTCTTTCGGAAGGAGGAACCTTCAAGAAGGTGCTGAAATAAAGAGCTTTCGTGCACAATGTTGTGTAGTATGAAAGGATTTTATTGATCCTGTTCAACAATCTGTGGATTTAGGCGAATGTTTGCTGAGGGCTCAGAACACAGTATGAGGAGTTTGAGACAACAAAGGGACGGACATTTTCAAGTTGATAATGGGGTTCATGAGCACCGCTGAAAAATTGCAACTTAATTACTGGTCATGTTTGTAGATTGACATGCTGTTTTGTAAATACGAATGAGTGTTTGTCTCGGGAAAGCACTGTGCCATGGTCAATACAAGGAAAATGTATGGAAAATCAGTGCTCATGAGGATGTGTGAATAATATTAGAATGTGCAGAGAAGTGTGAAGAACACTTATATGAAGGAGTATGCACTATTTCTCAAAATGTATATGTGTGTGTTTTACAAAAATCAGAATAAAATGTTTCTTACGAGGTAGGCTGTTTCATATTATTGTACAGTGCTGGTGAAACAAAGTCATGTTCTGTTAGCATCTTTTGTCACAGTCACAGTTTATCAACATTTTAAGGGACAGAGTCATATTGTTCAAGCAATTTTAGGCATATATATATATATATATATATATATATATATATATATATATATATATATATATATATATATATATATATATATATGTATATTATACCAACATTTTAATGGCCACAGATACATATCTTGCAGTCAAATTGCAGGAACTTATAACCTCAGGTTAACATTTACCCTCCAAGAGTCGTACATTTTTCTGTCTTTGAAGGACATATCCACCTATTAGTTCATGATGGGTGTCAATGCCATATCCATGACACTTAACAATTGTCCTTAAATATTGTACGGAAGGTGTAAGGTCATATATTGGGATAACTTAGAGATGTTTAAAAATAACGTAGTAGATATTGTAGCACCAGTTTGCACTGATGATAGATTTGCTTACGATTTCACAATTAACTCACCGCCGCAGTCTTCTGATGGCTTCCTCGTATTACAAACATGTTAGGAAGTAAAGTCATTAATTTATAGTACAATTCTAATGTCCGCTGCCTTCCATGCACACAAAATGTAACAAGGTTTGTTTTTCATTTCCGTTTATGGGGTCAATTTTACCGTTGAATTCTTCCATGCAAGATTTGATTTGGCAAGATAATTTAAATCATATTTCAGTAATTGTAAAGCGGCATGCAAGTTTGTTTCATCAAAACTGAGATGGAGTTAATAAAATTACATCAACTATTGATTTTTCCGAATATGATATTTTCGAGATTGAGATTATACACAGAAAAAAACCTGGCAGCTGAATATTACCAGATTTTTTTTCTTCCTACATAACTTGGAAACTGTTTGAAAATAGATGAAATAATTTAAACTTTACAGTTGTCTCATTATAAAAATAAGAAAAATTAGGTGTTGGATATTGTGATGACAAGTTACTCCATTGGTTTGGTCTGACATGACACATTCATTATCATTAAACTACATTATGACAGGGTCGTCAATTATATTGTCATTCCGGAGTCCTCCCGCTTTGAACGTGTCATCATGAAAAGACATGATGGTAGGTCCTGTACAATACCATAAATTACCACACCTCTCTTTAATTGTTAGGATCAGCACCTGGCAGACCTCTCGAGGGGGAGCAGGAGGGACAGATATTCATTAAAGGTGTCAATAATGATCTCGGTGGCAGTGAAAATTGTCGTTATTGTTCTGTTTTACCTGAGGCATCAGAATAATAGTGATGTTTAAAGGACATTTGTCCAGCTTATAGCCCCTCGTGCAAAATTGAGCTCTTTCTCCTGCGCAATATTTAGTCAGATAATTAACTCAACTTTGCAAGAATTTAAAGCAGAGGAAATTAGAATTTTTAAACCTGCTTTAATGAAGCAGCCATTTTTTATTTGATTGGCTTGTTTCGGGTTTTTTTCTTCACCATGATATGTCACTGTTGGCCACGAATATCCAAATAGCATTCTAACATTTAGAAGAAACTGTCCTTTAGTTGTTACAAGAATGAGATTTAGTTGAAGTTAAAAAATTTATTTCTTTTAAACTAAAATATAAAGAGGACTTAACAGTACTGTGAGGTAGTGAGGACGTTGTGGGTATATAATGGTGGCGGAGTTGTTTATAAGGTCAGACAGGTCATACTTCAGACCTTAGATGAAGTGGTTGTGTGCCAGACTATGAACGATCAAGCTCACTCCAACAAAACTTGTAAGGTGGCGTACGTTCACTCATTATCACTCAGTCTGTGCTTTGGCCCTCTCCAGTCTCTGTCTCATTAGAACGCCACACACCACGCGGCCGGGGACCAGGCTATACACCACACCTTTGTCTTATTGCCATCTTAAGGGCGCGTCCAGGTCATGAATAAAAGGGGTTTCTTATGATCATTTGGAGTTTTGATTTCATAAGATATGAATGATTATTATCTATAAACATTAAGTTGTGTAGGTGATGTTTCAAGTATCAGTACAAATTTATTAATTTTAAAAAGGTTGCCATTACAGTATGTTTTATCTATCAACTAATTATGTATCTTCAAATAGATAACTTTAGGCATTCAACAAACTTTAACGATCGAGAAGAATATGGTCGATGAAAAAAGAATATTTTGAAAGCAACATATGTCCATGTGAAGCAGGTCCTGGACAAGCTGTCGGTGAGTTTGACCAGATGACAGCTAATAGGTCACAAAGGTATCATGGCATTTTGTTTACAGATCGTGGATCATAACATCTCCCTGTTAGATGTGTGCTTTCAAAGCGGGTCTTCTATCTGGAAAGAATCGAGTCAATATTAAATGTAATTTCCACATGTGGAGCACACAGTTTCCATTCTATGACACACAGACCAGCAAGGTTACTGTTCTGATATTTCCTGTTTCAACAACAGATCATGCATAAGATGATATCTAAAAATATTTTCTATAAAATATATCAATTCTGAGGAAATTAATTATCAAAATATGAAAACAGATAGAATATCTAATGAGATGCAATTGCAATAAAACATTGAAGGATCATAAGAGGGATATTATACCATGGATTTTCATTCTATTTTTTCAGGACAACAGTTCTACCAAATCCTTCTGCATCTTTTTATGTCCATAATATGCAGGTATGTTCATTCTCATCATAATTTTTCAAATATTAATTTTATGATCTAAATCAAAAACAAGATTTTTTCTAACTCTCTTTACATTTACTAGCATTTAAATGCATGTCCAATTACCTAGCCTTTGAACTATTTCCAGATCTATGTTTAGTTTCTAACTTCATATCTATTTCTTGAATCTCTTTCATGTCTTACTATTTACATATCCAATTATTTAATCTAAAATTAGATTGATTGGACACATATTAGTTCCAAAATATCTGTCCACTATAAAACTTGCAATACCTAAATAAGTGTATGATTTAAAAAAAATAATAATGGTATAAACTTTCAATAAACCTAAACAAGGATGATATTTAAGGTAGCATTTTAGTTGTTACAATTCATAGAGCTAACTTGGAACTTCATTTTGGATAAAGCTTAGATAATTATGTAGACTAGAATGGACGAATATGAACACGGAGAGTGGACCCTAATTGTCTATCAATATAGCTGGCTGAGTAATAATGTACCAATTTATGAAACCGATTGTTGGCGAAATAGACGTGGTAATAGGCACAGTTCTTGTATCAGTAGTATTGTAACTGATTGAATAACTACCGCTGCATATTGTTGTATGAATAGTGTATATACAGGGTAATCTCACGCTCAGTGATATATATACCCTACGGGGGCTTCTAAGCAACAAGGGAATCTACTCCATATGTGTGTCGGATGAAATAATCGATTTCTTCACACCACAAAGTATGAATGGTTTCAGGGCAGATCCAGTGATGTCTATGAATGACCAATCAGGGCACACCTCCACATGCAGAATGCGCGAAATTCTCTTACCAGCAGACCGTGCATTTGATGTGTGCTCTCTATCAGGGTCTGCAACAGTTAAAGCCCATCATTGAAAAAAAGCTGCCAAAAAAAAACAACATTATTTTTGTTTTGGAGAGCCATCATGTTGATTTTGTGCTTACTATTCTGAATCAAGACCATTTCAAATAATTGAAGTCAGTCTATTTTTAATAGCTGATAAGGGTATATATAAGGGTCACTCAACTAATATAAAAAATAGAACTTTCCTATTTTCTTATCATTACATTACATATTAGACCCTTAAGAAATATTTAGCCGATATTCAACTGATTTTCAGCCATCTTGGTTTCAATGTTCACAGCTTGCCTCATATTACCACAATTTATTCTGCTCCCCCAACAATATGTATGAATGTGTAGACAACTCAATGGCCATGCACCATGGTGCAGTTGATTGGAGGGTAAAAGCACCAGTTCCTCTGTGATGATCCAGAGGTCTTGGGTTTGATTCCCGGCTATGCCGAGATTACATTCATGTTACAATTTCCAATATAAGCTGAGGCTCATGCCTGAAGGGTTGACATATTGTCCTTGTAAATCTGTGAGTAGGTAAGCTGTCATATCAAGGACCTGTGACACAAAAATTAAGTGAGGCAGCTATATATTTGCAACAAGTAGGTCTTGTCATGAAATAACTGGAATAATGTTGAAAGTGATGTCAAACCTAAAACAAACAAAACACACAGCATAAATCTATTAAATTTGTTAATCCCTACATTGGATTTCTTTTTTAACCATGCCTTTCATTAATCCTGATGTGTATTGACCTTAATGTGGAAAATTAGGTGGTCAAAAAAACAAAAGTCATGAAATCAAACAGGTCACTTTTAATCTTTTTAATTGAATTAAGAGAACAACTTTATGATTTAACCAATGAATGTTGGATGGATTGATGTAAATCAGTTGCTATGGTAATTAGGCTGATGTATAATATAAAAATGAGATGAAGGAATTTGGATAATTGTCACCCAAGGCCTGTGAAACTTTGTAAGATGATTTATCACCTTGTTTTCAGAGCTTAACAGGCATCGTATCATATATCTCTCTCTCTTTATCTCTATATATAGATATATATTAAGTATACATACATGTATGTTAAATGTCATGTCAGTGCTTTTTAATAAATGCATTGACAATAAATGAGAAAATGTGAGGTAGCAAAATAAGACCGTTCTTTATGATTTGTGGTCAGGTGATGATAGGGTTATTGCCAAGGATTTCAATCAAACTAGTACATTTCTCCTAAGCTAATCAGTTTCATTACTTTCCTGTTGCATTATAAGAAGGCATAAAAATATATGCTGCCCTGGTGGAAAAAAAAATATCTCAGTTTTCAATCTAATATTCATTTGGATTGCTATATTCATATTAAATCAAGTGATAAAGCTGGTGCATTATGTAGAAATATCTGGATGTAACCATAGGCAAATGTGAGGCAATTATGTAATGAAACTTACACAGGTGGAAATTAGATTTAAAATAACAATGATATGCAACTAACTATAAATAACATCAATTGAGTGATGCAATTTTATTTCAGAATAGGACAGATACCTGAGACTGTATTGATAAGATCTTAGAAGCTAATATTGTCAGAATTTACTTGCAAAAACTACTAAATACAAGTCTAAAGATATTATCTAAGATCAGATTTCAAACACTTTCTATGATGAATTACATTAGTTTACAACTGCAGGAATTTATTTTTGACAATACATGATATGTAAAGCAAAACCTATAATAAACATAAGAAATCAGAGTTTCTGAAATCTAGTGTTTTGTACTTTGGCGGCATTGCTGCTTTGAGATCATACTAGCTGAGACAATAGTCAGTTGCAGGAGGGTGGTTAAACTGTTTTACCATAAAGAAGCCAGTTGAATATTGCACCTCAGTGAATGATGAAGAAGCTCATGGCATTTATTCTCCATGTAGACATGTTGTCCTTGTAAATCTGTCAGTAGGTAAGCTGTCATATCACAGCTGTCATATCAACTGATTTCAGAAAGCATCAAGCATGATCTGTCTGCAAACCAAATGATAAGTAAAGGTTTAATATCAGCCATGTGTCTACATTTAGAATAGATATATATCACAGAAGTAAGGATATATGACATTGTATGGATCAAACAATTTTGGCACCATCTTAGCTTTTCAGGTTCCTATTGTATCGAGTGGTAACTATTTCTGGTCATTCAGTATGGAGGTCTCATTCTAATCTCTCTCGTACCAAAATTTCAGGATCCAAAAATAGAAGAGACTGTTAGTAAAAAAAAGTTATAGATCATTTTAGACTTCAGTGAAGTAATCTTATTCTAATGTTGTGCTCTATGGACGTGGAGAATGCCATTGATTGCTGACTTTATATGAATCAATATGTGTCTATTTAAGTAAGTAATTAACACGGGCTAATCAGTTAATTATCGGTTATACAAATGTTTGCCATCAATTATTCTTGTTAGTATTACATTTCTGATTGGTCCTGTCACAGAAACCAATTATCATGCTGTGTTTCTGTTAAACTGTGAGATATGTATTTAAATTCTTTTTTATTTGACAATATGTAGTTGTAGATCTTTATTTGAAACCTTGAAGTTTGATCTCAAATTTGTCTTCCATTGTGTGACATTTTGAATATGTATTCATTTTCACACAAATCAATGCATTATCTCAGAAAACACAAGATTTCTTTCTTATTTTTCATTGCACAAAAGTCCCTAGACACTAAAATTCTCAACTCTTAGTTCCATTCTTTTAATCCATAACAAAAAAGCCATTTGACACGAGGCGGGTCAATGTGAAAATTGCACTCCAACTTGAGAGCCATTCATTTTGCTCCCAGTACATACATCTGTCTTGTAAAAACAAGCCTATCATATTTAAATCTTTTATATCCATGGCGTCCCATTGGAAATTGGATTCGAAACTGATATGAAAGAAAGCGTATTTGGGATTATCTGAGAAAAGTCCCTAGAGGTAGGCCTTTGTCTGGCGAGAACAATGGTAACCCCAAATCTTAGGGAATTCTTGTCAGCGAGATTGCGGAGACGGGCGAAATAAGACAAAAGTAAGCATCAATAGCTGGCAAATCCTGCGAGCTTTCTGTGTAGTGTCTTTTCTTTGGTGCGTAGACTAGCACAAACAGAACAATCACGATATTCACACTACTGTTTTAGTAGCATATCAAGGACAGGCCCCCAAACCTCTTCCTCACTATTTCTGCACAGTGCCTTTTTAGCTTCTTAGTGGCCATAAACTAGTATGGTTTAAGAAGTCCTGGATATATATATGCCAGATTTTATGAAATTTATTTGCCATGGAGTACTTGCATTTACCTTTGCAATTAGCTGCTCATATTGACCTAACCTATATGATGAAAACAATAATACCTGTAGATAGCCCTTGAAGAAGAATAGGAGGATGAAATGCATGGTGATACACTACAGAAAAGGCTTGAATATGCTATGCTGAATGGAGATAGATGCACATATAACCCACACTGTCGAGGTAGAAATAAGAGGCTTGAAAAACAGGGGCATCCTGCCTGGTCCTGTTACTTGGGTTGATTATGGGGGATTCTATTACAATGCATTCTGGTATTAAAATATATTGTTTTCTGTTTTGCTGGAATGCTTGGAACGTGAATGGCTTCAGATTCAGTTATTGGTGCTAATATCTGTATTGTGAGCTAATGGATCACATATGTATGTCAATGTCATCTTAATTTACTGTTTACTTTATTTTACTTTTAAAGTGTCATGTGCACGTATCATCTAGAATCAGCATTATATGTAAATGTTACCGTTTAATCAATGTTAATGAGGAAATGCAGATGGAATTAAGCATCACACATTAAAACTGCGTGGAAAGAAAATCTGAATTTGCATTAAAGTTTGGATTTCATATTTCAAAAAACAACAATAAACTATACAATTGCATGAAATTCCATCACTAATCCTGACATCTTGCACATTCAATAATTCATTAGCAAAGTAAAAGGAATCTCTTCTCACTATTTTGATCAACAAGGACCTTTCCATTGCAGATATTTGTCTTTATTGTCCTTAATGTCATACTTGTTATATTACCCAAGAATTTTGATGAATGAACTCACAAGTGTTTTGCCAACTTGACAATTTAAGGTGGGTGTCTGTGAGAATAAGGTTATGGCAAAAGATATTTTTAAAAAGCAGATTACAACTAACAATTAATGCTTCTGACATTATTCATGAGAAATAATGACATAAAAAGTGCCGACCTTCCAGAATGCTGAGAGTGCTGGTTGGGAAATTGACTGAATGTAATGCCATAAGAGTTAACTGAGCATAAAGGTGTGATGAAAACCACATGCCTGACCCACTTCCCTCCTGAGATATGGAGCAACTTCCATCCACTCAGAGGAACTCACGTTAGAACGAGATTAGAATCTGTGACAAAAAAGATAGAACTTAAGTTTGTTGGAAATAAAACAGAACTTCACATATTGTTATGAATCGTCTTTTGATATTTACTGTTTGGTTTCTTGTCAACGTTCGCTTTTAGAGAATAGAAAAAATAAGATAGAGCAGAGATATGATTTCATGCTGAGTAAGTCAATTTACATTTATTAAAATATTGTTTGAATACACAAATGGTGTTTGTTTGAGTCGAGAGATATAGTTTATGTATGATATGTTAATTTTAGAGAAGTCTGGTGATATAAGCCATATTTTATTTCAAAGGAACAGAATTCATATTACTCACAGGTAAAGAAGGAAGATTTCTTGTGAAATTATGTGAAATTCCTGCGTGACTACTAATGAATAGATTACAACACCCCTTTGGCAAATTTTGCTGGAGGGGTATTGTTGGAGACTGCACTGGTATTGATCACCTTGACCTACATTTCAAGTTTGAGTGACAAAATCTGAAATACTTGTGAAAGTGATAAGTTGACAACAAATTTAATGACCTTGTTAGTGACCTTGACTTGTATTAAAAGGTCATGGAACCCCATATCTGAAAATTTTAATTTAAGTATGATAAGTAGACAAGAAATATAAATAGGGTCACTAGACAAACTATGCGTGCATCTGATCAATGTTTCAAAATAGTATCCTTGTGGGTGACCTAAAATCTCTTACCCTATCTGAGAAAATCTTGTGAATGTCATAAGTTGACAACAAATAAAGAAAATGTTAGCAAACTTCAACCACAATATCTTTTCAATGTCTCAAAATGGTGTTCTTGTCAATGACCTTGACCTACATTTTAAGGTTGTGTGACCAAATCTCTGAAAATATTGGAACACAATATAGAATGACAACAAATTCATGCAGCATTACCAAACTTAAACTAAGTTTGGTAATGCTATGCATGTCTATCCTTTCACTGTTGCTGTAAGTCGAGGGGTCTATGGTTTCTGACTGGTATTTAAAAAAATCTAAATTCATTTCCCTGTATCTTGACATAGTGACTAATTTAAACTTCACCTGTGTCATATTACTATATATCAACCTATTCAGGTCATATATATGTACTGCCACTACTTTGTTGGTGTATATTGACCTATGATGTCTGTAAAATGTCAGATTTGTGAACAATGAATGCACGAATCTTTGTCAAGTAAACCCAACAATAAGTACATCTACAAAGATACAGCTGCCAGCCTAGTGGCTCCACCTGGAGACCTGCAGATCAGGCCATAGACATATCACATTTACACTTCATGATACTAATAAACAAAGAACAAAAATCAAAATCTGACACCAAATATTATTGCTCTACATGTATATGAAAACAACAGTCCGAGAATGGTAGACAATGTATAAAATCTTCATAGAAAATTATGTGGAAAAGGTTTAAGCACTATATGTTCTCTCTCACCCAGCTTATATTATTTTATGCCTTACCAAAATGTACCTTTTAATAGGGGTTTTCATGTCAAGAAATCCCTTTAAAAGTTATCTCAATATATCTCCTGTTTCTCAAAACATATTTGTAGGGTCACCATATGCATGGATACAACATGCTATTTGTGTCATTTTATCAGCTGTACAAAACGATGGCAATATCATTTGTAAAATAACTAAATTACAAATACCAGTTCACAATTGGCGATATCCGTTTTGTTGCATTTGCACCCTTTTCGAGTGAACTTTCTCATGTGTAATTGAGCACAAATGGCAATGCTCATTTCACAGCAAATGGTCTCTTTTCATGTGAATTCTCTCATGTCTAATAAGGGACAAAATCATTTACAGAACTCTCTATTGGCGGGGCTTTCATCACACAACCTTCTCACAGCAGTTGCTACGGAAAGTCAGCGTGCTTGTAAGCCCGGTCATTTCATTGTAGAGTGCGCCTGATTCATGATTTGCCATGCCAGAGGCAGTGCAGCAAAAAGTGAGTTTCATCTTCTCTTCTCTAATTACTTTGCCTGTCTGGCAGTCTTGATTGACCCGCTTTGTTGTCCATTCATCACAGAACAATGGCAGAATAATTTACCTCAAATCATAGTTCATTATACCAGAAAGTGAGGTCATCGCAATTTTCAGCAAATGTCAGACGTAGAGTCTTTACCGGGATGGTGGATGAGAGAGCAATCTGCAAACACGTTCACCTGTGTGATATTCTATCAGACCCCTCACAGAATAGCCCCTCTCAGAACATTGAAATGACATCATAGATTAACACCCTTTTCATCTCTTACAGACATGTTATATTCTTAGGCACAGGTAATTATATCATATCTTATATATAAATTTATAGGTATATTTCTATATCATTAAAAGTTTCAACTCTTATGCTAGGTTTCTGATTTTTTATCAAGTCATGTATTGTCTTTGGATGCGTCAGTATATCCATTATAATATCGTCCTTCATATAGGAAACGAGCAATTATAGATTATGGTCACATGACATTTTTCCATACAAGAGTAATCATGACACTTAGATATTCTGTAAGCTCACCTGTGAGTCTTGTGGAGTAACAGTTTTACAAAATTCCCGCACAATTCAGTGAATGCATATTTCCCCTTTGGTTGGATGGAGGTTTTAAATATGGCTGATTTCTCTCAAGAAACATGTCACGTGCTCATATATGCACAATTGGGCAGTCAGCAGGGCAGATATAGAGGAAAGTTAGGCTTTGTCTGGGACTTCTTATTAATACCTGGCAATTTTGGACTCTTTTGAGGACAATATAAATTTTATCGATTTTTTTTCTTCTTATTTTTGAAAATGAACATGCAATCATCAATGTGTGTTTCTTCAGTTTCTGACAGAGTTGTTGCAAGTCTCTGATGTTTTGCTGTATCATCACTTATGTTCTATTTCAAAGATTCTCCTGTACCCAGAGAATCGCTTAACTTGAAGTACAAAATATTTTACATTATTACCCCTTGGCAAATTTTGCTAGAGGAGTATTGTTGGAGCCTGTGCAGGTTGGGGCATCTGTCCTTTTATACTTCTATAAACCCATGATGACATGAGAACAATTAATGTTCAGGTCAACAAAGTTAAATCATAGATGCAGTGATTTGAAATATTGCACATGTCAGTGACCTTGACCGATATTTCAAGGTCATGTAACCCAATCTCTGAAACCTTGTGAACATGTTTTGTTGAGTAAAAAATAAAGTTTGCTTTACCAAACTTGATCCATGAATGCATCTTACCAGTATCTTGAAATGGTAAGCTTGTCAATGACATCAACATATATTTCAAGGTCATGGGGCCACACCTCTGAAAATAATATAAGCATAATAAGTTGACAACAAATAAAGATAGCATCCCCATACATAAATCATGGATGCAACTTATCAGTGTTTCACAATGGTGACCTTCAAATTGAACTTGACCAACATTTTTAGATCATGGGATCCCAATATTTGAAAATTATTGAAAATTTGTGAGTGTGAAAAGTAGATTATAAGGGGTCTGCAAGAGGTTAAAAACTGTAAAGGACTTAAATTTCTACAGTTATGTTACTTTCTAAAATGCATGAATGTTTTCTGAAAGTATTTCACATGTATAATCTTTAGATGATCTAATAAAAGAAAAAGAAATGTTACTAAGATAATTTTATGGGACTCTTTATGGCAGGGTCACTTCTAAATACATATACACTGTATATAGACACTTGTGGGGCACAGCACAAGGACAAAGTGTCATAAATCCTTGACACACGCCTACAGAAACATGCACTTTGTTGACATGCACCAGCATACATCAGCATGCTAGACACAACTCTACTGTGAACTGTCATAGAAGTCGCCTCTGGGCATGTGTGTATATCATCTGAAATCACACTCACTCCAGTCGGGAGCACATATATTAATCTGTACCACCCTCACTCCAGCGGCAAGGAAATATCAATTTACATTGTTTTTAAATTTGTTTAAGGAAATTATTTATGGAAATCGATAACTTTATACAATATTTTTGACTTGTCTCATTTACTATATACTCACTTATCATTACAATTTTACTTGAGATAAATCACCAACTTTGAAGGGTCCAACTTCAGTGATCTTGAGGGATAAAAATGTGAGTTTTCAAGCATGTTGGAAATATGGCCTACTTCTCTTTAGAAAATAAAATAGCCTGATGATTAATCTCAAGATACAAGGTATACTTGGCTCACCTGCATCACTTCTCATCATAAAATCTCAGTTTATATCTGACTCAAGATATACAAGATTAACAAGTTTAAAATATACAAGAAGGGGATGACATTTTTCTGGTAACAGATACAATATGGCATCCTTGACATTAGGAAGGATGATCGACCTGTGTGACATGTGATTATAAGTTTTTACTGTTTCTTGGTTTCAAAGATGCAGCATAATTGCAGTGTATAGGATAACATTATTACCTCTATCAAAGCCTCCAGAAAAGAGGTCTTTGCAGACATTTTGTCCTAATTAGAAGTGGGGAGATTGACAAAGTTGTGAACTTTGCAGCAGTAATTAGAGATCATTGGATGTGGATGATGACCACTCATTAGGCAAGGTTGTCATATCAAAGCCGAGCTGTTGAGGATTACAAATTGCTTGCGGGGAACTTTTGGCAAAGATAACGGCTTGGTGACCTTCTCAAAGTCACCATCATGCCTACTGATATTATAAGGATGTACCTATAATATCTGTGGGGCTGTGCTCTTTCTGTAAAGAAGAAAATAATTACATATTTCATTTCTTTTTATTTTCCGTACAAGTGTTCAAATTTCAAGTGAATGTTTTCCTGAAGGATCAAGAACATCTTAGAAACCAAATGACGAGGCATTTGTGTGTAGAATATGCAGTGATATTAGAGATTAGTCTATGCATGTTTTGGTCTGTGGATTGTTTTATGTTTTCATGTCATTCGCTTTATGTTTTTGGACAAACCATGCACAAGATCATTATTCATAACAAAAAGCAGACCAAGGCCAACATTGCAATAATGCCCTGATGATGTGACAATGAAATATAAAATTTATTTACCTTTTTTATTTTGTAGATTCTTTTAAGACCTTTTTTTACTTTATAAGAAAATCTTGAAACACACAGAGTATGTCTCAAATGAATATTGTTGTTTTATATTTTGTATCCTTAAATATGTGGATGACTGTAGAATTTTAAAATGATATGGTATTGGAGAAGGGTAATACAGTGATGGAAGTTAAGAACCAACCAACCTCTGCTTATATATATATATATGTATATTCATATTCATATACATGCAGACACATTTTGTGGGTCTGTTTTGATCCCGACATGAAACAATACCCTGATATAAGAAGTGTGCATAGAGGTCAAAGGGAGAAGGCATTGTTAGTACTAATATAATGTTCATCATGTACAAAATGTATACACAGGAGCATGGTGATGATATATTATTGCATGATCCCCTGTGACTTGTAACTGCCCTAGCACTAGGATCTCTCTGTAACACAGAACAAATCCCACCTTAATAGTAATGGACATTTGGATTTTCAACATGTTAATCATGCCCAGGATGAGATAGAACCAACAACAATATGTATTTATATTGTGTCAAAAACTTTTTTTTTTATAATATTTGAAACTTTTTAGGAAACATGCAAATTTTGTTTAACATTTTATTTTACATTTTGTCCTTTTTACAAAAATCATAATTATCTTAGTACACATCATATTTTAATATCAGGTCAGTTCCCAGAGATCATATATTAAGCATGTTATCATACCAATATGAAAATGTAAAAGAAAGAATCCATTTATTTCTTTGTAAAGAGTAGGACATTGGACCCCAATGGTGGGTTAATATAATATCTAATATATCCAATTTTGTGTGGGAAGAGTTTGAAGACCAATCAATTTAAAATCGTTCTCTTTCACAAAATTAGTGAAACTTTCTTTTCGATTTGATTTTGGCCAAATTTTATAGAATTTTGCTTATAGAAATAATTCACATTTGCATACAGGTCTGAATTAAGTTGTAACCAATGTTTAAATGGGATTTATTTTTATTTCATTATGAAAACTTGTTTCATTGATTCTGCTTTGATATGAAAAGATCAGTCTCTGAATACTAGAACATCCTTATTTTGTCAGACACTACTACTAAATATTAAGGATTTTAGGGAAATCCACTGATTCCAAGTAATATTGTGCAGTGAACACTTTATGTAGAATCTCTAGTGAAACTTACCAAAGCCGATCGAAAAAGAGATTTATAGAATCAAGGAAAATTTAGGAAAAGAAAGAAGTGGATTTAAGGCTTTGCTTCTGATTAGCACTGCCACATGTAGATTGATGCTATTGATTTGACAATGAGGCCCCAAATTGGATGGTGGTGCACGGCTGGAGATTCTGGGCCGATAAACGATTGTAGTGGACTTCCAAGGCAGACATGGGATAACTTTTGTTCCTGTAAAGTTATAAAGGGGTAGTAATAATTGTCTGCTTTGGTGATGGGTGATAATAGGAGATAAAAAGACCACTTCCTATAATGAGTGCAGCCGGACCTTGTGTCTGCAGAAAATCATTTGCTAGATGCTGATTGGTCAATTTAGGTAGATGTTGATCCACATTAATGTGGAGAGAGGATTGTTTACAAGGTGTTTTATTGCCCCAGTGTCAGTCAAAAAGCAATGAATCAACATCAAGTATTTTTGGGATGAAGATTATTTTGGTCTTAATATGGAAAGTCCAAAAGTTTCACCAAGGCCACTGAATATCAAACAGAAGAAGTCCTTTGACATCAAACCAGATAATGTACATTACATTATTTTACAATATATCAGCAATTTTTTATACATAAGATTTAAGTATAAGGCCAATTTTCAAATATGCATCAGTGAGAGGTAAAATCCCAGAAAACAACAAACTATGTAGCTTCAAAGTGCAAGGTGAGGGGAGGGCAGTTAAGGTATAGATTTGTACTGGGCCAGGATTAGCTGCTTGTTACCACTAGGGGTAGTGGTGTACATGTTTGTGTTGTAAAGAACTCAGCAGCTGACAGTTTGTACTATGATATTGCTTTTCCCAGCACCGAGTTGATCACTGGCTTTATCAGACCTATCCCTGCCCGGCGCCTCTCATTGCTGGCCAAGGGGGGTCACTTGTTAGATTGGCCGACTGATTCAATTGGAGCAGGCCATATATTTAGTCTTAAATGCACTTTTGAAAGAAAGTGGCTCTCAGAGGGATTTGCAGGAAACATTTGTTGGAACTGGTGTCAGGGTTAAAATGGAGTGAAGTATGTCGAGGGGCTTATTAGATGCCGGAAGTAGCTCTTTTCTGTCCCAGTACCGTCAGCCAGCTTGTCATCGACAGACTCCAGTTAAGGTGCAATGAGGAGGTGGCAATGGCACAACAAAGGATGCAAGGGCTGGAAAAATGCACGCCCAAACCTTGCCCAAGCCTCCCCCAAACACACTCCAAGTCGTGAAAATGTGCAAATAAAATTTAGTAGAACTGGCCTGCAGCTGGCCGAGTTGTTGAGCACTTCCTGTTTGCAGCTCTGTTTATAAGGGTATCTCATGAGTAGACAAGCTTTGATGTCTTCAAGTGCTGCCACCTTGAGGCAGCGTTTGAATTTCATTATTTATTTATCTCATTTTACCCATCATATGTTGATGCAAAAATAGGTTGGAAGCTGATAGGATATATGTGAAAATCATTTTGAAAAATGAATGGAAGTTTTCTATTTCAAGAGAAAAAAATATGTCTACAGGAAAATATATAAAAAAGCTTCAGATAGATGGACATTGCATAATATTTTCAGATTGACCTCACAAATTGTACATGATTGACCTCACACATTGTACATGAACCACAGGCATGATCCTGTGTTCACTGATAAAAGATTCCAAAAAGAATTCAAGTAAGATACAGATAGTGCAGACCAAGATAGATGGAGAATGTGAGGTGAGTTGGTAGTGTCTCAAGTTTATAGTGAGTTGGTGATATTAACCCTATTTTGGTGAATTGTTTGTGCCTTTCTTTCATAGTTCGTTTGTTGGTCACTCAATTGATATAATACATTAGTAGGAGGTATGTCATCGTACAAAGAGTTGTATCAGTTGGGAGGTGGCTTGAATATAAAATATGAGGTGAGTTGGTGGTGTGTCACTTTATGAACTAGGTGAGTTGGTGCTATCTCATCTTATAGAAAGAATTTCATCCGATATATTGGATGAGCTGGTAGTGTGTGACCTTGATTGATGAGTTAGTGATGTGTGACCTTGATGGATAGGTGAGTCAGTCAGCAGAAGGCAGCAGAGGGCATACCACCCAATGTGAGTTGGTGATGTGTGACCTTGATGGATAGGTGAGTCAGTCAGCAGAAGGCAGCAGAGTGCATACCTCCCAATGTGAGTTGGTGATGTGTGACCTTGATGGATAGTTGAGTCGGTCAGCAGAATGTTGTTACAAGGCAGCAGAGGACATACCTCCCAATGTGAGTTGGTGATGTGTGACCTTGATGGATAGGTGAGTTGGTCAGCAGAATGTTGTTACAAGGCAGCAGAGGGCATACCACCCAATGTGAGTTGGTGATGTGTGACCTTGATGGATAGGTGAGTTGGTCAGCAGAATGTTGTTACAAGGCAGCAGAGGGCATACCTTCCAATGTGATCACATTGACATGCTAGGCATGCCCGCCGTCAGGACTTCTCATGAAAATTAGGTTCAGTGGCGCTCAATTTGGTTTTATTGTAAGAGAGTGGGAGCCTTCCCATAAAAGTTTAATACACCTTCTTATTTTGCCTGCCCCAGAAGCCCCGTGTCATTTAGTCCGCTCGGCTTTTGACTCGGCTCTTGAGGACAACACGGTCTTTGAAATCGGACTGCACGGACCAATTCTGGTGTCAACCCACACCAAGCAGGTTTGATCAGAAGAAGCAATCTTTGACGGGCAGCTTTTCAAAAGTAAAGTTTGTTTCGAGTCAAGCGCACAAATGTGCACTGATTGGACGTGTGTGGATTAATATGGTGTAGATAGCCGGAGGTGATAATCTTATTTGACTGATAACCGTGTCCACTCGGCCGGCTTGATTATACCGTTCAGTAGCGTCCAGTGTGTGTAATCTTCACCTATTCATTGCCACCCTAAAGATGCCAAACTTGTTACTTGAGGAACGCAGTCACGTTGACTCGTCGGGGAGGGATCAAGCGGGGTGGGAAGAGCAGTACCCCTCCACCACTAGCGCCCCCTGCACCTAATATTCCCACAATGCCAAATCACCATATATCCAGAGGCAACGTGAGATACACTGCAACTTTGATTTGGACACTACAATTTTTTTTTGTCTTTTTTATATCAGAGATGTAAATTAGCTAATTGCGTTAGGTTTAGATTGGCGTGGCCTCGCGCCTGGCATGGTTTCATGCCAGGCCCCGCATGATGAATATCAATAGGATCAAACAATAGAGGTAAATATTTTCTCTGAGGACCCATTGATTCTGCCTGTCCTGCATGTATTAGGTGGCACTCACAATTGTCTATATCACATTTCCGCATGTTTTGTAAAGAAAATTACCTCAGCCGGGCAACGGCGGATCTGCTTTGCTTCCACTAATTTGGGACTGGTAAAAATTGGCAGGTTGGACAATGTGTTTTGTGGCTGGGGTTTTGTGGTGTGAATTGGCAGCCATTGATTTAAAAAAGAAAGTCAGACTGTTGTAGGGTGCAGAATGCTCTAGAACCACAAATCTATCCACAAGTAAAGCAATCTTGTTTAATATAAGGGACCAGAATGTCTAGTTTAGTGGAATGCACTAGAACCTTAAACTGGGTCTTATAGAAAGGTGGACTAGTTCAGTGGAATGCACTAGAATCTTAACCCACAAGAAAGCTAGTCTGGTTCAATAGAATGCACTAGAATCTTAACCCAAAAGAAAGCTAGTCTGGTTCAATAGAATGCACTAGAATCTTAACCCACAAGAAAGCTAGTCTGGTTCAATAGAATGCACTAGAATCTTAACTCACAATAAAGCTAGTCTGGTTCAATAGAATGCACTAGAATCTTAACCCAAAAGAAAGCTAGTCTGGTTCAATAGAATGCACTAGAATCTTAACCCAAAAGAAAGCTAGTCTGGTTCAATAGAATGCCCTAAAATCTTAACCCAAAAGAAAGCTAGTCTGGTTCAATAGAATGCACTAGAATTCTAAACGGGGTCTCAAGCGTAAGGTGGTCCAGTTCAATAGAATGAACTGATTCTCTACACTGTTCCACAGGTAAGGCTTATCTATAATATGTGTGAACTTGTTTATTCCCATTGCCACCGTGAGAACGTGACCACACGCTGTACACTGACATTTCTCCCACAGTGAGAAATAGATGTAAAGCAAAGTTACACAAAGCTCGCAACCAAGTTTTTTTTAAAAAAAGAAGGAAATTTGTAAGGCATTATGGCAAAGCTGAGCTGTCTTCAATTTAGCAGGGAATTATTGTTGGTAGTTTTTTCAGTGCAGAGACATTAGTGTGGCTGTCATCGTGGTGCACACACCTCCTCACTAATCCCAGGATTCCGACAACTCAACGCTCATAGGTTAATGGATTATGTGTTTCATGCCTACCCGGGAGACATCACTGAAACATCACATGTCATATGTTTTTCACACCTCTGTGAATAACATGATTATCAAATAGATTCTTTCAAAATACAAACTTGCATATGTTATTTTTTTATATATAAAAAGATATCATCTTCAGTCCATATTGATATGACTGTATGATTATCTAATGGTTGAATATAAAACAATTGTTCCTTTTGACCCAAATATCTTTTGAGAGTAAATTTAATCTTTAATAAAATAAAAGGTTTACAATCTTTTTTATCAGTTACGCAGATGAAACCATAATGAACATAAATTTTGAAGTCATAATCTGCTTCATGTCATCTTCATCACAAAAAATGGATCTTCAATTAGTTTTTTCATTTTAAGATTAATCACTATTTTAAATGCTCTCACCTTAGACTACTTAGTTAAAATGGACCTCAAGTAGTATGCTTAAATGGTAGCTAACTGAGAGTTTCTGGAATAGTCAAAAGTGATCAAATATAGTGTTACGGTGGCCTGAAGTAACATACTTTCAACATACCAACTAATTGATTTTATTTTTAATGCCCTTGGATTAAAATACTTCAGATAATCAAAATTAACATAAGTAATATTGATAGATACTAACTTGTTCTGACCTTTTTTCTTTAACATTTTAGACAAGCGAATTATTCCTAAATTTTACCTAACAGAGAAATGAGAAATAAAATAGAGAAATAAATTTGCCATGGCCTTTAACAATATATGTGAGAACCACACGTTTAAGAACCGCAGTCTTTAAGCCTGAGTAGAGGAATGGCCAGCGCTCTGCAATTATACCAGAAAGATTTAGTATTACATCACTTGAATTAAGGGCGGACCTCAAAGGAAGACACATACTCAACAAGGACAACAAGTCAACTTTGCCTCAGCCTGGCGAGGTGTGTCACAACTCAACGATCTCTGCATCTGTTCCCACAAGAGATATATATCCCTCATCACAGCATGCCATCTCCTGCACTAAGGCCTCCATTAGCAGACGTTTGTTCTCCCCGACAGGCTATCCATTCCTCATTGTATTAAAGGTACAGGGTTATATTTTGACAAAGCACACCGATGGAGGTCTTTTTTTGTCTTTTACCTTATACATATTTGAGAGGACTTCTCTTTTAGTATTAGTTAGAATTATATACGAAGCCTTGAAGTTCTTGTCTCGGTCTCATATTGATGTAAACTGCTCTTGTTTTTCTTTTATAGATAATGTTGTCCCCTTAAAATGGGAGATGTTAGATGGAGTGTGTCAGGTTTTATTTGGTCGTATATTTGGCAAGAATGGATGGTCAGTGATGCAGGGTATGTCACCTGACATATATCTACTCATGTGGCGCCATCTTTCTTGTTTGCCTCTTTAGTTTTGGTACAAGCTACTTCCAAGTGTTGAAGCTATATTGTTGAACTAAGCGACAGAAAAAGCCTTTTATAATTAAGTATTTCAATTTTATTTTGTGGCTCATGACAATATCAGGCATATCTATTTAACCTAATAAAGGTTATTTTCTAATTCCAAAGAATGTTGTTTTAGTTTTGGGGGATCAAATTCAAAACTTAACTATTTTATTTTGTAATTTAACCTCATGATTATAGAATGTTACTTAAGTATATTTGCATTGCATACTTGTCAAGATTTGTTATCTAAAGCTGAAGTTGTTTAATTTGATGTAGTTTTTCACTTGTGATCAATGACCTTGAGTCATTGACCTAGAATGCCTAGGGGGAGGTTAAGACCCTCTGTGCCTTTGAGCAGTGGGCATCCTGTTAGAAGTAGCACACTTTTATTGCATGTGAGAAAAAATCTTGTTTGAAAAAATGTGTTCTGATACAATGCAAATATTGTTGCTTTAATTGGGGAAAACCTAGATATGTAGCATTTTTTGTTTCTTTTACACATGGGTTTAATTAATCACTCCAAAAGCAGTTCGTTGTTTCTGACTTGATGGCCACAACATAGAAATATTTGGCAGTTATTCAAAATTACCAAGTTCAATGCCCATAAACAGCCATCTTTGCAGTCAGAAATATACACACATGCCTTTAATCAGACTGAAAAGGTAAATATTTCCAAGAATCATCTTCTGAAGTGGAAATGTATTAGACAATCGCATCCATAACCAGAGAAGTAGACCCCATTCTTTAACGAACTACTGACGTTTTTTTTATCACTCTTATTAAGAACAGGAAAGTCTTCAAGTCTTCTACACTTTGATTAGCCACTCGTAAAATTGATCATTGGCAAAGGAGCCAAAAAAGAAACGACATGTGCTTGCCAATAGTGCGACAGTGATATGCTATTATCTGAGTAAATAATGGAAAAAAGCCTTGTATCTGAGATACACAGAATACAGGCCTTCATTTTGACCAAATCCCAACACAATACGTCAGATATATGATTCATCATATTGACTTATTTGAAACCTTTCTGATATATGATATATGATGCCCAATATAGAATTACCGCACTCTGTCAAGGCCCCCTATGTCAAATAGCTTCATGATATGGAATATTTGTGAGATTAAAAGCGAAAACCGAATCCAAGGTTTGCACATGTGGGTTTTGTAATGCAGAGGAATGTCAGAACATTTTCAATTAGTACTCGGGACTTCGCTGCCAACAGGTAGACAATTGGATCTGTTCTCGCAGGTTGGCAGGAGTATTCAGGTCGGAGTGTGGGAGTCCAAATCGGGACAGAATACACTGCCTGGGTGAGTCGGACAAGCAGTCAAAGTTTGCAATATTAATGTAGCACATTGTTATGTGTCGGGAGAGGCTGTTGATGTAGATGGGGGGTGGTAGGGGGCCCACTCCGCGATGTGTGCAACCGGGATCCGTGTTCAGCCGAGTACACTTCCAAAACAAGTGTCATCTTCGCTGATGGAAGCATTGCGTGGCTGCTACACATAACGCCAGTTGCCACATACTTAATCGCATGGTGGATTCACAACATCTGATTACTCCTGGGGGCTGTAGCGATCCGGCAAGCCAAAGGTGCCAACTGCCGAGCCTCAAACACACACAAACCCTGATCCATGCTACCATCTAACCACAGATCTAACTCCATGCCTTATCATTATCAGCTGGCTTTGTGCGGTCATTATACAGCAAACTGGTCTCGTAGATATATTTCAAAGTCTACTGAGGTAAAATGCCCCGCAGTGAAAGATGCGAGTTGAATCTATACCACGTCCATTTCAGGCATGAGGAAGTGGACATGTGAGTCACCTATCAAAGCTGAAGGCTCCCTTGAGACGCAAACTTCACCAAGAAAAGTCAAATGGATGCCATGTTCAAAGGTCAACCAAAGGTCATTGCGTGGTGGCCTTCAGACTAATTACCGGCACTAATTCTTGATTTGCGCTAGAGGAACGCCTTGCCCACGTCAGTTACTCATGTCTGAGAAAAAAAACGATAAACACAATTTGGGGTTAAATACTTGGTCTGAGAAAGATCATCTGTGACAATGCAACAGGTAACACTGAGAATGGCAAGAATAGTTCTATAATTCTTGGTCACTAGTTCTTTTTTTGTAAATAATTTTATTAGGTTATTTGAGACACCACAAATGGAATTATCTTAAATTATCTCAAGGATCAATATCAAAGCTTTTGAATTTTAGCAAAATCATTTATGAATAAAAACAAATTGAAAAATAAAAAAAATGAAAAATTCACTAAAAATGTCCCAGCCACTTTGAATCAGTTTAAGCCCATATATTAACTGTCATTATCTCAACTTTTGCCTTTTATTTTCTAAATTTCATTTTTTTTTATTTTATGAAAATATTTTACTATGTTGCATACAGTGATGATTAATGCAAAATATCAAGGTGTGGCGTTCAGAGCTATTGTCGCTGTGAAAAGAACACCATTGAATATGAGGCCATTCAGTAGGTGTGAAAGGCACAAAAAGCCACTCTCTGTAACATCTATATCATTATCTTGTGTTTCATCAGGCTACCATATTGCCCTGCTAATCGCTCATGTGGTTAAACATGCTTGTCTGGCCCCCCTGAGTTAGACATTGGGGTGAACGCTCATAATGCTTGCCGTCTGAGTCTCTCGACTTGTAGCATTGTTCTGTCAGCATCCAGGCTTTATCATTGTCTTTCAGGGAGTCTTTAGAAGGCCGATAAACACCGAGGCAGGATGAGCTGCAACTCTCAGCGGACGAAGCATATCCCTGGTCTTATCAGCATTGTGGCTGCTATTTGGACGTATGTCACTGCCAGTTGACCGCCGATATATCTTTTAACATTGAGCTCTCGGTTCTTCATCATCCACCGAGACTGGAGGACACCGATAGGCTGAGGTCGGACTGCGACCCTATTGAGGTAAGATATCCAAATCAAAACTGCTCTCTCAAGATCCAAACAAACCCAGATGAATTCGCAATCTACGGGGATTCATGCTGGGCTTTATTTGATGAGAACACGAATGAAAACCTCAAAAAAGGCTTGCGAAAGCTAGTTGATATGTTTGCCTGGGGGTGTATCTGTGATTACGTATCACATGTTGAGCTTGCTTTCCTATGATGATGGGCCTAAAGGACTCGACTCACTCTCTTGTGGGATTTGGTCATATTTGCTGCTGACATCTGAGCATGAGCTCTTCCAGAATACTGTACCCACAAAGGGAGGGAATTGATCGCAAGCGGCACAGTTTGTTTTAAAGCAAACAAGTTTATCTGAAAGCACACATATTCATGTACATTTTACTGCATGGGAGTTTAAAAATGGTGGCTGTCGGATTCGAACCCACCACATCCCGACCTTGACCCCTTGACCTAAATGATGAGTGGCTGGACTAGTCCAGTGTTTTACAAACTAAGCTAGTGGTTTCTATATCACCCGCACCGGTACTTTTATTTTTCATTTCTCTGATTCTCCGGTTGTCTAGATATTCAGAAAACAGTGCTGGATTTTAGCGTGTAAGGAATAAGCTTAGATGGGACCCTTCTCCTGATGATCAGGTCAACAGTGTCCCATCAAACTGACGTGACACATTAATACAAATCGTTTGTCCTCAGATTCAGCATGTTTATCTTACAAGGCAAGTTTAATCTGATTGTCAAAGTTTGGCAAGCACAGCCAGTCTGTTGAGAAGCAAGCACTCCCCAGATAGCAAAACCAAGTCAGTATATTTGTCATTTTCTGCCGAGAGGCACCTGTCAAATATTTGTGGATGAGCTTAGTTCCAAGATATAATGTCTCTATGATATATATGTCACAGTACATTACATATATCTCCTCACAGTTTTCTCTAAAGTTTAAATGTTGCATCAAACATGTTTTACCATCATCATTTAGGAATAAATACATAATGATTGTGAATGAAACCAAGTGGAACAATATTTTTTCAGCATAAATTCTGTGAATTTTCTTTTTTAGGCAATGCTTAGTAAGGAGACGTGCATACCCCGCCATATTTAATTTTATCAAATGCTGTAAAGAAGACAATAGAATGGCAATCACTAGAAAGAAACCTGAACTGTACATGTTGACATAAGGACATAACCTGTCCATTTTGCATTCCCCACGAATAGGCTCAATGGCTTAAACGGAGTTAGAGTTGCAGCATCCCTATATACAGTGTGTGATATCCTGAGCTAACACGCGTACCAACATCGTAATCTTGTAAGCAATTTGTACGTGGCAATAACAAGACACAGAACCTGATACAATAAGCAGACAGTAAAAAACAAGATAAATCTGTATAGCTCTCTCATGTGCTTGCCTCTCTTGATATTGATATATCGTCCGTGAGACGCTGCACAAGGAATTAAAGAAAATTATCAATTTATAGCTGTATTGTAACTCCATGTTATTGACCGTCTTGATTGTGCTGCTTGTTTTTGCCTCAGAATTAGAAGTTTTGATTGCTCTGATTTGGACATGATATTTTGCATGCTTTAGAGACACTGAATGCTGATTATTCACAAAAGCTGAACCCTCATAGACACCAAGTGCTGAACATTTACATCTGTTGAAATCTTGTAGGCCGCACTAACAGTTGAACAGTCAACAGTCAAACATGTACCAGGTGTATGGTGGAATTACTGATGGTATAAATACTGCTGTCATTCAGGCATGAATCTGTCCGGAAATATTCATGCTACTTGGACACCATACTTTTATACATGATTCAGTTCTGAGCATTCATGCTACTTGGACACCATACATCTATACATGATACAGTTCTTAGCATTCATGCTACTTGGACACCATACATCTATACATTATTCAGGTCTGAGCATTCATGCTACTTGGACACCATACTTCTATACATGATTCAGGTCTGAGCATTCATGCTACTTGGACACCATACTTCTATACATGATACAGTTCTGAGCATTCATGCTACTTGGACACCATACTTCTATACATGATACAGTTCTGAGCATTCATGCAACTTGGACACCATACTTCTATACATGATTCAGGTCTGAGCATTCATGCTACTTGGACACCATACTTCTATACATGATTCAGTTCTGAGCATTCATGCTACTTGGACACCATACTTCTATACATGATACAGTTCTGAGCATTCCTGCTACTTGGACACCATACTTCTATACATGATTCAGGTCTGAGCATTCATGCTACTTGGACACCATACTTCTATACATGATTCAGGTCTGAGCATTCATGCTACTTGGACACCATACTTCTATACATGATACAGTTCTGAGCATTCATGCTACTTGGACTCCATACTTCTATACATGATTCAGGTCTGAGCATTCATGCTACTTGGACACCATACTTCTATACATGATACAGGTCTGAGCATTCATGCTACTTGGACACCATACTTCTATACCTGATACAGGTCTGAGCATTCATGCTACTTGGACACCATACTTCTATACATGATACAGTTCTGAGCATTCATGCTACTTGGACTCCATACTTCTATACATGATTCAGGTCTGAGCATTCATGCTACTTGGACACCATACTTCTATACATGATACAGGTCTGAGCATTCATGCTACTTGGACACCATACTTCTATACATGATACAGGTCTGAGCATTCATGCTACTTGGACACCATACTTCTATACATGATACAGTTCTGAGCATTCATGCTACTTGGACACCATACTTCTATACATGATTCAGGTCTGAGCATCCATGCTACTTGGACACCATACTTCTATACATGATTCAGTTCTGAGCATTCATGCAACTTGGACACCATACTTCTAAGTCAGTTCTGAGCATTCATGCTACTTGGACACCATACTATTTTTGGTACTAGCATACCACACTTCTTGAAATGTGTCAGTTTTGAATGTTCACGATATGAATGTACTATACTTCTTGAACATGTATGGTACATATGGTTCTGAACAAATATGGTACTACATGTAGTATACCACACCTCTTAGTCAGTCCTGTACATAAATGGGACTAGTATGCCATACTTCTTAGTCAATCCTGTACATATATGGTACTAGTATGCCACACTTCTTAGTCAATCCTGTACATAAATGGTACTAGTATGCCACACTTCTTAGTCAATCCTGTACATAAATGGTACTAGTATGCCACACTTCTTAGTCAATCCTGTACATAAATGGTACTAGTATGCCACACTTCTTAGTCAATCCTGTACATAAATGGTACTAGTATGCCACACTTCTTAGTCAATCCTGTACATAAATGGTACTAGTATGCCACACTTCTTAGTCAATCCTGTACATATATGGTACTAGTATGCCACACTTCTGGACATGAATCAATCCTGTAAATATATGTCTATGGTACTAGTATGATACACTTCTGGACATGAGTCAATCCTGTACATATATGTATATGGTACCAGTATGCCACACTTCTGGACATGAGTCAATCCTGTACATATATGTATATGGTACTAGTATGATACACTTCGCGACATGAGTCAATCCTGAATATGTGTAGTGCCTGTATATCATATTTTTAGACGATTCAGTCCGGAACATGTATGTTAGTACACACCACACTTCCCTGACATGACTCAATCATAAACATTCACGGTACATGCATACCACACTTCAAGGTGCAACAAGGTCAAGTCATTCAATAAAATATTTTAATACTGCACTTCTAAGCATAATTCAGTTTTGTCAGTTTTGTATACATGTATAAACCACACTTCCAGGCATAATTATGTCAAGTCATTAAATAAAATAGGTGCACCACACTTTTAGCCATAATTCAGTGACATTCAACAGCATATGTATATTTTATTCTCAGACATGAGTCAGTACAGACAGAGCTGGTGTATTTTGATCAACATGTTTGCATCAGTTTGCGGCAGTCACTGCCTTGTTATACAATTAGTGAGGATATTAGTGTTATTATGCAGTATGGAGTCATTACAAGGGGAATTACAGCATACAGGGAGACTACTTCAGACTGCTCTTGTCCCAAGTGACTCTGCTTCAGAAACTCTGGTGGTATTTTAACCCTAAGTATGCCTTAAATATTCATTCCATATAATTTTCTGACTCAAGTTGGATTTTCTTTGTTTTTATGACAAGAGTACAACTGATTTCTGCAAAGAAAACCATAAAGTCAAGAAGGTGTACCAGAAAGTAAAAGCAATCCTTGCTAAAGTTAAATTGTGTATTATCACTCACCAGATTAGATGTGTACTCTGACAATTAACCCACAAATCACATATTTATATTTATTAGGATTATTTAATGATCCAGATATTAAGATTACAAGCCCAAACAACAGCCTATTAACGTTTATTACATCGTGGGGAAGATAGAGGGAATTGTTCACATTGTGGGGAAGATAAAGGGGATTGTTCACATTATGGGGAAGATAGACGGGATTGTTCACATCATGGGGAAGATAGAAAGGATTGTTCACATCATGGGGAAGATAGAGGGGATTGTTCACATCATGGGGAAGATAGAGGGGATTGTTCACATCATGGGGAAGATAGAAGGGATTGTTCACATTATGGGGAAGATAGAGGGGATTGTTCACATCGTGGGGATGATAGAGGGGATGGTTCAGATCATGGGGAAGATAGAAGGGATTGTTCACATCATGGGGAAGATAGAGGGGATTGTTCAGATCATGGGGAAGATAGAGGGGATTGTTCACATTATGGGGAAGATAGACGGGATTGTTCACATTATGGGAAAGATAGAGGGGATTGTTCACATTATGGGGAAGATAGAGGGGATTGTTCACATCATGGGGAAGATAGAAGGGATTGTTCAGATCATGGGGAAGATAGAGGGGATTGTTCACATTGTGGGGATGATAGAGGGGATGGTTCAGATCATGGGGAAGATAGAAGGGATTGTTCACATCATGGGGAAGATAGAGGGGATTGTTCAACACAAGGGGAAGATAGAAGGGATTGTTCACATCATGGGGAAGATAGAAGGGATTGTTCAACACAAGGGGAAGATAGAAGGGATTGTTCACATCATGGGGAAGATAGAGGGGATTGTTCAGATCATGGGGAAGATAGAGGGGATTGTTCACATCATGGGGAAGATAGAGGGGATTGTTCACATCATGGGGAAGATAGAGGGGATTGTTCACATCATGGGGAAGATAGAGGGGATTGTTCAGATCATGGGGAAGATAGAGGGGATTGTTCACATCATGGGGAAGATAGAGGGGATTGTTCACATCATGGGGAAGATAGAGGGGATTGTTCACATCATGGGGAAGATAGAAGGGATTGTTCACATTATGGGGAAGATAGAGGGGATTGTTCACATCGTGGGGATGATAGAGGGGATGGTTCAGATCATGGGGAAGATAGAAGGGATTGTTCACATCATGGGGAAGATAGAGGGGATTGTTCAGATCATGGGGAAGATAGAGGGGATTGTTCAGATCATGGGGAAGATAGAGGGGATTGTTCACATTATGGGGAAGATAGACGGGATTGTTCACATTATGGGAAAGATAGAGGGGATTGTTCACATTATGGGGAAGATAGAGGGGATTGTTCACATCATGGGGAAGATAGAGGGGATTGTTCAGATCATGGGGAAGATAGAGGGGATTGTTCACATCGTGGGGATGATAGAGGGGATTGTTCACATTATGGGGATGATAGAGGGGATGGTTCAGATCATGGGGAAGATAGAAGGGATTGTTCACATCATGGGGAAGATAGAGGGGATTGTTCACATCGTGGGGATGATAGAGGGGATGGTTCAGATCATGGGGAAGATAGAAGGGATTGTTCACATCATGGGGAAGATAGAGGGGATTGTTCACATCATGGGGAAGATAGAGGGGATTGTTCACATCGTGGGGATGATAGAGGGGATTGTTCAGATCATGGGGAAGATAGAGGGGATTGTTCACATCATGGGGAAGATAGAAGGGATGGTTCACATCATGGGGAAGATAGAAGGGATTGTTCACATTATGGGGAAGATAGAGGGGATTATTCACATCATGGGGAAGATAGAGGGGATTGTTCAGATCATGGGGAAGATAGAGGGGATTGTTCACATTATGGGGAAGATAGACGGGATTGTTCACATTATGGGAAAGATAGAGGGGATTGTTCACATTATGGGGAAGATAGAGGGGATTGTTCACATTATGGGGAAGAGAGAGGGGATTGTTCACATCGTGGGGAAGATAGAGGGGATCGTTCACATTATTGGGAAGATAGAGGGGATCGTTCACATCATGGGGAAGATAGAGGGGATTGTTCACATTATGGGGAAGATAGAGGGGATTGTTCACATCATGGGGAAGATAGAGGGGATTGTTCACATTATGGGGAAGATAGAGGGGATTGTTCATATTATGGGGAAGAGAGAGGGGATTGTTCACATCATGGGGAAGATAGAGGGGATGGTTCACATCATGGGGAAGATAGAGGGGATTGTTCACACCGTGGGGAAGATAGAGGGGGTCATTCACTTAATATGGGCATCTCTTCATTGAAAAAAAGTTCTTTGTATAAATCAGTTAATTTTTTGCAAAAAAGGTGTTTTGTGTTAATCATGTAAATTCCTAAAAATATTGGTGGTATCTGTGTTTCTTGTTTTACATCATAATATCATTTCTTTTGTGGATAAAAATATCTTGCTAAGAATGGAGGTCATTGGGCTTAATTCTAATTTAATTCCTGACACCACACTTTTATTTTTAGTAACTGTCATGAATACAAGTCTCACCAACACTTCATGATATTCTTAATATATCTTGTTACAATTTAGTGAGAGTTTGCTGTGAATAATTTTCATGGAGATGTTAATTTTGAAAACCAACAAATGGCATCAGTGGTAGACAAGGTCCAGATCAGGAATATCACTCAGAGACAGGGTACCAGTGGTAGACCAGGTCCAGATCAGGAATATCACTCAGAGACATGGTACCAGTGGTTGAACAGGTCCAGATCAGGAATATCACTCAGAGACATGGTACCAGTGGTTGAACAGGTGCAGATCAGGAATATCACTCAGATACATGGTACCAGTGGTTGAACAGGTCCAGATCAGGAATATCACTCAGAGACATGGTACCAGTGGTTGAACAGGTGCAGATCAGGAATATCACTCAGAGACACAGTACCAGTGGTAGACCAGGTCCAGATCAGGAATATCACTCAGAGACATGGTACCAGTGGTTGAACAGGTCCAGATCAGGAATATCACTCAGAGACATGGTACCAGTGGTTGAACAGGTCCAGATCAGGAATATCACTCAGAGACAGGGTACCAGTGGTAGACCAGGTCCAGATCAGGAATATCACTCAGAGACATGGTACCAGTGGTTGAACAGGTGCAGATCAGGAATATCACTCAGAGACACAGTACCAGTGGTAGAACAGGTCCAGATCAGGAATATCACTCAGAGACACAGTACCAGTGGTTGAACAGGTCCAGATCAGGAATATCACTCAGAGACACGGTACCAGTGGTAGTACAGGTCCAGATCAGGAATATCACTCAGAGACACAGTACCAGTGGTTGAACAGGTCCAGATCAGGAATATCACTCAGAGACACGGTACCAGTGGTAGTACAGGTCCAGATCAGGAATATCACTCAGAGACACAGTACCAGTGTTATGACATGGCACACAAACTTGGAAGTTAAGGAAGAGTGATTGAAATGACACTGCATTTTAGTAATAGTAAAGTAGTGCATATAACTTGCTGCGCTATTGGTGTCATGTTTCTACCTGTGGAAAATGGTTGTGGGAGTGGTCAAGATAGACATTTATGGTTGGCCTATTTGCACACTCCACCAGAGGGCAGATTGTGGACAGTTTGTGGTGTCACAGTCAGCATCACATCCTTCTTTGCTCAGGAAGAGATTCTCGGACCTAATCTTCTGAGGAGGACAGGCTCGTTGGTCGTCTATTATCAGCTCCCCCTAGAGGCAGCAAGGGATAATATTGCAAGAAAGAGCTCTCATCTGATGATAGACTTTTAACAGAAATTAGTTGAAAGCCATTAGGCTTACTAATTTTAGAAATTCTTCAGATGCAATCTCAAGTTTAAAAATTCTCTTTGAATGAAGATTTTCAAGATTTATGTAGAAAAAAATATAACAGTAAAGCAGACATTATCTTAACACAGAGATAACGTTCACAAACATATTAAATAAAATCACTTGTGAAAAGTATGAAGTTAATCTATACCTTGAATTAGTGAAGAATGTGGACCAAATTTTGTATAATAATTATCTGCGGATTGGATTAACAGGATTTATTTAGAAAAGAAACCCATTTACATGGAGAACAGACATATTAAAGCAATTTTATGGTGAAATTCTAGAACTAAACTTTATCTGGACTTTGAGTTATAAGAAAAAAATGGCACATGTTCGCATTACAGCTGTATCTCATATTAATGATGGTCATGCCTCTGTGTCATGTCTGATTGTTGTTTTAGGCAAGTTAGAGGCAAATATTGGTAATTACCATTTAGTTAAATTTCCTTTCCAACCGAGCAATTGTTTTGTATATAGCAAAGTATGAATCACTATATCCAGAAAGAGCAGAGCATTTAACACCAGTGGCAGGCAGACTTCTATTGTCACTAACATAAAAGACTGGCTTTACACTCTTACAAGAGAACAGGAAGAAAAATTGGGATGCAAAGAGTTAGGTGTAAGCACTGAAGAGACTCAGCTGTGCCAGTGAGATTCAACTTAGGTAGTTATCAAGATGCCAGCCAGCCAATCTGCATAACAATGAAATACCATACATATTTTACAAGGCGATAGGACAGACAGAAAGCTGAGATACTTTCACGGTAAGCTGAGATGGGAGAGGTGGAAATAAACTGAACAATAGTGGCCATGGAGATCAAAAGTTTAATTGTGCAAGATCAGTCAGGTTTGTGTCATGGCAAATGTTGTAGTGACATTTAAATGTCTGTGCTGCATTTTGCCTCTGCAGAAACTCTAGTACGGTGTCTGAAAACTTGTGTTCACAGTAATATCTCAATAATATATCTGATCTACAATATTTAGCAAACCTACGAATTATGCTCAGGGTGTGAGTAGTATTGGCTGATGATTTATTATTATTCATTTATTTTTTATATTAATTAATGATTCTCATCTTTAGGTGAATATTGAATGAGATTCTTACAGTGCCCATAATTGACATTAAAATGGATATATAAATGGCAAAAAAAGATAATGTTCTCAGAAATGAGCATAATGATTCTTCAACTATAATAGAACAGATTTTGTGGTAAGAACTGTTATTTACATATTTGTTTCAGATAAGGAAACACATTCTGTTATATAATCAGGTCAGATCACAAAGTGGCCCAAAAATATCAATAATCAAAGCTTTAAAAGTTAAAATTCTAAGCAGTCAGATTTGTATGCTTTATTTCAGGATAGATTTAAGAACGTGAGACTTGGAACTTGCTATTATCACCAGCTCACAATCTGTCCTTAACTTATGTAACTGTATACCATTCATATCCACTTACATCTATATATATAATATATATGAATTATTATATATCACAATGACTCATATAACATCTTGAATTACTTTCATCAAAGTCTGGGAAATGGATAAACAAATGAGTCAAAGCACTCCAGATTTGGACAGGTTTAGTGTCATTGAATGTCTGTGTGATATATTAATATTCTCTCCTTCTCATTGTTATAAAAGTAGGTTGCTTTCATCCATTGCATTCTCTTATGAAAAAATTACTGATAGAAATACATTTTGACAAAATCTTGTAATTCTTATGAAGTATTAATACATTGTCAAAATGTGCTTATGCTTGATAAAAATGAGTCCTGTACAAGATTGAGAGAATGTAAAATGGCTGGTCATGACCAGTTACTTGGGTTGAACTAGCTGGCTATTTGACACACAAACACAAAAATTTCTTTTCCAAACTTTTGGACAAACTGTAAGTTGCTATAGGGGGTTGATTTCTAGTGACGAGTCTCACATGGACAACTTGTGACAAGATAATTTGTTGCTTAAGTTTGACACTGTTGGCGCCATTAGACTCTGGCACCATAATTGTCACACATGATTAAACGAGGCAGTGTTAATTCTGTCTGGCAAACTACTTTTTTTTACACTGGTCCCCATTAATACCATGAGGCGAGTCTTGTTTCCTGTTTGTTCCATTAATTTCACTGGCAATTTGTGTTTTTGGTCTGACCCACATAGTCATTTTTTAAATGCATACAGTTCTCAATATTTAATGGTTTCTATTTCCTTAGGACATTATCTTGTCCTTTGTTTAACCTCACACTTTCTGAACATGGAAATTTTGCCATTTTTTACTATGATTCTTCTGCAATCTCCCACAGAGAGTGCTACAAGGCACAACAAGAGATTACAGAATTAGCTTCAATATAAAAGGTGCATTGATCTAGTAATATTTGTATGACAGCATATACAGCATACACCCATAGATCAGCAAATCACTTATCAAAATCTTACAGAAATTCTCTATTTTACAAGGAGGAATATTGAAAATAATAGGTTTGAAAGTGTAAGTCCAATTATGCCACTTGTTTGTGCCACATTGATTAGGTTTGAGAACCGCGTTTGCTGTATGAAAATCGCATCATCTGGCACTTAGAGAGTTAGTGCGTTCTCACAATGACACTAAGTGGGTTAATCAAGAAGAATCATATGAAGCTAAATGGGTCAATTTGGCAGAAGCGGTGGTCAACTTTATGCCATGTCATGGTCAGCTGTTAAGGATTATTGGCATGGATATTGGCCTGACATTCAGTTACAGGCCTCTGTAATGCCCCAATGTATTCCCCCCAATGCCATAATGTCCCCTGATTGTAAATCAATGAAATGCACAATCACGGACCATAAATGTCATAAATTTGCCCAATTTTATCTAGATGGGAATTGACAGATAGAGGGCACTGTGAGAGATATAATATGCTATGGGATGCAAGGAATCCTCATATTTGTAAGTGGCAGCAGAGCCATTGAGCATCCCAAGAAGACAATGGTGTCAGAGCCGGGAGTTCATAAAAAGTGAGGAATATATTAAATATGGACACTTTGCTAGTTGGTCTCTAATTGGTTAAATTGCTGTTCAACCCCTCCATTATTTTGGCTCCCATGATTGGCCGGCAAACTGGATGCTTGTACAATAGTATTAGAAGTATTTTTAGGATGCTAAGGGTTTGTAATCAATCTCACTTGAAGAATAATGAAAGATCAGAAATAATGTTTATTCAGAGGCAATCAAGAAATATCAGAAACAGTGGCTCTGTGAAGCTCAAGAAAGGAACATGCGATATAAGGAACCATGGCCACCACATCTGTAAGAATTATATCAGCAATAGCAGGAACCATGGCCACCACAGCTGTAAGAATGATATCAGCAGTATCAGGAACCATGGCCACCACAGCTGTAAGAATTATATCAGCAGTATCAGGAACCATGGCCACCACATCTGTAAGAATTATATCAGCAGTAGCAGGAACCATGACCACCACATCTGTAAGAATTATATCAGCAGTATCAGGAACCATGACCACCACAGCTGTAAGAATGATATCAGTAGTACCAGGAACCATGACCACCACAGCTGTAAGAATGATATCAGCAGTATCAGGAACCATGACCACCACAGCTGTAAGAATGATATCAGCAGTATCAGGAACCATGACCACCACAGCTGTAAGAATGATATCAGTAGTACCAGGAACCATGACCACCACATCTGTAAGAATTATATCAGCAATAGCAGGAACCATGACCACCACATCTGTAAGAATGATATCAGCAGTATCAGGAACCATGACCACCACATCTGTAAGAATTATATCAGCAATAGCAGGAACCATGACCACCACATCTGTAAGAATGATATCAGCAGTATCAGGAACCATGACCACCACATCTGTAAGAATGATATCAGCAGTATCAGGAACCATGACCACCACATCTGTAAGAATTATATCAGCAATAGCAGGAACCATGACCACCACATCTGTAAGAATGATATCAGCAGTATCAGGAACCATGGCCACCACATCTGTAAGAATTATATCAGTAGTACCAGGAACCATGACCACCACATCTGTAAGAATGATATCAGCAGTATCAGGAACCATGACCACCACATCTGTAAGAATGATATCAGCAGTTTCAGGAACCATGACCACCACATCTGTAAGAATTATATCAGCAGTTTCAGGAACCATGACCACCACAGCTGTAAGAATTATATCAGCAGTATCAGGAACCATGACCACCACAGCTGTAAGAATGATATCAGCAATGGCAGGAACCATGACCACCACATCTGTAAGAATGATATCAGCAATAGCAGGAACCATGACCACCACATCTGTAAGAATTATATCAGCAATAGCAGGAACCATGACCACCACATCTGTAAGAATTATATCAGCAGTATCCGGAACCATGGCCACCACAGCTGTAAGAATGATATCAGCAATGGCAGGAACCATGACCACCACAGCTGTAAAAATGATATCAGCAATGGCAGGAACCATGACCACCACAGCTGTAAAAATGATATCAGCAGTATCAGGAACCATGGCCACCACAGCTGTAAGAATTATATCAGCAGTATCAGGAACCATGACCGCCACAGCTGTAAGAATGATATCAGCAGTATCAGGAACCATGACCACCACATCTGTAAGAATTATGTCAGCAATAGCAGGAACCATGACCACCACATCTGTAAGAATTATATCAGCAGTATCCGGAACCATGGCCACCACAGCTGTAAGAATGATATCAGCAATGGCAGGAACCATGACCACCACATCTGTAAAAATGATATCAGCAATGGCAGGAACCATGACCACCACAGCTGTAAAAATGATATCAGCAGTATCAGGAACCATGGCCACCACAGCTGTAAGAATTATATCAGCAGTATCAGGAACCATGACCGCCACAGCTGTAAGAATGATATCAGCAGTATCAGGAACCATGACCACCACATCTGTAAGAATTATATCAGCAGTATCAGGAACCATGACCACCACAGCTGTAAGAATGATATCAGCAGTATCAGGAACCATGACCACCACAGCTGTAAGAATGATATCAGCAATAGCAGGAACCATGACCACCACATCTGTAAGAATTATATCAGTAGTACCAGGAACCATGGCCACCACAGCTGTAAGAATGATATCAGCAATGGCAGGAACCATGACCACCACATCTGTAAGAATGATATCAGCAATGGCAGGAACCATGACCACCACAGCTGTAAGAATGATATCAGCAATGGCAGGAACCATGACCAATAAAGCTCAATCCATGGTGTGTTTATTTCATTTAATTTGATTTAACTCAAAGTTAAAGATCAATATAATTCTCCATAATTGTTACAGGAAATTCAAAGTGGACAAGCAGATTTGATTCAGATCGTTGTAACAATCTTTGATGAATGGAACTTGAAATGTGAATTTCGTAAGGATATAGACAAAGTTACAATTCACAGAGAACTCAATCTAAACCATGACAGAAGTGAAATGAAATCATAATGGCATATCGGAAAATCCACCACTTCTCCCTCATTTCTCCATTCATCTTCTCAATCTCAGGAATTCCATTTCTTTTACTTTGAGGGAGGGGGGTCTCTCCCATATTACCTGCATTGTGTTCAAAGCCAGCCCAGCATGTGTTTTTGACCTTATGTCAGTGATAAGAAATGGGATTGTTTTCTTGCTGCTGATGACCTGTCCTGCAATCAGTTTCATCAACAGATCAATAAATCTATAGAGACACAATTGCAATTTTCTTCTCCTCCTCCTCTCCCCTACATCAGCGATGATGATTCTGCCTTCTTTGATCTCGGGGCTTCTCTGCTGACCAAACCTTTCCCTTTGAATTTGGTAGAGAAAGGAGCCCGTTGCCGCCCCCTGCTGCCGGCGATGCCATGCTTGATGGGCCCTTCTTGTTTCAGCAGCCCTCCTAGCTCCATCATCTACGTGTCATAAGCAACCCCATGGATCCATCAATCGCTGGACAAATCAATGCAGCGATCAGAATTTCACTCCTATTTTGGTCAATACCTCACACTCTTTCCAGGCCCTCCGAGAACTCCAGGCACTACCATTCCTTCTTCAACCAAAGAAGACCAAAAAAGGCTCCCATATTTATGCTCTCCAACTCCGGAGTCTGAAATGTTAAGAGGATAAATCATAATAGACACCTTCTTTACGGTAATTGAGCCAATCTTGGTTCATGCAACATAGTAGACATTTTTTGGGGGTGGCACATGTGTGTTTATTTTAACCCCCTCATCTCTATTGACTCATGCCTCTGCCCTCTGCCGGCCTGGGGTCTGGACTATCTGTCTGACTTTCCATCTGTGCCTGCTGCCATGTCCCGTAGGAGTCAGACTCGACCAATCATTTATCATTCATATGCGGCCCTTCCCTGCCATCTGTGATCTTTTCAGAAAGAGGGACTCGACGACTGAGATTGTTCGGTATTGTCAAGATCAGGCACCACCAACAATATGCACTGATTGACAATAGCAGGCTCGTGCATTCTGTGAATGGTAAATTTAACTTTCACCACTCAGATAGCACACCAGAGATTTGTGAACGGCAGTAATCTGTGGCGCGGTGATCGGGAACCTCCTTCCCGGGCTCAAGTCCGGGGACCTTGTCAAAATGATATGGATGGGCTAATGCCCTCCGCCAGACCTTGCATTGGCGTCAGTCATGATGCATTTGAAACACGTCCCATCTCGGAGGTTGAGAGCCCCCTAGCAGCATTAATCCTCACCTTCTGCCATCAAATTGATGAATCACATTATTAACAGGACCTGGATCAAATACATGCTCTATTACTGTTTTATTTTGCGAGGATCTGTCATCAACACATTTTATAGTTTGAGGAAGTAAGGCACGCTGATGTGGGAACAGCGCTGCTGCCATTGATGTTTGCAATGACACCTCACTCTCAACAACACAACTTTGTGCAACAAGAAATTCACAACATTACGTCATTCAGACTTTTTGTGAATATGAGAAATAGTTTGTAAGACAAAAAATATAAAAACATATGCCTTTCAATCATGATATTTTTTTACATAGCCTATCTCAGAAATCACAGGGTTAATTCTTGTTTTCTTATTTAAGTGACATGAGTTTTTATCTTATTTCAGTAGAAATGTGTCATAAGTAATTGATAGCCATAGTAATTATGCATTAGTTAATGTCTAGCAACTATTGCATTTATCTCAATTGACTCTTTATTGAAGTTAGCAAATCAGACATAAACAATTATAAAAAAAGGGAAAATCATGATAACAAATAGATGATATCAACTAAAAAAACCTATTGATATTAGGAAACAATGAAAATAAATTGTCAAAATAAGTAATAATACGAGATTAGTGTCAGTATAGATCTCAATACTTCATTAATAGAGGACAGCATTATATAGAATAGCAGAAATAGTATTAAAAATATAAACATATTTATATATGAAGAAAAGGGATCATTAATATGCAGAGGAAACATCCTTTAAACATGTAAACAAATATATAAATGAATATTAATTATCAGAAAAGTTTGGGAAGACTTTTGTACTCAGATTCAAATTTGAAAATACCATTTGGGCTGGTTGACTGGTACCATCCCTTTTAAAGCTTCCTATGCTATGAGGGACCATACCGTTCCTAACATGAGGACGGACCAGTCAAATGGGCTGGCCAATAGAACATTACATTCTGTTAGTATAAAGCTTAAATAATATCAAGGTAATTTCTATCAGAACGCAAAAAGTTTGAATTTGAATCATGTTTAAACATGAAAATAGGAATTATGATTAACCTTGATGATCTACTGATCACAGCGTCAGTGTTTATGTATTTATTGCTCTGTATCACGTCGGGGAGGGAGATATGAGTTTGTTCTTTTCTTGTCTCATCTGCCCGTTGATGGATGGTTTTGGCAGTGATGTCTTACACAAATGCTTACACTAGCAGGAAGGTGATGACAACTTGTCTTCCTGCATTATTTACCAGTTGATTATTGAAGCATTTTAAGAATTCCAGTGAGTTCAAAGGTTTACAGTAAGTGATAGCACACGAGAGGCAACAAACGTAGCATCTTCCTTCGCTGGCCGGAGGCAACGCGCCACGCCCAGACACATATAAACCACCTGCTGCAAGAAAAACATCTTACAGTCCAAACCCAAACGATCACCCTATGTTTTCTTTTTTAAGGTTAAATTTCTCTAAATATATAAAATTAAATTAGATTTTTATGATATATTTTTGCCAATTATTTTTTTTTTTAGTGTAGTGTTCATAAATTGTATCAATGACCATAATATTTTTTTTTCTTTTTTAACTTATTTGTTGGTGCGAGTCTGTATAGACTAATAGGATACACATTCTTGATAATACCCCATGTCCAACATTATTTTACAATTTAAACACCTTAAACATATATCTTGTTTATACAGTGTTATTCTTGCATCATGATATTTTGATCATCTGAATGGCCTCATTTATTTCTTTTATTCATATCCACCAAATCTTTGTCAATCAATTGATTATATTAGTCACATGGTGTTGAGCTTGTGTGAAGTCTTGTCAGAAAATACTCCATAAAAAACATTTTGTGTCCATGTTTTTCAGATGTAATTGTTATGTAATGCAATTATTACAAAATTCAATTCTTAAGAAAATGTTTAATAAAAAAGCATTGTGTAGCCACATTTCTTAAACGCAAGTGCTACGCTCTGTTTATTTGTTGACTCAAAAATCTCAAGCTTATTAAGCTTACTTAAAGCTTTCATGAAATCAGATTTTCAAGCATTTCTTTCTTTCATAATATGAATGTTTAAACCATGAACTTTGTGATCAGATGTCATATTACCGATACATTAATTCCTGTATCATTTGAAAGTAGATGAGTCTACTAAATCATCCATTGAACACTTCTGATCAAAGGTTTCTTACCTGATGAGTGATTTAGTGCAAACACTTAATACTTAGTTAAGGTTTGCGAACAATGTGGCACCTTCACATTAGACTCTGGGGTGATTTAGCTTACAGAGACCCGTGTGTCCATTGGTACTCTCGTGACAACATAGTACTAGGCACTTCAAGTTCAACAAAACACAATGATCCTGGTGTGTGTATTTTGGAGATATCTTGTTTATACCACAGTTTCATGACCACATATCATTTAAACATACCCAAAATCTCTGTAAAAAATTGCCTGTTATTTCTGTTGTTTCATGAAAGCTTTAATAGTTGAAAATATATTCCACGAATCAGAGAAATTTAGAATAAAACTGCTCTATGTGGTTTCCCTTTCTTTCTTTTAATCAAAATATAATCAATGCTATTTTACTTGAAACTGAATGTAATATCTAGAGGAATGAATTTTATCAGAACACTAATATCTCAATCCCTGATGTAGCATGTTAATGAATATAGTTAAACTTTGCAAACTGAACATTTCTATTTTTTTACATTCAGAAAAGATTCATGCAACAATTAATGAAACCTTACAATCAAGATTTATTTACATAGATGAATTCACAACAGACATTGGTTGCGACAAATTCTACTAAAAATTTCTAATAATTAGAGAAGATACAGAAGGATTGTATATACAATAATGTAACCACAGTAGGAAAAAGGCTGTATATATACAAGGAAAGTGAGAAGCAAGGATGGCCTGAACTGCAATAAATAAGGTATGCCGGCATCACTCCTTTCTTCCTGATTGGTCGTGAAACATTGATGATATGGATTCTAATGAAAACCTAGCTCGTATTGAAATCTCATCGAACGTTTTGTCCCGGGGGAGACATTCAGCTCCGTAGAGAGATATTTTCAGAGACAAATGGGAAGGAGATTCCTGTCTGGTAATGAGCTAAATCCTCCTCCTCCTCCCCCAAACATTCGGATCACCTCTCTCCTCTTTGCTGCCCACGGCCACCTACTTTACTTTAATTTATAAAATCACGATAGATATATGTGATATAAAGAGATTTGACATGTTTTGAGCATTAAAGTACAGCCACACTTTGTGAGACTTTAATCAGGTCACCAGCCAGTTTGGAGGATTGACATGTTCAACTCCATTCTAATTATGGTCCTATACTTGAGTAAAAATGATGCTGTAGCTGAATGAAGGTTAAAACTGGGAGTGGCCTGGGTTTCTTAAGGAAATGACATGTCATTGAAGCAAAACATTTTTTACTCTCTCTTTATAGGACCTGATATTTATTTTCTTAAATTTTGAAAAAAAATCAGTTGTGTGACATCAGTTGTGCTGTGAAAACAAAACCCACCCAGAAAGTGTTGACGTGCAATTGGATTTCAAGTTGAAATGTAAAACACAATATTGAGGACAATTGCAATTAATACAGCAAGGTTTTGCTTTACATTTGACCAAGTTGAAAGTGTCTGATTTTCAAATGCAGGTTCCATATACATTGTACACTTGCCGGTCACAGTATATATTACTCGATGACATGTCTCTTGTAATAGATACTGATATCACTGTATTACTTACCATGTAATACATATATGTATATGGGTTAAATGTTCCCGCAGTTAAGATTCTGGGTATCAGATTATGAAATTCACATAGAAATCATTTCATTACTACAGAATACTATGCATATTTGGGTTATCTATATATACATAAATATATATATATATATATAAGAACATACACATATATATATATTTATAAATGAAAATTAGTATTTTATGACAATGGTGGTTATTCAGTAAGCTTTACACATAACTGGGGCAAAAAGTCAATGTTCTAGGCCACCAGATAATGTTACAGTGTAACAACATGCAACAATAAGGAGTTTTTGCTCATCTTTCTACTGTAACAAATACATACAATCTTATTGTTCTGTTATAGGGATTGCTATCACCACTCTTGCAGTGTGGCATAGTTATAATGTGAAAAATCTTTGTTAGGAGTGGCATTATCGTAACCTTGAACAGATATACAGAATACCGTGAACACTAACAGGTTTCATGACGCTTGTTTATTATTTTGTGTCAAACTGACCTGTTTGGTTACTGTTTTTTTGTCATACTTCTGTGTCACACTGATAGGCTTGTTTACTGTTCAATGTCAAACTGATATACTTGGTCACTGTTTTTACATACTGTTAACTGTTTCTGTGCCGTGCTGTCAGTATTTTCATTGTTCTGTGCAATACTGTCAGTATTTTCATTTTTCTGTGCAATACTGTCAGAATTTTCATTGTTCTCTGCCACACTGTCAGAATTTTCCCTTTTCTTTGTCATACTCTCAGTATTTTCCCTTTTCTGTGCCATACTGTCAGTATTTTCACTTTTCTGTGCCATACTGTCAGTATCTTCATTGTTCTGTGCCATGCAGTCAGTATTCCTTTTTCTGTGCCATACTGACAATATTTTCACTTTTCTGTGCCATACTCTCAGTATCTTCATTGTTCTGTGCCATGCAGTCAGTATGTTCCTTTTTCTGTGCCATACTGTTAGCATTTTCCTTTTTCTGTGCCATACTGTCAGTATTTTCACTTTTCTGTGCCATACTGTCAGTATTTTCACTTTTTGTGCCATACTGTCAGTATTTTCACTTTTCTGTGCCATACTGTCAGTATTTTCATTGTTATGTGCCATACTGTCAGTATTTTCATTGTTGTGTGCCATATTTTAGTATTTTCACATTTCTTTGCCATACTATCAGTATTGTCACTTTTCTTTGCCATACTGTCAGTATTGTCACTTTTCTTTGCCATACTCTCAGTATTTTCATTGTTCTGTGCCATACTGTGAGTATTTTCCCTTTTCTGTGCCATACTGTCAGGCTCATCTGTTGAAGGATTTTGATCGGCTGTAGACAGATGGAGTGGGTGTATTTTCCAGGAAGCAGGGGAAATATAAATGCTAGATCTATTTTTGCTACTCATAATGAAAGCGTCATTACTTTGCAAGTTGGGAACAAGAAATACACTTGAGAGATATGGACGTGATTGATTTTGCATGTGTCTTTCCCGTGAGGTTTATAATGGCTTTGAACCCAGCCGAGCCAGACAGTCCACGATATAATTATAACTGTTCAATTGTCTGCCGTTTTACATAAGCAATAATAAAGTTGTTATATGGAGCTGTTAAGGCCAACATTAGCATCCTTGTAATTAGGGCCTAAGATTGCAAGGTTTGTTGTCAGTTCGTCTGAGCGAAACGCGAGGTGCGTGTATCTCGCTCGCATAATCAAGTAGAGAAAACTTGCAATTAATCACAGTACAAAGCAAGTGTGAAGATGCCTGAATGATTAATCAGCCTTGTAGGCTGTTGCTAGCAAACTCTGCTGAGACTTGGCTGAGGGATACTGGTCCAACTTGGCCCCGCTGACCCTCCACCAAACCCCCCATTGGTTCCTCATCATGCAGCCACATCCAAAAGTTTTTCTGCGATATTAAATTCCATTGAAGTGTTAAGAGGTGGAAGGTAAGGCAACGCTTGTAATATGGTATAGGAAAGGTTCAGAGGGTGTATGAGTGCAGAACTATGCTATGATGATTTAAGCTTCACTCGGGAAAGGAGATTAAAAAATGACATAAAACAAGATCATGCTGGAAAGAAAAGTGATTGAAAGAATATTTAGAGTGTGTGACACTGATAACACTGATAAGAATTTAAGTGTAATTTTTCAAATAGATATTAACTGATATATTAAATCATTTTGTCTTTTGTCCCAGTTATTTATCTTATTTTTCATCTTGGATCAATTTTAGTTTTTAAATAACAAGTTTGTGGTTTTATGTATGTACCTTACTACTATATATATATACAGTGAGTGACCCATGCCTAATAGGTGTGAGACACGCCCTGAGTTGCCCTTTCTGGATCAGCCCCAGTGAGTGACCCATGCCTAATAGGTGTGAGACATGCCCTGAGTTGCCCTTTCTGGATCAGCCCCAGTGAGTGACCCATGCCTAATAGGTGTGAGACACGCCCTGAGTTGCCCTTTCTGGATCAGCCCCAGTGAGTGACCCATGCCTAATAGGTGTGAGACATGCCCTGAGTTGCCCTTTCTGGATCAGCCCCAGTGAGTGACCCATGCCTAATAGGTGTGAGACATGCCCTGAGTTGCCCTTTCTGGATCAGCCCCAGTGAGTGACCCATGCCTAATAGGTGTGAGACATGCCCTGAGTTGCCCTTTCTGGATCAGCCCCAGTGAGTGACCCATGCCTAATAGGTGTGAGGCACGCCCTGAGTTACTTTCGTGCTCCTCAATGTAGCTAGCATTGTCTGCTCAGTCCCCCATGGTTTCCGTGTGCTTTTGTTGTTTTCTCAACTGGAGAGTAACTTATTGTGTTCTTCTTCTGTAGAAGATTGCATATACAGACCTTATATACATTGGTCAATATGCATATTATACACAACTTATATACATTGGTCAATATGTATATTATACACAACGCCTTATTGATATTATGTACAATACTTCATCATCACTGGAATAAGGAGAGGGACCGAATCCATCATCTACAAGCTTAATAACACAGGAATTGCATGGATTTTTAATCCAGTGTCATGCATTTATTTTGATATTAAATGTCAAGAAAAGGATTTCATTTAAAGAGATTATAAAATTCTTGAAGGTTATCTCCCCCTGATCTTGGAAATTCTGATATCAATTATTGAATCTAATCAGTTATTGAATCTAATAGCAAAACAATGCCTTATTAATAACTTGCTATATTTCTTTGGTTTTTGCATTATTGTGGATACCATCCGGTTTCTAGAAGCTGGTATGAACTCTGAAAAGCTCTCACCATCTCCGCATTGTAAGGATGGCTTGAGTAGATGATGAAACCTTCAGTTTTTATCCCAGAGGTTTTTTTCTTCATAAATATCCATGTTTCTCACCCAGCAGAATAACAGGATTTTGCAAACTGGGATCATACAATGCTGGAACCATGTCTTTGCATTGGTTACAGGACCCGTAAAGGTGATTTGAAGAGTCTCAAATATCTGATTAGCATGAAATCTTCAGTATTAATGTTCCCACGGATGTGCAATTCTTTGTGATTCAAGATACCATATTTTGTACTCTAGATTGTATGATATTTCAATAGTGAGCACCTTTGAAATAATTAAACAAGTATTTAATCAGACCATAATTTTTCTTTATAATAAAAGAAATTGATTTAAACAAATATCAATTCAAACTCAAGTTTTTGCTACATACAATTCATAATTTTTCATTATCTTCTTGTAATCATGGTTACTTTTATCAAGTTTTTGTGTGTAGATCATTGTATTTGTTTAGTTTTTTTTTAAATTCTGAATAAATTGTTTATAGAATGTTGGTTTTTTACTTTCAATTATATGGCCATGATGAAATAACAAGTCCAGCCCTGTGATAGCAAAATGGAAAATGGTTCATTGGCTGTATATACATTGAAATTTAGTTTTAGATGTCAAGTTTTCTTTCACCTTTAAATGCTAATATCCCCTCAATCCCACTCAGATATAAAGTCTGCAGTAACATGCATGCAGTAAAAGTTAAGTATGCTAAAGTTGTCCATGTGAAATGGTTAGATTGCAAGTTTAACATATTGCAAGTTAGATTGCAAGTATGGCAGTTTTACATGTTGCAGTTTTACATGTGAGATTGCAGAATTAGCAATTCCAGAATTGGAATGGCATTTCACAAACACGTTATATGGTGCACCTGCGATAGTTGCTTTGAAACTGCTTATTTGAATACTTTGCTGTTTTGGAACACGGAACGTTTCTCATGAAAGGTGTGAGGCTTGATGGATTATGCCTCCGAAAAAAAAGATCACTTCAATGTTGACAATACTAGGTTTTGGAATTTGCTAGGAAACCAAGTTTGTCTTGATCTATAATAGACACTAAAAGCCGACAAATGTATTGTGATAGCTGATACCTTTCCCTTTAAGTGCACTTTTTTGCATCACTTTGAGACCAAATCTTAAAGTTTATAATAGTTGTTTTTTTGTCGTGTGTTTAGGCACTTGTATTGTGCTTTGTTTGAAGATAAGTCACAGATCTACAATAATTGTTGGGTATTTTGATTGTCAAAATAACAGAATGATTGACATGAACAGCCAGTGATCTGCTTATTTTGAAAATAACAAATTAGCATGCAATGCCATTGTATTAACTCTTTGTCCTCTCAACCAACATGCTTTGTCAGCTCAATCTTCTGCCTCAGATTTTAAAAAAAAATCTCCTGCATTTATAAGAATTAAACCATATCAGAAAATATCTTTCCAATTTTTGATTTTCTAATGTAATTTCTAATTCACTAATACAGTTTCAATGACTTGAAGTTCACAAAATCTTTTGTGGTGGCAACTTTTCAGCATGACATCCACAGGATTAGTGAAACTTGTAATCTGCATAAAAGGATTAAGTCTCAATTTCCAGTGCAGTAATCTTGCCGGGTGTAATTAATCTTAATCCAGATATATTGTTTTACATGCAGATTGTTCCATATCTCTGCATGGTGCCCACCCTTTTTGGACGACATCCACATTCGGTTCAGATCCACCATTCTCTCAGAGCAGGTGAAGCCTGAAAAAGTGTTCAAGGTCAAAATGTCATTGGCGGATTGTGCACTACACTGAAGGCATTTCATACTTCATCAGTGATGTGCTGACATATAGGCCTGGTCCGAATTTAACCCAGTGTTCTGCTTGAGACTGGTCAGTGGGAACCACCCTGTTTATCATATGATTTTATGGATCGATATGGTTAGATTCACCAGCCTCCCAGGATTATTATTCAACTAACACATTGTCTTTCCCATTGTCTCTTTATTTTTCACTTGCCACCATTCCTCTTGGACTACTATAAGCACGTTGCCACGGTCCTATAGTTACTGTGCGAGTTTCCTGCCACTCTTTTATCAAGATGACCATTAGCCTGTTTTTAGTACGTAGGTCTGAGTTATTTGGCAAATTGAGGTCTCCCTCTCTGCATGTATTCAATAATGAAATATTACATCGGAACACAAGTATAACTTTATGCTTAAGAGTGTCTATACTTGCAAGTTGTCAGTATACATGTTAATAATGTGGTGCACCACATAGAACAATTCTTGTGAAGTCACAGACCAATTATTCAAGCAAATATGGTGACCAGACATAAAATCGCATATGTTTATCGAATGACTATGATTTCTCATGATGTTAGGCTTGTTTTCTGATGCTTGCCTCATGGTTGCCTCTTCATGATGGCTGTGTTTGTCCTGTGATAGCCATGCTTGCCTCTTCATGATGGTTATGCTTACCTCATGATAGCTATACTTGCCTCTTCATGATGGTTATGCTTGCCTCATGATAACCATGGTTGCCTCCTCATGATAACCATGCTTGCCTCCTCATGATGGTTATCTTTGCCTCCTCATGATGGTTATCCTTGCCTCCTCATGATGGTTATGCTTGCCTAATGATAGCCATGCTTGCCTCCTCATGATAGTTTGTGCTTGCTTCGTGATAGCCATGGTTGCCTCCTCATGATGGTTATCCTTGCCTCCTCATGATGGTTATCCTTGCCTCCTCATGATAGCCATGGTTGCCTCCTCATGATGGTTATCCTTGCCTCCTCATGATGGTTATCCTTGCCTCCTCATGATGGTGATGTTTGTTTTATCATGATGACAATGCTTTTCTCATGATGAATTCATGTGTCTCCTTACGATGATTTGGCAGTGATGTGCATATATACATATTTGAAAGTTGAATAACATGAATTTCAAATATCAAAAGATAACACCTCATAATATTTAAATATTTTTTCTGATTTAGATCTCATACATAGATGAAAGAAACGGAGTAACATGACCTTGCAAGGGCAAATAGGAGCTCTTTAAAGCCAGAAAGCAAGAAAAGGTCCATGATCAGCAAATGAACCTGAAGGCCCCACTATGACAGTGAACACGGCCCGGCAGGGAAAGTTTGAAGCTTGTGGGGCATTCAATGGCCATCTGTTTCTGGCTGCCGTGGCGTGTAAGTAATAGGCATTTTGGAGGGTGGCAATTTGTGCGGGAATGTGACTGGTGAGCGACGCTGACATGCACGCCATCTAGGATTGCTTCTGACCCACTTCTGTCCGTCGTTCCACATGTTCTGATCAATATCTTGTGATTTCTGATGTGCTAAACTTTGCCCACTTTTGATCACAAGGCCCCAAGCTAATAAAAGGCAAAAGATTTTTATGGGCATAGCTATTTTGGATGAGGTCACTAGTGCATTAAGGTTTTTTGATATTTCCAAATGTGTTGTATTTCAGAAGGATTTTATTCCCTCATTTTTAAAACATCAGATTGAGTATAATCAGTTTCATTCCTATTTCTATAAATCTATTTTTCTGCTGACATTCTGAGCAGTAATATCTAATTACTGTATTGAGGAGATGTTTAATACTCAACTTACTCAAATTTTCAGAAGGTACAAAGATGCATTTGTTTAAGCAGTCTTAAAATGTCATACAAGCATCTCTTATAACATGAAAAAGAAATCTGGAGATAATGGAGAGAAAAAAACATGCAACATGGAATATTAGAGTGGGAGACGGAAAAAGCCAGATTGACTATGTATGGTCATCTTATATTATAAGAAAGAAAATTAGAAAAAAGTTGCCAATTTCTCCATTACAAGGATGGCTTAATTAAAGGATCAATGTACATTTTATATTAAAATCTGGATGTAATTGTGCAATGCTATATCCCGTACACATTATCACATTCCTAATCTGTTATGCTGTTTTTACTTTTTACTTATGACCATAACCAAACCAGTTATAACTTGATCTGATAAAATTTTTGCCAAAATAATAAAAATATTTTTTTATATGTTGACTAACGTGAAATTAATGTTTGATATGCTTCACTTTTGTCATGAATAGATTAATATCTGTACACAAATCAAGTTCCATGAAATCTACCGAAGGACTGGGAATGCAAACAGACTGTTAACCTGGGAATTCAAACAGACTGTTAACCTGGGAATGCAAACGGACTGTTAACCTGGGAATTCAGACTGCTAACCTGGAAATGCAGACAGTCTGTTAACCTGGGAATGTAAACAGACTGTTAACCTGGGAATGCAAACAGTCTGTTAACCTGGGAATGTAAACAGACTGTCAACCTGGGAATTCAAACAGACTATCAACCTGGGAATGCAGACAGACTGTTAACCTGGGAATGTAAACAGACTGTCAACCTGGGAATTCAAACAGACTATCAACCTGGGAATGCAGACAGACTGTTAACCTGGGAATGCAAACAAACTGTTAACCTGGGAATGCAGACAGACTGTTAACCTGGGAATGCAAACGGACTGTTAACCTGGGAATTTATCAATAAATGAATTGTTAACCTAGGAATGTAAATGAACTTTTAACCGGAGACTGTAAATGGATTGTTAAACTGATTCTGCTTTTAAATATTTCACAAGATAGAGGCCTTCTAAAATCCAAAGTAAGAGAAAGATCAAGTAAATGTAGCCAAAGTGTATACCTCTATTGATATTGTAGAGAGCTTCATTTCTATAGAATCTGTGACACATTTCTTTGGAATCTTACATTCATGGCAAGGTCTGAATGATTAGCCAGCAGATTTCTAGATTCTACATCCATAGTTAGCATTTTTTTTATCTAGTTTTTCATAAGAATCTGAATGTTGCATTCTATCAAGAGATGTTATGATTTATCTGTAGGAATCTTGATTTTGCATTTGTGCCAAGGTCTGTACAAGTTGCAGATATCAAGAACTTGAATTCAGAGTTAGGATTTTATGATTCAGCTTTAGGAATCTAAATGTTGCATTTATATTTGGGCCCTTTTTAATTTACATATAGGAATCCAAATTTTGCATTCATAGTTAGGACTTTAAGATTTAGTTTGCGATCTAGATGGTATTCACAGTTGTAATGATTGCACGATTTAGCCGGAGGAAACTAGATTTTGCTTTTATAATGTAAAGTGCATGATTTATGGATGTTATCCCCTAAACATTCTGAGCTTCTCCCCTAATTGGTTGTTACATTATTAGAATACATTCTGATGCCAAAATGATCTGATACACTGGGCTGATGGATGTCGTATAGACCCTCCTTTGAGCATCCATAAAAAAACATAAGCCTTTGTATTTCTAACATTATTAGATTTGTTACAAGATAAGTCCTCCATAGATATTATTTATAAACATATAGTGCAAAGTGGAGTTAGGTCAACCTGTCAAGAAAGTGGGTCATAGTCTGAGAGCCCGGGCAGATTTATTTATGCGTCCTGAGGCAAAAGGTTTGATGGTGCTTTCTGACTCAGAATTTTGTGTAGATTTCAGAAATCCATTTCTTACAATTGTAAACCCGTACATTTCTGAGATATGTGACGTTTTCTGAAGTTACGTTTATGAAGATGAGGGGCGTTTACAGTGTTAGTGTGAAATGGACATTTTTTACCATAGCACAGTCAAAAATTGCTCTACATGCATAATATTGGTATCAAAATCTTCAGTATGACAATCTCTATATATGTACTGAATAATATGAAGACATTGATTTATAAATTATTAATTTTATTAGTATTTATAGTACATTTTCTTAGCTCATTATGGTAAAAATCGCCTATATTGTGGTTATTCAAAGATGATGATAATATTTGAGATATATATTTTGATATGCAATAATTACCTATACAATGAAGTATATGGAAGAAAATATTTCACAATTAACATGCTTCATGAGAAAAACAGTATATGGATTTTATATTGATTTCTTTGATTAACCAGTTGTGTGAAGTAAAACAAATATTCAATTCCCAAATTTCACTCAGTTCAAATAGGCAGTATGCATGTTTCTCTTGTGTTCAGTTTTTATATCACTTCATCATCTGAGTCATCTGATTCCACAGAACAATCTTGTTGGTCATCTTCCTGCTCTTCCATATGAGCACAAACTGCCTCTGGTACTTGTTGCCCACTGAACCATTTTGGAGAGAGTTTGCCATTGACCAATTGCTATCCATGGTCCTGCGGCTCCCACTGCACTGGAGATGCCTGATCTGCACCTTTCCATAGACGAGCTATGAAGTTGGAGCGTTTTACATGCTCTTCCAGGGTGGCTTGACAAGGTGGAAAGTTGCTAGAATCAAAGTTCTTGATTTTCTGCAGTGGCTGATCACGATTTTGTGGGGCAAAATGGTCATGGAATAGCATGTGTCTAGCAGTGTTCACTGATTTCAGTGTGGGCTTGCTGTAGATGGCACAGACATATGATTCCATCCTGGACATGGTGTTCACATCTACAGCCTCAGACTCCCCCAACTTGGCAAATGTTTCTGTGTATTGCTTTTCCATGATTGCCAGTGGACGGACCTTGCCTTTGCGGAAGAAAGCAGCATTGTAGTCATTGCCAGTGAAGGCATGGAAACCAGGAAGTGCATTCACCAAGTTCTCTCCTAAATTGTTGGCCAAACCTGATACATCAATGTATCTTCTTGTGTTGTTGCTGCTTTTCCCCACCTCCATCCACACATGCATTGAGAACTTCTTCACATGTGCAAGGAGAAAGACAAGAACATCGGTGTCCTCCGAGCGCACAATCGCATTGACATCATTGTCAGTTTGGCTGATGTGCTTCAGATGCCACACAATCCTGGTGTCCGCCTCTTCATGCTTGCATGCTAACTCAGGTGCCTCTTCCCTTTGCACCAAGAGGCCATTGCTCCTGTACACCCATGCTTTCTCACCAAAACCAACATACACTGTGTGACCATGAAGAAGTTGTGCATATATTGGCTTCTGCCATTCCTCTATCAGAAAGTTCAGGAGTGCCTTTTTGAACATCGGAGATTTCAGTAAGTCATGGAAGTCGTGAGGCTTCTTTTGCTCTGGTCCAAGACTTGAATAAATGGAGGACTCCTGCTGACCTCTCAAGCTATGTTCCATGTCTTTCAGGGATGGGCTGTCTGTATAGGAGTCGCACACAAAGTCTACCCGCTTAGCAGTCTTAACAATTCTAGACAGAAGGGCCCTTGCCAATGCTCCATATGTGTTTGGCAGCTCCACTTGACTTTGGATCACACACATGGAATCAAGGACTGCTACATCAATTCTGTCTGGACCTTGTGTATTAACCCTTGTTTCCAGCTTTTTGATGACAACCGACTTGTCAGTCTTGTGCATGACTCCATCAATGTGGGCCAGTGAAAGTGGAACAGGTGTCAAGGGGAATTTCAACACAAGGCCAAGATCCAGATCATTGTTTGCAGCCAAAAACAATAATCTTCCAAAGAGATCCCGGGTTCCTTGTAGCTCTCTGACCTTTCTATCTTTTACAGTCACTTTCACCTTGACAGCAGCTGCAGAGAAATTTCTAATTTTGCGCCTTTTGATGGGCTTCTCGAACCTTGCACCGTCTGCAAAGCACTCCTTTCTGAATCCCTCATACCACTCCTTTCCAATGTCTTGGCAGTGTAGAAGGTCATTCTTTATTTCCTCCTTGACCTTCCGACCTGTGGTAAGACAGTAAAGACTGTCGTCATTACTACCAACAGTGAAGGGATTCATTGTGTCCTGTATGTTGCTCATGGCTTTGTGCAGGTCCTCATTGTCTCTGGCTACTCTGCGGTTGGTCAGGTCATATGAAGAGTCCTCCTTCCTTCTGACCCCTGCCATGTCCAGTAGGTGGCCTATGATGGTACTTCTGGCTGAATGGGTTATCATCCATCGGTGCCTTGCTTCCTCAGAGTTTGTGATTGATGATATCCCTGTGAGGCGAGATGATGCATCAGCATTCACGGTCTGTTCCAGGGTCAAATTAACGGCACTCCTACTAAATGCTATCATTGTTCTTTTCACTGACAGACCTCCTGTTTCTAGGATGACCCGTACCCCTGGATGAGTGTGATCTACATTCAGCAAATTGAGATAGTATCTGCACATGTACCGGGCATAGTTGTTGTGACCTGTGGCAAAGAACAAGATACACATCTCCCCAATGCAGAACGTATAGAGCTCCAGATCATTTGTCCTGATTGCCCGACTGAAAAGGAGGTAGAGCTAAACAAGATCTATGTACAGCTGCCAGTATTGTGCAGTAGCCCCACGTGAACCTTCTCGAGTTTCCTGAGTATACTCTTCATATTCAGCCATGACTTGAGCAAAGATATTTGACTTTTCAAATATTTCAATGTTCTCTGGAGTAGGATCATTGTGAAGTTTTTCAAGGTGCTCCATGAAGTCTTGGGAAAGTGGGCCTTTTGCTGCAATGAAGGTGCGAAACTGCAGTATGTTCATTGCATTTGCCAAGAGTGGATGTAGTCTTTTACATCTGTTGTAGTGTTTTCCTGACAGAAACCCATTGAGGGATCCTGAGGCAAGTATGCCTGTTTCACACAATATTTCAGGGCCTCCTGAGTCAGCAAGAAAATGGCCTACGCTCCAACTTCATAGCTCGTCTATGGAAAGGTGCAGATCAAGCATCTCCAGTGCAGTGGGAGCCGCAGGACCATGGATGGCAATTGGTCAATGGCAAACTCTCTCCAAAATGGTTCAGTGGGCAACAAGTACCAGAGGCAGTTTGTGCTCATATGGAAGAGCAGGAAGATGACCAACAAGATTGTTCTGTGGAATCAGATGACTCAGATGATGAAGTGATATAAAAACTGAACACAAGAGAAACATGCATACTGCCTATTTGAACTGAGTGAAATTTGGGAATTGAATATTTGTTTTACTTCACACAACTGGTTAATCAAAGAAATCAATATAAAATCCATATACTGTTTTTCTCATGAAGCATGTTAATTGTGAAATATTTTCTTCCATATACTTCATTGTACAGGTAATTATTGCATATCAAAATATATATCTCAAATATTATCATCATCTTTGAATAACCACAATATAGGCAATTTTTACCATAATGAGCTAAGAAAATGTACTATAAATACTAATAAAATTAATAATTTATAAATCAATGTCTTCGTATTATTCAGTACATATATAGAGATTGTCATACTGAAGATTTTGATACCAATATTATGCATGTAGAGCAATTTTTGACTGTGCTATGGTAAAAAATGTCCATTTCACACTAACACTGTAAACGCCCCTCATCTTCATAAACGTTACTTCAGAAAACGTCACATATCTCAGAAATGTACGGGTTTACAATTGTAAGAAATGGATTTCTGAAATCTACACAAAATTCTGAGTCAGAAAGCACCATCAAACCTTTTGCCTCAGGACACATAAATAAATCTGCCCGGGCTCTCAGACTATCAGGGTGACATACACAAATGTGAAAAGGCAACTGAAGAACATGTGACATATTTCTTAAACTGGTAAATGTGTCATTGTCAGAAGCATTATGGGTAAATATGATATGTCATTCAGAGAAAAAATGTGAGTTTGTTCCACATAGTGACACCCCATAACCATAACTCAACACCCCTGTCACATGAATAATGATGTAGTTTTCTTTGGGAAGGCAAGATATACATTTTTCATATGCACTTGTTTTACCTTTGGGGCTTGATGCTTGAGGTTTCAAATGAATAGGCTGTAAGTTTATGGAGTCTCTCAGAAAAGATTACAGGAAATTTTCACAGTTGGCTCACAGTTAAAATTGGTAATCATATTTTGTGTAAGCTCACCTGTTAGTCCATATCCTTGTCATTTTGGATCAAATTTTTGTGCATTTTTTTTAGTCAACAATTTTTTATTTGTTTCGTTTTTTTAGGTGTCAATTTTAAATTTATGATTCATGTCTTAACCCTGCTTTGAATTCTAACAAAATTTGTGTTTCTTACTGAATCAATTCAACATTTTTGTTGAATTAAGGTCATTGAGTCATCTTTTTTGGAGGTTAAATGTTAAGAAGTTGTTTTGTTTCTCTTGTTTAAGTAAGTACACACTGGTTCTTTGTAAGCATAAGTACCATTGTTACAAAGTTGTCAAGGCTGTGAATGACAGGTCGGAGGCTAGCATTGCTTGAAAGGTGCCTGCCTGTGTAACAAGGCAGAGTCTGAACAGAGAGAGATACAATGCAAGTTATTATGCTAATAATGCATAGTCTCCAGGAAGCCTTGTTTAACTGTCTGCTTATATCTTATAATATTATATCTTATGTGTTATCACTCATTATCATTTTCCGCTTCTACACTTTCCTTTATCAGGCGAGTTTCAGCCCGTTTTCTTTTAATTCCTTGATCTTTTCCTGTGTCACCAAGTTAAACTTTCCACGGGTAGGTAAATTGCCTTTTTATCATTTATCTTTTTTTCCTGTACCACCATTTCGAACTTTCCAAGGGTGTTTAGATAGCCCAGTAATTAAACATTCCAAGGGAAAATAAATTGCCTTTTAATCATTGATCTTTATTATGACACTTTGTCAAACATTCCAAGCGTATGAAAATTGCATTCAAATCATTGACCTTTTCCTATTCCATTTCATCAAACTTTCCAAGGGTTTATAATTGACTTTTTTATGCTACTTGTATTTTTCATTCTTGGAGATTGTAGATTACTTATTTCCATAACTTACAAAGCTTGTCTGCCATTTTGCCCAGCAAGCATCTAGCGACTGGCATCATCATGTATTTGATACTGCTCAGGTTGACTGTTTTTCTCACTTTCTAATGAAGTACAATTCGCAGAGCATGCCTTTGTGGCTTTCTCTTGTTGTTTCACTAGTTTTCATTCCACTGACCTTGAAGGCAAAAGTGGCTTCATTTACATGGCAGGCTTATGTGCTCAATACGACGAGTCTCTCGTAATTGTGTACTCGTACTAACCCACTTCGTCTGTGGTGTAGATTTCGTCTTAGTTCTTTTAGTTTTTGCAGTGCAACTCAACATAATACCATCTGCTTTTTGTTCAGTTCATTACTTGTGACTTCACCTTGCCTTTCCTCAGCCGATTTTACATCGCATTCCCACAAAGATACAGAACAGCTATGTACAATACAAAAATGTACATGTACTATTTTTTTTCTTACTTTGTGAAAACATATTTTAGAATCAAAATCAGGAATTTGATAGTTCTTCTCTATTTGAACGAGAATAAATGATTTTATCTTTTTACATGTAATTAAGTCTGCTTTCATCTTCTGAACATGCTGACATGTGCAGAAGATGCAAAAATTTACCTAACTTCTTTAAATGACCATTTAGTTTTCAGATGTGTGATGACTGTGTAACATTTCTGAATGAATATATCAGAATATATGATTATATCATCATACCCTTTTGCAATCCTTTCCATAGGCCAATGTCTATCCTTCTTGCCCAGTTGAAAACTACATACTCTCCAAAATCAAATCGCGATTTAGAAAAATACAAGATGGAAACCGCCAATGGGCCTATTGATTTATTATTTAAATATCAAGAAAAATCATCTTGATTTATTTCACATGGTCAAGGGCAATTTATGTAATTTAGATGTTATAGTACATTTATGCTTGTACATGTTTGGTAGTTGATTCACATATAAAATTGACCTTGTTTTCTATTTATGACCTTGACCTCATTATCGTGTCCCTAGAATGATTAAAAGGGAATTATTTCAGTAAAAGTTCATTTTTACCTTAATGTAGAAGCTAGTACATCACTTAAAGGGGAATGAAACCTTCACAAATTGTGGATTAGCAATTTAAATTTCATCATTATGAACACATATATATATATCACTTTGAGATATCATTTTGCTGGTGGCAGCCATCTTGTCAAGGGTATTTTAGTAGCAGCAGCCAGTCAGAAACAATTCACAAATTAATTGCAAATTACAATAAAAATGTGATTAAATAAATCCAAAAAATATATGGTCATCTGGCCATTTTAAACTGTGGCTTAGAAGGCTGTTGTACATTCACACCTATGAGAAAAGCCAGCCATTTTAACAAGTAGAAAATTAATCACATTTGCCCTTTTATATGGTACAGGTTTGAGGCATATAAAACATTAAATTTGTTGATTGTTTTTTGTAAAATATATAACATACCATAAAAAGTTATTTAGATCTTAAGGTACAAGCTTTTGACAATTACAAATAATTCAAACATGCTTTTATGGCAGCCATTGTGCGATTGCGGGTTTCCATCTTGTTTTTTTTTAATGATTGGATTTAGAAAGTTTTTTGTGCACTTCCGATTTTAATTGTGCAGTTCCTGTTTATTGTTTTCAAAGGGGCAGTATGGAGAAAAATACTCAAACATACAATGGGGTCTTAGGTCAACAACTGGATGATTTGAAAAGGGCTACTGACAAGGATTAAATGTCTGAAGTTTGAAATGGGGGTTGTGTTAGTCTTTAATTGAGTGACTTAATTCTAATCAGGACATTATTAATATGAACTACAGCTAAAATGGACATACTGTTCAGCAGACCTTCATATTACAATTTCATTACATACAAATATCATTTTTAAAGATGAAGTGAAATCTACACTATTCTTAATGTTAAAATTTGAATAAATATCCTGTGTAAAAATATCCCATATTTGCATATTTTTTTCTTCAATGATTTTTTGCAATGAATCAGTTGAGCACTTGACAAACATTGCCAGAGCCACCAACAGGTGTTACTTCTCTAGCTTTGCATGAGAATATTGATTTGGGGTTCACCTTTTGTCTATCAAGGACAATGACATGGTGTGGGGTCTACATATTCTTAATCAAGGGAGAATGGCACGACGGGTGTTTTGTCTGCGAACTTGTATCCAAGGTGCGGCAGCTGCGAGTTCTCAATAGGTAGGAAAGTGGATAAAAGTGGACACACATGTAGCATAGAGAAACAGTTGATGCATTCTTTGTAGTGCAGTCGCGGAGAGAGCGATGTACGACCTGTAGAGCACATATTGTCTATCCATTAGCGATGGCGGCAAACCAGAAACCTTAGCTGATTGCACACTTTGGGTAGTGTAGAAAGTTTCCTTTGGGGACAAGCTAAGATATCCGCTAAGAAAGTCAATTGTTCAAACATAGATGAGAATTGCATTTGTTCAAGGTTAAAAGGGTCATATTTGCTTGATCAGGTTGGTGAGGGTCTTAGCGGAGCCGGGGAGCAAGCCACAGCAGGGACGCATACACAAGAGACCACCAATTGGCTGTTAACACTTTACTAAGACAATCAATACCATTTTTGGTCAGCCCATAGTGACATACTGTCTCAAAAAAGTGTCCATCTTGTTGGCTATTTGTGCATAATTGTAATCTTGTGAGTGAGGGTGCCGTCAGAACAGGGGGGTTGTCAGCAGCCACGAGGGACAACTTGTCCCAATTGCTGCGGGCTCATTCGTACTCCATGTCATGTCGAAACCAAGTATTTCAATCTTGAGCCCCACAGAGGAGGGCGTCCCAGTGGCCTCCCCGAAAGGTAAGATAACCGTGCCAATCAATGCTGAATTGTCCATGGACCGAGGCATGTTTCGTTCTGTCAAGAGACGAGGCCGCAAAACATTTGATAACAACAAGGTGGAATAATCTGTGCACTGATTAAGATTAGGCGACTCAAAGGGCCAGGATGTTGGCTGCACAAGGTTGCACAGAACGTCCAGATAAATCTGGTGTGAGCTTTATTGCAGATGAGCATTGATTGGGTCTCAGTGTGGTCTGCTTAGCACAATGGTGGCCAACCCAGGTAAACAACTGAGAGGTGTGAAGAGCATACACATACTAGGCCCCTGCTGTGCCACGGTAAACCACTGAGAGGTGTGAAGAGCATACACATACTAGGCCCCTGCTGTGCCATGGTAAACCACTGAGAGGTGTGAAGAGCATACACATACTAGGCCCCTGCTGTGCCATGGTAAACCACTGAGAGGTGTGAAGAGCATTCAAATACTAGGCCCCTGCTGTGCCATGGTAAACCACTGAGAGGTGTGAAGAGAATTCACAAACTAGGCCCCTGCTGTGCCATGGTAAACCACTGAGAGGTGTGAAGAGCATTCACAAACTAGGCCCCTGCTGTGCCATGGTAAACCACTGAGAGGTGTGAAGAGCATTCACAAACTAGGCCCCTGCTGTGCCATGGTAAACCACTGAGAGGTGTGAAGAGCATACACAAACTATGCCCCTGCTGTGCCATGGTAAACCACTGAGAGGTGTGAAGAGCATTCACATACTAGACCCCTGCTGTGCCATGGTAAACCACTGAGAGGTGTGAAGAGCATTCAAATACTAGGCCCCTGCTGTGCCACGGTAAACCACTGAGAGGTGTGAAGAGCATTCAAATACTAGACCCCTGCTGTGCCATGGTAAACCACTGAGAGGTGTGAAGAGCATTCACATACTAGGCCCCTGCTGTGCCATGGTAAACCACTGAGAGGTGTGAAGAGCATTCAAATACTAGGCCCCTGCTGTGCCATGGTAAACCACTGAGAGGTGTGAAGAGAATTCACAAACTAGGCCCCTGCTGTGCCATGGTAAACCACTGAGAGGTGTGAAGAGCATTCACAAACTAGGCCCCTGCTGTGCCATGGTAAACCACTGAGAGGTGTGAAGAGCATTCACATACTAGGCCCCTGCTGTGCCATGGTAAACCACTGAGAGGTGTGAAGAGCATTCACATACTAGACCCCTGCTGTGCCATGGTAAACCACTGAGAGGTGTGAAGAGCATTCACATACTAGGCCCCTGCTGTGCCATGGTAAACCACTGAGAGGTGTGAAGAGCATACACACACTAGGCCCCTGCTGTGCCATGGTAAACAGCTGAGAGGTGTGAAGAGCATTCAAATACTAGACCCCTGCTGTGCCATGGTAAACCACTGAGAGGTGTGAAGAGCATACACAAACTAGGCCCCTGCTGTGCCATGGTAAACCACTGAGAGGTGTGAAGAGCATTCACATACTAGACCCCTGCTGTGCCATGGTAAACCACTGAGAGGTGTGAAGAGCATACACAAACTAGGCCCCTGCTGTGCCATGGTAAACCACTGAGAGGTGTGAAGAGCATTCACATACTAGGCCCCTGCTGTGCCATGGCAAACCGCTGAGAGGTGTGATGAGCATACACATACTAGGCCCCTGCTGTGCCATGGTAAACGGCTGAGAGGTGTGAAGAGCATACACAAACTAGGCCCCTGCTGTGCCATGGTAAACCACTGGGAGGTGTGAAGAGCATTCACATACTAGGCCCCTGCTGTGCCATGGTAAACCACTGAGAGGTGTGAAGAGCATTCACATACTAGACCCCTGCTGTGCCATGGTAAACCACTGAGAGGTGTGAAGAGCATTCACATACTAGGCCCCTGCTGTGCCATGGTAAACCACTGAGAAGTGTGAAGAGCATTCACATACAAGGCCCCTGCTGTGCCATGGTAAACCACTGAGAGGTGTGAAGAGAATTCACAAACTAGGCCCCTGCTGTGCCATGGTAAACCACTGAGAGGTGTGAAGAGCATTCACAAACTAGGCCCCTGCTGTGCCATGGTAAACCACTGAGAGGTGTGAAGAGCATTCACATACTAGGCCCCTGCTGTGCCATGGTAAACCACTGAGAGGTGTGAAGAGCATTCACATACTAGACCCCTGCTGTGCCATGGTAAACCACTGAGAGGTGTGAAGAGCATTCACATACTAGGCCCCTGCTGTGCCATGGTAAACCACTGAGAGGTGTGAAGAGCATACACACACTAGGCCCCTGCTGTGCCATGGTAAACCACTGAGAGGTGTGAAGAGCATTCACAAACTAGGCCCCTGCTGTGCCATGGTAAACCACTGAGAGGTGTGAAGAGCATACACAAACTAGGCCCCTGCTGTGCCATGGTAAACCACTGAGAGGTGTGAAGAGCATACACAAACTAGGCCCCTGCTGTGCCATGGTAAACCACTGAGAGGTGTGAAGAGCATTCAAATACTAGGCCCCTGCTGTGCCATGGTAAACCACTGAGAGGTGTGAAGAGAATTCACAAACTAGGCCCCTGCTGTGCCATGGTAAACCACTGAGAGGTGTGAAGAGCATTCACAAACTAGGCCCCTGCTGTGCCATGGTAAACCACTGAGAGGTGTGAAGAGCATTCACATACTAGGCCCCTGCTGTGCCATGGTAAACCACTGAGAGGTGTGAAGAGCATTCACATACTAGACCCCTGCTGTGCCATGGTAAACCACTGAGAGGTGTGAAGAGCATTCACATACTAGGCCCCTGCTGTGCCATGGTAAACCACTGAGAGGTGTGAAGAGCATACACACACTAGGCCCCTGCTGTGCCATGGTAAACAGCTGAGAGGTGTGAAGAGCATTCAAATACTAGACCCCTGCTGTGCCATGGTAAACCACTGAGAGGTGTGAAGAGCATACACAAACTAGGCCCCTGCTGTGCCATGGTAAACCACTGAGAGGTGTGAAGAGCATTCACATACTAGACCCCTGCTGTGCCATGGTAAACGGCTGAGAGGTGTGAAGAGCATACACAAACTAGGCCCCTGCTATGCCATGGTAAACCACTGGGAGGTGTGAAGAGCATTCACATACTAGGCCCCTGCTGTGCCATGGTAAACCACTGAGAGGTGTGAAGAGCATTCACATACTAGACCCCTGCTGTGCCATGGTAAACCACTGAGAGGTGTGAAGAGCATTCACATACTAGGCCCCTGCTGTGCCATGGTAAACCACTGAGAGGTGTGAAGAGCATACACAAACTAGGCCCCTGCTGTGCCATGGTAAACCACTGAGAGGTGTGAAGAGAATTCACATACTAGGCCCCTGCTGTGCCATGGTAAACCACTGAGAGGTGTGAAGAGCATTCACATACTAGGCCCCTGCTGTGCCATGGTAAACCACTGAGAGGTGTGAAGAGCATTCACATACTAGGCCCCTGCTGTGCCATGGTAAACCACTGAGAGGTGTGAAGAGCATTCACATACTAGGCCCCTGCTGTGCCATGGTAAACCACTGAGAGGTGTGAAGAGCATTCACAAACTAGGCACCTGCTGTGCCATGGTAAACCACTGAGAGGTGTGAAGAGCATTCACAAACTAGGCCCCTGCTGTGCCATGGTAAACCACTGAGAGGTGTGAAGAGCATACACAAACTAGGCCCCTGCTGTGCCATGGTAAACCACTGAGAGGTGTGAAGAGCATACACAAACTAGGCCCCTGCTGTGCCATGGTAAACCACTGAGAGGTGTGAAGAGAATTCACATAATAGGCCCCTGCTGTGCCATGGTAAACCGCTGAGAGGTGTGAAGAACATTCACATACTAGGCCCCTGCTGTGCCATGGTAAACCACTGAGAGGTGTGAAGAACATACACATAATAGGCCCCTGCTGTGCCATGGTAAACCACTGAGAGGTGTGAAGAGCATACACAAACTAGGCCCCTGCTGTGCCATGGTAAACAGCTGAGAGGTGTGAAGAGCATTCACATACTAGGCCCCTGCTGTGCCATGGTAATCCACTGAGAGGTGTGAAGAGCATTCACATACTATGTCCCTGCTGTGCCATGGTAAACAAATTCATGGTATAAGCACAATTCCTGTTTAGCCATTGTATCATTTGATTTATACTTAATAATGATTACCCTTTATAAGGTTTAACCTTGCATCTTGTAATTTACACTATTTGGCATTAATTGGAAAGACCATCCGGGGTGGGTGACTAAAAAGTCAAATAGTGTTGTGTTGGGACTGCATTCATATACTTTGTTTTGGAGACAAAGTCATTTGGGATGTGGGTGCCAATCTGTAAATGTTATGTAGTGAAGGTGGTTGCTTGAAAATTGCCTCAATATAAGGACCAAACACAAAATGTTTTTAAAAATATGGCAATAAATGAAAAGCATCTGAGTGTTCATGTAACATTTTATGCTGTGTTGAGCCATTTATTGCACCACACATTTTTATATCAGTTATTATTTCTAAATAAATATCTGGTTGACATTTATTTCTAAATAAATGTTTGAAGGACGATTCTTTGTCATTTTGTAAGTGTCTATTATATATCAGATATATCAAGCGGTATATCAAGTTACGTACGGAAAGGTAAACAGAATATACTTCAGAAGGATCACAAGTTGGAGAATAGTATCTGAGATATGTGAAAAATACATTAAGATGAGTCAAATATTTGATTGAATCTGGTGGATATAATATTGCATGGCAAAATACTTTCATGACCTACTTTAATATACATTACAAAATCATCAGATAAAGTTTAGAAAAAATGGAGAACTGGGCAAACTCTTGCATTGTCAGAGAACCTGATATAGACATAAACTCACATGGTTATCTCATATTTCGGCAAAGTTATTCTCGCCGGATATGAAAATATCCTGTTCTGCGAATGAATTGCCAAAATAGATCAAGAAATCGGCCAAGATGCGGTAAACCCTTGTTATTTTCGGCTACATCTTTGTGAAAATTACACTTTTTGTGGATGTGGTAAGGGGCTTTGATGAGAACGACCTTGGCTGATCGGGTGATATCATGCCATCTCAAGTTCAAAGTGATTTCTTCTTGTCAAATGCCCATGCAGTAAAACCATAAGGCTCATGGCTAAGTTTTTGCTGGCATATGAAGTGTTATTCCTAATCTCAAAGACCATTTAAACACTAAATATTTATAGTTGTAAAGTTTTCATCAAGATGCAAGATTCAAAGAGATCTGCTATGTTTGATTCAGACTCAGTATTGACTGTGACTCTGGGATTATCAATATATATATATATATATATATATATATATATATATATATATATATATATATATATATATATATATATATATATATATATATATATATATATATATATATATATATATATATATATATATATATATATATATATATATATATATATATCAAGCGGTATATCAAGTTACGTACGGAAAGGTAAACAGAATATACTTCAGAAGGATCACAAGTTGGAGAATAGTAATTTATATATATATATATATATATATATATATAAATTTGACCTTGATACATAATTCATATCAGTTTATAAATTGCACAAATGTTTGCATTCTCATTTCAAGATTCAACGTCAGGAATATGGTAATAGGTCATAAGTATGTTAAACTTGATGCTGGACTTATCATGATTAACAGGAAGCAATCCAAAATGTGAAACATGATAAAATGATACGGAAGTAACCAACAATTCTTTGGAATCTGGAACAGGTCTCTGTTAAACACAATGGTAGGGTCTCTTAGTATTTCATATTATAAAGGCCGACCTGTTCCGTGGAGAGTTGCCTGTGAAAGAAGCAAAAGAAAAACTGCAGTTTGTTCTCTACTAGACATATTCTGTGCAAATCAACTAATATAATCTAGATAAGCACTGCTTTGTAAAAGTGATAAAAGTAATGGATTTTTTTATGTTGTATAAGACATGAGTCAGGCGCTGTAAATCATTGTCGGGTTCATTGTTGTTAAAGCATAAGCACAACATGGTTGGTCCTGCATTTATGGAGAAGGCAGGGTCGGGGACCAGACGGCCAGCACCGCTTTGGCATCTCAGAAAACTTGTTGTTCCCTAGAATATTGGTGGAACAACATTTCGCGAGACACTGCACGTCTCATATGCCAATATTTGCCCAGATACAAGCAGGAAATGATCTTATGCCTTTGTCGTGGTGTGATGTTTCTGCACTGCCCAAGTAAATCAGAATATTTTACGGCCATCTTTTCACATTTTTGTTGTTATCGCACTCTAGTAGACAAAACACAGAAGTTCGTATTTGATCATTTTTTTTACCCCTCAGCTTCTTTAGATAGGATAATGTCTGACTCATTCTTATGAGCATCAGTTACTGTATGTCTCAGCAGCTTAATCCCATTGATCTCATACTTTTATTTTGTGAAACAGTTTATGCATTTTGAACGAGGAAGATGTTACTTTAGATATATCTATTGCCTAATCAGAAACTGAAATAATTGAGATGATTTAGTATATATCTAGTGTATGGGCTGGGAGGGTGGAAAGGGAGCACAATATATATATATATATACAGGGTTTAATGAATGAGATGACAGCTCATATTTGCACATGCATCACCTGCCATTGGACACGTCTACATATAAGCTGGGTTGCCTGGTATCCAACCCAATAAGAGAAAAGTATAATTTCCCTGAGAGGAAGCAAATCTCAGCCTAGCCTGCAGCCCTGCTGGGGACTTTATCCCGAGATGGGGAGACATTTTTTGAAATGATGTCGCACCACATTGGGACGGCAGGTCAGTGATGGTTTGCAGGCAAATATCGGCTTGTCGATTCCACAACAAATTTAGCTGCATGCCTAACCAAGTTACCTAGTCACAGATAATTGTGGCAAAAATCAATGAAGGTGGCAAAATGAAGATCAATTCTGATTGGTTCAGGGCCTCAGGTCAAAGGTCGGACGACACTCATAAAGTGACATTTTGCAGTTACCTCGTTTGAAAAGGATTCACAGATTTATGCGCGAGTGACAAAAAATGGCAATTTCATGTTTTTAAATCAATATTTATGACCGTGATATGTGTGAAAAGTGTTGTGATGGGGAATGCGAGCCGGCAGAAAGCAAGGATTGGGAGGCCGGGTGGAAATGGTACACAACGGATTACAAGCTTCATTTGTCTGTACACTGAGCCCCGGGATGTGAAGCGCACCAGCATTAGCCTGTATGATATGTGGCATCATAGTCATACATATATATTACCGTCTCCAGCGTGACCACCGCATCATAACTCAGGCTCTATATACGATGACGGCTTCAGTGAATACCCTGTATTATCACTCAGGTACCTTTGGCTCATGAATATATCATGTATGCCATTGCATGACAGTATATTGTCATGCCAGAGACATGATCTGGCATGCATGCGTGACGTTATGCAAGTCTAGTCTGAATGGTGTCTAACTTGGGCAAATCGTGTAGGTATTTTAATCATTTTTCTTGTGATTTACAAATGAAAATTGTTTGAATAGTTTCAGTGAAAGTGACTTTATCGATCCCTTTGTGTATTTGAGAAAGAAAACCAAGACTGGAATATGTTCAAAATGAATTTACTGTCAAACTTAGATTTATTTATTTCTATATATGTTCTGGTAAAGGAAAGAAAACATTTTTGTTCAAAGACAGCCATTAAGAATGTTTTGATCAGGAATTGTTCCTATGATTGACATAATGTGCATCTTGAATTTTTCATAAAAGTTGTCTGATTTCATGAACAATGCGTTGAAATAACCCATACATTTGGAGCATACGATCACACACAGGGATACAATTTCATGAAATATAAAACTTGAAACTCATACTTCATTGGACAAAAAGCCTTAACAAATATGGATTTGACAAAGAAAAAATGATAAAATTCTTTATATATGGATTAAAAACTATTTTGAGGTCATTTGTGCCTTCCAGAAGTGGCATTGAAATATAGCTGAGATTACTAAGGCATACATGATATTATGCAAAGCAGACACACTCAAAAAGATGGTGTGGGGATAGCATGGGTGTAACTCCCACAGTCACAGTTCAGGACGTGACATATTTCCACAAATTACTAGTACTCAGGTTTCCTGTTCACGGATATATGCTAGAACAATGGAGAAATGTTTTCCTGGTGTCAGATGATGATGAAACTCTCTTTACATCTACCAAAAGAACTATGTGGATTTTATGGAATCGATCTTATGTTCTCCTGCATCAGATGTGTAATTTGGATCTGATGAAAATGCTGATATTATCACTGTATATATATATATTTTTTTATTTCAGGTGTAAAGCAGCACTGAAATTGTCTGGTGAGTTCTTGCTTTTCCCCAGTGTCATATTCAAATAAAAAGACTGACGACATATAAGATTTGCTTCAAGAAGCTGCTTAAAATAATTATTTTATCAGATTTTGTTTTAATTAAATTAATATCAAATCTTGTGCTTCTCTATATATGTATAAGTTGGTATTTATGTGAATCTCATGTGACTAAAAAAAACATGTATTTTTTATTCATGGCCCATTTAACACAGATATTTTGTGTTTATTTTTATTATCTTGATGCTTTCATATTTATTAACAACGAAAATGGTCAAACTGTTGTCTGTGCAACACTCCAAGGGTTAAACTATTATGTGCAAAGTAATATATTAAAGCTTTATATTGCTCTAAACATATGGAGATGGGAGTTTTGTTGTAGAATGCCTCTATGTAAGCCGTACGGACCTCACCTTTGAGTCTTTATCCACCATCCAGTTGGGAAATCGTCCATTAGCCTTATTGCACCATTTCTGTGCTGCTGCCGTGAAAGTATAGCACATGTAATAATTGTTCATAGCACCATAAACCCAGGGGCTTGCATAGAATTATGTGATAGAGTATTCCTGCTGTTTTTATCTACCCGGCATTTGTGGAAAAAAGTCACTGCTATATGTTTATGTTGTGTTTTGGGTATTTTGTTGGCATTCCGTGAATAAAGGCATCTCATAATGGGTAAAAGTGCCTATAAATTCCCTATTTCAGGCTCTTTTCATACATGTACAATGGTCTGGAAGATATTCATAATTACCTTTAATTGACTGACCTGATTTATTTTGTGTCGGTTGCATGTAGATTATATTGATGGAGATTTATTATGTGTAATAGCATTTAGCTTTTAATACACGTAATGTTCGCTGAAATCGGAAACCCAAGATATTTCTTCTCGTCTCAATAGAATTACAGTTATCTATTATTTTCTTTGGACTTTGCCATGTGTGTTATTCCTACAGGATGTGAGACAGGTCCCTTCTATCCATCCTGATATCAAGGTCATCTTCAAGGTCATGTCGAGAAACAGTAACCATGGGCAACCACCGTGTAACTGATAAACACCCACGTCTATCGTAGCTTTGCACTTGACCTGTGACCAGGTCATTTCTGACCCACAAAGTAATTGTCACTGAATGGCACAAGTCCTTGCATTCCTTTGTGGCAGTACAAAACTAGATTAGTCGTTCATTTCCCGGTTTGTCACAATCAAAATCAAGGTCGGACATTGTGTAAGCCCAAAAGTACTTTTTTTCAAAGTATTTGTGCATGGTGTGGAAAGATCTTTTGAAGGTTGGAATAGAGCCGTCAGCTGGAGGGAATTAGACAGGTACCCCATCATGGCCTTGTGTGCCCTGTCACCCACAGGGCCAGTAGGGGACCTGGCTAGCAGTGCTCATCGCGGTAGACATCACACATGATTACAATCGGGTGTCTAAAACACTCACAGTCTCATCTTGCATGGAAAAATTACAATCCGTTTTCATGCTTCACAGCGAGACAAATATAAAGCCATGGAATGAGTGGATCTATCATCGTAGGTGTGGTTAGCTGAGTCCCAAATGGGTCAACATTATTGCAGTTGAATAAAACAACATCTTCATAAAAACAAAAACAACAGAAATATCACAGTGACTGTGGTAGAAACTCCAAAGATTTAGGATGGTTTGTATTGAAACAGGCCTCAACATAATTATAATGCTAGTTGGGTTTTCAAACATGTGACCTATTCCAGCACAATGGCCTACATATACATAATGGCGTCAGTACTAACAGAATATTATCTTGACCACATGCCTGGACCAAAGGAAAGATAGAAAATAAAACAGGTTTAAGAGACATGAAATGATGAGATGTTATGAATATTATGTCAGATATTCTACATTCATGGTAGATTTGCCATACAGGAAATGATGAAATGCCATGATCAGTATTACATGTAAGTCATATGTGCTACGAGTATGGATCAACACAAGTCAAGGTCATGAAGCATGTGAAGGTCACCCAGCAGCCATTATGTTAGAGACATGCACATCTGCTCAAGGGTCAAAGGTCATACAGATTTGGCCTCCAGAGGAAGCCTTTAGGAACTATGTCCTCAACACAGGATATATTATTTATATCCCCAAAATAGCTATCCTTATGATGTGTTTTGTGAAATATATTTTGTGGAAATATGCGCTGTTCCAGATTTTTTTCAACATGGAACACATTTTATGGGTTTTTAACATCTGCAAGTTCTCCCAGTTTTTTCAGTTCTTTATGTTTTGTGTTCAATGTAACACCTGCTTCAAGAAATATGATGAAAAAGTTTGACCCAGAGATCTGCCTCATGACCTAGCTCGCTGCTGTGCCCAAAGCAATGCCACCTGGTGTCAGATCTTGACATATTGGCCGCAGGTGGCTAGCAATGAACACGGCCAGAAGGTCCAGCGTAATATTCTCACTAAACTGCCCTGACACTTTCTGAATATGTATAAGCAAGATTTCATAAATATCTTCAAGATAAGTTGACAGTTTGTGTGGGTAGCTTCTATGAAGTAGCTTGTAGATATATCTCTTGGAGTGTCTGAGTCATGTTTTCAAATCAATTCTTTTTTCTTTTCTTTTTTCAAAAACATTTTGAGGATGGCCATTACTACATTTTTTTTCTGTGAAATATATTTCCAACACTTAAAGGATTTTTCAGTAAAGGATGTTTATGTTCAGTACCATGTTATGGGGCAAAAACATTTACATATGGAATTTGATAGAGATGGCTGATTTTTGGCAAAATAAAGCGTGACATATTGTAAATAAAGCAGCAAAAAAAGAAAAATCTTGATTTCAAATGAAAGTGAAAATGATGCTTTTAAAAGATTTATTAAATATAGTGGATATTTTTAGATATTTATCTGATTAGAGGTGTAATCCTCATGTTCATCTCTTTTATGGAAGTACATTTGAGAATATGTTTTGATGACCAACATAAATACAGAATTCAATCCATTTCCTTGCATTGTCAAACAAAATTGAATGGACAGAACAATGGCAAGATAAAAACATTCTACATTTATTCATGTAAGGTAATGAATATACTTTTTTTAAAGATAATGAATATATATATATATATATATTTGGCCTCCATATATATATATATAGATATACAGAGAGAGAGAGAGAGAGGGAGAGAGAGAGAGATTATTATCTTGAGACTACTTATCATGTACATGCCTTAATTTTTTAGTGATTAGAAACCAAATTCTGCTGTTTCACATCTAATTTGTTGTGTCATCAGTTATGGCTTTTCCCAGAAATCTTTGTTATGTATAATTTAAACACAATGTCTTTTTCATGCTTCTGGATGAAAATGTGCATATCAACAATCACATCTTTCAGGTCACTGTTTCGCATCTTTTGCTCTGCTGACCATTCTCCATAGTATCTTGAGAAATCATTGATGAAAGTAGCAAATCCCATTTATATTATACAAGAAAGTTCATAAGATAATTTATATAATGAAACCTTTGCTTTGGTTCTTATTTATCATTTTTAACACAGTGACCCGAAACATGTACTACAGTAATTTGATTCAAGTCTAATTACTTTCTGAACAGCATACCTATCTAACTTAAGTCTTTTAAGTGTTGTTCAGTATGAATATTATGTATTTTGGTATTAATGATATATTTATGTTAGGAAAGTGCAGCAACTAAGCTAAGAGAGCCACATTGAATGTGATACCAAGTGAATAAAACTGTCTAACTTCTAAAAACATAAAAAAGTTGGCTTTGCAATGAAGCTTCTCATCTTTCCCTGTCCCTTAATTACACGGTGCCACTTAATTAATCTTTGTTAATTACTGGTATTCTGAGACAAGTTTCAGTGCAGAGTCTTAATTAAATGATGAGTCTACATTTCACATTATAGACCAGACTAACAATCTTTTATATCAGAGTAAGTTAATTGATGCCACAGTGACACTTATTGGTAGATAGAGCCGCTCAGAAACGATGAGGATGTGCACTTTTTGGCAGTTTGATTCCAGAGGAATAAAACAAAAACTTTGCATTAAGTGAAGACAGATTTTGATGGAAAAGGCTATAAGGATTGTTTAGTGGTGTTATGAATGAAAAGTTACTGTGTCTTAGCAAGTGTAAATTTGCTGATATATGTCAGATTGTCTAAGCAATAAATATTCCATAAATTTGTACACCAGAGGGAGCCTTATACCATACATACAAATTACTGAATTCTATCAGAATAAAAAAGGCATCAATGGTACAGTGAAGTCATTTGCTCAATCATTGAATCAGAAATTTTATTCAATTAAATTTTCATACCATGAATTCTATGAAAATTACAATGCTTAACATCCTCATAAATGGTGTGGGTGAATTTTAGTGACTATATCTTAAAGACCTCATATTTAAGATCATATTTTTGGATATTTTCATATGATTGAATTTGACTTTATGCCACACAACAACTTCAGAATTGTTGTCTGAACAAAAAACTTTTATTTCCGACAAGTTGCATGGATGTAAAATGGAAATAACAATAAACAGAAAATCTTGTGACTTCATTAAATATTCCACATTTCGTCGGAATGACAGCTTTTGTTTTACCAAACAGGTGCATATGTCAAGTCGTCAGATTTGCCAAGAAAAGCTCTTCTTTTTCATCGCAAAGTGTGACATGCATCAATGTTATTTCTATGGTGAACCTTTTTTTGTCTCATTTGTAAAAATGCCTATATGAACACTTTTTCTTTTTCAACCTAATCCAGGCACCTTGATTTGGGGAAATTTCTGTTGGGGTTGTCTCTAAATTAATGTCTCAGTATGTATAACAAATCTAATGATAACACATTTAGATTAATCCAGATCTATCCTAATAAGAGACTGCATATTAAATAATTGAGAATCACATTTTCCATTCCTTCAGATGTTGAGGTTATTTTGACAGTGCATCTGACAGTTTCCTAACAGGTTAAGGCATGGAGGGCTACAGTTAATACCACGACTCTGTTTCTCTCACCTCCTAAGATGGCGACTAATACTTTGCCTTGTTTCTCACACCTCCAGACTTAAGCATTCTCTTTGTACATTTATGTCCAGTTTGCATTTGCAACTAACTTTCTGTGCTCAGGCATTTTTTTATTGCAAGCAAACTTTTATTCCAATTGATCTCATTTGTCCCATAATTAAGTCCACAGTTTATGTCCATATAATTATCCTGTATCATCACAGTTTCTGCCCTTCAACAGTTCACTCTTATATTCATAGTCAGCAAAAACTGCATGACTCATGCAAGAAATATTGAAAATGAGATTTTTTAATTTGAAAGAAATGTTATAATAAGCTTGTTTGAAACATTGGTGTAGAATTATAAGTAGCAATTTGCATTGCAGTCTGTGAAACGATGAAAATTGACCGAAGGGATTTTCCTTTAATCAGTTTTAGTTTTTTTCACAATTTGTTAAGATATATCTTAGAGGAATGTAATACATTTAAAAGCTTATGTAGTATGGAATACAATTCTTTTCCTAATTTGTTATATAGATTTGTTTCACACCGTATAATAGAAATAGAGTTGCATTCAATTTTTGGCATCTTTTTGCATCTGAACAAATCCATCAGAATTGCATTCAATTATTGTGCAAGGTTCTTGTTTTTTAGTGTTGGAACTTTGAATATATTATTACATTCTTGAAATATTTCTAAGACATGAAAATTTCATGAGTAGTTGGAATGGATTTCTTATTATAACTGAAGGCTACTTTTTTCTTTGTGCGAAACAATATATTTTATTTGTTACATATATGTGCCATCTTGTTATTAAGAACACAATTTTTCTTTATTTTTTTATTCTATCTTTATCAAAGATCAAATCTAAGTGAATGTAATTTGAAATTATTATTAAACAATAAATATAAATATAAACATGTATTTTTCATATGTTTCTGGAATCATATTGGTGTTCCAGATTAAAAGCATGCTGGAGCAATTATAAATAAATTTCTCAGGCACCTTTCTCAAAGTCGCTGTAAAATCAAGTTTGCCTATTCATAGTATCAAATTCATAGGACCTGGTAAATGCAATTATTTTGTATTGTAAATAAATCCAATCAATATAAAGAAGACAGTTGTTAAATTATGAAAGCGCACTATAGACGGCTGTTTTGGGAGGCAATTTGGTATTTATATTCAATGCTATGGACAAGAATGGCAGCATATAAAATGTCTGGACACAAGGGCCAATATCATGCAGAGAAATGGCAGGGGATTATTTTTGTCGGAACACACCTTGGCTGTGAATAAAGAAGTGAACGATTTGCATGGAAAGGCGGCATCAGACAAGCGATATCGCCTCTACAAAACTTCTTTGAAAAGTATAGATAGGCAAAAATTGAGCCTGAATGGTGTGTATAAGAAGCAATTTTGACATATTTCTCCTATTGTTAAGTCCCACAAAGGCAGTAATAATCGACAAAAACAAAAAGTGCCTGACAGGTCGGTGGGTTACAGTTTCAAGGTACCCCCGGGGCCCTGACACTGCATGCAACCACAAACGTTATTGATAAGTCTGATACCTCGGCTGCACCATCAAGAAAATGGAGAAAATCGGACCAGCTTGAGTTGGTCTCTCCCACAGGACGAAGCAACTCTCTAAGCTCTACAAATCAGCTTTTCGGCGGAACTGCTGCTTAGATTTTTCTAAATTTATCCAATATGTGGCGTGATTAGTAGGGGCATTATAACCGTCTTTCCCAACAGGCAGAGCTCAAGTGCTAATTAGATCTTACATTCATTCGATTTCCCTCATTTTATCGCATTTGGACATATTGGTTTTCTTGTTAGAGAGTACAGTATTCTTGTGAGGCACAAATCTTGTTAAAGGCTTAGATATAGAGGAGGGGACAGACAGCTGTGGCCTAGATCTCGGTGCCCAATAATACCATCAGGCTAATTGGCAATAGAGTGTTGCTCTTTTGTGGACCAACCGAGGAGAATCATTGGAAATTCAAGAAACATTAACCTGCATTTTGTGTCCCTGAAAAATTGAGGCATTTTGTTACAAACTTGTCAAGGTCGGTCAGGGTTTGCCATGGAATGGTGGGGAGGACTGATCATATTACAGATTACTTGAGCTCTGAGAGTAACAAAACACTTATATATAATTGTTCTGAAGTGTTTTGATACCATTCATTGGATAATGGTAAATTTAATCCTAATGAGTAATAAAAAATATAACTTAGGTCACCAAACATAGTTGATTGGGTTCTGCTGTAGTGATATCCATGTAATTTTTGAGTGATATTGAACTTGACTGTTTTGTGTGATATTGAAGTGAACGTTTTTGCATGGTATTCACAATAACCACTTTTGTGCAGTTAAGTTAATTAAAGCAGTTTTATAAAATGATTTTTTTTCAAATTTAACGTCTAAACAATAAATAAAAATAATTTTCATGATTTTATTTTGTTTAGGAGAACAAAATAAACCCTTTCATGTTTTAGTCCAAGAATCAAAAACAAACATCGTATTTACATTTGTTATATAGCAAAGATTTTATCAAAAAACTGGTTTATCTTGTGGTCAGAGCTACATTATCATTTCAGACACACACCCTGTGCTTTGCTGATATGTACATACACAGAGGTACATCATTCTTGTAGGTATCTGAGCACACCACTGTGTCAACCAACATACACTGGAATAGATCTTGCATGTTTTCCCGCCATATATCACACTGTAATGAGGTATAATGATTTAAACCTCAGTGGGGAGAGTCTCAATGATTTAGACCTTAGCATAAACCATGCACCATTGTTGGATATTGACCACAGCATGATTTATCACTTTTTAATGAAATAATTGCTAAACAGGTGCTTTTTGCAAAGCTAGCAAATTAAGGCACTTTGCTTTCAGGGATCAGTTATAAATTGCTCAGATCTATACAGAGATAAGCACTGTGTACAGTATGCTGATATTATCTCCTCAATCATTCTAGTATTGGGCAGCAGTACCATGTGAAAATTATACACCATTTTGAAATAATCCATAGAGTTATGCTTTTATATGTATCAGCTTTTCCTGGGTTCACAATGCGATGAAATAAAGAAATGAAACATCAGTATTATTTATTTTTGCAATTGTGAGGGAAGAAGAATGGAAAGCCACACAATGGAGTGTGCTGCATTTTATTCTGCTGGAATATTCCAAAGTGCTAAAATCCAGTATCATATGTGACCTGTTTGCACAGCTTTTCTTGGAGGAAATTTCACAAAGCAAATTATGGAAATTTGATCACTAACACTATGCGTTTGCGTGGGATAACTAAATGCATTTAATCCCAATCAGACAAATCGAGTGGGATCTTTCAGGTAAGTATGACAATATATATCTAACCTTATAAGCCGTATTCTGTTTCCGCGTACAATATATGGCACAAGTGTGTACATCCTGAACTTTGTTTTACTGAGAATAGAGGACATTGGAGTAAAATCTGTCATACAAAAGACACTTCAAAATCACAATAATATTTTTCATTGTCTATTTTAAAAACGTTTTTAAGGTCCTGTCAGAATTATTAAATTTATTGAAAGCTTTTTCAATAAATTTGTGTACAAACTAATAACAAATCCTTATATTTGTCAAAAAACTAGTCCATGACATCTGTCAAACCTGATACACAAGTTAGTCCTTGGAGATTTTTCAGTGTGAACGCCTGCACTTTGTTAATAGGGATATCCTAGTGATAAAAACCTGTTCCCAGCTTGATATCCAAAGGATAGATATAGATATACAACGTTTTGATGATAACAGAATGGCAAATATGTCTCATTTCTGTCATTATTGGTAAATCAATACTTGGCTCAATGTCAAATCATAATTACAGGAATCCATGATTTCTTGCCTTTGAAGATATACCCTTGATCAGGAGACATGCTTTGAATATTTTCCTTACATTTTTGTTTAAATTACAAAACAGGAGATATTTTGTGGAGCAAGTATTAGTGAACACGGTATTGATATGTCTGACCTTGACCTTGCTAGTATGTGATGACCACTTCCTCCCCAGCGATCACATCAGTTGACAAATTCTTTTTGATACAAAATAGATATTACATTATTGACGTCTGATTAATAGATCACATACATGTGTAGAATTCTGCTATGGTCTTTATGGGTGGGGATTCTATCGATCTGTGTACGTAAATTGTCTGAGTAATTCTGTATGCTTCTATTGGAATTAGCCTTAAAATGTTGTTTTAAAAATATTCATATAGCAAGATCTGTTTATCACAGCATCATCGTTTGATGGTCTCATAGCCTCATAGGTCTAATTGCCACATAGTCTTGTGGATCTCATAGTCTCAACCACCTTTATACATCCTTTGGCCTCATTGGTTCTATAATTGCAAAGCCGTATAGCCTTATAGTCTCATAGCTTCATATTCTCATTTCCCTATATTCGTATGGCTTAAAAGGTTTCATGGCTTCAGAGTTACATAGTCTCACAACTTCATAGCCTCATGCATCTCATAGTCTCACCACTTTTAGCCTCATGGGTCTCATAGCGCCATAGCCTCATGGGTCTCATAGCGACATAGCCTCATGGGTCTCATAGCGACATAGCCTCATGGGTCTCATAGCCTCATGGGTCTCATAGCCTCATGGTCTCATAGCCTCATGGGTCTCATAGCCTCATGGGTCTCATAGCGACATAGCCTCATGGGTCTCATAGCCTCACGGGTCTCATAGCGACATAGCCTCATGGGTCTCATAGCCTCATGGTCTCATAGCCTCAAGGGTCTCATAGCATCAGGGTCTCATAGCCTCACAGGTCTCATAGGTCTCATAGCCTCATGGGTCTCATAGCCTCATGGTCTCATAGCCTCAAGGGTCTCATAGCCTCAGGGTCTCATAGCCTCACGGGTCTCATAGGTCTCATAGCCTCATGGGTCTCATAGCCTCATGGTCTCATAGCCTCATGGGTCTCATGGGTCTCATAGCCTCATGGGTCTCATAGCCTCATGGGTCTCATCGCCTCATGGTCTCATAGCCTCATGGGTCTCATAGCCTCATGGTCTCATAGCCTCATGGGTCTCATAGCCTCATGGTCTCATAGCCTCATGGGTCTCATAGCCTCATGGTCTCATAGCCTCATGGGTCTCATAGCCTCATGGTCTCATAGCCTCATGGGTCTCATGGGTCTCATAGCCTCATTGTCTCATAGCCTCATGGGTCTCATAGCCTCATGGGTCTCATGGGTCTCATAGCCTCATTGTCTCATAGCCTCATGGGTCTCATAGCCTCATGGGTCTCATAGCCTCATGGGTCTCATAGCCTCATTGACCATGCTTTTGTAGCCTTGTAACATCAGGGCCTATTTACCTCATATATATGGATCTATCACCATGTTTATGATCTGTACCATTTCCACACTGCCTGGTCATTGAGGTTTCTATGGAATTACACTAGTTGTGATTGTTATAAGAGTTGAAACTATGACCTGTGTAACTCATGGATAAACTATGATTATAGAAATATGTATAACAAACAAAATACTTTTGTACGGATATAAAAACAAGAGATAAAAACCTTATGCATTATGAAACAAAAGGGTAGTAAGATAGTTGTTAGTTTATGTTTTCATTAATGTTCTTTTATGGGGTACACAGGAAACAATATGAGCAAAAAATGAAAAAGATCTGTGAACAAAAATACTTTTAAGGCCCTTTTCACATGGAGTTTTTTTTACTATGTGTTGGAAATATAAAGTTTGTTACTTTAGTTGTTTGTGTTTTGGAAATTGTAGAAATGTGTAAATGCGATTCTCTGTCAAGGTAGAATGATATTTTGTTTACACTTTAGCAGTGCTAAATGGCATTTTATTCTATACCTGAAATTCTACACACCCATACCAACAATGCAAAGTGCCTGTAGCACAATAGAGAAAGCCACACCATTTAGTTTCTAACTGTCAGAAAGATGAGTTCACAACATAGAGAGCGAGTAGGCTCGTAGTAACATGGTGCTAGTAGCAGACAACTCTTGTGGTATGGTTTAGTTGCTATTAGAATTTCCTGGATTTTATTTGAGGTACAAGTTGAGGTACAGATATTTTACGTTCTTGTTTCTTTGTCCTTTTTCTTAACATATTTGTTTACAACAGCAATTTCTTTTGGTTAAGGTGTATATTTCATGCAAAATACTGGGAAACTGGATATATTTTTTATATATTTCTTATATTTTTTAAAGCCGCCTTGCAAACTAATGAGGAGTACATGATACACAGAATCAAAATTCTCCCCTGAAGTCCCTTTAAATCATGATATGTTTCTTACTGAAGAAAACCAACCTGACAAGGAGACGCCTTACCCAGGTCACCAGCCAGTCTAGGGAATAAAATGTGAGCTTTTATTCTGCTGGAAAAGTGGTTGATTTCTCTTGATTTCTGTTAAAGAAATAAGACATTCTGTAAATGTCACTAGTTCTTACTGTTAGATTTCATTGAGGAGTGCGTAAGTCTTGTGCTACATTTCTGGAATTATACAAAAGTCGACGCACATCAAAGAAGGAATAGATGTACTGACTCCAATGGAGCTGACTTGTGATCTTCTTTGTCCCCATAATTACAGAATTAATATGTGCTCAGTTGTCAAGATGATGATAGTATTCATACCAAGAATTATTGATATAGAATAGTATCATTATATAAACTTACGCGGATAAGGAATAATATGAAAGCATGGTATAAGATGGTGAAGTATTGAAGCAGGATACATAACTGTGGCCTTAATGCCACAGTGTTCTATATGTTTTTATTGTTAAACCAGAAGAAAAGAAAACCTTGCTTTTTGATAGAGATTACATTTGGTTTGGATACGAGAAAGATTTATTAACCTGACTGGAAATTTAATTGTTTTGTTAATCCATGGAGCCGCATGGAAAATGTACATGAAATGGAGTTATTGTCTGTGACATCCAAGATGAGGAGAGACGTGAGACATTTGAATGATGATTATAAAAACTGATCAGATCAAAGGTAGTCATTTCTATCATATTTATAAAGATAGGATAGATACGAATAAAGATAAGCGTAAACAAAAAAGTTAAAAGAGATAAATTGAATGCATACATTTTTTAACTAACACAGACTTCCCTATGTGAATAAAGAAGGGAAAGGGATGAAATAATTTGTATCAATTTACCACCTTTCCCCAGCTAAGAGTCCTTCATGCTTATAATCTCAAAATGTTGGATAGCCCCAGGCAAACACTATACGATCGGTATGAATGACAAAAGTGACATATTATGTGGTGAGCTTTTGAGACAAATAAGGTAACAGTTCATCCAAAAGCTGAAAGTGCAAATGGAGCATCTATTAGGGGGTGTATGGTGTTGGCCAACCAAGGACTTACATTTCACATCTTATTTGCAGTGATTGGATCTTTACCCATCTATCACAAGTTATAACTGTGTAAAGATGCACTGAAGCTTGATGGCAGGCAGGCAGACTTCACTTGAATCTGCAATAAAGGAAAATTATCAGCTTTATCATTTATTAGACTGTCTCAAAATACATGCAAGTTTTCATGGATATTTTGGAAAATGGTATTTATTTTTATTGTTTTCAAATATCATGCTTAACACAGACATATTTTTCTATGCTATGATGATTCAAAGATGGTCGTTTTGTATGGTAAACTGTACTATTTTTATGATTGAAATGAAATATGCATCTCTGTTGTTTGGTTGATCAGAAACATAGTATACAATATACTAGTTTGCATAGGAAACTACAGTGTAAAAGTAAAGTGGTTGTAATTAGCAGGAGACCATTCAGAATGATATGGCAGATCAATTTGACATAGATTTTTATATATCAATTGATATATTTTGTTTTGTGTTCATGAGCTCATATGTGAAGCCGTTGACAATCAATCCAACCAAAAGATGCCAATTACAAATCTTTGATTGACTCCTTGTATGTGTTATATTATGCCAAAAGGTCATTATGGGGACCATAAATCCTACCAAACAGTGGTTATCCCTGATAGAGAACATGGCAATAAACAGATTGATACTCGCCGAATTCATTGAGACGTGACAGGGCGGTTCTCGCGGAGGTCATTTATTTGGATCAAGCCAATAAAACCTCTGTCCGTATGTGTGATCCTTCTTGGCAAGCTGTAGAATTATGGCTTGATTCTCTCCATAATGTTGCTCAATAAACATAGAGTGGTCTATTTATAGTATCTTCCACGAGACTCGACCATGAATAACTGTCAGATTTTATTGTGTTTTCATATCTGAGCTTGTCCAGATTTGATATCCTTTCATATAATGGTTATCATTGTCAGTGTATCATCAGGTCTATTTAGACTAACTGTTGATAAGTGACGGTAAAATTCCTGATACAGTCTTAAAAGCATCATTATAAATGGTTGATATGTGTCTTTTTTGAGTGACTTTTATCAGTACAACCATTTCTAAAAAGGTGTATGAATGTTGGGCTTTGTTAAAATCACCCAACATTTCTGCAGAGAATGGTGCATAAATGTGATGGACAAATAAAGATAAATTTCAATAAGACAATCATCTTATGTCAAATGTTGTTAGATTAATAAACTTATTAACATTCATTTTCCTATTATTTACAATAGATGTAGATGGTACTACATATATACCAGGCCTGTAGTGCCTGTATTTATGACCTTTTCAGCACTATTCAGCAGCTATATCAGGTCAGATAAAAGCCTGTCACTCAGTTTTTATGAGTGACTTGGGATCTTTCCTTTGTATTTTCGTAAAGACAATAACAAAAACATGACCTCTGATGTCAAGTCCTAGAGCACGGGTTGGAATGAGAAATAACTCAGTAGAAGATACAAAACATGACCATCAAGTCATGTTACTGCAGGGTGTGTGTCTAAAATAACTCAGTAGAAGATACAAAACATGACCATCAAGTCATGTTACAGCAGGGTGTGTGTCTAAAATAACTCAGTAGAAGATACAAAACATGACCATCAAGTCATGGTACAGCAGGGTGTGTGTCTAAAATAACTCAGTAGAAGATACAAAACATGACCATCAAGTCATGTTACAGCAGGGTGTGTGTCTAAAATAACTCAGTAGAAGATACAAAACATGACCATCAAGTCATGGTACAGCAGGGTGTGTGTCTAAAATAACTCAGTAGAAGATACAAAACATGACCATCAAGTCATGTTACAGCAGGGTGTGTGTCTAAAATAACTCAGTAGAAGATGCAAAACACGACCATCAAGTCATGTTACTGCAGGGTGTGTGTCTAAAATAACTCAGTAGAAGATACAAAACATGACCATCAAGTCATGTTACAGCAGGGTGTGTGTTTAAAATAACTCAGTAGAAGATGCAAAACATGACCATCAAGTCATGTTACAGCAGGGTGTGTGTCTAAAATAAATCAGTAGAAGATACAAAACACGACCATCAAGTCATGTTACAGCAGGGCTTAACAACCTTTTTCTGTGACTACTCAACTTGCAGAAAATATTTACAGAAATTATTATCTAACTGACAATTAATATGTCCCAAATGAGTAAAAAATCATAGTCCAAGAAACTTGATGTTATTGCATTGTAACAAATATAAACTCCTACGAATGTCGCAGAATGACATACGAATGTTTAGATTCAAAACGATAGTGGAAGTTAGTGTCCCTCCCATCTATTGCCGATGGTGTTAATAGTAGTGTCCTCCCAGCCCATCATGGGCTAAGTACATCACAGGTGTAACATTTCTTGTCTTCAACTGTTTAGTTGTACAATCCATTTTTTCCCAATTGTTTTAATAGAATATTTTCATAATTTTTTAGACACAAAATTTTATAGTTAATTCTGAAATGTTCTAAATATTATATTTGTTTTCAACCATCTCACATGAATGATGTTGTCTACTGTTCAAAGAAATTTGTAATAAAAGAACGGAACAATTTTAGAAAACAGTATTGCATTTCACTGACTTGAAGCCCATTAAACACGATGCAGACACTCTACAGCCAGTGGAGACAAATTTAGACACAGAAACAGAAATTTTAGAAGTAGTAAAAATGCTTAGTTTTCTCCCAAGGGACAAGCTTGTCTGAGGCATATCTGAAAAAAATAAATTGACAGATGAACTTCTGAAATGTTCACAAATGTCAGAGATTCATTTTAAAATGCAAACAATATATTTTTGTTTCTTGGTGAAGCTAAGTTGCATGGCGAGATATGTATGTCTGACAAATACCTCAAGGTCAATCATGAGGTCAACAGTAGTGTATCTAACAGTTACCATGAGGTCATTTTTGTGTGTCTAAATGATACTATTTTAGTGGGTCTACAGATTACCATGCCAGTACTCTTGTGAAGGCCACGGGCTGTGGCACAGTTGGTTAGAGTTCAAGCCCATTAGCACCAGTTATTCTGTGATTATACAAAGGTTGTGGGTTCAAATCCTAGCCTTGCCAAGATTTTATTCATGTTACAATTTCTCATATAAGCAGAGACCAGTGCCCGAGGGGTCAATCTGTTGTCTTTGTAAATCTGTGAGTGGGTGGGATGTCATATCAAGCACCGGTGACATGACATTCACTGAGGCAGCACTGTATATCTGCTACAAGTAGATCTCATCACGAAATAACTGAAATAATGTGGAAAGTGACGTAAAACACAAACAAGCAAATCAGTACTATTGTGGTTTTCAAACATTAAGAGGTCAGCATTAGAGTGTGACATTGTCATGAAGTCAGCATGAGTCGTCTGATCAGGTGGGTTGTCTTTAGGTTTGCAAAGTTCACAGATAATGACTTATTAGAGGAATGACTACATTTGCATGTTGACTGTATTTCCATACATATAGGTTGCCATTGAATAACACAAGAAATGTCAGACTACATGAGAGAATTATGACAAGAAATGACATTCAAACCCGATCTTGGGAATGCATTTGTAGGGCTGAAGAGATCATATGATATATTGCCATATCAAGTTATATGAAAGTATATCACTGGAAAAGAGCAGGTAGTCTGTCAGGGGGAAATGGCAGTTTGGGTATTTGAGCAAAAGGGTAACATTATGGTGAAAGGAAGTTGTTTATTTGGAGGAAAACAAACAAATTGCAGTTCTAATTTTATGACATCGATGATGAGCTTGTGGGGTGAATAAAAAGAGATTGCTGTTGTTTTAATCTGTATAATAATTTCATTTTAACAAAAGAGTTAATGAAGATCTCTTTTGCTTGTCTTTTTTTCTTCTGGGCCAAATCAATTAATGCAAATGACAGCAAACAATAGGGAGATGTTTGTGGCGATAGAGAACTGTGAGAAATTCCAGAGCCTCTCCACAGTATGTTACTCAAGCGGGAGACTCCACGAGTCAATGCCAGGGACAAGGCGCTCCCAACAAACCCTGGCCAACACATCGGCCTGGCGTCATCATTGCACAGTTTATATCACCACATGGCTTTCCATAATGAAAATAAATGGCTGATTTCATGCTGCTATAAAGAAGGAAAAATAAAATCAGAGTTAACAAGATGTTGCCAGCAAATTCTGTACAGTCGTTAAATAAGATAATATCTTCATTTGATATTCTCTACTAAGTCCTTGTAATGTCCTCTGATTGTGTGGAAATGCCACAAATTAAGGTACACAGAAACCCCACACTTAGCCATGTTGGTGCCATGAAGTTGAAACTTTTGGAAAAGTTGAAAGTTGATTTTTGTCTCAAACATTAGAGAACTTTCAACTCATTTCCAACAACATGTGCAGGTTTTGATCTTTTGAACAATATTTCTTGATTTTATTTTTAGAAATCTTATTAGGTTTTGAAGTGTAAATAAAATTGTCAGACGGCACGAGAGCAGGTCGTGACACAGGAGGGGAATGAGATATTGACGTGAACTCACAACCTGTGTAATGGGAAATGATTTATTGAACCAGGAGTGTGGCTAACACATTGTGGCTATGCAAACCTATCTGTCCAACAGATTTCCAGATAAACCAACATTTCAAGCCAGAGCATGGCGAGGTCACATAGCCCAGTATATCTGACTGTGTACAACACAAGCGGTTCAGATACAATCATATATTTTGGGGAGGAAATCTGATAATAAAGACCAGGGGAGCCAGTCCTTTGGATGTGTATAAATGCAATTTTTTATTGTTGTTATTTTTGGAGGAGGGAGACATAAGGAGAGCTTTGTAAGGGATGTGAAGGGCCTTCAGGGTTTAAGGTCAGTCATGCAGCAGTGATATTTCTGGGGCCTGGACTCTAAGAATCTGGATGGATATGAGATTGTTATCACCACCAATTCCTAATGGGTGAGATATTAGATTGTTTGTAGTGTATGAAGGATCATGGGAGATCAATCCTTGGTTGCAGACAAACACCCTTTCGGTCATGCATAAACATGATTAATTAAAGTCAAGCTTGGTTTTTAGCTCTGTATTGCATTGCTTCTACATGTATAGTGGGGGGGGGGGAGACATTTTCTTTCAATCTCTTGTCCATCTAATTTGATCATCTCTTCTGAAACTACTGGTCAGAGTTCTCAGCTATTAGTAGGTAACATGTATTTCATGGGGACCATTTCTATCTATTTCACGTAAGGCTCAGAATTTTGTCTATTTTTATGATTTTTGACAAAATCTAATTTGCTATTACTGAGTTGTCAAGGAGGATGCCATTTTGAATAACATGACAAATATTAGCCAATGAAAATTGAGATAACAAGTTGGGTCCTAATTCAAAATGTAACATGCCTTTTGATTGGTCAAAAGTATCATTTGCCCATGACTGCTCAGGGAAAGAATTTAAGGGATCGCTTCTGAAGCAATTTCCAGAAAATGTTCACAAATGTTACAAAAAAGATTAGCATCGCTCTAAGGCCATTGGCTAATATATTTGCACATCGTCATCAGGTCAGGCACAACTGTGGCATTAATTTTTTGTGTGTGATGCAATATGGTCAGGCAATGCGTGACTTTATATGGTCATATTAATGGATGTTCATTAGATATTTAGCTGCGTCAGCTCCTTATCCTGGGCCTTGGGAGTGGAATAAATTCTCAAGTTCTAGTCTAGACACTCTTTTAACTTAATCACTTGTTTAACTTGTTCATTTCCGCTTGTACTTTGGTCGTCCGTGAAGCCGGGTTTTGTGCGTCTAGCAGTATTTACCAATAAGTGGGCAGCCATACTTGGAAAGAACATGCTCACTGACAATTAAAAGTGAGACAGAAAATGAATTTTAGCCCCGGATCTTGATCATATTTAAGGTTCCTTTCCTGATAAATTTGAACTTTTTCGTTTTATCATGATATTTTATATTATTATCTCAGGTTTCTTCCTTTATTCAATATATACATCATAATTTCAATCCTCTCCGAGGGAGGGCATACAGTAATCACTTTTCCGTCCGTGTGTCCGTGCGTCCGTCACAATATTTGGAATGGCCAACACTCGAAAGTGGCTGGACCACAGGGATGATCCTACATATGCCTACAACAATATAGTCCAAGTAAATATTTTCCATGAAAGTTTGGTGACCTAGGTCAAAGGTCAAGGTCGCAGTGACCATCGGGTCAACTTTGGGCGTGAACTTCTATAAAAATGTTTCAATTTTGACACAAGTTGGTGTACAGGTGTATTTTATGAGGGGCTAGGCTAAGTTTGATGATGGGCGATACTGACCAAGTTTTGAAGTCATGGCGGCCATTTTTCAAAATGGCCGACATGCCGATTTTGTGAATTCTTTTGAGAATACACTTATATCAAACATTATTACTTATCATCAATTGGTATAAGCTGCAAAAATGTTAATTTATGTAATTGGGTCAGTGTGACCCACTTTTCAGGTGAAAATCGACATCCCCATTAGTATTTAGAGTGGCCCTCATTTCAATGCTGCAGGACATTGGGGTTTGATTCTACATAATGTTTGTAAAACTAAAGACCCCAAAAAAAGATTCCATGGCCGTGAGCGCTCTATCTTCTGTAGAAATGTTTCAATTTTGACACAAGTTGGTGTACAGGTGTATTTTATGAGGGGCTAGGCTAAGTTCGATGATGGATAATACTGACCAAATTTTGAAGCCACAGCAGCCATTTTTCAAAATGGCCGACATGCCGATTTTGTTAATTCTTTGCAGAATACACATATATCAAACATTATTACTTATTATCAATTGGTATAAGCTGCAAAAATGTTAATTTATGTAATTGGGTCAGTGTGACCCACTTTTCAGGTGAAAATCGACATCCCCATTAGTATTTAGAGTGGCCCTCATTTCAATGCTCCAGAACATTGGGGTTTGATTCTACATAATGGATGCTGATTCTGTGAATTCGAGGTGCGGGGCAAACTGGCCACTAGGCGGCACTGGCCACAGGGGTATGCAGGAGGAGGGCATTGTTCTGCGCTCTCTGAGCGCATTTTAATTATCAATTAATGCCCTTTCACTGGTATGAATTATTATATTGGTTCTGCAGAGTTAAAAAAAGTTTTCTCTTTACAATTGCAGAATACTGCCTTTCGGTGTACCTTTTTGTTAGGCCAATATAGGTAAATTTGAAAGTCTCTTTGAGAGTCTTTTTTGGTCAAAATTTTATCAATTTATTTTTATCAAAACTAAAAATATATTATCACCAAAAAAAAGGGCAAGTAAAAAAGGGCAAGTAAAAAAGGGTCAATACAAGAAACACTTGAGAGGCATGTTTTTTTGTGTGTGCTGGGGGGGGGTGGGGTTTAGCCTGAGTATTGTGATGATAATTAGGTCTGTGGTTGGATATCATGGAAGAGTATGTGAGGAATGTCTCTCAGGGCCTATGGTGTCTCCTAGGACCATTATATCATGCATGCCTAACACAAATCTCTACACAACCTTCAAGTTGCAGAACAACAAACTCTCCTATAACCTCTACTGCTCACATCTATTCACACACTCCTATATCACTCCCATTTTCTCTCATTTTTTTTTTTTTTTGAATTCTGAAAGTGCTTTGAAACATTTTTGTTTGTGTAAGTGACGTTGATTACATAACTAATATGAGATAGTGTCTGTGAGTATTGTCACATCTGCAAGTCACTATCGAGTTTCCACTCGCGATAATTGTCAGGCATTTGAGAAAAAGATCTCAAAAATCAATGTTGATTATTTAAAGAATTTCAGCTATCAAAGATGTCATTTTGTAAAGGGAAATGGATGCAGTTTTTGTGACCCCAATTCAGTTGGATCAGATTCAAGGGGGAAATTTGAAAATTGATCAAAGCAAAGTGTGGCATCGCGATTTGTAATCAGCGAGATGGAGCCGTCCTACCATAAAACCATGCCGCTTTCTCCCGGGAGCCTACAAATCAGCAGTTCAGAATCCTACATCCTAATTTCAATGTCCAATAAATCGAACCCTGGCTTTCAACACCATGAGATTGGCTGTGTATCGTAAATAAAGGGAAAGTGGGGGGGAGGGGGGCAACTAGCAAGAACATCATCACATCACAGCTTTATACTGCATGTTAATAACTACATGTAAATCTGAGCACCCAGGTTTGAAATCTGACATGAATTCTCCACATGTAAAATGTGTCAATTTCTATGAAAGAAAAAGTAGTTTGATGGATTAGAAACCTGGTTTTGGAATGTGCACTGAAATAGATTGTGGTTTATTAAAGGCCGCTTTTCTGCAAGTGAATACATGATCACAGATAAAAGTGATAGGTGAGTTCTGCACACCAAACCTGCTGGTATTAGGTATCACAAATATTGTACAAAAACACCAATTCATAATGTGATATTGTTAACAAAGTAAAACCCACATAGGCAGGCAAGTTTTGCATGGTTTTCACCCCATAGCAAACGTTGTGGAAGTGGTATTGTCAGAAACATGTCATTCAGGTGTCTGTCCTTTTTTACAAAAGCTATGAATTCAGAGTAATAAAGGCATGTCAGTGACTTTGACTTATATTTGGAGGTTATGTAACTCTGAAAATATATTGTAAATGTAATATATTGACAAAAACTAAAGATGGCCCTGCAAAACTTAAACCACAGATGCATCTTGTCAATTTATCGTAATGGTGCCAACTAAATAAAGATAACTTTACCAAAATTAAATCATGAATATAGCAATAGGCTGATTGCTGATTTCAATGTTTTCCCCATTGAAAAGTACACAAAGAAAATGTTTGACTTGAACGGAAAGAGATCTGTGCAGCTCCTTTGTGATGAACTTATCACTGATAATGGCCACTGTCTGTGCCTCAAAATTATTTCTGATCGGTGACCTTGACCTATATTAGGAGTTCATATGACCCAATCTCCAAAAACCCTGTGAATATGAGAACTTAAAAGAATTCCTAAATAACCTTAAATTTATACTTTTGCTATTATCTGTGGAGTCTATGATCAGTATCTTTCTTATGAATAAACAATTTGATACATATATGACTATATTTATTTGTCAAATTTAATTTCTTAACTTTAGATATTCAGTAATGCAAAAACTTTCTCAAATTTCCCAAATCTTTAAGGAATGTAAAATAATTATGAAAATGTTGGAATGAATACAGCATATTAACTGACATTAGATATATGGCTTGATAGATATTGTAGTTTGAACATTCAGACTTATCTCGGAATACAAATGCCACCATAATGATAATTAGATTTTAAAATGATACTTATAAAATCTACTTGTATAAGCTATATGCTACCGGTAATTAGAAAAAAAGTTTCTTTGAAGTTAATGGGAAGCAGTTATTTTTTAATACCCTTGAATTGCGCATGCTTGAAGTAGTGCATGCTTGAAATGAAGCATCTGTTTAAAATTAAGAATGCTTGACACAGAGCATGCTTGAAATAGTGTGTTTAAAATGAAGAATGCTTGAAACAGGAGCATGCTTGAGATACATATAGAGTGTTTCAAATGAAGCATGCTTGAAACAGAGCATGATGGAAATAGTGTTTCAAATGGAGAATGCTTAAAATGGTGCATGCTTGAAGTAGTGTGTTTAAAATAAAGCATGCTTGAAACGTTCGCGTTACTTGGGAGAGTGCGTCCGGGAGCGTGGGGCCAGCATACATCCTGGTAGCAAGGAACAGGACTACGCTTCATATATGTATATGATATTAAAAAAAAAACATTTCCTAAATCATATAAAAGTAAGATGACAAGATAGTGGCGTGACAACTATGTAGAAATGTGTGGGTGTGATTTCTATGCACGAATACTGTCAAAGTTCTACTCCAGTTTAAACTAATGTTATAATATTCTCATGTATATACACACACACACATATATATATATGTATATTCTTTGTGTGTATATGATATCTATGCAGTATTTTTCTTCTGAAAGCACAAATTGGTGACTGCCAAATTGGTGATAGTTGGTTGGATGGTGATCTTACAAAAAAAAGTTGTGCTCAGAAAGCGAAGGAGAAGCTTGTTAGTGGCAGATACAGACCTGTATAAGGAAGATACAGGCCTGTATTAGGGGGAGAGTAGAGGAAGATGGCACATTCTCTGTTTGTTGGCGGCAGTATTGTGTTATCCGTAGCTGAGGCTTAAAGGGAGACAGCCATATCTCTGTGTGCGAGAGAGAGAGGCATCGGCACTGTGGGTAGCAACTGCAAGTAGAGGGAGATTGCCTGCGTCTCAGGGAGTAACGCAGGCTTAGCGAGTGTGCAGGATTCCTGTGTACACACTACTGTAACCGTGGAAGGCTGGGCTCACGGCAGTGGTGGAGCGCTGTGTGTATATGTGTGTGTCTGGTGATTGGTGATGTGAGGGGCCCCGCCGCACCGTGGATGGGAACGGGTCCGTGTGGGTGTCGGTCTGCCGGAGACGTGTGAGGCTCGCAGAACTTGTGCTCTCGTCTGCCATAACTAGTCTGTGTGTCTATGGACTGCACATGGTGGTTCTCTCACCCCGAGTCATGTGATATAGTGATAAGTACTCTGCTACACACTTCCATGTGAACCCAGCATCTCCTTCCTGGCATCGCACACTTCGCCAACCAGCGCCTCAGCCATAATCACGTTCTATACTTATTTAACAGCAGCCGACTGCATGATCCCAGTCAAGTGGGATTTTACACCGATGCACGGCCACTCGCTCAATGGACGTACCGCTATAGACGTGCACCCATACTTGACAGAGCTCTGAAACACAGACATGCTACGGATACCAAACGTGGATGACAGCGGATTGAACCAGGACTGGCGTGTGATCAACATGTGTTGTATTGTCACTTCACACTCGGCGAACATGCCGCTACGTTGTTAGTGTATCAAACATCAGCCGCTCAACCATCCGCTCCCACTAAATCACATGACATCTCAATGCTCTCTCATTGCAGACAACACTTGGCTGGACGCTCCACAGGTGTTGGATCTAACGCTACAATAACACCAAGCCCTCCTGTATCATTGGAGTACTCTCCATAGACCACAAGGGGACTAAAATACCACGCCAGACCTGACACACACAATAGTGAATTCCTAAAGTGGAAAGGGAGTTGCTTACACCTGCAGGTGTTATAAACACCTCACTTCATAACATAGGTAAGCCTCTTTAGTAGTTTTCATTTGCACCTTGCTTTCTGACTGTGCAGCATTGAGTCACCCCACCTATTGATGTAGTGCAGAACGGGGTTAATTCTTACACATGGTCAGGCTCATACAGTCGTTGTTAATTAAAATTCTTCGTGTTGAGATCGATGCCACAAGTTGGTCTCAGAAGAAATGTAATCATGTTGGCTTCAGACGAGAGGGAATCCGACCGAAGAGTCTTGTAACAAAGTGTTTGTATCAATATCTGCCAGGCTGAACAATGAATAAGCTGGAAAATTTTAAATGTCAGGTTTTTTTTCAGCTTTCTATTAATAATAAGCATGGCAGTGGGGCAGCATTATTGGGAGATGATTTTCATCTCAGAGACATGATATATTTAATGCCACAGGATTCCACAAGTATGTACACATAGAGGGTGAACAGTACATGCGTGCCCCTGTGCCGGGGTACAGATTATCAAATTAGCAGTTACACTGTAGAATGAGGTGCACCATATACCTCAGTGCTGGGTGACATTTACAGGGAGAGCCTAGCTTGTCGTCCGTGTCATAAGAGGTGTGATATATAGTAATCCGCACTTGTTTATAACACCATAAAACATTAAAATCTGCTCCCAGCGGGGCCTTGCTGGTAGATATGTGTTCAATAATTAACACGGATATCGTCCCATTCTTGTGTTCGGGAGGGACACGCCTGGGTGCCCGTAGTGTATTGTTGCCGCCGCCTGGGGTGCAGCATACGGCAGGGCGTACTCTCACCCAGCACGGACGTCCTCCCCGTCATAGTTTAAATGCAACATATAACCAAATATAGATTCAAATCTTATAGTTGAGTTGAAAATTAGAAAGCATATTTTATATATACACAAAGACAGATATTATATGATATTCATAATAAAATTGAATGTGTAAAAACTTGTGTGATCAATGTTACAATAGAAATATCATGTTTCTGATTCGTCGATGAATCCACTAAGAAGCTACTTAAAACTGGTTAGATTTTGTTCATTGCTTGGATCATTTTAACATCAGGATGGTAATACCTACGTATAAATCATTGAAAACAAGAGCACAAACTGTGTGCTCACAGTAAGCTGATCTTAGATAGAAAGAGATCTGTGACTATGTGCTGGAAAAGACACAAGTTGCACAATTTGGACAAGACTCAAGCAGAAATATTCAGCATCTTGCACATCAGCGATCAAATGCACCATCGTGTAGGGCGTCAACATTCAATATATATTACACTCACAACATTACATACTATTACTACAATATATGGTGTATATACAGTCAGATGTGCTTACTGTCACAGTATAGTGTATAGTCACGTGGTTACAGCGTCACCTTAGTGTATAGTCACATAGTTACAGCATCACCTTGGTGTATAGTCACATAGTTACAGCATCACCTTGGTGTATAGTCACGTGGTTACAGATTCACCATAGTGTATAGTCACATGGTTACAGATTCACCATAGTGTATAGTCACATAGTTAAAGCATCACCTTGGTGTATAGTCACATGGTTACAGATTCAACATAGTGTAAAGTCACATAGTTACAGCATCACCATAGTGTGTAGTCACATAGTTACAGCATCACCTTAATGTATAGTCACATAGTTACAGCATCACCTTAGTGTATGGTCACATGGTTACAGCATCACCTTGGTGTATAGTCACATAGTTACAGCATCACCTTAGTGTATAGTCACATGGTTACAGCATCACCTTAGTGTATAGTCATGTGGTTACAGGATCATCATAGTGTATAGTCACATGGTTACAGCATCACCTTAGTGTATAGTCATGTGGTTATAGGATCACCTTAGTGTATAGTCACATAGTTACAGCATCACCTTAGTGTATAGTCACATAGTTACAGCATCACCTTAGTGTATAGTCACATAGTTACAGCATCACCATAGTGAATAGTCACGTGGTTACGTGGTTATAGTGTATTGTAACTTGGTAAGGTGGTTATAATATCACCATCGTATACAGTTTAATTCCTTTCATATCGGACTGCTGTCCTGATAAATCTTCAGACTAACTGTGGTACATAGTACAAAATAAAGGAGCTAATTTACATTGGAAAGTGTGGACCAGTAATGATAAAAAATGGTTTAGCATGCAGTAATAGACAGACATTTATGATTGTGTCATATATTACCTGAAATGGACGCAATGCAGTGAGGTTGAATATATATTTTATAACGATTTATTGCAAAATATTATGGCCATTAGGGACACGTACAGATCTCCTTCACATCTAATAAATATTTAGAAACATGTAACATAAAAATTGACCTTTTATATTCATGTTTTATTTTCAACTGTCTTATTCATGTGGCATTATGATTTTTATATGAATCTTTAATGTCAATCTATATGCAGTATTTAATGAGAGGTTTTTAAAGAATTCTATACTGGATCTCCACAGGAAAGCTCACACTATTTGTCATCATCAATTTTTATTATTATTTTTATATCAAACAATACATTCCATAGAAAATTAGAACTTTAGGCCATAAACAGTTTATATAACTCCTATTCTACTCATAAATTTTATAAAATACTTTTCAGTGAATCTTATTTTATTGGTGAATAGTTTTGCACCATGGAACATGCAACGTGATTGGTGGAGGGGGATTGGCTCAAGATGATGGGGAGTGAAGTTTTTTTGAGAAGAATACGGTAGAATGGTACAGTTTTTTTTACGGCCCACACCAATACTGTTGGCTCCCCAACCCAGTGCAACCCATTGTTATGCTAGTGCCATCTATATTTAATATTACAAGGGGCTGTCAATAAGTTCATTTGATTAAGTATATGCCACCTTGCCAGGCTTTTGAATCAATCACCATTTGTACCTTTTCTGCTTATATCTAGGGGCAATCTAATGTTTTGTTCCATTGATAAATCGGTCGTCACTTACCAGCCTGTTTGTATCACTGCATTTTAATTAGTAGTAAAACTTGGCACATGCGAAAGTCTCTGTGGAAAATCTATATCAGCTCGTTTCACCATTCAGGTGTGTACACGCACCCAATTAGAAGGTCAAATATCGGTATTTTCAAGTTTAAATGGAGAAAGCGAGGATGGCCATGTGTATCTAGTCACGTCGTCTGCAGAACTACCTCCATTATTCAAAGTTGCCATTAAGAAGAGAAATGTTTACCAACAAACACATGGTTAAGTTTTTATGGAGCTCTTTAAATCTGTCCTCATAGAAAAGTTTGGGCAACATATAGTTATTATGGGTGTTTACCGAGGTCTACAAGAAGAGCATAAAAGAAAGCTGGATGAAAATTTATCAGTAGTCATATTGTCTTATGTACAGCAAGTGTGAACAGAATGTTTAAAAATTCCAACTTTGACAGGAAAACTTTTGGTATGACCCTTATGGTTTGGTCATCATCAATATGATTATAAGAACCTTTGACATGCCCCCCCCCTTAGTTATAGCATGACCGCCATTGGTATGACCACCTTTGGTAGGACCATCTTTAAAAGGTATGAACATCTTTAAATGGTATGTTTATCTATTAAATTGTGTAACCCTCAGTTTGATCACCTTTGATGTAACTATGCAAATTATTTGCTCTTATTCGTGAAACAGCTGAAGCAATAAATGCCAATAGAGTGGAAATAGAGTAGTAAATTCAGTTAAGATTTGAGATATTAGGTTGTTGTTCATTACATGGTCATATGAATGCAGCCCTGTTTACACGGTCGATGATCTCCCAGATTTGCTCATCGAGAATGCGTATCATGACATTCATATCTGATCATCAATCGTAGTCTGTGGGCAAGATCAAGGGTCAGAGGTCATGAAAGTCATGACTTTTGACCTCTTTATGTTACATCCTGGTCATTACTGAGTCATTTAATTCTCGGCGACTTCCTGTCCTATCACAGGCAAAGCTGATCAGACATTTTAGTGATTCTCTTTCATTAAGCATCAATTGATTAGATATTCGTCTGTAATGCCCCTTCTTCAGATAAATTTCTACATCAGCAGACGATGCTTGAAAGTAATTTTCAGCAGATATGAAAAAGAGGCTAACATCAAATAATTTCCAGATTTCAAGCAGATAACTGTGAGTTTGATATGAGATATGAGAAAGTGGCAGCGTACATGTTTGTCTCATGGGAATGGAATTCAGTGAGATACAATATTGATTGTAGTTTATGAGCATATTTGTCGCCTGGAAAATGGATTTATTAATAAGTTATTGAGATATTTTGTTGCCTTGATACATCTTTACATTTAAAATTATTAATTTTTATGTTTTAATGATACATCTTTATTACCCTAAGACTTGCAAAATGAGTCAACCAGACTTAAACGCCAGCTTGTTTCTGGCTTTCTACCCCAGGGAAAATAATATATCACACAATGGAACAGTTGCTCCAGAATTTTTCATATTAAACCAGTCTGGACAAACATATTCAGTAGACTAAAATATATGAGATCAAATTTGGATAAATAATCATACATAAATTGAATACATTTTTATTCTTATTTTGTAGACAAAGAATTGAAAATTTCCTGTTTTTGTTCAGTTCTTTAATCTCTGACTTGAGAGACGAAGAATGCTCATCCACAGACCATCCACACATGCAGTTGTTCAAAAATTCAACAGATAGATATTGTACCAGTTTGAAATCTTGCCTTGTGAGAACGGTTGCTGCACATAGCTTCCTCGATGCATGCATTTTGTCTGAATTGTATGTAATTGCCGATACATTATTTAAAATAAAGTGTGCATGCTATGCTTTGTATGTGTATAAGGCACTAGAGGCATACTGCTAAATTTTCTGCTTTGGGGGTGGGGGGCAAATGCCTTTTCCCCACTGAGCTTTATGCAAGGATTTGCTTACCTGCGGCTAAATTGTGAATATGATTGATTGTCTGACAAACTGCCTATGTTTGTTTCATAACATCCTTCCACATGTAGCATATTTCAGTTCTAAAAGTAGCTCAAATCAAGGACTTGTTGATTTTTTTTTCTATTTTGTAAATTTTATTCTATACACCATTTAGATATATGTCTATAGATACCTTAATATATATTTATTTATTGTGGTAATACATACAAATACAGATTTATATATTATTTACATAAATGATATTATATAAAGAGAGTTGTTTTCAACAGTAAGCATTGGTGTTATATTTCAAAGGCAGCCAGTGTTAATTCAACAACAATCATTTAATTTAGGTGTTGTCCCACAGCACAAAGCAAGTATAGGTAATATTTCAGTGAAAGAAAGCAAGTGGAGGTCTGATTTCAGCCAAATATAATGTGTTGGTGTTATTTCTGTAACTCATAGTAAGTGAATGTGTCATCAAAATAAGAGTGGGTGTCATTTCAGAAAATCACAGTAAATGTGAGTATTTCAGCAGATCACAGTAAGTGTGAGTGTTATGTCACCAAAATCACAGTAAGTGCAGGTGTCATTTCAGCAAATTACAATATGTGTAGGTGTTATTTCAATATTTCACAATAAGTGTAGGTGTTATTTCAGCAATTTACAGCAAGCGTTGGTGTTATTTTGGCAGATCATAGGTTTTTTTATTTCAGCAAATAACAGTAAGTGTGGATAATTCAGAAATTCACATTAAATGTGGATATTTCAGCAATTCCGATGAAGTGTTCCAGCATTTACATTAAGAGTAGGTGTTATTTCAGCAATTCCCATTAAATGTGGGTGTTATTTCAGCAATTTACACTAGGTGTAGATGTTATTCCAGCAATTCACATTAAGTTTAGGTGTTATTCCAGCAATTTACAGTAAGTGTAGGTGTTATTTCAGCAATTTACAGTAAGTGTGGGTGTTATTTCAGCAATTAATATTAAGTGTAGATGATATTCCAGCAATTAATATTAAGTGTAGGTGTTATTTCAGCAATTTGCACTAAGTGTAGGTGTTCTTTCAGCAATTAATCTTAAGTGTAGGTTTTATTGCAGGACACAGTGTGGGTGTTAATATGCAGAGAAGCACTATGAGTTGTGGTCATCAGGAGCTGTATAATGCATGTTATTTCTTTGGCAGCACTTTGAGGCGGGATTATGTTACCGTAGTTAATATCACACACTGTCACATAGTCTCGCTACCTTTCAATTGTTCATGTCGCAAGGTTTCCCAACGAAACACGATCTAGGCCAAAGACAAAGATGAATGAACAATTAGCAAACTTGTGTATTTCTTATTACTTAATCTTTCTTTTTTTGGTGATGAATAGGTATTCTACATAAAATATTGGAGTGGAAGTTTTAAAAAAGCCACACAATGCACATTGTAAGGCAAATGTTTTATCAACAGAAATACAAAATGATTTGTCAAAGTTGTCTCTGTTGTGAAGTTAAAAGACTGATTCTCTTCAGTTTTACTGTCATATATTTGCATTGTATTTAGACTGCCAAATGATATTCTTTTGAGAAGTCCCTTATCTGTCATGTAAATCTAGGCAAGTTTTGTTACTTAACTAAGATAAAAGCATAAAAAAATTATAACGTAATCATAATCTTTTTCCACAGCATATTTATAGCATTTTTTAAATTATTCATTTACATCTGTCTATATTTAAGAGAAAACAATGATCAGGTTTGTCTTGATTTAATCTTGATTTTAATGTGGTTTTGCTCACTTAGTTTTGCACATAAGGCCAAATGGAATAGGACTCCAAGTATAAGTTACATCAGTTTATAGTCTGGTGGGATTATATTATGTTTTTAAAAGCCAAATCCCAGACATATGTTGAAACTCGAATATGCCTGAATGACTTTTTTAAAAGTCTCATGTTGTGTGCCCGATATCCTGCAAAACTGGCTTTGGTATTTATGGGGAGTTTTTATATAAAGTGCTTGGTGTCTGCAGTTAATGAATGTAAGCGAATATGCGTTTAAACAAAATGCTGTAGCTTTATGACTAATTGAAGTGAATATGAGTGTTGCCTAATTGTCACACCACAGAATGACTAAAATCAGGTGCAGATGGACTATTATGCTGTTGAGTATAACTTTATCTTATCTAATAATGACCTCTGCTTTAAGATAAAGGAGATCATCCCGATTAATTGTGAAATGATTAATGAATGTTTAATTTGAGGCCAGGTGTGTTGAAGGGACTCACCAATCACATTCATGTTTAATATATCAACAATTACTGATATTTCTAGAGATGCTTCAATTATACACAGCTTTTGTTAATTGGAAAAAAAGACATCTTTAGGTAAATTTCATATTTGCATGTGGTGGGTATTTGATACCAATTATATCCAATTATGGTCGGCATAACAAGCACGAATATTAATATATTTATGAGAAATCTATAGTCATCCAGCGGAACTGTACTCAAACGAGCTCTGATGATGTTATATCTTTCTTGTCTTTGAATAGAAAAATTGGATTGATTATGCACTGCCCACATGCACAAGTCTTTGTGAAGGCAAATCCCATGACGAGCCTGCATTCAGAAACATTTTTAATAGATCAAAACGACGGCATAATACTCCTCCATATCGGTATTTTCAGTCATGTGGGATTTTTCCTTATGGTCATCACTTGTCTCATTTGCCAAAATACTCGACAGTCTTTCATGATTCTTTCATGATTTCCTGGCTCTCGGCAATTTCAAATTGATTAACAAGAAAGTATCTCTGGTAGTGTTCCTTACCTGCAAACCAATGCGGTATTGATTTTGCCATTGTCAGCGTCTTTTGCCTGAGACAAAATGTCCTCTCTCTCATCTATTTGAGCCCCTCCTTCCCCCCTAGAGCAGATAAGCGTTAGGTGTAAACAATAAAATTTGTTAATGATGGGTGGGGCCGGTTCGTTTTAATATTTGTACCACAAATATGAGCTATACAGACATTCAACAGACAGACATGAAACAAGTAATTTTATATATTCAAATATGTAATTCTTACATTCTTTTAATACAGTGTATTTGGCCATATTATTGTTTTTATTCCTGCATTCTGTTTAAGCTGGGTATCATTAGACTTTCCATTTATATATCATACTTCTCCCTCATATTTCTCCCGAAAAGGCACTTGAATTCTCATTTTAGTTAAATTGTTTCACCCCAAACAATTAATTTTGACCAATTCAAGTATTCAGTGAATTTAACATCTTGAGCATTGTTAACAGTTGGTCATTAAAAAGCAAAAACAAATCTGAAAAAAAAACATATTCAAGATTCAAAAATGGATGTATTTACTTTGAAGTTATAATTGTGACAATTGCGCCATTTTTTTCCTTCTTTTTTTTAAAAAATCAGATCAGTTTCCAAATTGACAAGGCTTATCATGTAAGGTATCTGTGTTTAGGTTAATGCGATCTCTATTGATTAGCTACAAGTAATTCTAATGTATACCATATAATATCCGCAGGAATGTATTACCAAAGAACATAATTACGGAAATGTTACCTTGAAACAGTGGGTGGTTATTGCCATCAATTATTTATCAAATCAACTGTTACGTTTGGCCTAGAAATTGTGATTTCTATTAAAAATAAATATGTTTTAGGGCAAGAAAGAGAGTGTGTTCACTCTGTGTAACAACTGCCAAAATGCTATCGATTGAATTGAACCAGGAAATCAATGAGGTGCTTTATTTTGCATGAAATTTACTAGCTGCATGTGTATTATTATAAGTTTTCAATTATGCATAAGTTTGCCGCCGGATTCCTCAGCTTCGGTGTTGGCTACGGTCGCACTCTGCCAACAAATAGAAGCAAGACCCCAGTTTTCGCAAATCTGCAACTAGCATAGGAAATGTGTTCATATCTGTTTTGATAAGATCATAATTTGTTACATTGTAAGTAAAAAAACGAAATTGTTTATTTTTGTAATAGCTGTTAGATAAAGAATTTTCACATTTCATGGTCAAAATCTGGACTACCCACGCCAGATGAGGCCCCTGTAGGGGCTGGAACATGCAGGACACAATAACACTCATTTTCTATTTGAAAGCCCATCCGAGGTCCTCAGACCTCTAATCATCTTTTTCTTCCTCCCAATATGGAGTACTACTAATATTATCCGGTTTTAAAGGATGAGTCATATAATATGTTTGAAGCTGAGTGGAAATTATTACGATTTTTTTTTACGTAACCAAGCAAGATGCATCTGCGCGACCTTTGTTTATAGTGTGAGATGAATGGCTTAATGTATATATGATGTGATGTTGGGTCTGACCGTCTATTGTGGCCAGTGCTCTACTCAACATCAACATATGATTGATGAGTCAAGATAATGGTATAGAATGGTGTTTGTCAGACAAACGCGTAGACATTTTATCATCACACGCAAAATGTTGTACATTTTTAACCTTGAGGCGAGGATCAGTTATAAATGGTCGTGCGCGATCGGTTGAGTGGTGTTTGGGGTCAATAAGAATCATTTGGTCAATTTATTTGCCGAAGTTTTCATCATGACAGAAGTAAAAAGTTTTGATAACAGCATTTTTTACATCTATTTATCAATAGCTTAAAAAAATTATCTCTAAAACAATTGGGATTTTAATCATTTTGAACGTAAACACTGATAACCTATGTCAATATTCTATAAAAAAAATTATAATTACAAATCTACATTGGCATGGTGTTAACGATGCGTTGTATCTGAGGGATTGATTTGAATTAAGATGACATGAGTGTATCTCTATTAACTCTTTGTTTATGAGTCCATTGGGCATCATTTCTCATAGTCGATGTAAAACAGTTGCTTTCTTAATTAATGTTATATTACAAATAATAATACGAAATTCCCAAGGAATCAAAAAACGGTCGTCAATTGAGAATTGCCTTTCATTAAATTCTCCAGTTATAATATTCATGAATATCGTTATTTCTTATTGCTCAGATATAGATGAATATGTTTTTACTGTGTCATGAAAGTACATGATTAAATGTAAGCTACAGATAAATATAGATAATAAATCCAATTTTTATTTTCCATTTTCTGTTTCAAATCAAGTTTATACTATTGCCAAGCCAAAGTGTTATGAAGAGTCATGCTTATCGTAAAGATATAAGATATCAAACGGACACGGAGACCCAAGCTTAGGCGTGTGGCTTGAAAGGGAATGCTTTATGTATAGCTTAGATTGAGAGGTGATACAAGATCAACAAGAATCTATAATGCCAAGGTTTACAGGTAGAACAGCAACCCTCTGCTACATAACATGGCAATAAAGAAACAACAAAGACAATTACAGTTCGCCGTCCATCATTACATACAAAATCAAAGACAGACTGTTTTTTTTATGTGGGATGTCTTGCTGGCAGCGGACCATATGTTGCCGAAGGATTGTATAAAGAGGTATGTATTTAATGGCCAATGCTATGAGGACATGATAGTAACCATTGATATCATTAATTGTAATGGTCTATGCCTAATTAGAACAAAGGGTAAACTGGAAGCATTATAAAGGTAGATAAGGTTTTAGTTTTGGCATAGGATGATATGAACATTATTCATTGCAAAAAGTGATTACCCTGGCTGAAATTCACAAACTATAAAGTAACACAGACTACACTATGGGCACATTGTTATTACTTAAAAACATATAGTAATTACCAAGAAAATGATCATAGGTGACACACAGACAGACACGAGGAATGGTTGACCTTCAATGAAATCATAATGCTGACAATCATTTCTAGTGAGGAAGAAATTAAAAATAGATGACCTTGTTTTAAAATGGGTCAAGCTCATAAAAAAAACAATAAACTGAACTGTCATAATGATTAAATGATTCAAATGGTGGTGTTTATGTAATAATGAGTGTAACAAGGATGACATGCCTATACATAAGATGCTTATACATCAGATAACATAGACAGGATCTCAGATGTTCCTGGTTGTCAGTCTTATATGATGTTGAGCTGCACGTTAGTCATGACATGAGCAGGAAGATTCTTTGTAAAAAAGGATTGAAGAGTACTAAATGCTTTGAGAGCACCTTGCATGTGTTTATGTCTCTAGCATGCAGTGTTGTGTCATTATATGCCAATTTCTACATGTAACACTTCCACTCTTTTTTGTCGTCACATACCGGTAAATGCCTCAACCATATGTACAACAATTGGTCTCAATAAATACCTCTACCATATGTGCTACAATAAACACCTCTACCATATGTGCTGCAATAAACACCTCTACCATATGTACTGCAATAAACACCTCTACCATATGTACTGCAATAAACACCTCTACCATATGTGCTACAATAAATACCTCTACCATATGTGCTGCAATAATCACCTCTACCATATGTGCTGCAATAAACACCTCTACCATATGTGCTGCAATAAACACCGCTACCATAGGTGCTGCAATAAACACCTCTACCATATGTGCTGCAATAAACACCTCTACCATATGTGCTGCAATAAACACCTCTACCATATGTGCTGCAATAAACACCTCTACCATAGGTGCTGCAATAAACACCTCTACCATATGTACTGCAATAAACACTGCTACCTTATTGACCTCAATAAATGCCTCTACCTTATATGCCGTAATGAATATCTTTATGTGTACTTGTCAGACATGTGTGCACTTGTCAGACAAATCTTTACCTTATATGTCATAATGAATATCTTTATGTGTACTTGTCAGACATATGTGCACTTGTCAGACAAATCTTTACCTTATATATCATAATTAATACCTCATCCTGATGGCCTTCTAACATGTCGCATCATCTGATATCTATGGTTTGAAAAATTAATATTTCATTGGTTGATTTAGGAGGAGGATTTTTTATTTACATACCTTCATTAATTAAGAAAGTTTTTACAAATATATATATTTTTAAAGCACAGTATTAATATTTTTAACTTGATATCTGCACAAAAGTCCATTTCAGAATGGTATTTATATTTCTAAATTATTTTTTTTCATCTGTGGTCTATTTTGTGGCAGTATCCAATTCAGAGAGGATTTCCATTTTTATGAGTGTTGAAGTTCACTACAGAACTTTAATATCTCCGGAGATAGATTTGTGCTTCCTCCTCAGTTATAATTGATTTCAGAGGTCAGAATACAAAGCAGAAAATACTGGCAATTAACATGGCACTTTGATGCTTTGCAGCCATTATTTGAGGGGAAAGGGTTGTAAAATAGGTAGAAATATGCTTCATCATTGGAAAGGAAGAGATAGATTGTCACAGGAAAAACTTTATACATCACAGGAAAAGGCCAACTTGAATATCACTGTAAAAAGTTTTTATCACTACAGAAAATTGGAGATGTATGCATGGGAGAGTTCTCATTTTCTATTAAATCTTTTACAGGTTTGATATATGAATATCTTTATGACATCACTGTGATGTCATTGATTGAAAAGTGCAGTGAAAAGCCTCAAAGGTCCATCTCCTTTAGAAGAAATAGACAGAGTATGTTCTTTTATGTATTTATGACATAAAAGTGCCGTAATTTGTGAGGTGTGAAAGGTTTGAAGTTTGACCATGGAGGACAGTGGATTAAGGATAAGATGGGCTTCCTCCATGTGCTATGGCATTGGCAGCCATTTTACCTGAGTTAATAATTGAATTTGGTTGTAACATGGATCAGAAGATGGAGCATGTCTGTTACATGAGTAGGGTGGGATTATCTCAGGAGAGTCATATAGCCGGGCATTTCTGGCTTGCCGTGTGTGGCGGCCATTGAATGATGCCAGAGAATCAAGGTCACTCAAGTGCGGCCGCTGCCACCGATTGTGACACCTCCAAACACTTGGCTCCAGGCAAGAATCAAGAAACAATACAAGTGATTGAGTCTTTGTTTTCGGGAAAAAGAGATCTAAGAACTTAAGTTGATTAAGATTGGTTTTATGGTCAGACATCGCGTGAAGACAACGAGGCCCTCATGGCACAACAGAAACATACAAGAAGTTGGTAGATTTCACAGGAAGGTGTATACGCAATCAGGAGGCAATGTTGTGAAGGAAAAAAAGAATCTGTTTATCTCTTTGATGCTTATCTGCTATTGATGAAAGATGTGCAGGATTAAGTTTACTAAAGGTGAAGTGAAAGAATGGATTAAATCTAGATCTGGTATGAGTTATATTGCCGTGATAAATAAATAATGTGAAATTTTTATGGATCTTTCTGCTGTATTCTTCTCCGCGGACAAGTAGTACAGAAGAAAACACTCTCGGCAAAAGACGGCAAGCCTTGTTGGGGAAATTAGCACACGGCAGGCAGACATTTTTGTAGGAATATTTATTCCTGCACTTACACTTAATCAGGAATGGTTGATTGAAGAATTGGCAACGACAACTTTCTATCACTTAAAATCGTGTAATTTTCATGCCATTTCTGTTGATTAACATGCGACGGCTTTCTGTCAGGAAAACCAGACAAAGGCTTGGGTCTGTGAAAAAGAGAAGAGGTTTGACGGACAGAAATCATTGAAGACATAGATTTTGAGATTGCACCAAAACGGGTGCCAGTCTAAATGGGAGTGCCAGTGACCTTTCTGGGGCTGGTCCCAAAAAAGTAATCATATTCTTTGCAGCAAACTTGATTATTTGAAGACTTTTGGTATAGATTTTTAAAAAATTGTACAGAAGTTAGACATTTGTCTTCTCACATTACTAGTTTTTCTAGAAAGTTGGTGACTTTTGAATATATTTCTGTGGAGTATTTGTTTGAATTTTAGCAATAAAATAACCTAATTTATCATATATACAGGTTAACAAAATATCTTTAAATGAAATCTTAGGAATCATAGTGGCCTCATGGATAATCTACCAGCATTTCCTAACAAATTTGACTTCCCCCTGGTGGAAGATGTTGGCGAATCACCTGCCAAGGATGCTAGCTTCAAATGTGTGGATAAAGAAGTGACAAAAAAGGGAAGGGAGTGAGAAGCAGTGCCCTCAGGACACAGATTGAGAAATGTCTAGAGTGGAGGAAAGGCAAACGTCGGACGTGGACAGTGTCGTCCGACCTGCACCGTGGGCAAGCATTCCTTGTTTGTTTCTCTATCGTTACAGCATGATTGAAGTTGCCAAGACCCACACTAATTTCCTTCATGTTAGTGTCCGGCAGCACTGGTAGGGGCCTACCTACATAAGCTTCCGCACACCGACTTCCGATTTGCAAGGGCCGTTCCATAAGTGTTCATCCGGCTGAATTTGAATGGGCAATTCCAAAAGTTTATCAATGAAAGAAATGACTTTTGAAAATGAAAGGCATAATTTTTCCACTTAGTTTTCCTGTCACCTTTGTGTTTTTTTTAAGGTTTTTTTGGTTTTGTTTGAAATCTAATAGGTTAAAGGTTTGAAATGTAATGCAGTTTATAACCCCCAAAAGAAAGCCGGGTTTGCTGAATATATAAAACCTTTGTTTTTCTCCTCTCTTTTAGTAAAATGTATTACATTTCTGAATTAAATTATGCTAAATAGTATTAAGAAACCAAATTTCTTATTATCAGATAATCTATAAATGGTACTATTTGTCTCTATAAGTATATCAGCTGTTAAACGGCAAAAGTTTGTGAATATAAATATTTTGAACACAGCAGTCCTTCGGAATCCAAAGGGGTTTTTAATTACAATTTGCATTGGTTAAGAATTAAGAATCCTTAAAAAGATATAGATATTTTTATTTTTAAACTATATATATATATCAAGAAGTTGGATAAACTTGAATGATTAATTAGATGCTGCAGATAACAGGGAGATTACACGGCAAGAATTTTTAATCAACAATTTCCATTTATTTTGATTTAGGTTCTGTTCCTCGGGGTCTTATGGCACATGCTTATTTTATATTGAAGCACATATTATTTCATACATTCAGAAAATGAAAAGGTATCAGAAAAAAACATCCCTGGTTGCTGTTATCTGAATCAATCTATTTTAAAGAATATCTCTGTATTTATTATATCTGGAGATTGATTGAAATTTCAATAAGGAATCAATAGGGAATTATTTTTTTAAATATTAATATTCTGCTGAAATGATGTATAAATGTACTTCTTTTATCTAATGTAAAGAATGAGGTTGTTATAAAATAACACTCTCCGGAATAGCAAAAATAAAAAGTTTGAAGGTTTTATTCAATGAAGTTTCACAAATATTAGCTTAACATCTTATATGACATGCAGATGTCAAATTTAGCTGTTTAGGTCACTGTATAGAGACTGTCCTACATGTTGGCAGAAAGAATTCTGTTATTTCTATAGTTTTGTAATATGTGAACATAACTCCCATCATGCAGTTTACAGGAAGTTGCATATCACTTGTCTTGGTTAAGAGTATCTTTCACCGCCTGATCTTAGTTCTTTTGAAAGGTGGCTCGTGAGTCGACAAGTTCTCTTTGAAACCCGAAAAAATTGATTTTAAAAGTCTGAGGATGGGAACATGGTTGGGGTGTGGGTGGATGCTTTGTGCAGAGACAGGTAGCTTGAACACGAGTGAAAAACTCTGAAATTGCGGCACAGACGTGTTATTGAATGGGAACAAGGTGACTTGACTGGTAGGGACACTGTGTCTCGTCAAGCCATGATGGATCAGATGCCCTCCCAGGGGGTGACATCTGGTGGCCCTCACATACATCACGCCCCTCTTATCTGTCCAATATTTGACAGGTCATGTCGTAACCACCAACAATTACACTGCCGCCCAATGTTAATGCCTCGCTAAAGAGTAATTATATAGCATGAGATGTTCAGTGGTCTCTCAAGGTCAATTAATGCAGGAAATGTGGATAATCTCTGAACACATTGAATGCTTTTTTTTACATTTTATAAATAGATTAAGCTGCGAAATAAACTCTAATAGACTAATATAACAAGAATATTTCTGATGAGATGCAAAATCTTCATATTAACGTTTGCATTGAGAGGTAATGACAAATAAGTTTTATTTTATACTGAGATGTCTGAGGGTCCTGTGTGGAGATCTCGTGATTGTTGCCCCTGTTTTGCTTGGACTCCCACCTGCCTATAGCGAAAGGAAGGTAATAAGACGAGCTATTTTGTTGATCTTATCATATTGAACTCGGTAAAGTGTTAATAGCCAAAGTTACGCCCCTCAATAGATAAGCCCCCGAAAGATGTGGGCCTCCAGGGCAAAAGGGAGGTTTATCGGAGAAGTTTGAAGAAACATAGCTCGGAGGATTGTCGAGAAAATAACAAAGCCAACAGCTTGTGTAACTGGCATGAAACTTGTGATTTAATGGATGTTTTTGAAGGAAGTGGGTATTGCGCGATCCCATCGAAATAGCCTGTAGTTGTATTCTGAAGCAAAGCTATCATTTTCAGGCCCGTTAACTCTATTGTTGGAGAGGCCAGTCTCTGTGACGTTCATGTCCCAGGGTTACAGCATATATTTATAAATGGCGATGTAACTGAGTGGGCCCACCTTTCTTGTTTGTTATGACATGCCAAAATTACCACAGAAATATTTCAATATAGATTAACATAAAACAAAGTATACTACAAAAAACTAGATATGGTTTTTGGCACAATATATCAATCACTGTCTCAATTATCTAAGCTATTATCCTATTTCAGCTCGGTATCTAATTATTGAATAGTAATAACAAATATTGTGAATGGGAAAAAAACGGCTATCATTAGTTACTGCATAATATATCTGAGTGTAATGCCCCACTTATGACTCACAAATAGTTACCTCATTATTTCTATAGATATTAACTTTTTTAACACAAGGTTGTTATCATGTACACATACCAAAACGTTCTAGCATTCCATTTAATGGGAATGAAATAGCTATTTCTCACCAATGGAAAAGAGGAGTTGATTCCAAAATAAAAGTTTCTGATTAAATTTTGGCTTTCTCTACCATTGAGTATTTATGATTACTTCTCTCTGATTTAAAAATTTTGAAATCTCAGCTTAAATATCATCAGAAACAGAAGATTTCAAGTGGCATCATTGGGAGACGGATATTTTTAATTAAGTCGTATTTGTAAGTGCTGATTAAAATTTTTGAAAATAATTAAGAATAAATTTGAGTATAGAGAGTATCCAATTGTAAGGCAGTTTAATTTTGAATAAGTATCTTTTTTGTGTGAAGAGAAAACAATATGATTAACAAACTGAGATGGGAAATTTTATTATTGTCAGCTTTCATGTATGTCATATCAGGAATGATGGTATACACATTGAATATTATGTTTCAGCTTAATCATGAATGTACCAAGAACAAATCTTTATACTGCTTGATTTAATTACTTGAATTTTATTTTATTCATGCCATATCATGTATCTTTTCAAGCATCATGCAAATATTATGTAGGCAGTCAGGTGTGAGCCACATGTGTAGAGTCAGGTGTGAGCCACATGTGTAGAGAGTCAGGTGTGAGCCACATGTGTAGACAGTCAGGTGTGAGCCACAAGTGCAGAGTCAAGTGTGAGCCACAAGTGTAGACAATCAGGTGTGAGCCACATGTGTACAGAGTCAGGTGTGAGCCACATCTGTACAGAGTCAGGTGTGAGCCACATCTGTAGAGTCAGGTGTGAGCCACAAGTCTAGAGAGTCAGGTGTGAGCCACATGTGTAGACAGTCAGGTGTGAGCCACAAGCGAAGACAGTGACTGATGTTTCAATTATAACATGTAAAGATAAGAAATTAGTCCGTTGTCAAATTTAAACTTCACCAAAGACTTTTTAACTGATATATGCCATTAAAGTGCAAACAATGAAGTGTAATGCACATATGCATAGTAAAAGTATTATAAACATTGAGGTGTGATTCACATAGATAGACAGTCAAGTATAAGCATTGAGGTGTGACTCACATAGATAGACAGTCAAGTATAAACATTGAGGTGTGATTCACATAGATAGACAGTCAAGTATAAACATTGAGGTGTGACTCACATAGATAGACAGTCAAGTATAAACATTGAGGTGTGATTCACATAGATAGACAGTCAAGTATAAACATTGAGGTGTGATTCACATAGATAGACAGTCAAGTATAAACATTGAGGTGTGACTCCCATATATATTTCCAGATAGACAGCCAAGTGTAAACAATGAGGAGCGAACCACACATGTCAAGAGTGTCCTGATTGTTAATGAATCAATGTGATCATTGGGTCCCTAATGCCTTTCTGGACCACATATTGTGTATTCAGCGACTTTATGCGAGAGATACTGCATTGTAGGAAGGTCATTGACATGCTGGCAGCGAATAAGGCCTGGCATTTATGCTGCGATATCGTAAAAGCCGCATCTGTGATAGGGGCCCAGTCATTGGTCGCCTTTCTTGCGGCCAATCTACAAAATGGGGACACAGACGTGCCACAATCCCGCGAGATTGTTGTGACGGGACTGGAATCTGAAATCGTCAAGTGGCCCGTTTGTACAGTGTGTCTTCTTACCAGGGGCCTTAATTGGCAAATGGTCTCAAATAGGCCAGTTAATTGCTGGCTGAAAGATGGTCGTCACTAACGGTCACAACAACATACTCAAGGTTAATCCTGCCAGCTTTACCTCAGTCCTGACACCACGTTACCTTATTCCTGAGTCTACCCTCTACAGTTAACTGTGTTGCATGCATTTTTGATGAGTTATAATTTCTGGTAGTTTTCCATACGGAAAGAGCTAACCCACAGCATCATTAAGAAACTGACACCTGCCTCTGTCATTTCAGGCTGTTGAATAGATTTTTTCTGGGCTTTAGTTATGGTGATTAAATTACAGGCCAGAAAAGAAAATAAATGAAAAACTATACATTTAATAACTGAAAAATGTGAAAATTTTCAAAATGATACAGTTTATACTGTTAATTTATTTCTCCAAAATTAAAGGAAAAATCCAGAAAGCAATACAGTAGAATCCCAGATATAAATTTATATTGTAAAAGATAGATAAATATTGCATATTAACCCATAACTTGTGAAGTACTTTGTGATTTTTTATATCATACTTATAAAAAGAAAGAGGAGTTTTCCCCTGTGGGCTTGTGCCTTCCAGTGGTCTGCAAAACATTTTTGCAACGTGCTCTATCCATCCAGTTTGTTGATGAAAACACAAGAAGAATGTTGACAAAAGCAACGAGTGTCATCCATTGCGATTCAAGATGTCCCATGGGATATATGTTGCACAAATATTAAGAGAGACCTCCAAGTTGAAACGTTATTATTATTGCATTGTCAGATGATCAACCTTACATTGCAAAGTTGATGCAAATGTGCTATTCTGTATTGATGTGTCACATTTCAGCTCTTTATTTCTAGCCAAAATATGCAATGAGCTAGGAAATATATAATATATATGTTTTTCAAATATTTATCCAGCTATTTATACGAAGCGGAAGGGTAAATATTTGATAATTAGAAAACATCTGACCTGTGGGATTACTGATCTTCCTCGTGTCTGCTTTGAATTCATATGACTTTGAATTTTTTTACCTAGAGAGCAACCAAAGCTGGGGTTAAGCTCCTCAAGGGCAGAGTTAATGACCATACAGACAAACAAAGCAGTTGAGAGAGCAAATAGCAGCAGCCACTTGACTGCTCATTTAGTTTTAATGACATTTGCCCAGCTTTGTCTTCTCCAAACTTGCTAATTTCAAAACGTCGTCAAATATTTACAGAAGGAGCAGGAAACGTTGACAGGGTTCTCTCATCGTATCAATATTGAAACAAGCAAAGTTGAGGGTTGGCTTCTCTGGGATAGATCAATGGCAATTGTCAGTGTATACCAGCAGTAAGGAACAAGCTAATGCAATAAGGAACACAATAAAACAAAGCATTTTCCTTCATTTATAAAAATATATGCAAGACAATATGGCACACAGACAATATAATTGCCACAGAAAATGGCATTTTATTTCAGCAATCAGATGGCATAGTAATTTGGTATTTAACTAACAGAACGCCATTAGATGCATCCTGTTAATATTGGATAATATGGCCCACAAGAGTGTCGCTATCAGTATGATTAAAAACATTAAAAGCGTCATCAAAATTAGTTTGCCGGCAGCTTTCAGGGCCTGCGTCCGCTTGTAGCATGTATATGTTGTCAACTCATAAATCAGGGAAGGTCCGGGCACTACATGACAGGCTGATGGATTCTGAGGTAATGACGATCCTCTCCTTGTACTAATTGGGAGATCCATCAGCTTTTTTTCGACTAAGATGTTAAGAAGCGACAGTGGGAGCCGACCATCAGATCTGACCCATCCATTTTTTGCTTTATGAATTATGTAGTGCCCCCTGGTGGATTTTCTCTTGACATCCACTTCCTGGCATTATTCAAGGTCGGGATGGGTGTAATTCAAGGTCACAGCAACATCTTTCAAGGTCACGGCTAGATGTTAAACACTACACGTTAAGCTGCGATGCTCGCATGCAAGGCATGATGCAAGGTCACACAGTATGACCCATAATTCCCCCAACACCGCGGATGATCGTGGAATAATAGGAGATAGGTGGGACGAGGCCAGTATCAGTCATACCATGGCATGATTCACTGTTAATGTGCGATAATAACGCCAGTGCCCTCAGCTGGTGTTAATGATTCCATGTCATGCTAAAACATGGCGAAAAAACGTGCTGGTCAACCGCTGGGTGCGCCACGTATAACATCCCGCTTTTGTCAATGCCGCAGGGTCCACACACGGGTATTAAATGCATTTTTTGTAAGCTTCATAAAACATCAAGCACCATTCTGGAGAGAAATAAAGAATACGTGGAAACTACAGGAGACAAAAGCCGGGACATGAGAGCGCATGATCAGAAAGCCCCATACATATGCTACAGCTGACGTGGCCTGCTTCTCTGTGGTAAATTAGACTGATTGCTTTACCTCCCTCACTTCATGTGCCTCAGAAGCACAATTCATATTTCAAATTCTTTGCTTGATGAAAGACAAGGGTATTTATTTCAGATATATACGTTGATTAAGAGAGCGTCTAAAATGCTAAGTAGCTTTGTTTTCAGGGGAAATGAAGTTATGATTGAAATGGAAGCATTTGGGAGGAAAGCATTGGCATTTTTGCTGTAGATTATATTTATATTTTGTGCAAATGTTGAGTTGTACATTAAAGGAAACGATATACAATGAGCAAAAGTGAATGAAATGTACGCATGCTAATATAGCAAGGATAAGTCGCTGCTAAAAGCTCAGGTCTTTTTTACTTTACCCTAATGACTAATGTTATGTCTCTCTGCTGAGTGAAAATGACTCTTTGAGTGCCATTGTGTCTGGCACAGATGTATCAGTTAATAAGTTAACTCTTTTTTTAAAACTTTGCAAAAACTAAACTATCAAAAGATTTCTTCTGTCAGAAATCCAACAAATATTCACATATAAGTTCATATATGTTGCATTCAAGTCAATTTCAAGAGAGCCAAATGTTTCTATGGCAGTGAGCTTTCAGGTCTATGTTTGTTGGTATCACAAACATCCCTTGTACCTACTTGGCAGTGTTAAAACTATCTGGACATGTGCACTGTCCACCATCCAGACCCAGGCTTTGATCTCAGCTCATTTTTGTTTAATACCCAGGCCAGTCTTGTGTTACTCGAGGGTTACGAGACCCTTGGTGTATTAGACCTTGGAGCAACCTTTCCCAGTTGGGAAAATAAGATGAAGCTCACACTTTGCCTCTTCGTGTCTACCTTGTTTGAAAATCTAAGTCATGTTTGACACTAATTTATAGTAAATAAATAAAAAGATACAAACATCATTTACTCTCGAATGTAGGAAGTGTTGAGCGGGAAGTTATTTTTGCTTCTTCAGTAAAGTAGAACACCATGAATGTGGTCTGTTTTCTTCATATTACTATGAGATCAGAAGTTGTAGGCGTGATAATTTGTATTTATTTGACATTTAAACGAGTGAGTTATATTCGTACTCTGTACAGCTGCATCGTGAATTTCTCATATCAAGATGTGAATCTGGTCTTGGACTATTTTTGTTCAGACTCAATGCTTAAAGACACACTTCTTTAAGAATAAGAGAACATTTCTGATGAGCAATTTGAAGATGCATTATTTTTATGACATACTAAGCTGGTCCACTTATCTCTAAGTAATCAGTCTGGATGTTTTAACTGAGGAGAACTTGTAATATAGGACATACACATATGCCAGGGTCAGAACAATTGCATAATTGTGTGTGTGAGTCACGGACATTTGAAATGCCTCTCTGAGGATTCTGTATTGTCAAGAGATATGCTTTGAAATCGATAGCTGTGTCAATTCATTAACCCAAATGGGTGATTCATCATGTGAAAAATATACCGTCATTAAGGAAATTGCATGGTAACAAAGTAATTTTAGTTAGTCATTATAGAATGATAGAATTTATAAGGAGTTTTTTGAGACGCAAATATCTTTTTTCTCTTGTGTCATAATGATAATGTAGGGATATGAAAGACACACGCAGTTTACAAAGAGAGAGTTTCTGAAAGAACGACAAGCCACCTCAGGTGCGGCGAGCATTAATGGCAAAAACACTGACAGTTCTATGACTGATCTACAGCATGCTTCACACGGAAAGTGACAATAACCACATAGCAATAACCACAAGGCCCCTCCAATCTGTGCGGTAACTAGTCGAGGCGGGAAGACCACCCCACAAGGCATGTGTCAGATGTCACAGGCAGTGTGTATGGGTAGACACCACTTGGATGATGTCACATTGTTTGGCAGAGCCATAAATGATGTCACATGCAGGGTCAGGTATAGCTATTCCATTGTTTATGTATTGATGATGTCACATGCAGTGTGTATGGGTAGACGCCACTTGGATGATGTCACATTGTTTGGTAGAGCCATAAATGATGTCACATGCAGGGTCAGGTATAGCTATTCCATTGTTTATGTATTGATGATGTCACATGCAGTGTGTATGGGTAGACGCCACTTGGATGATGTCACATTGTTTGGCAGAGCCATAAATGATGTCACATGCAGGGTCAGGTATAGCTATTCCATCGTTTATGTATTGATGATGTCACATGCAGTGTCTGGTAGAATTGTCTTGTACATGTATAATGTGTATGGATGATGTCATATTGGTGACCTAGATGATGTCACATACAGTAACTTAAGTTAAGGAGGATGTCACATAATTATGTCTGAAAAAGCCATCTTAAAAGTATATTTATGATGTCACATACAGTGTCGAGTAAAGCCATCTCATCCTTTATATCAATGATGTCAAGGTAGACAGTGATAGCTATTTCACTATATCAATGATGTCAAGGTAGACAGGGATAGCTATTTCATTATATCAATGATGTCAAGGTAGACAGGGATAGCTATTTCATTATATCAATGATGTCAAGGTAGACAGTGATAGCTATTTCATTATATCAATGATGTCAAGGTAGACAGTGATAGCTATTTCATTATATCAATGATGTCAAGGTAGACAGTGATAGCTATTTCATTATATCAATGATGTCAAGGTAGACAGTGATAGCTATTTCATTATATCAATAATGTCAAGGTAGACAGGGATAGCTATTTCATTATATCAATGATGTCAAGGTAGACAGTGATAGCTATTTCATTATGTCAATGATGTCACGTGCACTGTGCAAGGTACAGTCATCCCACTACACAAACATGATGTCACAATAATAATCAAAGATAAGCACATGAATGACGTCACAGACAGTGTTGGGTAGAGCAGTCTTATCGAATGATGTCACTGACAATGTAATCCTATATGGTAAAAGATTGATATCACGGATATGTTCTAGGGAAGGGTTCAAGAAAGGGCCATCCCCTAAGGGCATGTGATTGATGCCACAGATAGGGTCACAGGAAGGGCCATCCTGTGGGATTTACAATTAAAGTCACCGACAGGGTCAGGGAAAGGCCATCCCACACACCTGACATGTCATTGTCACTGTTTAAAGTTTTTAATATTATTAACAAAATATGGTAGCAGAGTACCCAGTGACAGGCGTCATCAAAGAAGAATATGTGATATACAGATACACATAGATATAGGCAAACATACATATTTTATAGGCACAGTCGTGTCACATGTACACAAAGCGTCTTATGTCTGATCATTGTGACAGATCTTTATAATTGGATAACATGAAAGGCTGTGATTTGTCTTGAGGCCCTTCATGATGTGGCGAAACATGTGAGCACTCTACAGAGATGGAAAATACACCACCAGGCTAAAAACACAACGTCTGCTTCCAATGCACGCACCCTGCCTCCACCTCATGGCCATATAGCAATAATATCGCCATGGACCTGCTGTGCTCACAATAACAGACATAAATGCTCACATGCAAAATGGTGTGAAGAAGTGGGCGTGGCCCCTCGGGGTGTGTGTGCTAAGTAGCACATTCAGGGCTTATCTTTAATGCCAAGAAGGTCAATAGCGTAGGTATTGATGGCATAAAAAAGTTGTGGAACATGCTTGAAAAGTTTTGACCAGATAATTACCGTTATGAATTCTTGAATCTGCTTGCTTTAACGTTTTTCAAATTTGAATATGTTGTGTACACTTATATATCTTATAAATTGCCCATATAGATTATGAAAGGATAATAATGTATTAAATTATAAATGTATCCATGAGAATGACCATCCTTTTAAAGGAATTACTCGTATTTGAAATATGGTTAAGTAGACATGCTAAATTGATGATTCAAAGTCTGAGGTTAAACAAACAAGTTGAAACACTGATCAAATTAACCGATTGTCAGGTCGTAATGCTGTTACTATGATATTTTATAGTCATAATCATGCACATCTGCACCTATAGATTTACTCAGGAAAAACAACAGGCACCCTGCCAAATGTGCGATATTGAGCTAAGGATAAAGCTCACCCATCTCAGGTGATGACACCAGCATTTATGCCCATACTCTCACAAGACTGCTCCTAACTGCTGCACAGGTTACTTATAGAATCATACTCATTGCTTGACAGTTGCCTCATTGTGGAGTCATACGCATTGTCCATGTTTGGTAATTGCCTCATTGTGGAGTCATACTCATTGTCCATGTTTGGTAATTGCTTCATTGTGGAGTCATTCTCATTGTCCATGTTTGGTAGTTGCCTCATTGTGGAGTCATTCTCATTGTCCATGTTTGGTAATTGCTTCATTGTGGAGTCATTCTCATTGTCCATGTTTGGTAATTGCCTCATTGTGGAGTCATACTCATTGTCCATGTTTGGTAATTGCCTCATTGTGGAGTCATACTCATTGTCCATGTTTGGTAATTGCTTCATGTCCATGTTTGGTAGTTGCCTCATTGTGGAGTCATTCTCATTGTCCATGTTTGGTAATTGCTTCATGTCCATGTTTGGTAGTTGCCTCATTGTGGAGTCATTCTCATTGTCCATGTTTGGTAATTGCTTCATTGTGGAGTCATTCTCATTGTCCATGTTTGGTAATTGCCTCATTGTGGAGTCATACTCATTGTCCATGTTTGGTAATTGCTTCATGTCCATGTTTGGTAGTTGCCTCATTGTGGAGTCATTCTCATTGTCCATGTTTGGTAATTGCTTCATGTCCATGTTTGGTAGTTGCCTCATTGTGGAGTCATTCTCATTGTCCATGTTTGGTAATTGCTTCATTGTGGAGTCATTCTCATTGTCCATGTTTGGTAATTGCCTCATTGTGGAGTCATACTCATTGTCCATGTTTGGTAATTGCTTCATGTCCATGTTTGGTAGTTGCCTCATTGTGGAGTCATTCTCATTGTCCATGTTTGGTAATTGCTTCATTGTGGAGTCATTCTCATTGTCCATGTTTGATAGTTGTTTCATTGTAGAATCATACTTAATGTAGTGAGCCACAGAAAAGTGATACCTTATGAATATCCATGAGCTATTTCTCCTAACTTTGTAGTCATAGTTTTTCTATATACATTTTCACGTAAGCCATGGTAAAGTGATATCTCGTGCCCAAGAGCTATAGCTATTTGTCATTATAAAGTTATGAAGAGTTGAAAAATCCAGTGTGAAGATAAAAATATTAGTGCTGAAGGAAGCATGGCGATTTATAGTTTGAGCACATAGCATTCACAACCTCACCTAGCTACAATTTTCAGTGGAGGGCATCAAATTGGGAGCACAAAAAGTGAGCGAGTTTGGGCAACTGCTGCATCTTGGAGAGTAATCTCATAAAACTTGTCTTCCCATAATGCAGCAGGAAACACCTTGAATGCCGATATTTTACGCTCAAGTAGCACTACTCCTGTCATGTAGAATTTTATGAATATCAACACAAAAGGAAAAACTTTCTCAAATTAATCCCCCAGGGGAAAGAGGACTAACAAAATTTGGCAATTATTTTATTTGTACAAATCTAAGAAATCAATGGGAAACGTGCAGAAATTAAACATCGAGAGACTTAACGGGGAGAAAAAAACGCCTGATGGTTTAACTCAATATGGCTGTGGGATTCCACACTTCTTCCCCACCAAAGCTGCTTCTGTGGCAGAGGCAAATTGTTCCTATGGAAACCTTATTAAATTTTGGGGGCCTAATATGAAGGCAAGAGGGATAGAGAAGTGAGGAGAAAATACATGGAGAAATAGTAAGGTGAGCTGTGAAAGCCTATATAGTTTTTGCCAGGGTCACATTTGCTGCAGGGAACAGAATAGGGTCTGCATAGGAGGTTATGGTAAGAAGGTCTGCATAGGAGATTATCTAATGGGGTCTGCATTGGAGGTCATTGCAGGGAGGGGGTTTCCATTGGAAGGTGGTCAGCATAGGTGTTTATGGTAAATCCGGGATCTGAAATAGGGTTGTCAATAGGAGGTTGTGGAATAAGATTATCAATAGGAGGTTGTGGAATAAGATTATCAATAGGAGGTTGTGGAATAAGATTATCACTAGGAGGTTATGGAGTAAGATTGTCAAAAGTAGGTTATGGAATAAGATTATCAATAGGAGGTTATGGTTTAGGGGTCTGCACATAAGATAAGGTACAGGTTCTGCATAGGTCATGCTGCACAGGGGTTAAGGCTGGGGTCTGTATTGAAGGTCATTATATGATATCTGCATCGGAAGTCATGGGAATGTACATTTTTGTACCTAGGAAGTGTTCAATAAGTTGAAATCTGGAGATATATTGAATATTGAAGAGTTTTAAAGATTTGTTATAAAATACAAAAAAGGATTAAGATATTTTCCAGTCTTAAAGCAATGAGTTTTATCATTTGAAAAAAATGAAATGCAATAAATGCAATGCTATTCATTTCACAAAAAAGAAACAATTTCAATTCACTCTGCAATTTGTTGTCCAATATTTGAGATATATGGGATAGAATACGACAACTTGGTTGTTGACTTTATTAATGAACAGGGCAATGTTTAGTCATGAACAAGTGCAACAAGAGAATACTATAGCATGACAGAATACATGACAAACATCTCAAGAATGATATTAACATACAAAGTTAGGAAAGAGAATTTATCATGATAGAAAATAGGTAGGACTGGGCGGAAAGTATGGCCCGCCCGTAGAGTAGCCATTCACACCCCAAGGTGGGCCTCCACTACATCATAGGACCCCACACCCAAGAACACAGCTATTTCTTGTGGCAAAAAGAGGCCATAAATTTCCACCAAAGATGAAATTTTAATGCCGACTTCCTTGGGAATCTGGCCCACGTAGAGATGGATCATAATAGACTGGCACCCCCTCCTTCGACACTTCCTCCTCGCTCATACTCCCCGCAAACAATACATTTCTAGAATATATATTTGCACTGCAAACTCCACCAAACACACCAGCTTCGGTAGTTTTTTTTCTGCAACATTGTTTTCTTTTGATAGTGAAATATGACTTTGAATGCAGAAAGTATATTATATCTGCATCAATCTTTTCAAAACTTTTCTGTTTTTTGGGGGTTTTTTTTGTTGGGTGGGGGGTGCAGGGGGTGCTTATTATATAGTAAAGCTACACATTTTGTTTATAATATAGAGAATTTTTGAAAAATTCTGACAAAAATAAAAACAATGTCATAGAGTCATTATCATCTATTTGTTGATATTTTAAAGAATTTGAATAATTGATTTTTCTGCACCTGGAATAATTGCAACATATTCAGCAGATTACAGTTACCGTGACAACATTGACTGTCCTGTTTATGACCATCTTGTTTGAATGGGAAACAAACACCCAAGGTTTAATGCCTTGAGGCACACTTTTCAAAATGAAGCAACTTCGGTAATGAATTGCGGACAACTAATGATCATTTAAGTGCAAAAAATATGTCAAATTGTAGTTGTTAATTCCAGAAAAAGCTCATTGGAGAGGAATTTTAATCCAAAAATCTGATTGGCTTGATCATATTAACTTGTATAAGGAATATTATTGTCATTGTTATTATTATTATTATTATCATAATTAGGAGGTTTATTTTATATCTGACTGGGATCTTACAGGTGATAACTCAACAAAGGTCTTCATTTTCATTCTGGAACCATTGAACAATATTTGGAGTTGAATTTGATTGAATTTAGAATTATTTTTTTCCAAGTGTTTTTGTCGTCGTTTTAATGACCTTTTTCAGTAATAACATGTCAGATAAATGCCTGATACCGAGACTCAATGCCCTACTCTTTTCAAAGAGTCTGTGGGTATTTTTTATTTTACATTTTCATAAAGACATGATACTATGAACCACTGATTTGATATCCAGTCATGGAGGACTGATTAGAGTGCAAAAAACTCAGTCACAGATATCAATCCACCTTTTTTCACCCTGCAGTATTACAGAAGCACTGTTAGTATATGATTTAGGGTGGTGATAGTCATCTAGCTTATGATTAATACATTTGGAACAGCTACATATATTTACATCACCCTCTTTGATACATTACAAGACTCCACGGTTGTAACCACATTTCACCTGATGAATTTATCTTTTAGAGTTGACATGCTATCTTGAGATAGAAGATACTTGCTGTGTCTATGTCAGTCGCTGTCATTTATAGATTAAGATTTAGTTATTTGAATCTGCCATGGGGATAACAGCTTTATTCTCCACAGGTGCTGAGAGTATTTTGATATAGACAACAAGCTTGAAAGAACATTTGATGTTTTTAGAATAACGACTTTTCCCCATTTGCTGTCAGCACTTTTACGTGATGCATACACATTCCCGGTGACACTTTAATTGAAATGATGCAGATATGTTGTACTTATTTTGAAGGAGAATGAATGTAAGGGCCTGTGATAATTTTGCTTCTAATGACACCATTTCCTTGAAGAATTCACAAAGTCTTTATTAATAAGTTAATAAAAGCAGGCCTGTGCCAAAGATTTCTTGGGGGACAATAGAAAGTTGTTACAGTATCTGGTCTTGAAACTCTGGCTTATTCTTACATAGATAAATTGTATTGCTGTAATATTAAAGCAGGCTGCAAGACGCTAGCTTAGTATAGAAAGAGTCAGTAGTCACTCCAGGATATACAATATAGGGAGGCTGCAAGGACTCTAGGATGGTATAGAAAGAGTTAGTAGTCACTCCAGGATATACAATATAGGGAGGCTGCAAGGACTCTAGGATGGTATAGAAAGAGTTAGTAGTCACTCCAGGATATACAATATAGGGAGGCTGCAAGGACTCTAGGATGGTATAGAAAGAGTTAGTAGTCACTCCAGGATATACAATATAGGGAGGCTGCAAGGACTCTAGGATGGTACAGAAAGAGTCAGTAGTCACTCCAGGATATACAATATAGGGAGGCTGCAAGGACTCTAGGATGGTATAGAAAGAGTCAGTAGTCACTCCAGGATATACAATATAGGGAGGCTGCAAGGACTCTAGGATGGTATAGAAAGAGTTAGTAGTCACTCCAGGATATATAATATAGGGAGGCTGCAAGGACTCTAGGAAGGTATAGAAAGAGTCAGTAGTCACTCCAGGATATACAATATAGGGAGACTGCAAGGACTCTAGGATGGTATAGAAAGAGTTAGTAGTCACTCCAGGATATACAATATAGGGAGGCTGCAAGGACTCTAGGATGGTATAGAAAGAGTTAGTAGTCACTCCAGGATATACAATATAGGGAGGCTGCAAGGACTCTAGGATGGTATAGAAAGAGTTAGTAGTCACTCCAGGATATACAATATAGGGAGGCTGCAAGGACTCTAGGAAGGTATAGAAAGAGTTAGTAGTCACTCCAGGATATACAATATAGGGAGGCTGCAAGGACTCTAGGAAGGTATAGAAAGAGTCAGTAGTCACTCCAGGATATACAATATAGGGAGGCTGCAAGGACTCTAGGATGGTACAGAAAGAGTCAGTAGTCACTCCAGGATATACAATATAGGGAGGCTGCAAGGACTCTAGGATGGTATAGAAAGAGTCAGTAGTCACTCCAGGATATACAATATAGGGAGGCTGCAAGGACTCTAGGATGGTACAGAAAGAGTCAGTAGTCACTCCAGGATATACAATATAGGGAGGCTGCAAGGACTCTAGGATGGTATAGAAAGAGTCAGTAGTCACTCCAGGATATACAATATAGGGAGGCTGCAAGGACTCTAGGATGGTACAGAAAGAGTCAGTAGTCACTCCAGGATATACAATATAGGGAGGCTGCAAGGACTCTAGGATGGTATAGAAAGAGTTAGTAGTCACTCCAGGATATATAATATAGGGAGGCTGCAAGGACTCTAGGATAGTACAGAAAGAGTCATTATCCACTCCAGGATATACAGTACAGGGAGACAATATATTCAAACAGTAACTGTTACAGTATTCAATAGCTTGTGAATGAAGGCAATTTATGCTAACACAAAATTAACCTATTGTCTATTACATAATACAACTGTTAGACTTATCACTCATAATTTGATAAAGAATCTATTTTAAAATATTTATGTTTATGAAAAAAAATCATGTTTTGACATAATATTTTATTGTGTGATGGAGAGTTGACATGCATATCACAGCATCCTATTTGAACATTAAGTTATCACAGAGAATTGTCTCATAGAAATAGGATCACATTACTAAATCAGGCTTAATGGGAAACAGGAGACGATGAAATAACACTGTAAGTATGCACCAAAAGATAGAGTCTTGGTCCATCTTTACTAAGAAACAAAAGGCTTTTGCATGTAGGAACACCATAAAAGACCATGCAGTGAACGTGATAAGAAATGTAATAGATCTAATGATATGGACTTGTATCCGCCGTCTCACATCAAGGAAGCACAAGCGGGCGACTTGTATGGAGCTTCTCCTTCTCGTTGGCACGTTCAGTTTTTTTTGCCTGGTTTCCTGTTGTGTAAAACAAAAGGAACCTTCTAACCCTTATGCTATCATTACACAGAATTCAAGAAGCTGGGAATGCATGTGATAGGAAGTTTTTATATTTTTTTTGTATATTGATCACTACAAATTATTTTCTGGGTTAAAGCGGTTCATTTGCGGGCCAGAAAGTGGGTGATAATAAGGGAGAAGAGATTGTGCAGGTTATCGGTGGTGATTAACGACCAGGTGGGGCTTACCGCTGTCTCGGGCGTCACACTAAATTTGCCACATTTGGCAGGATCGGCGCACTATAAATAACACGCACGTAATTAACCGCTGCCAACGAAATAGCCAAAGAGGGATTTTATATAGGGGTGGGCCTCATTATTACCTTGTTCCTATATGCCTCGGTGCAAGTTGCCACATTGTCTTGTAAGACACCAGACCTCATTCCCAAGGGGGCCACATCTTTTGTGATTGCCTCAGGGGTTTTGAATGTATGCGGACAAATCCAGAGATGGTGTTATTCAGATGTTAAAATCATCATTACTTTTCTCCCTTCTTGTGATTGGCCAAAAGAGGGAGGGTTGGCTTGTTTTGACGTCCAACTCAAAAACATTCGATCTTTTATGACACACAATGGATGATATTTGTCTATTGTGTTGAATAAAATATTCATAGTGGATGCTGACATTTGAATTTTTCCAGACAATCTCAAATAATGTTGCAAAAATAGGTCTAATCTCTTCTTGACAACAGCACAAACAATCACAGATGTTGACATCAGATTGTGTATTGTATGACTGAGAATAAATTATTGTGTCTGAATTCAGAATAGAATCATGTTGCTATTAGTGGTACACTCTGCCATAAATGGAGCACAGTGCCAATATATGTTAAAATTGAGTAATTTGTGGAACACAGCACTATCAGTGGAACCATCATGGTGCCATAAATGGAACTTTACAGTGCCATCAGAAGAACCGTGGTGCCATTAGTGGAACTATATTAGTGAAATAAAAGTGCCATTATTGGACTCTTGGTGACATAAGTGGAGCATGTACACCATGTCTGTTTTGATACTGTAGAGAAAAGTGGACCAGGTTTAGCTAATTGCAATGGCTGAGTGAGAGGGGTCATGTGGACAGGAAGTACTACAATAGAACCTAATAAGCAAACTTGACCTTGACCTCAGAGCTAGAAAGGTCAAGGTCAATAGGAGAGGGCCTGCACAATGTACGGAAAGCGATCTATCTACCGTTGTCTACAGATTGAATCAGTGGCAGAGAAATACTGCGGCGGGTCTAGACAAAGCCGTCCAATTATACACGGGTAGATAATCAGCAGAGAGCTAGATTAGATTGTGTGACTGAGGCAGGACACCTGAACAGGACGGCAGAGAAAACAGAGCATGCCGCTACATGGGGCCAGGCGCGATGTAACAGCAAGCCACACAACTAAAGGCTTGCACTGTAACTCAACTATCCTCTTCCGGCAAACTTAATGTCTGGTTACACTCGCGGGCATAGCCCCACCTCACAGGGAAGGTCCATGTCTTATGTTGAGGCAAATACGATCACACCATATTACAGTCTTATGCCATCATAGCTTGCAAACACTAGTTTTGAAGGTCATACATTGGTTGTTTACATAGTTATATAGCTATTATTTAAGTGTACTATTGCATGTTTAATGCTAGTTTTTAACTGACACAGTGGCCTTGTTTGTGTAATGTTGAAGTTGACCTTTTCCTCTGGTAAACGTGTCCGTGTCAGCTGACAGTAATATTTATCACTTCTTATTTAAACAGTGCAATGTAGGATTCACAAAATGTATAAAACAGTGAACTGTATCATACCTCTAAATGATTGGCCAAATTATTAAGGGGGATGATTATTAAGGGGGATTAGAAGGAAAGGAGAAACGGGAAATCTGCTGGGAAAAAATCCTAATGTAAACTAAAGGAAACAGGAATTAGAAAAAGTCCATATTTCCTTACATGAAAGATAACAGGAAATGCCCTGGAAATCTACAACCCTCCTCTGCCATATAATCTGTTTGAACAGGAGATTAGGTCAAGATATGTATTTGCAGTAGAAGACATGTTTTTTTATTAATCTTCATCAGGTTGGTGTTTAAGTAATTGATTTGCTGTAAAAAAAAAAATGTCATGTATTTACATCAGTCATCAAAATAGGGTATCTTCATCATTGGGCATCCTGTCTCCATTCTATATTGTATATGACTTGATGAAGAGACTTAAATTGAATAGTACAGGTGCAATATCAATGGACAGCCTCTCTGTGGAGAAAACCTGGGAATGAATCCTTTTGAGGGGAGCTTATCAGCTCATACACTAAAGGAAACCCACTGAATAAAATTAGAGGGGAAATCCTGCCTCACCTGGGAGTCTTAATCTTCTGTCATTAATGTAGCAACTTTATTGGCTTTGAGGAATGGCTTAAAAGGATATTGGTTTAAATCATTTAGTTTATTCAGGCAACTTATAATCTTATTCTTTAAATTTTCAGATTTGATGGTAGAAGTAAAAGCCTGAAAATTAGTAAATTAGGGAATAGACTAAAGAAATATGTATAATTGATGTAAGAAATGCAGTAAATGACATCATAGCAGATTTTATTGGTTAAGATGTAAAAGGGAAGAAATTTTCTACTTGAAAGCAAGAAGATGTTGAATATTCAGAGAATACTGCAGGGATTGAATAACGGTGTGGTCACATGAGGCCAAATGTACTTAAGTATTAGTTTTCCAGTTTTGGGGTATTTAGCTGCATTTTTGTACCATTTACATTCAACATTATAAACATGGACACTTTACGGTGTTCTTAGGAAGCGAAAATATTTGTATTATTTCCAAGTCTTCGCCCGACTCTAAATCAGCTAGGGAATATTTGTGTAACTCTAGTTTAGTGAAAGTCAAGGAACCTAGATGACATATCGTTATGTTCCTTTGGCCTACTGGGGCCAGTTAGGGGATGAGGATGACAAGGATGGGTAATTTAAAGGTCAGATTTGGTTGCCATGGAGATGCAAGTGGTCAGCAGCAAATCCACAAATGCAGTTCATTGGTGGGATTGGCTTGAGGAGAACTCGGAGGAGATGGGATGTGGGTTTTGGTCAAAGTAACAACAGAAAGGTTATTGTGCTCGTGGGTCATAATGAGCTTGCCTTGTAAAATGAAGCAGGGAGAATCGGGCCTTATTCAACAAGATGGCGCCACTTCATACAGCAAGCAAATAAGGGACAACACCAGTAAGCAATGAGACAAAGTCATATTGCTGTCTTACAATACTGAAATCCTGTTTTTGTTATCATCATGTTTTACAGATGTTAGAATTCGGCATAGGAGTGGTTTAAAACACAGATCTGTGTAACAAATTTTCCTGATTACACAGGATGGTCCCGCAGTGGACACATTCCTTGAACACCACCGTGCTAAGCTGCAGATATAACATGAATGATCAGGAGAAAATGCACGCGTCTTCCTAGTCCACAATTATAGTGATACTAACTTTACCATTACACTATCGTGCTGAGACATTGTCGGTGTATGTTTTCAGTGCCTATAGGCCTCAAGTTCACAGAGAAATGTGTGTTACTTGTGCTTTACTTGATAGATTCCATCAGGGAGAGATGAGAAGGGTAGTTGATATATATGCATGCTTCTTTTATGATAGTGATTGCTTTGAGGAAACCATGTACCGGGTGATCCGGTACTTATTAAGGCTTTTATATGTCTCAATTAGTGGTTGGAGCTCAGTGGGAGAATGCTGGGGTGCACTGTTTACCACAGGTCTGTGAGGTGCACAATTTATAGACCACTTCCATATACTTGGCTTTTTGGGGACTTTCTTGGAAACATTTTGTGTTGTGATGAGACGTGCTGTACTGATTATGTCATGAGGTTTTTTGTGGATTTTGGCTGCTGCGTAGACAAATTCTTGTTTTGACTGGGCATAGATTTTTAGTCTGTTCAAGATGTAAGGATTTTTATGGTACATGGCCAAAGATGAAAGGAACCAAATATACATATAAAATGTAGTCAAAAGGAAACTATTGATCTCAAGGTGATAGCATTGATTATATTAATGAGTTGTTCTGAATAAAGTTTGGAAACTGTGCAGAAAAAATGTATTGAAAAGAAAGTACATGGAAAAGTCCATGCATGGTATTGGGGGGAAGGGGGGAGTTGAGGCAAGGAGAGTGTCCCTGATTTGAACAGGGGAATTTCAAGGACAGAATAGGGAAGTGTCCATAATTGGTATAGGGGATTTGCAAAGACAGTGTATGGATTTGGGGAGTTGCAATGATTTGGGGAGTTGCAATGTCAGAATTAAATAACAACCTGAATCTGACTGATTCAACAAAATTTATAAATTATTAGCTGCTTATTTTGTGTTCTTCTATACATCACATAAAGTGGGTTAAAGATCTTCATAAAAGATGTTATAAACAAAGTGTGGATGCTCAGACTGTGAAAATCGTATTAGCTATTTATAGGAACCTGAATGAGGCCCCTGGGGTTTAGTGATCTCCTACAGGTGCCCCAGTGAGGTCGCAAACAGGAAGTCCTGCAGGTGAGCGCAGGACGGATGTTCCTCTCGGCAGGTGAAGCTCCATCTAATATCATTAGGGGCTCATCCAGACAATTTACGATCTTATCCCCCCCCCCCAAAAAAAAAAAAAGATGGAGTGAAGAATAATAAAGCTAGGTAGTAATTTATAGATGGTTTCTGGGTGTTACAAATGTGAAGTGCTCGTCTTGTTAAAACCCCTGACATCATAGCATTCTGAAAGAGGTCAACAAGGGAGATTTGCAAGGGGGGGCCATGTTTAAAATCTCAAGACGCATGTCTGGATCACCCATAATTTGATTATCCATCATACAAGAGATTAGACGTTCAACATGCCTAACCTTTTCCACGTCGAGACGGCAGGGCTAATTTTTTTCGGAAGTGCTTCATTTAGCAGGGTATCAATATACAGGGATTATCTTGCCTCTATGTTTTATAATCCATCATAAAGAGGATTAGGATAGGGGATTATGTGTAACATTTAGCTTGATGAGATGCACCTATTACAGAGCAAGCTTCTTCCGGAGGTGGGGATATGGGAAGGGTTATGTGCATCTCCCAAGCGAATCCCCGGAGGTGGGGATACGGGAAGGGTTATGTGCATCTCCCAAGCGAATCCCCGGAGGTGGGGATATGGGAAGGGTTATGTGCATCTCCCAAGCGAATCCCCGGAGGTGGGGATATGGGAAGGGTTATGTGCATCTCCCAAGCGAATCCCCGGAGGTGGGGATATGGGAAGGGTTATGTGCATCTCCCAAGCGAATCCCCAGAGGTGGGGATACGGGAAGGGTTATGTGCATCTCCCAAGCGAATCCCCGGAGGTGGGGATACGGGAAGGGTTATGTGCATCTCCCAAGTGAATCCCCAGAGGTGGGGATACGGGAAGGGTTATGTGCATCTCCCAAGCGAATCCCCAGAGGTGGGGATATGGGAAGGGTTATGTGCATCTCCCAAGCGAATCCCCGGAGGTGGGGATACACCACTTGTGCTTGTAAGGATTGGACTGTGGGATGGGGTTCCACATTTCTGAGTAAGATATGGACTACAAGGATGGGAATAGTTCTGACGGTGGGGATTATTCTGAGAGTGGGGATTGTCCGGAAGGTGGAATAGTCCAGGAGGTAGGGATGGAATTCAAGATGGACCTTGATGTACCTTATTTCTGGCATGGAGACTAATGACCCAAGCTCTCCTGCTATATTGGGTTACTTTTCATGGTAACAGATATGAATTATTGAATATGCATGTTTCTATCCAAGATATTTATCAATATAATTGGCATCTTCTTCAAAACATTCATTTCTTATACACCCAGGAATGTCCGCCATGGGTGTTTATTCCCTTCATGTTTCGCATCTGCCTCATTTGTTCATTTCATAGCTAGTTAAGCTTTCGTGCTAAAACATTCACCTCCATAAAATAGTTATAGTCTCACACATGAACACAGGGAAGTGTTTGCTAGTTCAATGTTAAACCCTATTTGATAAAATATTTTTGTGACTACATTTTGTGACCTGGAGGAGCTGTTACACAGCCCTGAAAAAGACCTTTGATGACCTTGTATAGTTAAACTACATGTGATTTAATGGGTTAAACTAAAGCCAAGATTCAGTAATAAGAGAATTTGTGTTTAGAATTTGTGTTTAGACCACTACAAGGTGAGGAAACACTTACACAAGGTCGTATGAGCATTATTTTTCCTGAAGTCAGGTAGAACAAATCAAATATGACAATACCCACAGGTCTCTATTGACAAGGAAATAATCTAAAATGATCATAATGAACTTATACAATTCTAAACTTAATTTATCATGTACTCGGCTCCGCCCAAATATAATAACCACTGGCATTTTCTTTAGTGTGTTTCATTATTTTTGTCATCAAAGAAAATATAGATCATAACTATGTGGGTCATTGTTCTGCTAGACATGTGAGTATCAGTTCAGAATCTGTATGAGCATAAACTGAGCAAATTCTTCCTGGAATGGCTGAGCATGTTACGGTTGGAGAAGTCAAAAAGCATTGATTGCTTCAGGCAGATCTTTTGTTTTGAATGATAATTAAAAAGGTCTGGTTGCCATAGCTGTGTATGGTGGGTAGAGTGAAGGCAGGTCTTCTTTAGTGGCACAAATCTGACATTCATTGAGCAGGAAGATTGGAAATTTGCCTCTGTGAACCAAATGTACATGCGCAACACAATAGATTAATACACCTATCAGTGTGACACTCTACGGGTATGTAACGTACACATCATTCAAATCTCCAGCATTACAAAAAGGATTAATGACAGATGAATACTGGATCTGGATTACACATTAACCTTCTTGGTATATTAGTGATGAGAATTATCCTGATGATGTGTCAAACAAATGTATGGATCCTGAAGAAATACAATAAACACATGTCTAATGACTTATATGCTTCCTCTAGAACTCAAAATAGTATGAACATGGATAGGTTCATGAAGTATATGGACATGGACAGGTGCATGGATCATTTAGAGTGTCATCGTTAACTGGTGCATAGTTCATATAGAATATGAACCTGATTATGTGGGTTTGCATATGATATAGATATGGATAGGTGCATGTATCATTCAGAATATTGACATGATAGGTTCATCTTTTTGGTTCATGTAAGTAAGATATCAAAAATATTATGTGCGTGGTTCACATAGAATATCAAATATCAATTTTGATAGGTCCATTGTTCAGATAGAATTTTTAATAACGATAGGCACACCAAGACAAACAAGCTCAGCCTTGAGATTATATCTAGATTCCTTGATGGGAAACATTTTTTATATTGAATAAAGAACATCATGAAATGCGACACAATCCAAAAGAATTGACAGTAATTATTGGGAAATTGACATGCAAAATGTGAACAATTTTCAAGATTGAATTTCTTCAACAATTTTGTTGTGGACAAATTGCTTTTGCTGAAGAAAATATGAAATCAATTGGCGAAGCCGTTTAATGGTTTGTTTTGAAAATTATTTTCGAGCCACATATGGAATTCAAGTTGAAAGGGTGGAAATGGCAAAATAGGTAATTACAACTTGAAAGCTATTTAATTAATTGTCAAACTTTTTGGAATTGAAATTACCTTGTGAAATCAATTGGCCATAAAAAGACAATTTATGACCTTAATTTAACAGATCAAGGGCTCCAATCCACAACCATGAGTAATTCATATCTGCACCTGTTTGTTTCTAATTTTGTATTTCATTGAAAGTCTGGATTTTGCTGTTCATAATTATCAATTATTTTGCAAATTTTCAACATCAGCAAAACACAAGATTTATTTCTGCTTACTAATTGATTTTAATATTTTCAAGCTTATCATCAAAATATATTCCTGTCTCAAAAAAGACTATGAAAAGACAAGATAAAAGGATCTTGTTTAAATCTGCCTTTTTATATGTTTATATGCAAGGCAAATGGACTGTAAAATGCTTGGAGTGACTCCCAATCAAGTTACTGCCAGCGGAATTTGTTCCTTTTAAAAGTGAACTAAACAGATTGTTTCTGTGAAATCGGAGATGTTTGATTCAATTGAAGGGAATGTCACTTGCCGTCATTTCCTGCAGATCCCAGCTGAGAGTGGATAATTGTTCAATTTGAATGGCACAAAAGACATCATGAATGCTTTTATCCTGAGATAAAGGTTCATGAAATGCAGACTGTATTATTTCCAGTGTTCCGAGCACTATGATAGCAATGCTGCAGATAGGATAGGGCACACATGTAATTAATAGAGTTTAGACTATAACCATTTATTTGATTCATAACAAGGATGCTATGAAGAGCTGTATTTTCTAAATATCTCTTCTGTAGCATGCTTAGCATATAATTAATTATCACATTCTGACACTAACTAGAAATGTCACATTTTTCACTTTTGCTTTCTTTAGAGACACTTTTGTCATAATCTCTGATGTTTGATCTCCATAATTTTTTTCACTTAAAAGAATCTTAGGGGAGAAAGAAAAGATAGAAAAAAAATAACATCTCCATTTTGAGCAATCATATGATAATATCGCTTTGTCAGAAATGTGTAGGACAAGAGAAGAGGGTTACTACAGTATAGAGTGGGAAGAAGCCACTGTTTGCTTTAGGTAATTTATAGAGAAAGCCACAGCAGAGATAGAGATGAGGAGAATGATGGCAGGGTGGCTGGGAAGGTGCAATGTGGCACGGTCTAGATGGCAAATCTCGTAGCACATATTTCCTTCTTCTTGTTAGTGGCATGAGCCATAGTCTCTGTTTGCTAGACTGAGCTGTGATTAGGAGCACAGAAGGCTTGGTAAATAATTAACCTTGTCGTATCATGCTTTTGGTTTTGTTATTGTCTTGTTCTGCTAGATTTTATTTGTACACTTTACGCAATCCATATCAACCAAATGTAAACATCACCTTTATAATATTTCAAATATATATATATATATATATATATATATATATATATATATATATATATATATATATATATATATATATATATATTTATATTTATTGCATAATGTTGAAATTATGAATATGCCAATGTCTGCCACCAGATGGCAGTTTTTGTCTGCAATATTTCTCCCCTTCTTTAAAGAGAGAAATAAGACACTTTTCCTTACAAATTTGTAATCAGGATTTAAACCTTTTAGGTTTCTTGTCTTATACCATGAACAGACTTATGTGAAGTTATAGAGTGTGGCCCTGGCTGGCGGAAAGAGATGCAGAAAGGATACTGCTGACTCAATCCTAAACGATTCTCTTCTCAAAAGGATATGTGTGCAGTGTGAAGGTTTTCTCGCATCAGGTAGAGGCCAGTATATTGTGATGTCTTTACAAAGCGTAGCCCTGCACACATAGATGGGCTTGATTCAATCTGACCAGTTGACACTTTGCTGGAATGTGAATCAGTCCTACCGCATTGTGCGACCAGTCATTGGACGCTCGTATTAGACACCTGCGAATGTTTGAGCTGGCTGAGGGTGCCCAGATTGGCCGCCACAATGACAACGACGCTGAGCCCACAGAGTAAACACTCCCCACGCAAGCTGTGAAATGAACATGAAACAGTGGCGGATTGGCTCCCACGGGCAATGGGGCAAGCAGAGGCGATGACCGTTGATAGAGGGTGCTGACCAGATGATAGCCAGAATTGGCAAACACAACAGAGTTTAGACTGGCATCCGATGTGATTAGTCCGCTAAGCTTGTCTGTAACCACAGGCATCAGAATGTATATGCATAAAAAGTATTCTGCTATGTGTTTAACACCGAAAAGGATTCACAGAACCAATAATGCAATATTGATATCATCGATACTTAATTATGCGACAAACGCCAATTAAGCAAAACATATGTTGATTTCATAAGCATTTAGACATGTTTCACTGAAGAAGATTGAGACGATTAGTTTTGCCACAGACAATCTACAATACTCGTAATAGAGAAACATACTCATATTGATTATGCACAGAATATGCATTCTCGGCTGCCAGCAAATAGTACTTTTATGAAGTGTGTAGAGATTATCCTCATGGCAGATTAGCATGGATTAAGCAGATAATTGGCCATCAGATTAGTGAAGTAAAGATAAAAGAACAATTGCAAAGCCTTTAGAGGTAGGTTGTTTGAGAGTTGGAGAATCAATATGTTGTTTATTTCCTACATCAAAGTAGCAATTAATTTGAGAATGCAATAAACTCCGCAGCCCTTGGGAGCTACTTATAAAACTTTTTCATGTTTTTTTAAAATGTATGAATTGTTCCTAAGGTTAGATTCTCTGCACAATGAGATTGCTTTACCATTGTTTAGTTTGTGGTTGATCAGTGCCGAAAAAACATCAGCAGGGATTCAATTTACATCATTCGGTATGCAAATAGTAAGTTGTAACTGGCTAGTGATGTGTTTTTCATATAATACATAGAAAACTTTTGAATCAGTTCAGAATCTTCTCTGCCAATTTCATTCCAAGAGAGACTAAGTGTTTTGTTTTTTTCATTACACAAAGGTGACACAGATGGTTTTGGGACCAAGTATGAAAAAAATACAAAATATCCTGCAATGGTTGTGTCTTTATTTCTTTCAGACATATCTGCTGTCTGTTCATAATGATGAAGTTTTCACATTAAAATCCTAAACTATAATTGAGGTCTGGTTTATAGAATGTGTTAGCTTAACAGCCTTAAATCCAAATACTATGTAGATATTAGTAATATGGAGGAGTGGCAATAGTGGTGTAATATTGATGCTATGATGTCCGTACCAGAGAGAGGCTGTATAGCAGTAATATGGAGGAGTGGCAATAGTGGTGTAATATTGATGCTATGATGTCCGTACTAGAGAGAGGCTGTATAGCAGTAATATGGAGGAGTGGCAATAGTGGTGTAATATTGATGCTATGATGTCCGTACCAGAGAGAGGCTGTATAGCAGTAATATGGAGGAGTGGCAATAGTGGTGTAATATTGATGCTATGATGTCCGTACCAGAGAGAGGCTGTATAGCAGTAATATGGAGGAGTGGCAATAGTGGTGTAATATTGATGCTATGATGTCCGTACCAGAGAGAGGCTGTATAGCAGTAATATGGAGGAGTGGCAATAGTGGTGTAATATTGATGCTATGATGTCCGTACCAGAGAGAGGCTGTATAGCAGTAATATGGAGGAGTGGCAATAGTGGTGTAATATTGATGCTATGATGTCCGTACCAGAGAGAGGCTGTATAGCAGTAATATGGAGGAGTGGCAATAGAGGTGTAATATTGATGCTATGATGTCGGTACCAGAGAGAGGCTGTATAGCAGTAATATGGAGGAGTGGTAATAGTGGTGTAATATTGATGCTATGATGTCCGTACCAGAGAGAGGCTGTATAGCAGTAATATGGAGGAGTGGCAATAGTGGTGTAATATTGATGCTATGATGTCCGTACCAGAGAGAGGCTGTATAGCAGTAATATGGAGGAGTGGCAATAGTGGTGTAATATTGATGCTATGATGTCCGTACCAGAGAGAGGCTGTATAGCAGTAATATGGAGGAGTGGCAATAGTGGTGTAATATTGATGCTATGATGTCCGTACCAGAGAGAGGCTGTATAGTAGTAATATGGAGGAGTGGCAATAGAGGTGTAATATTGATGCTATGATGTCGGTACCAGAGAGAGGCTGTATAGCAGTAATATGGAGGAGTGGTAATAGTGGTGTAATATTGATGCTATGATGTCCGTACCAGAGAGAGGCTGTATAGCAGTAATATGGAGGAGTGGCAATAGTGGTGTAATATTGATGCTATGATGTCCGTACCAGAGAGAGGCTGTATAGCAGTAATATGGAGGAGTGGAAATAGTGGTGTAATATTGATGCTATGATGTCGGTACCAGAGAGAGGCTGTATAGCAGTAATATGGAGGAGTGGTAATATTGGTGTAATATTGATGCTATGATGTCCGTACCAGAGAGAGGCTGCATAGCAGTAATATGGAGGAGTGGCAATAGTGGTGTAATATTGATGCTATGATGTCCGTACCAGAGAGAGGCTGTATAGCAGTAATATGGAGGAGTGGCAATAGTGGTGTAATATTGATGCTATGATGTCCGTACCAGAGAGAGGCTGTATAGCAGTAATATGGAGGAGTGGTAATAGTGGTGTAATATTGATGCTATGATGTCCGTACCAGAGAGAGGCTGTATAGCAGTAATATGGAGGAGTGGTAATAGTGGTGTAATATTGATGCTATGATGTCGGTACCAGAGAGAGGCTGCATAGCAGTAATATGGAGAAGTGGCAATAGTGGTGTAATATTGATGCTATGATGTCCGTACCAGAGAGAGACTGCATAGCAGTAATATGGAGGAGTGGCAATAGTGGTGTAATATTGATGCTATGATGTCCGTACCAGAGAGAGGCTGTATAGCAGTAATATGGAGGAGTGGCAATAGTGGTGTAATATTGATGCTATGATGTCGGTACCAGAGAGAGGCTGTATAGCAGTAATATGGAGGAGTGATAATAGTGGTGTAATATTGATGCTATGATGTCCGTACCAGAGAGAGGCTGTATAGCAGTAATATGGAGGAGTGGCAATAGTGGTGTAATATTGATGCTATGATGTCCGTACCAGAGAGAGGCTGTATGTTCATAACAATGGATTTACTGTGCATGTATCTCATTATAGCTGATTCAGAACTCGCCCAAATGATTTTGAGACTCTGTCAATTAAAAATGCGCGTTCTGATGCATGGACTGGATGAATGGGATGGATACATTTAGAAATAATGAAGGGGGTTGCAGGGATTGCAACTGGGAGATTTGGTGTGAGGCTATAAGTTGGGGTTTATATTAAGAGAATACAGGGACTTTTCCCAACATTTATGACATACAAAAGAGTCTTTTAGAAAAAATTTGTTTTATTTTGGCATATCATACAATGGAAGGATAAAAAAGAGTAAAGATATGATGAAATGCCAGCAGAAATGTGACAAGAAAGCATTTAACTGTTCAATATCTGAGAAGGTGCATTTGTTTAGAGGTGACTTAATCAACAGATGTAAAGGTCTGGTGTGAGGTAGATATCCAAAAACAATATATAGGTGAAATGCTGCATGAATTTGAGAGAAATAAGTGTTTGTCATACTTAATATTTTATGTAATACTTAATTTTTTTAGATATTGTTTTCATTTCATTTATTCTAATGCCATTTAAGTGTCAGAAATCGCATATTTGACATTCATCCAAGATACACAATATATTATAACAATAAAATGGGAAGTATGTATCGTCTTGAGAACACTTGTTTGGAGGTTTTTACAAACTGTTTATTTTCTTTTTAACTATGACACTAATTTTCAGTCCACTTTTAAAGATTAAAAGACATCATCATATTGCCATTTGAAAGGATTTATAATAAAGCGTAAGAAACGTCACTCGTCTAATATCCTGTGTGTATGTTTCATCTCAAAATTTCTTGAAACACTAATTTTTGTCATTTAATTGTTATCATAAATCTCTGTCACTGTATAATATCCAGCTGAAATTTGACAAAAAAGGACAAAAAAACCTTTTCTTAAACACTCTTGGTTTCCCACCTGGTAATGGGGGGAAGTCTTTTGTGAGATAAATGGAGCATTTATGATAGAGACTAAAGCAATAAGACAGACAGATGGAGGGTACTTGGCCGCTCAACAGTAAATATTATTATACAAGAACAAGCACTCGCGTCCATTGTTGAGAACATGCTAAAACTACACAAACACGCTCAAACTTCAACATCTCCATTTTGTTGCGTCTTTGTGCAAAGTACCTACATTTTCGTGTAGTTCCTTTGTATCTGCCGACGTTGTGGCCCCCTTTATACACAATATTTGCTTTGTTTGACTGAACAAACAAAGGCTTTAACAGGTTTCATTATTTTGTCTTTCTTCAGTTTAGATTACGCATCAGGAAATAGGGAGATAAGATGTGTTTCATTCGTCAAATTAAATGATTTTTAACATGATGATGATGCCAAAATGAAATGTTTCAAATTCCTAGTACTACTTCTCAAACATATTCTTAAATAGATTGTAAAAAACAAACTAATGCTTATCTTTAAGGGCCATAAATAGAACAAATATCAGATAAACTTGCTATGTGCAATATGAGTAGCTGCACAAATCTTCAATTTTTCTTAAAGGTTTTATAGGAGTTGATGTTATAAAATACACTGCCAAGTCTAAAAAGGACAACTTCTTATTGCAAATTAAATACACAGTAAAGAGTTATGTCATGTCCACTTGATATAAGGTTGATTTTATTTATTCTGGCCTCAACACTTGACGATATAATTGCAGTTATCAAGTTTCGATGAAGTCCTCACGATCAAATAGATAAGCAATAAAGTTGTCTCATATTTCACGATGACAGTTGACAAAAGGCACGAGTGGCTCTTTTTGTTGGATGTGACATATCTTGGCGACAGATCAACAAGAATATAGACACTTTAATTCAAACTTCCGAAGCTGATTAACTCTTCTGCTTAAATCTTGTTACTAATTCATGCTTCCCGTGTGTAAAATATCGACGGTGCTAGACTGTCAGAAATGAACCTGCTGAACTATACATTATTGTAAGCGGCATGATCGTCCCATATCATTACACATGTGTTATTCAATTGTGTTACTTGTCGACAAAAGCCTGCATTGGAATTGAGACCACACGTGTTGCTTTACTCAAATATTGGACCTTCATATTTATTCAAGGTGTTGCAAGGAATTTCTTGCCGTCAAATATAACATCGGCCGATAGAACCTGGTGTAGGAGGTGCGGTCAAGTGTTGAGCCAATAAGAGGCTATGGTGTCTGATGGTTGGTACAAGCTACAGGCAATAAGGCTCAACGATCTGCCAACATTGTGGCGTGTCCCTCCAGTACCCACACACTACATGTACTGCATGCTCTGTGTCATTTGCCGCTCAATTTCCGATGTTCACTCTGACTCCAGATTCGGTGGTAAATATTTAAGGGCAGACCCTTCACAAGGACCTCCTCGTGTTAAAGACAAACTCAGGTGTATTTATAAACCTTATTAAAACATCCAAGAAATATTAATGCTCTCAAAAAAAAAAAAATTAAATTAAAAAAATTAGAAAACAAACTTTGAAAATGAAGATGGCATATGTTATTTATGTGAATTAAATATGATAGCGTGATATTGATAAATCACTTGACATTTCAATTTTGATATTTCACCTTGGAGAATTTATCGTGGTGAGTCAAGGCAGTCAGGGAGCACAGAAGCGCCATCTGGGATGACACTCTGGTGAGCTATGAGATTCATTAAGAGATAAAGATTTCAGAAGATGGAATTTGAGATAACTAATGAACTTATTAGTTGATGCTGATCCTTGTTTATGAAATAAGGCTGCTTTTATCTTATCGTTATTTAAATATCTGGATTGCTGACAATAAACTCCTTTTATTGTTCTGAGCTCTACTTCAGCGTGCCATTCACCTGAGGGGAATAATTTGTGACATATAAAACAAAGCAGGCCATGCTGACGTGTTCCGTGCCAGGTGGGGTTCAGCCCTTATCTGTTCAAATCTTCCACCAAAAATAATGACCCCATTATATACAATGATAGGCATGATTATACCTTAGGAAATTGGCTTTAAGAGTCATTATCACAGTCAGCAAAGTTTACAAACAATCAGGAATTGGGGTATTTTGTGAAGTCTTTTGACTCAAGTGTGTTGTGTAACATCCGTTCAGGAACATTGTCTGTCTGTCACCTGATGAGTGGGGTACCCCCTAATCATCTCACGTGGTTACCATAGCAACCTTGTCTTCCCAGATGTTCAGCCAATTGAGTCCTTGAAAATAGACAATTGAAACATTCTGTGTTCTAATTGCTCTATAATTAAAGTGAACTGACTTGGAAGAACCAGTCTTTATAATTTAAGAAATTCAAGACTTATCAGAACATTAAATAAAGAGCAAAATGGTAGAAGCATTGAAATTTAGATTTGATTATATGCTGGTATAGAAAGATTATTTGTCTGAGTTAAAATTCATAACTTACAGAAAAACAAAAATGTAACTTTTTTGGGGGGGGGAGGGAAATAATTTGGTTATTGAGGGTGAAAGAGTTATTGACTAGGAATGACAGTTGTAGAGAGAAGGCTTATGAAAGGAGAAGGATGAGCGATTGTGCAGAGAAAACACTACAGCAAAAGTTAATACGTTTACAAACTTAGCAAGACATACCTTTAAGTATTACACATAATTCAGTGTAAGAAATCCTGATAGTTTACACAGCAGTTATATGGTTCTGCGTTGCCCCGATAATTAGAAAGTTGAGTAAATATTTAGCAAGGTTTTCACATTTAAGGCAGTTCAAAGTGAAGTGTAATACCAAATATTGGGAGACAGAAAACATTGCATTTTGAAACAAACTTAAACCTGATTATGTATTTTAGAGATCCAATATGCAGTAATAAAACAATAATAATATCTTTATTTGCTTCATGTTGCCCAATAGAAAATCTATGAATAAATAGAGCTTTATACATATCAAGATATAGATTATTGTCCTGTTTCCATTCCATAAAACCACGGCACAGTGTAAGTTTACTAGGGTTTTGCATTCTTAACAGGTAATATAGAGGGCAGTGTAATCCATCCATAGGGGCCGGTATGCACACATATAGTATGTTTTAGCCACAATATATTGGGCTGTATTGGCCATTTAGAGTCTCAGCATGCAAGACCCTCTTGAGCTTTGATCAGGCGAGTTTAGTTTTGCAGCAAATGAAACTGGAGAGGGACTTGTCAGGTATTTTAAAAGTGATTTCAAGGCATTTGAAATAAGCTGCTATAATCTTGCTGTAAATATTTGTGCAGTATTCCAGCTGGGATTTGCTGAGAGCGGACAGAGGGGATATTTACAAGTCAATTCTATCCGAGACCCATCTAGGGTGGCAGCCCAGAGGAAATAGTAGCAACAAAGTCAGGCTCCCTGCCGAGATGGGATATTAGCCTTATAAAACAACTCCGTAGACGCTATCTGATATTGAAAACATTAAGGCGGAGTGTGAGAGAGCTAAGCACCAAACACGGATAAAGGCAGTCAGCGGGTGGTTAACATTGGTAGGTAACCATCCACACTGGCCAGTGGACATCGTCAACGCTCATGCTGAGCCTGCACAGATTTATTGCCAACAAACACAAAAGTGTGGATAAGTGATCGCCAAGCACTTTGTTAAGCATGGTCAGTATAGAGAAATTGTATTCCCATTTAAGACATTAAGACTCAAAAGTGAAATTTGTACATGTCAGGCGTACACTGTATATATGCATGGTGCAAGGTGCGGGCATTTTGATGAGAGGATTTGTCTAACGTGAGGGTACCAGATTTGTCTCATGTGAGGGGACCAGATTCACTGGGTGTCAAGTGCGTGTGCATTGCTTAATGAGCAAACAGTGGGATACCACTGATTTGTGATGGCACTTGACAAAAGGCTCGTCGGTGTACATACCGCGAGGCGCTTTATCTTGTGTGCGAGCCCCAGTGGGTTACTATTGATGCTGACGGCCGGGGCCGGGGCCGTCTCTGCCTCATGACTGGGAGCCGCGCCCCTCGTGTGTGTGTGCAACCCACCAAGCCATGCATGACCGCCATAGAGAGTGTAGGTGGGCTCGGCACGGCTTGTCAGGAACTGCAGACCACACAAAAACGGCAATAATTAATTTACAGCAGAATGTTTTCTAGTGAGAGAGGTAGGCTTTATTTATATGGTGAGTGATAGAAAGTAGATGTTGGCGATATATATATGTATGGGAAGGGGGAGGGGGAGACACTGACACTTATGGAGTGCCCGTCAGGCTGGCCCACGATGCCCGACGGCATGCTAAATAAACAACCAGCATAGCTGGGCGACCAGGTGGAAAAGTCTGCTGTCAGCTGAGAGTGTGTAATTGTAGCAATGCTCACGACCAAGTCTCAGTGCTGTCCAGATCTCGGAAGGTGCTTGATTCACTGATAGGAGTGATATTATTAACAGTTTGTTTGATGATTTCATGTGCCATAAACCATGTCACTTAAACAGTTTCTCCTTGTTTGTTTTTTAACAGGAGTTGGTGAGAGGCAAGAACAGCCTTGAGTGAGGAAGCGAGCCAGCGAGGCAGTTGTGTGTCGGTCAGCGGTTAGTCAGTCAGTGCAGAGAGGAGTAAGCGGTGGACGTGGGCAGACCATGCGGCCCAGATCAGTGAGGGACACTGCTTCTACAAGCAGCCGATTACCCAATCTTGGCCATCGGTGCCGACAATAGAGCGAAGGGTCGGGCGGCAAAGTGTTGCCAGAGAAGTGAGGACCAAAGCAACAGGCTGGCAGCAAAGCCCCCGGGAGCCGCAAACATGGTGGGTGCACAGTCAAAGGATGCAAACTTACCACTTCTAGACGGCAGCTTACGGCAAAACTGATTTGCAAGTTGATTGTGCTTTTGGCTGGGTTATCACTTTAGTGCAGCCGCTATGATGGCAGGACTCCGTACGTGGATACTTCTTCTCCTCTGCCAATTTACTCTGTGGGCCGCGTCACAAAACGGGCCCATCAAATATGAAATTCCAGAAGAACTACCTCCTAATACGCTTATAGGCAATATAGCTCTGGACGCGAGCATGGGATCTAAATACAACATGAGTATTTTGGGTAGTCTTCGCTTCAGCTTTCTCACAACTCCGCAGGATTTAGACGAGAGCCTCTTTGCCATAGAGGAGAGGTCTGGGATTTTACAGACGACGTCTCGCGTGGACAGAGATACCATTTGTCCCGGCATCGAGGTGTGTGCTCTCATGTTTGACGTCGCTATAAGACCCGCCAAATACTTTCAGATAATCAAAGTGAGAATAGAGATTGCCGATATTAATGATAACGACCCCTACTTCCCTCAGGACCGCATCGATTACGAGATATCCGAGTCTACGCTGCCCGGCAAAAGTTTCAGCATTCCCGCGGCCCTCGATCCTGATAGTGCCTACTACAGTGTGCAAGACTATGAGTTAGTGTCCAATTCTCAGACCAGTGATAAGTTTGAGCTGAAGGTCCGAGAAACTGCCGACGGGGCCATTGACCTACGACTAGTTCTGATGGAAGAACTGGACCGGGAGGAGTTAAGTAAATACCAAGTAAAGATTGTTGCTCATGATGGCGGCAGGCCAGCTAAATCTGGATCTGTGCTCATTGATATTAACGTGTTAGATGCCAATGATAACGATCCCAAGTTTGAGAATGCATCGTATGAAGTTTATGTGCTGGAAAACATTCCAATAGGCACCACCGTAATAAGAGTGAGGGCACGGGACCCTGATCAGGGCCTCAATGGCAAGGTGGAATATTCATTCTCACGCCACACTGAACAGAATTATGGAGATATTTTTGGAATTGACAGTGAGACTGGAGAGATTTTCGTCAAGGGCGAGCTGAATTATGAGATTGCCTATATTTACCTGTTGTCGGTGACTGCCCAGGATAAGGGACCCGACTCTCTACCGGCACACGCCAACGTGGTGGTGAGGGTGCAGGATGTCAATGACAATGCCCCCCAGATCACCGTCAATACCCTGACAACAACGGGAGATGCCCACGTGACAGAGAACACCCCTCCCGGAACCTTTGTCGCTCACATCTCCGTGCTGGATGAAGACAGTGGGGAGAATGGCAAGGTCGCCTGCACTCTCGACAACGACAACTTCTTACTGCAGAAATTGTACATGACAGAATACAAAATTGTCACGGCAACCACGTTTGATCGGGAACGGCAGCCCTATTTCGACTTGAGACTTCAATGTTTTGACAGGGGCTCCCACCCTCTGAGCTCATTTGCCCACATTCGGGTGACAGTCATGGACGAAAATGACCACTCCCCTGAATTCACCCAGCAGTTCTACACTGCCACACTCACAGAAAATAACTACATGGATGACTTTCTTGTGGCAGTGACTGCCACTGATCGTGATGAAGGAAAAAATGGCTGGGTACGTTATGAATTACATGAGGATTCACAGAGCCTGGTTGCAATAGACAAGGACACGGGCTGGATTACAGCTAATGTGATCTTTGATCACGAAGAGTTGCAGGAATTGCGATTTCATGTTATCGCCACAGATAAAGGGTCGGAGAGCAAATCGACCACTGCCACCGTGCTGATTACAGTGTTGGACGTGGATGATGAGAAGCCTGAGTTCATACAGGAACGCTATCCTTTTGGAACATTTGAGAACCAACCTGCAGGGACTGAGGTGGGTCAGGTCGTCGCCAAAGATAGGGACTCTGACCCGTATAATTATTTCACCTACATGTTAGATCCCGAGCGTAGCGACTTGGATACGTTTGAAATTGACCCATACGATGGCAAGATAAGGACAAAAAGGATTTTAGACCGGGAAGAGCAGTCGGTGTATTTCATGGTGGCCGTGGCACATGGCGAGGGCCAGTCAAAATCCAGCTCAGCCAGTGTCAGCGTTTATGTGGCCGATAAAAACGATAATGACCCAGTGTTTGACTTTCCCACAGAGCTCAATCATACCATACATGTATCAAACCAGGTGCCCACGGGTCATGTCATTACAAGACTCAAAGCTCACGACAGGGACACGGGCAAAAATGCTAAACTTGTGTATAAGGTCCACGATGGAAATGACGACCAATACTTCACTCTGGACTCTGGAACTGGGGCCATCACTATCAACAGGGACCTCACTCATTTGAAAAAGAAGAGGTTCATGATGCATATACGTGTGGAGGACCAGGGGGAGCCACAGCTTGCTGCCCTCTCCGAACTAACCATTGTAGTGAACAATGCCCTAGGTTACCAAAGATCCTCAAGCGGACTGTCAATCTCACGGGACAACCTCATCATTTTGATTGTTTTTGCATCAGCAACATTCATCATTTCTTCCATCATCATAGCAACGATTATCATAATTCGCCGCAAGGACCGCCAACGTGAAACAGAGAACTCTAAAAAAGAGATGGAGAAAATGTTACCTCCACCCCCGCCCCCTGTGCCCACAGAGACCCCTAGTGGTGCTACACATAAATACACACCAGAGGGCCAAAGATATATTAGCGCCCAAGATTTAAACAAAATAAAGCAAAATACTATAGGACGTAGGAATGAAAATAGTTCCAGAACAGATATGACCTTCAGGCAAAATGACCTTGGCAATAAACCTGTACATAAAGCTCCCCCTGGTGGAGGAAGTCATCATCCTTTAAAAGAGGTAGGTCAGTGGTTTTTGTTGCCATCTTTTGTCTCTTGTTCCACAAAATGTCACACCTGGATGTTTTTTAAGTCTAAAAAGTTCAAATATATGAAATCTGAAACATATCTTTTGATAAAGTATGAAATTACTGATAAGAAAATGTATTTCTGATATGCTGAGCTTTGACCTTAACCTTTTCAGTTAGACCCTCAAAATTTGACTTTAAAAACTTCAAAGTGTGACCTTTTGTCAGTAGTTTAGCTTTAGTATCAATATAGGTTTTGTTTGAGACTAATTTCTATGACCTAATTGTTACCAAATTCACCCTAAAAGATGTCTTTTAAAATGTCATTCTCAAGAGATAAATTTGTTTGTGATTATCCAAAAATGATAGTTGTTTGCCTTTAGTGTGATTATGGTAACAGTTATGAACATCTAACATCAAGTGAAAATATTCTTAAAAGGAGAGTCAGTTAGAGTTGAAAGAGACATTATTCAATATATTGTATATTTGAAACTTTTATGTAAAAAATGTAGCGATATAACACACTCTTGTGAACAGTTCTTTTTTGTCACTCTAGCTTTTATAACAAAATATTCACAAAAAATATCTTTTCTAAGTTTCTTTACATTTTCTAATTGTATTTCACTGCATTGTTTCACACAAGAGCTTTAAATTTGTCTGCATCCTTCCGAAACACATCAGTTTAACCATTTGTAGAAATTTAAGATTTGTGATTTCCATTAAACAAATTATGGCATGTTAGAGATCAGGTTACGTCATAAATGGTAGGCGGTTGGTGAGACAAGGTAATTTGATTAAACAATCCTTGACAAATCTGTTAAGCCTTAATGTAGAGGGTTCATATTTCAAGTGAAGTTCTCAAATCCCTAAAACAGAGTACTTTGTGAGTATTGGAAACAACTTTTGCTTGATAGATCCCTCAAGTGTAAATGATCCTCATCAAAGCTAAGCTGTGGAGTGGGAAGGACCACTTTATTATATATCTTATTGTATCAGAGTAGTTCAATACAAAGGTAGGTGACCTGTCCGCAACATTCAGGACATCTACAACATCTTCAATCCTTTATTTTATTAGTATTTTTTATGAGATATTAAAAGTGGAAGGAGCCATATTAACAGCGGAGAATTTTTACCTTCAAAGAGGGAGCCATTTTCATAGTGTGAAGTGTGATTTATGTGTAAAAGGTTTTGAGAGTGAAGATGACAAGAGTGGGATGATGATAGATGCGGAGGCAGGGTCTTGTGAGGTTTAACAAAGTTATCACTCGGCCCTCCGAGCATTGAGCAAATGCAAACGTTCTGACCTGCAAATTTGGCTTCCAGGTCACACCCATTAATAAATAATTTTTATTTTGTGTTGCATTTGAGTCCGTGCAGATAGACTGTTTCCCAAATGCTTATCTCATTTTGTTTTCTTTTTTCCGTGAATGGGTTTTGTAATAAAAGTGAAGCCTTAATCAAATAAACATATTTCAATATCTGTAAGATATTAAAGTTCCACTAATTTTAGATCTCTCTGGACCAGTCATTTTAATGGTTAAATTCTGGATATGAACAAAATTTAGATAAGATATTTATAAAATACAAATAAGAAAGAATCCTTAGAGTCTCATGATATTTGTGACTAAATGAAGGTAAATGGACGTCATGATCGGTCAACATAGGGCGGCCATTTTGTTAAATAAATGCTGAGGTAATAAAGTATAGGGAATGAAGCCTGATACAATAATAGGCAGGGGATTTATTAGCTGACTTGTGTTAATGGAACCTGGTATCACAGACCTTAATGATGTCATAATGATCTCTGTCTATTGTCACTGCATTACCCACTATTGCGAAATGTTACAGTACTTTGTTACCATACAAATTGGTGAGGATGCCTCATTTAAAGGCCCTAGTACTGTGTGCTTTCGCTCAAGAGGCCATTGTGCCTGCTTAATAGGCACAGCTTAATGTGCCGTTATAATGAACATTTACAAGTGGAGGGAAAGTCAAGACGTCAATAATCTTGTGTCAGACTTGAACAAGGATATTCCATCCTTGCTGCCTCAGCAGTAGATATGGAGACGAGTTCTTCTTCAGAGCATCAGGATGTAAGGTAACCCTTTAAAGCCTGGAGCTTTTGGTATCTCAAGGCCAACTGACAGCCCTAGCATTCCTATGATGTCATTTAATTAAAACAGCGTGTTTCCGTGCAGGCAGTAGCAGGCAATGCCAGATGGGGCTTTTCCCGCCCCCCCCCCCCCCAAAAAAAAAAGAAAACGTTCAAATTTATACTAACTGCTTGGTCTGCCAGATCTCCTATTTGTTCTCTTCATTTTAAAACCATCATATTTATATTTTAAAACATTTGAAAATATTATAAGTTCAAAAGGTATTGCAAAAGGTATATCAGAAAATGCATATCTACACATAGAACAATGGGTGAATATTTTATAAGCTGGTGAAATAAGAGCATGTTTTATACATTATGCGATATCCTCAGCATGTATGAGGTGACCAATATTTGTGCCATAAACTGGCCATTTGGCTGAAGAACACTCAACTCTTCTCAAATAATACATAATTCATCAGAAGCCGGCCTTTCATGGCGGCACATCCACCACATGTGACATATTGTATTTATTGTGCAGAGCAAATTTACATCTAATTTGATTTCATGAAATTTTTCTGAAACCACGGCTTTTTTTCAAAGCTGCAAAAAGATTCTGAAGGTTTTAAACACCCATATTGTGTCCGAGGTAAAATTGATTTATTTCCATTAAGAGTTGACTTTTGCCACCAGGTGGCCACCAAATGGTAGTGTCTAACCTTAAGCGGATTCTGTTGCTGAGCCGTAGCAATAAGCCTGAGATGAATTTGTCTCTGTGAGTAGAACTCTATCTGAGTGAACAGACCGTGAAGATACAAGACCCTACACAAATGCTTGATTTGTTTCTGTGAGTGCTTCAACCACACCACGCAGAGATTCGTATAGTTGTGCAAATATCTTCAAACTCATTGAGAGTTTGTGCAAACATTTGAAGAAAGCATGATTAAAGAGTGAAAAGAAACAACTTATGTTTGAATGATTTGTATGAATAGAAAATGCCAAGGAAGAAAAAGCAAATATGAATATGTTTATGTATGTGTATATTAGTCGGTTGTGAATACTAGAAATATGAAGTGAGGCTTGTAAGTTCAAAGAACTCTCACTCTAGCTGGAGAATATATATGACTAATTCATAATCCATAGTATTGAGTCACCAGACACCCCTGTGGGGCTAGCAGACTTGATAATTTATTTCTTAATTTAAGATTATATATAAAACCCACCTATTTCCTATTAATTTTAATGATACTTGAGGATTGGCAGTCCATAGATATTCACATTTATCAGTCCGATAAAATAGATGTTTACTTTCCTTGGCCTTAGAGATTCTCAATAGAGAAATTGATACAGCATAAGTCCACAAAGAACCACATTAGTCTAAACAGACTTACATGGTCTAGGCCAAATAGATTTACATGAAATAGACCATAAAGACCCACACTAACCTAAACAGACTCGCATGATCTAGGTCACATAGATTTACGTGACAAAGTCCAAAAAGAGCCACATTACTGTAAACAGACTCACATGATCCAGGTCACATAGATTTACACGAAATAGACCATAGCAATTTACATATAACTGAGCCAACACGAAAGAGAATATTAAGAGATCTACATGAGTGGAATTAATGTAATTCTTTTTTTACTTATCTGCGTAGAAGTAATCCGAGACTAAGACTTCAATTAGGATAACGTTCAGCAAGGTTGGGTAGATTTGGTCACTGCCGACCTGGTAGCACATGGATATGACCTCTTGTGAGATGGCATAATCTGAGCTGCAGAGGGCGCCTGGAGTAAAGCCCACAAGATATCCTTATTAGGGTCGAGGTGGCTATTTGTTTTGAGCAGCAATTGTCTAGTTCAGTCCCGGATTAACCCAAAGGCAATCTGGCTCAAAGCATCTCCAGGAATTTCTCTTGAGTTAAAGAATCTCAGATAATCTGGTCAACATGATATTTTTTTCAACCATTTTATATCTAAATATATCTTTTAATATTCACTTTACATACATCATGTGCTAAATTATGAGGAAAACTGCCAAAAATTGTGATATGCTTAAAAAAGTCCATGGAAATGTACTATGTTATATGAAGAAATTGAGCCTTTTCTGGAGTGGTCAGCTGGTACAGATTTACTGAGCAGTTACCCTAGGGTGGAGAGATCCGGGGTGAAGACATTGATGTGTCAGGTCATGGGTTCATGCCCTGAACTCGAAGCTTTAGAAATTATGGCCCCCATTTACAGTGCTTATGCAGACAAATGCATGGCTTCGCCCATATCCATCTTAGTCACGTGCCGATTTTTCTGTTCAGAATGTAAAGTAAAGTGTTTTTTTATGACTTCCTAATATGGCATACTAATGTAGGGCAATGGAAGAGAAAATAATTACCTAAGTATATGATCTATTATTTTACTTCTTGAAAAAGAGACATTTATTATTGTTACTGTCCAAAATATGCACGCACAAGCTTTATTCATCCCAGGTACTCAAGGATGTGAGGAATTGTTATGTCCTAACCTTGTTGATGTTATGGTGTGGTCAAATCAAATGTATGGTTCGTCATCCTCTCCGGTGTATTTTTAAGATAGAGGTAAAAACTTGGCGAGTCAGTGAGGGGGCGATTAGATTAAGCACAACGTGGCCATTAAGCCCGTAACCTGGCGAGCAGGGCCGTCCGCCCCAAGGACAGGTGGCACAAGATTATCACATGGGTTAACCACGTGGTTGCCACGGAGATCACGCCGTTACTATGGGGAGGGCAACAGGGCCATGTCGGCAGACTCTGGGGTTTGTGGGATAAGTAACCTTGGCAAGGACCACACCGAGATTTAGGGTTCTGCAGTCAATGGTTAATATGGGAAATGTGACCGGAATCAACCACTGCACAAACGCATTCCATGTTTTTTAACCATGATACCCGGTCTGCGATTTATTACTTCCCGAGTGACAAGTTTCTGGAATATTCTTCTCTTAAAATATTTTGGTTATGTTCTTTGTAAATGGTACTGCATTGCATGAAAAGCAGTATGAATCCAAAGACAGCAAAATGCTTCAATTTAGACACATTTCTATTCAAATTGGTGACTTTATTTACAGAGAAATTTAACATCCTTACATCAGCAATGAACAGTGAAAAACATTTTATTCTTGATGTGATTGCAACACATTTTTGTGAATATTTAATTCAAACCCAGAACCAGTTGACTTAGGACAGTGTGAAATTATCTGCCAGATACAGAATCCTTCTAATGTATTTGTACGGCTGGCTAGATGACGGTGTGTAAATCTCCAGATGAATAGGAGAATTAAGACTTAATCCACTAATCAAGATGTCTACAACTGATAAAAAATACTGATAAGCTCCCTGTGCACCTTGCATCTGCATTCCATCAAATCATTTGCTGCCAACGTGAAATAAGCTAACACGGATTAGAACAAATATTATCTCAGTAAGCTATAATAGTATATCAATTTGCATTGAAGAATTTTCGTCCAACATGGTTCTCTTTTTCAAGTGGAAAATCAATATTTAATAATTTTCCAAATTTATTTTACGAGAAATGTGATGCACATTTTGCCGAAAATGATTACATTGTAGCGTCACTTTCATGTCATTTGAGAGTGTCAGGACGAAATTGATCTGACAGAAACGGCAATATTTTTTGGCCAATTTCAAATAGGGACAGATTTATTTGCTTTTGTTTTCTTAATCGAAATTAGACCCAAGATATGAATAACATTACTGCATTTTCTCCGCCCAAATCCTTGCCTAATGAAGAGACGTGGCTCCAATATTCTACTTGAACTTTTAAGTTGTTTTTTCACTGAACAATTAACGCTACCAACTTGGCTAGCCTAAAAAATGTTTGGATTTGTTTGCGGAGATAAAGACGGCTTTGCCTCAAGGTGATAACCAAGATAATCCTACAAGATTATCAAGGCCTGAAACCTATTTCTCGTGTGATGTTTTGTTTGAAAACAGTGGGTAGAAAGGATTGAATTATGTGATTTGGTGTTAATTTTGTTGCAAATATCATATTAAGATTCCGAGAGATTAACCAGGTGTAAGAATGTCATGGGTAAAAAGCAGCATTGGTGAAAATAATGCTTGCAATTAGCCAGTATTAATCATGCAATGGAAAAGGGAGAAAGAGACCTCAAAAGTTGCTTGCCCTGGCCAAATGTTGCTTGCCCCAGCCAAAAGTTGCTTACCTTGGCTAAAATGAAGCTGTAAAAGTAAAAATATAAAGCTACAAATAAATGTACAAAATGAGATTATCATAAAAGAACTAGAATCACAGGAAAAGGGTCAGACCAAATCTCTGGAAAAGAACAAGTTGTTTCAAAATGGAAAGGGTCAGGTTCAATGTGATACAAAAAGAATAAAATTAAAATAATTGAATATCTGGGCCAATTAAAAGTAACTTTACAGCATGGCACAAATAAAACAGAGTAGTCAAGCAGCATGTGGAATATGTTGTCGATAATATCATTCAGCTCACATTCTGGTCAATAAATTCTGTCCAATAGATTGAGATCACTGGCAAAGCGCCGAGAATGCTTGATCCCACTTGTCACTAATCAGGAGATTATTGCTTGGATTAGAGAAGAATTAGGTTGGATTATCATATTTAGACATGCCATACCATTCAAACTGTGAATGTATGAACTCTATGGGTCCTGTTGACAATTAGTCGCATTCTCTTGCCACATAAAACATCAATTATATATATATATATATAAATATATAGATATCAGTGAAAGGCTCTGGTAAGCTTGCTTAGTGCAGATCTCACGTCTTCCTATATCTATATAATCTCAACATTCTCATCTTTATCGACAAAATATCTGATGTTTTCCTCGATAAAGTTCACTCTTGGCAAATGTTGATTCACTGACAAAATCTGATGTTTTCCTTGATAGAGTTAAACTCTTGATAAATGTAGAATTCTGTCTGCAAGCATGTTTATACACAATAACTTGCACACTAAGCCATGCAGAGAGAGATGGGTTGTAAAACTACTGACAATAATAAGCCTACTTCCGTATGCAGGTGATCCATTTAAATCATGTATCACAGTATTGATTTATGTGAGTGATATGTTCCCTCACATGTTAACATGTCTGACTACGGTTGTGGGCTGTCATATGTCTGAATAAGCTTCGTATCTCATTTCCACTAATTAAAGAGACAAGTTAAGTTACCTTAAATAAAGATGTTCGGGGGTTGAAATGATTGCTCCAACTACCGGAGATGCGAATGCAATCAGATATACTTCCTTATTCCTGCGAAGAGAAACACGGTGGGCTTGTTTTAAGTGTAACAGGATTGCACACAGTCTGTCATTAATTATTAAGGGTGTTAAAAGGTCATAGTAGGGCAGATCGCAGGGAAGATATGGGAGTTGGCGTCAGTGTGTTACGCAAATGGTGTGAAACGCAGTCAACTGCCTCCGCACGTAATGAACAGTGCTAATATATTGATAACCTAGTAGGCAGTAATCATTGTCTGTAAAGTAGCTGTACATAGGGCTACCATGATAAAGTGCCTGTCCATTGGGCTCTATTGAATATGCCATTTCATTACAGTTTGCCTTTGTTAAAAATGTCATAAAATTTACACTTTTAAGCAATAAAGCCTCTTGTCCATGGCGTATGTATTTACACAGTTACTATGCATCTGCATATAAAATTCTGAGCAAGTGTCCAACTTAAAAGAAAATTTTTTTAGGTCCTCAATTTCTGAACAGATCAATTTATTCCATTTTTACCATGCAGGAGCTAGATAAGAATTCAAATGGACATAAAAAGTATGAGAGAAACGGTTAACAAAATTTGATTAATTTTGATTAATATTTAAATTTGGGCCATGCAATCTCCATTTGAATATCAATAAGCTGAAATTGAAATGATACTTTAAAATCAATTTATTTTCCTTCATTTTTGATATCAGCATTACTTCTCGGCAGTCTGGAATTTTGCGTCTTGAATGATAAACAACTTTGGCAGACTCACAATCCTGACACACACTCAGAATAGAAAAACTAATTTTGTATGGGGGAAAATCAATTTAATTGCAATATACATGTTGAATAATGTTCATATTTGCTCAAACAGTTATTGACAGCCAGATCTGTGTCTGAAATTGATTTTTGAAATCTATAAATCCCTCAGATGCAAATTGCGAGTTGAACAAATCTTTACGGCTATCTTGTGACAGATTTCCCCGTGTTTGGATGCCATAATCACCGGTATTCTGGCGGTAAAAGAATTTTTGACTTGATTATTGAATAAGTGTGGCTGAGGGTTGCCTATAACCATAAGGCTAATTCCATCCAGATTAATCTGATAGGATTAAGGGATTATATTAGGCTTACTGGATAAGAAGGGGGTCCCCAAAGAAATAGCCTATGTGCATATTCTACATCTGGATAACGATGTATAGTCTCTAACTTTGTCTTTAATGCTATAACAGTTGTTGGAGAAAATTGAATTTGGCCTCATGACAAACTTTCCAAAGTCTGGATCATGTTAAAATAGTGACACCAAAAACTTTCCTTTGCTCCTTAAAATTGCACAGTTTGCATTTGGCAGTCAAGCCTTGTGGCCTTGAAGGTTTGTGAAACATGTGGGCCATTGATTTGACATTAAACTGGCCCATATGTCTTCTGATTTCATTGTTTTGTGTTTTGTGCCAGTAGATGTGACAAAGAGTTCAGCAGATCTGAGAATATCTAAGCCCTTTTGGGTCAGTGATCAAAATGCCTCATATCAAGGCCTGAAATGGTTCACAAGTTGAACAATTATGCAGTATTTTACTAAAGAGGAAACGAGACATAGTTCTTCTTTCACACTTTTATTTGGAAGAACTGAATTGAAGATATTTGAAATCTTTCGGAGGTATTTTGACCCCTCTGGGAGGTTTGTGTCGCCAAAATGAGCCCAATTTCTGTCTTGCCCGCACAAGAATGTTCTCCCCTGAGAAATAGAGAATCCAATCCTTTTTCCTCTAATTGAGAAATGGCTTTCCCTGGCGATGTTTGAAGGGACAAAAAGCAGTATGACACTCTTAATTAGACATAATTTGTATGTTATTTCATCACAAAAGGTTCCACCCTCGACAATAGCTACACCGTATTATTATCACGTCGGAACGTATAAATATCGTAATTTCTTCTTTAGAAAACTTGTGGAATGTGTCTGTTTGAATAATAGACAAAGGTTTTAGATTGCACAGTTTTAGGAAGACAGACAAAAAGATGACAATTTTAAAACAACTTCCATTAATTCCCATTTGTTGGTAAAGCAGTGGGAACATTCTAGTGACGTCTATCTGTCAACACCTGGAAGAGCCACAGCATTTCACAACATTATGTCGCTAGTCATAAATAGCTCCTTCATTTCGAAAATTTGTTCACAACTTTCTTAGCCATTAAGTGATTAAAATTTATCACAGTCCATTACCCATCTTCCTTGCCAGGTGTCAAAACTACGTTCCTTTCATGTGTAAATGTAGCAGTTAGTTTCTGGCAACTAATAGGATTTTTCTTAGTGGCATATGGAATAAATAAAGATAAAGGCCCAAATGGTAATATGTGAACTGTGTTTGAAGGTTAATAGAATATTTAAATGGAGATCTGTTTTAGATTAGGAAACTACCAAGGGCCGAAAGATCAATCAAATCCTAATAAATTTTTATTAACAATTTAGCAAATACAGAAGACAAGATGCTTTTGAATTAAATTTTGGTTGTGGAACAAGAAAGTCGAAGCGTACAGCTAGTTGCTGCATGTTGTCCGGACATTATAAAGCCATCTTTGTAAATGAAGGGGCGATTTATGAGGAATCAGATTGGTCGGGATGGAATTCTCCACAATATTTGTCCTGAGCAGGTGTAAGTTTTGTGTAGCACAGAAAAGAGGATTAAACGTATAAATATTGTATGATATCACAAAGACGGCATAAATTCTGAGGAAATATGTCACGTTATCTTGTCCTCATATCACAGTTATGTATATGCCGAGCTTACTCACTCATCTAATCAGTAGTTACAGGCCCATAGAAGGTCTTAAACATCTCTGTATTAAAGGCTTGAAATTTTCCTCTTTGTGGCATCAAGTAGAGAAACAAATGTTGATATTGAGCCGGAAGGGATCGTTTTGCTGTCAGAAAGAAATCAAGTTAATTCACATTTCAGTTGTTATTTTCAAAGGGACTTAACCCAGGTGGATTGCGTGTCAACGGTGCACAGGCGCAATAGACTGCATTGTTGCTGTGAAGAGTTGCTGATAAAATTGATATATAGAAAAATATAATAGGTACACAACACGGGAAAAGAGTACTTGAAAATCAAAAATCACAGGATGATGAGCACAGCATTAAGCAAAAGCCTGAGTTACAGGTCATTAGAAAAAATAAGTAGTTTTATATTAGGGATTGAAAAGTTGGTATTTATGCTAATTTAATCAAAGCATTTTTTCTTTGCATAGGAAACAACATAAATAAAAGTCTGTTTTCAGGAATGTACATAAAAGAAGATTTAGACCAAATATTTATAGTGTGGTATCGCTGATGTAATAAAACCCACCTTGTCTAGAGAGAGAGAGAAAGTAAGAGACAATAGTTTTTGTGGTAAAAATAGTGAGAGATAGTGGTCGTCAAGGGCCGTACCCGTTGCTGCGTATATTTCCATACTAACAGACACTGATGGATGAACGAGGTACGAGAGATCTTCACTTCTCAGCGGACAATTTTACTAAGTGTTTTGGCAAGGTGCAGCTTTAGCACAATTTGGCCCCTTGAAAGCACAATTTGGCCCCGGCAGACTAGATTTGGCCCCCTAAAAGCTGGGTAAAAGTCTTGCGAGCATCTCTCATTTGCCACACAAAGGGCGGGGATGGTGGCGCAACACTAACGCGATATATGGCATATTAAGGTTGACCCGTTCATCATGACAGTAGCGCCATCTTCATCATCGTCCTTGCGATTTTTCAATAACCATATCTTGCAACATTAACCTACCGAGGCTGGAACTATGGCAAGCCCATGAGTACAGAATTTTGTTGATATGTATTCATAGCACAGTGTAACATAGGCTGAATAGTATGACACAAGTTTGCTACCCATAGTTCTCTGCTACTTGTTGAGAAGTATGAAATAATCCATAAATGGATTTCACGGTGGAGGGGGAGGTGGTGCTAACTTTGTTTGGGCGAGAAAGGTGCAGAAAGTGACGAGTCTAAAGTAATTACGCGGATTGTAATGCACCGATTGAGAAGTGCTGAGTGAAAATAGGGGTCATCGCCGTGGCATTGTCGGCCTCCTTGTGCAATGCACATCAAGTGTATGGAGAGTTATGTGAAAGTCCATGGAATATGATGGAAAGCGATAGTACTCAAAACGTTTACAAGGTCCCGGACTCACCGTACTCGGCAGGCATTTAGATTCCCATTTATTGCCACTGAGTTGTCATTGTTAATAAACTGAGGCACGTTTTTGTGTTACGAGATGCCTTGCCACCCTGTGAAGGGTTATAACAACAAAACGGTCCAAACCACTTTATTTTGATTCCTGGCTGATGTGAATGTATCAAATAGACATTTTGTTTTGACGTGCTGAATGGCCATGTCGAGGAATGGACATTTTTCTTGGCGCTGTCATTTGCTAGACGTACTCGCGATTTTCATCCATCGTCCTCCTCGGTAACAATATCCTTACTTTATCATCTGTCACAGCCTGAAAGTGTTGCCATGGAACTCCTTGCTAAGGGGTCGCATTCGAAACGGGATTAACTTAACTACATGAAAAGCAACCATCAATTTCCATTTCGCACCTTAAATGGCTTTTTATCACATGTTTCCTATTGTGGAGACTCATTCCATTGTCTGTGATTATGGTCCCCATCTTTTATCCATTATATAACTTGGACTGAAGTAAAGTTTCAAGTGAGCCTGTCTAGAATCTAATTCAGATTGATATCTTTATCTGGACAAGATAAAAGTCTCCTTTCAAAATTTCAAAATTTGGAACGTTAGGATCCAAGTGATGGGTTTATTCTACACTGTATAAAACAATTTATTGCACTGAAAGCTCACACCTAATTTGTGTACCTAATCACCCGAAAATCAGCAACTTGTTTTCTGAACAAACTAGTTTGAACTCAAGACCTGCCATGCTAATGCCAAAAACGTTCCCCATTTTGAATAAGAGATGCTCAGAGGCTATAAATAGATTGAGCAGACCCGGATGCTCCTCTGCTGTGGGTGATAATAAGAGTACATTCCTGTTGACTCGCAAGGCTAATTTGTTTCAACCAGGATCTAAACTTTTAATTTTTCATAAACACATAGAACAGTGACCATTTGATGTGTTTTTTTAGTTTTTTTTTATAAACATTTTTTTAAAAAGCCTCTTGGAGGTATAAACAATGATGGTCAGGATTTAAACCCAGATGTACTGGGTAAGTACACATGGCACCTAACCCAGACAGCCATAAAAAGTGAACTGTGTTAGGAAGTAGAATCAGAGAGAAAAGCTGGAGGGGAGATGTTCTATCAATAGATGATCGGATGTCATGTAAGTCGGTCATTGCGTTATATGTAGCACTACCTGCCCGCGGGCCGACGACGTCGTCATCACTATTAGCAGCGGAGTTGTGATGTTTTTGCAGGGAGGTTGCGTTTTGTAGTAGAAGCATGGTGTGCCAAGGTGTCGTTGAGGAGGAAACCCAACATATTGTATGCACCGGGTCATATGGCTTGCCATGCCACGACGCCATTTTGCCACATTAAACATTTAAATATTAACTAGGCAGGATAGACACTGGCCCGAAGAAACAATGCCTAAGGGCTCGCCAGATGAAATTTTAATCTGCAGATTGATAAAATCTTGTCCGAGCACATACACAAGTTTCAAGATTGTCTCCCAGATTTGACGAAATCATGAAAACCATGCAGACACTTCTCTCCTTTATTTCAACACAACCAACAGAAAAAAAGTTTTGTTTTTGTTTTTGTTTTTGTTCTTGAAAACTTCAAATCGATAACCTTCCACAAAGTAACTGTCCTAGATTTGTTGAAGTAGTTCAAAATCAAATGTAATTTTGCATTAAATTACATTTTATTATTGAATGCATAATCATACACAGGTATTTTATTGTTTTGAAAGCCCTCACTGAACACAAAATGCTACTATTATGCAACAAGGGCTAGGCTATTGTTTATGAAAGAAGAAATATTAAAAACGGGCAAAAATTTGAGACATCAGACCTCTTTTGGTGATTTCTCTTGGGGTTTCTCTATATTCCTTAACAGATTTTATGCTATGCTTCATCGTGTCCATGCAAGTTTCATGAAAGTATGACTGCTCTTCCTTTTCTCAACCCACACTCTATATAGTATCAGCAGAAATTTGCTGTTTCACCAATAGCATCTTAAAATTGCTTTTAGCTTTTACTGCCATGGTAACAACAAACTGGTAATATTTATGCTTTAAAAATAAATTTTTAATATCCGATTGAAGATGGTTTCATTAAGTGCAAAGATGGCCCACTGAATGATGGTCTCTTGCTTTTGTGATAAATAAAAGTTCTCATCTTGATCAAATAGAGTTCTTTTATCAAAGAAAACCAAATAGATTGGTATGACATATTATCAGATATTTCAGCATTTAAACAAATTCAGGACTCGCTACTTAAAGTCGTCCCTACAAAACTAATCAAATGATTGTCAAGATGTATCTGTATCATGTATTTGATTTGATAAGTTCTAAATTAAGCAATGGCTGCTGAATACATTTGTATTTAACGTTGGACATTTCTGACTTCCCATGTTCTCAGCTTGAGAAACATACTTTATTTGCGGTTGTGTAATGTTAGCAGCTTTCATGACTAATTTAATCAGAAAAAAGTACAAACATTTCACAACTTGCCAAGTTATAATAGTATTCATGAAGATAATATTGCTTTTCCTCCATTGTTTGAGAATATAAAGCCATACTTAGAGAAGAATGCAACCTAAAATGTATATGATATGGTAAAAATAGCTCACTTGGTAGAGCACTCGCCTCAAGACTCAGGGGTTCCTGGTTTGAATCCCGGGAAGTGACTGTCAAGTGATATGAGCAGACATAGTCTAAAATCAGTGCTAAAAAAATATAAATGCTACACAAATATTATCTTTACTTTTACCTTTTTATTTTTTTAATGAACCTCACCATTGTTATTTGCATGGGAAATGATAGAAACGAGTTGGTCAATCTCCAGTGGAGGTGCCACATTTATCATATATACTGCTTCCTATCTTAGTATATGGAGACTGAGAGGGAGGTGCCACATGTATCATATATACTGCTTCCTATCTTAGTATATGGAGACTGAGAGGGATGTGCCACATGTATCATATATACTGCTTTCTATCTTAGTATATGGAGACTGAGAGGGATGTGCCACATGTATCATATATACTGCTTCCTATCTTAGTATATGGAGACTGAGAGGGAGGTGCCACATGTATCATATATACTGCTTCCTATCTCAGTATATGGAGATATAGCCCGTGTCCACCAAGGTCGTCTATTTTGGCACTTAAATATGAAAGTTTTTTACTTTCATTCTATTGCCCAAACCGGGATGAGATGGTATGGACCGGGACAGAGTAAGACCAACCCAGAGTTTAAGCGGTACCATTTTTTCTGTTTTATTCGAATATTGGTTTTTTTTTTCACTGCTCTCAGTGTCTGGAATCTCACAGAGATTAATACTTTGGATGGGACTGTGGTTGGCACGTGTTGCCCTGACCACCGCACCCGTCCCCCGCGTGATTCACTTCCGCTGTTGTCTTGCTTCATTCATAATGGATTTCTTGCCGAGCACATATTTGCATGCTTTGCTTCAGCTCATATTTGTCTAATATGAAATGCCACAATGGAGCGACCAAAACATTTAAATGGGAAGGTGTTTCTATGCATTTTGATTATCCGAGACATATCTTCATTCAAATCTTCAGGATTTGTGTAAAAGTCGAATGCAGGAACGAGCGTGTAATGAGAGACGTCCCATCTCGCAGAATGCAGGCAACAACAGACCATTTCCCTTCTTTATTCCATAACCAACTAGTTCCCCATCCTAAGATTAAAACAACAAAGAAAGCAACAACAAAAAACAAAAATGCATTATGAAGATTAAAAACTACTATTATCACAAATGGACTCAATTGCGTAATCCATTATTGGACCTCATATCTAAGGTTGAGAAGCCTTTGAAAATGTGTTCATAACTTTGGAGACAAGAGTTCCTTCAGAATGACAATGGTTTCCCATCAAGGAATTGGTAGGCTCAGTATTGGGAAAGCACGTTTAGGGTATAAACACCCCCGCTGGTGTCATTAACCGGATGTCATTAATAATTCACAGGACGAGGCTGATACTCTCGGGTAAGGCACACTGGGCAGGTGTTAGGTGCAATTTACACTCAGCAGATGAGAATCTTACGTATGCTCCAAAGATAATATTTACTCTGCAGTTTTATGATGAACTGCACATTTTACAGGTGTGATACACAATATCTGGGTGGAGAGAAAAGGCGATGGCGGGAAGATTGGTGCAGATCACTGGGTGAGACCCATGAGGCACTAGATTTAGTCACTGGGTGAGAACCATGATGTATTAGATTTAGTCACTGGGCAAGAACCATTAGGTGTTAGATTTAGTCACTGGGTGAGAACCATGAGGCGTTAGATTTAGTCACTGGGTGAGAACCATACGGTGTTAGATTTAGTCACTGGGTGAGAACCATGAGGCGTTAGATTTAGTCACTGGGTGAGAACCATGAGGGGTTAGATTTAGTCACTGGGTGAGAACCATAAGGCGCTAGATTTAGTCACTGGGTGAGAACCATGAGGGGTTAGATTTAGTCACTGGGTGAGAACCATGAGGGGTTAGATTTAGTCACTGGGTGAGAACCATGAGGCATTAGATTTAGTCACTGGGTGAGAACCATGATGTGTTAGATTTAGTCACTGGGTGAGAACCATAAGGTGTTAGATTTAGTCACTGGGTGATAACCATAAGGTGTTAGATTTAGTCACTGGGTGAGAGCCATAAGGTGTTAGATTTAGTCACTGGGTGGGAACCATAAGGTGTTAGATTTAGTCACTGGGTGGGAACCATAAGGTGTTAGATTTAGTCACTGGGTGAGAACCATAAGGTGTTAGATTTAGTCACTGGGTGAGAACCATAAGGTGTTAGATTTAGTCACTGGGTGGGAACCATAATGTTCTGATTTGATCACTGGGTAATACCCATAAAGTTTTGATTAAAGACTTGTTCACTGGATCAAAAGCATAATGTCTTGATTTGAGTTTTATTTACAGTTTGAGAACCATGAGGTACAGATAATTGTATATAATTGTATTTCATAATTATGATAATAATCAGTTAAGAACCATATAGTTTCATCAAATTTGCACTGTCAGTAATAAGTGTATATTATATAGGTATACATTATAAGATGTCACAAAACAGGCACATCTAAAGTAAGATACATTAAAGTAAGTGACAAGGTGAGTTTTTATGAGAAATCTTATAATCACTGAAGCATCCGAATCAATGACATCACACGATTTTATGAGAGGCATTGTCTTAAACGAGATTCCCTGCCCCCATCGATAACATTTGCACCTACCATATTTATATCTCTCAGCCGCTCTCGTGTTGAAAAGTCACTTCTGTGTTTCGTGGTGAATTCCCGACCTGAACACAAAGCAAATCAGGTGGAAATGACATGAAAGCCACATGGATTTGGCAGAGAAAAAGTCTGTGTTATTTACACTGTGTGATTTATGTAGTGGAACAGCAAATTTCACAGTGCATGGTTACCTTTGTGTATAAACTCTTATGTATTTTTTATCTGCCATTGTTTTCTCCTTAGACCATTGGGAATCTGAAAAGCTGAAACAATATAACTAGAAATAGATACATGATTTAGATCAAGCCTGTTCTTATCATTTGGTTTGCAGAGAGCTCTTGCTTTAGGTTTTATTATTACAACAAGAAATAGTCTAAAGTAACAAAATATGCAATAATGATTAAATCTTAAATTGTGTTAATCCCATCCTGTCTTCTTTTTCTGATTACTTCATTTTTTTTATGGAATCTTGTTTTGAGATTTATATTGTGAACTTCTGCAACTAGATTGAATACAAACGGATGTGCCTATTAAATGATTTAGGTGCATTTTTTCTGGGCAGGCTGTTAGTGTGGCATATTTTGTAGGGGTCATCGGTCAGCATGTCTGTCTGTCTGACTTGTGAGATGCATCGCCATTGAATGTGATCGCATATAGAAACACATGTATCTTAGAAATAAGCAGGTCTGCCAAGCGAGCACCAACAGGAAGGAAGGTGTCTGCTGCATATACCACTGAAAATAAAAGCAACATATAAATGAATACAACTTTTTTTATTTTTGTGAAATGACAAAAATGATAAATTTGGTGAAGTTGAGCCTTTTTTTGGAGGAAAGTTTTGGAGGTTAGGATTGAGTGGTTAAGTCAGTCTTGCCAGTGTAGTCTGAGACACCGAGCGTTGGCCGTGATGTAGATGGTGCCTCACCGATCACCTGTGACATGCTATATATCTCCATTAGGTCGTCCATGAACATGCCGCCCGGTCCTGCCACACCAGGATAAATGCCATTTGCCTTGTACAGCTGGTAGGCTAATTCAGTGTGTTTTGCTCCTGATTACTTCCTACCTGAACCTAATGCAGTGGTCTAATCTCCAATGTTTTAATTGGCCGAAAAAAAAAAAAAAAAAAGTTGTACGCAAGTGCATTAACATGTGTATGTGTCTGTGTATGTATGTATTTGATACTCTTATCTAAAAAAATATTGAAGATGTCCTGAGGCAGAAGGATGTTTTTGTCAAATATATATCTCTTGCATGAAAGAGAACAACACAGAAAAGTGTATATAAGTGAAACATAGGGAAAAAAGTAATAGATTCAAAGTTTAAGACAAGCATCTGCAGGTGTGCCAGCAAAACTATTCCTTTTAAAGTCAAAGAAAGAAAAATGTAAAAATTTTCAATTTACGCACATGTACGATGTAGACCTCCTCGTAGGGCGTCTGGAGGTTCTTAGCAATACAAAAGAAAAATCCAGCTGTAGTGCTTTATAATTAGGAGAGAAATTGATCTGACAAGAGGGAACGTGGCTCTGGTTAATTTCATTACTGGGATCATCAAAGGACAGCACACATTGGCAAGAAAATGTTGTCCGTTTCTGCTATTCATCAAAAGATGTTTTAGTATATCTGTTAATGGCGAGATAAGAGAGCCACGTCACCACATGACAAAAGATGTCTATTTCCTTCTGTCTTAACTGGAATTCCTCAACACCCGCCACTCTGAAATAATAACATGACTGCCATGCAACTAGGCAACTCAAAATTTAAGAATCTTTTGTTGTTGTATTTATCCTCTTTGCACAGACCTTATTCATTTAAATTTTAATGTATTTTGATTCTGAAAGTTCAATTCTTTATGCTCGTGGTTGATGAATTGTTTTGAATGGAAATATGGGAAGTTTTATCAAATTTTGGTTTAAAATTGAAGAGATGTGGCACTCAGGTTGAGAAGCCTATCTCATTAATTGTGTTAATGGGGTAGGTAATACATCAAAAGTAGGTGCCAGGACTTCAAAAGTTGCAAAGATGTTGGATCATTGAGTGTTGTTGCGTGTTAGGTGAGATGGCCGCGAAGGGAGGGAAGGGTCACAAAGATGGGGACAGGAAGAATTGTCGCCCGTCTCGCCCAGACCCTGCCGCGTGGAAGAATTGCGCAGGATGCCGTTTCTGATGAAATCGCTAATTGCCGACATCAGAAATGAATAGCAACATGCAACATCATTGATCTGGGTGCGGGAATCTTGTGGCACGGCGGGGTGGCCATGTTGCGAGAAAGTGTGTTGCCACCTCGTTGACTTAACAACGGTCTTGCCTGCGAGCCAGCATACTTAATTAGGGCCAATTTAGGGCCGTTTCAACCACTTGCAACAACTTTTGCTGTGAGCACTTCTTAGACCTTATCCAACTATTGATGTAGTCTGAGTTCAGATTGCCTGGCCGGGTGTGCAGTGCAGTCAAGTTCTCCTTTTACCCCGAGCGAAAGGTGTTAAGATCAGATGTCCCCGAGCTCCGGCGACTGATTCACTTGCACGCTGCCAGATTGGCTTCAGTACAGTGTTTATAATGACCATTACTACCCCATTGAAAAACTTGACCATGCTACCTTCAACCACTCCAAAAAAACACTTGACGTCCATATTCTACACACCCTAAAAGCATCTCATGTTAAGCTTTGTGCCCCCCAAAGACTCAGAAAGCTCTTATTTTAGCCATTTTGTGTACTTTGTTAGTTATTGATCAAAAATAGGTATATAAGCACTGTAAATATTATTGACAAATCTAAGGGGTTATTCAAACATACAAGCTTATGGTAACAGAAGATGTGTATTATTGGTGGAACTTTCTCATTGGGCGATACTATTCCTGGCTATGATATTATATATCACAACATTCAGGCACAGAAAGTATATATTTACTTTTGCACTTATTACGCCACTTAATATATACAAAGGAGATTTTCTGAGCTATTTTGCTTGATTGGAAATATTTTGAATTTATGTAAAGTGAAGATCTTATGATATGAATAAATGCACACTGTATATTATAAATCAAAGTATATGAATAATCATGAAATTGTATCTAAATCATAGAATTTGAGTAAGCACTCATCTACATATGAATCATAGTATATGAATAAGCACTGATTTTGATCTAAACCGTTGAATATGAGGAAACTGAATTAGGTAAAAGTAAACAACTGAATATGATATCAAGTACTTGAGGGAAAATATTGGGTGCCAAAAACATGAGCAAAACTCGAGACGTACAGAACTTAAAGTAGATGAGTTGTAGTGTCAGGTACGTGACATTATCAGGCAGATATACGATATCATTGTGACGACAATCTTCTCCATTAAAACCTCCATCAGTACCAGAATCCAAAGTGACAATCTGAAAAAAAAGATCATATCTTAGTTTCTCATGATTATTATATCAGGTATCACTGTCAAGCACATAATGAACAATATCAAGTACAGAATGTCAAGAACAGAAAAGATGATGTAAGTACACGAATATCAGAAGCAATTGCCCAACCAAATCAATTGCACAATGAACAATATCAAATGTATGATGAGCAATATCCATTACTGTGATTAATATTATCAAGTACACAATGAACAAAATCAAGTACACAATGAACAATATCAAATGTATAATGAACAATATCAAGTATATGATAAACACTATCAAGTACACAATGAACAACATCAAGTACATAATGAAAAGTACTTGATAAAAAAATATCAAGTATTGAGATTAACATTGTCAAGTACAAAGGATAGCCACCACCCAGCATCAGCACGATATTTCAGAAGAACGAGGAAAAGTGTCAAGAAGATATAAGTAAGTGATAAAAGAGGATGCTGAGTGGAGTCAAGTAAATGATCAGAGACACGAAGCAGATGACGGACAATATCAGAGAAATAATGAAGTGTATTAGGTTGCTAAGAAGTGACATCCAGTTGGCAAGCATTTGTGTAGACCTGTTAATTTGCCCATGTCTATATGAACGGCAGACTGAGATGCGGTGCACGAGACATGTCATAAACGTTGATGGGAGAGGAGAAAGCCAACGTGCGACGCAGCATATCTTTGTACCATTGTCACACATGATCCTTGCAGAGTCAAGACAAAACTTTGGACACATTAATTTTCTTGTCATTTTTCCTGTCATTGCCATCATGAGCCTTTAATCATCAAATGGGTGCGAGGAATTCATGGGTATCGCTCAACAAGGTTGTAAGATTCATTTGGTCTCCCTTGGGATAGTGAGAGAACATTTCTAATTAATGGTAAAGCAGAAATTACGAGCATTCTTGACAGAATACTAATTTAGTTGGGAGTATATAATAACAAGATCGGTTCTGCACTTCATCATTCTCTGTTCTGTCATTGGCTGTTGGCATGACAGCGCTAAAACATGTTTGTTCACAGGAATTATGGGAAGCACGGATCCACATCTCTTGCTGAGGCATTTCAGTATGCAGTTTGAAATCTATTATGGTCAGTGACGTGAATAAATGTCCCTTAAGACGGGTGAAAAGTGGCTGTCCAGACCCAGAACAAGATTCATTATTAAGCTGGGAAAGTTGTTCAGAAATCTCAGGTTGTGTTTATGTCTGGTTAGTATGGATAATTTTAGTATCACGTTTCAAGACAATCCCAGTGTAGTTCTGCAAAGCTGACGTTGATTCATATGCCTGGTCTGGGACCGGCTTGCACGCCATATATAATGAATACATATTTGAGTTCCGGCACAACCGGCATGCCATGGACAAGACCGGTTTACATCTGTTAGATTAATGAGCCAATCTCTCACAACAGGCATGAAAAAAGTTCCATGAATACAGAGAGCGTGTGAAGTGATGCGTGGTATAAACAGTGCATGCATCTCCGCAGCCAAGTATGGCAGTGTAAAGTATGCATGGCAAACGCATGGCGAGGGTCACCAGATGGTATCTACAAGCGATAATCGTGGGCCAGATTGATATCTCAGCCATATGTGCTCATCCTGAAAGGGGAACTTTTAAAGTGAGGTGTTAGTTTCAGGTAATGACCGAGATGAAAACTTGTATGGATTGACAAGAGGTGTGGCATAGGGCAACAAAGTGGAAATGTTCTGGTTAACCACCCATCAAACAGCGGGTGTGGCACGCTGAATTAATCAACATCTCATGTAATGAATATAAACCGACGCCACATGAACATGAATATTATGCTTGGGGTATCAGGGTTGACTGCTATTTTGGGCCTCCCAAAAAACCAGCCAGATGGCAGAATATGATCGTTTACCAAACATATTTGTTTATATTTGCAATTTCTCCAAAGCCATGATTCTCATTGTAGACTCTGTTAGCTTGATTAGAAGTTTGATCGAAAGCATGGGTCTGGCAGAGTTTTCTTGATTAACCAGGGAGCAAAAGTTGGATATATTTGAATGATAGAACTCATTCTAGCGTGATAAATTTAATCATGCAGACACCAAAATCAATTTAATTGTAAAAGTGTCATGTGACTTCTTTAGGAAACTCACAATACTTATAACAATATAAAAAAAATTATGATTACTGAAAGTTAAACTTGAGTATGCATCCAGAGCTATGGAATATTTGAACTACGTTATGTATTTAGCAGGTGCAAGGAATGTTTAAATGCCTCACTCTGTCTTTCTGAAAGCTTCATTCTATTTGAAGTTCTCAAGTGTTTCAAACAAGGCATGTGTTGGCTCCTTACACTCTTCAAGTGCTTTTGTTGCTGTATGGAGTGTGCCAGAGACCAGCGTTTGTGGTAGAAGAGCGTCTGGTCTCGACGAAACAGCAAATCTGATTAACAATAAGATGATCAGCTGCTCGGAGGCATTAAGCCTCCTGAAATCTACTTGAAATCGGGCGGTATCATTCACGCTGATTGTTTAAACAGATGATTGTGGGTGTACACAGAGTCTGTTGTGTCGCCAGGGATATCTGTCCCGTATCTCGATGGACTGCGCGCTCCAGTGCACTGCCTTTATCCGAGCCTCGCTTTGGAGTGTGTTTGAGCAGTTTATCCAGGTGCCTTCAGAGGGAGATGCGACAGCTTCTGAACGTGGCATCTTATAAACACATCTGGAACCCCACCAACCACAAGATGTGACACGTCTGAGTCTGTTTGAACTTGTAAAAAGAAATAGCCAACAATGCTGATCAATAACGGCAAGAGGGAGACAGATTTTAAGCGAGTTGCTGACACTACTCATAAATGACATTTGAAGATGAAACAAAAAGTTTTCAAAGAATCTGTATTTCCATGGCTTGCCTGGTATCAATGCCAGCAGATAGGAATCATATTGCTCAGATTCTTACAGAAAGAAAACTCTGTCTCTGTTTGAGTTTAATAAGTCTTCAAGTTTGAGTTTACTTGGTCATTGTTTGATTTAAAAAAATGATTATTCTCAGTTTTTGTCAAAGATCTTGGTATATTCTCAGAGACTTCACAACTCTGAGATGTGTAAATCAATGATTTTAATCATTTTTAATAATGAAATGCTGAATTTGAACCTGGAGCTTTATTCCTTTGGCTGAACAGAGATAAGGTCAAGATACATGGTGTCTAGCCTTCTATTAATAGGGAAGGTTTGCATCTAATTTATCAAACGCTGGTTTTATGCCCACTCATGAGGAAAATCTATTTTATATCTTAGCCATCTTGATGTTGTGATATGATTGGTTGCGGAGAATGATTACAGTCATCGCATTCTTGTACATCTCATTTGAAGTGAGATTCTCATCACAGGCCAATAAAGCCTCAAAGCAGAGGGTGCCTTTCACTTTTATATTTTGAGCCCGTATAATTTTCTCGTGACAGATACATTAGATGGGTATGAGTGATAATAGAGGTAGCTGAGGTGAATGAGTGCGTTTGACCAAACTGCATAAATCTTGCAGGGAAAATCTGCCTCTCACCCATTAATTAAAATCACTTAAGAGCGACTCGATGAGGCTATTAGCGTCAGTTAGACTTTAATGCATTCTGACTGCGTCTTTGATGTGGTCCACTACATTAAAAATATTTATGAAGACTGAAGGCGATAAACATTGGCGGCGCCAGAGGTGCGGAAAAAGGTGTCGGCGATAGCCAGTATTTGGAATCCCACAAGGCCCCGCTGTGAAGACGCCACACTTCTACACACAGCCTCACTTTCAATGCTTGCCCTCATGTGTCAATTAAAAGTAAAACTTGGACGGGTCATGAATAATAAAGAGAATTACTTGCGAGGTCAAGCAGAATCGCCATCGGTGCTCGTTTTTTTGGCGGGCCTAGCGGCATTAAAAACGCATCATGCTGCAGGAAACTGCCATGCACGCTACCTATTGTCCCAGAAAATTACGACCTGATCACTTCATTTGTCTCTATCATCTGTGCCACGATGGCGTCGTCTGTTCATTTTGTCATAATTTAGTTCCCCCGTAAGTGTGAATAACAGGTATAATATTCACAACAAAGAAAGCTCTCACCTTTCAGAACCAATTTACATTCAACGTAATATCCCCTAATTCTCGTAAAAGGCGTTTTTGTCTGAGAGATAAGTCTGGCACGCTTTTTATCTACGTCCTTCATTTAGTGAGTAAAAGCTGCTCCATAAATGTGAACACACTGCAGCAATTATGGACACATTCTGCGCCAGGACGACCCAATCTGGCCAACAGAAAACTTGACCCGATCCACGCCATCGCAACATGTTATTTAATCAGAACACTCCGGTGGTATTGGATATAAATGACAGTAAAGGATGGATCATTCTGCAGCAAAAACACCAGACTGTTCTGATAAAAAAAAATGGAACAGCATATTTGAAAGTGTCAAAGGCTGATTTCTCCATTGTCTCATCAATTTGGGTGGGAAGTGAGGTCCTGTGGAGAGTCAAGTGGGAGCCCCACAGAGGGGACACATTTATGGCACAAAAATGCCACATGACATCACAAAAATAGACAATAACGGGCAAAACACTGAGTCGGCATGACAGAAATTGATGCCCAGCTTACATGTATGGCTGGTCTACTGATGGCCCAGCTCGGCAACAGGGGGCGGCCATCTTGAAACAAAAGACCATTAGGATGTGTCCATCTTGAAACAAAGAGCATTGTGGGAATGGGTGTTTGAAATCTGCAGGTGAACACATGGAAACATAACATGTGTGGACGGGCAAACACAGATGCAATTCAAGCCTTTGTAGTAGTGTTTTTCCTCTTTTGTCTGAATGGATTGAGTTTATTTTTCATGATTAATCATTGATTTCTGTCCATTTCTATAGAAACTTTTAGATGATTGTTTGACTTTGAAACCCAATGTAATCAAGTTATGTTGGTTTGGACTGCAATCCCACTGTAAAGAATTACTAGTTAAATTGCTTCTTGTTGTATGTTGACTCCAATTACAAAAGATTTAAACAAAAATCCTGTCACTATTAATACTGTCCAGATGCCGAGAAGTGTCATTGATACAAATTGAAACATTTGGTAAAGTAGATCACAGATGACAGTTACCAACTATTGTATAGATCGCATCATGCCCAGCTTGAGGTATTGCATAAAATTAAAGTAATAGATTCATAATGCTGATTATTTTATAATTGGTAGAAATAAAAGCATTGGCAAATGAACCAAGGTTGCTGAACAGTATGCAAACAATTGCATTTAGATAGGTATTTTCTGGCAACTCCTGGGACATTTGAAATATTCATCATGATCCAAAATTGAATGGTGAGAAACACTACAAAAAATATATATCCATCCATTGAAATGAAAAGGGTGAACTTTGCCATAGTTCACAGCCCAGGGCCTCAAGTGGTGGGAGGCTGCTGGGTCGTGTCAGCCTCAATTGTGAAAAAGTCGGCATTTGTTGATGGTGTGGCCATCAAGTGCTTGCTGTAAATGCCTGTCTCTATTTGTATCAAGGAGAGCTGGGTGTATTTAATGCGGAAGTCACTATATATATTCAATGTAGTGGAATGTCAATGACTCTGAGGGTCTGATCAGTGTCACAAGGAAACACCAATATCCAATGAGAAAAGACTCGGGAGATTTTTTCGGTGATTACTGACCTTGAAGTGAATGGCGATTGCTGCTGCCTTAATGACGAATAAACATGGACAGCTTTATGATAACAAGGGGAAATTGATAATATCTTGATGGCTGCAATGATAAAGGGTTGAGAGTTAAGGACGCTGTATTCTTTCTATAGAGAAGTAAACATGGTAAGGAGCCAAGTGCCGGAAGGTGTACCCAGTATTTTGTTAGTCCGGTCTTTTCTCACATAGGAGATAAGAGCAAAGAGGAAAAAAGTTCAGCCATAGGTTGCAAAACTTTGTAACACATGCTCAGGCCTCGTGAAAATATTGACATGTCATTGGATATCATTGGACATGGAGGACATATTTGCCAAACTAATTTCTGTCAAAACACCTTGGGGATAACAATAACATGAGTGAAGAGAAACTTGTAGACATCTGGAACTGAAATGTTTCAGAAGAACAAGAATTTTATAATAGATTCAATTCAGTAATTATTGACAAAAGGGTTCAATAGATAACAGAAAATAGGTTCATAATTCTGTTTGGTCTTAACGATCATAGATGTCATTTTATGTAAGACATAGAGAGGAAAAAAATCAAGGTTTTAATCGTAAACTGGGAAGTAGAATGCAATAATGTGATGATGTGACCTTGTAGAATACACCTCTAAAAATATAAATCCTTATCACGCAAGCAACAACAGGGGAATCTCTTGTTGCATGGAAATCTCTAATGAACACCCAAAACAGATGATCCTTCCAAGATAATCCTGCTGTTCAGATCAGATTATCACACAGATAAAGCCGGATTAGGACCATGTTACGACAGCTTCAAATTGAGATATTTTTTTGCTGGAGAGATTGACAAAATAAGCGTTACTTTTATATACATGGACTTGATGGTATTGATTATATTTTTATCAAATAGCAAATAAGACAAAGAAGAAACAGTCTTTTTATGGAAGACTAGGAAATATGCCTCGACTTGTTGGACCAGTTAACCAGGATTTTGAGACACATTGATTATAAAAAATATGTAGTGCTGCCCTCTGTGTTAAGTACCTATGGTGCCATCTTGTGCAAAAATTATACACTAGGATAAAAATAGAAAAACCCATTCCTTGCTGCTGTCTGAATGGATCATTAGGCCTGGAATAAAATAGAAATGTCCCACAAAACAAAAAAGGGGAAGAGAATGATGTATAGATGTGTAGGTGTAGAAAAGATGACAATTTTCACAATGGATGGGAAGGAAAAATAGGAGAAATAAAGTAGTATGGATGCTTGGTTGACAGGTGGCGTGAGGGGGTTATGTTCACAGGGCAGGTCACTTGATAAATCCTACATGCAGGATACAGGGATGTGGCAGCAGTGGGAACGGGCACCAGTCCGCAGTGTCCGGCAACAGGCACCTCCCACACAGGTAATTATAAACACAGACAGGTGCACCCCATCAAAACTGCCATATTCTGTGTCCTCAAGGTTTCCACAACTCTGCTGGGATTTTTCCAATCAAAAGATTTTTCTTACTTCATTTGGGTTTCTTTCACCGCATTAAAGGGGTTCTACCTCTTTATTGGGAACTTCTGTCTTTTTTCATTTATCCAGTTAGATCTCTCTCATCTCAATATGTCTCTCTCATCTCAATATGTCTCTGATCTCAATATGTCTCTTATCTCATTATGTCTCTCTCATCTCAATATGTCTCTCTCATCTCAATATGTCTCTGATCTCAATATGTCTCTTATCTCAATATGTCTCTTATCTCTTTATGTCTCTTATCTCATTATGTCTCTCTCTTATCCCAGGACTGCTCTCTTATCTCAGGACTTCTTTCTTATCCCAGGACTTCTTTCTTATCCCAGGGTGTCTCTCACTTCATAAAGTCTCTCTCATCTCAGGGTGTTTCCCTCATCTCAGGATTTCTCTCAGCTTTCCTCAGTTTTCATTGTATTCCATCACATCAATCTGACACTGTTCCCTTTCCAAAATGTCATTATCAAAATTTGAATTCATATCTTCCATTTTTTGTTTGTTTGTCTTAGAGCAATGGCAATATGCATGGGTTATTAGGAATATGGGAATAAAATATCAAATGCTTGACACCATACTTCTTATCTATTATTCAAAATCCAGTAATGAAGATATCCCAAAAAAATCTGGGCCGCCTTGCTTTTCACACCTTTCTCTTTTATATTGATGAGATACAATGAGATAGGATTGGCGATGTCTGAATGGAGTGAGAGTGTGAGATTGTGAATCTGATGAGTGATGACCAAACAAATTTGGTAGATACTGGGACATCATCTGGCTGCCTTTATTAAGGTCATGCAATGCTTGGGAGGCAATCTCCCTGCCAGATTTGGTTTCATCTCGCCTTACTCCCAGGTTGCGATGATATGACAACTCATGGAACTCTCCCAGCGGCGAGATCACAAAGCACCATCGGCGAGGTTGGTATAGCGATAGCATGCACGGGGATTGTTGCCGAGCTAATCCGCCGATATGAACCCATTGTGGAGACATCAGTGTTAACTTCATACAAAGCTGTGGAGATTCTCAAGCGTGTGTTCAAGCTTTGGATTTCACCCAGATCTCCCATTGTCTGCCATTGGATGCCGCCATGTTTTTTTTTTCTTTCCATGAAACGTACCGGAATAGCCATTGCTCAAAAGGAAGAATCGAGGCAGTTTCCTGTACTTTGTGATACAGGGCTCATTGTCAAAGCATCCTCCAAGTATAAGATATTGAACATTGCATTTGCAGATTATCACACTCGGTGGAATGCCAGTCAAGCTGAGTAGAAAGCTTTGGTGAATAAAAATGGCCGCTGATGAGAATAGATCTTCTACACAATTGCAAATGACATACAATAATTTTAATGATCGGGATGGTGCCTTCCTAATCGTTGCTTACTTTTTATATTAAATAACAAGCTCTTGTTCCGGACTTGAACAGTTAAACCCAAAGCATATTATTCTCGGAGATACATATCTGGTAATCATTTGCCTGACACAATTTATTGTTGCGTAATTCTGTAAAACATTATCATTTAAGTGTGCTTGATTTGTTTAAAAGGTCATTTAATTTTCAGTTTATCTACAAGAAAACAGTTGCATTTGGAAGATTTTATCTCTGGGAAATTTATATCTTGATATCTTGATGTCTTATTTATGTCAAGATGATTTGGACAGAATCTAGAGCAGAATTAAGAAAATTTGATTCTATTATCTATTACGTCTGGATTTACCTGATACCTTAGAAAACCACAACTTAGTTTTAGATTTCTTGCACAATATCTAAAATATGCATGATTTTCTTTCATTAAGTCTGTGCATAGAATTTTGGAATGACTACCGTCCTATTAGTGGGAATATTTCTCAAAAAAAGAAAAAGAAAAACATATCGATGCTACTAATAGACAGATATCAGGGCAAGACACACTTTTGACAAGGCCATCAACTAACTCTTAGTCATTTTTTTTGGCGTGCAGTATTTCTCGCTGCTAAATAGTTGTGCAGTCGGCTGGATTGTTTAGTGGTGGGCTTGGTAATTTCCGGCAGGAGCGGTCAGCGGACGATAGCACCTGTTCTGTTGCAGATTTGTCATCGGCACAAAAAGCACATTGACATTTTATGTCTTGATGGTCAGCAGTAAGAATGAGGCTGTTCTGTATACCACCTGTCTGCAGATGAACATTCTTCTTTTGCATCCGAAACCACTGAAGCTGCTTCAGACGAGACATCTGCACCCGCCAGTATCCATCACATATAATGGTGCATTTTGTTCCAATATGATTAATTTTCAATCTTGTCCACTTTCTGCCAGTCATGTCTCATGGAAAGTCAACATTGGCTGAAAGATTCAAGGCAAAAAACTCTTTCTTTAAATGTTTTATGAGGTTTCAAATCTATATATACAATTTTATATACATGTATTTAGATGGAATACAATTGCAAGAGATTTATGCCAGGACATTTATTATGTCAAATTTGATAACATGTTTTTTGCCATATTAAAGAAATATTTTGATTTCCTTTGAATTATTTGATTGTTACCTTTCTTTATGGACCTCTTTAATTGTCTGCAAGTCCATACAGAGTGAAACTCAATCAAAGACGTTATACTCAGCAAGATGATTATGACATCCTTGATTTTGTTTGGTGCTCTACCAGTTTTATGCTGATTAACAGGAAGCGGATATGGCAATGCATTGTGGGCGTAATTTCCATGTTGGAAGTGTGTAGCATGCTAGGGCATTGTGGGTTAATGTGAGAGGAGTACAAATTATAAGACACTATGGCTTGTTAATGAACAAAGGTATCAGGGATTATTAATGTCGGTTTTCACCTGTCTAATGGTTCCATTGCTCATTACGGTTTAGTTGGACAGTAATACAAAGTAATCTAAAGACAAACCTGAATACATTTATAAGGGTTTTAGTGAACCTGTGCAAAGCCAAAGAAATAAATTGCGATAATTGGGGAAAAAAAGGCAACATTTATATGCGATAATTGGTGACTGGTGGTCCAAATCTTACTAGATATTGATAACTGATAGTCCATTTAATATAATCATGTTTGGTTGTCGAAAAAGACTCCTTTTACGATGATCCAGTTCCTTTTATAATGATCCAATTATCAATGAAATATTCTTGAAATAGTGTAGAATTTCAAAACTGATATATTTAATCTAGAAATTGAAACACATGACTGTAGTTTTCTTCATGTTTGGGTCAAGAAAAGATTTGAGATATTCTTTGAATATCCAAACTTTGTTTCAGCTTTATTTTTTTGGTGAGGAGATTTTTTATCCTCTTCTCTGGTGATGTGCAGGGAGTCAGATGTTTGACAGTCACCACCTTGTTGAGATATTGCATCAAGTCAGAGGAAGACAAGGAGAAAATCTGCCGTCTGTGCTGCCCGTACTGGCACACACAAACCTGATTATGACTCGCACCGAGCGGCATGCCCATCAAACCTCCAAGGTGGCCAAATACTGCGAATAAGCCACTGCCGTGCACCCCCCAACACACACATGCGCACATCCACACCCACACACCCACATACACACACATACACACACACACACACACACACACACACACACACACACAAAATGATTTTGACTCGGATTGGAACTGGATGCTTGATATATACTGAGTAATAATGTGCATTCTCAGTCTGTAATATTCTCAGCTTTCAGAAACTCAATCTCCTGGCAATTTTTCTATTTGGAACTCAGCACGATATCACAATAGTTAGAAAATGAAAGCGTTTATATTTACATTTTCAGTTTTTTAAACAGCTTTTGAGAACGGATTATGAGTTATCTGAATATGATATAAGCTTGTTTGCTTTAAGTGGAGTGTCTATTACCTCATCCTAGGAATTGAATAATGCCTTCCCAATATATGATACCTTTAAAAGCATCAACACGATTTAAAGCAGAAAATCAGACCTTGCTTTTCTACTTGTTAAATATAAAGTAAAAACAAGTCAAGGCTATACACAAGTGAAGTAGGATTCGTAAATTTGAACTTGGCTGCGTAACATAAAAGGTTTGTTTGGAGTATTTGTTGAATGATAGGGTGAGTAAGATCATGCATTATAAACGTGGACCGCAGCACCTCATAGTGTCACTTTATTAATATTCATCACTCTGTGCATGTCTGTGCATTGACAGAGCTGGGAAATATTGTACTGGTGCCAGTCAAATAGATACATAGTGATATATAGTGTGATATACTAACCATAGCATACCAGTCAAATTTGCACTCGGTCATTTTTTTAACCATATATATATATATATATATATATATTGATTCATTCAAAATGCTCATTTTACCTGTACAAAATAGCATTAAAGTGTGCTGAGGTTTTTCACTGAAAAGATGAGTTAAATATTGTTTTCATGAAATATTGAGTAATATTAGTAGCATATGTTTCATCTTGGTATACGTGTCTCAGCTACACTAATACATTTTCACATATTTACCACTTTGAGCATTGAGATGGTGCTAATGATGTACCTCTTTATGAATAATATGTATTTTTCTTTATTAGATTTGTCAAAGGAAGCTTAAATAATACGAGCTGGTTGGAAGGCATATAATCTTGTGTATATTTCACATTGTGTGTTTTGTTTCAAACTTTCTTGAATAAGAGAGGATTGTTCAAGAAGTAAGCTTGCACGTTAACAACATTTTTTAGCTCTGTAGAGATGCTTAAATCTCGCCAAATGGACACGATGGAAACATCAATATTTGAAATTCTGTTGCATTATGGATAGGCAAGTGCTGAGAGGTTAAAAACACCAATAATGCACTTGTCAATATCGCATGAATAAGAAATGATGAAAACAAGTAATAGAGAAGGGAAAGACTCTTTTAGAATGCGTGTTGTTTGTTGAACACCAACATTTGGTGCAAAAACCAGAAACACTTTAGGCTGGTGTATTCGCTTGTTAATTAGATCGTGATCTTTTGCATTGAATTGCTATATTCATCTTATATTAATAGAGAGCTATTTTTTGAATGCATTTTCATTAAATATAAACATGAACATTTATATATATTTATATATGTTCATGTTTATATTTAATGAAAATGCACTATTTATATATATATATATATATATATATATATATATATATACAGCTGTGTGTGGTAAGATAGGGTACAAGGTAGTGGTTGGTTAACATGGCATGTTTTGATGTTGGCATTATTTGTAGTGACAGACCACAGGACCTGCCTGTCTGTATACCAGCCAATATTACAGGGTACCTCACCCATGCTGTATACCATTTCACCGCACCAATACCGCCACTTTTTGTCGCCGAAAATTATGGGTTTTGTCAGGAAATTGACGCGAGATGTACTCGTCTCAAGAAAGATACATCTTTTGTGACCCGTAGTTTTGGTGAATCTCATGAAATCTCCCTTCTGTCTAATAATAGGCCCAGGTGGACCAATTTGTGAAAAAAATGTCACGGATAATAGAAAGCTTTTACCAAAACAAAAATTTTATACATACAAGGTCTTAACACCTTTTTAAAATATTTCTCTACAGCATTTAACCTGTGCGTGTTTATTGTTGCCTTATATTGGTGTAATGTATAGTTCATGTTCTGGCATTGACCTTTTTGCAACATGAAAGAAGGAAAATGAACACTTGTATTTTTTTGGTCAGGATAAATTGGCCGGTCATTTATGTGGTTCAGAAACAAGATGATTAGCTTTAAATGCAGTCAGAATTATGTTCAATGTTGACTATGGCTGGATTACTATTTGGAACACAATATCTGTTATGACAGCTGCGAGATGTAAAGTAAGTTATATATACCACATGTGCTGCGAGGGCCATGTTTGACTGAGCTTTCACATTTAACAATACTAGGTATGTGGACGAACTAGGTTTATAATGACAGAAAAATATCTTAGCAAGAAAAAAAAAGATTTATTATATATTAACATCACCAAGAGTTCTAAAGATTTGAGATTGTCATGGAGGATGTATAAATGATGAAGTGGGGAATGGTTTAGTTTAGTCACTTTGATTAACCTCTGACATATTTTGTAAAAAAAAATCTGTCTGGGTCATTGCAAAGGTGAAGGTCAAATATAGATAACAGAAAATGATAAGAAACAAAGGGTCAGTCTATTTATATAGATCTCCATATTTAATTTTTTAAAGAATTTTTTTAGAAAAGAATGATTTAATAGTTTAAAATTTAAATGTAATATATTTTGGCGTTTGAATTCTTTCATGCATCAAAGTAATTTCACTAAATGCCTTGAACATCTGTTTTATTTTGAAAAAATGGACCTGCAACTTTGTATTATTCAGAATATACCAACAACAAATTTTAAAAAGTTTCCATCTGATATGTGGTTATTTTCTTATGGAAGGTTTTGAGAAAGCGGAGACTTTGTGTTCTTAGTTCAATTATTCCTAGGGTTAATGTGATAGCTTGGTTTAATTTTCAACATAATTCTTGGGACTGAAAGCTCAGTGCGACGTTTTAAAGTTGACTTTCTTTGTGTTTCATATCTAGGGTGACTGAGAAATTGATACACAAAATTCCTATCTTAATCCTAACAAAGTAATCCGTGCAATTCCAAGATTAGGTTCTTACGAGGCTTGGAGTCGAATTTTAAAGCAATCCGAGTCAATTTAAGTGGACTCTTGCTGGGGACCGGTTCAATTCTTAGGTGCAATGCATCATGTGGATTGTAGCCAATTAATGAAAAAATTAATGGTCTTTTAGTATTAATTTATAATTGAAAAGCAGAAGGTGCAAGGCTGGAGGTGAAGGATGGCGTTGAGTATAGTGTTTGTTATTACGTACACGAGGCACTTGGTGTGTTAACGACGCAGAGAAGGGGGCCATATTTGGTCTGATAATGAGAGCGGGATGAGCCCAAACTTCTTATCTCATTTGCTGCGAGGAGGCTGCACAATCGCACAAGACGTTCATAATGACGTTCATTACAGAGCAAATTGGAATCAGTAGCGGCAAGGACTGCGCACTACTCATGCGGGGCATGTAGGCCATTTTACACAAAGTCCATCTGGTCAGACCCAACAACCTTAATCCCCTTGAAATCCGACCAGCTTAAGCCTCGTTAACGTTCTAATTAAGAGTTAAATGGCGACCTCAGAGCTGAACTGGAAGGCCAGATTCAGAGAAAGTGAATCTTTTGCGCTCCGATAACTAGCATGATGAAAAGAAATGATGAATGGAACTTCTTATCTCAGCACTGTAGATTTCGCACCTTGAATGCAGAGGTGGGAAAAACGGTGAAATCAACACCAGGGATCAATGGCTGAATGTGACCAACATTCTTGAGTCTTTCTCTGACCTTGAATGAAGGTCACGACCTTTGACAGGGAAGAGAAAAAATTGAGAGATTATGGGATGTGTTCTGGTGAGGTTATATAACAACATTGGATATTTGATATCACATCATGGAGAATATTTGTTGATTCATTGACCTTGAAATGTGATGACTTTCAATAGATTCGGTCTGTTTGCTCGTTATCTTGCATGAGTCTGGTCTGAAATTTGACGGAATAGAAATAAGACATCAGAATACCTGACATCATTGACAGTTTCATATGATACGACAGAGTGCAGATTCATAAGATAATTATCAGATTAAAATTTCAGCTTCATGTCTTGATTTTCATGATGACAAGGAAATTTAAATTATCAAAAGTGCAGATTTTGCTTGGCTCCCACTCCCACGCTGCATCGTCGCTCCCAATCTCATTTTCATTCGCTCTACAGATCTTGCATAAGATGAGAAAATGGATGTTTGTATGCCAATATGATGTCAACATATTCTTGTACAAGACATCTGATGCGATTGATTCTAGATGTGGTTGAAGCAATACTCATGAAACGGTGAATGCACCATTGATGAATCTGTAATGTTAAAGTTGGTAAAAATGAAATCCATTCAAAAATCATCGCTTTCTATGAGATTTAGTGCAGCATCTTTTTTTCACATAATGTTTGTAAGATGTTATTACGCTGGAGGTCTAGGTTATATAATTTGGCCTACCAGCGACCGACTTGGGGGACAATTTCAGGGCAAGTTGTTAAAGTTTGCAGTTTTGATTGGAGTGATTGACAGATGGTTTTAGTCTCTGGAGGGAGAAATGAAGGAGAGCCATTTAGGCAGCAACTTCCCATAGGAACTAGGTCATTAAGCCTCAATTTGGACTGCCACAAATGAAAAGATTTCATCACATTTTGGGCACTCGCCCTATTAATCATTTCGGCTCTTAACTCTATCAAGGCTCAATGAACTGAAATTGGGGAATGAAGGCAAAAAGCACGGCAGTCTTTGAAAAGGTCATCGTGAAGAAATATTCAACAGAAAATTCCAATGAAATTGTTTTATCTTCAGACATTTCTGCAATATCATACAATATCAGAGATTATACAGTTTATAGGAAGTATAATATTCATGATATTGACCAAAATGACAAGTCACATGACCTCATTGAACAAGGTCATTAGCAATCCCCGCACCCCTGAAGAGACCGTATAATGTGATAATCTTAAATTATAGAATCTCATTTATAGACATAATTGAACCAGCAGAGAGACTGGTATAGCAGAGAAATATGATCTTATTTAATGATATTAAATTCTTGTTTCATTTTAACCCTGCCAGTCCTGCTGACAAGTTAGGAGTAACACAAGCTTGACGGTTGACAATGGAACTCCGGTAATTGATATCAAGAGATTTCAAAGGTAAAAGAAACAAGTCAGAGACCCGCAGACATGTTTCCAGGAGATTTCTAGCTTGCGCTAAGTGCTAAGGCATTATCTGACCGTCCATTTGTGTCCGTTCATTTCATTATCTATTCAAATATTCTGTTTCAAAGATTGGGAGGAAATATAACTCAGTAATCTTCCCACATCATCTGTCTATGAGTCAAAATATTCCTCCAGGGGGAGCCATGATCATTCGACCGACTTGCACAGATCGTTATTCTGATACTCTCAGATCTCTACAAATGTTTAAGTAAAATACAGTAACAATGCCAGCATCTTGTCAAAGGGACTTGCTCCAGTAAATTCATTGTCAGAGGAATTGTTTTTATTTTCAACCAGATATTTGAGAGTTTTGATTCCTAAAAAATCAAGCTTACGATTTACAAAATAAAGAAGTCCTCTTCCATAAATTATTATCAGATAAAAAAAATATTCTTGAAGTAAAAATGACTCAGAAAGGAACATATTCTTTCACCCAAGTACAAAAATTACTTTCACTTCTACCAGTTCTATTGCATTGTGCCATCTCGTAGTGTAGAAAAAAGCTGGTCCCATCACAACATGGCCGACATGGGGGGACAATACAAGGATACTACTCAGACTCACAGCCTAATCAGTTGAAACCTCAAATATCCAGCGATTATGGCAAAACACATGTGAAGGAAACAGATTTTTTTTTTAATATTTAAGATATAAGAAAGGAGCTTCAGTTGTCATATTTATTTGTGATATCTTGCAGTTTACTGACCTCTGACATTTCAAATAAGAGCTGATGACAAATGAAACTGCATGGTTTTCTTTTATGTCATCCACAGTTGATTAAAAAACCAAGGAAATATTCTACTTATGTCACTGTGGACAAACAATCCCTCTTTTACAGTCATATGCTGGCCTCATTTAATTTGCACAGAATTACAAAAAGATTTGTCCCTATGACTTCTGAGAATCTGCAGATAATGTTATCAATCATAGATCAACCAGGGGGCACTACTAGTCTTTTATATGAACATGGAATGGGTCATATTCCGTTTGTTCATGGTCTGAAATCTTACTCTGTTACATATTGCTGTTTCTTTTTCATCAGTCTTCTGTTTTCGCCATCTGCAATCTTCTATTATAAGATGGAGAATGCAAAACGAGACTTCCTTCCCATCATATAAGAGAGGACAAAATACTGCTAAGAGGTCAGGCAGAGTGAGGTCCCACTGTGTGAAATACAGTACTCAGAATGCAAAGTTTCAGGTGAAATAATTTATAGTCAATTTGCTAATTATTTTCTGCCACAGGGGGCATTGTCATTGGAGGTAGTTTTCTATGTTACTTTAACCTTAAAGATTTTTTTGCTGATATCTTGCATGAAATTACACCAGATTTATTACTGCGTATGTGAAATAAAACAAATCACAAAAGTTTTATTAAATGTAAAGTAATTTCATTTAGGAGGCACTTTGTGAGTGGGGTATTTTATCAAAATAGGGAGGTCTAAGTTTTAGGTGGTCTTGTCAAGACGGCTTAGTGTCTTTACATGTTTTAGTGACATTAGATTCAAGACCTCAGTGACCCGTTGTAGAGTCGTGGTTTTGAGTTGAGGTTTGCACCTCAAGTACAAAATATGCGGGCGAGTTGAGCTTTGGTGCTTTGTGGTGGGTAAATACAAGCTGGTACGATATTTTTACAGTTTTTGCAGTTATATGGATGTCTTTGAAGTGCAGCCATTATATGTCACTGTTGATACTTGGTCCAGGAGTAATTGTCCTGTTGATGGTGACAAGTGTGTAAAATGATGCTCTACTTTGGCACAACAATTCACACGACACTCTCTCAATAATGGGTGCAATTTAACTGCACAATGTAGTGGGAATTTTTGCAGCTTGTCAAAGCAGGAAATAGTTCGGGCACACTAATTTAATGGAGTTTTTTTCCCTGAGTTTTGCCTAAGCTTCGCTCCCTCAGGCTATTTTGTTGCTCTCTCTCAGTCCCAACAAGGAAAATATATAATTGAGAGTTTTTAACCTTGTTAGAAATATCTATACTGGACAACAAGAGGGATCGTAAATTGGCATGCTGAAAAAAAATGCCCAAAATTACTGCATGGAGATGCAAGTTGTTGATATACGGGGAGTGATTTGCTTGACCTGCTTCGTAAGGAGGTATTTATCGTTATGTCAAACCTTAATCGACATCATCAATTACATTTTGCTGGGAGTCTTATTTCACTCTTGCTGTTTAACTGGAAATGCAATTTTTTTACACTTGCCTTTGTCACAAGTGTTCATCTTTATTGACCCATATAAGGCATTTAACAATGTCAAGATAGAGACTTCTTGGGTTTCACTCAATCATAGTCTTTGCACAGGTCTCAAAAGGTCTTTGTGCATCCAAAAGTGGCCATATTATTTTTTTTATTAACAGTACCTTTTATAATTTCTGCCCTCTTATATTGTATTATATCTAATTTTAAACAGGGAACGATGGCCACTTTAGTTTCTATTCTTCACAACATCTTGACCCCTTGACCTTCAGATATTTACAATTTCTCGTCAGTCTCATTGCAATCTCAGCAGACTTCTATGAATTCTTGTCGCCTCATCATCACCCTGGCTTGTTAAACCATCACGGGAGGCCTAGACAATCTTCTTGTCCAATATATATTCACCAAGCAAGCTGATGAATAGCCCGTCTTTGTGAACGCTCTTTTTGTCAGTACAATATACCCAAATATTTTGAGACTTTGAAAGCTTTCTAATAAGCTGTTAGCTTCATAGGTATATGATTACGCCACTTTGAATTTTGATGGGGTATATTTTTCATGTTACAGTGTTCAGACACGTCAGGTCATTTATCTTGCACTTTACAGGTTTTTCAGTCACAGCAGGGATCATTTCACTAACATCATACTTCAAGTTCGTTTAAAAACAACAATTAATATTGCATGTATATAGATATACATGTATTATATATGTATATATTCATATGAATATATTGAATAGCTATGTATATAGAAGATTGAATTTGTATATAAGTGGAAATTTCAGTTTGTAGAAATATGATATCAGCCATATTTTAGCAAACTAGAATCCTCTTGCCAAGAGCAATAAAATACATTAGTTGAAAACCCCTATTCATTTCATGCCTAGAAAGTATAGACAAAATATAATATGTCAGTATAATTCACTACAGAGATTTTGTTTCGGGATAGAATATAGAAATTCTGTCTATAACAAGTAACTTTCACAGAGAAAATATCTTATGGCTAGTTGAATATTTCGCTTAATATTAAAAGTGTACATTTACATATTTCTGTCTGCAAAACATCCACATGTTCATGCTGTAAATGAAGAAATCTTTACAGTTTCCTGTAGTAAATCATGGTTCTCATAGATGATTAAAAGGCATTGAACACAAGGGACAAACGACATTTAGATTGCGCAAAAAAGACAAAAAAAGTATTGATATCATGACTGAAAATTACACGATCTGACACAAGGGGTTAAAAAATTATTCTTAAGTTTTAAAAATTTGAACTAAAATGTACACAAAAGAGAGGCAGACATCTTCATGAAATGTACACAACTGACATGTATAGGACTCGGTGAAATTGATTGGTGTCGTAAATAATGCAGAATTATCTGTGTACCTAAATTGTGATCTCAGATCCCAGCAATTCTTAGGCCTACCAAAAAATATCCAGGGGGTATATTTCAGCCTGCTAAATGTAAAATGGGTTGATATCTCAAATGGTCACTGTAAAATAAGTTACTTATTGTCCTGGATGATAAACACGATCTAATAAATGCTACCCCAAAATATGATACATATATGTTTTATATATACATGTATATATGTTCTAATCTTGTATTATTTTTATGGAACAGCCCTCCGGCTCTCAGGAGCCATTGTCGTATGCACAGACCAGAGCAGGTTTTTCTTTTGTGAACAGTTTTGAATATTTCAGTAGTCCACGACACGTTTAATAAAGGATCATCGCAACCAGCCATGTGTGTACTTCATATCATTTTCTGATTAATGCGGAAGCATTATTCTTGTTAACAATGTAGTTTATAATGAGAAAAAACCACCAGAACGCATCAGCCTCTTTATAATATATGTATACAATGCAGATATTCATTTATTCTTTACATATATAGGTAAGCTCGTGTCAATCTCAGCTTCAGTCTCAGGTTTATTTTCACGACAAATGGATTTGCCTTGATATTACTGTGCTGAGAAATATGGAGGAAATTCTGAGATATTTTCATCAGGTCATTTGGCACTATTTTCAGTGCTGCAGTAATGAAGGCAACTCTTTTTAAATGATAATTTGCACAGGGATGCTATGAGGTTATTAGGGAAGTGATCAAAAGTAGATTAGTTCACAGCACCGCCTATCATGTACATGTAATAACACCAACATTGAGCTCCGAGCCCTCGCAGTCCCGAGGCCACCATTGTAGCATATCCAATTCAAATTATGATCCCAGCTTGTGGAAAAACAGAAATAACAAAAGTTGTTTAGAAAGGTGAACATGATGTATGTGAATTGTGTTTCACATGGCGCTCTTCTCCGGCTAGCTTTGCCAGCTGATCTATTCACGGAGCACCAATGAATGCCATAAAGTAAATGAAGCTTGGAGAATATGCATTAATTGCAGTGGCATGCTGTAGAGTGGGGTGCGATGTGGTAGGCCTGGGCTAATGATAACCCCATATATCACTCTGTCACACACTCCACACCCTACTACCCTGCTTGGTTTTAACCACAGACTTAAACATTATCATCTCATAAGGTAGATTAAAGGTAACATCATGAAGAATAAAAGGTAAATTAGATAGAACAGCTCGCCGCTTTAGATAGTGTCATGCTTTAAGTGATGTACAGATTGTAGAAGGATAGCCATACATAATTAAAGGTGTGACACCTGCAATTTATGGCTCAGGTGTGAAAAACATTTTATGGAAATTATTTTCTATGTATGGCAAACAACATAATAATTATAATGATCTTTTGTGCTGATTTGATTTATAGTGGTGAAGCCCCTGTAGGGTTAGAAAATGTGCAAGTAGGTACTCTGGCTGAGCTACATAAAAAATGTAGTTCCTCCAGCAATATAGTTCATATTTTAACAATGTTTCATTTAGAAGTGAGCTTTTGGGCACAATATAAGCAAAGGCAGGACCTAACTTAATATATGAAATCAGACTCAGGGCTCTGTAAACAATTTAAGTGTTAGGGGAAAAGGGACACATTTTGTATCAGGGGAAAAGGGCAACTTTTAATCCACATGATTAATGCATCATGGGATGGTAGAAATAGTCGTTTTTGCCTCAAGTCATTCACAGATAATTGCTGGAAATTAAACAGCAACTAAATATGGATTACCATGATGCATATAAATCATACATGGCTACTTACAATGCATGGGAGAATAAGAATAACAAAAAACAGCTTCTTCTCAGGTCTCATTCCCAAGCTTGTATGGATTTTCATTTGTGTGACAAGTGATGAGTTTGGTTGTCATGATTACCCCTTAATGTTGACATTTCTACCCATGTGGTTCTCCTCATAGGTCTGTGTATTACAAATAGAGGCTATCTCGGTCAGATTTGATATAACTCAGCCACTTCCACTGAGGCATTGTCAATTTTGTGTGTGTGTGTGTGTGTGTGTGTGTATTTGAGTTGGTTTCCTTGAAATGGACATGTATGGGAAACCCGCAATCTGGTCCTGCCATGAGTTGTCTGGTGTCCTTAGATGTAGAACAAAAATAGCTTTGCAGGCACCAAAATGCCCCTCTTCATGTAAATTTCCCATGCAAGCAACGAGAGAAATGACCCACCCCTTCTAAGCCTTTACCAAATGAAATAGAATTTCTGCACAAAGGTGCCAAAGTATTGCATCAAGTTTTCGAAAAAAAGCAACTCAATTTGAGTCCGTGCCATGTGTGGAGCATTGGGTGTACCTACTTTCATATTACCTGTCTCATCAACAAGATGCCTCTCCAAGCACATTCTCTGCAAAGCCAAACTCTACAGGCGGCCACAACCCCATTGACATTTTCAAGACTTCCGGTATATTGCGAAAGTGGCAGCGAAGAATGAAGTCACAAAAAGCAGAAGGTGTGGCTGGCTAATTAGATTTTGATGAATTAAGTCAGGTGTTGAAGTTGTCAGGGAACTGGTGGCAAGGCAGAACTTGGCCCGCAATCAATAACAAGTCCATGCAGAATCTAGACGTTGTTCTCAACTCTCGTTTCTGCCTCGTACGAGATTTGTGATGTTCGTATCCACCACTAGCCATGGCCACCTGATTAAGAGTGGATCAAGAAGCCAAAGAAGACAACTGCCCCTCTCGTCAATGCTTTGTTTCTTCTGGGCGATCTCAAATGTATCTCCTTCTGAGATTTAATGCTCAGCAAATATTATCTTAGAAATCCATATAGGGCTTTATGAGCAATAAAAAATTCACAAACATCTCAAACGGAAAAATAGAGGAGGATCAGAGTTAGTCAGTGGAGGTCATAGTTTAACTCTGTTATTTAGTAATCAGAGGAAGTTTGGTGTGCATCCATGGCAACTGGAGTCATTTTGACCTTGACCTTCAACCTCATAACCAGAGCTTGGGAGATTAAGATGTTATCAGGAGATTATTAGCCATAGATGTCTTTGAAAATCTTGGAAAGATGATTATGTGATCATTGATGGGGTTGTGGAGTCCGCCTCAAGCACTCTGCTTAAGATTGACTGTCGGCCAATCAATGATTCTGATTTGAGTTTATTTGTCAGTAGAACAAATGAGAGATGTATTTTTGCTATTTTATTTAACGGATATGATTACATTAAGCATTAAGTTTTATTATTAATCTGTGAAACTCTTTCCATAATGAGCAAATTATCTTTGATTTTACATTAAATAATTCCTATAATATTCCTTTCGCCACCAGGGTGCGCCACTCATCTCAATTCCCCTGGTGCTGACTGTAAGCCTCGATTTATTTAATGTTTGAATGAAAATAGGAAGTGACAAAGGAATTCTGTTGAGAAAAAAAACAGATTTCTGTGATCAGATTTCTGTACTTTCTGATTAAAATTTGCATGTGATCGTTAAATATGATACAATGGTGAATATTTATATGGGAACGTGATGCTCCATGCTGACCCCAAACAAAGATATATTACACTTCTGTTGAGTGAAACAAAAGAATGATATGATCGAGGCTCGCATTATATAGGTTTAGTTTTTGAAATGAGATATGAATGCAGATCTTGTTGGCGATGGTGTCTCTGCAGAATCTCCTATTGTGTTACTCAAAACTAAGACAATTATTTTTCTCCTGTAACAAAATATGTGCGAAACAATTGAGAGCAAACAGGATTACAGTAGAGCATAGTGAGAATGATAGCTTGGAATATGTGACTTTCACGCCACTGTAGGCATATTCTCAGGGAATTTGAAGATAAACAATGAGTGACCCGTAGAGGCGCGAGGAGGCGGCTAAAATCCATCATTCTTCATTTGTGGAATTTAACGTAACATCGAATTGTATAATGGCAAGATAGAGGTGATTCATCAATAAACACAACTGTAAGCAGATTAATTGTGAAGGGTAAACGGCACTCCGGAATAAATGGAGGATAGAGAAGTGCACTCCGGAAGCTTCGGCTATTTTTCTGGGGTGGACTTTTTGTCTTCTTGAAAGCCCCCGATAGTTTAATGAGCAACCTGTTTGTGTTTTATGTAAAGTAAACTTGAGAAGAACTGCAAATATTTTTTTATGGAACTATTTTAAGTGGTCGCAATACATGTTGAAGTTAATGACACATACTCTATATTTGTTTAGCAGTGCCATCTGGTGGGTGGATACATTAGAGTTTAGCTGACATGTACATGTATATATTATTAATGCATAGAAATTTAATAAGATAAAAGATAATAATTTTGAAATGCTTTTAGCAGAATAATGAAGTTAAGTCTTTTGTGGGTTTAATCTATAAATGGAAAATAGAAGATTAAAAAAAGGATTTAAACCACATAACAGGAAGCGTTGAAAGGGATGATAATTTTTTTTCCCCAGAAATGATGCAAATAAGCAAAAAGAGCAGGTACGGTAGAAGAAAAGAACACAGTGAATTTCAAAGAGTAGAAACATTTTATTTGTAGATATAATGAATAGATCCCCCTCTGAAAATATCTTGGCAACTCAGTCACAATCAGGGTCAACAAACAGAGAATTTCCATGCAGAGAAAGTGTTAAAGTAGATCGGTTGATTTTTATGCTTCTTTTTATTAGTAGAGGTGGGGAGACCCATCAAATCTGCTATGAATAGGTCCGTGTTTTATTTCACGGGTCGGTGTTATTTCATCAGAGACAGGAAAATGCTTTTGACTGATAAGGGTCCTTAATTTCTTAAATGGCCAAAAAATTTATAGGCGTTTCTTGTTCAAAAATGAAATATCAAGGTTGCATGGCCTCTTAAGGGAGTTTCTGTTAAACAAGAGACCAGGAAAAACACAAAGCAGTAAGATTTCATTTATCAGATTATTATGTGGCAACCATGAGCTGACGAATGTGTCATGTTGTGTTTTATATTGCAGAGAAAGCCTACTGATGTGGCAATATGAATATTTAAGAACATTCTTCTTCTCACAAAAAGCTTTGTCTCACGTTGTCTTGTTATTTGCAAAATATAAGATCTAACCATTGCATATTAGTTTCATATAGAATGAAAATGTAACAGGAAACAAAACCAAAAGTAGAGATATTATTTTAGGTGTCAATTTGTAGGTCAACAGGAAGTGGGAAATGCACAATATGTGCCAACAAAGTCTCACATCATCCTCATGCACAGCAGTTTCTCTTGATGTGCACTGTTGTCTCACAGAATATTTGTCTCACAGAATATGCATTGTGTCGCAGAATATGCTTCTCACACGCTGACAGTTTGATTTCACATGTCCTTGATTACTAATTGTCGTCTGTCTTGTGCCATTTTGGTTGGTAATTGGGGCGGCAAGCCGAGTATTATGCCTGTGAGGGCACCCTGGTAGAAGCACGAAAAGTTATTTCTGCCGGAGATAAGAAGAATACATGACATTGTTCCTGAAAAAGGCAGTATGCAAATTAGGAGTACCTTGGACAATAAAGAAGGATTGTCGCCAGACAAAAACACAATAACAAAGAAGAGCATAGGAAATGAGATTGCTGAGATAGACAAATCTATGGCTTGGGGTGGGGTGGGTAAAATTAACCAGGCTGTGTTTGTTTCACCAACATAATATAACAGGGTTGAGTCTGCTAGGTGTCTGGGTGGTAATTTAGGCAATTAGGGCTAATGAGATATTTTAGTAAGGCTTGTGTTAATGTATAGGCATGTTTAGTACATGCCGAGAAAAAAGGCGGCCACTCCACCCCGCAAATTGGCACGCATGTCGGGCTTAATTAAGTCTTGCATGAGGAAATGTTGAATGAAACTGGGTTTGGTCCATCATAATTTGGGAGATGAATGGAAGAAAACGTAAGGTTGTGACCCTCCACACAGTGGCATTGCCGTTTGTTTGTGCAAGCTCAGCAACACACTTGCTGTCTCACACATCACCCATTCTTTAACAGAACTACTTTTTTCTTGTTTCTTTCTGCTACTTTGCAGACAACATTCTGGAAGTTTGATTGATTTGAGTGTGTATTTCACTTCTAACCGCTTCACACGCACGCGGGAGTCTTAAAGACATTATGCATTTTCAGGAAATGGTGGTTCTGGCGTATGTTAAGGTAAGGGGAGGGGCGGTCAGAAATAGTGTGGACAAACTGTGATGTCTAATATGTCTTGATACAGTGTGTTGTTTTGTGTTATGTATTTGCCAGGAGTGTAATCCAGAGGATCTACCACCGCCACCCGAGAGCTGGGTGACAGGTGGCGCCACCACACAGAACCATACCGGCGCCACCTTGCCACCGTCACAATCGTTCCACGAGCCTTATAGGTCTCCCTTACTCCCGCGATCCTCACCCCAACCCCAGTACTCGGCCACCCTGGATCCCAGGCCGCACCTCCGAGCCCCGCGCACCACTGGCGCCCTCGCTAGGCAATCATGGACCTCACTAGATGGCAGACTAGAGGTAAATACAGCACCAAAAATGGTCCCGCAGCAAATGGGCCATGAGCACAATGATTTGAGCAAAATTAGACACATGATTACACCTTATCCAGGCCATAAATCCTCTGAGCTCAAGCTTAGGGACCTTCGGCAAAATAGCCACTATGAAATTATCACACATGAATTGTTGGGAAGTCAGGAGATTTAGTCATGTTGTCACACGTACAGGGGGCGCTAGGAGCAGTCAGTGGCTTATCAGCCGACTGATTAGGTCCCAATATTGCAACCCGCATAAAGCAGGCGAATATTTCGAGAGCCCTCCTTTGTCGGAACCATTCTCTGCCAACCAAGGATGTCTCTATAAACGGTGACACCTCCAAAATGGAAGTCAACTTCTTTGTCACAATAAGAAAGTGTCAGGAGAGTGATGTTCTATCTCGGCGATAATAATCGCCCCGTAATGACGTAGACACAAATGGATGTGGAATTCGGGCTTGTTAGCCATTACGACATCCCAGACTGTGGCATTATTATTGTGTCTCAGCGTCGATAAATCAGGAGACAGCGGGACAGGTAGGGAGCTATCTGTGACAGTGGGGAGGAGGGTGGCACCAGAATTGGGGTCATTATTCACGGAGCTCACTGTGGTTGCAGCAGTAGACTTGGGATACACCGAGAATGTGTTCCAACCAAATCAACCCGTCACTTCCACTTGCTCTCTGCCTGCTCATCAAAAAGCCTTGCCAAATAATAAATCATACACGTACTGAAATAACACCAAAATTATAACTATTTATTTGAGATACTTTCGTTATTTTATATGAGATATTTGACAAAATTTGCAAAACATACTATGAAATATAAACAGATTGATTGATGTAATCTGAGTTCATGAGAGAAATGTTTTTATTAATAATAAGTAACACAAGATGATACATGAAATGTCCATATATTTCTTTAAAGAGATGGGTGAAGTCTGGTATGGCTTTTTTGGTTCTCTATATTCCCGGAGAAAATGCCCCAGTAAGAAAATGGCTATATCAAATTAGATGTGTTTGCTGAGTCTTAATAAACTAAATGGTTTTATACTGATACCTCTAATAGTACCATATTAAAAAATGGCCTTCAGTGAATAGGAACTAACTGCAGATATATGCAAAACAATATAGGCTGCATATTATGGTCTGGGGAATATATATACCGGTAAGCAATGGTTGGTGTCAAAATCTTGTTTTTGGCATTTTTTTAGGAGATGGTCCTACTTCGGCTTCAGGTTAGAGAAATTGTATGAATTTAAACCTCTACTTTTGCCTATCATGCAAATTTTGCTTTATCTTTAGTCCTTCACATTTTAAGATTATACACAAATATATATATATATATATATATATATATATATATATATATATATATAAATCTTAACACTCAAAATTATACAGTTTGCATCTGCCTAGTTTACTCGCTTGACAAAGATTTCATCACATGCTTTGGTTTGGACCATTCATGATTTCAATGTACCAGGAGTGTATTGTTTTCTCCCTTGTTTTGCGGGTGAGCATTTTGAAGTTGTATGTTTTATTTCCTATTACAGTCTCTGGTTATCTGAATTACAGTCAGTGGTCTACTGCTTTACTTGAGTCAGCGGTCTCTTCTGCATTGCTTTACTTGAGTCAGCAGTCTCTTCTGCATTGCTTTACTTGAGTCAGCGGTCTCTTCTGCATCGCTTTACTTGAGTCAGTGGTCTACTGCTCTACTTGAGTCAGCGGTCTCTTCTGCATTGCTTTACTTGTGTCAGTGGTCTCTTCTGCATTGCTTTACTTGAGTCAGTGGTCTCTTCTGCACTGCTTTACCTGAGTCAGTGGTCTCTTCTGCATTGCTTTACTTGAGTCATCGGTCTCTTCTGCATTGCTTTACTTGTGTCAGTGGTCTCTTCTGCACTGCTTTACCTGAGTCAGTGGTCTCTTCTGCATTGCTTTACTTGAGTCAGCGGTCTCTTCTGCATTGCTTTACTTAAGTCAGTGGTCTCTTCTGCATTGCTTTACTTGAGTCAGCGGTCTCTTCTGCATTGCTTTACTTGAGTCAGTTTGCTCTTCTGCATTGCTTTACTTGAGTCAGTGGTCTCTTCTGCATTGCTTTACTTGAGTCAGCGGTCTCTTCTGCATTGCTTTACTTGAGTCAGCGGTCTCTTCTGCATTGCTTTACTTGAGTCAGCGGTCTCTTCTGCATTGCTTTACTTGAGTCAGCGGTCTCTTCTGCATTGCTTTACTTGAGTCAGTGGTCTCTTCTGCATTGCTTTACTTGAGTCAGCGGTCTCTTCTGCATTGATTTACTTGAGTCAGCGGTCTCTTCTGCATTACTTTACTTGAGTCATCGGTCTCTTCTGCATTGCTTTACTTGAGTCAGCGGTCTCTTCTGCATTGCTTTACTTGAGTCAGTGGTCTCTTCTGCATTGGTTTACTTGAGTCAGCGGTCTCTTCTGCATTACTTTACTTGAGTAAATTAGTATTGCTTAACCTTATGATGCCTTATTCAAAGATACACAAAGATATAAATTATATTGGATTATTTTTGTGTTGTACTTTTCATTACCTTTTAAAGTACATGAAGCTGATTTTAATATTCAAGAGAAACTTATGATAACTTTTATAGTTTGTGAAGGATCTCTACAGATGTGATAATAAGGGATAAGGTATATTGTATACTGAGTATAAATAAATACTTCTACACACGATATACTTTCCTTTATTATCTGAGAGATATTCACAAACATCACAAACCCACCCAATTAAGAGGTACTCCCAAGTTCCTCACTCGTCATTATCCTTGCCACTTCTTGTTGATGAGTGCTCGCTTTGCAAATGGTTCACATCTTGGCACAGTGTGAGATTAATTCAGATATTGATGGAGATACTCATGATGCAGAATACTATATAAGGTGTGATGAAATCTTTTGCCATAAAAACACTCCCTATTGGTGTAATTGGCTGCTGCTTAAACACACAAAGCTATTTTTGTGAGCTTTTTTTCCATTTCACACATCGATATCACAAAATGTATTTGAAAGGTGATTGAGAGGAATGTAAATATAAGGTAATTATATTTCAAGAGATACCATAAATGCAGTGGTAAATTTAAGTGAAGAATTAGGAATGTGGACGTTTCATCTTAACATTGTCATGGCGATTGAAGATTTAGAAAGGTTTGATGTTCTGCATAATTGATTGGTTAATTGAAGCCACTCAAACATTCAGCTTTGTTGTGAAGAACTCAGTGTTGCTGCAGAAAATGACCTTCCTTGATGTTAACATAGATTGGCGTTCACTTTTATAAAGTATGCATTAAACCTAACTGTCTCAGTTAATACGCAAGCTTTGGTGCACTCAAACAGATTCAGCAGCGAAAGTAGTGACACCTAGTGAGAGAATCAACATGAGAATACCTTTACTCTATAATTTGAGCCTGATATATAGCAGTTTTTCATTTGATCATTTGATACTCAGCACATGTGAATCTGATATGAAGCATGTTTGCACAGCGTTTGAAGTGTTGTGTTTATCACCATTTTTAACAAATGTGGCAAAAATCTGACAAGTTTGTTAAATAAATGCACATGATAAAAACTTGTTTACTGGTTAGTGCGCATGATCACATGCATTTGCAAATTTGATACCAAATAGTTGTTTGTTTATGCAAATTTATGCAAATATCTGAGGGGTTGTGATGATCTAATCACCAATCAGGCTAGTATAGTTGAACACCATGCAAAATTTCTAAAAATAGAACATATACTCACAATTTTGTCTTTTTGTCAGGGCTGTTTTGGCCTTAATTTATGGGTATATGTATATAATAGAACATGACTAGGCCACCTCTCATCCAGACCCCAAAATATCTTGTACATTTCTAAATTAATTTGCATATTCAAATAAGAATGTCTTTTTAAAAGTTAGATGAAACTAACAGCACAATATAATCCTCATCCATAGAGCACCAGGATTAACCTAGATATAGAAGAAAGATTAACCAAAGAAATAGAACGTATCTGCCTCTTGAGGCCAAACAAAATATAATAACCTTGTTTCCGATAATATGCCCTGAAAATATAGGATGGGGATTGAATTGTTTTTGGATATATTCAAATGTATTAGAAATTGAGAGATATATATGACATTATTATCAAAACTATTTCTTTGACCTCAGAAATAACTTTAAGGTCATTAGTTTGGACTAGGGTAGGTAGGGCAATCGGAAACAAGCTTCTTTTTTTCGGCCTAATCGACCAAAATTGTTGTTCTAGCAACAACAACAACAAAACATCTTTTGCCAAATCATGCTAAACATGTGTTGTTTTTTTTTGCCTCCTGCTCTCCAGGCACTGCTAAACCCGACACAAGCGGAGGACTCAGATAGTGGGTCGTCTGGGCTGTCCAATAGCGACAGCGGGAGGGGCCCTAGTAGTGAGGACGATGACCTCAATCATAAGTTAAGCTTGGAGGCTTTACCCCGCACAGAACGGACCGATGGGGACAAAAAGAAACCAGGTAGGGTCAAATATCTACAAAGTTCTCTGCTAGAGGTGGCCAGGGATTTGTTGGTTGGTTTGGTTTGGTTGGTTGGTTTGGTTAGTTGGTGGTGGAGGCATCTTAATGTTTGCATGTTTTTTTTATTTTTAAAATTTTTTTTCTTGGTGATGGTTTTTATTGCATGAAGTGATTGGAGATTGTGTGTTTACTTGATTGATACTTGAAGGTCTGTGATGTCATGAAGGTCATAAAAGGGCATGAGTACTCACTTTTATTTAGACATTTCAGGAGAGATTCATCAAGCACAGTTTTTAGCATGCACATGTAGGTCTATAGGTTGTGGGCATTGAGGAAGGATCTGTGAAGGACCTTAATTCAGACCAAATGTGAGATTACTTGTTAAGCCCTGAAGAGGTCTTGATGCAATCTTTGACCAACTTTCGGCCATCTTTATTTTGGTGCTCTCACAGCTTGGCAACAGTTATCACAAATGATTTTCACAATAATAAATAATGTACAAATACTCATCCTCTCTCCCCTATTCAATTTTTCGTTGTAACCCCCCCCCCCCCCCAGTCAGTTATGCTTGCTTATGAAAAAATTATGTCTTGATACTGATATGGCTAACATCTCAGAGCATTTTCAGCGTGTGCAAAGTTACGGTACTATATATATATAAAATATCCATGCACAAGGCCATGTTTTGGCAAATTGAGGTCCGCAATTTCAAAGATTTCTTTTTGAAAGTCCCATTTTGGCTTTGAATTATTTTAAGGATTGTCAAAAATTTGTACATAAAATGATATGCAAATTACAATTCAATAATTCATCATATCACTGTAACAAAATTGGAAATGAAAAAAAATATTCCACAATTCTTTTCAATCTCGATACACATTAAAGAAACCAGCATCAGTTGGAAAAAATATATTACTGAAGACAATTTTATTGATGACTACAAAGTAATTACAATACAAAGAAAATTATCATATCTCTTAAGCAGTCAAAATGTTTTGTTGCCACACATATTTGATTACAGGTCCCCCATGTTGGTTTTGTTACCTTGGAACAATTCTCCCACAAACACAAATATTATGCCATAATTTTTAACAAGAATTAGAATTGAAATAGATACAGCAAGCATAAATATGATGGAAGTAACTATTTGATTGTTTATGACAGTAATAGCTCAGCTAATAAAAGATTTCCGCCAGCAGCACTTGAGAATGGCAAGCGACTCACCCAGTACACACCATTAGGCATGTTGAGGTGGAGTCAGCAGGTCAGCATGGATGAACAATTCATTTCCCACTGCACTTAGCAGTGTGTTTTGAGATAAACGAGGACCATAAAATAGAGGTGTGAAAAACTAGGTGTTTTTTTTAGTATAAAATGGGCTGGTACAGGAAAGCAAAAAATAAAAGATGAAACCTTGTCTGAAATTTAAGGTCATTTCAAAAGAAATTCTCGAGAGGATATTTGAAACATTTAAAATGGTGTGGGAACCTTTTAGCAAACAATCTTTTGTCATCAGTTTAAAAGTTTAAAAATGATATATGAGTTTAGGAGGGGAGTGTGGCAAAGTCAGAGGAAGGAGGTATGGGTCGGATCCAGCATGGGAGGAGGGGGGGACCAACATGCAATATCTTCATTAGCCGGCGCATGTAATGGCAGGCCCCACACACACAATACACCAGCCTTTCTCTTACGTGACAGATGTGATTCGTTTCCTTTTGTTTGCAGTTTTTTTTTCACTGTTATCATGAAATCACTGTCACTTGAGCTGCTAGATTTGATGGACTTATGATTAAGAGCTTTCTCCATTTGCGACAAACATGGCTGCCGAAATGTAATCAACAAATTAGTTCATGACATTCGTCAGCAATTGTGTGTGGAACTCACACTTTGTCAAAGAATTACCCAGGGAAATAGCTGCACAGGCAAAGAACAGGCAGATTGAAAATTAATTCAAGCTAAGAATTCTCCTTTTTCCTTTATATCATGGTATCATTTCAATGAAAACTTTGTGCAACCGTTTCAACACGCAGCTGCAGAAAGCTTTCATTAAATGTAAACACATATTAATTTCATCACACATCATCAATTCTCACTGATACCAAGAAAAAACTGTCAGATTCCTTATTTATGAATGGCCATTTTAAAGAAGAGAAAACTTCATTATTCAATTTTACCTCCCATTTTGCTGGGTCAGACAGGTACCTCTTCACCGATTCATGGCTAATTTATCATGGAATGTCAAATTTGTGACCATTTATACAGGGAATGTCACATTTGTGGCTATTTAAGCAAGGAATGTCACATTTGTCAATATTTAATCCGGGAATGTCACATTTGTGGTTAGTAAGGAGGGAATGTTACATATATGGTTATTTAATCAGGGAATGTCACATAAGCAGTTAGAAAATAAAACATTGTTCTTGAATGCTTTATCATATAGTTTCAATGTCTTTTTATTTCAGCTCTGATATGACCTTGTCCTTTTAAAGAAATGTCATGACTTTGATGGGGTGACCTAGTTATTTGTAAACTAGGTCAACTTATCATAATGTCTTGATAATCAAGATTTCTTAATAGGAAAGGATGTAATGCGACAAATTGTAAGTTGAAAAATAAATAAAAAATTGTATGTGTATTTTTCAGATGCAGATGGGCAGGGGAAACCATTACAGCGGTCACAACTCAGTGAGATGAGTGGAAATGCCGTGGTCAGTCAGAGGCCACCACCAGATGTCGTCACGAAACCATCCAATCAGGTGACAGTGCCAATCAGACCACCAAGGGGTAGCCATGGTAACACAGGGATCAGCCAATCACCTTCCACCATATCCCTTGGCAGCCAGTCAACGTTGCCTTCCAGAGCGGATGGGCCCACTCCTCCGAAAATGGTCACATTCGGACAGTTACATCCACATAATCTAACACGAGACAGTCCGGATGGAGTGCCATCCCAGAGGCGAAGCCCACTACCGGAACGGAGCACACACACACTTCCGTTAACTGGTCGTACAACCCCTACACAAAAAGTACCTATACGGATTCACAGACAGTATATACCTCCATCGCCTCAAGAAAGGGACGATTATATTTCATATACTATTTATAGTAGCCCGAAAGATGGACAGAGCCAACAGAAGATTGGTGGAATAAAACCCCCTGATGCTGATCAGGAATTTGTTGTTCTTAACTGTGATTCAGTGAAACAAAAAAAAGAAAGCAAAGACCGTACTACTGATGTATGAAACTGATGAACATACAGCAGAAAGACTGTACCCATTGCTCATTGGCTATTAAACATACAGTAATTATCAGAAATAAGCTGAAAGTATATTTCTGAATTCACACCCCATTGTTCATGACAGTATGTATAAAAAACAAGAAATAGGATCTCCAGCTTACAACTTATGTTATGAATAATGTAGACAAATACAGGGATGTATTTAAACTTTGGCTTTATTTATGATAATTACGGTAATCTGTAAGTTATATATACATTTATGTGGCAGAAAGGCTACAAGAACTTATAAATGTGCAAATATACATTGACCTGAAGAAGAAAAGTGTGTTGAATGCATACATGTGGAAGTTGTATATGATGTTAAAAGTTCAAGATACTACAGTGAACAGGTTTGTATTATTTGACTGAAAAAGAGGGATCATGTTCCGAAAAAAAAATCTTTCCTTTTGTAGTTCCAATTTCAGTGTCAACTGTATGAGGCAAGAAGACGCTGAAAATAATAACGTGAAAGCACACAAATTTGCCATAAAACTGCAGAGTAATTCTCATAACAAGTGATAGTTTGTGATAGAAAATATATTAGTGATTGTTGACCTTGTTCTCCCATTGGTGACAAAAAAATGTTGGGTGTTAAAAGGTTAATTCCCACAGTAGATTGAACCTAATTGCAAGCTCAGTGTGCAAGGTAGGGCTTTTGTTTTTAATTTCTGTTTTGTGTGCACTGTGCCTAAAAATGCCTTCCCATTGGAAGAAAATCAGCCAATCACATGAGGCCAAAATCAATGCTGCTGGACAGACCTGGACATATCATTCTGTTGGTTTATCATGTTTTTGCCGTTTGATTTTTTTTAACGTCAAAGTTGTACGTAATAGTGTCAATACACTACTTAGAATTTAAGTTTTTTTTCACGGTAATGTTAAGCTTCCTGCTAAGTTATCAACTACATTACAGTGTATATTGTATCAGATGTAAACAAATATTCACTTACGGGCCACAGAACAACTGTAAAAGAAAATCCCATTTTATCATCTATATCATATGAAGGGCTTTGTGCTAAAGAAACCATTGTCTATCTCATGTCAATTTGTAGCATATTCTGCAGCAGAATAAAAATGCCTCCCCCCCCCCCCATCCTCCTGAAAAACATTTATGTTTCAAAAACATAATTATCCTAATTGCATAATGAAGGTGGTAATATTCCATAACTGTGTCAAATTCATTTAGCATGTAGACCTCAAATAGGACTGTAAAAATATTAAAAAATGAACATTGTATGTAAGGTACTGATGGTTATTGGAAAATACATGTTAATGAATGTTAAAATTGTAAACTTTGAGTAACACTAAAAAAACCTGTCAATTTAAGTAGTTTCTGATTTTTTGTGTGAATAAGAAAATATTGACATTTTTTGGATCTTTTAACTTGTATTTGATTTATAAATATAATATCCATCCATAAGGCATGTCTATCCAGTTTTACCAGGAAGGATTCTAATGTTAGCTTTGAAAATTTGAACAAGATTATATTTCTATTGCAGATTACAAGATTATATTTTCATCAATAATCAAGCATGGCTTGTGAGTTTCATTATCATTATCATATGGTTTGTGAATTTCACATGGTGTAAGATTCTAAGGTTTCATTTTGATATTGACAATGTTTATTTGAATTAATTGTGATTATGCTCAAATTGTAATTATTTTATATAAGTTGTTCAATATATTCAGTCATTCCGTGCATCATTCTTAATATTATATTATTAAACATCAGGTGAAATCTTTAACTACATTCCTAAATATTTTAATTCTTAAACATATCAGTTCTATTAACAATAACAATTTTCTGAACTCTAACATTCCATGGTTATAACTGAATTTGAATGTAAATATGAACATTACCATGGGCAAAAGGTTTGAACTCCAACTTCAGCATGATTAATATTAGCATGAAACCAATCACTGCCAAGTTAAGGTGCAATAGCACCAATTAGCTCCATCTGGTGGCAGATGTAAGATAAAGTTAGAATTCCCCACCAGGTGAAGCTCAATTCATAATGCATCACTTTAAAGCAGTATTCATGTATGTCGTGATCACCAATTTATGTTTTTTTTGTAACCCACAAAGCTACAATAGAAGTAATTAAGTTATTTTTAGCAGTATAAACTTATTCATTCTGTGTTGATAGTTTTATGTTTAAAAAGTAGATGTTAATGATTTATGAAGGAAGCCGAATCTGAGAAATATAAAGAGACGTAAATGATCTATTAAAATCTTGCGCAAAATGTATTATAATGGATACAATTATTAGTGATTTCCTTTTTCTCAAATATCAAAACTACCTTTATGTACAGTGCAATATTTTAAACATTAAATTAAAAAATTAAAACATGCAGAAATAGCAATAGTGGTTTAAGTGTCCAATATGAGATCATTATAAATGTGTAACCCGCCATATATGCATAAGATGTTGAAACAATACAATGTTGAGGTGCAAGAAAAACCAAAACCATGACACAATAGCGTTGTGAGAAAAGTGACCATCAGTTTTGTACAGTTTATATAAAAATGCAAAGTGTATATAAGTGAATGGCAATAAAGTGATTATGAATAAGTTCATTGTAGTCTTTAGTATTATATACCCTTCCAAAAGCCCTGGTTTCTATCTGACCTGATATCACTAAAAAAGCCCCGTAAATAATTATTTAAAAATTGTCCAGTCAGGGAAACTTTCAAATTGATTGAGGAATATTTAGGACCTGTCTTGCCTCCCTAACATCAAAGACCTGTACTTAAGTGGAAATTGGGAAATATTTCAATGATCAGGATCTTATATTTCAAAGCTGTTTTTTTTATGTTGATTTTTAATTACAGGCCCAGTGCAAGTACCTTGGGATGTGTGCTATGCTGAAACAAAAGTGAACAATTCGGTAAAATGAATGAATGATCTTACTACTTATGGTGTCTGAAACCTGTATACCTTATTGCCAAGCCAAACTTTATGAACTTAGATTTATGCCCACTTATAAAATATCAGAATAGATTAAGAAAATCTCCCAACAAAGTAAGGACGAAAAATAAATGCTGTAGGAAGGCTAATTCTAAGGTAAAAGAGAGATTTTGACATTTCTTGCATAAATGTACATGTATCAAACAATAGACGGTGGAAGATTCTGGAGGAATCACTATATACACCAACTCCCAGTGCTGATGTGATGTCAGATAATGATGTCATAATTGACAACAATATCACAGAACACTTTGAACGATACACTCGCTGAACTCCCAGCATAACACCCAGGGAACCAGGAGTAATCAGCTTGTCATACAGCCAGAAAATATTTATATATATTTAATTCTTAGTAAGCTTGATAATACCAAAGCTACTGGCAACCCGGATGTCATTGGCAACAGGAGCAGTTCCTCTGGCTGGGACTCTGGAAGATTTACTTAACTTTTGTAACAGACATGGTATATTTCCAGATTAGAAATTATTCTGCCTCTTTTCTAAGAGGATGATTCTCTTTTATGTAACAAGTACAGACCCATCTCACTTCTACTCTGTCTCAAAATGTTTGAAAGAACACTTTTTGACCATATTTTCAATTGTCTCCATCAGCAATTTCATTAATAGTTATCAGTCAGGCTTTATACCAGGTGACAATACCATCAACTGATTAATTGCCATATGTAACAAACTTTGTCAATATATAGATGAGGGTGACAAAATGGTTGCTGTTTTTCTTGACTTGACAAAGGCATTTGACAAGGTACAAAGGCATAAAGGCTTATTGTATAAAACTAGAGAATATTGTCATGTCTTTCTGGTGCTGGTGAGCAGGAACTATCTTCTGACTGGTTGCATTAGATGAAGCCTTCATCATTGTCATCATGGTAACCTTTAACCTTTTAGACTAAATGGCCACTTACCTCAGTATTAGAAAACATTGACAGATGAACCTCTTCTCTGAATGACCTGAAAAAATTACATTAATGACATTTTTGATGACCTGATTAATGGCAGCTTCCTGTTTGCTGATCACACATCAATCTTCCAAGGGATTATAAATGGTTGTGTCCTTTCCACAGCTCATCTCATTAATGAGGATTTAGGACTAAGAAATGGCTGACAACTATTCATATTATAATGAAAAAAAATTCTTTTGTAAAAAAAAGGAATTCATCATTTTGATCACTGTTGATTATTGGAAGGAAAAGGCTATATATTGTCTATGAATGTAAATACTTGATGTAACCCTCTGTAAAACCCTCCCTTTGTCTAACCAAATCAATCAAACTATGGGCTAATGCAACCCTATATGATATCTATAAATTGTGATTGTTGTGAAATAATATTCTGGTTCTATCTTTTAAACAAAAAAATAAAGAAAAAAAGATTTTCCAATTGTCAAAAGCACTAAACTTTTAACGGACCTATTGGGATGGAAAGAGGGTTTGGCCCATCTGATCACAAAAAAACACTAATTACTTTCATCATGTCAACACAAAGAGCACTTCTGTAATAATAGAGGGAAGATGTTTAATTCAAACTTTTTGTTTTCTACTAATTCAATTCTAACAAATACAACAATCATAACCAATTCAATTCAGATCTATGTTTGAATGCCGTCAAGCTTTTTCTCTTTATTTTATTTAAATTTATTAAACCTATTTGCCACAGTAGCCTTAAAGATAATCCCTTTAATTTGAAATTATAAGAATATTTTGCACGCAAAAATTGAAACAATATCATATTTGTATAATATACTAATATCAGATATCAGAAGTCAAGGTTAAGGTTAAAAGTCAAGGTTAAAGTGCCCTTCAAAACTATGTTCAACAATCAGCTATATTTCTGAAATTTCAAAAATCTTGTCAGATACCTTATATATGAATACATCCCTATAAATATATATATATATATATATTTATATATATATATATATATATATATATATATATATATATATATATATATATATATATATATATATATATATATATATATATATATATATATATATATATATATATATATATATATATATATATATATATATATATATATATATATATATATATATATATATATATATATATATATATATATATATATATATTATGTTGAAGGTATGAATGTTCATGAGATTGCTCTGGTTCTCACTTTGGCATATAATCATGAAAGATTGCTTTTGGTTTGAAACGTTGATAATATAGGAGTGTTTAACTTTTGTATAAGTCTTTAACCCCCACAGGCATATAGGCACAACCAGATAATCTCACTGCAAATGGGAGATATTAAAACTCACGAATCCCTATATACAATATGGAAACATATCATGAAGGCATATATATGATATATTAGTGCTGAAACCATAAAGTTGGCCCCCAAATTAAAGCTCCGCAGCCCGCTGTGCCGAGGTATCGTATTCTCTGCATGCTGGTTGGATAAATCCTAATTTGGGGTTTTCATATTTCTGATGTTTCCTTACCCCCCATTGAGAAGTCATGGCTCTTGGCCCATGATATTGCCACAGAAACCAACTGATGATATACGATTCTCACCCATTGAAATCTTGGGGGATTATTTTGAATGGCGGGGCAGTTTAGCCTGTAAATGGATATGTGAAATGAATAAAGCGGAACCAAGGAAACATATTTACTGCTTTTCATCTTTGCAAACGTTACCCGTACTAAATTATCCGACCAACTAACTTGAATTTCATTAACAAAGCATATATAAATATATATGTATATCCAAAGGCATTTAAAATGGCAGGAAAGTTGATTAATGGAAGTTGGGATCTCACAGCCAGATTGCAATTATTTATTTATAAAACTTAAGAAAAATACACAAAAATAGCTTTTGGGCTCAGTCGTGCTGTTTTATGTCACTGACTCTCTCAGAATCTCCTCCTAAATTCATCATCTCAATGTCCTGAGATTGGAAGACCCCGCCCGAGCACGTCCATAGAGCACCGTTGTAAAATGTGCACCATCTTATATATGTTAGGCACAGAAATGAATGATATATTAAGCTGCAATGGAACTAGTCTTGGCAACATCAGGAAAACAACTGTATAAATGAATAGAAGGCAGGAGATAAAGTCTTCTTTCTCACCTCAGAATTATTGCTTGAAAAAAATGTGTTGGGTTCAAGGTGGTAAAAATAAGATTCCTGTGTAAAAATAGCATTCTACGCATATCTTTTATGCACTGTAAAAAGTACTAGAATCGGCAAATGTTCCTGTAAATTAACAGCAAATTTACAACAGCAAATTTATAACTATTTATAGTGTTCCATGGGCGCAATGATATATTTTCTGTGCAATTATCATTCATATTTAGGCACAGTTATGACTGAAAAAAGACATTTTATTGGCCTGATATGGTGCAATGCAATTAAATACATTGATTCCTGAATGTAAAAATTTGTTAGTGTGGAAGTGGAATAAACGATATTGCAGTATAATGCTTTATTTTGGGAATGTAATAAATCATTTAAACACCAGGCATGATGAACTATTAGATTTAAATACCAATAAAAGACGATGCAATACGGTACAATCAATTACGATATTATGTGATATTGTACATATAGTATATTGCAAGGCCTACTTCATTAGATGTATTCTAGTCATTGTTCGATACATTTCCTTGGTTTTTCTAACATCTACGTGCAATTCAGTTGAATTTATTCAAATCACTTATCATAGTCACTTTATCAAAAGACTATAAAGATACAATCATCCGTCGTAATGTCACTCAAAGATGTTATGATTAAATGTTTTACATATCATTGAGTCTCATATTATTTGCAATATGGTATATTACATAACTTACAAATAAATCTATGCAAAATTTTCCTTTTGCCATTGATCTACTTGATATTTCAAAGCAGCCTCAGATGTTTCTTTTTCTCCATACCAACTTTTCTATCATGAAATCAATAGCTTCATTATTTCAAACTTTCATATTTATTCTAATATTTCCTACCTGATCATCGTTTATATATTCCTCCAATGTAATACATGCATGTATACATGAACACCTAAGAATTCAATTATAAACAGAAAAAGAATACAGGAAGGAGATCAAATACAGGTGCAACAATTATAAGTAACATGACATGTTTTTTAAATCTTTATTTTTAAGTTCAGACACATCAAGCGAAAATGCTCACATTCATTTGCTAAAAGGACACTGTTAGAATAAAGTTGTAATTGTTAATCCCAAGGTATCGCTGGTGACCTGATTAGCTCGTACCAAATCTTGTGATTTTCTCATGTTAAAACACACATCATTAAATTATAATATTGAAGAGTACAGCAAAACTTGTATTGTTATCAGCTATTCTATGGTGAAAAGGTCTTCAAGGTCACCTCGATCTATTAATAGTTCTCCTTGGATTTGATTTCCATGTTTTCCCATATTATATTGACAATTCACATGCATTTTATAATATCACTTGAATTATAATGTATAATATTTATAATAAACCAATACTTTATTTGGTGATATCATTGGAGGATGGGAGGTGGTGGGTTCGACTCCCACTGCTGGCAGTGTAACCTTCACACTGGTTATATACTTGGAGGATGGTAGGTGGTGGGTTCGACTCCCACTGCCAGCAGTGTTACTTTCACACTGGTTATATCACTGGAGGATGGTAGGTGGTGGGTTCGACTCCCACTGCTGGCAATGTAACTTTCACACTGGTTATATACTTGGAGGATGGTAGGTGGTGGGTTCGACTCCCACTGCCAGCAGTGTTACTTTCACACTGGTTATATCACTGGAGGATGGTAGGTGGTGGGTTCGACTCCCACTGCTGGCAATGTAACTTTCACACTGGTTATATACTTGGAGGATGGTAGGTGGTGGGTTCGACTCCCACTGCTGGCAGTGTAACTTTCACACTGGTTATATACTTGGAGGATGGTAGGTGGTGGGTTCGACTCCCACTGCCAGCAGTGTTACTTTCACACTGGTTATATCACTGGAGGATGGTAGGTGGTGGGTTCGACTCCCACTGCTGGCAATGTAACTTTCACACTGGTTATATACTTGGAGGATGGGAGGTGGTGGGTTCGACTCCCACTGCTGGCAGTGTAACTTTCACACTGGTTATATACTTGGAGGATGGTAGGTGGTGGGTTCGACTCCCACTGCTGGCAATGTAACTTTCACACTGGTTATATCACTGGAGGATGGTAGGTTGTGGGTTCGACTCCCACTGCCAGCAGTGTTACTTTCACACTGGTTATATCACTGGAGGATGGTAGGTGGTGGGTTCGACTCCCACTGCTGGCAGTGTAACTTTCACACTGGTTACATACTTGGAGGATGGTAGGTGGTGGGTTCGACTCCCACTGCTGGCAGTGTTTCTTTCACATTGGTTATATCATTGGAGGATGGGAGGTGGTGGGATCGACTCCCACTGCTGGCAGTGTTACTTTCACACTGGTTACATACTTGGAGGATGGTAGGTGGTGGGTTCGACTCCCACTGCTGGCAATGTAACTTTCACACTGGTTATATCACTGGAGGATGGTAGGTGGTGGGTTCGACTCCCACTGCCAGCAGTGTTACTTTCACACTGGTTATATCACTGGAGGATGGTAGGTGGTGGGTTCGACTCCCACTGCTGGCAGTGTAACTTTCACACTGGTTACATACTTGGAGGATGGTAGGTGGTGGGTTCGACTCCCACTGCTGGCAGTGTTTCTTTCACATTGGTTATATCATTGGAGGATGGGAGGTGGTGGGATCGACTCCCACTGCTGGCAGTGTTACTTTCACACTGGTTACATACTTGGAGGATGGTAGGTGGTGGGTTCGACTCCCACTGCTGGCAATGTAACTTTCACACTGGTTATATACTTGGAGGATGGTAGGTGGTGGGTTCGACTCCCACTGCCAGCAGTGTTACTTTCACACTGGTTATATCACTGGAGGATGGTAGGTGGTGGGTTCGACTCCCACTGCTGGCAATGTAACTTTCACACTGGTTATATACTTGGAGGATGGTAGGTGGTTGGTTCGACTCCCACTGCTGGCAGTGTAACTTTCACACTGGTTATATACTTGGAGGATGGTAGGTTGTGGGTTCGACTCCCACTGCTGGCAATGTAACTTTCACACTGGTTATATACTTTGAGGATGGGAGGTGGGGGGTTCGACTCCCACTGCTGGCAGTGTAACTTTCACACTGGTTATATACTTGGAGGATGGTAGGTGGTGGGTTCGACTCCCACTGCTGGCAGTGTAACTTTCACACTGATTATATCACTGGAGGATGGTAGGTGGTGGGTTCGACTCCCACTGCTGGCAGTGTAACTTTCACACTGGTTACATACTTGGAGGATGGTAGGTGGTGGGTTCGACTCCCACTGCTGGCAGTGTTACTTTCACATTGGTTATATCATTGGAGGATGGGAGGTGGTGGGATCGACTCCCACTGCTGGCAGTGTTACTTTCACACTGGTTACATACTTGGAGGATGGTAGGTGGTTGGTTCGACTCCCACTGCTGGCAGTGTAACTTTCACACTGGTTATATACTTGGAGGATGGTAGGTGGTGGGTTCGACTCCCACTGCTGGCAGTGTAACCTTCACACTGGTTATATACTTGGAGGATGGTAGGTGGTGGGTTCGACTCCCACTGCCAGCAGTGTAACTTTCACACTGGTTATATACTTGGAGGATGGGAGGTGGTGGGATCGACTCCCACTGCTGGCAGTGTTACTTTCACACTGGTTACATACTTGGAGGATGGTAGGTGGTGGGTTCGACTCCCACTGCTGGCAATGTAACTTTCACACTGGTTATATCACTGGAGGATGGTAGGTGGTGGGTTCGACTCCCACTGCCAGCAGTGTTACTTTCACACTGGTTATATCACTGGAGGATGGTAGGTGGTGGGTTCGACTCCCACTGCTGGCAGTGTAACTTTCACACTGGTTACATACTTGGAGGATGGTAGGTGGTGGGTTCGACTCCCACTGCTGGCAGTGTTTCTTTCACATTGGTTATATCATTGGAGGATGGGAGGTGGTGGGATCGACTCCCACTGCTGGCAGTGTTACTTTCACACTGGTTACATACTTGGAGGATGGTAGGTGGTGGGTTCGACTCCCACTGCTGGCAATGTAACTTTCACACTGGTTATATACTTGGAGGATGGTAGGTGGTGGGTTCGACTCCCACTGCCAGCAGTGTTACTTTCACACTGGTTATATCACTGGAGGATGGTAGGTGGTGGGTTCGACTCCCACTGCTGGCAATGTAACTTTCACACTGGTTATATACTTGGAGGATGGTAGGTGGTTGGTTCGACTCCCACTGCTGGCAGTGTAACTTTCACACTGGTTATATACTTGGAGGATGGTAGGTTGTGGGTTCGACTCCCACTGCTGGCAATGTAACTTTCACACTGGTTATATACTTGGAGGATGGTAGGTGGTGGGTTCGACTCCCACTGCTGGCAGTGTAACTTTCACACTGATTATATCACTGGAGGATGGTAGGTGGTGGGTTCGACTCCCACTGCTGGCAGTGTAACTTTCACACTGGTTACATACTTGGAGGATGGTAGGTGGTAGGTTCGACTCCCACTGCTGGCAGTGTTACTTTCACATTGGTTATATCATTGGAGGATGGGAGGTGGTGGGATCGACTCCCACTGCTGGCAGTGTTACTTTCACACTGGTTACATACTTGGAGGATGGTAGGTGGTTGGTTCGACTCCCACTGCTGGCAGTGTAACTTTCACACTGGTTATATACTTGGAGGATGGTAGGTGGTGGGTTCGACTCCCACTGCTGGCAGTGTAACCTTCACACTGGTTATATACTTGGAGGATGGTAGGTGGTGGGTTCGACTCCCACTGCCAGCAGTGTAACTTTCACACTGGTTATATACTTGGAGGATGGTAGGTTGTGGGTTCGACTCCCACTGCTGGCAGTGTAACTTTCACACTGGTTACATACTTGGAGGATAGGAGGTGGTGGGATCGACTCCCACTGCTGGCAGTGTAACTTTCACACTGGTTATATGTATGTATGTATGTATGTATGTTTTCTTTTATTTTACATGGGACAACTAATACAGTTACAACTGATTTTCAATTAGGCCCATACAAATAAAACACAGACAACACATTTACATAAAAAAGAGTTAACATGTACAAGATTAAAATCAGTTCAAGTTCTGCTATTTACAAGATACTGCACAACCCTGCTCTTAAAATGGTTTTGAGAAGTACAATCATTCATGTTAAAATTTAACCTGTTGACAGCTTCTGGACCTCTGAATGTAAAACTATGCTGGCCAGCTGCAAGTTTATGTTTCGTTGGTTTGGGTCTACTGTCGACACTAGCCCTGGTATTGCACCTTTCTCTCTCTGAGTTTTACTGTATGGAATCATAGAGATACCTTGGACACTCATTTGTGTAACATTTATACATCATTATGTTTAAATGAAGCTGAATTCTCTCCTCAACTGATAACCACTTAAGTTCCGAGAGAATGTCTCTTTTATGGGAGAATCTATTCCATCCAAGGGTGACTCGGCCTCCCCTATTTTGGAGCCTTTGGAGCCGTTTTAGGATGGTGTTGCTGCAGTTTCCAACTACAATATTACAGTAGTCAAAAATTGGTAGGACTAGGGCATTAAACATCATGGTAGCTACGTTTCTATCAAGATAACCTCTGACTCTTTTTAGAACACCAATCCTTTTGGAGATTTTGTTACACAAGATCTCAGCATGCTTGTCCCATGTTAGTGAGGGATCCATGATGAGTCCTAAGTATTTGTATGAGTACACCTGCTCTATATACTTGGAGGATGGTAGGTGATGGGTTCGACTCCCATTGCCAGCAGTGTTACTTTCACACTGTTTAAAGGTCGACCTGCTATGGCCATTGTTGCTAAACGGGTAGTAGAAACAACATTTCACAATTTTCTTTTTGGAAGTATTAGTACTCAATTAAAAATAGGAAAGCACCAAGCAAGTGTATGTTTAGATAAATCCCCCTAAGCTACAAACTTTGGTACCATTAACACAGAGAATATTGATATCAGATTTGATAACCAAATGAAAGCTGGGGAGCAATAAGTCAAAGCTGGAGATAAAGAGTATATCATGTTCTTTTCTAGTATATATATATATATATATTATATGATATAACCAATTACTTCCCGCTTTCAAAGTAATAAGTGAATCAGTGTGAGACTGCAAGAATAAAACATGCATCTATCTCAAGATGTTTCTTTCATCTTTTGAAACAAATGAAATTTACTAAACATCAATATCTGGAGTGGGAAGGTTATCATTATCAAACATTGCCATAACATTTTTGTATTATTTGTGTGATACTATGATGTCCACCTATGAATAAATTACACATAATAATAAATTTTATTTCACAATTAAATGTTCTAAAAAAATGTCAAATATATTTCACCATTTATTTCTCATGATACCATTCCGAATATGTAGATAAAGTTAATAACTTTAAATCCAAAAAACCATTTAAAAATTTGTGCTGATTTAAAAACAATCTTACCTGACATTCTTGTGAAAAAAGCATGTAGTATTTTTTCAAGTACACGCCTATTTCAGACATTTTATGTTCCCATTATAAAAGGTGTCAAAAATAATTCTTCAATAGTACAGATATATGAATTATCCTCCCACCTACTGTTTTCGTAAACGCGGCATTTTATCCAGGCGGCATTCATAAAACAGTATTTGCACACTGAATAACAGGTTAAAAAATTAAGTTTTGAACAATATTACTATTTGTGTTACCGTGATCTGTTTTCAGGTCAATTATCTTCAGATGATCTTAGCAATATTAGTTTTATAATGAACCCCATAGTATTACATATATTTCCTTGTAGAATATTAATCCTTAATAAAATATAACCATCGTCCCATATTGCTCTGTTGTACTTTCATTTGGCAAATTTTGAATTACCGGCTTTATTGCATTAAAAGACAAATAAGTGGGAAATAATCATCTCAAGCATTAAAAGTTATTTTTCTAAACTTTGCAAATGAGATAAGATGATTATAAAAGTACTGAAAGTGATATCATATAATGAGACCTGAAGCCCAGCTGTTTACTGTGCTTAATGTGATATGTGGTCAGAAGGGCAGCATTTATATCTGCCTCCTAGAGTAATCAAAGAAAATTGCTTATACAGATAGTTAGCTTAAGTATGTATATAAAATATGCGTATGTGTAGGTGGGTAATTGTGTAGGTGAAGTAATTGAGCTGATGCAAATCAAATCCTCTTAATACCATATTATTTTTTAATTTAAATTGTGAATAGATAAAGAATAACACTGATAGAATAATATTTGCAACCGTCAACTGTTAATTCAATGACAGAGTAATTCTTATTACATGAGATTTTCATTGAACTGATGCAAATTTAAGGAGAAAGTAAGATGATGAGTTCTGAGAGATATGACAGTGTCAACTCATCTTGGCCCTTCTCCCTTAGATGTCAGTGATTCATCTAGTTTGTAAATTATTACTGTTTCTGTGATTGACCTCCACTGCATTCCATTTGTGAAATGAAACATCAGAAAACATCACCATAACAAACCCCATTGTACACAACTCACATTTGACTTTGACACAGCAAAGAGTGCCAGATCATTTTTTGTTCATGTAATGACATTGACCTTTGAAGTTGAGCAGAGGACATAACTCTCAGGCAATTTATATCAAGATTCTCTGCTTCAGAACTTTGCCCATCCCTCAGGTTTAACTCTCATGTGAAACTCTTGGGGTGACTTTGAATGTCATTAAGAGGATGATTGGTATAATTTATGGCGATATTTGGGGCTAATTTGCCGTGTGTTTGAAAGGCCCATCGGGTCAGTAGAATATCGGGCGGCAGTCAAGGTGACTTTCATATTGTGGTGTCCAACAAGGATGTAGTCTGTGCTTGTATGTTGACTGCCACGCGACATGACAGGTCTCTCTGACAAACTGTTTTCCCGGCTCACAGACCACACCCGTGCCACGAAATTCTACCCCGGGTGTCTTAACCCCCAGTCCTTACCCGGTAATGAAGTGTCACATGAAATATGGCCATCAGGACCTGGCATGACATCTTGCGAGATCTCACCGGGAACTGGACAGTAAGCCCATTATCAGCAAGCCCTAGTTTCGTATTTGGAATCCCAACATAAGGATAGCTTCTCGTTAAAGCCACTGCTTCGTATCTAGAATGCTAAGAAAATCCCTCAATTCCATTTGAATATATTGATCTACAAAAACAAATGAAGTGAGAAAAAAAATATTTGCATATTTTCCCCGAAGTATACATTGTGCATGATATCTATTATCTATTCAAATATGTTTAGTCACAAAACAAGTTATGTTTTAATCAGACTTATGTTTATGTATACTAATCAGGCCTTCTTATACAAACAGGAAACATACCTACGCCAGAGTTAGTTTTTTCCTTTCTCAAAAGCCTTGTATATAATATGCCCATCAAAGGTCTTCTCCAAAAGGAAATCTAGAAAATAAATCTTGACCCCCCATAACCCTGAAAGATGGGTAGAATGGGGGAGATAGCATAATAAATGGCGATGAGGTAAGGGTCTCATCATAATGTGGTCATGTAGAGATGATCTCAGGATTTAGAACCAGAGAGCCATGGACAGCGCTGATCCCTGGATGACTCCAACCAGATAAAACATAACACACACTGGACTCAACATCCAAGACCGGAATAAAAGAGAAAGTTTAAAAAAAACAATTCCTGAAAGTGACAAAAGTAAAATAACTGAATATAACAGACTGTTGTGGGTTTTTGGATTTCAAAATAAAAAATAAAGCACAAATAATTTTCCAGTTTTTGGAAAATGTTAACCTGTCTATGTTAATAATATGTAGCTGTTCTTAGTACAGCAATTACATGTATATCATATTCTGCCAAGTGATCATTTAAGAAGATAGAATTTCTGATTGGATCAGTTTATGGAATATATCATGTTCTCTACCTGATCTGATATAGAAACTGTAATACAAATGGTATATTTTACCTATGTCAACCCTCACATCATAAAGATCACATATTCTTCTGTTGAAACAGCAGTGTCAAGGACCACACTTATAGTTACAGGTTTGTAATACCTGTGGCAATGATCACACACTATCTTTCTTTTAACCTCTTGCCCAATTATATGAACTTGATATTGTTTCTCAGTAAGGCCATAATTGCCTTTTCCCTTGAGCCCAGTATTTCCTGATATTTGTTTGTTACAGAGCACGTGTTTAGTAAATCAATAAATACATTTTCATATCAAGCCTTATAAAGAGTAATTATAAAGAGCACACGTTTGTGTTAACATTTCTTGACGAATATTTTCTTCATTTAAATGTGAACTTTATATTGCGCTTTGATGATGAGCCATCCCTAATATTTAGCCAGCAAGTGTACATTTTGTGTAATCTTGGCCCAGGACAATGGTTATGTGGGACTGGCCATATCAAAAGACAAAGGGATAAGAGATTTCCTGGCAGTTTCTTTTGATTCCTGTTCAAAGCACATTGCTCTGTGACTTGGTCATCTGAGCAGAGAATCAATCTGCACTGTACATCTTTGAGACTTGATTTGAATGATAAAGGATCCCAGCAAAACTCTGCACCGTAAATATAACCAGCTTTGATATATGAATTGTACTTGGCTGCAAATGTTTCCATAAAGGTGGAGATTATTATAAATCTAGATGTATGCCAATGGGGGTAACCTTAGACTGTGGATTGTATATTTTCACAAATAAAAAGATTAATACGCAGGTATACAAGGTGAGATTAATTATAAGATTGTTTTCATAGATTCTCCTCTTTTCTTTGACTGTCACCATCCCTTATGAACCTTTTTTATGCTGTGAGGGTCCATTCTTGAGGGAAGGGGTTGTAATTCAGTCAACCGTTTTCCCTTTTTATGATGAATGGTGAGACGTCAAACTCCACCAGAGGGTGACATGGTTTGCGTGTGCCTCTGGTGGACAGTGTGGTGAGACCTCTGTCATGCTTGCTGCAAGGGTTCGAATCCTGTTTGGGTCATGTTGTATGTATCAAGTGCTAATCTTCTGCTGAGTTTTTTTCCTGATTTTGAAAGGCTAAAATTTATGTCATCATACCAATATGATAATTCAAAAGAAATATCAATTATAAATAACTTTTTTTAATATGGCGTCTGGATAGCAGTCTTTCTGACCAATTGGAGTCAAGTCAAGGATTCTTTTAGATAAATATTTTTATCCAGATATGTCTATTTGAGAATTTTTTTTTCTGAGAGCTTAAAAAAGCTGGACATCGTCGTTGCTGATACTTGTAAGCTTGATTATCATTGCAAACCTGGTACCAGCTTGTTTTCCTTACTTGCTCTTCAGGACTGCACCCGGAGACATCTTGTTCTCAACGTGGGTTTAGCGTTAGTTTAACCAACATACTTCAAACGCGATCAAACTGCAAAGCGAATATATGGAAACGCATGATATCTCACAGAAAATAGTTATAATCTCTAAGCGATACCCTCCTAATTAATTAATAGAAAATATAAAGAATATTTTTCTGCATGGAAAACATCAAAGCGGAAGATTTCTTTTGGGTTTTGTGAAGTGGTCACTGATACATGCGTACAGGTTATAATGATCTTTGGCTTCAAGGATAATGATACCTGTTACGTGCATTTACCTTTGACAGCAAATAGCATGCCAATATCTGCCCCCTTATTAATTTACACTGGAAATAATGACTTGCAAGGACATATATATCGAACCTGCCTAATCATGGAACAAGGAATGCAGCGCCTCTTACGGGTGAAGGCGGAATCTTTGGTCTATGTGCAAAGGATACGCGTTCATTAGTATGCATCAGTGACCTTTTTAACATGATCTAGGCTTTATCGGGTTGCAGCTGGGGTTAGGAATGCTTTGCACCACTGCATATACATGATAATAAAAGAAACCAGATGTTTAAGCAGATAACAGATAAGATCTTACCCGTCTATAAGTGTCCCCAAGGTAGTTTCCTGTCATACTAATGTTAAGGAACAAGAAAGATGAGGAAAATATATACACTTGATTATCATGCAAACATTTTATATATTAGATTCTGAAGGGGTTGATGATTAATTTAGTGGCTTACTGACTCATCGTAGAGACCAACAATTGATTATCATGATGGCATCGGTTGAACTGACTATATGTTGATTATTACTTGATTATATACCTTAATTTCCATGGTTTCTATAATCTATTAGTAAAAAGTTTGGTATATTTCTAATTCTGCTACCATTATTGACATTATTTTTATTTAGACATGCACTTCTGCGAGGTATCTTTTGTCAGCATCATAGCATGTGGAGTACATGTGAGTCATGTGTATGTTTTTTTAAATGAGTTCATTGATTCAGATTTTATTAGTTTGTGTCCATCAACAACCATAAATGTTACACAATGATTACATAAAATGATTTTATGAAAGTAATATTCTCATTTTATCAAATTTATTCATATTTTTTAATATGTCTGACCTGTTTCAACATTTGTACTAAATTGTATATAAGAATGCAATACAAATCCACCAGGTGGCAGGCTGATTAGACTTTTGCAAATAAACAAAATCAATTACACATTTGGTAACAAGTGAACTGAACAATGTCAAAGAATTTTTCCTTGAAATGGACTATTTTTGTATTCAGGAATGATTGATTGATTGATTGATATATTTTATTATACTGACAGGAACATATATATACAGTTACACTTATGGTAAAACTTTTGTATGTAATTTCCCAGCCCCTGAGGACTTTTCTGTCAGTTTAAACTTTTGACTTTATATCACAACATATATACCCACACTGGCTTCTATGGTCATCATGTTTAAGACATTCACCCTAAAACATTCAAGTTAATATACATTGTGTCACTGCGTTTGTTCCATGCATTCTCAACATATATACTTAGTAGTTTCCATTCACACTTCATAATATAGACAAATTTTTCATTTACATTGTAATCCATAAACATATTATTTTTAGCATACACTTTACTATACATATCTTCTCTGTTCTCATCATATAGTTTACAAAGGCAGACAAAATGCATCTCATCCTCCACTTCAGACAGATCACACATTTGACATAAACGATCTTCTTTTCTCTTATTTCTAAATCTGCCAGTCTCAATATGAAGGGGTAACACCCCACACCTAAGCTGAGATAATAAACTCCTTTGTCTTCGAGAAAAACAGTATTTTGCATAGTCTTCAGTAGAATAGTCTTCTTTAAATAAGATATATGTTCTTAGTTTAGGCTTATCATTTAGTGATACTTTCCATTCATTTTTCTTCAAGTCATGATTAGCCCCAGTGAGATGTTCAATATCGCAGATTGTTTTATTCTCGAAACTAACAATGTCATCTACCCTACTGAATATACTCTTCATTTGGGAAGACCAATTATCCTTACATTTTTTATAATCATACTCAAACACTTTCCTGGTAAGTCTCGATTCATCCATCAACAACACACGGTTCCAAAATCTCATCATTTCCTTGTGTCTTCTAACCTGACATGACAACCAACCTGTATCACCCTCTATTGCTAAAATTGGGGTTTTAGCAATAGAGGGTGATACAGGTTGGTTGTAATGAATGGGATGCAGTCAGGTCAGAGAATTAACGTGTGGATCCCCGGGTGTGGACCAAACTGGTTTACCAGCCAACTCCATCTAGCGGCAGATAAATCTGTGCATCCAGTGGGACTGGTTGGGGTCAATGGCCATTTTATTCAATCTAACAGGAATTTCTGCTGGAGTTCAGGAGGTTATTTTTTCTAAATCTGACTTTAAATGAATAATTTGAAATGTTAATACAAACTAATTATATAATAAAGTATTTTCAGCTAAGTGGATATATAAAAAACAAAATTGGATACCCCAACATGCCCTTAAGGGATTCCACCAATCTATTAATAGTCGAGACATACAGAGGGGTTCAACAATCTACTATTAGTTTTATCAGTCAGAAAAATCATGAGAATAAACCAATCAGAGCAGCTTTTAAATAAAAAAACTTTGACCCTGAAGCCCCCATCTGGACTTGGTCTGATTGGAGGTTGGTATAGGCTTTATAATGTGGATACAAATAAAACTTATTCACACTGATTATATTTCATTTTGTTCACTTATGAAAAAAATTAATACCATCATATAACACTCAACTAATATTAGACATTTTGTAAAATATTAAAGACCTCACCATGACCCTCTCACTTACTAATTGACTACAAGTGTCACTATGCAAATGAGTAATGAGACATATGAATCACAATCTGTGCTTGTGATTTCACTCACTGCGTTGCCAATGGTAAAGAGATAAGACATCTTGACTTAATTACACATCAGGACGATGTGGTGATGTCACTGTACCCTAAGATCGATAAAGAAAAGCAAAACCTATTTTCATTTTCCATCTTTTTGTCTTTGTCTATAAATTATATGTACGAATATACATATACTTATGCTTTTGCGGTATACGGACCCAAAACCTGGAATGCCCTGCAATTATCTACGAAAGTGCCATGAGCAGATTTAATCTGAAATAGCGCTATACAAATATATTATTTTTCTTATTATTCTTATTCTTATTCTTATTCTTCTTCTTCTTATTATTATTGTTATTGTTATTATTATTATTGTTATTGTTATTGTTATTGTTGTTGTTGTTGTTGTTGTTGTTATTATTATTATTATTATTATTATTATTATTATTATTATTATTATTATTATTATTATTATTATTATTATTATTATTATTATTATTATTATTATTATTATTATTATTATTATTATTATTATTATTATTATTATTATTATTATTATTATTATTATTATTATTATTATTATTATTATTATTATTATCACATTATTGTCTGTAAGTGAACAGACAATAATGTGAAATGGCAGAGGTGCAAATTCATATAATGCAATGGAGAGGTCTTGACATTGCGAGCAAGGTAAATACAGTTGCATGTGGCTATAAGATACACACATCTTTCAATTGAATATTTATATTCAAAATACCATACCTTTGTCAATAACTGGAGTGGAGACGGACAGACGGACAGACAGATGGACGGACGGACAGACAGACAAACTTTTCCCCATTCTTACAGCTCTGCATCTTCAAAGAAGTCAACAGATCTAAAACCATAGTTTCGTCAATAATTGGAGTAGAAAGATGATTTAACCTGGAGTGAAGTCTTGATATTGCGAGCAAGGTAAACACAGTTGCGTAAGGATATGAGATGCACATTTCATTCAACTGCACTGCACTGCACTGCACTGCACTGCACTGCACTGCACTGCACTGCACTGCACTGCACTGCACTGCACTGCACTGCACTGCACTGCACTGCACTGCACTGCACTGCACTGCACTGCACTGCACTGCACTGCACTGCACTGCACTGCACTGCACTGCACTGCACTGCACTGCACTGCACTGCACTGCACTGCACTGCACTGCACTGCACTGCACTGCACTGCACTGCACTGCACTGCACTGCACTGCACTGCACTGCACTGCACTGCACTGCACTGCACTGCACTATTATCATATCATATTAAAAGATTTACACAATTAAAAATCTCAGAAAAGTCAATTGAACCAGATAGAAAATACAAACACATCATTCTGTTCCTGATTTAAAGCATGGATGCGCATGGGCAGACACTGACATAACTGGTATATGTTATGTTACATTATTCAAGGTTATCCAGTCAGTGTCTGAAATTAAAGGGTTATTGTTGATGCAATCTATTCATTTTCCCTGTAACTATGATACTATTAGTGGAATAATATATTTAGCGGTAAGTCTGTTCTTAAAGCTTCACTGACATCATAGTTCCTAATTAATACTGAATATATGCAATTTCCCTTGTACAAAAATACATTTTTACAATATTTACAGTTTCACTGTAAACAATATAAGTATTTGAAGAAATTAGTTTCATGAAAAAACACGCTGTGAGTCCTGATAGTCCTTCACCCTTCAAAACAGGACTTCTCTATCGTATCAGCCCCTGCCACCAATGATGCGAAGGTGTGCACATGGTCGGCCGCAAGTCATGACTATTTTATTTAACATGCTCATGCACTATAACCACAGTCATGTCAATGTATAGTGAAAATTAAACACTGTGATTGAGCGTGTCACATTATAAATTGTTATAATGTTGACCAGACATGCTTCATAATGGCACACACTCATTACGAGAAGTAATTCAACAAAATACTGAGCTGGGATTGGCCCAGCCAATCCATGCATTAAGTATGAATAGCATATATTCGGTGCATGTGTATAACCCCCCCCCCCCCCCCCCATTGATGCTTGATATATCGCCTAGCGTCTCGATATCAGACATTCATTCATGGGACAATGTGCCACAGCAAGTGAGAAAAAAAAGATTTGTATGCAATTGCCTTTTTGAAAATGATCTTTATATTTCTCCATCCCCCAAATATCAAATGGCCATGCCGTAAATCTCGCCAAATGTCGTCTGCTGAAGATACGTTTGATTATGAAAATTTAATGTGATGTAGGTGATCTTTGTTTCCGAGCAGATTTGTGAACTGCTAAAAGAAGAATATGTGCATGGTTCGGAGCGCCGTCGTCCCAAACTTGCTATGTGAGAGCGTTTATCAAATGCGGCTTCATTTACGTAAATCTACGTGAGAGTACGAATCGAATGCATCATAGAATGACATGTTCACAGAAATCTCTGACGTATACGCACCAGCCCTAGTTGTCTCTAATCACTGTATATGCAATTTGTTATAATATAGTCTACATATATTTACATATATTTATTATTGCTATTAGAGTTGCATACAAAAAATGTAGCCAGTTTCAACAGTCCATGTACACGCTGATGTATAATAAATCATATCAGGTTGCGTGTCCTCAATAGGCGCATTTTTACCTGTTTATTATAAATAAAATTACAATCTTCAAAATTATACCTAATACCTTCGAGTAATTATGTACTCCAAGCCTGAGAGCAATAATTATATTGCTCTCAGTCCAAGCTAATCCCATATATGGATATCAAAACTCAAAGTCAAACCACATTAGAATAAAGAATATATAGAATAAAGAATATATATATATATATATATATTAATATATATAGTATGTGTGTGTGTGTGTGTGTGTGTGAACTTGTCATGAACTCGCAGGTTGCCTGCCCCTCAAGAATGTTTTGTGATTCAGCCAGCATTGGTGTGATCCAAACATTCACGAGATCTCGGCAACATCACGCACTCTGCGTGAGTAGGAAAACACAGATTTACATCAATCAACATGCGTCCCGTGATTCAAATAAAACAAATTTGCTGTTGACGATGAAGGATATATCATATGGAAAGGTTTCACTTCAACGATAGCTCACCCATGGCGAGTTTGCGTCACATCAATTCTAATTTTATTTAGTTTATGTCCCTGCATCTCAGGGTGGCCCTGTTTAAACATGCTCTGTCAACAAACATGTAGTTTTTACAAAAATCGAGCGGCTGCTAAGAATACTCCAAGATTATTCAACAAACGTCTTGTAAACGAGGAGCCATTCACAAGAAATGTTTCATTTTATCAGATTTCAATTTTTATCTCAAAATATCTATAGTCTGCTTCGCAGTAAGGAATATTGCAATTGTCAGCCGAGTACTCACCATTCCGAGGATATAACTGCTTCCCAGTTTGATTAGTCATGTCTAAATGACACCTTCTGTGGTCTAAATGACACCTTCTGTGGTCTAAATGACACCTTCTGTTGTCTACATGACACCTTCTGTGGTCTAAATGACACCACACCTTGTCTAAAAGGAACTGGTCCTTGCATAAATGACACCATCCCAAGTCTAAATGACACCATCCCAAGTCTAAATGACACCATCTCAAGTCTAAATGACACCGTCTCAAGTCTAAATGACGCCATCTCAAGTCTAAATGACGCCATCTCAAGTCTAAATGACGCCATCTCAAGTCTAGATGACACCATCTCAAGTCTAAATGACACCATCCCAAGTCTAAATGACGCCATCCCAAGTCTAAATGACGCCATCCCAAGTCTAAATGACACAATCTCAAGTCTAAATGACGCCATCTCAAGTCTAAATGACGCCTTCTCAAGTCTAAATGACGCCATCCCAAGTCTAAATGACGCCATCTCAAGTCTAGATGACACCATCTCAAGTCTAGATGACACCATCTCAAGTCTAAGTGACGCCATCTCAAGTCTAAATGACGCCATCTCAAGTCTAAATGACGCCATCTCAAGTCTAAATGACGCCATCTCAAGTCTAAATGACACCATCTCAAGTCTAGATGACGCCATCCCAAGTCTAGATGACGCCATCTCAAGTCTAAATGACGCCATCTCAAGTCTAAATGACGCCATCTCAAGTCTAAATGACACCATCTCAAGTCTAAATGACGCCATCTCAAGTCTAAATGACACAATCTCAAGTCTAAATGATGCCATCTCAAGTCTAAATGACACCATCTCAAGTCTAGATGACGCCATCTCAAGTCTAAATGACGCCATCTCAAGTCTAATTGACGCCATCTCAAGTCTAAATGACGCCATCTCAAGTCTAAATGACGCCATCTCAAGTCTAAATGACACCATCTCAAGTCTAAATGACGCCATCTCAAGTCTAAATGACACAATCTCAAGTCTAAATGATGCCATCTCAAGTCTAAATGACACCATCTCAAGTCTAAATGATGCCATCCCAAGTCTAGATGACGCCATCTCAAGTCTAAATGACGCCATCCCAAGTCTAAATGACACCATCCCAAGTCTAGATGACGCCATCTCAAGTCTAAATGACGTCATCTCAAGTCTAGATGACACCTTCTCCGGTCTAGATGACGCCATCTCAAGTCTAAATGACGCCATCTCAAGTCTAAATGATGCCATCTCAAGTCTAAATGACGCCATCTCAAGTCTAAATGACGCCATCTCAAGTCTAAATGACGCCATCTCAAGTCTAGATGACACCATCTCAAGTCTAAATGACACCATCTCAAGTCTAGATGACACCATCTCAAGTCTAAATGACGCCATCTCAAGTCTAAATGATGCCATCTCAAGTCTAAATGACGCCATCTCAAGTCTAAATGACGCCATCCCAAGTCTAAATGACACAATCTCAAGTCTAGATGACACCTTCTCCGGTCTAGATGACGCCATCTCAAGTCTAAATGACGCCATCTCAAGTCTAAATGACGCCATCTCAAGTCTAAATGACACAATCTCAAGTCTAAATGACGCCATCTCAAGTCTAGATGACACCTTCTCCGGTCTAGATGACGCCATCTCAAGTCTAAATGACGCCATCTCAGGTCTTAATGACGCCATCTCAAGTCTAAATGACGCCATCTCAAGTCTAAATGATGCCATCTCAAGTCTAAACGACGCCATCTCAAGTCTAAATGACGCCATCCCAAGTCTAAATGACACAATCTCAAGTCTAGATGACACCTTCTCCGGTCTAGATGACGCCATCTCAAGTCTAAATGACGCCATCTCAAGTCTAAATGACGCCATCTCAAGTCTTAATGACACCATCTCAAGTCTAAATGACGCCATCTCAGGTCTAAATGACACCATCTCAAGTCTAAATGACGCCATCTCAGGTCTAAATGACGCCATCTCAAGTCTAGATGACACCTTCTCCAGTCTAAATGACGCAATCTCAAGTCTAGATGACACCTTCTCCGGTCTGAGTTAGAAATCACAATTTCTGTTTCCCATCTTTGATCTTTACATCAAATCTCTGATGAAAAATCTCACGTGTATATTCACTCATCTCAATATTACCTGTTCTAGATGACACCACCTTTATCTTTCATATCACAATCTACATTGCTGCATCCTTTGATAATAACTATCATCTCTTTATCTTTGACTCTAGCCACCTCTGATCTTAGCGTCAGCAAATCTGGTCTGCTTCTGAGCTGTAGTGCCAATTCCACCCATCTCGTACTTTCTGGTAATCGTATTATGAACACGCACTTTTGTTTATTTTAAAGGAAAACCATAAAGCTTGGATTGCAGTGTCCCTGAAGTGCAAAGCAGCACTTCTTTTATCTTTGAAAGAAAGTCCTGGGAAACAATGACAGTATCTGTGGATGGTGGGTGGGCTGAGCTGTGCTGCTGAGCGCAGATAAGCCTCCCCCACACCCAGGCCAAGCTCCACCAGGTACCACTGATAGCAGCACACCACACTATGCCAGCAAAACACAAAACAAAACATTTAAGAATAACCACAAATCACGGCTTAGAAAGTACTGTAGAACAGATGAGGTGAACCAAGTCACCAAGTCTCTCTGCTTTTCAGTTTGTGTTGAGGACATACATTGCCATTTCTTTTCTTGGTTTCCCTGCATGATATAAATGTTTATATCCCAACCTTTGCAATCAAATGCTATACCCATCATATTTCCCTTACATAATTTTTTGTGCCATTTGATAGTGGATGAGCCTTCTGCTAAAATCCAAATCATCCATTGGACACTTTGTCAACAAACTTTGTTTAGCTGACCGGTGATCGAGTGCAAACAACTGCTAAATAAAGTTTTGCTAACTACAGAGCACCTTTAGATTGGGACAATGGAGTGATTTGGCTTACAGAGCTATGTTTGTCCATTACTATTTGTCCATTGGTACAGAATTAACCCCCTGACAGACCAGAATAAAAGTCTCATGTTAATATACATATGGTCACCTGGTGGTCAAAAGAATACAGCCAATACTTGGCACTTTTAGGAAAACACAATAACCATGGTTGGTGTATTTTGGTTGATTTTAATGAGATAGCTTGCTTCTATTACAGTTTCGTGGTCACACATCATTTAAGCATACCCCAAACCTCTGTAAAATTGTAATTGTCTATGACCTCTGTGATTTCATGAATACTTTAAACATATATGAACATAACTCAGGCTAAATGATGTTTGAAACATAGAGCAGATCATATTTGTTGAAAATCCTTAGACTATGATCAACTACATGTTGTCCTTTAGACTATAATCAACTATACCATTATTAGACTATAATCAACTATACCATTATTAGACTATAATCAACTATACCATTATTAGACTATAATCAACTATACCATTATTAGACTATAATCAACTATACCATTATTAGACTATAATCAATTATACCATTATTAGATTATAATCAACTATACCATTATTAGATTATAATCAAATTTATTGTCCTAGGACTAAAATCAACCTTATTGTCCAAGGACTTTAATCAACCTTATTGTCCAAGGACTTTAATCAACCTTATTGTCCTAGGACTAAAATCAACCTTATTGTCCAAGGACTTTAATCAACCTTATTGTCCAAGGACTTTAATCAACCTTACCGTTATTAGACTATAATCAACTTTATTGTCCTAGGATTGTCATCAACTTTATTGTTCTTGGACTATAATCAACTTTAAAATTATTAGTCTATAATCAACTTTCTTGTCCTAGAACTATAATGAACTATATCATTCAAATATATTGCCCTAAGACTTTTAACAACTACATAATTCCTCGGGGACTAGTATTAAGCATATTATTCTAAGACTATTATCGAATATATAGTTTTGAGAATCAACTATATTGTCCTCAGACTATAATCAACTATGTCGTCCATTAAATCATCCTGAAAATATTGTGACCTATATCGTTCTTAGTCTATAATTAGCTATTCATGTTTGTAGTTTGAAACAAATATATGAAATAAAGGAAACAACGACTCGATTGTAGGTTTAGTCCATTTTATTGTTAGATATAATTATGATGGATTTAGTCATGTTATATATTTAGTGCTGTGCATAAACATTTACAGTATAAATAATCGAGCATTACATTTTGATTTCACCAATGGAATGAGGATGCCGATAACAGTTGTCACATTCAGTTGTTTCTTACCTTCATGGAATATTCTGATATCTATTTTTACCGTTCCATCTTAACTCAAAGTATTCGGTATTTTAGACAGGACACATTTAATTCAAGAAGCTTTAACGATATATTTATTCATCAGTCACATCTCATGCCAAATGTGACACAATTTACAGTACTCGATGTTTAAGTCAGAAAATTCCCTTACTAATGAGCTACATTTATTCTATTTAGGGAGCAATCTTCACTAAAAATAACATTAATGTCCAATAACCTTCTTTATTCCTTTTGACAATTTGCAAATGAGGTCAAGTTTATAACAATTATTTTAAAAGATCTTTACAAAAACAAAACTTTTTGTATTTCCTTTTATCAACACAATGAGATTGATGTCCAAACCTATTAATTCTGCTTGTATCTCCTAACACCTCATATTTATCAGTATCTTTATCATGTTTTACAACAGCTTCAAAGTTGCCTCCACTGGGAGATGCCATAACAGACACAAGTAGATTTTCATTATTCTCATTAACACCTTTGTATTGCTTGACGTATAATTGAACATATTGTATCTCAGCTAATGACAAAAGGGAACAGTTTTGTTGCACAGGTTTCAATATGTTGTTTAGATGATGTATGAGTGCCTGACCAGCAGTATGAAATCGTGGATCAAAAGAATACAGTGTGGACTTGACATCACAGTTGCACCAATGCTGAGAGATCCCCGCATCTTCACAGTTCCTCTCTCCAGGAATACGCTTAAATAAACTGATACCTCTATTCAATATACTGCCATTTCCGGGGTCAGTCCCGTCCAGGCTAATCAGGTCCTTAAGAGTCTCATGAACATCAAAGTAGGTCACGAGACGCTTTTTGTTAAACAGCAAATTGGCATAATGTTTTGGATACCGATATTTAAACCATTTTGGTAGAACAATATAATGCATTGGCATATTATCTTCATAAAGTCCTACTGAGGACTCTCTTAGAGGACCAAATCTCATCCCATGATCACCAAAGAAAATCATCACAGTATTTTCCATCAAATTAGATGCATGAATATTTTGCAGGAATCTTAAGTATTCGTGTTTAATTCCACTTATATCATTTGGATGATTGTGGGTTTCCCGTGTAAGGAATGCTAGTGCAAAATATTTGTTATTTTGGTACATTTTGACATAATCTGTCAGCCAATCTAATATCATTTTGCTTATAGTTTTATCCCATACACATTCATACCAAGATTTGAGTTGAGTGTTCTCCGGATGTTCCGCCGCCAGCATAAATGGTCGCAGATAATAATCAAAAGGTTGACGTATAAAACCCGGAGAGAAATAGTTGAAAATTTGAACGCTTGGCGCATCCTCAGCCTTTAGCGTTGAGTAATCCTTTTTAATGAGATCCTTCCAAATAAATTTATAATTGTCAAAAGGTACTGAATCATTCCATGACAACTCTTCAAGAAAGTGTCCGGTGAACATTGGCATTAGATTTGGCAAGGTGTTATCAGCCACCTTATTAAATCCTTCAAGCTCTATTCCACCCATTCTAGTGGTAATGAACTCGTGAATATCCTTGCAATGCCTGTGAAAGTTCAATCTTGACATTGAGTCAATACCGACCAGGAGAAAACTCAGCTGATTTTTGGCGTTATTTCTTTGACTTTTATCGTATATTTTTTTCTTAACGATCTGAGCGTGGTAATTCCTGTAGATAATTTGTTCGGTTTTGTTGAAACACGACACTTCTATGAACTCCTCTTTTACTTCAATATTCCTATTGAAAGTAATGATTTTTCCATAATTCACCTTTTGGTCATTATCCTCCGGCCTGTGAATAGCCCTGTATTCACAATAATGAACCAAATCAGCATGCCTTGCATTTAAAATTAATACTCCTTTTTTCAGAGAGGTCAGGAATTTATATTTCTTTTTATAGCATTTTTCCCTTCTATATACTTCGAAAATATTTTTGATATGTGTGTTCATGGGATCAATATTTGTTATTTTACATCCCGTTGTATTTATAAGGAGTGCTTTCCGATGGATATTTCCAATAACCTGATTATCATTTAACACTATTTTTGGCTTTGCTCTTTTTAAATGGTATACGAAAGATACGATGCATACACATAATAAAATTACCCACTTTTTAGATCTCATGTTAAACTGTTAATAATAAAAAATGATGTGGATATATTTTAGTAACTTAATCAAGTTATATTATGTGAATGTTTACCTCCAAATATATAAATTACAACTATTTAGTCACATGAGATTTGCCGTATTTAGTCCACTCAATTAATTCAGTACTCCATTGTCTTCATCAAGCTACTGCAAAATAAAGAAAATGGGTTGTTCATTAATGATAATTACAATATCAATTACTATTACATATTGATTAAGGAATGTATTACGTGAATATTGTTGCTGAGTAGCATTTGTGATGAATTTTATTACTTCACCCCATGACAGTGATCTATGCAAATTTATAGATTCAACCTAAACTGTGAATAGACACATCTTAGCAACTAAGCCACATCTTAGCAACTAAGCCACATCTTAGCAACTCAGCCACATCTTAGCAACTCAGCCACATCTTAACAATTCAGCCACATCTTAGCAACTAAGTCACATCTTAGCAACTAAGTCACATCTTAGCAACTAAGCCACATCTTAGCAACTAAGCCACATCTTAGCAACTCAGCCACATCTTAGCAACTAAGCCACATCTTAGCAACTCAGCCACATCTTAACAATTCAGCCACATCTTAGCAACTAAGTCACATCTTAGCAACTAAGCCACATCTTAGTAACTCAGCCACATCTTAGCAACTCAGCCACATCTTAGCAACTAAGCCACACCTTAGCAACTTAGCCACACCTTAGCAACTAAGCCACATCTTACCAACGAAGCCACATCTTAGCAACTAAGCCACATCTTAGCAACTAAGCCACATCTTAGCAACTAAGCCACATCTTAGCAACTAAGCCACACCTTAGCAACTAAGCCACATCTTACCAACTAAGTCACATCTTACCAACTAAGTCACATCATAACAATTACAACTAAAGGGGCACAAGGCATCGTCGAGTAGCAAATATATATGAATATATGTAACTTACCTTTTTATTTTCTTCAGGAAAAATAGTTTCTTACCCAATTCTGATTGTTTTCCTTCCAATACAACTCTCAATAACTAATAATCTTTAAACCATTCAAGAAGTTGACTTTTAATTCATATCACTCCAATTTACAAATAGCATAGTGTAAAACTCTATCAAATACTTTGCTAATATCTCAAAATATAATCCTCACTTCTTTTTTTAAAAAGTAATTCACACATGAAATGATATAAATCCAAAACTTTTACAGACTGACGATTTCTAAGTATCACCCAATGAAAAGCCGTGAACCCAGTGACAAGTATTGAAACAAGAGTGTATTCTAATAAGACATGACAATTCTTTTCGTGAACTACTGTGAACACAAAGATGGTCTAAAAAACATCTTATACAAGAGGTCTACTTATTTGTCTACGGACTCTTAAGATCAGAACCATGTTCTGGCTTATAATTCTAACAACACAACATTCATGGTTAGATAACCTTGAGCAATAGGGGTTAATGGAAGAAATCAATTAATAGATCAATGAACTATGAATAGACCCTGATTGTTTTTGTCATAATGTTATCTCCAACCTAAATAGGGAGTATTACTTTTGAATTCATATTTGTTTTTAATCTTACCAAATATTTCTAACTTTCATTCAAAGCACAAATATTACATGTTGAAGAATTATTATTTTGGTAGGGAGCCACAATAATCAAAATCTTAAATGAACTATTAAAAAGTACATTTCTCCAATCTGAAATTGTATAATTGTATAAGATATTTAAGTAAAAAATGAAAATGATTTATAAATGGTCAATGGTTAAAATCGCCTATTCAATAACCTAAATTTAGTGTCGGAAATGTTGTTTGCATAATTGAGAATATCTACCCTGATCTGTATCACTCCTTAGTCAATGCCCAAAGATAATCCGAGGTGACACTGAGTAGACGAAGAACTGAACCGAGAACCTATACCAGCCGATACTATGGAATAGCTTACCATTTCAATTCTAGCATTTATTTGTTGTAAGTGGCCTCCAAGAATGTTAAAAAAATATCAATATAATGGCAAACAGTCTCATTTCTACTACACTTATTTACCTGTATACACTAGGGGCACAGCATGCGATTTGCTTTGACATTTTGCCTTATAAATGTGATAAATATCTTGATATACAATAGACGTAGAACCACCACATTCCTCAACGGGGTTAAATCAATGTTTTCCTCAAAATGGTTTCACATTGGCACTAGTTTGTGACGAACCTGTTCAACGAACCGTGATTAACAGAAAAAAAAACCTTTGGAAGAGTAGACATATCAACCTCAACGTTTTCTTCCTGTTTTTAATATATATTTCCCTGATGTAATAGTACTCCCAACCTTTGAAAGAGTAGACATATCAACCTCAACGTTTTCTTCCTGTTTTTAATATATATTTCCCTGATGTAATAGTACTCCCAACAATAATAGTACTCCCAACAAAATATTCAAATTAACAAGATATCTTACCACACAACATATTCTCCATGCATACGTCCTATAGTGACGAGGCACTAAAGTGACGAGGGTCAAATGGGCAGGCACGTCCATATGAGACGTGCTGACGTAGGCCCCCATCGTAGTAGGCTATATATCATGTAATGTCTGGTCACGTTTTTTAATGAACTTTTTTTCTTTAGTCCTTTAATTAATAAGACTTGACCTATGGTTCTAATTTTCCCGACAATCATCTAGCAGTAGGCTACTGTAAACTGTATTTTTTTCTGAACAATGATGAATGGGCCATGATATACAATCATGTAACTGAGGTGTCATAGAGAGGTGTGAAATACCATGAATATTAAGCTGTTAGCAATATCTCAGTAGGCTCTGTATAAAAGCTGTCAGCGCTGATATTACATGTATAGATGTATAGTAGTGTACAACAGTTCTGAACTCCCTGATATAGGCTAATTGATGACGGTTTAATTTGTTCTGGTGTACTCGTCCACATGCGACGAATGTTGCCTCCCAGTACGTCAATTATTGACGTGATTAGGCAGTACATGCTCCTCACACTGTTGACGAATTGATAGGAGAATGCACTATACCACAATAATTGACATTCGCCAACCTTCACTGTGCCTGCCTTCAAACACTAAACAGGTGAATGTCAAACACTGCTCGTCCTTCATCCAACAAGCTGTGTTCATCCATGTATATATCCCAGAGACACCAGAAATAGGATCAATCCAAATATACACCCAGACACCAAAAATAGGATCAATCGAAATATACACTCAGAGACACCAGGAATAGGATCAATACAAATATACACACAGAGACACCAGGAATAGGATCAATACAAATATACACCTAGAGAAACCAGGAATAGGATCAATCCAAATATACACCCAGAGATATTAGAAATAAGATCAATACAAATATACACCCAGAGACACCAGGAATAGGATCAAAACAAATATACAACCATGGAGAGAAACCAGGAATAGGATCAATCGAAATATACACCCAGAGACACCAGGAATAGGATCAATCAAATTATACACCCACAGATACTAGACATAGGCTCAATCGAAATATACGCTTAGAGACACCAGGATTAATCCAAATATACAACCATGGAGAGAAACCAGGAATAGGATCAATCCAAATATACACTCAGAGACACCAGGAATAGGATCAATACAAATATACACCCGGAGATACAAGGAATAGGATCAATCGAAATATACACTCAGAGACACCAGGAATAGGATCAATCCAAATATACACCCAGAGACACCAGGAATAGGATCAATCCAAATATACACCCAGAGACACCAGGAATAGGATTAATCAAAATATACAACCATGGAGAGACACCAGGAATAGGATCAATCCAAATATACACCCGGAGACACAAGGAATAGGATCAATCCAAATATACACCCAGAGACACCAGGAATAGGATCAAAACAAATATACAACCATGGAGAGAAACCAGGAATAGGATCAATCCAAATATAGACTCAGAGACACCAGGAATAGGATCAATCCAAATATACATTCAGAGACACCAGGAATAGGATCAATAGAAACATACACCCAGAGACACCAGGAATAGGATCAATCCAAATATACAACCATGGAGAGAAACCAGGAATAGGATCAATCCAAATATACACTCAGAGACACCAGGAATAGGATCAATACAAATATACACCCGGAGACACAAGGAATAGGATCAATCGAAATATACACCCAGAGACACCAGGAATAGGATCAATCCAAATATACATCCAGAGACATCAGGAATAGGATAAATCCAAATATACACCCAGAGACACCAGGAATAAGATTAATCAAAATATACAACCATGGAGAGACACCAGGAATAGGATCAATACAAATATACACCCGGAGACACAAGGAATAGGATCAATCCAAATATACATTCAGAGACACCAGGAATAGGATCAATCCAAATATACAACCAAGGAGAGAAACCAGGAATAGGATCAATCCAAATATACACTCAGAGACACCAGGAATAGGATCAATCCAAATATACACCCGGAGACACAAGGAATAGGATCAATCGAAATATACACTCAGAGACACCAGGAATAGGATCAATCCAAATATACACTCAGAGACACCAGGAATAGGATCAATACAAATATACACCGAGAGACACCAGGAATAGGATCAATACAAATATACAACCATGGAGAGAAACCAGGAATAGGATCAATCCAAATATACACCCAGAGAAACCAGGAATAGGATCAATCCAAATATACACCCAGAGATACTAGAAATAAGATCAATACAAATATACACCCAGAGACACCAGGAATAGGATCAAAACAAATATACAACCATGGAGAGAAACCAGGAATAGGATCAATCCAAATATACACTCAGAGACACCAGGAACAGGATCAATCCAAATATACACCCGGAGACACAAGGAATAGGATCAATCGAAATAAACACTCAGAGACACCAGGAATAGGATCAATAGAAACATACATCCAGAGACACCAGGAATAGGATCAATCCAAATATACACCCAGAGACATCAGGAATAGGATCAATCCAAATATACACCCAGAGACACCAGGAATAGGATCAATCAAATTTACAACCATGGAGAGAAACCAGGAATAGGATCAATCCAAATATACACTCAGAGACACCAGGAATAGGATCAATAGAAACATACACCCAGAGACACCAGGAATAGGATCAATCCAAATATACACCCAGAGATACTAGAAATAAGATCAATACAAATATACACCCAGAGACACCAGGAATAGGATCAAAACAAATATACAACCATGGAGAGAAACCAGGAATAGGATCAATCGAAATATACACTCAGAGACACCAGGAATAGGATCAATCCAAATAAACACCCAGAGACACCAGGAATAGGATCAATCCAAATATACACCAAGAGACACCAGGAATAGGATTAATCAAAATATACAACCATGGAGAGACACCAGGAATAGGATCAATCCAAATATACACTCAGAGACACCAGGAATAGGATAAATCCAAATATACACCCGGCCACACAAGAAATAGGATCAATCCAAATATACATTCAGAGACACCAGGAATAGGATCAATCCAAATATACAACCATGGAGAGAAACCAGGAATAGGATCAATCCAAATATACACCCAGAGACACCAGGAATAGGATTAATCAAAATATACAACCATGGAGAGACACCAGGAATAGGATCAATCCAAATATACACCCGGAGACACAAGGAATAGGATCAATCCAAATATACATTCAGAGACACCAGGAATAGGATCAATCCAAATATACAACCATGGAGAGAAACCAGGAATAGGATCAATCCAAATATAGACTCAGAGACACCAGGAATAGGATCAATCCAAATATACACCCGGAGACACAAGGAATAGGATCAATCCAAATATACATTCAGAGACACCAGGAATAGGATCAATCCAAATATACAACCATGGAGAGAAACCAGGAATAGGATCAATCCAAATATACACTCAGAGACACCAGGAATAGGATCAATCCAAATATACACCCGGAGACACAAGGAATAGGATCAATCGAAATATACACTCAGAGACACCAGGAATAGGATCAATCCAAATATACACTCAGAGACACCAGGAATAGGATCAATCCAAATATACACCGAGAGACACCAGGAATAGGATCAATACAAATATACAACCATGGAGAGAAACCAGGAATAGGATCAATCCAAATATACACCCAGAGATACTAGAAATAAGATCAATACATATATACACCCAGAGACACCAGGAATAGGATCAAAACAAATATACAACCATGGAGAGAAACCAGGAATAGGATCAATCCAAATATACACCCAGAGACACCAGGAATAGGATCAATACAAATATACACTCAGAGACACCAGAAACAGGATAAATCCAAATATACACCCGGAGACACAAGGAATAGGATCAATCGAAATATACACTCAGAGACACCAGGAATAGGATCAATAGAAACATACATCCAGAGACACCAGGAATAGGATCAATCCAAATATACACCCAGAGACACCAGGAACAGGATCAATCCAAATATACACCCGGAGACACAAGGAATAGGATCAATCGAAATATACACTCAGAGACACCAGGAACAGGATCAATCCAAATATACACCCGGAGACACAAGGAATAGGATCAATCGAAATATACACTCAGAGACACCAGGAATAGGATCAATAGAAACATACATCCAGAGACACCAGGAATAGGATCAATCCAAATATACACCCAGAGACACCAGGAATAGGATCAATACAAATATACAACCATGGAGAGAAACCAGGAATAGGATCAATCCAAATATACACTCAGAGACACCAGGAATAGGATCAATAGAAACATACACCCAGAGACACCAGGAATAGGATCAATCCAAATATACACCCAGAGATACTAGAAATAAGATCAATACAAATATACACCCAGAGACACCAGGAATAGGATCAAAACAAATATACAACAATGGAGAGAAACCAGGAATAGGATCAATCCAAATATACACCCAGAGACACCAGGAATAGGATCAATCGAAATATACATCCAGACACACCAGAAATAGGATCAAATCAAATTGTACACCCAGAGATACTAGACATAGGATCAATCGAAATATACATTCAGAGACACCAGGAATAGGATTAATCCAAATATACACTCAGAGACACCAGGAATAGGATCAATCCAAATATACATTCAGAGACACGAGGAATAGGATCAATCCAAATATACACCCAGAGACACCAGGAATAGGATCAATACAAATATACACCCAGAGACACCAGAAATAAGATCAATTCAAATATACACCCAGAGACACCAGGAATAGGATCAATACAAATATACACCCAGAGACACCAGGAATAGGATCAATCAAATTATACACCCAGAGATACTAGAAATAGGATCAATCGAAATATACACTCAGATACACCAGGAATAGGATTAATCCAAATATACACTCAGAGACACCAGAAATAGGATCAATGCAAATATACATCCAGAGACACCAGGAATAGGATCAATCCAAATATACACCCAGAGACACCAGGAATAGGATCAATCGAAATATACACCCAGACACACCAGAAATAGGATCAATCAAATTGTACACCCAGAGATACTAGACATAGGATCAATCGAAATATACATTCAGAGACACCAGGAATAGGATTAATCCAAATATACACTCAGAGACACCAGGAATAGGATCAATCCAAATATACACTCAGAGACACCAGGAATAGGATCAATAGAAACATACATCCAGAGACACCAGGAATAGGATCAATCGAAATATAGACTCAGAGACACCAGGAATAGGATCAATACAAATATACACACAGAGACACCAGGAATAGGATCAATACAAATATTCACCTAGAGAAACCAGGAATAGGATCAATCCAAATATACACCCAGAGATATTAGAAATAAGATCAATACAAATATACACCCAGAGACACCAGGAATAAGATCAAAACAAATATACAACCATGGAGAGAAACCAGGAATAGGATCAATCGAAATATACACCCAGAGACACCAGGAATAGGATCAATACAAATATACACACAGAGACACCAGGAATAGGATCAATACAAATATACACCTAGAGAAACCAGGAATAGGATCAATCCAAATATACACCCAGAGATATTAGAAATAAGATCAATACAAATATACACCCAGAGACACCAGGAATAAGATCAAAACAAATATACAACCATGGAGAGAAACCAGGAATAGGATCAATCGAAATATACACCCAGAGACACCAGGAATAGGATCAATCAAATTATACACCCAGAGATACTAGACATAGGATCAATCGAAATATACATTCAGAGACACCAGGAATAGGATTAATCCAAATATATACTCAGAGACACCAGGAATAGGATCAATCCAAATATACACTCAGAGACACAAGGAATAGGATCAATCGAAATATACACTCAGAGACACCAGGAATAGGATCAATCCAAATATACAACCATGGAGAGAAACCAGGAATAGGATCAATCCAAATATACACTCAGAGACACCAGGAATAGGATCAATACAAATATACACCCGGAGACACAAGGAACAGGATCAATCGAAATATACACTCAGATACACCAGGATTAGGATCAATCCAAATATACACCCAGAGACACCAGGAATAGGATCAATCCAAATATACACCCAGAGACACCAGGAATAGGATTAATCAAAATATACAACCATGGAGAGACACCAGGAATAGGATCAATCCAAATATACACCCGGAGACACAAGGAATAGGATCAATCCAAATATACATTCAGAGACACCAGGAATAGGATCAATCCAAATATACAACCATGGAGAGAAACCAGGAATAGGATCAATCCAAATATAGACTCAGAGACACCAGGAATAGGATCAATCCAAATATACACCCGGAGACACAAGGAATAGGATCAATCCAAATATACATTCAGAGACACCAGGAATAGGATCAATCCAAATATACAATTATGGAGAGAAACCAGGAATAGGATCAATCCAAATATACACTCAGAGACACCAGGAATAGGATCAATCCAAATATACACCCGGAGACACAAGGAATAGGATCAATCGAAATATACACTCAGAGACACCAGGAATAGGATCAATCCAAATATACACTCAGAGACACCAGGAATAGGATCAATACAAATATACACCGAGAGACACCAGGAATAGGATCAATACAAATATACAACCATGGAGAGAAACCAGGAATAGGATCAATCCAAATATACACCCAGAGATACTAGAAATAAGATCAATACAAATATACACCCAGAGACACCAGGAATAGGATCAAAACAAATATACAACAATGGAGAGAAACCAGGAATAGGATCAATCCAAATATACACTCAGAGACACCAGGAACAGGATCAATCCAAATATACACCCGGAGACACAAGGAATAGGATCGATCGAAATATACACTCAGAGACACCAGGAATAGGATCAATAGAAACATACATCCAGAGACACCAGGAATAGGATCAATCCAAATATACACCGAGAGACACCAGGAATAGGATCAATCCAAATATACACCCAGAGACACCAGGAATAGGATCAATCCAAATATACAACCATGGAGAGAAACCAGGAATAGGATCAATCCAAATATACACTCAGAGACACCAGGAATAGGATCAATAGAAACATACACCCAGTGACACCAGGAATAGGATCAATCCAAATATACAACCATGGAGAGAAACCAGGAATAGGATCAATCCAAATATACAACCATGGAGAGACACCAGGAATAGGATCAATCGAAATATACACCCAGACACACCAGAAATAGGATCAAATCAAATTGTACACCCAGAGATACTAGACATAGGATCAATCGAAATATACATTCAGAGACACCAGGAATAGGATTAATCCAAATATACACTCAGAGACACCAGGAATAGGATCAATCCAAATATACACCCAGAGACACCAGGAATAGGATCAATACAAATATACACCCAGAGACACCAGAAATAAGATCAATTCAAATATACACCCAGAGACACCAGGAATAGGATCAATACAAATATAGACTCAGAGACACCAGGAATAGGATCAATCCAAATATACACCCGGAGACACAGGAAATAAGATCAATTCAAATATACACCCAGAGACACCAGGAATAGGATCAATACAAATATACACCCAGAGACACCAGGAATAGGATCAATCAAATTATACACCCAGAGATACTAGAAATAGGATCAATCGAAATATACACTCAGATACACCAGGAATAGGATTAATCCAAATATACACTCAGAGACACCAGAAATAGGATCAATACAAATATACATCCAGAGACACCAGGAATAGGATCAATCCAAATATACACCCAGAGACACCAGGAATAGGATCAATCGAAATATACACCCAGACACACCAGAAATAGGATCAATCAAATTGTACACCCAGAGATACTAGACATAGGATCAATCGAAATATACATTCAGAGACACCAGGAATAGGATTAATCCAAATATATACTCAGAGACACCAGGAATAGGATCAATCCAAATATACACTCAGAGACACCAGGAATAGGATCAATAGAAACATACATCCAGAGACACCAGGAATAGGATCAATCGAAATATACACCCAGAGACACCAGGAATAGGATCAATACAAATATACATTCAGAGACACCAGGAATAGGATCAATCCAAATATACACCCAGAGACACCAGGAATAGATTCAATACAAATATACACCCAGAGACACCAGAAATAAGATCAATTCAAATATACACCCAGAGACACCAGGAATAGGATCAATCCAAATATACACCCAGTGACACCAGGAATAGGATCAATACAAATATACACCCAGAGACACCAGGAATAGGATCAATCAAATTATACACCCAGAGATACTAGAAATAGGATCAATCGAAATATACACTCAGATACACCAGGAATAGCATAAATCCAAATATACACTCAGAGACACCAGGAATAGGATCAATACAAATATACACCCAAAGATACTAGAAATATGATCAATCGAAATATACACTCAGAGACACCAGGAATAGGATTAATCCAAATATACACCCAGAGACACCAGAAATAGGATCAAATCAAATTGTACACCCAGAGATACTAGACATAGGATCAATCGAAATATACATTCAGAGACACCAGGAATAGGATTAATCCAAATATACACTCAGAGACACCAGGAATAGGATCAATCCAAATATACACCCAGAGACACCAGGAATAGGATCAATACAAATATACACCCAGAGACACCAGAAATAAGATCAATTCAAATATACACCCAGAGACACCAGGAATAGGATCAATACAAATATACACCCTGAGACACCAGGAATAGGATCAATCCAAATATACACCCAGACACACCAGAAATAGGATCAATCAAATTGTACACCCAGAGATACTAGACATAGGATCAATCGAAATATACATTCAGAGACACCAGGAATAGGATTAATCCAAATATACACTCAGAGACACCAGGAATAGGATCAATCCAAATATACACTCAGAGACACCAGGAATAGGATCAATAGAAACATACATCCAGAGACACCAGGAATAGGATCAATCGAAATATACACCCAGAGACACCAGGAATAGGATCAATACAAATATACATCCAGAGACACCAGGAATAGGATCAATCCAAATATACACCCAGAGACACCAGGAATAGGATCAATCCAAATATACACCCAGAGACACCAGGAATAGGATCAATACAAATATACACCCAGAGACACCAGAAATAAGATCAATCCAAATATACACCCAGTGACACCAGGAATAGGATCAATACAAATATACGCCCAGAGACACCAGGAATAGGATCAATCAAATTATACACCCAGAGATACTAGAAATAGGATCAATCGAAATATACTCTCAGATACACCAGGAATAGCATAAATCCAAATATACACTCAGAGACACCAGGAATAGGATCAATACAAATATACACCCAGAGATACTAGAAATATGATCAATCGAAATATACACTCAGAGACACCAGGAATAGGATTAATCCAAATATACACCCAGAGACACCAGAAATAGGATCAATCCAAACATACACCCAGAGATACTAGAAATAAGATCAATACAAATAAACACCCAGAGACACCAGGAATAGGATCAATCCAAATATACAACCATGGAGAGAAACCAGGAATAGGATCAATCCAAATATAAACCCAGAGACACCAGGAATAGGATCAATCCAAATATACACCCAGAGACACCAGGAATAGTATCAATCGAAATATACACCCAGGGACACCAGAAATAGGAACAATCCAAACATACACCCAGAGATACTAGAAATAAGATCAATACAAATATACACTCAGAGACACAAGGAATAGGATTAATCCAAATATACAACCATGGAGAGAAACCAGGAATAGGATCAATCCAAATATACACCCAGAGACACCAGGAATAGGATCAATACAAATATACACCCAGAGATAGCAGGAATAGGATCAATACAAATATACACCCAGTGACATCAGGAATAGGATCAATACAAATATACACCCGGAGACACAAGGAATAGGATCAATGCAAATATACACCCAGTGACACCAGGAATTGGATCAATACAAATATACATCCGGAGACACAAGGAATAGGATCAATACAAATATACACCCAGAGACACCAGGAATAAGATCAATCCAAATATACAACCAGAAACATCAGGAATAGGATCAATACAAATATGCAACCAGAGACACAAGGAATAGGATCAATACAAATATACACCCAGAGATACCAGAAATAGGATCAATCCAAATATACACCCAGAGACACCAGGAATAGGATCAATACAAATATACACCCAGAGACACCAGGAATAGGATCAATCCAAATATACACCCGGAGACACAAGGAATAGGATCAATCCAAATATACATTCAGAGACACCAGGAATAGGATCAATCCAAATATACAACTATGGAGAGAAACCAGGAATAGGATCAATCCAAATATAGACTCAGAGACACCAGGAATAGGATCAATCCAAATATACACCCGGAGACACAAGGAATAGGATCAATCCAAATATACATTCAGAGACACCAGGAATAGGATCAATCCAAATATACAACCATGGAGAGAAACCAGGAATAGGATCAATCCAAATATACACTCAGAGACACCAGCAATAGGATCAATCCAGATATACACCCGGAGACACAAGGAATAGGATCAATCGAAATGTACACTCAGAGACACCAGGAATAGGATCAATCCAAATATACACTCAGAGACACCAGGAATAGGATCAATACAAATATACACCGAGAGACACCAGGAATAGGATCAATACAAATATACAACCATGGAGAGAAACCAGGAATAGGATCAATCCAAATATACACCCAGAGATACTAGAAATAAGATCAATACAAATATACACCCAGAGACACCAGGAATAGGATCAAAACAAATATACAACCATGGAGATAAACCAGGAATAGGATCAATCCAAATATACACTCAGAGACACCAGGAACAGGATCAATCCAAATATACACCCGGAAACACAAGGAATAGGATCAATCGAAATATACACTCAGAGACACCAGGAATAGGATCAATAGAAACATACATCCAGAGACACCAGGAATAGGATCAATCCAAATATACACCCAGAGACACCAGGAATAGGATCAATCCAAATATACACCCAGAGACACCAGGAATAGGATCAATCCAAATATACAACCATGGAGAGAAACCAGGAATAGGATCAATCCAAATATACACTCAGAGACACCAGGAATAGGATCAATAGAAACATACACCCAGAGACACCAGGAATAGGATCAATCCAAATATACACCCAGAGATACTAGAAAAAAGATCAATACAAATATACACCCAGAGACACCAGGAATAGGATCAAAACAAATATACAACCATGGAGAGATATATAGGATCAATCCAAATATACACCCAGAGACACCAGGAATAGGATCAATCGAAATATACACACAGACACACCAGAAATAGGATCAAATCAAATTGTACACCCAGAGATACTAGACATAGGATCAATCGAAATATACATTCAGAGACACCAGGAATAGGATTAATCCAAATATACACTCAGATACACCAGGAATAGGATCAATCCAAATATACACCCAGAGACACCAGGAATAGGATCAATACAAATATACACCCAGAGACACCAGAAATAAGATCAATTCAAATATACAATCAGAGACACCAGGAATAGGATCAATACAAATATACACCCAGAGACACCAGGAATAGGATCAATCAAATTATACACCCATAGATACTTGAAATAGGATCAATACAAATATACACTCAGATACACCAGGAATAGGATTAATCCAAATATACACTCAGAGACACCAGGAATAGGATCAATCCAAATATACACTCAGAGACACCAGGAATAGGATCAATAGAAACATACATCCAGAGACACCAGGAATAGGATCAATCCAAATATACACCCAGAGACACCAGGAATAGGATCAATACAAATATACATCCAGAGACACCAGGAATAGGATCAATCCAAATATACACCCAGAGACACCAGGAATAGGATCAATCCAAATATACACCCAGAGACACCAGGAATAGGATCAATACAAATATACACCCAGAGACACCAGGAATAGGATCAATCCAAATATACACCCAGTGACACCAGGAATAGGATCAATACAAATATACACCCAGAGACACAAGGAATAGGATCAATGCAAATATACACCCAGTGACACCAGGAATAGGATCAATACAAATATACACCCAGAGACACCAGGAATAGGATCAATACAAATATACACCCAGAGACACCAGGAATAGGATCAATCCAAATATACAACCATGGAGAGAAACCAGGAATAGGATCAATACAAATATACACCCAGAGACACAAGGAATAGGATCAATGCAAATATACACCCAGAGACACCAGGAATAAGATCAATCCAAATATACAACAAGAGACATCAGGAATAGGATCAATACAAATATGCAACCAGAGATACCAGAAATAGGATCAATCCAAATATACACCCAGAGACACCAGGAATAGGATCAATACAAATATACACCCAGAGACACCAGGAATAGGATCAATCCAAATATACACCCGGAGACACAAGGAATAGGATCAATCCAAATATACATTCAGAGACACCAGGAATAGGATCAATCCAAATATACAACCATGGAGAGAAACCAGGAATAGGATCAATCCAAATATAGACTCAGAGACACCAGGAATACGATCAATCCAAATATACACCCGGAGACACAAGGAATAGGATCAATCCAAATATACATTCAGAGACACCAGGAATAGGATCAATCCAAATATACAACCATGGAGAGAAACCAGGAATAGGATCAATCCAAATATACACTCAGAGACACCAGCAATAGGATCAATCCAAATATACACCCGGAGACACAAGGAATAGGATCAATCGAAATATACACTCAGAGACACCAGGAATAGGATCAATCCAAATATACACTCAGAGACACCAGGAATAGGATCAATACAAATATACACCGAGAGACACCAGGAATAGGATCAATACAAATATACAACCATGGAGAGAAACCAGGAATAGGATCAATCCAAATATACACCCAGAGATACTAGAAATAAGATCAATACAAATATACACCCAGAGACACCAGGAATAGGATCAAAACAAATATACAACCATGGAGAGAAACCAGGAATAGGATCAATCCAAATATACACTCAGAGACACCAGGAACAGGATCAATCCAAATATACACCCGGAGACACAAGGAATAGGATCAATCGAAATATACACTCAGAGACACCAGGAATAGGATCAATAGAAACATACATCCAGAGACACCAGGAATAGGATCAATCCAAATATACACCCAGAGACACCAGGAATAGGATCAATCCAAATATACAACCATGGAGAGAAACCAGGAATAGGATCAATCCAAATATACACTCAGAGACACCAGGAATAGGATCAATGGAAACATACACCCAGAGACACCAGGAATAGGATCAATCCAAATATACACCCAGAGATACTAGAAATAAGATCAATACAAATATACACCCAGAGACACCAGGAATAGGATCAAAACAAATATACAACCATGGAGAGAAACCAGGAATAGGATCAATCCAAATATACACCCAGAGACACCAGGAATAGGATCAATCGAAATATACACCCAGACACACCAGAAATAGGATCAAATCAAATTGTACACCCAGAGATACTAGACATAGGATCAATCGAAATATACATTCAGAGACACCAGGAATAGGATCAATCCAAATATACACTCAGAGACACCAGGAATAGGATCAATCCAAATATACACCCAGAGACACCAGGAATAGGATCAATACAAATATACACCCAGAGACACCAGAAATAAGATCAATTCAAATATACACCCAGAGACACTAGGAATAGGATCAATACAAATATACACCCAGAGACACCAGGAATAGGATCAATCAAATTATACACCCAGAGATACTTGAAATAGGATCAATACAAATATACACTCAGATACACCAGGAATAGGATTAATCCAAATATACACTCAGAGACACCAGAAATAGGATCAATCCAAATATACACTCAGAGACACCAGGAATAGGATCAATAGAAACATACATCCAGAGACACCAGGAATAGGATCAATCCAAATATACACCCAGAGACACCAGAAATAGGATCAATACAAATATACATCCAGAGACACCAGGAATAGGATCAATCCAAATATACACCCAGAGACACCAGGAATAGGATCAATCCAAATATACACCCAGAGACACCAGGAATAGGATCAATACAAATATACACCCAGAGACACCAGAAATAAGATCAATCCAAATATACACCCAGTGACACCAGGAATAGGATCAATACAAATATACACCCAGAGACACAAGGAATAGGATCAATGCAAATATACACCCAGTGACACCAGGAATAGGATCAATACAAATATACACCCAGAGACACCAGGAATAGGATCAATCAAATTATACACCCAGAGATACTAGAAATAGGATCAATCGAAATATACACTCAGATACACCAGGAATAGCATAAATCCAAATATACACTCAGAGACACCAGGAATAGGATCAATACAAATATACACCCAGAGATATTAGAAATATGATCAATTGAAATATACACTCAGAGACACCAGGAATAGGATTAATCCAAATATACACCCAGAGACACCAGAAATAGGATCAATCCAAACATACACCCAGAGATACTAGAAATATGATCAATACAAATATACACCCAGAGACACCAGGAATAGGATCAATCCAAATATACAACCATGGAGAGAAACCAGGAATAGGATCAATCCAATTATACACCCAGAGACACCAGGAATAGGATCAATCCAAATATACACCCAGAGACACCAGGAATAGTATCAATCGAAATATACACCCAGGGACACCAGAAATAGGAACAATCCAAACATACACCCAGAGATACTAGAAATAAGATCAATACAAATATACACTCAGAGACACAAGGAATAGGATTAATCCAAATATACAACCATGGAGAGAAACCAGGAATAGGATCAATCCAAATATACACCCAGAGACACCAGGAATAGGATCAATACAAATATACATCCAGAGATAGCAGGAATAAGATCAATACAAATATACACCCAGTGACATCAGGAATAGGATCAATACAAATATACACCCGGAGACACAAGGAATAGGATCAATGTAAATATACACCCAGTGACACCAGGAATAGGATCAATACAAATATACATCCGGAGACACAAGGAATAGGATCAATACAAATATACACCCAGAGACACCAGGAATAGGATCAATCCAAATATACAACCAGAGACATCAGGAATAGGATCAATACAAATATGCAACCAGAGACACAAGGATTAGGATCAATACAAATATACACCCAGAGATACCAGAAATAGGATCAATCCAAATATACACCCAGAGACACCAGAAATAGGATCAATACAAATATACACCCAGAGACACCAGGAATAGGATCAATACAAATATACACCCAGAGACACCAGAAATAGGATCAATCCAAATATACACCCAGTGACACCAGGAACAGAATCAATACAAATATACACCCAGAGACACCAGGAATAGGATCAATACAAATATACACCCAGTGACACCAGGAATAGGATCAATACAAATATACACCCAGAGACACCAGGAATAGGATCAATACAAATATACACCCAGAGACACCAGGAATAGGATCAATCCAAATATACACCCATAGACACCAAAAATAGGATCAATCCAAATATACACCCAGAGACCAGAAATAAAATCAATACAAATATACACCCAGAGACACCAGGAATAGGATCAATACAAATATACACCCAGAGACACCAGGAATAGGATCAATACAAATATACACCCAGAGACACCAGGAATAAAATCAATTATCAGAGACGTTAAGTAATCCATAGACATTAGGAATAAAACCAGTCAATCCAACAAATATAATTGAAATATACACCAAGAAAAATAAGGAATGGAACCAATATAAATATACACCCAGAGACAGCAGGTAGATCTAGTTACAGCTCCTAAAATCTTAAAATGACATCTATCCCACAGTATATATATATGATAGTCAACTTCAAGAACTCTGAACATGTTGTTTATATATCACAGGCATTTTTATTATTACCTTGGAATATCTTATTTCAGAATCTGGGACGTGCTAAACCCACCAATGGCAGGTCATCAGACATGCCAAGTGCGGGACTTCATTGAATACAGGGCCTCCATCTTGTTGGCACCATTCTTTCTTTTAATATCGCCGAATAAGGTAAATTATTCAATGCGTCAGTCAAAAGAAGCAGCATTAAGTGATTGACAGATTTTGGCTGTAATGAAAAGAACTTTTGATCGAATGAGCTTTTATTCAAGTAAAACATTTTCTTTCCATTATTTGGACCCAGTCTTTCACAGATTTATCTAAACATTTTTTTCCAAAATCTGCTCTCATTTATGTTTCCATAAGATAGAATTTATATCAATCAACAGCAATAGGTATGCCTAACAACATGTAAGATTTACATTAGCCATTATGTACGCATTTACTCCAATGATTTGAATAGTTCTTAAATCTGGCCAGGGATTTATGAGAGTGTTATAAAAGAGAAATTCACTTCCTTTTTCACTGATTGAATTTGAGTATTAATCTTGCATATGTTTGTTCAACCAAGCATCGTTAATGTTATTTCATTGAACTTTTATTTCTTCGGAGCACAGAAGGTTGCACTGTATATATAGTTGTCCCGGGAGGAGGTGAGTAGTTGAGTAGTCGACTGGTCTTTATATCAGGCGCCAGTGAAAATACCTGCTTTGCATTGCCAATTGCAATGGAACATGGCAAAGAGTTGTAAAAGCGAGTTGAGACAATTGTCCAAAGGCATACACATATTAAAAAAAAGATAAATGGTGTAAATAAATGAGCTAGCAATTAGCAGGGTGAGGATAACCGATACTTCCATTCTTCCAAAAGATACTTCCATTCATCACTCATCTTCATATCTAGACATTTGCACTTCAGGGCCAATCTGTATCACTGAATCAAGACGTTAATGGAGATCACATCAAAGAACAATTCAAATATCATGTCCAATCAAATCTATTCTTCGCTAGGTCAGCTAGGTAAAATCCAAGTTGCAAGGAAAAATGGGGCTGAGATGGCATAATGATCTTAAACCAGTATCTACTTGTTATGAATAAATACATTACATTTTTTTCAGGATTGGGAGGAGTGCAAAAAGTTATTGGCCACATTTTGAAAGTATATGTCAAGCACTTCATGTGGTCTTGCTACTTTAAGCATTCATGATATAATAGGTCTCTGGAGGCCACTGCCTTTAATATATAGCAAGATATAGCAAAATGCAAATGAGAAGCCTCTATCTTAGATAGCTGATAAGATATAGCAAAATGCCAATGTGAAGCCTCTATCTTCGATAGCTGATAAGATATAGCAAAATGCCAATGTGAAGCCTCTATCTTCGATAGCTGATAAGATATAGCAAAATGCCAATGTGAAGCCCCTATCTTAGATAGCTGATAAGATATAGCAAAATGTTTTTTGGTAACAATCTGAAGCCTGTGACTCCTGAAATACATCATGATTGGGGTCATATTATTAAGATCTTCATAAAATGCACATGTGTCAAATATTTGGAGCCTGCATCTGACATAGCTGATAGCCATTCAGGCTTCGGGAGCCGTTCAGGCATCGAGAGCTGTTCAGGCATCGGGAGCCGTTCAAGCATCAAGATAAAAATGTCATCAGTAAATAGTTATGATTGTTAATGAATTAACGATAAGGTATTCCCTCGGCCTGTTAAAGGTTTGACTTTAAAACTGCCCAATTAAAACATTTTTCAGACATATGAGAATTGTTTTGTTTAAACAAACCCAAACAAAAAAGTAGTATGACTGTTGAATATATGTTATTAAGCAAATATCATGATTAAGATATTATAATTGAAGTTAAGAAGTCCAGTTTTAGAAAGTTTATGTTTTGGCCAATAATAAATGTTAAGTGAAATAATCAAGCTGTATATGTCTTGTAAATAAAATAAATAAAAACATATTTGCATTAATTTGTCTGAAAGCAAAATCAAATTTATTATTACTCCTAGATTGTATGTTGCCCTGAAAGTTGTGATGAAAATTGTATTTGTTGCCTCAAAACTGGCTCCCTCAAACTATTGCAGTGTGGAGCGAAGCAAGGTAAAACTAGTTTTTCGTTTCCTTTCCCTCTTTAATTGAATTGACTTCTACAAGCATGAAACTCCAATTTTACCCAAAAATATGACCATTTGAACATTTTTTTCTCTCAATTAATTTATCTTCTCAAGTTTAGCACTCTGAATATTTGTATTCACCCTGAATTGTTCTCACTGATATTTTTTTTAATTCCCCACTGAATGAATAATGGTTTGCCCCTTGGATATTTTCTTTAATATTTTATCATGAATTTTCTATTATTGAATTTATTACAAAATATTGTCAGAACATCATGCCAGCCAATTGGGAGGGCATGCATGAAGAGAACTATCTTGATACAGGTTTGGGGGAAGTTGACTTGAACCACTCTTGTACCAAAGGGAAGTGGGTCATTGTATGAAGTATGTATTTACACATGAGTTACTTTTACTGACCTCCAAGTCAAATGGATTCACAGATCTTCACCACAACCATAATGTTCCTAAATATCTCACCTGTAAGCTAATTCAGGCGTGTCTACCTGTAATTGCTTATCATATTATGATTATATTGTAAGCGACCAAAACTATAAGATAGGGTAACTATGGTAACTAAGATAACACCTCGCATAAAAAGGACCCTGTGAGAAGCATTACACCCTAAAAAAATATGACACTGACAGAGAATAGTTCTATATATGATTTTAAAAATAGTATCATTTCCAAGAACACAGTACCGTTTCTTTTTCAAAAAAATATTTCTTGGTCCACAAATGACCTAAATCGGTGGAATCTTTTTCAAGACCTATTCTGTAATTTGGTGGTCGGTGTATATATCTTGCAGTTTTGATGTCATCAATTCAGACTTCACACCAGCAATGACTACACTTTGACTTTATTACAAATTAAAATCAAAATAAAACGGTAAAATGCAGCTGGGGATTTAGTGCAAATAATTTGATTAATCTCTAATTGCCAGAAAAATGGGAAATTATTGTGTTGTCTATTATCCAAAATTGAAAAATTAAAATGTGTTTAGTGGACATATATTGATAATAGAATTGTCAGAAACCATTATAATTAACTTGGAGTAATAATGATTATTACTCCAAGATAATTAATAACAGTGATTTATCATATTATTGCTGTTCATCATATAAAATGAAATATAAACATATTCACCACACACGGAATAGTTTTGGATTATATTGAAAATTTCAGTAAAGGCAAACCTCTGTATATTTACATGTATAGCGGAATATTCAGCACTAGAAACTTACCTCAGAAAGGCTCCACTGGTTATGCGGGTTATACAGTGACTGGAGACATACAGTCCAAACACAAGCTGGTGGCGTTCTACATATATCTGTCATTAGTATTATTATTATCATTATATTTGATCTATGATCCTTCGTCACTCTCCCCACCCGACTCATCCCCGAACACCAACCAAACACAATAGTATGTTGTTGTGAGCGAGCCAGCTACACCACCGAGATCAAAAAACGGGCAGATACAATAACATAAACAATATATTGTTACTGATAGTATCTAACCAATTTTACTTTTTATAATTCAATTTATCTTCCAATTTATGATTTCATATTCATCATAAAAATCAATATTGAAAATCTTACTCAATTTTTTAATATCAAGTTCATTACCCTTAATCCATCTATATGATTAAACATTTAATATATTCTTAATCCATCTAACATAATTCAAATTTATGACGATACATATAATAACATCTAAATCACATTCTTCTTATATATATAATTACGATCAATCAAGATACGTTCAGTATCAGCCTTAATCCATCTAACATGATATTTTATTCATTATTCTTTTATCCATTATATAAATGTAATCTTAGCAATTTTTCCAAGACCAACTTTTGATGGTATTCTATATGCCTAAACACTTAGATACAGACAATAATTCATTCAAATCATCTTTAATATAACCATCTTTTGCTTTCTCGGACACCCATCGGCCATGCCTCTTGAACAGCCGATCCTTTACCCCTGCATTCGCGGCAGCACTTGCTCCGCCTGCCCGCATAGAATGCATACCAAGCCTCAGTTTTCCGAAACCAGCCTTCTTGAACAATTTCAATACTAATTCTCTGGCGCAAGTATGAGACATTGCCTTGTCTTTCTTTCTCAGCTGATATGAACCATCTTTCTTGCTGTTATTCCTCCAAATAAATACCTGTTTTCTTTACCTTTTTCTTCTAGACCTGCATATCTCATATACCTTTTCAACATATCATAAGGGCAAGTATCTAATCCTGATTTAGCTATTATAATCCTGGCACCGTCTCTATATTGATCAGTCTTACTGCTTTCTATAAACACTGACATGTAATATTGTTTGAACTCAATGTCTTCCACTCTCAGATTTTTCATTTCATCATATCTCAAAAATCCTGCAAAACAGAGAATAACAATGCACACACTTCTTAAATCTTTAAGTGAATCAAATTTGAAATTTTCACACACTTTTTTATCATATCTGATGTCACAATGTCTCTTTTGACCTTTCCTCCCGCAAATAACCTCTTTGCATATTCTGCAACATTTTTCACACAAATGTCCAATGTTGAATCCTCAAAAGCAGCCATTTTGTGTCCCCAAGCAATGCTGAATCTTGCACAGTCTATGACAGAACTAGAATGAGCCGATTGTATCAAAGATAGCAAATATAATGCTATGTGATAAAAGTCAGGTAGTAAATCTTTCACTTCCTCAAAATTATTGGCCCATCTTTTCCATCTCTGAAACCCATACATGTATTGCCTTGTTGTAGAGTCTGCAGCTGCATGCGCAAAAGCTGCTGGTAAACCTTTGGATAGTTCTTTCAATTCATCACTTTTCAACTCTTGTTTCCTTTTGCCATATTCCTATCCGTGGTTTCACCCACTCTAAAACATATTGTACAACAAGCATTAAATCTGATCTAATATTCTTATATCTAGCTTATTATACTACTATTTTTTATCAAATTCATACATCCACAATCCCAATAACCTTGTATAGATTTTGTTCCAAAATATATGTACTTGCAATATCCATACTCCAATGGTTCAGCTGTGCTATGTTATATCCGAACTCAGTCATGAGAGACAACTAATGATATCCAAGCTTAACCTTTTAATATTCATAATAATAAATCCGACTCTTCCATGAAAATCTACTTTTACATTTATCCATTTATGATACTATTAACCAGCTCATGCTGTTTATTAACTCACCCATGTGAGTCAGCCTCTGCTGTTTCCAAACTCATCATATAAACTAGCCTCTGCTGTTTTTCAACTCACCCATGTGAGCCAGCCTCTGCTGTTTCCAAACTCATTATATAAACCAGCCTCTGCTGTTTTCCAACTCACCCATGTGAGCCAGCCTCTGCTGTTTCCAAACTCATTATATAAACCAGCCTCTGCTGTTTTCCAACTCACCCATGTGAGCCAGCCTCTGCTGTTTCCAAACTCACCCATGTGAGCCAGCCTCTGTTGTTTTCCAACTCACCCATTCGAGCCAGCCTCTGCTGTATCTAAACTCACCCATGTGAGCCAGCCTTGCTGTTTTTCAACTCACCCATGTGAGCCAGCCTTGCTGTTTTCCAACTCACCCATGTGAGCCAGCCTCTGCTGTTTCCAAACTCACCCATGTGAGCCAGCCTCTGCTGTTTCCAAACTCATCCATGTGAGCCAGCCTCTGCTGTTTCTAAACTCACCCATGTGAGCTAGCCTCTGCTGTTTCCAAACTCATCTCTGTGAACCATCCTCTACTGTTTTTAACTCACCCATGTGAACCAGCCTCTACTGTGGCCTTTAACCTTCCTTTTACAGATACATCAAACTTTTTAGAATGTTCAGTATATTCTGCTTTTAAATATATACAATCTCTATCAATTTTCTCCATCACTAGTCTATTATGATTGCAATCATATAGTTCACAATTAAATTGTACTAAATTGACTGACCTATTCTTTCTTTCCTGATGTGTTAGGGCAGGAAATACGCCAATGGCCCCTGAATCCACACGCATGACAGATGTCGTAGACCTGAGGTCCGCGAGCCCTAAATGGTTGTCCACCTTGGCTTGTTGCTGTGTAAGCGGGAGCGTCCCGATAGCCATATGATGACTGATCAGCATAATGATACCCGCGACGATACCTGCCAGCATACCTGCCAGCATACCTGCCAGCATACCCCCTCCTGCCACGTGCCATAGTCTTCCTCTTGCGTAAGGCATTTGCCTCTGCTCTTCTGATCTTCTTATCATCATCACTATCTTCTGCTATGTCCTTATTTTCATATTCGTTTACTGCTCCCCAGCCAGCTTCAGCCTGATCTGCCAACTTGATTAGTTTATTTCTATGATCTAATGAGGTTATACCTTCTTTTAGGTATTCTGTCGCTTTATCCAATTCAGCAGACTCGATCTTGTTGACTGCAGAATCAATTTTTCCTTTCAGTTCTAAGTTAAACTCATATTGTTTCTTATGTCCTTCCTTTTTGAACTTATAATCAATTTTTAGCTTTTTAGCCAACTCTTTTGTGTTGCACTCTTGACTGTCTTGTAATTCCCTTTTGAGATTTGAAAATTTACTGTCCAAATAGCCCTTTAACTTGTCATCCAATTCCATGATAGTAGTAGGATAAATAACAGGAAAGTAGCCTGACCTTGGTGGATAGCTAACTGAGAATGACACAAATCTCTTACCTTCCAACTAAGCCCAGAACATGACCCTGTGACATAACAACTCAGCTGTCCCTCCTGCCAACAGCTCACCACCAGCATATCCAAATATAACCTATTTTATATTCTAATTCGTTTCACTCAACCGAATATAAACACATTTATTAATATGGGACAATGTTGTATGTTTCATGGATTTATTTATCAATGGAAAAAACAGTTTTCAAATGACAGGTTGTGGTGTATCTTTAACAAGATTAAACACTCATCTTTTCATATAATGCATAAAATGCGCACATAAAAGTTTTCATGAAATCACGGAGGTCACAGGCAATAGTTTTAAAAGTTATGGGCTATGGATGAATGTTTTGTGACTATGAAGTCATGATAAATAAACCAGCCATGATTATCGTGTTTTGCTGAAAGTACGGTGCTGTACTCATGTGACCATGTTTGTGGTCTGTATGGATGCTTGTCTATTATCATTTAATCAAAAGGTTTATGGTATAAACATTTATATAATGTGAGAAAAGAGTGCTTGGAAATCTGATTTCATAAATGCTTTAATATCAAAATAAAATTTATATGAATCAAAGTGAAAGAATTAATCAGAATAAACAATCAAAATATAAACATTCAATTTCATGATTTCATGATTTCATATAATTTCCTTTCTGTCTGTGATGTGTGGTTGGACAACACATGTACATAAGGTCAGAAAGTAGGCTGTCACAGGGACCCAATGCCCTACTCCTTTCAACTAGTGACTGGATATACCATCTCATACCATCCCTTGGGCGTTATTTGTAAGAAGACAACGCTTGCATTGTTTGCAATTGAAATAAACATTAAAATGAGTGAAAGCTTTTTAAAAACATATATGTTATTTGAGCCACATTAAACAAACCCCGTCAACGACTACATTGTAAATCCACATATTAATATGTGCATGTGCTACTTGCCAAAAGGACAAAGCAAATATATTTAAAACATCGCTCTCTTTTACTTCAAGATAGTTTCTCTGCTTAAACAATATGAGTTTAGAAGTTATAAAACCTGCCAGCAGCCGTATGTCTCTACGAAGAGTGAATGGAAATCTGTCATAGATCTGATAGGTTTCACCAAGTTTTACTTTTGAAATTAGTTCTTTGACACAAGCATAACACATTCTATATAGGAGGTACTGCACTGAAATGGTTCAAATCCTATCGGTCGAACAGAAGACAATGCGTTACCATTGAGGGAAAAAAATCTGAAAACATGAATATTAATAACGGTGTTCCCAAGGGTTCGGAACTGGGCCCAATTTTATTCTCAACAAATATATAGAGCCGCTGGCGGATTTAATAAAGCAGTATGGTTTGAGACACCATGTCTATGCGGATGACACACAGCTATACATCACCCTGGATCCAAAGTACACAGATGGAATAGAAAAATCTATGGGAGAAATGGAAGAATGTATAAGTAAAATTAGAACTTTCCGATTAGATAACAAAATGAAGATTAATGACGGTAAGACGGAGATGCTTATCTGTGGGAAAAAATCTGATATGCAAAATAAAAATATACCTGGAAAAATCAAAGTGGAATCATCTGAGATCCTGAGATCAAGCAAAGTCAAGGATCTAGGCGTAATTCTGGATGAGGAGTTATCTATGAAACAACAAATTAAAAAAATATGCAAAAATGGCTACTACCACATCAGGAATCTGGCTAGGGTAAGAGGCTGTATGGATGAAAAGACATCAATCACGCTGGTGCATGCATTTATCACTTCTACACTGGATTATGGTAATTCTTTACTGGCAGGAATGCCAAAGTCTGAACTGGCTAAACTTCAGAAACTTCAGAATGCTGCTGCCAGGGTCGTGGGAAAATTGAAAAAAGGGATCATATTACAAATAAGCTGATGGACCTGCACTGGCTGCCAGTTAATGCCAAAATTGACTTCAAGATATCGTTACTCACATGGAAGATACAAAATGGCTTTGCCCCCAGTTATTTATCTAAACTATTAAAACCAAAGAATGGAGAGAAAAACTTATGTCGAATGAAAGGAATGAATTCATGATTCCTAAAACTAATTCGAAGTCTTATGGGGGTAGGGCTTTTGCGGTATATGCGCCTAGAATCTGGAATGCCCTGCCCCTGCAGTTGAAAAACTGTAAGACTGTTGATTGCTTCAAAAAGCAATTGAAGACTCGTTTATTCAGAGAACATTACCTTCGGGAGCGCCATGAGCAGACTGGGTCTGAAATAGCACTGTAGAAATGGTTGGGAAATATGATGTAAAATAACATTTAATGTGAAATAACATTTGAATGCAAAGTTGAGGGTGTCAGCATTTATATTATGTGAGTAAAAAGTGCTTGAAATCTGATCTCATAAAAGTATCAATGAATCAAAATAGTATAATATTTCAACGAGAAAGAATGTGTGACTCAACAGAGTCGAATACGTCAAGATGAGAATTCGGGATTTAAAGAGAGAGAGAGTTGATGATCCTGATCAAAAAGAGTAAAATGTCCAAGAATAATTTGCTCGAAGATAAAAAGTAGGTCAAGGAAAGAGAGAGTCTATGGCCAAACACTACATTTGAGTAGGAGGTAAATGGGTAAAAGAGGAATGGTAAGTAGGGTTGAGTCAGATGAGGAAAGGTAGGGGGAAGGTTTTATGCCGTATTTGAGGACATAATCAGATTGGAATCCTGTGGGAGAAGGCCAGGGAGTCAATAGTGGAAGAGAACAAACATGGAGAAATATAGGCCACAGAGATGGGCTCAGGAATGGGAAAGAGTGTTAGTTAATTAATTAGTAAATTAGTAAACATGTGAAAGAAATGTGAGTTAATGTAAGTAATAATAGCATAAGAGGAGGAAAGATGAGCAATAGGAGTGTATTAAAGAGATTAGTTATAAATGTGATGAGTATAAACATAGAAAAAGAAAAAAAAGACAAGGATTCTTACAACATGAAAGGCCAGAAAAGAAACTGTGATACACGGTGGAAACCTGATATAGGATTTCACAAGGATGATGTCTGAACCGATTGGCAAATGACATGAGAGTGGCATTTTTCATTGACTTTTTGTTCACCTCGAGCCTCAACACAGAAGGGCAATCAATCTTTTTCAGATAAGGATAACTGGGGAATCTTGCACCTTACCACTCAATGACTGCCACCAGTCTACTCTGTATTATCGCTCAGTAATAGGCTTAAAAAGAACTTATCATATATCACCCTTGGCAGCCTAAATATTCTGTTTTTAATAACTCCAATTTATCTAAATAATGTCCATATTTACCACTAAAATAAATAGATTTTGCTGTTAATAAAGGCTGTTGACAAAAAATGTGAAAGGATTGTTAAAATGGCATGATATCCAGTTAGTAGAGGGTATCATATTCAAGCTCCTATCATCTTCTGAAGTGGCCTCATTGACATGGAAATATCGAGGACTATTATAAATCCTTTTACCAAGTAGACATTTTACAAACAATATAATTTCAAAAAGCAAACCAAACATAGTAAAAGTATGTTTCAACAATGCCTAATACTGTTACAGATAGTATTCCCTATTCCAGGTCTGGGTCAAGTAGCATGACTCAGAAACGATGGAAAAAGTGAAAAATATCATAGATATTTCCCAGGACATATTCTCAAGAACAATGTGATTCTATCTCTGATACATGTAGCAGAATGTGCGGACGTATTTGAAATCATATGACGTATATTTACTAAGGAGCCACCAGCCAGTCCAAAGAATTAATAGTTCATCTCAGAATGGTACTGGTTAATATATGTATTGAAACACAGAGTGAATCTCAGAATGGTATCAGTTAAACATGAATTGAGACACAGGGTGAATCTCAGAATGGTATCAGTTAAACATGAATTGAGACACAGGGTGAATCTGAGAATGGTATCAGTTAAACATGAATTGAGACACAGGGTGAATCTCAGAATGGTGTCAGTTAAACATGAATTGAAAGACAAAGTGAATCTCAGAATGGTGCCGGTTAATATATGTATTGAAACACACAGTGAATCTCAGAATGGTATCAGTTAAACATGAATTGAAACACAAAGTGAATCTCAGAATGGTGCCGGTTAATATATGTATTAAAACACACAGTGAATCTCAGAATGGTTCTGGTTAATATATGTATTGAAACACACAGTGAATCTCAGAATCGTATCAGTTAAACATGAATTGAAACACAAAGTGAATCCCAGAATGGTATCAGTTAAACATGAATTGAAACACAAAGTGAATCCCAGAATGGTGCTGGTTAATATATGTATTGAAACACACAGTGAATCTCAGAATGGTATCAGTTAAACATGAATTGAAACACAAAGTGAATCCCAGAATGGTATCAGTTAAACATGAATTGAAACACAAAGTGAATCCCAGAATGGTGCTGGTTAATATATGTATTGAAACACACAGTGAATCTCAGAATGGTATCAGTTAAACATGAATTGAAACACAAAGTGAATCCCAGAATGGTATCAGTTAAACATGAATTGAAACACAAAGTGAATCCCAGAATGGTGCTGGTTAATATATGTATTGAAACACAGAGTGAATCTCAGAATCGTATCAGTTAAACATGAATTGAAACACAAAGTGAATCCCAGAATGGTATCAGTTAAACATGAATTGAAACACAGAGTGAATCTCAGAATGGTGCTGGTTAATATATAAATTGAAACACAAAGTGAATCCCAGAATGGTGCTGGTTAATATATGTATTGAAACACACAGTGAATCCCAGAATGGTTCTGGTTAATATATGAATTGAAACACAGAGTGAATCCCAGAATGATGCCAGTTAATATATGAATTGAAACACAAAGTGAATCCCAGAATGGTTCTGGTTAATATATGTATTGAAACACAGAGTAAATCACAGAATGGTGCTGGTTAATATATATATATTGAAACAGAGTGAGAATCTCAGAATGGTGCTGGTTAATATATATATTGAAACAGAGTGAGAATCTCAGAATGGTGCTGGTAAATATATATATTGAAACACAGAGTGAATCCCAGAATGGTGCGAGTTAATATGGTGCGAGTTAATACACACAACCTTTCAAGATGTGGAGGTGGGTGGGCATTTATTCATTTATTATTCATTGCGAGGTAATTAAGTATATTCATTGTGATGTAATTAGGTAAATTTTCATTAAAACATAATTTTGAATCATTTTGTCATTGTAACATAATTTACTTTTTGTAACAGTATTATTCATTGAAATCTAGCTTATTCATTGTAACAATTCATTCACTTTAACAATTTATTCATTGTATAACTTACTTACACCTGATTTATATAATCATTTTATGTAACTGTCTAATTCATATTTATTACTTTTTTACTGTCTTGTACAAAAACTTAAGCATTACAAAATTGAACATCATCTTTAGAGTATACATACAATTATACATACAACATTGAATAAAAATCTTTCTCTGGTTGGCTCCCATGATAGCGACCCATAGCGGTCTATGTGAGAGGGTTCTAGGACATTCCCCACCCGGACATTCCCCACCCGGACATTCCCCACCCGGACATTCCCCACCCGGACATTCCCCACCCGGACATTTCCCACCCACTTAGCATTTGCTTAGTGTATGACTCTATTTCCATAGAAATCTTAACTACTTAGTAGCTTAAGTTGAGCTATATATTGTATCTTATAACTTATAATAAAATTGATATTTCATTTTGCAATTAAACTTAATTAATTGAATAAAGGTATTTTCTTTATTCCCAATTTTGTGGTGACACATGAACTTTCTAAGGGCTGTTGCCCTTAACTTCACATGGTGAAGTGTAAAAGACTGTGAGTGGGTGAAGTGAGAAGTGTATGTGTGCAGGTGTATTGTGTATTGTGTGTTTAATAAATGTATGTGCCTGTATGCGTATGTAAATATAAATGTATTTGATTAATTGTAAATGAAAAAAAAACCTAAAAATTGTGAAAAAGTAAAAAAAAGTGTTAAATAGACAAGTAGGTATACAAGTTTATTGTAAACAAAATATGTACTGTAAATCCATCATTTGTATTGTAAATAAAATATGTATAAAACATGTAAAAACTTAATGTCTTCTTTGATGTATTTATTTACATGTGGAAATATTTAACAGTTGCGTATATGTATAATGTCACTGTATGGGGGCTGAGGGGTGGAAATGATGGTGGGTGGGAAATGTCCTGGTGGGGAATGTCCTGGTGGGGAATGTCCTAGGTGGGGAATGTCCGGGTGGGGAATGTCCGGGTGGGGAATGTCCTGGTGGGGAATGTCCTAGGTGGGGAATGTCCGGGTGGGGAATGTCCGGGTGGGGAATGTCCTAGGTGGGGAATGTCCTGGTGGGGAATGTCCTAGGTGGGGAATGTCCGGGTGGGGAATGTCCGGGTGGGGAATGTCCGGGTGGGGAATGTCCTGGTGGGGAATGTCCTAGGTGGGGAATGTCCGGGTGGGGAATGTCCGGGTGGGGAATGTCCTAGGTGGGGAATGTCCGGGTGGGGAATGTCCTGGTGGGGAATGTCCTAGGTGGGGAATGTCCGGGTGGGGAATGTCTGGGTGGGGAATGTCTGGGTGGGGAATGTCCGGGTGGGGAATGTCCTTATACCATGTGAGAGTCTCCCAGATCTGGACATACGGCATAGATTATATATTTATATATATTGATTATATGTTACGTCAAATAAATGATGTTTGAGTTTAAGCCAGTTTGAGTTTGAAATACATGAATTGAAACACAGAATCCCAGAATGATGTTGGTTAATATATGAATTGAAACACAGAGTGAATCCCAGAATGGTGCTGGTTAATATATGAATTGAAACACAGTGTGAATCCGAGAATGGTGCTGGTTAATATATGAATTGAAACACAGAGTGAATCCGAGAATGGTGCTGGTTAATTGATGAATTGAAACACAGAGTGAATCCCAGAATAGTGCTGGTTAATATATAAATTGAAACACAAAGTGCATCTCGGAATAGTAAAAGCCCCCCACAAAGTGAATTGACAGATAAAGTGAATGTCAGAATCTGAAGGTTAACAAATGATTAACACACATATAATGATTGTTAGAAATATAAGTGTTAATATATAAAGTAACACACAAAGTGAATATCAGAGTTGTAACCGCTGATACACGAATGTAGCAGTGTTAACACAGTGCTGTGGGGATTTGGCAAGGTGAGGCAATGAGCTCTGTACTTCCTATTCATGACCTGATGGGAATTGATGCATCAGTTCTCAATCTAATTACTCAATCTCTTTACGCATTGCTGACAACAACAACTTCAAATTCGAACACGAAGCAGCTACTAAAGACAGCCACACACCATCTTACAAAGATGCGAAAGGAGCGGTGTTTGTGAAAGTCACTTTTCTTTACAGTTCATCAAGGAAGGCAAGTGCATCTCTCCAGTAGCCTCGATATTTGGTGCAAGATTGCTTCAATTGACGCCCTCAGCTAGTGCTATTGTGTCGCTTATTAAAAGTCGCCCGGTTTCACCTGCTGTGCCTGATAGCCACTACTGACCTGAATAAGCAAAGCCTTCCAGGGAGAAGACGGTGGATTTAAAACTGATTATAGATGGCAAAGATGTTTATCTGACACACAGATTATCATAGGTTTCTTATAAGATACATACACAAAAATACAACACACAATCATTGTTAAGAGATCAAAAATGTATCATTCCTCATTGAGTACAGAACAAAAATCTCTTACTTGACGTGTTTTGTCCATCATAGAATATATTTGGCGTTTTAAAGATGAAATTATAGGCAGTGTGCAACAGTCATGGAGAGAGAAAGGGTTAAATGGTCATGACAGGGAATGTATTCACTACGGTTGTGTTAGAGTCAGAATCACTACCAAGCTATGAAAGCATTAAAACTTTCATGAAATCACAGAGATCACAGGCAATTTTACAGAGATGTTAGAATGATGCGTGGTCATGAAAGTGTGATACAGACAAGCTATCCCCCTATTAAATCAACCAAACTAAATCTGCCATGATTATCGTGTTTTGCTGAAAGCTCCAGGTACAGTGCCATACTCATGTGACCATGTCTGTAAGGATGTTAAGTCTCTACCAATAGACAAACACTTGTGGACAAACAGGTCTCTTTGAGACAAATCACACCAGTGTCCCAATCTGAAGGTGCCCAATTGTTAGCAAACCTAGTAGGTGTTTATACTAGATCACTGGTCAGTTTTTTGCGTCAGGTACTGTGATGTACTCATGTAGCCACTGTTGTGCTCTGCCAGGGTGTTAGGCCTGTACCAATAGACACACGCAAATGGATCATATATCTCATACCCTGTTGAGAGCTTTAACTTTAGTGTGTCCATATTCCCGTGATTATCGAGAAAGTACAAATCTATCTTTTGTGTTTTAAATCGAGCTTGTGTGTCACTATTTCAACATGGATCAAAGTCTATTGTTTATGTTAATATACCACTTACCATATGTAATGAAACATACACTGTCATGTTCCACTACTGTGAGGAGAATCTATCACATAACAAATTTCATATAATTATTGATAGTGATTATATTGCACATTAGAATTGAGCTGAAATGGTTTCATGAATATATCAACCAGGTGGCACTTTGAGTCTAATTTCCGCGAGATGACACTCCTAGTGAGATAAACACGAGATGACACTACTACCAATGCAATTTATAAACCAGGTGGCGCATACTGTAGGATAGGTCCGAATGAGAAGTTGCCTTCTCTCAACTGACCGAACAACAAGGTCGCTCAATATTTCTTAGCCGTAGGCACTAATAACTGTCCATATATGGACAGTAAACCACCTCGCAGGTGCCCGTATGCCGGTCACACGTCACTGGAAATGTGTGGTTGTTGTTTGGGGTTACCCTGTTCTATATGTATGTCAATCAATCAGAGCAATCCCCTCCAAAATAGTGACATTATTTGCCCGTTGCACAACAAGAGGACCTTGATAGTCCTAATATAGATTTGGACTAGCATTATCAATCTCAGCCGCGAATGACTTTCAGGTGCAGATATAAACATGAGAGAGTGGATAAACCTTACAATATGTCCACCTCACTTTGGCTAATCCTTAAATGTATTCCTTTTTAATATAATTCGCTATAATTGCACGCTTTTTTTAAATCCATCTGTAGCAAATTTGTCTTATTATTATCTGGACATATTGCTTCAGTCGCATTTTATCATATTTATTTGCAAAAAAAACAAAAAAACAATAAAAGTATCTGTCAATTTAAGGAATATGGCACGAAAAATACGAAATGTTTTGTGACAAAAATCATTGTTATTTGACAAATTTATTTGAAATGAGTCTTTGAATAAATGAATAAATCTGTGGTCAGTTACTAAAGTTCATTTGTCAAGATCCGTATACTGGTGCCATCTGGTGGTGAAGGTGTTACATTCACTCCTCATATTACATGCTCAAGATTGATCTCGTGGCCAACTTACTCGGAGTTTAAAATCCCTGATTTACTCTTGAAATCGTCAGCTTTATATTTATGGAAACCCATTGATTATAAGCACACTGTTTTAGGATTTCTTCTATTGTTTGTTGGGAAAAACTTCTAATTGAATCCAATTTAATGCTATCTACTATATTCTAATCTATTTTTATCTATTCTAGTTTATCTACTATCTTATCAAGTCTAATCTATTCCAATGCATTATAATAAAATCTAATCATTCTCAAATTTATCATTATCATTATTTAATCTATCATTATGTAATCTTTTCCTATCTGCTTCTATCGATCTATTCCTATCTGATCTATCCCTGCATAACCTTTTCCAATCTAGCCTAGTCTTTTATTGTATAATACATTCTATTCTAGTATATTCTAGTCTAATCTAGTCTAATCTAATGGCAATGACCATGCAAACGTCTTGTGAGGTTGACCCTGAGAAATGCTAATGTTTGGCGCCAGATGGCATTGATGTTGACATCCCGAAGAACCCATCATTTTTCTCCCCTCTAGCTGCGTAGCCACGCTGCGTAAGCTCTGAGTGCCCACGAGACAAAAGTGGAGCGGCCAACATATCAAATCAAATCAAATCAAATCATTTGAAACGACCTTCATAATGTGGGAGAAGCGGTTGAAATTATGATTTTCTGCCTGCACTATTTTACAACAACGAAGATAAAATATATATATGTGCTTAAAATTATTGTCATTTTTTTATATCATTGTTCAAATCAATCGCCAGGAGAATTAATTCTCTTTTATCTTTTATTGATCATGAGAGATAAAACAATTCTACAGAGGACACTCTTTTTGGTCATTCTGTCTGTACTTCAACTTCGATCTTCTCTGAAACTACTGGTTGGAATTTTTTCGCTATTAGGCGTGAAGATGTTTTAATTTTATTAAGCTCAAATATTCCCATTTTATGATGCATTAAAAATATATATTAGCTATCACTTAGTTCTTAAGAAGTTATCTTTAATATAATTAGAAATATCCTCAACCGATGAGAAATGAGAATAACAAAGAAAATTGGAACAAAATTCAATATGTAATGTGCATTTTGAATGGCAAAAAATATTATCTACTCAATTCTACTTTGGGAAGGGATTTTCAACTTGTCACGAAGATATATCTCCCAAAAGCAACTGAAGTCATTACCAATATAAATATGCATAGCAAATAGCTTATTAGATACTCTTAAGAATTAACTGTGTACAAAGAAGGCTATATGGACAAATAATTCAGTGGAAATGCAAAATAAATGGATTTGCTATTCAAAACCAATTAACAGATAAACATATTCTGATGGAAATAGAGGAAGGGAATATGCAGACCAGTGAATGCGCAAGTGATTATGAATAAGAAGTGGGTAGATCTTCCTACTCACTTATTCGTGTTGGGTACAGGGCAGCATGAGGTGCCAGTTGACCCTTGTTACTTGGGAAAAGGGTGAAGCAAATTCCCAAGGCCAGTGTAGTGGTAAAATCCTGGCCTTTTTTTCTAATTTTCAAAAAGCTTATATTTTTTGTAATCATCCCCTCCATACACAAAATGGCTAAAGTTATCACAAATTATTTTCCCGTACCACAATAGGTGTGATTGCATTTGCTGCTCTCCTCTATTTGAAATGCTAATCCTCGGGTTTTCCTTACTCCAGATATAGATTTATTATTATATTGGTGAAGGTAACCCGTCTAGAACGCTTTAACTTTGATTTCTTTTGAAATAAAACCAATTCTGGCACAGGTATTAGACATAACTTTTTTATACACCAAACTAATCATTTGTGGTAGATTTATGTTTGGCAGACTCCAACAGAGAAGAGTGGCAGATCTCATTCACCCAGAAGGCAGACTGCATGTCTCGACAGGGGGCGCTCAATGAAGAGAACATTTTTCTCTGCTCTTTGTGTGTGCAAATTGTTAATGGAAGTATATACCAAGACAAACCACTGTGCCAAGGCAAACTGAGTGGAAAATCATTCTTAATGTGAACAACAAGTATGTTCAATTAAGAGACACCTGACAATTTGTCATCTGAGGCAGATGAACAGAACGATTTTCAAAGATAAAATGAAGTTTTTATAACTTTCAAGTTGTGGTCATAAAACTCATTGAAATGGGCGTGTGTGAGAGGCAGAAGGGTATGCGGGGGTTACATATTTATCCACAGGGGTTTGTATATTTTACCGGCTATCAATAGGTTCAGATGCATACCTTTAGTATGGATCACTGCATGATTATTCTATCACATCACGTTGTTTAATTGTGTGGAGGTATTCATGTCTTGAGTGGAATAAGTTAGCTTGCCTTATATCAACAAGTGCTAATATCAATATTAAATACATATCACATGCCAAGCGTAGCTTATATCATCTACAAGTGCATCTATCAATATCAAATCCAGATTCCATTCCCAATTTATGCTGATATTTCTGATATGTCTTCGTATGTCACCAGTTGTGTACCTTGTATTAAGAAGATCTATAGAAATGTTAACAATTCAGCATGATATACAAAGTATAGCTTCTTTGAAACTGGCGGTTGGACAATCTGTTATTTAAATAACAGTATATTCAATGTGTTTACTTTTTACATATCTGTTTCACTCATTTCATCCTGAAGAAGAATGATGTATCACCAGAGTGTGTGAACAAGAATGTTCAAGATTTTGTTCAGGAAGTTTCACCCTTTGTTGGTATATTAATTGCCTCCAAGATTGAAGAGCATCATAAGACAACACAAACTCCAAAGCCTCCAGCAGTGGGACGTCTCATTATGATCTGTATATCGCGCTTGTCATAACTCCTCAGGCTATGAATATCATAATAATATTAGAGCATCTTAATGAGATCATTAAGCAAGAGAGCATGATAGAGAGACGTCCTTGTCCTGCAAATGACCCACTTAATACAAGAGTCTGGGGGTGCTACACTTTAAGTTGATTGGGAGGGAACACTCTTCAGGAGGCTGGTTATTCCTTAATTGCAAAAGCCAATGCCATCTGCTGCAGAAAAATAAAATAGATGACAAGTTCAATGTAATCATTCCGGAAATGATAGTGTGAAAATAGTACTGATACAAAGAGATCATTTCAGATCATATTTCAAAGGTTTATAAATAACAATGGTGAGAATATTTTCAGATGTGAAGGGAAATAAGAAATTGGGCACGGCAAACTCATGCACCACAGCTTCAGATGCTTGGAGTGGCTCCTAATCATTAATTGTATGCAAAAAATCATTAAAATTGTAAAATGAGCTTCTTTCTTCTTCTTATGAATATATAGTGTTAATTTACCTTGAATACAAGTTGATAATAGCTGTTAAAGATGATAACTGTAGACACAATACATACTTGTGTTGCAGATGTCTCATTCAATGACTTCTCTATTGTTATTATTTCAGGTGCTTGTGTTAAGTTCTCTCCTTGATTGATATGTTCTGACAAGACAGACACACGTGGGTAATGTAGTGGAAGATCCTAAGAGGACAGTTATGTCATACTGTTGGGACAAGTGGTCTCGGCTGAATGTGCTTTGTTTAGGGTGTGCTGCTTGTTTATCTGGCATAAATCGCAATCAAAAAAACTTTTATATGACTTTGAAACGCTGGCCAGTTCCCACCATCACCCATTGTGATGTAATGTCTCACACCTGTTAATCATACAAGAAATATGTGTTCAAAAATGCTGGATACCTTTACTGTATATTTGAATATTTTTTTTATATTTTGAATGCTAACCATGTGTCTTAAAAGAAAGAAAAATCAAATATACTTCACCATCGATAAACCAAAGAAATCAATATATAACTAATCTAACAATACCATACCAGAAATGATACTGTGAAAATGATGCTGATAAAAGACTATTCAAGAGTATATCAGTCTCACTCAAATGATATCACCTGCCCTGTCGACACCCATCAGTGATAGATCCTGCCCTACAGTCTCACTCAAATGATATCACCCACCTTGTCTACGATCATCAATGATAGATCCTGCCCTACAGTCTCACTCAAATGATATCACCCACCCTGTCTACACTCATCAATGATAGACCCTGCCCTACAGTCTCACTCAAATGATATCACCCACCCTGTCTACACCCATCAATGATAGACCCTGTCCTACAGTCTCACTCAAATGATATCACCCACCCTGTCTACACGCATCAATGATAGACCCTGCCCTACAGTCTCCCTCAAATGATATCACCTACCCTGTCTACACTCATCACTGATAGACCCTGCCCTACAGTCTCACTCAAATGATATCACCCACCCTGTCTACACTCATCAATGATAGACCCTGTGCTACAGTTTCACTCAAATGATATCACCCACCCTGTCTACACGCATCAATGATAGACCCTGTCCTACAGTCTCACTCAAATGATATCACCCACCCTGTCTACACGCATCAATGATAGACCCTGCCCTACAGTCTCCCTCAAATGATATCACCTACCCTGTCTACACTCATCAATGATAGACCCTGCCCTACAGTCTCACTCAAATGATATCACCTACCCTGTCTACACTCATCAATGATAGACCCTGCCCTACAGTCTCACCCAAATGATATCACCCACCCTGTCTACACTCATCAATGATAGACCCTGTCATACAGTCTCACTCAAATGAGATCACCCACCCTGTCTACACTCATCAATGATAGACCCTGTGCTACAGTTTCACTCAAATGATATCACCCACCCTGTCTACACGCATCAATGATAGATCCTGCCCTACAGTCTCGCCCAAATGATATCACCCACCCTGTCTACACTCATCTGTGATAGACCCTGTCCTAAAGTCTCACTCAAATGATATCACCCACCATGTCTACACTCATCAATGATAGATCCTGCCCTACAGTCTCGCCCAAATGATATCACCCACCCTGTCTCCACTCATCTGTGATAGACCTTGCCCTACAGTCTCACTCAAATGATATCACCCACCCTGTCTACACTCATCAATGATAGACCCTGTCCTACAGTCTCACTCAAATGATATCACCAACCCTGTCTCCACTCATCAATGATAGACCCTGCCCTACAGACTCACTCAAATGATAGCACCCACCCTGTCTCCACTCATTAATGATAGACCCTGCCCTACAGTCTCACTCAAATGATATCACCCACCCTGTCTACACTCATCAATGATAGACCCTGCCCTACAGTCTCGCCCAAATGACATCACCCACCCTGTCTACACGCATCAATGATAGATCCTGTCCGACTGTCTCGCCCAAATGATATCACCCACCCTGTCTCCACTCATCAATGATAGATCCTGTCCTACAGTCTCACTCAAATGATATCATCCACCCTGTCTACACTCATCAATGATAGACCCTGCCCTACAGTCTCGCCCAAATGACATCACCCACCCTGTCTACACGCATCAATGATAGATCCTGTCCGACTGTCTCGCCCAAATGATATCACCCACCCTGTCTCCACTCATCAATGATAGACCCTGCCCTACAGTCTCGCCCAAATGACATCACCCACCCTGTCTACACGCATCAATAATAGATCCTGTCCGACTGTCTCGCCCAAATGATATCACCCACCCTGTCTCCACTCATCAATGATAGATCCTGTCCTACAGTCTCACTCAAATGATATCACCCACCCTGTCTCCACTCATCAATGATAGACCCTGTCCTACAGTCTCACTCAAATGATATCACCCACCCTGTCTACACGCATCAATAATAGATCCTGTCCGACTGTCTCGCCCAAATGATATCACCCACCCTGTCTCCACTCAACAATGATAGATCCTGTCCTACAGTCTCACTCAAATGATATCATCCACCCTGTCTACACGCATCAATAATAGATCCTGTCCGACTGTCTCGCCCAAATGATATCACCCACCCTGTCTCCACCCATCAATGATAGACCCTGCCCTACAGTCTCACTCAAATGATATCACCACCCTGTCTGCACTCATCAATGATAGATCCTGTCCGACTGTCTTGCCCAAATGATATCACCCACCCTGTCTACACGCATCAATGATAGATCCTGTCCTACAGTCTCACTCAAATGATATCATCCACCCTGTCTCCACTCATCAATGATAGACCCTGTCCTACAGTCTCACTCAAATGATATCACTCACCCTGTCTACACTCATCAATGATAGAACCTGTCTGACTGTCTCACTCAAATGATATCACCCACCCTGTCTACACCCATCAATGATAGACCCTGCCCTACAGTCTCACTCACATGCTATCACCCATCCTGTCTCCACTCATCAATGATAGACCCTGTCCTACAGTCTCACTCAAATGATATCACCCACCCAGTCTACACTCATCTGTGATAGACCATGTCCGACTGTCTCACTCAAATGATATCACCCACCGTGTCTACACTCATCAATGATAGACCCTGTCTGACAGTCTCACTCAAATGATATCACCCACCCTGTCTACACGCATCAATGATAGACCCTGTCCTACAGTCTCACTCAAATGATATCACCCACCCTGTCTACACGCATCAATGATAGACCCTGTCCTACTGTCTCACTCAAATGATATCACCCACCCTGTCTACACTCATCAATGATAGACCCTGTCCTACTGTCTCACTCAAATGATATCACCCACCCTGTCTCCACTCATCAATGATAGACCCTGTCCTACAGTCTCACTCAAATGATATCACCCACCCTGTCTACACGCATCAATGATAGACCCTGTCCTACAGTCTCACTCAAATGATATCACTCACCCTGTCTACACTCATCAATGATAGACCCTGTCCGACTGTATCACTGAAATGATATCACCCGGCCTGTCTACACTCATCAATGATAGACCCTGCCCTACAGTCTCACTCAAATGAGATCACCCACCCTGTCTTCACTCATCAATGATAGACCCTGTCCGACTGTATCACTGAAATGATATCACCCACCCTGTCTCCACTCATCAATGATAGACCCTGACCTACAGTCTCACTCAAATGATATCACCCACCCTGTCTACACCCATCAATGATAGACCCTGCCCTACAGTCTCACTCACATGCTATCACCCACCCTGTCTCCACTCATCAATGATAGACCCAGTCCTACAGTCTCACTCAAATGATATCACCCACCCAGTCTACACTCATCTGTGATAGACCATGTCCGACTGTCTCACTCAAATGATATCACCCACCCTGTCTACACTCATCAATGATAGACCCTGTCCTACAGTCTCAATCAAATGATATCACCCACCCTGTCTACACGCATCAATGATAGACCCTGTCCTACAGTCTCACTCAAATGATATCACTTACCCTGTCTACACTCATCAATGATAGACCCTGTCCTACAGTCTCACTCAAATGATATCACTCACCCTGTCTACACTCATCAATGATAGATCCTGCCCTACAGTTTCGCCCAAATGATATCACCCACCTTGTCTACGATCATCAATGATAGACCTTACCCTACAGTCTCACTCAAATTATATCACCCACCCTGTCTACACTCATCAATGATAGACCCTGTCCTACAGTCTCACCCAAATGATATCAACCGGCCTGTCTACACGCATCAATGATAGACCCTGTCCTACAGTCTCACTCAAATGATATCACCCACCCTGTCTACACGCATCAATGATAGATCCTGTCCGACTGTCTCGCCCAAATGATATCGCCCACCCTGTCGACACCCATCAGTGATAGATCCTGTCCTACAGTCTCACTCAAATGATATCATCAACCTGTCTACGCTCATCAATGATAGACCCTGCCCTACAGTCTCACTGAAATGATATCACCCGGCCTGTCTCCACTCATCAATGATAGACCCTGTCCTACACTTACTCAAATGATATCACCCACCCTGTTTACACTCCTCAATGATAGACCCTGCCCTACAGTCTCACCCAAATGATATCACCCACCCTGTCTACACTCGACAATGATAGACCCTGCCATACAGTCTCACTCAAATGATATCACCCACCCTGTCGACACCCATCAGTGATAGATCCTGCCCTACAGTCTCACTCAAATGATATCACCCACCCTGTCTACGCTCATCATTGATAGACCCTGTCCTACAGTCTCACTCAAATGATATCACCCACCCTGTCTAAACTCATCGATGATAGACCCTGTCCTACAGTCTCACTCAAATGATATCACCCACCCTGTCTAAACTCATCGATGATAGACCCTGTCCTACAGTCTCACTCAAATGATATCACCCACCCTGTCTACGCTCATCAATGATAGACCCTGTCCTACAGTCTCACTCAAATGATATCACCCACCCTGTCTAAACTCATCGATGATAGACCCTGTCCTACAGTCTCACTCAAATGATATAACCCACCCTGTTTACACTCCTCAATGATAGACCCTGCCCTACAGTCTCACTCAAATGATATCACCCACCCTGTCTACACGCATCAATGATAGACCCTGCCCTACAGTCTCACCCAAATGATATCACCCACCCTGTCTCCACTCATCAATGATAGACCCTGCCCTACAGTCTCACTCAAATAATATCACCCACCCTGTCTACGCTCATCAATGATAGACCCTGTCCTACAGTCTCACTCAAATGATATCACCCACCCTGTCTAAACTCATCGATGATAGACCTTGTCCGACTGTCTCACTCAAATGATATCACCCACCCTGTCTACACTCATCTGTGATAGACCACGTCTGACAGTCTCGTCCACATGATATCACCCACCCTGTTTACACTCTTCAATGATAGACCCTGTCCTCAAGTCTTGCGCAGAGAAAAACGTCTTTTCTCACCATCGATTACCCCTGTCCTGCTGTCTTACCTAAACAATATCTCCTAGCCTATCTTCAGTCATTTTCAATGAATCTTATCCCATCGTCTTACCGATATCTCCTTCCCCTGTCATGATACTCTTATTCTGCCACACTGTCGCATTAGTATCACTCCAGCAAATAGTTCCATATTGTGAAGTAAAATTGTTCTCCGCCTGCCAGCTATTCCCATGCCAATTTCCAATAGTTACACATGATTGTATTGATCAATATAAATCCTAACTCTCAAATGCCTGGGACCGGATTGACTAAGATTAAAGTCTTAATGAGGATTAAAGATACGCAACTAGGCTGTGAATTTAATTTGAATTCCAAGCAGTGTAATCAATCAGGTGGAGTAGCGCTGAGGGGAAAATGTTTGTGGCAACTAGACATTGATAAATGAATGTCATAGGACTCTGGAAATGTGTCTCTGTCTGGGGAATTATACCAATATGGTTGATGATTTGATAGAGCAGATACAACAAGACACTCAAGTGCCAAGTCTCCTGCGTGAATCGGAAATATCAAGATTCTTAAAATCAATAAAACTTTTTAACGTGAATTGCAAGTCTTAAACTTTAATGTTTGATAGCAGAAGACGGAAATTAATAGGACTATTTGTTTATATTGTAAACAAAGCAAAACGTATCGCGCACAAACATGGGTCCTACTTTTCCTGATATTTTTCAAAGCACGTGTTTGCCGCGTCTCTCACAGCTTGATTTTAGACCGAGCAGACGACATTTCCCTGGTACACGTGCTGCGTCTGTTGCGTTTCCATGGCAAATATGGCTATCCGGAAAAAAACGTTTCTTCTCTTCTGTTAGAAGTCTTCTGAAATTGTCTAAGACGAAAATGACAAACATGTACTTCATTCATAAGCATGGTCATAATTTAAGTCCATTATGTATAGCTTTATTTATGTGACGTGGTAAACAAGAAAAGATGAATTCTTTCCAAATATAAATGCACGAAGTGTCGTTTGGGCGTGGTTTATGAATGGTTGGTTGTTCCAACAGAACAAACACTGCGTAGTTCTGGTGGTGTAATTATTATATAATGACGTGGTAACATCCCTTCAAATGATTTAATAACTCCTAAATCCAGTATAACTCACACTCTTAGGATGTTCACCATTTTTCAATTGTCAGCCATCTTATTCACAAACGGTTTGCAAAATGAATGATAGATATCTAACAACATGTGCAAACTATTTTAGATATTGTCAAAGATTCCTAAATCATTTTTGCTATCAAGAAATAAAAATATGACAATGGCAAAGTTACCATTATCTCTGTTTGAGATCCAATATCTATTGCTCATTCTGTACAAAGAAAGGCCCAACCTAATATTAACTAGTGAGTGACAGGATGGATTTTCCACATCTTGGGGACTGAACATAGTACAAATGACCAACACCATGTGGGGTGGATAAACAAAAAGCCCACTTAATCACAGGTATTGTTCCTGGATGTCATTCGTCACGAGGTGGGAGTTCTGGTAGCTACTGGTTTTTCACATATATGTCAATTAATTTAAATTATAGCCAGGAAGTGGCTTAAGTTTGGTACTTTTTATAGAAGTATATTGAAATTGAAAGTGAGCACCCCGGTGATTTCAAGGGTCATTGCTTCACTTAAAAGATCTGTGCAATATGCGCCTCAACAGAGAGTTAGAATTCCAAAAACAAAACCTTTAATTAGTATTTGGGAAAATAGTCAAAGGAATAAGTTTCATTGGATTGATGGTGGAATAATATCAGTCCGACCAAAATTCCTCTAGATTATGAAGACTTAGAAGAAAGTATTATATTTGGTTTTCAAATGGAAGAAGAATGTTTTGAGGTAGTAAACTTTTGTATATTGTTAGCTAAATATTTCATATATAAGCAAATAATACACATTGATAACAATATTAAATATTTGTATGAATGGAAATATTAATTACAGGTAAACTCTATAATAACAAGAATATGTCTGTACAATTTACAAAAATATTACTGTAAAAGTTCCCGAATAAAGTTTTTTTTCACAAAAAAAAGAAAATAAATTCATTGGTTTCATTTCAATTCGCCACCAAAGCTTTGTAGGCGTCCAATATAGCAAAGTAAAATCAGATCTGCCCCATTTAGAAAAAAAGTACAAATATATACAACATACTGCTGTCTCAATCATTTCAGAATAACCAACAGAATGGGTCAATGTATAATGAAGCTACACCATATAGATTTTACATATAGATAAACCTTTCATACTTTTAAAAAATCATTTTTCTTGAGATATTGAATTTAGTAAATCCCAAGAAAAAATGCTAAATTTCCTTAAAAGAAAAAAGTATCTGGAGATGAATATATGGCAGATTGCTTCGTTCTACTACTGGTACTAAGTATCTAACTTCCAGCTTAAAACGCTGGGAGGAATAAAACTAGTATCTAATGGCAACCAAACAATCAAGTGTCTTCCATGTCAGGAGGGGTAAAGAGAGCTTGTAGTTTATGTAGTAAAGGTACATAAAGACACCTCCTAACATATTAGCATTGTCCTGTTGTGGTCTGCCCTGTCACCATGGTGATAACAGCATGCCTTAAGATATGCCATTATATCACAGAATGCTGACCACAGTCTAACGCCAGAGGTTTCTTATGGATATCACCTCGGGGATACGTGAACTCCTAAACAAATGACACGCTTTGCTCATCGCAATCTTTGTAATGAAACATAAATTTATACTCCCTGGTGTTTTTATCTGTAAGATTCTATGACAAGAATATTATACGTGTATGTAGTGTTATTTTAATCAGGAATTATAAAAAAAGAATCTTCCCAATTATACATGCACTGTAACTTTTGTCACCAACAAACATAGATTTTAGCACAATTACTTCTATTCACAATTACTTTTATATGCAATTACTTTTATATCTTACAGAGGTGCGACTCAACTATTTTTACAGCCAACATCTATAGTTAGATTTTTCACCTAAAATAAAGCAAAACAAAAAATAAGAAAAAAGGAGAAATATATGCATGACTGTGCCTGGTATAATTTAGCGAGCTAGAAAGTTTCCACCTACACATACCAGCCACTCAAATTGGATTCAGCAGAATAAGTCCAATTAAATGAGGCTCATTTTTCAAGCAACACTTCCAATCATTAGCGGGTCTATCAGAGGGCTCTTTAAGGTTGGGTCTACCGTGAAATGAGTGATAGGTTGTGGTAATTGCTAGCATCAATGGACCACCTGCAAAGCGAAGTCTGATATTAGATAAGATGGTATAAGACAAAATGCATTGTAATCACTAACCTCTGGGCTATTATGGGGAAAGGAACCTGTACTTCGCACTCATGACTGCTTTGTTTCCAACTGCAGTTTTCTCCAGTGTTTGAGTTATTGAACAGCCATAAGACATATATTGAATCGGATTTCTGTAAAATATGTTTAAGTTAATGATTGAATAATCCTAATGATTTGAAGAATTCTATAAAACATTACCACTAGCTAACTTTAGGATTATGAAAGTTGAAACCACCTTAGCATTTAAAGTTTATGATGTTTTATGATTCAACTTCACCTATACATCCAAAACTGTATGAATGCTTCAGACATTCTAGTTTAGGAAAATTTCATTTACAACATCTAAACCAATTATCTCCAAGATGTACATGTAGAGAGCATATCATGGAAGAAAACATGTCCTCTCATTAGGTTATGAAGAAAACTAGTTTCTCATTAGGAAATTATGACACTTTCTGCACATATCATAGTTCCAGAAATCTTTTAAAAACGAGAACATGCTCAAATGTGGCAAATTATGGCAGAAACATAATAATAATATAAATATATTAAAATCTAATTATATTGTGGTTTTGTTGGATAAAACTCAAAAGCAGAATGGAAGCCACAAAGGCAATATTGAGAGCAGCATAGCAGAATTGAAAGGTAAAGTGCAGCACTGAAATATTCATGATTTAATCCATATTTCATGAAAGCTTCATTGGAAAATGGCACCACGCTGTGTCAATATTGACATTAATTTTAGAAAAATCAAGATATGAGAGATAGATGTTAAGAGGGGCCCTGACCCAAATGGGCAGATACGCTTGCAACCTGACAGGCCCTCGTCCATTGTCAGGTCGGTGTGAATGACCTTTCCAAAAAGACACAATGACCCATTTGAAAAGCAAGAAGCTTCTCATGAAAACATATATTAGTCTTGTCCACGCCAAAGAAATGACCTTGTCCACCTAATATTGACCTTGTCAGTGGCCGGTGACCTTGCATTATATGGGCTTGCCCCTGTTGACATGTGATGATAGGTCCAAGTGACCTATTGGCGCTCTTCTGTTTGGGAGTAGGAATCCACACTGATATGTGGTAGGGGCGTATTGTTAGGACCTCTCTGGCCATCTCTTTTCATGCTGAATTCCGTATACAAACGTTGGACACTGGCTAGCAACATTCAAAACAGAACAACGGACCGAAAACAGCATTGAGCACATATGAAACGTTCTTTCAATGATTTTATGACCTTTTGACGAGATCATTTTTGACTGTGGTCATTTTTGCTTTAGTATCTAAGGTCCAGTACGTGATGTTTCATATATCGTAAGGACACTCCTATCTTTAATTGAAAGCCACACATAGGCTATTTCTGTTTCCAAGGTTCCACGGCAGTTTGTCTGCTCCTCTTTTCCTCAGAGATATACAGTGGAATTTATCATTTTCTTGTAATACTTTTGGACTTCCATGAGAAAAATAATATATTTAAGTGTCGACGTCACTTTATTTTCATGAGAACTATGACATTTAATGGTTGTTTTAAGGAAACCAAAATCACAACTACGTTTAATAGACTTGTCTGTGGCGCCATTAAATAGGATTTTATTTGGTATTTGAGAGAATCGTCTTTTACATTTTTAATCAAATATACTGTCTTTTAATATTGCAATATTCAATTGACATGACGCTTCATGGTTTGATATTTGTCTCGGCACAATATCAACTGCAGGATCTTTCTGTCTTTCTTTCCAAAGTCGGGAACAAGCATTTTATTGAAGTTGAGGCCAACAAAGACGCTTGCAAATCGCTAGAATCAAATCAATAATATTTAATAAACTCATTTAGTGCACTAATCATGGCCTCCCTGTGAATCAAAGTGGCACTGATAACTTTATTTCAGTGTCAATCGTGTGTCGGTGACACGGTGACATCACACCGCACTGTAAATTGGATTGCACAGAAAATCTTATAAAGCCGGAATCCTGTGCAAGCCGAACTGAAAACAGACAAATCACAGTGCTACCTGGTGGCAGTTTTTGCTACATTACATTCATTCCAAAGAGAATATCCGGTCTGTTCCTTGGAACCTTCATCCCTCACAGAGACCGATTTACAATGTCATATGATATAGATTGAGATGAATTGAATAGAATTGACTATATCATCTCTTGTTTAACATGTAAGAGACTGAATAACTAACAGAGCGCTCAATACCATTTGTTTAAGCATACTAGTATGATTACCCAGCTTTACTAGGCCTCCTCAATATACTGAGCCCGATGCAAAGGAGAGTATAGTAGGATGCATTGTGTACAAATAAAGCAGTGACCTTATCTCTTGTATCTGTGTTTTTATGCCAGGTCATATGAAACTCCCATCCATCCGGACTGTACATGTGCATTTGCACTCAGTGAGTTTAAGCACATGACAAGAAGTGAAATCCCTATTAAATCTTTTGAAATAGCATTACTGTTAATCGCTATATAGGGAGTAAGCAAATATAATCCCACATATCTGCAGTTTACATTCAGTTTGGAATAACTCTACCGTGAATATAAGCAGAAAATAACGCTGTTTGAGTTGATGAGAATATTAACATTGTGCACATTTTAGAATACATCAGGTCAAAATACCCAACTCTTATCGAAGCAGATCTATATATTAGTTGTTATTAATGATACCTTAAGATTCGGGTAATAATATCATTATTATTATTTTTTGTTCTTATAAGGGTTTTACGTCACTATTAACATCATTTCATGGCGAGACCTACATGTGGCAGATATACACAGATATCACATAGATATGTCACATCACATGGCAACACCGACCTCCCCCACGGTCACAAACTTGTATGGACAACGGTTCACGCCATGGGCCTCAGCTAATATGAGAAATTGTCTGATGAATGCAATCTTGGCATGGCCAAGAATCGAACCCAAGACCTTTGGATCATATAGGCATACCATTCTTCTGAATGAACCTTTACTGGGTTCTAATTGATTAAGTCTATTTTTGGAAAGATATTGCTTTCTTTTGTAAGTGGCATATTCGCAATGTATATATGCCTTTGCAGCTGTTGCAAGAAATCTTGGTTTTCATTTCATGCCTGACGTGACAGAGACTGGTAAAAGGCAAGCGGTCACTTCAAATATGATAATATCCATGACTGCTCATTTTCCTCCAATTTTCTCGAAAATAACCCACAGAACAGACACGTGGATGGCCTCATGTCCCAGAATTCTCTGTTTTCCCATTCGCAAATTTCTCCAAATTGGCACAAGTTTGGGACGCTGCACGCGAGCAGACGACATTCTTCACTGCGCGCCAAACTTACACCTCTTTGTCGGAGACCAATATTACTATCTTCTTTGAAAATGACAAATTGAAGAAAATTGCTAGCTTCGGACATTTCAGTCAATTTGTGCTGGCCCGTACATGGTTTAAAGGAACACACACGCACTTTGCTAATAAGAAGATATTCGCAAGCGGCAACATCAAGGAATTCCATTTGTGCATCATCATAAAACATACCTATATTTTCCAATTTCAATGAAACATCGTATGTGCTAAAACCACATAATCAAAACACAATTAGTAAGCGCTATGTATCATCTGCAAAAGCAACATAATTTCTAGACTTATGCCATCCTTGATGGACAATAGCCATATATAATAAAAAGAAAATTATCTGTCACTCAAGCAATGAAATATTAGCCATACCAATATATGTCCAAGAAGTCCAATTTTCCAAATTGACATGTCCCTCTGCTCCGAATAAAATGACACTGATTATATTTTTCCCGGTCTTTTAATGCTGTACATCCTACACGGAATGCATGCAATCTGCAAAAAGAAAGAAGACACTGATATTGCACTAGACACCCCTATTATCACTCTTGATATATGAATATAAACATAGTGCTGGAATGAGACTTGTCAATCAAAGTGAAAAGAAAAAACCCTTGGCTATTAGACAAGACAGACAGAATGAATTAGCAAGTCATATCTTGTATCTACCTCAAGGGGGTGCTCCCACACAAAGAATAATGCATTTATGGTGAAACACAAATGTTCAAGATTTATTAGCAAAAATCTTTCTATGTATAAATATTTCAGTTGCACTTGTTACTTGGGTGTCAAATTGTCTTTTGTCAAATTGTTTCAATTCTTCAAAGGGATGATTTTCAGTAAGTGTGAACAGCTGAAGATCCAAAATGGTATTCCTTAAGTGAGATAACATAACCAGAAACTAGGTCCGAGACAAAAATATTACCCTCAGTATGTTTTCACCAAGATTTAAGTGGATGAATATATAAAAAAAAAGTAATGATTAAAATCACAAAAAGTCAAGAACTGACAGAAATATCAATTTTGATTCTCAAGGAATGAATGGAAAGTTTCTTAAAAATACAAGGACTCGTTAAGGTCATGTAGCGCCATAATTGTCAGCTCAATGATTTCTACTAATTAATATGATAATTACTGTTTGTAACAATTGATATATTGTGTTGGTAAAATAGAAAGTGTTTTATCTCTCTGACAGAAAACTAACAAATAATTCACACACGATATTGTTCAAATTTGACTTTTTACAGAGGAGTATGTCAAAACGTTATCATTCAAGATTGTTCTACAGCTATCAAACGTTTCTCTTTCAAAACGAACAGAGGCTATGAAACGTTCTATTGAAATGGCACCTTCTAAAGAAATGGAAAAAAGCAACATAATTCAGCATAATTACGATGTAAAAAATGCTATTTGTAATTCGCACTCAGCCTCTTCCGCTAACATCTGTTAGACTTGGAGACAAAATGAAAATTCTATACTGGAATAATTTCGAATTTTGACGACAATTAGGAATGTATTTTTATCTGAGATTTCGAATAATATATATGCTTGTCCTCAATTCTAAGAAAATCCCTTGAAATTACAATATACCCTGCACTTTGAAGTTGCAATTCTTTCAGCAGAGATTCGCCATCTTAGATTTGGGAGATAGGAAAATACGCATTTTACTTTTGGTCTACCGGAACAGATTATTTGTCAAGAATGCGTATGTGACATTTAGGCTGGTATCTGAGCAGTTAATCTTGCCTTTCTTGTTATAATTTGGGCTATTAATACCCCAAAATTGGTCTTCTTTTAAGGACAAACACACATTGACACATCTGTTGTTTTTCAACAATGACTGCAGTGAAATGCATATAGATTTCTAACTCAGATGTCTCCCAATTTGCTCACAGAAAAACTGTAATTGAGTTTTTAGCTTTTTTAAACTGAAAAATACATGATTGCTTTAGAGATTAAGTATACAGGTTTGTATATGAAAATGGAGAATATTTGACTTTTAAACAGCACGGCCTGACTGATGGCTTCTGTGATGTATGCCGGCTTACCTTACTGGAGTCTGCACGTCATATTCCGCCCCAGGCAAACATACAAATACTTAGTTAGCTGCAGCAATAGAACTCCATTTCTCTTACTTAAGTAGCAATTGAATTGTTTTTGTACATTGGACCGAGAGTTGTCTGAAAGACCTTTTTATGATACACTGTGGATAAGGTGGAGCTTGGCATCTTTCACAAGGTTAGCCAACATTTTACTTATTCCAAGCTCTATCTTACCGGAGAACAACGGCTAGAATATTCTGGAATATTCCAGCTGCATGTTACAACGGTAATTCACAATCCACACAGGGTATTTATTAGCTTTGCATAGGAATCATGATTTAATCTTGTATATTTTCCACACTCAATAAATATTTTAAACACAGATTGAATTCCCACAGTCAGAGGCCAAACAGATAATGCAATAAAGTTAGGTGGAGAAGGGTAGAAACCTTTTTGACATGTACAATTTTGTGTCAGTGTTTGATGTTGGGACCTGCTGATGCATAGTCGTGTGTCCTTCCCTTTGAAGTCCAGCATCCCACATAATATAATCATATTCATCCATAATAAAGATAGATTCAGCAGGAACACGTGATTTAAACCTTTATCATTTAACTATTGAATTTGTTTTGAGATTCTGGTTGCGGCGTCCAACTCCAATGTTATGGCTTCTAAACTTTGTCCATTGTTGAGGACATGCGTGGGTCATCCTCGCACTGACGGTGTGATTCTTAGCAACAAAGGCTGAGAACAAGCATTGTCCAAGAGAACATGGGTGGGCGTGTAATAGCATTATAACATGCATCAATGTACAGATAAGGCAGTGAGTGAGGAGGCTTTATTTAGGCGTGACGATGACTACATGATGGGCGAGAGGCTGGCAGCTGGTAGGGTAGAGGAACAGATGCCCTGTCCTAGCCTTTGCATGTCCACCTACACCTCACTGACCTAACATGGCCAATTTACATGTCTCCACTTGTACAAACCTCTAATATTTCAATAATGAGTGCTGTGTGAGCTGTACCAAGCATATAATAGTCTCATTATGCCCATATGTCCAGTTTTCTTACTTTTCTTATTGAGACAAACTAATAGAAAAATGACTTTATTACAAAGAACCAGAACAACAAGGCATATGGCCTTACATTCATAAAGAAGTTGTGGAAATATTGGCACCAGTTTATTCAAGAGTCTTGGCAGTGTTTATTAAGAGCACACCTTCTATTGGCACCATGGATGGAATAATTCACAATATACTGCATGTATTCTATACAAGAAACCGACTGAGACCAAACCCTGGAGCTGATCAAGTTTTTTATTTTTCCTTGAGTAGAACTGTATCTTGCCAAAAAGAGCCGTGTTTTCCTAATTAAACATCATGGAGTTTATGCAGATTTCATGAGCTCACCCAAAGTTGCTTTAAAATTTAAAAACAAATGTTTTAAACGTTTTTGAAATATGTCTATATTATTTTCAAACCAGACAGATGGTTATAAATATTTTAGCTGAAATTCTTTTTGTACCAAAGTATATCATGCAAAGAAATACTCAAGATGAAGAGATAATTGGCATGATGTTATTGTCACTCACTAGGAGTCTATGGCAGATCTGGACCACAGTGGTATCTAATCTAGGATATGTGTCTCACTTCATTAAAATTGTGATTAAAAAAGAAGCCATTGTTATAAATAAGATATGAGCTTTAGATATTCTTGGATGTGCAAATGTTCTTAGCGTTGAGTGAAACATAATCAAGCCTTTAAAACATGTCTCGGTTTTTCAACCATGAATATTTCTCTTCAGCCATGAATATTTCTCATGAGCAAGCTCTATAACCATGCTTATACCTTCCAGCCACGAGCATGTTATCACAGAACCATCTTATCGCAGTACCAATCATGGCAGCCGAGACAATGCAGGGAGACAAGGGAGATTATTTCAACCAATCAGAAAGCAGCTAACAAATAGTCACAAGAAGTGTCCATAGTAACGATGGCGGGAAACGGCGATGTGTGTTTTATTTTATAATATGTCCTGACATTTCTACTCTGCATTATATAGGTAGAATTGCGAGTCGTGGAACTCCCTGAGCTATCTTGCCCACAAAATATCCAATCAGAATTGACCAACATCAGTTCATAACCTGTTATCAGGTATAGACATTTTCAGCTGAGGGCAATAATTGTATTATATATTATATTGGTCTCAGCTTTCACCGATGCCGGAAGGGACTAATTTGAGACAGAAGTCCTATAATGACGGGCATAAAACTCAAAGATATTCAAGGAACTAGTTACCAGCCTTTAATGCAGAAGATTCATGTCAGCTTAAGATTGGTATTCAGTCATAGCATGAATTATTTCATTTCTATTGCATACCTAGACCTTAAACCCATGTTATGTGAAAAATGAACGATTCTTATGACACACATTTGTTGCTATCATCGTTCATTTGGTATAATTCAATGTATATGAGTTGTTATCTTAAAATAAACATGACACCTTGTATCCAATCGCTGAAATGCGAACATTTCAATTCAAACTTTGATAAAGGTTATAAATGAAGCCTTAAAGATTTCTCCTATTTTACCAGCAATGCTTCTGGTCGGTGCATTGGACAACATGATTAAAATAATTAGAAATAAGTGTGCTCTTGACCTGTGACATTCCAGTGAAACAACATGGAAGGCTTTGCTAAGCTCTATACCTATGTACATTAAAGTTTGCTTGACCTGGCATGAAGAAGTGGACGATGTCAAAAATCAAATGCCTTTTCACCACTGAGTGAAGGCGTTCTTTGCACTGTTTGTAGTTATCTCTTTCAACTTAAGTGGTTTGAGGGAATTTGTGATCACGACAAAGTGTTACCAACAGACTCATCAGAAATTAGAAGCGCCATCTTTAATAAGCCTATGTATTGTGTGTTGCATTATTTTTGATGTCATATATTGAGACACATTGAGTAAGCGATGTATTTTCACATTTCACAATCCACAAATGTGCACGTGTATGCAAGTATTGGATGAAGGATGTACATGGAATAATCTTTTTAACCTTAATACATCCTGATTTTTCCATAAAACCACTCCACCATTAAAACACACTTTAGATTAACGAAAGTATCTGGGGAGCATTGGCATCCTGCAGACTTTGAATAATAGAAGAAGGGATCATTTCATATAAAAAACCGTAATCATATTCATTTTTATATTTTGTAAATGTATTTTCCATTCCAATATTAATTATTCTTGTTATTCAATCTATTGTATATTCTCCAATGTTCCATGGTTGCTTAGCTGTTTTCATCAGTTATGGGCATATGTTTTCCCTTTAAAAGAAAAGATAAAAATAAAAGAATAGTCACATCCTTATTAAATTTTGTGGTTTCAAATTCTCAAATAGACAAAACCATGATTGATGATATACATGATACATTATGAAAAGAATGAAGAAATAGAATATTTTACACAACAAAGTCTCTGATCCCAACAGACGGTGTACTAAGGTGGTATCTTTGAATGAAAGGAGGCTGGGCTATTAATAATTTTCTGCATCGTGGTTTTTAAAACACAGATAAAGGTGCACTGGCAATAGGGGAAATGAGTCATGAATTACATCATGCAAATGGGAAGATGAAAGATATCACACCCATTGGCTCCTGATTTCTGACTTTGCCTGTTGTCTTTGTCTTAATACATTCTGTCGATAACTGATCAAGTTAAGTGAACCTGAGATTACATCAGAGTGTTGTAGAAATTTATTTTATTTTTATTAAGGATGTTTTAAAAGATTGATTATTATATTAAGTTATTTTCTCAAATATCTCTCTCTGTTAATTGGAATTGTACAAATACATCTGCAAAATATTTATAGCTAAATGAGATCCTTGAATATCTATAAAGGTATAAAAGGAAAAGACTAACCAGTACTGAGAAGTTGAAAAGCAAGTATTTATGGCAGGACCCAAAAGACGACTCAAAATTCATTTTTAATTAAATGTCACATTTGCTTGAATACATTTCGCTCAGGGATGGACATGCACCCCTTTGAGTTTTGATATCAAAGCCACAAAAGGTCCTTGATGGCAAAGACATTTGTGTAATTCCCCATGCTTGACTTGAGTCAATCATTTGAGAGAATTTAGCTGTGGTAGCCCTTTTCTGTGGTTAATGTTTCTACCAGTTAGCACTCATCACACACATTTCCACTTTAGAATACAGGGCATGCCAAAGTAGATATTTTACCTTTGACAATGAGATGGTTTCATGCCTTGGTAGATTGCATTTGTTGTGTCAGAATGAATAATGCAGATGCGCTGCAAGATGGTTAACAATGGCTATCATCTGATTGGCTAAGAAGCCATAACAGGCCTGGGAGCCAACAGGACCTCGGGATATGTGTACTTCATTTAAGGCAGAACTTAACTCAATCATAACTCATTATAACTGAATATTTTAGCGGCAAAGCATTCAAGCTGAACTTGTTGAAAAGGAAACACGATTACCAAAAAAAGGGATAGCAGTTTAAGGATGGCAGAGTGGGAGATGATATCACTTGATCAGTGGAGTGAGGCCGAGAATAAAGCCTACTTGCTTCATGGATAATGAACACAAGAAGGACATGATAGGCCAACAACACAGGTTAAGCAACACAACCAGAGAACAGAGCGTCGCGTGTCCAAATACCCGACACGCGCCAAACCAACACCACAGCACATGCTGCAGCCATACCCCGCCTATGCGCCATTCTTACATCATTGTTACTTAATGGTAAGTTTCCTTCACCTTTTTATTGTATTTCAGATATACTCTTACACTTTGACCCTTGCCTTATATAGAGTAATTATCCTTATACAAATGAACTATAGGGGCTTAAAATCACAGACTAAATTTGAAAACATGAATCACACCACTATTAATATGTTAATAGACATAATAGCTCTAAATTATCATTATTTAATGCTTGCAGATGTGCACACAGTATGTATGAGGATGTTAGCTGTCAATTCTAATGGAGATATAAAGCTTATTCTAAGTGCTATTCACACTGACTTCTGCCTCTGTCAAGATACTAAGGGATTTTGAAATATGAAGAGGATATGAAGTGATGTTGATGATGCAGATGAATGGATTTCATCGTGACAGAGGGTTGTTGTAGCAGCCCCATATGGTTGAGGGCCTGCCATGGTAGATAAAGTCACGGTATCTAGTTCTGTGCCATCTGTGACCCTCCTAGCTACATCTGCAGCAGTTAATAGCTCTGACCCAGCTCATATAATTATATTTCATCACATTATGGGAAAGTTAACACAACCCTCAACTAGGCTGGACTACATGGATGCCAAAACACATGCATAACTATATCAACTGGACGTTTATTGCGCATTAGTATTTTTGAGTATCCCCATGACAACATTAAGCTGGTTTATTTGAAGTTGGACAATATTGCAAAGTTGTTATTACAAAGTACATATTTGAAGCGATTTTTACAACAATCACATTTGGACTTTGAGGCGTTCATGAGGAGACATAATTGACTGCTTTCAAACACATTACATTGAAGTGTGGATATGGAATACATACACGGCTATGTATGTGCAAAAATGAGAAGCAGTTGACAAGATAAAACATTACATTTTAACCGTTTTATCAAACAAAAGTAATATTCCTGCCAAGATGGATAAAAGTATGATTACAGGTTATCTTTGGATGAGCGCAATCTTCTTGTTTATGATAAACACTTCAGCAACCATTGATGAAAAGAGCAATGGTGACCCTATGGAGTATTACATCCTAGAAGAGTTACCTGCCAATACCCTCATAGGGAATGTTATCATAGATGCAGGACTCAACACAAAGTATAACAAACTCACCACTAAGCTCCTCAGGTTTAGTTTCCTCAACCAGATGGAGAGTAAACAGGATTTATTTGCCATCCAGAGCGACTCTGGAATTATTCGGACAACCAGGCGGATTGACCGGGATGATATATGCCCACACCAGAACACATGTCACATGTGGCTCCATGTTGCTGTCCACCCTCCTCAGTATTTTGAGGTCATCAAGATACTAGTGAACATTCTAGATGTGAATGACCACAGGCCTACGTTCCCTGGCAAGTACTTGGATCTGACAGTGATTGAGTCTGCACCAATTGGAACTACCTTTGCTCTCCCCACGGCCTCAGATCCAGACAGCGCCACCTTCAGTATAGAAGGCTATGAACTCCACAGCTCAACTGATAAGTTTCACTTGGAAGTGAGTAAAAACAGCTTTGACGGGTCCACTGATCTGGAGCTGAAACTTGTCAAGAAACTGGACAGAGAGAAAGAAGACTTCTATAAAATGAAAGTAGTAGCTCATGATGGAGGGACCCCGTCGAAATCAGGATCTATAATCATTAATATAACTGTGGAAGATACAAATGATAATCATCCCAGGTTTACCAATATCTCATATGAGGTGTTTGTGGTAGAAAACATTCCAATTGGAACCACCGTTACCAAGGTGACCGCCCTGGATAATGATCATGGAATAAATGGTCAAATTGTTTATAGATTTTCACCAAAGACTGAAAGCACATCCGGGAACCTGTTTGAAATTGATAACCACACTGGAGAGATACTAGTTAAGGGTGAGCTGGATTATGAGTCAGGATCCATATATCTATTGACCATCATCGGTGAGGATGAGGGTATTGATTCACAGCCTGGACAAGCCACTGTGGTGGTGAGGGTTGAAGACATGAATGACAACGCCCCTCAAATCACTCTGAATACTTTGACTACCACAGGAGCGGCTGAGGTGGCAGAGAATGCAGCTGTAGCCACTTTTGTGGCGCACGTATCTGTGGCAGATATAGACAGTGGAATTAACGGTGAGGTTGAGTGTGGATTAAACCATGACGATTTTAGCATAGAGAGAATCTACAATGATCAATATAAAATAATCACTAAATCGATTCTGGACAGAGAGTTAAGATCATCCTATAATCTGATGATCCTTTGCTCTGATAAGGGCACCCCATCAAACTCAGCATCCCATGCTATCCAGGTGAACGTTATGGATGAAAATGACAACGTGCCTTCATTTCTTCATGATGTCTATTATCCAGAGATAAAGGAAAACAACTACGTGGATGACTTTATAACCAAGGTTAGCGCCACAGATGAGGACCAAGAAGAAAATGGAGAGGTGCGCTATAAGATCCATGCAGAAGCCGGCGGCTTGTTTAATGTTCATCCGCTGACTGGTGTCATCACTACCAATGCTATATTTGACCATGAGCAGCTTCAGCAGCTGGCGTTCAGGGTGCTTGCCTATGACCTGGGAACTCCTTCCCAGACAGGCACTGCCACTGTCAGGCTGCACATCCTTAACACCAATGATGAAGCTCCAAAGTTTCCTCAATATAATTATGCTTTTGGAACTTTTGAGAACCAGCCACGTGGAACTGAAGTGGGCACGGTGGCTGCGTATGATGCAGATGATGATGGTTTAAACACACACCTGCTGTACGCTTTCAGCAACCCGTCTCAACACGTGATAGAGAGGTTCGCTATCAACGACACGTCTGGTAAGATCTTTACCAAAGTCGTCTTGGACAGAGAGGACAGGTCAGCTTATCACATGGTTGTCATGGCAACCAGTAAAGGATTTCCACAAATGAGCAGCTCAGTTAGTGTTACAGTGTATGTAGCAGACAAGAATGATAATGCCCCAGTGATAATATATCCAAAAGAACACAAAAGTACAGTAAATATATCTTCGGTGTTGCCTGTTGGTTATAGAATTGCAACTGTGAAAGCCAAGGATTCAGATGCAGGGCCTAATGCTAAACTTATCTACGAGATCATCAGAGGAAATTCCAAAGAGTTCTTTGCAATAGATGAGGATAGTGGAGAGGTCACCATTTCAAAGCCATTATATAAGATAGATAAAGAATCAAATGATTTACTAATAAAGGTGCGAGATGATGGTTTTCCTTCAAGGTCAAGCATTACAAAACTCACTGTCAAAGTATCTCGCTCTAAATCCCTAAAATCTTCACGTTCGGCAACAAAAGAAGAAACACAAAATAAAAACATGGTCACTGTGGTGACGCTTAGCACCGTTTCGCTGATCCTTATTTTCGTTTTGATAGCAACCATTTTGGTGATATGGCGTCGCGGGAAAAGACGAAATGTGGTTGACAAGTTCACTCCAGATAACAGGTTGGAATCACAACAGATGCTCGGGGACATTGCTAACCAAAACAATAAAATAACAAACAATTTAGAGGAATCCTGTGCAAAACACAAGGATGAAACTCAATTATCAGATCTGTGTGAAACAGAAACAACAATATCTTTGTTGGAGGACAGTAGCCCTGGTGAGGAATTCAGCATAAAGAACGGCGCCTTTGTTATCAATCTCAGCCACAAGGATAACGTCCATATGGCTCATAACCCGGATGTGACAAAGGTAAATATTCTTTGTCCATTGCATGTATGAGTACCAATAAAAAATAATCGGAAATCTTTTCTCGGTTCTCTTGTATTGTAATTAAGATAGTGTTTGAATGCTCTTTTTGCGGTGCGATATGCTCAACAAATCTACAATAAGATGAGCGCAGCAGAAACAAGTACAATATTTGTATCTGTCAGAGGCCATACTCAATATTGTACTATTAATGGCATGTATCCATATATTTCTGTTTAATCTGTGACCTTGCACTGATCTATCTAATTACACAGGTTAGGTTTTGTATCTTATCAGTTATAACATCACGTGCATATTCTCAAATGAGGGTTTTACTGCCATATGCATGAATAATTACATAACTGAGGTGAAATGGTCATATTTGTTGAAAAACCTCAACATGTGTACAGCATTTGCAACTGACAAAAGCTTGAATTTGTGCTTTTACTCAACTATCAGTCACACTTTGATAAATTGATTACAAAATGATACAGATGTGCGAAGTAGACAATGCAAATGTTCTACCATAAAGATAACACATATAAGGAAGTGATATCTAATGAAATACGGTTATTTTTTGCTAACTTATGTGGTCAGTATGTATTAGTCTAATAAGAAAAGGCCATTGTTATTCCCCTAACCGATTGGAGCATCTTAAATTGTCCCATCAAAGTTACTTTTCCAATCTCACTCTGCAATATTTTTTTATCAATTCACCCCACGTCCCCTTAATGCAAAAATGTCCAACTCCTAACTTTCAGTGAATGAAATATTATACATTGTCATCAATTAGAACACAGGATAATGTCATGTCTTATCGGGTCGAGGCCAGCATCACTCACAGGATGCCCAATATAGGTCAGTTATACAGCTTAAAGGTTACATATCATTCCACTTGTATACTCAATACTCAAGTATACTCAATCATAAGGAAAGAAACGCTAATTGGTCTGAGTGTAATTCCGAATGTAGTTCCCTCATTCACAGTTAAGACTCCCCGCCACATCAAAGATACACGGTATAATTTGCAGCAATCCGGTTCTTTGAAGAGTAGCTTTCACCTGCAGGTAGCTGCTTTATGAGCGAATACCGAGCAAAGAAACGTCCATATATCGCCTATAGTGTCAGTTCAGAGGTAGTTTTCTTGGAGGTACGTTTCTATTGGCACTGCTCAGCGTGAACGCTGGAATTGTGGGTAATCTTTTGAAAGCGATGAAACAATTTGAGTGAATGTCTTGAGCCATTTTGGAAATATTAGTCAAAGAGAGCTGAGCCTGTAGCCATATGTCACACCGAAGTCAACACAAAGGGAACGGGTGCCATTTTATGGGGGAATGATAACGCACACAAATATGGCTAGTTTCCCCCTTTGTAGTATAGCAAAAAGCAAATATGGTGCAAAGATGGCCTAAAGGAGCGGGTACTTTGAGATCCGCCATGGGCAGTGTAAGAGGTGGTGGTTAGCGCCATGGGTCACCTAATTAGCAGCTGATATTTGTCCTTCTGTCCCCAGGCTGGGGGGTGTGAGGTAACTCCCCATCATATTCATTGCAAAACACTCTGACAAACTCCCCGCCAGCTCATATCCGTTTTGGGGTCTAAAAACCCTTTGCATGCACCCATCAAAGGTCCAAAGCATTTTAGCTATAATAACCACTCCAACCAGTACATGTCTCATAAAATAATCATACAACTATGCCTACCACAACCGCCATATTTTAAAAGCGAATCTGACATTTCAAATACAACACAGGCGAAATAAACCTGTGACATAGCACTCACATTGAGTATCAAAGAATGTTAACACTACAGTAATAATGGGTTAAAACCTAGAATTGGTGGTAGATGTCTTGAGAGGTTAATGCCATAGTGTGATACCGTGACACGTCCACATATAAAGTCCTGTACTGTCCAGTGACACAGACTGGGTACCTACCGTTGAACGTGAGACATGCAATCTTGATGACCACCCAGGCCAAGATATCTTATTTGGTTTATTACTGGATTATGATATATGTCTTCTTGGCATTCTCAGCATTGTCAAAGAAACACTTCCCAACCATTCAATGCATTTTAGATTTGAACTTTCCAAGCATTTAATGTTTTTAGATATTTGTGGTCACAACCTGTGTTTGATTTTGAAAGACTTTTGATTCTCCAAAAGCTAAAAGTAGTTTACGTATTATAAATAATGATTTTACAAATTATAAATAATGATTTGTCTAATTTACAATACTTAGAGACAAGCTGTTAAATATATGTATGTCTCTCTATCTGACTTTACCACTTCACCAAATTCAGAGGGAAAACAAAGCATTATATATCATTAAGAGTCAGTTTATAAGGCATAATAAATTTACATAAAGCATTAAATGCATATTATATATCTGGGCAATTTTACATTTGGCGTTCCATAATACATAGTGTTTATCTGGTATCCACTATTTTGCCCACCACTAATAACAAATATTTCAGACAAAACATGCATATAATGCCTTAATTACAATGCTACCAGTGATCGCGCACTTTTTACGTCTTCCTGTGTATTTGCAGTGTAGCGCACACAGCGCCTGTTTGTGTCTAGGCTCGGGCTCTTGGCCAGGCATTCTCCCAAATCGTATTAAGCCCTACATGTATACGTAATGTAGGGAGGCTCGTGTGTAATTACTGCAAAGATACTACAAGAGTGTCTTGTGACCGCCAGAGAATGCTGCTGGTCCTTCTAGCACCAAGGAGACATCCCCAGGCTTGCATCCCTTAACACACCCAGGATGCTGTTAGACTTGTAATCATTGCCTCTGCCTGCCTCACCTTATAAGTAATCTTCTACCTCCCAGTGTGTTCTTGTCTTGTTTTTATTTATGAGCATCAAGTATTCTTAAACGTTCTTGAGGAGTCTTAAAAAGCTACTTCCGGGGCTAAATATTTCTAAACACTAGTAGTGTTACGTTATACATGATATCATATCATAAAATACAGTTCAGAATGTTTCGAGACACTCAATAAGGTCACATGTTATAGAGTCTGCATGGTGTCAGGCTGGACTGTCCCTATGCCACAATCTGTTTTCTTATGCTATAGAGTCTGGAGTCAGGCTGGACTGACCCTATGCCACAATCTGAGGTCTTATGCTATAGGGTTTGGTGTCAGTCTGGACTGTCCCTATGTCACAATCTGTTGTCTTATGCTATAGAGTTTGGTGTCAGGCTGGACTGTCCCTATGCCACAATCTGTTGTCTTATGCTATAGATTTTGGTGTCAGGCTGGACTGTCCCTATGCCACAGTCTGAGGTCTTATGCTATAGAGTTTGGTGTCAGGCTGGACTGTCCCTATGTCACAATCTGTTGTCTTATGCTATAGAGTCTGGAGTCAGGCTGGACTGTCCCTATGCCACAATCTGAGGTCATATACTATAGTCTGATGTCAAGCTGGACTGTCCCTATGCCACAATGAGAGAAAGAGAAAGATTTACAACTCATTATGATATAATGAAAATTTACTTAATTACGTCAAAATTAATTTACTTATTTATGTCACAAAGCATTAATGCCCACCCCTCTTCCCATCAAACCTCCTATGACATAGAACAGTGTTTATATTACCTTCTTAATGTCATGTGAACAAGGAAAATAACATCATGAAAGGGCTTCACACATTTTGAAATACAAAATTGCCTCACGCTAGATTTTCTCAAATCACAAATACCTTTCATTAATGACTTGACACTAATTTCATCCGCATTACATAAGTCTCGGAACCAGCTAGCCATTATGTCTTTTAGAATTTCAAATGTGTCATAGCCGCCTTTTTCTGTGGATCCTTCTTTCTTGTTGGCTGTGTTCTATCATTTAGGAGATGGCCCTTTTGGCCTGCCAAAACTACGCCACAGCGAACCTCCTCTGGGACAAGCTATTATCTGATTTCTGGGTCAACCAAGTCCATGATTTGTCTGTTTTTCTTCTTGGATTTGACTCTGGGAATCGCTGAAGCTTTTACTATCGTTGGTCTGGCACCTTGAGACGCCATATCAGCGCAGTGCCACCTGGCGGCCTAGCACCTGCAACTTGACCTCAGGGTGTCAATCAAATAGCTTCACAGAAAAAAACAAACAAAAAGCTTATCATTAAATCCGGTTTTTTCCCTTGCCAGATTTGCCAACTATTCTCTGCAACGATGTATGCTTTCTCCGCAGATCACATAAAAATCTAATTGATTTTTAGACTGTTTTTCAAGCACAAAATACTCGCTTATTGTGTGAGTTGATGAGCCATTTAATGATATATTCAAATAGTGGATTTATATTTAATATGTTGTCAATGTTTTGTCGTGTGATCTTCAATTGACGCTCAGTTCTAACATTTGGCTCGGTCCTATTGCATTGAATATTGCTTTGTTGGAAGCCCTTTTCTGTGATGTTTAGTCAAACAGTTAACGATATTCAGTGATCCCATTTAATTACATTCAGTACAGAACTTTCTAAGATGCAAACATATTTAATTCCATATGGACCTTTTCTATTGTATCACGTGCTTATCTTATTTCCACAATATTTCCATATCAAATCAATACATACATATGTAAATTAAGCACATTTTATGAGTTAAAATAAATATTATTAATACCCAGTATATGAATTGACATCAGATTGTAAATTTTGGGAAGACTAATTATTAACACATCTAAAATATAAAATATGCTGTTGTATTTTTCTTGACAAGATTCTATGTCAATATTTTGCACACAACATGCCATATTTGAAGTATAAATATGGAGTATTTAATAAAACAAGTATAACAGATGTTGTTTAATTGTCCAAACATACATACACGAGAATGTTTAAACACTTGTGATCTATATGTTTTGGAATCGAAAAGTAGAGATGACTCTTCCAAAACTAGGTACAATGATTACAGCACGGACAATATTACGACACTGAGGACATTAGAATCCAACACTAGGTACAATGATTACAGCACGGACAATATTACGCCACTGAGGACATTAGAATCCAAAACTAGGTACAATGATTACAGCACGGACAATATTACGCCACTGAGGACATTAGAATCCAAAACTAAGTACAATGATTACAGCACGGACGATATGATGCCATTGAGGACATTAGAATCCAAAACTAAGTACAATGATTACAGCACGGACAATATGATGCCACTGAGGACATTAGAATCCAAAACTAGGTACAATGATTACAGCACGGACAATATTACGCCACTGAGGACATTAGAATCCAAAACTAGGTACAATGATTACAGCACGGACAATATGATGCCATTGAGGACATTAGAATCCAAAACTAGGTACAATGATTACAGCAGGGACAATATTACGCCACTGAGGACATTAGAATCCAAAACTAAGTACAATGATTACAGCACGGACAATATGATGCCATTGAGGACATTAGAATCCAAAACTAGGTACAATGATTACAGCAGGGACAATATGATGCCATTGAGGACATTAGAATCCAAAACTAAGTACAATGATTACAGCAGGGACAATATGATGCCACAGAGGACATTAGAATCCAAAACTAAGTACAATGATTACAGCACGGACAATATGATGCCATTGAGGACATTAGAATCCAAAACTAGGTACAATGATTACAGCAGGGACAATATGATGCCATTGAGGACATTAGAATCCAAAACTAGGTACAATGATTACAGCAGGGACAATATGATGCCATTGAGGACATTAGAATCCAAAACTAAGTACAATGATTACAGCACGGACAATATGATGCCACTGAGGACATTAGAATCCAAAACTAAGTACAATGATTACAGCACGGACAATATTACGCCACTGAGGACATTAGAATCCAAAACTAAGTACAATGATTACAGCACGGACAATATGATGCCACTGAGGACATTAGAATCCAAAACTAAGTACAATGATTACAGCACGGACAATATGATGCCATTGAGGACATTAGAATCCAAAACTAGGTACAATGATTACAGCACGGACAATATTACGCCACTGAGGACATTAGAATCCAAAACTAAGTACAATGATTACAGCACGGACAATATTACGCCATTGAGGACATTAGAATCCAAAACTAAGTACAATGATTACAGCACGGACAATATTACGCCACTGAGGACATTAGAATCCAAAACTAAGTACAATGATTACAGCACGGACAATATGATGCCACTGAGGACATTAGAATCCAAAACTAAGTACAATGATTACAGCACGGACAATATGATGCCATTGAGGACATTAGAATCCAAAACTAAGTACAATGATTACAGCACGGACAATATGATGCCACTGAGGACATTAGAATCCAAAACTAGGTACAATGATTACAGCACGGACAATATGATGCCATTGAGGACATTAGAATCCAACACTAGGTACAATGATTACAGCACGGACAATATGATGCCATTGAGGACATTAGAATCCAAAACTTGGTACAATGATTACAGCACGGACAATATTACGCCACTGAGGACATTAGAATCCAACACTAGGTACAATGATTACAGCACGGACAATATGATGCCATTGAGGACATTAGAATCCAAAACTAGGTACAATGATTACAGCACGGACAATATGATGCCATTGAGGACATTAGAATCCAAAACTTGGTACAATGATTACAGCATGGACAATATTACGCCACTGAGGACATTAGAATCCAAAACTAAGTACAATGATTACAGCACGGACAATATTACGCCACTGAGGACATTAGAATCCAAAACTTGGTACAATGATTACAGCACGGACAATATGATGCCACTGAGGACATTAGAATCCAAAACTAGGTACAATGATTACAGCACGGACAATATTACGCCACTGAGGACATTAGAATCCAAAACTAAGTACAATGATTACAGCACGGACAATATGATGCCACTGAGGACATTAGAATCCAAAACTAAGTACAATGATTACAGCACGGACAATATGATGCCACTGAGGACATTAGAATCCAAAACTAGGTACAATGATTACAGCACGGACAATATTACGCCACTGAGGACATTAGAATCCAAAACTAGGTACAATGATTACAGCACGGACAATATGATGCCATTGAGGACATTAGAATCCAAAACTAAGTACAATGATTACAGCACGGACAATATTACGCCACTGAGGACATTAGAATCCAAAACTAAGTACAATGATTACAGCACGGACAATATGATGCCACTGAGGACATTAGAATCCAAAACTTGGTACAATGATTACAGCATGGACAATATTACGCCACTGAGGACATTAGAATCCAACACTAGGTACAATGATTGCAGCACGGACAATATGATGCCACTGAGGACATTAGAATCCAACACTAGGTACAATGATTGCAGCACGGACAATATTACGCCACTGAGGACATTAGAATCCAAAACTAGGTACAATGATTGCAGCACGGACAATATGATACCACTGAGGACATTAGAATCCAAAACTAGGTACAATGATTGCAGCACGGACAGTATGATGCCACTGAGGACATTAGAATCCAACACTAGGTACAATGATTGCAGCACGGACAATATGATGCCACTGAGGGCATTAGAATCCAACACTAGGTACAATGATTACAGCACGGACAATATGATGCCACTGAGGACATTAGAATCCAAAACTAGGTACAATGATTACAGCACGGACAATATTATGCCACTGAGGACATTAGAATCCAAAACTAGGTACAATGATTGCAGCACGGACAATATGATGCCACTGAGGACATTAAAATCCAACACTAGGTACAAGATTACAGCACGGACAATATGATGCCACTGAGGACATTAGAATCCAAAACTAGGTACAATGATTACAGCACGGACAATATTACGCCATTATGGACTGTATATTTCACAACAGATAAAAACATGATCACTAGAATGACGATAATAGAACAGTTCTAGAGAAGGAAGATTGAACAAAATGGAAATAGGATGATATTACCGACAATAAAATGGTGTTAGGGAGAGCAGGGTGAAATACAAACAATAGGATGACACTAGGGACAATAGGATGACACAGTGGACCAAGGGTGAATTTGATTGTGCCCTGCTTAGACTTTCATGGCTATTTACTCCAATAAATTGGTTGCTCATTATTTTCTACATCTGTGAAATTGTAGTGAGAATATCGTGAGAAAGAAGAAACCTGCTCAGAGAAATGCAGTTGATTGATATTAGAGCTCTTGGGGGACCGATTTATAAAGTTCAGAGTTATGCTCGCCGAGACCTCGGTGTGGGAAGACATGTGCTGGGATGGGTTTATCATTGCTTCATAGAATCAGTAAACAACTCTCTTATTTATGTTTATCACAGATGTAATCCACGTGATTCACCACAATCGCTATATACATATTTTGGAAATCTGTCTTTGTGAAGTTTAAAAAGTTCATAAAAAAGAATGTTTTTTGTTAAGAATAATCACTTATGTTGAGAAATATTGTTTGAAATAAAAACAGCATTCTTAGTTGTAAATTAATCACCTAATATCACCGAACTGTATTCAAACATCTCCATATTTACTTCTAGAATCCAGCCAAAATAATTTTAGAGCAGACGACATTTATATTGTGAGAGCTCCATTTGGAGAATATAGAATTTGTCTCCGCCGTAATTTCGATAATCATCCGTCTTTGTAAAATTATGAATTAATCCAAATTCCATATATCCCAATCAGAAAGCATCCTGTCTTCGTGTATTGTCTGGAGGATTCCGCCTGATTAACTGATCGATGACAAACAAGGGATTATATACAATAACCCAGCGCATCCGGCACAAGTTAGTGCTGGAAATCAATATCAAAGAAATGGCGTGCATAGAATCAAGATAACAACATGGGCATCACATATATATGGAGGAATGCTGCCGCCTCTCATCTAAGCCGGATTAAATCAAGGGATTAAAGCAAAGTCCTGGCAGATGACTGCTATTTGCAAATAGGAGTGTTTGGACTGGCGCTTTGCTGGTGAAAATTGAAAAGGCTTCGGCATTAAGCATTGCAGGTGTGACGCAAAGGACATGGCCAGAAAATTGTGACACGAGAACGCCACTCCTGCTTGAGAGTTATCTGCAGTAATCTGTCCACCAGTGGTCAGTCAGTGTGCATGCAGGGTAGATCTGATACCACAGAGGATTCTGAAGCACAGCCGTGTGGTGCCTTTACCATCTATTTGCGTGCACAGATTGATAAAAGCTGGGGTAAAATAACCCACTATACTCCATTGGGTGTTTGTACATTTACGATGGACGAGACCTCAGTTATAGCCACTCGTGATTTGATAATGATAGCGTATCTCAGCACCCTGGGTAATTTTAACCTCTTGAACCTGTCCAAACCATTGGTCAGTGTCTACAGACCCCTCAAATTGCAAGAATAATATTATAATGGCGTGTCAAAGAGTTCACTTTCACTTGTGGCCGTGACTACTTTCCGTCGCGCAGTGATACAGTTGATACATATCATTACGCTCACGCAAGTGCTTTCCCAAAGAAAATGAAGCAAAATATAGTGTCGCAAAATACAAGACTCGTAACAATGGCCATGTGACAAATGTTGTTCAACAACACAACTACTTGGTAAATGGAGTGGATGAGAAGTGGGTGGGTTAGAAGTATGATTTAGTTTTATGAGATAGTTTAATATGTTTACTTCCATATAAAGAGAGAGATAGAAAACAAGATAATGCCTTTGACATTTGAGAAGAAGAATCTTGGGAAATCAAGTCATTTTGAGGGTGTATCATCAAGGAAATGGTACTACTTCTACGTGCCATGAGTCTGGCTGTCTATAATGTAGGGTGTTAAGAGGCTATTATGTGAGCTCGACTGGGTGTGAATGGGATGGTCAGCGGGACAGCAGGGCTGGTCATTCAGGGGTCAGGGGCCAGGGGTGTGGCAGGATGAAGCTGTTGGACGCATCCGGGTCACAGGGGGTAAAACGTCCAAAACACAACCCCCCATACTCATGAATACAGTTTATGTTTTTTGCGTTATATTCTTTTTCACTATGATACTTTAATTTTTTATCTTTGCATTTTATAGTCAATCCCATTTTGGCTTTATTTTTTCTGACTTAAGTTTGTCCTCGATGACCACAAATCTGATAAAATATAAATCAGACATCCCTTTTCCCACCACATATGGTGTCTTTGTGTGCATACAAATATGAAATCAAAAACATTAACTAAATGGAAACTCACGATTCTATCATTTGCTTTTGAATACATTACCCCTTTGAAAAATGTTCCTCTTTTGAGGGAACAGGGCTGAATGAATGGGTATACCTTGTAGCGGTGGTCTCCCATACTGAATGTATTGTCCAGAAATGACCCTCCCTTCAATCCTCGCCTGCCAGAAATGAGTGGACAGCTTTAAAAGGGCAATGACCTTGAAATGACCTGTGCCATTGATTCAAACAGGACCTCTGTGTTGGTGACATGTTTATGCCGCGCCTCCTTGAGAATGTTGAGGCCGTATTTACCCCTTGGTGGTCAAACGGTTTATTTCACTGAACAATATTTCCACTACAAATGCCACATTCTGATGACCATTTTCAAGCCGAAAATTGTGTCTTTATTTACGCTGATGCAAGCAATCACTAGTGATAAAACACTGTAAAAGGGTCATTTCTCTGTCCAAAAATTGTGAATGAGGCTTAATGATGACATTAAAAGCAAATAGGGAAATCTTACTTACAGCATAAAACAACTCTTGGTGGAAAACTATTATGCACATTTGAAAACAAATGCACATTCTGTATCTGAACCGATACATATAAACTGTACATTAATGTCATATTAACTTCACATAATAAAACACCTTTAACGTGTTTTGACTGTCTGACTATATTAATATGTTTGCTGGATTTCTTTCAGAAGCCGAACCATCACACAGATGAAGCTCTACAGCCGCCAGGGCTTGGTGAGACAGAAATGCAATTAGATACTACTCAGCTACAGGGTAAGCTATATTTCATGTGTTCACCTCTTCATAAAGTCAAGAGAAATATCAAATCAAACAGATTACTTCAAATCATTGTGTCTAACAACAGAGGCTAATGCGATTATTCTGCCTTCTATAAATGTCATGGAGGATGTATGAGATTTTAAAGAAAAAATGGTAATACTATTTGTATATATAAACCCATCATGTTCAGAGTAATATGATAAAACATTATAATCCCGGATAACAAAGTGTCATCTATCATAATCTGACTATACCTCTTTCCAAAATAAAAGGTGGTATACTTGTTTGTAGTTATAGTATTTACAATAACATATATGAAAAGTGCCCTGTGTATCACATAATATTCACAAATAGCTTACTATTTATATACTTTATTGTACTGTAGTATATCTAATTATATGTTGTCCATTACCTCAAAATAATAGTGTGGGGATTTTGGTTAACCGCGAAAGTTTATGCGACAAATTTATAATTTACAAATTGCTCACTGCTACAAAATGAGAGAGCTATCAAAATACATCAAACTATTTCAGAATATCGCTGTGTGCATGGAACAAAGCGTTAATCATAAAGTTAGTAGTAAGACTGGGTGCCTTCCATTTACTTTGTTTCCACATTACTGTCAAGCAATTTACTGATATGTCATCTGAACAATTGACCTCTTAATATTGGGGTTGAAAATTAGTCTCATAAAAGACACTGTTTACAGCCCGTAGCAGCGGCTCGGGATGCGCGATGCTGGAATCGGCTCCTCACAAATAGAGGGACACTTCAGTGTAATCAAGAAATAAATAGGAATAATGATGGCTCCCCACGCAAAGCTCATTGTTTCATAAAACTCATTATTTTCCAAGATCCTGGTGGTTTGTGGGAAAATGAATGACATGGATTACTGACTGATAGTTTAAATGAATGATGATAAATACCACAAAACATAATTATCACTGAAACTGCATGTGGAATTAGGGCCTCCTCACATTTGTATCATTGTTAGACTATTATCTATCACCATTCATACCATTCTTAATTGGAAATATTTAATCCTTCATACGTCAATTACAGCACATAAAAGTTGTAAATAGAAGATATGAAATTATCATTAGTATTATGAAACGTGATGTTTTAGCGAGTATTTTGGCGGTATTTCTTTTCAGTCGCGGAAGCGTCTGCAACTCAGTGGCATTTTGTGAAAAGTATGAAGCTTGACAACGCATGACGTCTCGAACAGTGAGATACGTAGACCATGAGACACAAAGGGCTCTTTTCACGAGATATCAACCCCTTTATAGACTCAGTGTGACTTATATGATCCCCCCATTATCCCTTTAATACCTCCAGCTTAAAGTTGTCATGGAAACCTTGCTTATAAACGGTTTAGTATAGACAGGACAAATCACGGCCAATTCTGTGTCTATACTAACTTAATTGTGAATGTTGCGTGTTTGTCAGTGTGTAGCAGAGTCTAAGGTGTCAAGAGGAATGTTTAGGCTGTAATATTCTCTTATTTACCCACGAGAAACACAAATGGCATAAATTACATGTCACCAAGACAAGAAATGTCTGACATGATGGCAGTGGAACCATCCCCCACCAGCCCTTCGCTGATTTATATACGGCAACCTGCCTCTATCTCCATACTACTGACCATGCTGCATCACCATACTACTGACCATGCTGCATCACCATACTACTGACCATGCTGTATCTCCATACTACTGACCATGCTGCATCACCAACATTTCCTCATTATCATCATTAACGCTAAAGGTATCATATATTTACAATAACAGCCATACGCCTCCAACACAAAATTAATTCACATTGTGGAATTCCACGTTTCAAATTCACACCTAATAACATTAAATGACTTTCAAATCATAAGTTAAATTGCTCACCATTTACATGTTTCATGTTGACTATTTAGATCTCAATCCATCATTTGCTTTATTGTACCAGATTGCTTTCACGTCCCTTTTTATATGATATAAAAGCTGTTCTCATTAAAGTCTTTACATCAGACCTTATTACAACTGTTTTTATTGCTCATGTGGGAACAAGGCTGAGTTTTTTTCAGCCTCAGTAGCCTGTTGTTATTATCACACTTGACTGTGAAATACTAATTTACTCGGTAGCGATGTTGGTATAATGTTGCAGCCATTGTGGCCCGGTGTAAAGCGAGCTGATGATGGGTGCTATAAGTCTTGATTAGTGCTGAAGATGGGGAGGATGGGTTTATAGAAGCAGACAACCTTGTTTATGTGAGCTTTTATGGTCCTACTTAGGGCTGGTCCAAACTGCTTCCAAACACTCCTTTAAACCAAATAATAAACAGCCATAAATCCTAATTTTACTTTAGGAACACATATAAAATATTTATATGAATATTAAAAATATAAATTGTCAATATGACAGGGATTGAAATATGGAAAGATATTGAGAAGTTTTGCAACCTTGCCCTTCAGGCATGGGCAGAGCTCTTTTGGGACGGAGATTTATAGGAAGTGGCTGAGGCCTCGACATGAGTGTCCTCTGCCACTTCCGGTCAGGACCAAACTTTACATCAAGGATGACACATCTTTCAAGTATGAGGAGGCCCATAGATAATGTTTCTGGCAAATAATGAGGTGCTAAAGAAAAATGAGCCTCAGCTAATACAGAGGTGATGATATTTTATCAGAAAGTTGTTTATCTGCATTTTATGTGAATATAGTATGGCAACTAGTTTCAAAGACAAAAAATTATGAAGCAAATACAGTGTGATGAATCACTATACAGTAAATCATCAAGTAAGCTTAGAGATAGGAAACATTATCACAATCATTCTGCATGATTTGTTGATTCTCAATTTATATGTAAAGAATGAATATTCATGTTTGCTGTGTGAACATAGAAAACCAAATGATTGGAATCAGCCAATGTTTCTCATAAAGATATTTCATTGTTTAAAATCAAAGCAATGTGACAAGTTGTTTGTTTAAGGTTTATTATCTATGTAGATAACTGAATATATGAATATCAGAATCAGAATATTGTATCAGACATGCCAAATCGTCATTGAATCTCATACATTGAGCAAGGGCCGAAGAAGAATCTCATAAAAGACTTTGTCTGAGATGACAGACAGTTAATGAATAGTTAAAACATGATTGAAATGCCCTTCATGATAAAGGATTATATCAAGAGGCAGTCTTCCTTGGGGAGAATCCAATGGTAGCCAACATACAATATGCCTACCCAAGCATTTTGCATTACCAGCATTCATTACATCACCTCAGTTAAGATAGAGATAGATGGATTATAAAAAGTATTGTCATTAAAAACAGAAATTATCCATATTTTCTTGTTTCTTTTCAGATCTACGTTGTTTTACACAGAGACACATCAATACATGAGCGATAATGGCTGCAGTGAAGTAGATATGGAGTCTATTAATGCTTCTTTGGAAATATTAACTTCTACATATTCCATGAGGTCTCATGAATTGCAAACGGTGGCCCCTGTATATGATATTCTTTGAGGAATCCGCTTCAATATGTCAAGGTGTTATTCCCCAGCCTGAATTACATCAGTACCAGAGAACTCCTGAATTGCATACGGACCAGAAAACCCTTCAGAATGAGGAATGTTGGGGCTGAAATTAAATCAAATTGGGTTTATTACCTCTACTTAGGCACAAAACTATGGGAATCAATTATATAATTTGTACATAATATTTGAATTGCCTTTAAAAATTATAAGGTTGTATTATATGTCAATACACATATATTATGGAGGTAGAAAAGAAGATAACATTTTAACTTTATTACTTTGACTAAAGATTGATTTCTCAAAGGAGTAATACAATATAATAATTTTCTTGATACAATATAATTACAACTTGATATCTGAACAAATCTAAAGCACTGTAAATATATAACAATATCATCTAAACGATGTTAATACACTTTAATCACTTTTCCTGTCGATGACATTTGTTGGCATACTATTGTTTTAATTATAGGCACAACTATTCTATCATATTTTGTGTATAGAATTTTGGATTAAAATAAGAGGGATGTGCTTATTTGTACACTGAATGGAGATTGGCATGTCCCGTATATGTAATCCCGATAATGTCTAAAAATAGAAATACCTAGCAATATAACCTATCTATCACGCTGTTACCTTTATATTGTCCAAAAGTTCAATGCTTTATATATCTTATGTACATGTATGTAATGGATATGACTTTTTCGAAAAATGATAGTATTTCCCAATATGTTAGGATATATAAATTACAACGATTTACCACATGGCCTTTAACATTACCATGTAAATCTATTTTTGAAAGAAATCTTGAAATAAAATATCAGTTCTATGAATACTTTTATTTTTAGAATAACAGGTTTTGGTATTTCATGATGATGATATTATTTACTGATCGGTACTGTTTTCTTTTTTATAACATAACCAAACATGGTTAAAACTGTCTGAAGCCTGCCAAAGCTTATAATACAAGTTTTAACAAAATTCCATTAGGGAACTGAGGAACAGATAATATGTGCATATGCCGAATATGACACAATAGTATATGAGTTGACTTGGATGAGTTTTAAGTTGAACATTTAAATATATAGCTAAAATCCGTTTTCCCGTTTACACTATTTTATTTGAAATATATAATTTTCTTTATTTCTTTATTTCCATAATTAATTTATAATTCTGTGAATATTACTTTAGTTTGTGTTGTGAAAATGTATTAAAATCTCTGTCTTCTGTATCTCTGTATTATATAGGTTGACATAGAATAATTATATTATTTCCTGTACTGAATATTAATGGTGTGTATAAAGTAAATATTTTCACAAAAGATTTGTTTGGACATTTTATTTTATTACACTTACCAATGTGCATTTGGCAAAATTAATATACTTTGATATTAAAATAAGTACTATCACCTTACATTTACTGGCAATATTAAAATCACTTTTTATATCAAACTCATTTTATGATAAAAATATCATTCTTAATATGCATTTGGACAGTCAAATAGATATATCTCATTTGAAAATTATCTATTTCAAACATTTCTTTAATATTTTAGATATTTCATCATGGGTTGTAATGCTTTTTCCCCCAAGCCAGCAGAAACACGCTGACATTTGCTGGCAGATGGCTGATGTTTGACGCCGCGCATCAGCACTATGATCTTGAATCACCTCTTGTACTGTCTACATGCCTCGCTATGTTATTAAGGTTCATGGTAATAACTTGATGGGGGTGGAAATTGTATGTAATGGCACAGATTTCATGTCATAACTCAGTCCTTAAATAAGGCAAGTTACAAGATAGCAATGATAATCAGTTAAGGACTGTTATTATGTTTTATAAGATGGCTACAGTGAAGCTGCTCTTAAATAATATCTTTTGTATTTTACTTCAAACCATCACGACTTAATATATATAAAATATGGCTTGTCCTTGTAATCTATATATTGTAAATATAAGTCAGAAGATGCTCACTATATCATAATGATATTTTGATCTAGAAATCACAAACTAATTGATCTCTCTTATATATTTTGATTAGTCCTTGACATCGAGTGTTATCCTTGCAAATATTTATCCACATTGAGTCTAAGTATTATCCAGACATACTTATTTCCAAAAGTGTCTAGATACATATTATTTCCCTTTATCATCTATATTCTATAAATCACATTTATTTGTAGGCCATTAAGTTTTATCAATACCTTTGAGAAAACCATCAGTGGAGTGACGATTAGGAAAGAAATAAATGGGTTTTTTTTGTTTTTTTTGGGGGGGGGGGGGTCTGCAAAGCAATATTTTTTCATATTTCATTCACTTCCTCTCCTTAGACAGCAATTCATCGCTTAACAATACTCAATACCTTAATCCAAAAGTCGTCAGCAGAATGGACTTAAAATCCGCTGGTTTCAGGAACACCAAGGAATAACCCATGTTCCCTTGAATTCAATATTAGCTGCAAGGCTTGTCATAAAAAGACCTTTGTTGCTTCTTGATCTCAGCATCATTTCTCCATTGTGTTCGGACCTGTGCAGTGAGGTGAGAAATTCGTCATTACCCTGTGACGTCATATGTAAACCCTTTTCGGGTAGCCATGATGTCATCATTTGGACTCTAATAAATACCAACACATATTCGCCATTCACCACTCCTTGAAGAAGATAGGTGATCTGGGGGCATTTCTTGAATATGCTGACTGTGTCTGTTTCAATAAGAGGAAGGTTTGGTTGGCTTAAAAGAGCCCTCGAGGTCTAAAATATGCACGATATCTGATTGGTCAACTCTTATATCCCATATAAACTTTTTATGTAAAGGTCCTGTGTAAAAAATTGTCTGATTGGTCAGTATCTACTTCCCATGTAAACGTCCTGTGTAAAAAAATGTCTGATTGGTCAGTATCTACTTCCCATGTAAACGTCCTGTGTAGAAAAATGTCTGATTGGTCAGTATTTACTTCCCATGTAAACGTCCTGTGTAAATACAACATTTAATTGGTTGATCTTAGATTTCTTATTTGAATTTCTCAAATATGTTCTCTGGAAACATAATGGGCAAATGGTATATATTTTCTATAATTCATATCACCAAAAGAATAATCTAGCTTTATTGAGAGACTTTAGATATAATTATACATAAAAGATGAACTACCACTGAAAGAGTTTTTAGGATTTTAAAAAATTCTCATACAAACAGGACCGCCCAGAAATGTGGGCAACCAGAACACCTCTGAACACCTATCAGAGCCCACTTGATTGGTGCCTTGGAACACAAAGCCAAATGTCAGCAGAATAACTGGGGAAAGGGTCCTACAGAATACACAGAGGTTTTTATTTGAAGACATTATAACTGGGAAAGATAGTATCGCACTTCGTAAGAACAAATTTTAATTGCCGGAAGTCGATTTTGACAAGTTTGAGAAAGATGCTCGGCACATCTGTATAACAGAGAGAAAATTGCGACATTGGACTCCATCATAATCTTGTAAATCCTAAGTAAATCCTGCTAAGTCATATTCAAATAACAATTGTAAAAATAAAGCATCACATACCATATCCAAAATAATAATAATAAAAAAAATAGCAATGTGAAAGGCAAGTATCCTACAGACGAGGTAGACAACGATCACAGTCCCTGGCTAGCATCAAATGGTTTCGATCTTTTGTTATCTCTTAATATGGATGGGGGCTCAAAAATACATACAAAAATACATTTTGTTAAAAAAAACAATAAAATTACTATTTCCATTATATTTCAAAAGCTTTATTACTTTTATATTTAAAACATCATATAAAAATTACAATAACTATGACGTCCAAATGTGTGAACATGTAGAAATACATAACAGGACATTATAGCTCACTAGGTTCCAATCTGTCAACAGATAGCTAGACACTTTATATACACAACAGGGTAATACACTGTACAAGGTCTTTGAGACCACACACTCCATAATACAATACAATACCTCTGTACACATACATTGTTAGAGCATCTCACCTAATAATTTTTACACTATTTTGGTGATATTATTGTGATTGATAGAAAAAATTGACATCCCTTTTTCACTTATATAATATATATTAATCTAAGAGAAAACGGTTGTGAATATGACTATCACACTAGTTGTCATGTGCATTTATAGTGGTTTTAAGCACTGTTTTTTTATATTAGTATGAATTCAATTACATGCAATACCATCTCAGCTGTTTTATTACTGTAAATGAACCTTTTTAATTAATTTAATTGCTTATTTTTCATAGCTATATTATATAAATATTATTTAGGCGACTTGTATCTTCCTCAACTTTGGCTTATATCTTGTACATGCTTACATTCTGCAGCTTTTACCACAAATTTCAAGCAAGTAGTCTTTTGAATATTCGGAATATACTATTACGTAATTATTTTTGGCAACTGATTAATTGTCAGTAATTATTTAATAAATAAATAAATGGCTCTTCTAACACATTTAGAGTTTAGAAATAACTTTGGTATATACTTACATCTCTATTGTCTTGATAATTTAATAATCCTTATTATGAGTAAATTACTTAAGCAATCACTTAGACATAAAATGAGAGGCAGCCTTGAATATGATAGTATAATGACAACATATCACACGAAACAAAGGAAATATGTGAGGGGATATTCAGGACGATACAGACAAATTCTCAGCAAAGGTATTCAAAATACTTAGAATATATAATCTATGTCGAAAATATGTTTGAAATTCAACCCTGATAATAGTGCTATATTAAATAGTACATCATATTATGATTAAATCACTTCTTAATAAATATTTCAAGCATGCAAGCTTAAACTGTGAAACAAATGCAGACAAAAATAATGTACCAAATATCATAAACAAGCAGTTTGCTTACTATGATTTAATAAATATTTGAATGACCTAATATATACAGACTCTAAACTTTGTTCAGCAAAACATACATGTGTGCAGTATGTGTTTATTTACAAATTCGTGTGTTCTAAGATGGTTTGAGACTCTGTCGTAAGTCTACAAAACTGCAGTCTTCCATGTTTATACACCTCAAAATTCCTCATATTTTCTTTATTTGTTTTTCTTTTTGGTGTATATTCTGACTCAAGGAATAGGTTGTGAATTCGCATCTGAAGACATAATATTTAGAGGGACCAAAGCATATCCGAAACATTGCTTTTATCAACCATATTAACTAGAGACCACTTAAAATGGAATGTGTTCCGTTTCCGTTTCCGGTTAAAGGCAATTTACATATCTTGACACTGTGTATCTTTCATAATAAAATAGAAGCACATTTTGGGATACACAGACTACCTGATGTTAAATAATAAATTCAGAAATAATACAGAATAAATTTCAGATAAATTGGGGTTTGAAAACCTGAGATCACAGTACCATATGTTCCTTTACAAATAACACAGAAAAGTAAATCACGTGACCAAATATTTTTTAATAGGCAATATGTAGCCAATTAGATCGACGATGCTTGCGAAAATAAATCATATCTGCCGTTTTCTTAAGTTGGAAAGGGACATGTTTGAACCCATTTCCATAGAAAAATGGCTGGTCCTTGATTGGTCACGTGATTCTATTCCCTGTGTAAACAAATCCCAAGACCACTCAGTTCTTGTGTAATACTACCTGAATGAAAAATGGAAAACTAAATGTAGCATCATTGTATTCAAATGCTAAAAAGAAATAAGATTCCCTCATATGTGAATCACTGAATCATTCTTATGCTATTAAATTATACTTGCTGGTGAAAACCTTAAAATATGTAAAGATCAACTTGTACAGAATTGCTATACACATATATACACAAAGCACTGTAAATACATAGAGCAAATGATAACTATTTTTACAGTCATTGATGGTATTTACAGATGCTACATATATAGCATAAAATCTATGTATGATTTATGGTCCAGATTTTCTGTAAAAAGTTTATGTGAGGAAAATCTTGGATAAGACTGTGAAAGGATACTGTAGCAATCAAACACTGTTTGAATGGAGGTGCTCATTTTACATGTACATGTCTTCTTTCATAAATGCTGAGTAACTCTCACCGGTTTATATGGGGTATTATGAAATGACAATTGAACGGATATAGGTCGCATGTCCACTTATTTGAAGGCTTTAAAAATAAAAAAAGATTGATTTTTCCGGTGAGGAATCGATGATATTGCATTCCCATTATATTATTTTAGGCCAATTGCATTTTCCAACTTTTTGCAATTTCTCATGATTTATTTTGTCCCCAGAATGAAACATATTTATCTGTAATGTATATTGTTTTGTCTATTGTTTTATAGTCATCTTATAAGAGTAGAATATCTTCTTTATCACCGGGTATAGGATTTAATTTCCATTACCAAGAAATGGTAATAAAAAAATACGTCTTCTACTTTCATTTTAAAGAAATATCTTAAGGTACAGAATATACTCATTATTAGCATCATACAATATAATACCTCTATTCCTGCATACAATACAATGAGCATATTCTAAGATAATTGCAAATTGTTTTTTTTTGTTTTGTTTTAAAGCTACATTTATGTAAATTCTGTCCAAAAACATTGAAATATATGTTGCAACACTGCAATACCAATAAGACACTGTCTATGTCACTTGATGTTGTGAGTTCAACGTGAGTTTATTGAGTTGCTCACATGTTGAGTAGCATCTCGCCTAGGGCTCTCAAGCATAAGAATGAATGAGTGACTCATCAGAGGCCATCACCGACTCATCAGCACAGTCTGAAACAAAGCAATACAATCATCATTAGTATTAATATTTCAAACAGAATACAAGCCTACATGATAACATGTCAACATCATTTACGCTTGGAAGAAAAGGAGTTTGTCAGAATATGAGTTTTAAACCATTATTCACATGATGAAAGTGTTTTAGATCTACATTGATGATAATATTTGATGGCATTTTATTGATTTTATGTGTTTCTCACAATATTGAACTATTCTGAAGGTTATATCCAATGGTATAAACACATTGCATTTTGGTTATTATCTATTGATTTTGGATTTATCAAATATAGAAACACTTATAATTTGACATTTCTTATGTTATATCTTTTAAATTTATTTCAACACATGTAAATTTCTCAATTTTCTTTCTTTTATGTCTATGGAAAAATTGAAAATTTATCAATCATATAATTTCGACAAATATATTTTGATTAAACTCATTAATAGAAGAGTAGCAAAAGTTGACGTTTCTATGATTAACGAATCATCAATAACATGAAAACATGATACATGTGATGGATACCGGAGTGTGTCATGCGGCTAGGGAAGTGTAATTATATTGGAAGAGAACACTTGCACTAATGCCATGTGCGTGTACATTGCATGGAAATTAAACATGTGAACGGCAATGTATGTTTTCACATGCAAGTTGGATCTTCATCATCATGTTAGCATGGACGAACTTTCAATGTTTAATAGAATTCAGTAATTTTATGTGCTCTGGTTTCTTCATTCTGGGTTGTGAATTGGAATCAGCTGGTTTCTTATTTCAGGTAAATCATGTGGATTAATTAACTCAGGCTTGATTTTTTGTAAACATTTAGTGTTAAAATGCCAGTGTGGTGATGGGTGAAAAAGGAACATAAATCGTTAGGTTTTTTGCAGAATAATAAACGATTGTTTTCTTCATATCTAAATGGCATGTTTCTCACAGGTGAGGTGGCTCAACAGTGGTAATTAAAACGTGCAAAAAGTGACATGCGCAAATAAAAAATGCTGTTAAGTGGAAGAATTTCAAGCCAAGATGCAGAGGGCGCTAAAATATAACTTTAATTGAACTTCATACTTTTGCGATAATATCTAAACCAATGTATTGTTGACATATCGGAATTGGTTGATATTTGACCCGTATTTGTAATAATAATAGCGATCTGCAAAGCCAGAATACCGCATCAGTATTAAGTTAGTATACACATAGATCTTACATCTTCATCATATCCTAGCAAGCTATTCACAGGTTTCATCAATCATCACACACATATTATACAACAAATTAGGGTTGGTTAAGATCGTGATGGTCCTAAAATCATATTCATTACTCTTTCATGATATTTATCCACCAGAACTAGGTTATCTTTTGATATAATTTAAAAGGGTTAAATTCTGTTGCTTGCGGAATAACACCCACATCGCTTTGTATGTCTAATAAGTGTGTGACGAATACTCAGCCCTAATATGTGTAACAAACAGCCAGCCCAATTCACTGCATACGTACAAAGAAAAACACTGCCTACGCTAAAAAAAAGCTTAAGAATATCAATTTCTAGAGAAGAAAAGATTCCAATATACCTAGTTACATTGAGTTTAGCCCTCTTGTAAGACCTATCATGATGCAAATATTCAATTAGTTATTTGACTATTGTTTGATCACAAGCAGCATTGACATATAAAATACCTCCACAGACCAAATTATATGAAATATTTACACAATTCTCTATGAAAGCTTTTGGTATTATTCTAATCCATACATGTAATATTTTAACTTGTTTTTTTTATTAATCAATGTTTAAGATATTCCTATTTTAGTAGGCTATATTTCTCCAATCTCTACCGGATATTATATTTGATTCAAATAATTTCCTTCAAAAATGGGTTCTCCTCGCTACAACTTAACTACTAATCTAGAAAACTGCATATATGATAATTTCTTAGAGCTGCAGATATGTCTTAAACTCACTTGTGGTACAAGACGATGTGGAAGGAGTCGGTGACGTGTGACCTGACTGCGGACAAAAGCCATTCTGATAAGTTTCTGCAACACAGTCTTGTGCTAGTGGCGTCGAGTGTCTATACTCTGGACACTGCTCCAATTGCTGCAATCATAAAGATAAGAATATATTACATCAACTGAAGAAAGACTTTAGAGACTTTTCATTTAATACGTTTTTATGAAGTTGCAGCATGTTTGGATTTTTTGAGAATATTAAAATGCTATTTACACATCGGTAAGAGATTTTTTAGTTTAAATTTGGAGGAGTATAGGAGATCAATTGAATATGTCACCAAGTGCCGTGCTTTTATGATGAAGTGATATGAGATAAACACCATTCACAGTGTTCATTTTATGTTTACATGTGCACAATTGACAACTCAGAAAAGTATTTATGTTCACCTTATATCTAAAAGGTGAATATTGTGTTGAAAATGTAGGTATTATATTGAATTATTATGCTATTTCAAATGGGGCTTCGAGAAATATAGAATTCACTCAAAAATGACAAAAAATGATGATGCTTTTGTATCAAAACTAATTAAGTAACAAGAGAGGGGTTATTTCAATATGAAAATGTATCTCACATGGAAATCTGACACAAAAAGGTCATAATCAAGAACGGAATTCTTGGGCAAATTGATAAAATGAAACTAAAATAATCGCGAGGGCATTGTAAGTGCCACCTGGAGAAAGAAAGGGAAAAAGAACGACAAAGGCAGATATTGTGGGACCTTGATATTGTCAACTGTTGCTTAAAAATGACAGAAATGTGGTGTTGGATCGATGGTTTCTTTTCAAATGGAAATAAGAGGAGTAAGAATTCTGTGTGGAAAGAGAATGCAACAACAAAAGATGCCCTAAGAATACACCCAGCTCAAATGTCAGCCTGTCAGAGAGTTCTCTGTGCAAAGATGCTTAAAATCCACAGGTTGTCAGATGAAACGAAGAGTGCCAAAAGCGTGCGCTTCAGTCGATACCACAAATGTCAGTAATACCGAAAACACATAAGCTTCTGCAGACGAGTGCGACGTTTTCCATACCAAGAGCCATATGGCGAGATCTCACAAGGTGCAAACACCCATATTGAGAGGTGTCTCGATATAACTGCATGGCGAGTGACCTCGATAAGATTATAAGTGGAAAACACACTGCCCCATAAACCCTCCATCAGCCATGGCTTGCAACTAATGCCCTATTTTTTCTCCTCCCTGCAGCAAACCTTCTGTTATTATCAGAATGTCTCCAGTGGTATAACGGAATGGCAGACACACACAGGACATTTAGAGCAGCTGATAGGGTAATAACATGAGAAAGAAGGTCCCACCAGCCGCCAACACTTGGGCAAAGCTACAGTCTCAAGACAACTATTATGGAGCTTGACATACAACCAGAGTAGCGCAGAGCATAATACATTAGAGATGTACACTTGTACTAAATGGAGGCAGAATGGATTTCACTAAAAGCACTTATCACACGCTGAAACAACATCATGCTGAAGATAAGTCTACGCGATTTATATCACAATTAGATATGCTGGCAAATGATTTGTGTAGCAGTTGTTGATAGGACAAAATGATGACATACACACACATATATATGTGTGTATGTAAGTGTGTGTGTGTGTGTGTGTGTGTGTGTGAATGGGAGCATAACTGTGAAGGTTATCATGTGTCTGGCTTATTATGGTAATCTCATACCTATATGGAGCATTTAGCTAACTTCATGGCAATATCGGGTCACTAGGGAACAATAACGTGTTGAAATAATTGTTTGCTATATACAGTTGCCATTCTTGTCCTCATACCTATGAAACATGAACTGAATGAAATGTGGTCTGAAATAAGGGCAAATCTAAGTTAAATATCAAAGTTATGAATTTGTAAGCCAATTATTGCCAGTATATGGAGCATTAGCTCTATTGTAGATTTACTACTTTACATGAGATTTATACTTTATATGAACTACATAAAGCAATACACCTAAAATCATCCTGGCACAAGCAAGGTCGTAGAGCAATTCATTTGGTTGGCAGAATGTTTTTAATCTCTATTGTACGTTGAATTTATAAAGTTTAAAAAGATCTTCTAAGATGGAGAAAGCTATTTGAGAGGTAGGAGAATTCAATGTATTGGAGAGGTGTGGCCACTGTCTTCAAGATGAGTGCCTGTTGCCATCCTCAGACAAAATCTCTCCTGGTATGTCAGACCACCTGAAAGATCCCTGTCCCCCAACTTAATTACTGACAAAACTTGCTCACGCTACATTGCCAAAACCGACCTGCTGAGTGCTTTAGATTTGATAGATAATTTGAGACTTTTCTTCGAAGGAAATTAGATTTTTCCTTTCATGGATTTTACCAGTTTGCCAATTTTTGACACAAATGGGGTTGATAGACAAAACTGTAACTGTTATAAGCTTTTGTTACTTGACTAAATGTGTTGACAATAGAAACTGTCTCAACCACTGTGTTAACTATTTGACACAGTTGATAATTATTAGAAGAATAGCTGTTAACTCTCTTGTGAATACTTAAATGAAAGATATTACTATGCTTTAATATTTGTTAATTCTCATATATATATTTGCCTGTTGTCATATGCAATGCTGAAGATTATCTAATGCATAGTTGATAATTCCCTGATAACAATTTGGTGTATTTCTCTTAGAAAAATACTTTGAATGTTTGGAGTTATTAAGATATTTCATGAAGCATTACCAACATGAGTGATAATGGCTAAAAGCAGTAAACTAGTTGTGTAAGAAAGGAGTAAGAGGTTTCAATGAGATTAAAGCATCATAATATCATGTATATGAAAATAATAACCACATATACAGCAGAGGAAACAGGCACAAGAAGGATTAATGGTGGCTGCGGGGCGAACTCTCGCGAGAGTAGAAATATGTGAGAGGAACAATACAGGACACCTCCCAGCTTACTCTGATAAATAACAAGAGAATTACACCACAGCATTAGGCGAGAGACTATTCCATTTCCTCTTTACCAATGATTACAAAGGAAAACCATTTGAATAACCACTTTGGGGAGGCGGATTGTTTAATTCTGAATTTAATTCTGAATAATAATTTGTTGATATAAAAGTTCAAGCTGTGAACTTGAAAGACCTAAAAGTGTGAAGTATGTTGTGATAGATGCAAAATGTTTACTGAAATTTCCCCCCTGTTAATAGTTGGGTTTGCCTTTGTACCCGTAGTACGTGGAAATATGTTCTGCTTCTCGGCAAGAGATAGAGAAACATTTTCGTGTCCTCTCGTGGCATGTGGAATCACGAGATGTTACCCTACACTGTTTCCCATTACTGCTTTATCGATGACAAGACAGGACAACAAGCGACAGTATAGTAAGTGAGGCGGGAGGCAAGTGACAGTTTGAATGACATAAATTTGGGGTGGAAACGGCGCCGGTTTAGACTTTCAGAGAGCGAGAACCAGAATATGTAAACTTCGCAATAAATCTCATAAGACACAAAAATATTGGATTGGAGAAAATGCTGCTTAATAAATACACTACCGCGATAGTAATGAGTTTAACCTGGAGAGAAATCATTGTAGTTAACAAAGGAACCCATTCCTGTTATGTATGTTAGATAAAGTAAAGGATAAGAAATCTTTGGCTATTCATCATCTCATTTTTTTGCTTTGGGGTTTCTTTGAGAACTGCGCTAGCTATGGAATTAGTTCATATAAATCTTGCAAGATCCGAATATGAACGCAGGCATGAGATGAAATAACATACACTATAAATATACAGATTTTATTTTGCAGATTTCTAAGCAAATGAAGTGTCATGAACTGCATGAATAAGATACATCCAATTCATCTGAGGGTTGATGAAGGTGCGGTGTTCTGTGTGTCAAGAGAGGAGACTCAGATGATGGGAGCTGACAGTTGTGAATTATTTCTCAAAATCCATGCCTCTTGAACAGCGATTCTGACAAATATAAAGGCGTCATTAATCATCGAGCCCGAAGAGAAAGCTTGCTGTGAGAAATGCACGGAAATTCACTCCAAATAGGCACAATCTATGTGAAATGTTGCAAATGGTTATTTTTTTTGTTTTTTTTTTCTCTCCAGAATAACATTTGTAATGAAATGTAATGGACAACAGATTTGAGGCTTCTCATGAAGGCTTCAGGGTTTGTGCTCAACACTAAGTACTGTGCCGTGTTTCTTTCTTTGCGGCTGTGTTATATAAATGCCGTTATATTGCGTGACAGGGAGGTACTGAATTGATATCTAACGACTTGCTCAGAAACCGACATTATACATGTAAATGAATATCTAACCAAAGAATTATACTTAAGTGTTGCGCCAGACAACTTTCATTAAAGACTCTCTAAACTCCAAACATATAGAAACGCAATCATAACTGCAAGAAACCAAGCCAGAAACGTGTTCAACAACCAAAAAAAATAGTTAAACAGTCCCACAAATGGGAAAATGGATTTGTGGGAGCGGGGACATAATAGGAACTGTCAGTTTTCACGAGAAAGTAACACCCCAAACAAAGGGTTTTAGAATCTTGTCTTTTGGTCACTGTGGGGGAGCTTAGGAGTGAGACGCTGTAGCCTCAATAGTGAGAACCATCAGCCTGTTCAGAATACCACTACTGAAAGGTTAACTTGCAGGGGGGACGCCAATCCCCGGGATGCATTTAATTTGAAATTTGCCAAATTTCTCAGAGAAATCTGCTTTGCCTTTGCTCCAGGCCTGTGCCTAAAATTACCAATTAAAACATCGCAGTGGGTGTCAGAGAATTCATTTCAATTGTCCCATTTCTTTTCTCTTTTTAATCCAGAAATTAAGGACCATTTGCCAAATTTACAAGATTGAAATAATATTGAACTCGGCACTAAGGCCTTCCCGTCACTTGACAATTTAGCCATTTCATATTCTTCAGGTCATCGATCATAACATTATAAAGGAGATAAGCCTTATGTTTTATAAAGCCATATGCTGCTTGGAAAACATTTATCTTTCTTAGCAGGGCCCCATTAAGAAGCTTATTAAATGATGAAGCAGTTAAGGCCTGTATTTATGATACAGCACTCCTGCTACAGGCGCCCCACAAACATAATGTGAAGTTACCCATAGCTGTACTAACAACAAGCAAATAACCTGCACAATATTTACATAATTCTAAATATTTTGGAACTTCAGCTTGAGTGGAAAATCGTGTATCCAAACAGGCAAAACACACTTCATTTGGAAACTGTATCTTTTGTACAATATGGCAGTACTTTGCAACCATCTTAGCACTAATGCTCTGACAGACGGTAGATGCCATAGAGATTTTTTTCAAAGCATAGGAAACGGGGGTATTAAAAAGTAAGTACTCTCAGCCCTGATGGGGTGGGGGAGGTTTTTGAAAATTCCTGAAAAAAGTATAGTTAATATGGGGATGTTTTGCCCAAAGCGGAGTTTCTAAGCATATGGGTCTGAGCATTGTTGAGAGGTAAATAGCCATGAGACGCTCCGCATTTTAGGGTGATACTTAAAGGGCGCATGAATGAAGCAGGCTGGTCGGTGAATACATTATAAGATGGGGATTTCTTTAAGGCAGAGCTATAGATCACCGGCGTCTCTAACTCCCCATTAAAGGTGGAGGCTTAAGTGAAATTGTTGGCGTATCTACACAAGCAGCACCGTACCAATGACAGGCCGGAGACCTAGACATATACACTGCCTCTCACAATGGACCAAAGAGCACATGAATAAAGTTTCAAACAACTCACAAGACTGTAAAAGGCCATCCTTTTGTGGCTGCTTGAGATAGGTAAAGGCTTTTAGATGTTGCTTGTTTGTTCTCTGGGTTTGCGATATCTGACTCAAGAGGGACAGCCTGGTAGAACGCCTCTGGCATCTCCAATCAAAAAGCTCAAGTTGTGTTTAATGTTTCAGTAAATCCCCAAACTTTATATTCAAGTGGTGGAGGGTACATTGTGTTGCACAAAGGGAAAGTTGTGATAGTGGATGTGGCCTTGGATGGAGTGGTTACATGTTACACAGTGCACAGACAGGGATTGATTCTATATACAAACAGTGCACATAAGGCGGCTGTCACTGTGCACCTATACATCATAGCTAAACTTCCACTAGTCAATCGTCTGCCACTTCCGCCAATTTCGCTATAATTTTCACCAGATACCACTGACAAAATATGAAATCACTGAAATATTATACATGAGCCTAATACATTGTTTGCTCTTGAAATTCATTTTGATATGAATTAATCCAAAAGAGAAAATGATGAAATTGTCAGAAAGAGAGGAAAGGGAGCCGGAAATGCGATACCAATAAGCTGCGAAGAAGGTACATAGTCATCTGACACTGGTGTTTGCTGACAGTCAACCTGTGCCTACAATGTTCTAAGCCATGCGTAGGAAAAAGGTCATCATTTTATTCAGAGCAAATTATTTGAAAAGTGTCAGCGTGAACAGTTAAGTTATTTCATGGGCACAATTCCCGCCCTTTTAGCGTAACACGATCGTTATTATGAAGTGCACGTTTACACTTATCTCTATGATACGAGCCAGCCCATGGTCATGGATAGAGTACCGTAAAATTTGGCCATTGTTGGGGCTTCATCAAAATGGCGGCTGTTTTAGTTCCGATTGCATTGAGGCTTTGGAGCATAATGGGGTAACGGGAAACCTTATGGATAAGTGACGATTTCTTTAAAGATGTATGTCAAGATATGGTAATCACCTGGAAACCAGGAGCCTTTTTCTCATAGATAAGTGGTAGTTAGGTCCAGATATAATCTTGTCAGACATGTTACGGCCAGAGGATTTCATTTACCCAAGTAGGATACAACTGGCTACACTTGGCTGCGATACATGGAACGTTTTGTCATTGACTGTCAAGCATATATGTGTGCAAGTATCAATAAACTTTGAAATAACTCTCTAAATGGAGTTGCCACTTTTTTTCAAAAACTTGCTCATAGAATTTGTATCTTGGCTGTGTGCTTTGTGGAGAATCTTTGATAAAAGTGTAGCTCAGGTGCCATAAATATTCATTACTGTCAGATGTTAATATTGCATGAGATGAAATAATGAGAGCCCCACAAAGACTGAGATGTCTTGCACAAGGAAGCTTGGGGACTGCGGAGATTAGGCGGTGGGTAATTTCATTGCAGTTGCAATCCTGTTTACACCAGCTTCACCTGGGAGTCCATCACATTAGTCAAAATACGCCACAAATCCACACAAAAACCTGTGAACAACTGCAGGAAATCAGAAGCTGATCCAATAAATTTCCATCTAGGGGTGCAAAATCATTAGGACTTCAGAAAAAGTATCTATCTTGAAATTGCAAATGAAAATGCAAATAAAAATTACAAATGAAAATGCACAAAACATGATATATTTGTATACATATCTACAAGATATATAATTGTTTTAAACGATTTGATATCTCATATAATATACATATTTTCACTTATAAGAATATTGACATGTCTATGTAAAATATTGATTCTAAAGTCATTTCAGAGACGTTTGTAGCCATACACATATTGCACAAGAAAAAGAATATAACTAGTTGGTGCCATTCACCTGTGTACTACGAGTCTTCCACTTCTGTAAAGTGAATAGGTATGACTGTTCCGTATTGGAGACTTGCATGTCAAGATCTCATATATATTGCCTACACTGAAAACGTCTTAATCCATACGATGATTATTGGATGTTATACCACACAAACAAGCAGTTTATCCATGCATCTATCAGCCAACAACAATGGGTAAAATATAACCTTGTGATTTCCACAGCCTTGCAAATGTTGATGTTATATTTGTATCTTATTTTTTTACAAAGTAAGTTATAGTTACAAAATATTACATGATACAGTGATGTAGAAGAGAGGCAGTGGCGGTGTTATTTGCCCTTTTATATGCGGTTTTATTTATGACCTCTCACATTATGGTGCACTTGGCATTTGTTACAATCTTAGCACCATCTAAAATATTGTCGTTATCAACCCTAACTATGGGACCTGCGGGTGCAAGTGAAACAGACACTTCAGAGAATTCTTCATTAGAATTTTACGACATCCCTGTCGCCATTTTGTGGTAGTGAATGACAAGCCCGAGCACCACAAACGGAATGAAATCAATCTTACTAGGTGTCATAAAATGCCTTCAAGTCCAACAAAAATGAGTTTTTAAGAGAATAACAAGCAGGCAGACTCCGTGTTGTGTCCAGAACTCTTACTGGTGCAATATACGATCAAAGAAAAGGGTGAAAAGATGTGAAAACAATAAAGATAAGGAGTTTTAAATGGACAAAAATAAGGACAATCTAAGTTTCCTTATTACAGGACACTTGAAGACTTGAATATAAAAGTGGTCTGTTACCAAGAGACCTCTAATGGAGAAATGTCAGCCACCGATTCAGGACACTCCTAATTTAGACCAAATATCATATTATATGCACGAGGCCCATGAGATTAATTGGTCCAATATATAAGCCGAATAAAATGAATCAATAAATAATGAGATATTCTATAATATGATGCCCATCTATTCACTAAACCATGGTCTCTCAGATTTACATATAAGATATACTCTATTTCAAATTTACAAAATTGACTTTTCTGTTATGTTATGTTATTTGCAATACGACGGTACATATATAATGAGACATATTATCTATTTGACTCTTTTCTGTTGAAAATTGAGAATATAAGTACTTACCCGTAATGTGTTTTTTGGTATGTTTTTATCCACTGTGGGGTACATTGTGTTGATTTTGGACTGGACACTGTCTTTTTGCAAGCATTCACTGTCCATTGTGAATGTTGCACAGTTTGTAGGTTTGATTTGGGGCAGGCACCTTCCCCCATTAAGAGGTGCCGGTGCGTTATATGGTGAGGGAGATGTGGGTGGTACAGGATGCTGAGGAACTGTCATGTTAGCATTAGTGTCTATGTTCTCAGCCTCCTCGCCCTCTGCCACCCCTCTGTCTATATTGGCCTGGTCTTCAGGGGGCAGACCACCGCCTGTTTGTAAATATCTATCTTCCATGTTGCTGTAGCAATATTTTTCTGCTTTATTAGTGTTTGTCTTCAGCGAGGGGCTGAATCTTTTCCACACCAGATACATCATTATGCTAAATAGAACCAGGAACACAAGGACCAAACAGGCAGCAGTCACTGAGATCACCACCGTGGCATGCGCCTGTGGAACTCCAGACTTAGTGGGTTGCTCTGGGACAAATACTATAGACTGGTTGACAATTATATTGAGTCTCGCCAGGGCTGCCTGCTGGGGGAAGCCATTGTCTTTGACAATCACATTGAGGTCATACTGGGCAGTGCTGATTTGTGTGAGGTCCTTTGCCACTGTGATCACACCTGAAGCCTGGTTTATCTCAAAGCTGCCTGCCTCATTTCCTTGTGTTATGGCATAGCTCAGTTTAGCATTGTCACCGATGTCCTTGTCAAAAGCCTCTATCTGAGTCACGTGATAGCCCACCGGTGCCTGGCTGGACAGGGACACAGACCTGTTAGTGAGGGTCGGGTATGAGATAGAGGGCCTAAAGTCATTCTTGTCTGCCACATACACTGTCACACTCACTGACCCGGTCATGGGTGGGAAGCCCTCATTTGTGGCGATCACAGTCAGGTAGTACACTGGCTTCTCCTCCCGGTCTAGCTCGGCTTTTGTGGAAATATGCCCATTCCTCTCATCAATCAGAAAAGTCATTGAATCTTTGCTTTTGGGGTTGGCAAATGAATATTTGAAGAAACCTGTCAAATCTATGTCTCCCATTTCATGTAAGTCCAAACCTATCGCCCCAACTTCTGTGTTCACTGGTTGATTTTCAAAAATGCCAAATTCGTATTTGTCCTGTGTAAACTGAGGTGTTTCATCGTTGAGATCTAATATACTAACAATTACAGTTGCGGTGGCTGACATAGGTGGCGCTCCAAGGTCATATGCAATCACTGTAAACATTTCCTCCTGAAGAAACTCATAGTCAAATACTCTATTGGCCGTTATCACACCTGTATATTTGTCGATTTCAAAGTCACCATTAGCATCAGGGCCTAACATGTATTGTAATTCTCCAAAACTTCCCTCGTCTGTGTCTGTGGCTTCTACCTGTATTATGACGTCACCGATATTGTTGTTCTCACCAATGTGTGACGTATACACCTGCTGCACGAAGCTGGGAGGGTTGTCATTCTCATCCAGGACTCTCACGATGATATTCTGCATGACGATGTTGGGCTTCTTGCCGAGATCAGTGCAGACGACTGTCACCTCATATTCTGCACTGTCCTCGTAGTTGAGCCTCGTTTTGGTGACGATGCGGTACTGAGACTGGTACACAGACTGCAGGGTGAACTTATCATGATGCAATTGACATTCCACCTTCCCATTATCGCCCCCGTCTTGGTCGGAGACTGAGAAATGACCCACAAAAGCCCCTGGGCCTTCGGTCTCCCTCACCTCCGCCACCTCAGACTCTATCAAGATTTCTGGGGAGTTATCATTGGCGTCGACTACTCGAATTATGACAGTAGCGTGTCCTGGCTTGGAATCTGGGCCATTGTCCTCTGCGATGACCACCAAAAGATAAGTAGAATCTTTCTCAAAGTCCAGAGCTTCTTTTTGCACCAGCAGGCCAGAGCTTTCACCCACTCCGAATAGATGGCCATAGTCCCGCTGAGCCACCTCCGACAGGTTGTAGCTGATCTGACCGTTGGGCCCAAGGTCCTTGTCTTCAGCATGCACAACGCCGATGACGGTCCCCGGAGGAACGTTCTCCATCACAAAGAACTCATAGGTCACATTATCAAAGGTGGGGTTGTTGTCGTTGGCGTCTTCTACTGTCACGTTGATCAACATGTTTCCGGATTTGGGCGGGGTTCCTGCGTCATAAGCGATAATCCGGAGCTGGATAAATTCTTCCGTTTCCCTGTCCAAAGGCTCAGTCAGTTCGAGTTTTAAGACGGTTGAACCGTTCCTGCTGTCGTCTTCGATGAGTTCGAATTTTCTTGAGTCCGTCACCAGTTCGTAACTGTGGACACCCATGGGGGGACTGTCTTCGTCAGTGGCAAGGGGGAGCAGCCACTGGGTGTCTCTGACGGGGGCGGACTCTGACACGGGGATCAACATCTCGCGGTGAGGAAACACGGGCTTGTGGTCATTTTTATCCAAGATCTCCACTCTAATCTTAATGATTTCTGCATATTCCTCAGGATGTACGGCCACATGCATCCAAACCACACATGCCTCTACGTTCTTACACATGATATCCCTGTCTATCTGTTCAGTAGTCCGAACTATGGACGTCTTTGTATCTATAGCAAAGAGATGGAGTTTTGGGTCGTTATTCTGAAAGCTGTAGGATAGTTGGCTCATGGTTGAGGCGTTGTACTTCTTGGGGAGCCAGGCGTCAATAGCGACGTTAGCAATCAGTGTTCCATTATGAAGTTCCTCGTAGAGAAAGTATTCCAGTGGATCTTTACGTTTTGGTTGAGTTGTGGTGGGCAGAGGTACCGTGACCACCCAGCTGATACAAGTACACAGGTAGGCGAGGGTACCAAGCCAGCACCGCAGACCTGCCATCGTCGTCGCTCACTTCGGTCTCAAAGATCCTAACAAAGCAACAAATAAAACACAAGAGTGATGCCAAGCTACTTGTAACTCATATCTTATTCTTGGAGACAGTCCAGTTTTGTTGCCATTTAGCTTCCTCTGGTTGGATAAGATAGTAAAATTCACCACTTCTCTTCAGATATATCACCGCAGTGGTTTAAGCTGTCTGAACATTCCAAATATCGTCTGCGTAATTCTTCTTGTAATAATGAAGGCAGTGTTCATTTCCAAGGCGATTAATCAATTTCGTCTACGGCTTCATATCTCACAAGACTCTGTATTGTAGCCGTATCTCAAGACATCATCTGTAAACAAACAAACAGAAATGTATCAGTGACATGCTAAGGTATCGTATGTGTGTATAATTCCCACATAGCTGTATAGGAGTGTGAAAGTGTCTGTACTGTGCCGTCTGTAACCACTGAGTGGCCGAGGATTCGCTTCAGCCTATCTCTGCCAGCGAGATCTACCTACCGTCAATGGATGGTTTGTCTCGGCGCTGCTCCTATCCCGCTAACCGACTTGCTCTCAGGTATCGTGTGCTACCACCTTAAGGGTCTGATGTGTTGTGAAAACCACCAGATTTACTCCTCGGCACACCTTCACTTTCCACCTTTCTGTCACCCCTCACAAATGAACAATACCCCCATAAGTACCCTGTTTGCTGATTGGTGCTCTGTGTCTCGAGGGGGAGGTGACATCACGGCCACCTGTCATTCAGGCCGCCATCATTGTCATGGCAACCAATCAGCGTCCCTCTCTGGCCTATCGCTCCAGTGAAGCATCACTTTCCACAGTGAAATGAGCAATGGTGGTTGGGTGTGTGAGGTTGGCGCATGTCACGGGACCATCCCACGTGCCAACTACAGGTGACAGCCATCGCCCAACCCGAGCCACGCGCACTGCACATACTTCACAAATTGCCATCCAAAAGTGGCAAAAATTACCCCCCGATGCACTTATTTTGTGGCAAACTTTGCTCGCAAGCCTCCTTGATTGAAACAATTAACATTGCTAGGCTAGGAGATGGGTAAGCTAATTTTCAAACGCCATCTGTCTATATCTTACTGATCATACATGACCTCCGAAGATGTCTCCTTCAATTCACTTTCTTTCTTTTCCAAACATTCTTGAGCATAGTCCTTTTGTTTTGTGCACAATATTTCATTTAAGGACCAAAGTGCCTAAAACATAATAGCCCATGAAACAAATAAAGTGGTGTGTTAACATACTACACATTATCATAGAATTTGAAAAAAGGAAGATCACAGGATTGCCTGAACCTTAATATCACAGGATTTGGTAATCTTTTTATCACGGGATTTGGCCAACCTTAAAATCACAGGATTTGGCTAGCCTAAATATCACAGGATCTCGGTAGCCAAAAATGCCATATTATTTGCTAAATCTAATAAACCATACAGTAATGTTATTGCTAATACCAGGAAAACCGATGAAACTAATAAATTATAAAACACTAACAGATAGAACCGCTACATGTCCATAACATGACACATTGAAGGGCCCATCACGGATTTGAATATATCTAATCACCATACACTGTAAAACCCATTTTCATGAGTATCGCCGAGGTCTATCCCTGGGAAGTAGCAGGCATCATACATTCATATGTTGATGCTGTCTGCAGATATCATCCAATTTGGATCTTTCCATCCACAGACAGTATATATATTTAGAATATCCACTTATCAACACGGCTTGGGTCTGGGAGTACACAGGTATGCTTATTTGTGGACTGAGCTCTGAAAAGGGCAAGGTGGGATCGCTTTGATTACACTGCATGCTACCTTGACATTTTGGGAAATAAACAACTGCTTTGGCCTGGATATACTGCTTTACTGGTGCCACATCTGCGCATCTCTCAGGATGGCTTCCAAAAATACATTTTTTAAGATATACCCTGGCAATTGGAGTGTAGAGTTTCTCATGTTTGATAGTATTAATCCAGGATGCATCACTCTGGATGGCATATTGTGTTGAATGCTATCTTATTTTACATACAGCTGCGAGCCTGGCTTGACCTAGGTAGAATTCAAGCCTGACATATGTACCTGTGTAATCATCGGGTAATTTCCTCGAGGAGAGTTTTACCTTTAAGCTTTGATTCTGGACAGATGGGGGGGTGTGTGTCTTGACCCTGGTGGAAACCGAGGAGTTACTGCCATGATGGCCACTAGGTGTCGCTGCCACCTTTATCCAGGTGTGCAGATGAAGACTTCTGTTTGAAGATTGCCGACAAGTTCCTCACCTGACCACGTGGCTGGTGTGTGAAATGGACACCTCCAGCTGGAATTTACCTGCGGATTAGCTGGGTGAAAGATACAAACATCGCGAACATGTATGCACAAACACTTCTGAGCCTGACACAGAAATGGACACAGAAATGTACACACAGCTTCCAGGTGGCAACAATGGAGAGGAACAATGTTACATAACAACAAGAGGAAACTCTTGCATGGTGTTACATTATACAGTAGAAAATCCCATCAAGTGATTTCCACTCATGTGATGTGCTCATGAGATTATGACCTTAAAACAAGCACTTGAGCATCATTGTCTGTCCTGATGCAAGTATCTTTCATTCATAAAAAGCCACCTACGTACAAATACTGTAGACAACAATTTGTCTACCCTGTTACATAATCAATTGTCAAACCCAGGTAGTGTTTCACATTGTTCTCATTTTGTATATAGGAAAGTTTCCAACAAGAAGCAAGCAAACACTACACAAAAACGAGATACAACATCCCTGGGCCATCAGTGTGAATGGGAAACAGAAGGCCTCTGTGCAATAAACCAGACATTGCCTTGGTGTTTACCAACTGCAGGTGTGCAATGGTTGTGTGTCATCCCTAACTGATTAGACTGTAAAAACAAACCATCGGTCAGTGCTGTCACCTGTTGGCAAGAACATGATGTACTCTGGTGAGGTGACCTTATTAATGAAGGGTTGGGGCCATTTTTAATACATCACCAACAAACGGTGTCACAATTGCTTTATTATTGTTGAGATATCTGTCATTTAAAGAAGGATCCTATCTCTCTCTTCTGTTTTACTTTCCCTTTTCATTCTTTGCTTTCATTTTTAAATTTCTTGAATGTTTCATAAATCCTAAACAAAATTCACAAGTTGCATACTGCCTTTTAACGATTTTGAGACATCTGATCTGTCATCGTCCTATCTGGAGCATCGCATATAAAATGTACATGAAATTGTATGAGGCATTTCCCCAGAGAGACAGCATTGTATGAAGCAAGGGAGAACTTAATCCATATATTGTAGGTATAAGAGACAAATTCATATTAATATTCAGAAAAGTAATTATAAGTTTAAACTAAAAAAAAGCATACAAGTTGACCGTGAGAAATAATAAAATAACCACACAATGCCTGTTCTTGTACATCATTTATGAAGTGAGGTAGAATGTTGATATGCCATTTTATTTAGGCTTCTTGAGCTTGCGGCCTTTCTCTGTGGATCCTTTACTCATAGTTGGTTCCAAACAATGTTTAGATTTGCTGGCAGTTCTGGCATGAGTAGATCAATGATTCCAGGCTTCACAAACAAAGTCTGCCTTCAGGTGAGGCTAAGGACAGATCAGTAAACATTGGTAATCAGAGGCAGTAGAGAGAACACTAGAGGTATTATACAGGTGGCAGGAGAAAGAACGGCCTAACTAGTGTTACCTCTATACAAGTGGCAGGAGAAAGAACAGCCTAACTAGTGTTATCTCTATACATGTGGCAGGGGAAAGAACAGCCTAACTAGTGTTACCTCTATACAGGTGGCAGGAGGTGAAAGTAATGGAAAACTAGAGGTATTATACAGGTGGCAGGAGAAAGAATAGCCTAACTAGTGTTACCTCTATACAAGTGGCAGGAGAAAGAACAGCCTAACTAGTGTTACCTCTATACAGGTGGCAGGAGAAAGAACAGCCTAACTAGTGTTACCTCTATACAGGTGGCAGGAGAAAGAACAGCCTAACTAGTGTTATCTCTATACAAGTGGCAGGGGAAAGAACAGCCTAACTAGTGTAACCTCTGTACAGGTGGCAGGAGGTGAAAGTAATGGAAAACTAGAGGTATTTTACAGATGGCAGGAGAAGAAACAGCCAAACTAGTGTTATCTCTATACAAGTGGCAGCAGGTGAAGGTAATGGAAAACTAGAGGTATTATACAGGTGGCAGGAGAAAGAACAGCCTAACTAGTGTTACCTCTATACAAGTGGCAGGAGAAAGAATAGCCTAACTAGTGTTACCTCTATACAAGTGGCAGGGGAAAGAACAGCCTAACTAGTGTAACCTCTGTACAGGTGGCAGGAGGTGAAAGTAATGGAAAACTAGAGGTATTATACAGGTGGCAGGAGAAAGAACAGCCTAACTAGTGTTACCTCTATACAAGTGGCAGGAGAAAGAATAGCCTAACTAGTGTTACCTCTATACAAGTGGCAGGAGGTGAAAGTAATGGAAAACTAGAGGTATTATACAGGAGGCAGGAGAAAGAATAGCCTAACTAGTGTTACCTCTATACAAGTGGCAGGAGGTGAAAGTAATGGAAAACTAGAGGTATTATACAGGAGGCAGGAGAAAGAACAGCCTAACCAGTGTTACCTCTGTACAAGTGGCAGGAGGTGAAAGTAATGGAAAACTAGAGGTATTATACAGGAGGCAATGGAAAGTAGAAAAAAACTAGTTGTTTTATACAGGACGAAGCGTAGAGTAGAAAACAAAACAAGTAGTATTATACAGGGGACAGGAGAATTAGGAGGGTAACTTGTGTTAATTATATTTAGCAGAAAGGTGGACAGGAGGAAAGAAGAACGGAAAGAGCAGAAGAGCCAAACTCGTTGAATTTTCATTATTCTAAATAGAATTCTACATTCTGAACTACATTCCAAATGATTAAACAAATAAAATATTCAGAGATGAGTAAAACTTGCCCTGCCAGTACCCTGCTGTTACAGCAGTGACCAGTTAATTCTCGTCTTAAACCCTTTGATATATGAGAGTCAAATATATGTGACTGTAACATTGTGTTCTTCCTTTCATCTTCTCAACCATCTTTGCCTGATAACATAATTCTTAAAGTGTAACATATTTGAAGCTGTTTATATCTCCCTCCATCACTTTATCAAAGCTTGGTGCAGATGAGATAAAGGTTCAAAAACATTCTTAGCTTTACACTCTCTAGTTAGGCTGACGTGCATGTCCATAGTCATACATATCACATGGGTCAGGACACACACACACAATCATCACCATGCAATAACTCTCTATGGAAATTCATGATCAACTTCCCTTTGTACTTTTCACATGAGACAACTGCATAACTCACTTATGGCATGGCATCAATGGTGAAGCTATGTCGTGTTCTCATCCAAATCAGAAACAAGATCTCTCCTGTGTAATTGCGTCTTATGCTATTCACGCATTTCTATATGCTATGGCTGTTGGCTTTGTCAGAGAAGATTGCTTCATATGTTGTCTTTCTTTCATTATTGTGATCAAGTGTACAGTATTTTGTCAGTTCTAAGTAATGTTTGTATGTAATCTGTATGAGTTTATTTCCAATGATATTTACATAATGATTTTTTGGGGGTGGGACAGGGATATATTTCTCTAAAACTGGCATGTCTATGTCATTGTATAAAGATTGATTAAATGTCTACAAACCGAAGTGAAATGAACATAAACAGAACAGCAGTGTTTATTTCATGTTAACATAGATATATTAGCAAATAAATATCTCCATCTTTCCTCAGATGTAAATCAGGTACATACATGTATAAGGAAATACTAGTTGCACACTTTCATAAGTAATATACTCACATGTTGCTTGTGATATACACATGCACCCATTACATAATGACTACTGATATGAATCTACAAGACAACTTATATGAACAAAGCTCACATTACTGGTTATCAATCTGAGTATTGATTGCAGGTATCACCTGTGAGTGAACATGTATACTCACTACACAGGTGTTATTAGTTCCCAGGATAGTTAATACAAGAAAGCTGCAAATACAAGAAGTTAATCCTGAAGTTAAAGCAGGTAGGAGCAAGCGGCCGCTGTTTGAAATATTGCATCTCTACACCCTAACTAACACCCTAACCGCTTCCTGCCTGATACACCCTAACCGCTTCCTGCCTGATACACCCTAACTGCTTCCTGCTTGATACACCCTAACTGCTTCCTGCCTGATACACCCTAACCGCTTCCTGCCTGCTACACCCTAACTGCTTCCTGCTTGATACACCCTAACTGCTTCCTGCTTGATACACCCTAACTGCTTCCTGCTTGATACACCCTAACTGCTTCCTGCTTGATACACCCTAACTGCTTCCTGCTTGATACACCCTAACCGCTTCCTGCCTGATACACCCTAACTGCTTCCTGCTTGATACACCCTAACTGCTTCCTGTTTGATACACCCTAACTGCTTCCTGCCTGATACACCCTAACTGCTTCCTGCCTGATACACCCTAACTGCTTCCTGTTTGATACACACTAACTGCTTCCTGCTTGATACACCCTAACTGCTTCCTGCCTGATACACCCTAAAAGCTACCTGCCTGATACACCCTAACTGCTTCCTGCCTGATACACCCTAACTGCTTCCTGCTTGATACACCCTAAAAGCTACCTGCCTGATACACCCTAACAGCTACCTGCCTAATACACCATGACTGCTACGTGCCTAATACACACCTAACTAATACCTGTTTGATACACCCTAACTGCTTCCTGCTTAATACACCCTAACAGCTACCTGCCTGATACACCCTGACCGCTTCCTGCCTGATACACCCTAACTGCTACCTGCCTAATACACCCTGACTGCTACGTGCCTAATACACACCTAACTAATACCTGTTTGATACAAACTAACTGATACCTGCCTGCTACATGCAAGCTACTATTCATCTAATACACCCGTACTCCATCCTGTTTAGCAATAGAAAATCCAAGAGTCTACCTGTCTAGAACCCCGAACTTAAACTTATCTGATACCTTCCAATTCTCACCTATATGTTATACCCTAACTACTTTATACATACGGCACCCTAACTGCCATTATTTAGGACACACCTTAGAATGAATCTGACCATGACATAAAGATTATTCACCTTCTCAAGGTTCATCAACAAGTGTATTATTACTCCTTCAAACAAATCACACGTCGTCCGCTGTACCAACAAAGTTTGTATCACTGTTATATATTTTCAATGGATCCAAATAAAATTTCATGTTATGCTTACAAATACTAAAAACTTTCCATATACCCAAACCATCACCTAGTAAAAGTACATACTCTAAAATGAGGTGTACCCAAATCATCGTGTACCCCATCTATATTGATCCTGTTTTCCTATTATATAGTAAAGCTGACAAGCAAATAGGTAGCCTGATATTCAGTTTAACAAATGATCTATGATAGTGTATGGTGACACTGGCATATATACCATCTTCCATGTAGCAGTAGTAGTACGGCACCAGCCCTGATTCCCGGTCCGGCCACTGACCCGCCCTACCCCCCTGCAAGTACCAGGGAGGGCCCCCATAGAACATACACATAGTTGTGTGACATGGCTAAATTGACTATTTGTCGTGAACATACCCATCATCATGCACTGATTTATGTACCTAAACCCATACTTTCTGTTGTAAAAGAAACCAGGTAAATCAAATTCTCGTGTCAAAAATGATCTGCAAACCGAATTACATTAAACTTTATGAGAATTTACACTGCGTTTAATATGAAACAAAGAATGTCCATTATCAAGTTCTGCAGATATTGAATATATCACTGACAGTAAATTGGAAAGCTTATCCAACACGCTGCTAGTCGCGTTTAAACGTAGCTTCCTTTATATTAGGTTAATATAACTATATGGTGTATCAGACATGTGTTGTTTATGTGTTTTGAACAGGTGATTAGGGTCTGGTGTAGCATTGATGAAGTATCCCGCATCCCCCATCACCCACTCCCCTCAGCATCCCCTGCTCTGGAATCCTGACATTTACCGTCTAAGCACTACCCCTCATACTGAGATTTATCCTTAACTTTTTTCCACCTAAAACGTACCTTTAAAACCTTATGTTTTAAAAACCTTACTCTCGTGTACTGCTTCTAAGCAATACAGACACGAGAATGTCATATTCAGGAAGATGAGGGGTCATTTTTCTCAAATTTAAACTCACAGCAATCACAAGTCAAATTCTATATTCCATCAAGGCCGACGGGAATGAGAAGCGCCAGTGGACTTAGGCTAAATGGATAAATACCTTGATGTGATCTGATCAAAGGTTATATAATATAATAGTGGTAATGAAATGAGTCTTGGTGTCAGTGCATAATTGTTTTGTCTGCTAGATAATGAGCATCTTTGAGGTCCACATGATTATTTTACATTAAGTATCAGATGTATATAGACATGCACTTGCTCGAACACAGTTTCACATGCTTCAACTATACACAGTTGAGTGAAGCAACTTTGGTATTTTTTCACGTGAAGGACAAATATTTTCTGATGAAGGACAACTGTTTGGCTACCTGCAGCTGAGGTCACTCACAGAGGGTTAATCCAAATATCTGGGGCTACTTTCTGAGGGCTTATCCAGATATCATAAGTCACCCACTCGGGAATTATCGAGGCATCAAGAGTCAGCGCTGACTTGGGTTAAATACATGTATTTCAAAGAAGTGAGATCTCGAGGTCATATTTGACGTGAGGTCAATCCAAACCTCACTGGTCTTATATTGGGACTCGTTCAGAGGTCATTCACTGAAATTTGATTCAAATACATTCACCGGGGCTAGGTCCGGAAACCAGAGGTCTATCTATATGGATTGCTTCACCAATGAGAGGCCATTGACTATGGAACCTGAATTCAGAGGTGAATCACTGTGGATTGATTCAGATATGAGTGGTCATTCATTGTGGGTTGATCCAGGATTGAAAGTTTAATCACTGTGGATTGACCCAGAATTCAGAGGTTATTCCCTGTGGATTGATTGAGATATAAGAAGCTATTCACTGTGACTCAAATCGTTCAGCACGTATTGAGTCAGGTATCAGAGGTCACTCACTGTGGATTCAGGTATCAGAGGTCACTCACTGTGGATTCAGGTATCAGAGGTCATTCACTGTGGATTCAGGTATCAGAGGTCATTCACTGTGGATTCAGGTATCAGAGGTCATTCACTGTGGATTCAGGTATCAGAGGTCATTCACTGTGGATTCAGGTATCAGAAGTCATTCACTGTGGATTCAGGTATCAGAGGTCATTTCTCGCTTAATTGATACATGTTTCAGAGGTCATTCCTTGCTTGATAGATACAGGTATCAGAGGTCATTCACTGTGGATTCAGAAATCAGTGGTCATTCATTGCGGATTGACTCAGAAATGTGAGGACACTGCCTAAGGATTGAAATCCAAATGATCCAAAAAAGTCTTAACTTTGAAATAGTTTTAGGTCAATAAGAGCTCAATAAGTGGAAACACACTTGTTTCAAACAACTAGAATTAAATAACAATACCAAAATCTGTATAAAACATGACTCAAGTCCAAATAGGACAATATGAATACAAAAGCATTCATCATAAGTTATACTTTATCCTTTCTTATATTTTATTTGAAATGCTGCTCACAGCCGACTACCCTACCGCATAACTCCGAGCAATAACCACTAAATATCAAACCAACAATCCTAATTCAAACATCCAGTGATCAGATCAACATTCCTATGAAGCGGTCAGGTTTGGTTGGAAGAAGAAGATGTACTGGCATCAGATTAGAAACAGTATCCTCAGGAAAATAAGAGGCAATGTTTATAATCTAGTGGGATAGCAATGAACATTGTAGATGAAGGATGTCATTTCTCATCATCCATTCACACCTAGACCTTTCACCCATACGTCTCCCTCATTTATCAACCACGACGTGTTGCTAGGTCGTTGATCATCATTCTGACAGGTCCTCTATCGTGCACACTATGATTTCTTATTGATTATTACATTATTGGCCAAACAAAATTAAAGAAATTCACGAGGTTTATCTCTGTTGGGATATCTGAATTAATTTCTCATCGGACCTTTGTTGGTTATTAATCTTGCGTATTTCAGAAATATCACAGTTTGACAGTTTCGGTGAGATGCTTTGATACAATTCATGAGGCGTTTACATTGAAATATATATATATATATTTGGGGATTCCTCATTATTGGAATATAAATATAATCTGTTTTGGGGAGATGTTTTATTGAGTTCATGAAGCTTTCATATTAAAATTCATAAAAGTTTGGGGATTTCTCATTTCTGAAATATAGAAATAAGTTGTTACGGCCTCTTTTGTCATGATAACCGTTACCTGACAATATTCGTTTAAAGTAAAAGAAATAAAGCTATTCAAAGTATTATTTTGTTTTACTGTATTAAACAAAGAGGCCAACATATTGAGGATGGAGTTTTATGAGTAGACTCTATATATCACCAAGCACAGTGTCTGCATAGTGGCTGTATGATCTGGCCGAGCCCTGAGTAGGGAACCCCCTACTCATGTCTGCTCAAGGGTCAGGAACAAGTCCAGCTGAGTGATATCTGCGCTGATACCTCACCCTGTCCTCGTACCCCACCTGTTACTATGTCCAGCTGACCCCCGGGGTTATAGGCCTCGTACCCCCGAGGAGATTGACCCATCGCTTGTGTTTATATTTATACATACTTGCCATATCTATTCCACTGGAATATAACATACATTCTTTCATATTAATATATATCTACGCTTGAAAAGTGGCGTTAAGTGTGCCACTGCGCCGCAGACTTTACCGATCTTGAAAATGCCTACCTGTTTCAGAGGAGGTCCGTGTGATGCTTGACGTTTATTCCTAATCTTTAAGCTTTAAACGATAATCCATGCAGTGAAGATGCTATGAGTGTGTCCTGGGTATGTGTCCAGGTAAGTGTGTACCTAGGTTACAGATTCCACATCAAACGGGCCGCCGAGGCACACCTGAGCCCCCACCTGAATCCATGTAGATTTCTGCGGCTGCTGAGGCAGAGAGTTTGCGGATGGGAGAAAAGTGTGTCTTAACCCTTCACCCCTGGCTATCTCTCGGGGAGGCCACCTGATATCTAGCCCTAAGTCCGTGGGTTCTCGCTGTCCCGGCTGGGGGTCCCCTCATCCGGGGATTCTCCGCGACATGTCCCTTAAGACCACTAACAGAGATCAACAACAACCTTGCACAGGTGGGTCGCCAGGACTACCTGTCCGATGCGCTTGTCAGATAGGCACTGGACAGGTAGGGGAGAGGCGGCGGGGTGGTGGAGGGATGGGAGGGGGTTAGCATTGCGGAGGTTGGTGTGGCTGAAGGTTATTGCAGGGAGCTTGCAGTCAGTGGTAGAACCATAGCAACCCACCGCATCTTACAAACCACTTACCTGTGCTACAGGGTGCAGCAAAATATCTCAACCACTCCTTCCTGTGAGATCAGTGTCTGTGCAGCTATAGCTTTTTTGCAACACTCTATGTTCTGTGATCGTTCACGTCACTACCTGCCCTCACACTACATGGTGGATGAAAAACGAGGATGATTCCAAGACGTTAGCACTGCCACTGCCATACTGCAAGGTTGAAGAACTCTGCCAAGGTGTAAAACCCACCCATCTTATCACCCTCATTAAATCTTTGCGGAAAGAAGCAAAAAACTAACTTTGCAAAGCAAGAGTAAGTTACAAACATGTTTTGGAATTTTAAACTTCTTTTACCAATAAATGCGCAGTTTATTCCACCCTTGAGTGTAGGTCAAAATACAATTAATCAAACTTAGTTTTCAAGTGAAATTATTCATCCAATTATCTGTGTATAGTGTAAGACTCACATCAAGGTATTTAACATGCGTCATTGGCGATGGAGTACTATATGCAAGCCTATGCTATGGATAATTAACCAATGATATCCTATCCTACATGTGGTGTACAATTGAAAATGGTTGTAAACTACTCATGAGAAGTTAACTGTGAAACAATGAAGCCTGCAACCCGTTTACCACGTGCGGTTTCATTAGAGAATTCCCCATCACTCTATAGTCTCCCTAAAAAAATTCCTTCAATTCCGACATCAATCATACCCTACCTGCCATTTTGCACCAATCCCCCCCCCCCACACATTCCACGCCAGTAACTTTACCAGGCACCACTGTCTTGTTAATATAGCTATGCGTAAAAAAAAACTAGCAAAACTAACCTTTCAACAACCTCCATTCATAAAACAATTCAGGTTCACACTGAACAGTTGGCATTATTTCTTTAAAGAATCCTGCTGTGTTTGTGATTCAAATCCTTCTTTGACACACAACTAACAAACATCAAGCGCATCAAAATATTTTCTGTGCATAATGTATTGGCAGTATTGAGTGCAGGGATTAGTCTTCTAAATGTCACGTCCATTGATAAGTGCCAGTGGCAGGCAGAGGGTTAAATTTGATACCTCTTGCCACCTCCAAGCCTTGCCAACGATAATGCGCCAGTTGTAGCAATACTATCCCATGCGTAACTTTTTTCACCTGGTGACTTTTAGCAGCACAGGTAAGCTCCCTCTGAGCTTACTCAAAACACATATTTTCACCTGGCAAAAAATCATTCTAGATTCTCCCCCCACGATATGTTTGGCAAGGGTGTTGAGGTGTTACACTGTTGTGAAGGTGTCTCAAAGTTTCGCTGCTGAATTTTTACTATTTTTTGCTCCAATTTTGATTTAGAAATATTTTCATTCTGGATTTGCCAAAAAGCTCATCATAAATGGTATATTCAAGCAATATCCTTGTTACTCTTTTTACTTATTGAGCAATTTACCCCTTTTATGTAGCAATCAATTTTACCCCTCTCGGATGACAATGGATTAGGCTCTGTACTATATCTCATCTACAAAAGAGCTCATTGGGGTACGTACACAGTCAACAAATGTCTTGGTTTATGCAGAGCTTGGGATACCCTCTGTGAAAGCCCTACTCCAAAGCAGACAAAGAGATTTTCTATGTAAACTGAAGGGAAAATCCTTCTATGAGGAAAGCTTAGTCAAAGTAGCAATAGAGATGACAAAACAGGAGAGAAGCCCAATGTGACAGTACATGATGCAGCTAGAATCACTGCAGGAAGACCTTGTCAAGTCAATTGGAAATAAGTTACATGACAGGTTGATATTCTCTGAAGCATCATAAACCAAGACATACATGGACCTAAAACCCTGATATCACAGTTCACATTATGGACTCAGCAAAGCCACATATCACAGAAAGACAAAGAATCTCCACCTCATGGCACAGGTTATCATCCTACTACTGTCATATAGAAACTGGTAGATGGGCAAGGATACCAAGGGAAAATAGAATTTGTGTTTGTGGGAATGATATTCAAACTCAAGCACATGTTCTCATCAACTGTATAGACACACAACAATTGTGAAGCCAATATCCAGACCTAGATTACAGTTCAATGTCTAACCTAATGGAGAGCTCACCATGCACAGCATTGTGCTCTTATTGTCATGATGTATTATCATTGATACCATAATATATCCATGCAGACTCATACATGTTTACAATTATCATTTGATCAGAGAATTTCTTTCTTTGTATACTCACATTGTAGTTGTGTATTGTTATACGTTAATTTTTGCAATGATATATTGTTTTTCTTAATGTGTCATATTTGAGTTATCCCAGCAATTGTTATTAGAAATGTGAAATGCTGGACCTATTCTTGTGGCTCACCATATAATTGGTATGTATTTATAATTTTATCAATAATTGTTATGCTCTTAGTAAATTGAATATATGTTGTTACTGTTAGAATTAAGTCAATAAATATACCATAAATATCAATACAATATTAAAACAGAATTGCCCTATTGCTTTTTTAAATTTGAAATTTATCAACATTTTTTAATTCACCACCAAATATGCCTTTTTTCTTTTCAGCAATTTCAAATTCAGGGCTAATTCTTTTGCAGTAGAGAAGCAAAACATTCAGTGCAGTACTCCTCGCGACAACCCAGAAATGACCATCCAGCCATCCAGCAAATGAATCATGGCCTGTCTCGGCAAATACTATAATTTATGTTGAGGCCATGGGAGCATATATAATCACCCTTTGTGTTCCCCGTGCCAGCCCACACATCACCTTTGCAACCCCATAATACCCCCAATACTACAAATTATAACTTTAAGCCACCAATTCTCCCAGCCCTTATAGAGATATTGAAAAAACGGAATGGTTTATTTGCAATAAATCAGTACTTTTTTACATCATGATTCCATGCATATATGGCATTTCAATAAACCTCAAGTCAATTCAAATGTTATATATTTAGTCAAATATTTCACTTTTTTCTTGGAATAATTTCCTCATCTTGGCCCTTTGTGTCCACCCAAGCTTACAGACGCAGGGCAAAGCAAATCACAGCATTTGTCTAATGACGGGGTGGTAGCTTAACAAAAAGTAGGAGTTTTTTCTGCTTCATGTGCTCACCCCATGCACTCCTCTGATCAGGTTTCAACATTTTGTATTGAGAAAGTATAACTTCAGACCCACATGGCATTAGCTTTTTGTGTGATTTCCTGCCGATTTGTGCTCATTTTGCTTGCCAATTGGCAGTTATACTGTGACTTCTGCCCTTCCTTCTCCCTCCTGCTCTCACACTAAAAGTGACTTATTCTCCCCATATATTATCCTAATTGTAAACTCCTTTCAGAGAGATAGACATTCATCATTGTAAATGCTATATACTATGTTCAAAAGTGCCATTTTTACATATTTTATGTTTTTTTATGATCATGGTATTTAATGAAGTCAATCATGTAAAGGTTCATTCTCCTACTAATGTCTAACTATTGACTAAGAAGAGTTGTTCATTTCATAGTATCATGATATATTTTTAACAATCCTACTTTTATATTTAGACTATGTGAATATAACTGCATTTCAATTCTATAAAGTTTGAAATCATCTGGAGTTAGAAATTCAGACTCTTGTTGAGGATTTTCCTCACTCAAAGGAAAGCTTCTTTCATCAGGATCAATAAGACATACAACAAGGGCTATTTCTTTATACAAATTACAAAATGTTTCTATTGAATACTTCCCCATTAACACCTAAAAACATGAAAAGGGGTTATAAGACAGAGACGTTCATGACAATAATTTGTCAATATTCACTACATTTCCAGAGACACTAAACACTGCAATCAGCAAATAAGACAAAAATTGGTTTGAAACACGCCAGCAAATTACTTTCATCTTACAAGGCATATTTCCATGAATAAATCTTGACTCATTATGCTGTCACAACAATTTGCATACAATAAAATGACTTACTTACAAAACACCAAGTGAAAACCGTATCAAAATATGAAATAAAACCTCTTTTTTATGCTAAATATTGTATACATCATTACTAAAAATTGTCATAAATCATAAAAAATAATAGAAATCATAGGCCACATGCATGGTTGGCATGGTTATATCATAGAACTGGGCTAGCGCAGACAGGAATGTGTCATCTTCACCTTACTGTGGGTTGAGGAATGGTGACATCCTCAGGAGAGTGCAGAGTGTTTGGTACCTCGAGCCACAAAGCCCTTGTTCCAGGTTATATGAGCATCCACTAGGGCCCTGACATTTGGCCCAGGAAGATGACCCACACTGATATCTCAGGTGTGACAAAGACATCATCAAAGGGCCGCCTACAAACAGGTAATTTACCAGGATTGCACCCTATCTCAGCTTACACCAAGCCCATTCACTGCATGACCTCTTGTGTCACTTTAAGGGGTGAACCAAAGGGCCCTACCCCATCTGATAGACTGAAAATCTCACATACCTCCTCTATGATCATAATGATATGAAAAAAAGTTAACGCATTGCCCTGAATGACGGAAATAAAAGAGAACTTTATGCATATATAAACATGATTTCATGTATTGCTTTTGAAGAACAATCCTATGAAAACAATGAGACATTGTAATGGTCTCTGCCATCACACATTTCCCTTTATAAGTAGAGACAGAAAATAAGTGTGCTTAGTATTATAAGGAGGCTCGTTCTCACGCAACTCCAATATGTCATTATCTATAAGATGATAGAGCCATCTGTTGTTTTTTGTACATTTACATTAAGTTATAAACAACAATAATAATAACACCGGAAGCACAAGCATTTGTGTCTCCAACACATGTCATATGTTTGTTATTACCCCAGTCCCTATAGGCTAATAGTCATTATGGGAGTCCATGTTTACACATTTCCTGAGACATGTTGAGTGACAGAACTGATTTACATCTTGAGTGAAGAAAATGTAGATTGCGAGATAGATTAAGGCTCAATTTGCCTATGGGGTGCGGTGCAAAGACCTCCATCAAAGGCTGGGCAAAACCAACAGGTGCTGAAGAAATATGACAGGGTGGCCGAAACTAATAATTTGTTCACGATTTGGGCTCGCTTCTCATCTGCTGTGAACGCAGGCGCCTTTGGAAAAATATAGGGTACTCCACTCTAATTGGTCAGTGTCCACCCCCTCATTAGCGCCCCCTTGAGGGTTGATTCAACCTCCAATCAGGCCACAAGGTAGTGGTTAGGCCTCAAACTGATATTGCTCTCGGGGGTGCCACCATTCACCCACTTTGGGGGCGCACAAATGAACAACCTAAAGAAGTGTAGCATTCTCTGCGATTCTTCCTGCAACACCTTTCTCCACAATAATCATCATAATCAGTACAATTCCTGCTATTTGCCATGTGCTTTTCATTGCTCATTTCCCTGCCATTTTCTTGTCACTTTTCATAAAGGACTGTTCCCATCATTGGCCGAAGCCAGGACCCTTAAATGCCACACTTGCACAAAGAGCCGGCCAACATTTACAGTGGCGCTTCAATATCACATTTATATTAATGTATCAAGTCCAAATGGCTATTGTGACACATTTTCTTTGTCACTCACCATCAAGGCCGTACCCTTGTATGCTCAATTGCTACCGTTTTACTCCAAAAGCCCTCTCTATTATTCTTCTAATTGGCTAAAATCATGCACACCGTTTGCCATATTCATAAAGACTGACCTAACTTAGCAACAAGGTCAGTCAGTTGTCCACACAAGCTCATATAAGGTTCAGCCCATCATATTTTCTTTATTTTCTTCAAATTTCACATCTGTCAACACTCCACAGACTCGCTCTTTATTTTAAAGCTTGTCAGCATCCAATCAGCTTCTTGTCATTTATAATATTCATCCTTTGTGAGGCTGCCACAGACGGATTTAACATGCCATGCCTAGTTGAAGCTTTGATGAATTACTTAATAACCAAAAAATAAATCCTGGTACTAAAAGTAAAGGACAATCATAGGGAGAAGCAGGAATAAATCTCAAAGTAGTGAAGGACCCTCATCTGAGACAGGTAGGTTCAAACTTCAAGTTGTCTTTATATATTCAAAGACTGGATGTTACCTTTGATAAGCTTGATGTCTCATGTCATATATTTCCCCTATTTAACCATATTTTAAAATATTGACGTTCATGATGAGGGTGACGGTGTGTGATATCATTACAAACAGGTGATTTTGCTTGAATCTGTTATGCATTTATTTTTTGCCGTATTTTTGCTCTTCTTCATGGCAACCAAGAAACAACCTCAGGGTTTTTTAACCCCACATTTATACTGACATATATATTTTAACTTGTCTGCTTTTTTTAGCCCATCCATCTTATTCCGTCCGGTCTTGCCTTCTTCACCCTCATTATGTCATTTGCCACTATCCATCAAATTCAGGCCAAAGTACACTATTTGTTCTGATAATGTATCCAATCAAAACTAACCACTAAATAGGCTATGAGATCAGATTGTCAATCAGAAGAATAATTTGATTCTATATTTTAAACAATTTTAATATACACTGAAATAAAACGGGTTTTCTATAACGTATAGTGCAGAGATTTGTGAACTGTGGCAGTCCACCTACCCGGTTGTATGAAGGGTACTGGTAGAAGCAGTGTGGTTTGATCAGAAACAACTGCGGCACGCTTACGCAGGTGATGTGTTGACATACATCTCCCCCTCCCCACCCAGCCCGCCTTGCTCTCTGATAAAGGAGTACTACAACACCGCCCCTCTCTCTGATCTGCCTTGATCGCCGGGATAACACGCTCATACATGTATATACCAAAACTATGAAGTTATGATCATGTGCAGAAAAATGTGAACTTATCATATACTTCACACATACTGATAGTGATGTTTTTTTTCTTCCAGCATAAAAACAAAATAAAGAATACATTTAACGAAACGTTGAGGTTTCAAGAAATTAGTTCAAAACATATGCAAGTAATATTTTTGGCTGATATTAAAGATACCAAAGCAAAATATGAAAAAAAAAAAATCACAAGAAAGGGGTCGAAAAGAGGAAAATTGAAGACCAGTGTTGTTTTTACAAGTTTGTAAAGCATGTGTAAAATGTTGTGTTTCAGCAAAAGTATGTGTACTTAACTTGTCTGTACATCATACAGCCACTAACACATTCACACCTATAAGACCACTCACAACACCTCAAACTTGCTCTGAAGCTTATAAAAGATTTATAACATATGCTTTATACTCATAAATAAATATTTCTACAGGTTTGATGTAAATATCTTTGTGTACATGAGTAAAATGACTATTGAAAAAGACCTTAATATCTATCAAGAACTATTCTAATATTTATTGATGTTAATGATTTCTAACATGACATAATGATACAAATATATCTTTATTCTTAAAAAAGACCGAAGTTATTTTCTTGTACATGTTGCCGGTGCTGAATTACAGAGCGTTAATTCAGTAAATGATTTAAGAACAGATATGAATGTTAAATATCCATGATATGTGTGTTTTTACACCTACATTTGCAGATAGGCATGTCCCACAGCATACATACAATGCTAGTGAGTCGCTTGCCAGTGATTACTGGTGAATGATGGGATAATCCCTGTGTATATGATATGTACATCAAGCCACGTGTGAGCTGCTCAGGTGACCTTTGACCTGCTTTCTCTGCAGGTTTTCTCATCATCTCATACTGCTCAGTCGTGTGCTTCGACGCGTCTATAGTATACATATTCAGGTGGAGATTCACTGGGGTCCTATCCCATCTGGTGGTTACAGTCAGTCATATATTCCTTGTGCCAAATTGAGACCGGGCTAAACTTGACTGGCACCCTATCTCTTTTGTTCACCATTCTGCATATGAACGTGAAAATATACAATAGGCGACCAGCCTAAATCAGTCATAAGTGAACTACTGTCACATTACAGATAGTAGTCAAATTTTGCATTTGTACTTGTGTCATTAAGTTGAAATTATAGCAATATTATAGTGACATGAAATATTTTATCTTTTACCTTCGCCCATCAATTGTCTCTAAACGGGTGACAGTAAGTTAACAAAGAAACAGGGGTTGCATATGATTTAACAACAGCCTTTGTGGTTCTGGATTCTATCAAGATAATATCTCAACCTATTATACTGTCAGCGATTATACTGTGTGACAATCTCAAACAGATGTACGCTGCCGCTACATCTCATGGCATGCATGGACAAAAGGTCTTCTTTGGTTAATGTGAACTTTACTCAAATGAACCGAGGAATGATAGTCCCATGCCGATGGATTTATCTCAACAAGCCGAATGTATATTGTGCATGCATATAATTCATGTGAGTGTCAGTGCAAATCCCGGCTTCAGTATTTACACTTCAACATTTTATTTGTATTATCCAAGAATATCGGTCGGAAAACTAGAAGAGGAGAGACAATGTTTAAAGGCCATGTGTTAAAATTATTTTTTCTTGTTTATTTGAATCAAGAGTCTTTGTCTAAATGTTGACACAGTTTTTTCACTTCTTTTTGATCTGAGCAAAGTAACTTTATTCATGATGTCTTTATCAGAATGTGAATTGGATGGTTCTCTAAACTCTTTCATGTAATGGTTGCAATATATATATATATATATATATATATATATATATATATATATATATATAAGAATAAGGTAAAAGATGGCAGATTGTGAGTCTGATTTATGAATTCTTGGAGATAAAAACTTGTGTAGCTCCGCTCAGTTATGCGAAATGAGCGTTGCTCGATCTGGTGGTCACATGGTGACAGATCACGTGGTGGTGTTGCATGATGGGAGTCAGAGACCACGTGATGGCATCTTGCCCTAATCAGAGGCGATGACGCAAGGTCCTGATGTTCTTCTGCTAAGTTTACATCGATAGGATTTATTTATTTCTCGGCGGCGATGAACACTCCTGTCTAGATTATCACTGCCCGATAGGGCGAAATTTGACATCAAATATGTTCTGTTAACATTTCCGGATAATTAAATTTAAAAAGGAGATTCCAAATTCCATGTCGGTTTTCAAATTCAAACACATTTCCACAAGACTTTTTTTTATAACATTCTTATGATATAAAGGCACTTCGATCCCAGACGTTTTCCCTCTACTCAGGCCGCAGAGAATAGTCTTCCAACACCTGGCAGAAGGCGTTAGTTCTGCTACAAAAGTGTAGCAAAGACATTATAGAGTATTGGCACTTTTGATTTTATTCTAACGGAAGTGTTTTTATTGTCAATGGAGACACAAATGTATGTTAATCATCTTTAGTTGTTTCTTTTGATTAATTAAGATATTCATATGCAGTTTATCAAATTACATAAGCAATGCGATAGATTCTTCCTTCTGGGTTGGTTTAGGCTGTTTCCGTTCTCTCGGCTGCCATATCAAGGAACGCGGATAGTCACGTGACCGTTTAGGAACGCTGAAGGCATGCCACGTGCCTGCGCGTGGTGCGGCGTAAAGTGAACCCCTTGACACACAACCTTAGGCCTCTGGGTCAGAGGAAAAAGTTGCAAGTATCATCAATTCCCTTCTATTTCTTCACTTCTGCGCGGTATTTTCCATGGTAATCATAGCCTTGGATACTCAAGGGGGAACCATGACCTCTGTGTCGAAAACGTGATGTCAAACAGGATCATTTGCAATACGGTCACCATATGAGCAAAGGTGAAAAAAACCTTTGTCTCTATGCACAGCTGAATGCATGCGTTAATGCCGGCCATTTTATAAGTTAAGGAAATATTAATCCATTATCATTTCGGAGAAAGTGTGTTAGCTTGCATAATTTGTCTATAATCATTGCTTTCATTGTTGTTGTTAATTCATTATTATTTTCCTTACAACAGCACTTCCATCTTTTGAACACATTTCTTCAGAGAATATACGGTTTAAGTCTAAATCTGAAGTTAATACAGCAACAACCTATCTTAAGCAAACTACAACTACGCACTCTTGTCAATCTTGATATTAAAACTATAAGTAACATCTGGAAATTCCATAGAAAAAATCATATAATATGGGGTCATGGAATTCAAATAAGGGCCCTCAGATACCTTCTAGTGGTGCTGGAGGAGAGGTAAAGTGTGTAAGCTTGAGGTGTGTTACAAGGTGAATAGTTATCCTCCTCCATAGCTCAGCACCCTCCTACACGGCTACATGCTGATATGAAGCAGAAAATGAGCATGACCATATTATATAGACACATATGTTAGTTGGTAAAAGGTCATGTTTAAGTTATGACACCTTTTATCAGATCAGATCAATGATGCGAAATAAATAGCAAGTAAACAGCTCCAATTACTTACAATGCCAAAAAAAATTGTTTTATTTTAAGTTAAGCTTTAGTAATTTTTTTAACTCATGTAATTCTTGGTGTGATATCAAAAAACAAAATATCAACCAAAATACCTCCCAAAAATAACTTCCTCTTGTTTTGCCTTCCCTTTATTCTAAATCTATTCTCTTACAGTTGTGAGTGACGCATTACAGTGTTATCTACTTGCAACTGGACTGTTTTAGAGCTATGTGTATTTTATCTCTGGGCTCTTGTAGTTCTTCGATAAGCCAGCCCTCTGAGTAACTCCCCCCATGTATGAGCAGAACCGGTGTGTAGATAGCAGCTACTCAGTGGCTTGGTGTTATGTAAGTGGTGGGGCCTGCTTGTCTGTTGCCAGACCAAAAAACTGCTGCTCATATCTTGTGCGGGGAACACACCACCTTGTTGAGCTCCATTTCCGGTTGCATTGTTAGCATCAACTTGGTCAGGTTTATTGTGATTTTCACTTACATAAGTTTGTTACCAAGCAAGGTGACATGTATAAGAGGTAGTATATGTATTTGTTGTTATTTCTTATTGTTATATATTAGACGATTACGGAAGAATTATTTGACAGGACAATTTAAAAGGGCAATGATGATAAATTTTGTTTTATCAAAAGTGAAATATGTAAAATATTGAAAGCAGAATAAAGACTGTGTTCTTTGCATTGCAAATTCCAAAGTACAGAAAAAGAATCAACCTAGGAGTATACGTAAACGTATCTCATAAAAAAATCTGCACTTTTGTAGTAAAGAAAACTAAAACATGGACCGTGAAAGAGAAAAACAAAGAGGCATAAAAAGTTTCTACAAAGCTATTGTATGACATATTGGAGTTGATTTTATCCCGGAGACAGATAGAAGAAATGCTTGGTGGGGATAATGATATGAGACGTGTCCACATCTAATACAAACACAGGTAATATCTATAGCATATCTTCCTATTGCCTTACTTACAAATATGCAACTAATATTCTGTAGTCCTATCGCTTTCACTGAAGCACCGGTAGTTATACATTCTTATGATGCATGTGTGGTCTGTTAGTTGGGATGGACTGGGGAGGATTTACTTCTGTTATCTGATATGGACTAAGATTGTGAAATTGCTCCTTCCGGGATAGATTGGGGATGCACAACTATAAAGCTGAAAACAATTCTTATTTGTGATTAAAGTTCTTCTTTGTTCCAGTAATATAATGTATGGAAGTAATATAGTGTATGGAAAACGATTGTAACATAAGGTGTAAATATATTCCGATATTTAAAATGATCACGGTAAGAACTTCGGATAATTGTAAAGTGTGAAATGTTTTTAAATTATCTAAGACAGTTAATTCTGTATTTGAAGGGTTTTGTTGTTTAACAGGTTTGATCTTTTCTCAAAACAGAAAAATAGACATAAGACTTTTATTCAACTCAAATCTGTGGTCACGTATTTGAACACAATATTATGACAATTGATCATACTGCTTAAGCTCTGAGTGCCCACGAGACAAAAGTGGAGCGGCCAACATATCAAATCAAATCAAATCAAATCAAATCAAAATCATACCTCTCCATGTTATGAGGGTTTAAACCCTGATATAGGATGTGCTCTGTTGTATGGGATGGGCAGGGGGCTAATATGAGGATTCCCCCATACAGGGCATTACACGGCACCAGGATCGGGCAGCTGCAGACCGGTGCAGGATGCCGGGGGTAGGGCCCGGGTAGGGCCGGGGAAGGCACCGAGCATTCCTCATATCTTGTTTTCTGGTATTATCCACACTAAAACACAGTGTGGTTTAACACTAGAGCCAAACTGGGTCAGAGAAAAATATCCCAATAAATCTATATTTTCACCATTCCAAAAATACCTCCTTAATATTTAATATTGTAATACTTAAAACATGAGACAGCATTGTGTGCAGTTCGGTTTATAAACACTCCTTTTCATGTCTGATAAGTTTTGGTAGTAAGTGAATACACTCATTTACCCTACTCACTGAGCAATGCCGGATGTAACAGATGTTTTGAGGGCAGTAAGCAGGGGCAGGAAGAGAGGGTTGGGATATGGAGGTAAAGGGAATGGAGGGTAGAAACAAAGCTGTGGGGTTGTCTAGTGAGCGTGGTGGTAGTGGTGGTAGCGGTGGGGGTATAGAGTGAGTAGGGGGGTTACGATATGTGTACGCAATCAGTGAGTAGCGTTGGGAGCTGCTCAGCTGTGCACCTGTACCTCCACACTGAGACACAGTCAATCTGGTGGTCTCAACCACAAAGCCGACCCACTACAACCACAGGTGAGTCAAAAAACTTACTACACTCTCAGCCACGTTTAGTTCTCGTGAAAAAATATATGTACTGTACATAGATATACTATATTTGATTGATTCCATCGCAAGCAAGAGAAACTCTGCGATATGTTAAAGGTTATTATGTACAGACTGTTTTGATAAATATTATGGTAAACACGGAAGTGGGTTGCTTTCTGCTCTGACATATATCAATAAAATAATAACCTTTAAATGTTGGCTATTAAGTTTTAATATGTTGCAATTTTAACAAATTACATAATCCATCTTAGTTTTAGTGAGATTGTGTTTTTGTGATATTACAGTATGTTTGTGTTAGATAAAATGAAAATATCAATTACAGTATGTACATGGAAAGATCATAATACGAGGGTAGATAGAGATGACACCAAATGTCAAACGATTCATGTCACGCTAGCTTCATTTGACTTTTATACAACTGAGGCCCGTTTGAGTGACAGGTGTGAACTGCACATGGGCTAATCCAGAGCAGTTCATTTGGCACATTAAAGGGACAATTTGGCTGTTATACATGACACGTTTCATTGGAAAGTTACATGGCTAAGCTCAGGGATCTCTGGCTTATTGGATGTCTATATCAAGATATATCAAGATATATGATGATTGCTTATTGACACATTTTGGACAAAATCAGGATCAGGACAAAATCAGGATATATATGTGTTTCTATTGAAGTCCAACTTTCTGTATATCTATTGTTTTTTTTTACTTGAACCCTGACATGATATAAACCAGAATTCTTTATGTAAAATCTGCAACTCCACGCTATAGGTATCATGTGGAGGAAATGCTAAAACATTAACATCAGTTAAGCATGCTATGTACAAACTTAAAAGACGTGTAAGAATTTGAGGGAGGCTGTTAAGAAATACTTGTCGTGGCAATACTAAATATGATTTCCTTTGGAATTTCCATTTGGAACATAAAATGGCAGAGGGCCATATCACAAGACATGAATTGCATTACGTTTACTTGCATCTTGTAAAACATGAAAGATTTCTTCATGGTATGGTTATGTTACCATGTCATCAATTCCGATCTTCAAGGGATGACCTTTGACCTCTTGAAGGTCAATAAAGTTTTCTAGGTCAAGCTGTCGGTCTACCCTCTGGTGGTAATAAATCGTACTAATTAAGGGGTACTTATTCTCTTTGGTAAATATCGGCGCTGACATTTGGGTCAGTTTGACCCATCATGGAATGAGCGAAAACTCGTTCAACATATTTGCACATGTGTTGCCTGCATTAAACCCACCGGGGTTTATCCTTCCAGAACCTGTTAATAGATATGGATGAGAACTCAGTCCCGCAGCGAAGAAAACCCTTTGCTACTATTGGTTACTACTTACAGAGCGTCATGATCCTTATTCTCCTCACACCATAGAATCCAGTACAATGACCTTTACACACTTCGAATTTAACAAGGTTATATGGCAAAAATATATATATAAAAACAAAAGAGCCCTGTTGCAAAAATATCTCTAGTGTTTTAATCAACAGAGAAAATAGAATTCATCTTCCTTTCTGGAACAAGATGGGTAACATTTACAGATTTTTTCAATTAGGTTTAATGGAAAGCTGTGTGCGCATGCGTGAACAATTCAGCAATATATGATGTCTGTCAATGTCTTGCAGGACACTAAAGACCTTTTTGATTGTTTCTACATCTGCTTTGCTATTTTTTTTTATCCGCGTAACCTTTGAATGTAATCATCTGAAGGTGGGAGGCACATTTGCTCACAATTAGCAAAATTATAGAATCGTATACATATGTATCAGCACCCCACAGATTTATGTCTGCCATATAAACGACCATTTTTCATGTTTTGGAGCAGCCATGTCTGTCCATAACTTTCACATAAAATGGGGCTCAAGTTTGTGGTAGGTAAGCTTTACTATTATTTATGATAATAACTTATGTGTCGAGAGGAGCCTGTTTATGTTTGTTCTTGGTTTTAAAGAGACAGGTTTATCATATCTGTAAAGAAGCTGAGTTTGAGAGAAACTAGTTGCGATGAAAACCTGTTCTTGGGTATCATATAACTTATCTACTTGTCTGTCAGTGAAGACAAATGATAATGGGCAAATACTATCTTCACACCGATATTGAACATATATCAGCAGACATTTAATATGTATTAAAATGAAACATCATTTACAAGAGGTACATTTAGGGGCTGGTAGGCCATACAAGAGGCTCTGTTATGTTTTGATGAGACAAAAAAACTTGAAACCACCAGGTATATCCTAAGTGAATGATTCCGTTAAGGTCAACATACTGCATGCGCCGCTCCTTTTTTTCGGTCGGATAAAAAGTTGGAATATGCCAGTTGGCTCGTGCCAGACCGGTAGGGGGCGCCAGCAATATGAAAAGTCAGAAAGAGTGATGGCTCACAAACATGGGTGAGATTTGTTATATCGTTTCTTCACATATCAAATATATTCAACCAAACGATCATGTATAGAAATAAAGCAGTTGACAGAATTTTAGGCTTCTTAATTGTTTCTCATGTGCTAGTTATGGTAAAGGAATATGAGACATTTCCTGCAAAATGCATTGTCTACCGATTAAACAAAACTTTCAAGCCCTAAAAGCTTACAGATCGAATCAGAATTTTTAAACCGAAAACACATTTCACACATGCTTGGAAGTGATATCTGCGTATGGTGGCTTGATCTTTTGGTTTGCCACAGATGCCCTTGCGGTTAATACAGTTAGCGACTGCTGCCGTTCCGTGTGAGGTAAAATTCCACATTTTACGCCAGTCCGAAATGCCAGTGGAACAGCTGAGCCTCATTTATTTTGGACGGATCGTGATGTTTTGCTTACTATTTCATACTTTCAGACTAATGCAAATTGAGAAATGCTGAGCATATATACATTTACGTAGATATCATTGATCAAGGAATGATACCGAGAAATGTTCTGTAAGTTTCTTGACCCAAAAGCTTTTCGATCCCACCATCTTCAGAGATACATAACGTAATACGCCAAAGAGCATTCTGAAAGAAAATTTGAGTCACGTAGATCACTAGTTAGACCTAGATGAGAGTGCTTTAAAATTGTCTTGGACGTAATTCTTTGAGTATTCAAAGAAGAAGGGAAGGCGTGGGCGTCATACACTGTAATTTGAAGTGGAAGGATCTTCTTTACCAAAAATGTGAGTCGTCTGTTAATTGCTCCCTAACTGGGGAAGCTGGACCTTGTTGACATTTAACATCTCATGATTACCTGTTGGGGTCCAGCCACTAAGTGGGGGCTTCTCTGATGCATCTGGCTTAAGAAATGTTCACCAGGTGTTTAACCCTTTCCCGCCACATTAAGTTATCGTCTGCTCGCGGCTGCTGTGTGTTCCACATCGGCTAAAACTCCTGCCTTGCCAAGCTTTTAGGTGTATTTATTGAAAGAAAAATGTCACACTTATCGCACACATATCATAACTGCCAGAAATATATTTACCAAAGATTAAAGATCTAATAATTTTTGAACCTTTTTGATTAAAAAAAAATATTTTTTGAGTGTCAGTCACTCGGCATGCTTAGGTCAAATCGATGGCTCAGAAATCTTGCATTACCAAAGTACAAATCCTTGCAATGCGACGTCTCCTGCTGTGTCTAAATCCTGGAAACTAATTTTTCATCAAGGTAAGCAGAGTATGTTTGTGAAGTCACATGGGGTAGATTTGATTTGTGATGAGATCCACCACACCTGTGTTGGTGCGCATGCGCTTCATCCGGGTGTTCAGATTAAGTTATTGATGGTTTCCATAAGTTTAATTTGTCTTGTCTGATTAAGTCCAAACACTGAGACACAAAGAAATTGGCCCTACTATGGCAATCTAAATCTACTTGTGTAAAATATTTTCGGCCATTTTATTTTTACAAAATGGAGTGCTACATTTATAATTGATATTAAACAAATTTCAATTCGTCATTAGGGAAAAATAAATGTGGCTCTGGTAAATTATTTCTGTAATACCCGGAAGCTTGTGTGACTTTTGTATAAGTAAAAAAATATGATGGGGTAGATATTATTTGCAAGAAAACAAATAAACATTGAATCATGAGGTTAAGATATATCTATTGAGCAATTAGAAAGTTGTGTTGTTTGCTGCACATGAAATGTACCTTCTTGTGCAAATAGGAAGGTAATATACAACTATAGGGAGGTAGTTGTGACCCCTGTATGGTAGGCTCTCCTGTAGTAAAGGTGGTAGGGTGGCTTATATACAACTATAGGGAGGTAATTGTGACTCCTGTATGGTAGACTCTCCTGTAGTAAAGGTGGTAGAGTAGGCTTATATACAACTATAGGGAGGTAGTTGTGACCCCTGTATGGTAGACTCTCCTGTGGTAAAGGTGGTAGAGTAGGCTTATATACAACTATAGGGAGGTAGTTGTGACTCTTGTATGGTAGACTCTCCTGTAGTAAAGGCGGTAGGGGTGGCTTATATACAACTATAGGGAGGTAGTTGTGACTCTTGTATGGTAGACTCTCCTGTGGTAAAGGTGGTAGGGGTGGCTTATATACAACTATAGGGAGGTAGTTCTGACTCCTGTATGGTAGACTCTCCTGTGGTAAAGGTGGTAGGGGTGGCTTATATACAACTATAGGGAGGTAGTTCTGACTCCTGTATGGTAGACTCTCCTGTAGTAAAGGTGGTAGGGGTGGCTTATATACAACTATAGGGAGGTAGTTGTGACCCCTGTATGGTAGACTCTCCTGTGGTAAAGGTGGTAGAGTAGGCTTATATACAACTATAGGGAGGTAGTTGTGACTCTTGTATGGTAGACTCTCTGTGGTAAAGGTGGTAGGGGTGGCTTATATACAACTATAGGGAGGTAGTTCTGACTCCTGTATGGTAGACTCTCCTGTGGTAAAGGTGGTAGGGGTGGCTTATATACAACTATAGGGAGGTAGTTCTGACTCCTGTATGGTAGACTCTCCTGTAGTAAAGGTGGTAGGGGTGGCTTATATACAACTATAGGGAGGTAGTTGTGACCCCTGTATGGTAGGCCCTCCTGTGGTAAAGGCGGTAGGGGTGGCTTATATACAACTATAGGGAGGTAGTTGTGACCCCAGTATGGTAGACCCTCCTGTGGTAAAGGTGGTAGGGGTGGCTTATATACAACTATAGGGAGGTAGTTGTGACTCTTGTATGGTAGACTCTCCTGTAGTAAAGGTGGTAGGGGTGGCTTATATACAACTATAGGGAGGTAGTTGTGACCCCTGTATGGTAGGCTCTCCTGTAGTAAAGGTGGTAGGGGTGGCTTATATACAACTATAGGGAGGTAGTTCTGACTCCTGTATGGTAGACTCTCATGTGGTAAAGGCGGTAGGGGTGGCTTATATACAACTATAGGGAGGTAGTTGTGACTCTTGTATGGTAGACTCTCCTGTAGTAAAGGCGGTAGGGGTGGCTTATATACAACTATAGGGAGGTAGTTGTGACCCCAGTATGGTAGACCCTCCTGTGGTAAAGGTGGTAGGGGTGGCTTATATACAACTATAGGGAGGTAGTTGTGACCCCTGTATGGTAGGCTCTCCTGTAGTAAAGGTGGTAGGGGTGGCTTATATACAACTATAGGGAGGTAGTTCTGACTCCTGTATGGTAGACTCTCCTGTGGTAAAGGCGGTAGGGGTGGCTTATATACAACTATAGGGAGGTAGTTGTGACTCTTGTATGGTAGACTCTCCTGTGGTAAAGGTGGTAGGGGTGGCTTATATACAACTATAGGGAGGTAGTTGTGACCCCTGTATGGTAGACTCTCCTGTAGTAAAGGCGGTAGGGGTGGCTTATATACAACTATAGGGAGGTAGTTGTGACCCCTGTATGGTAGACTCTCCTGTGGTAAAGGTGGTAGGGGCGGCTTATATACAACTATAGGGAGGTAGTTGTGACCCCTGTATGGTAGACTCTCCTGTAGTAAAGGCGGTAGGGGTGGCTTATATACAACTATAGGGAGGTAGTTGTGACCCCTGTATGGTAGACTCTCCTGTGGTAAAGGTGGTAGGGGCGGCTTATATACAACTATAGGGAGGTAGTTGTGACCCCTGTATGGTAGACCCTCCTGTGGTAAAGGTGGTAGGGGTGGCTTATATACAACTATAGGGAGGTAGTTGTGACCCCTGTATGGTAGACCCTCCTGTGGTAAAGGTGGTAGGGGCGGCTTATATACAACTATAGGGAGGTAGTTGTGACCCCTGTATGGTAGACTCTCCTGTGGTAAAGGTGGTAGGGGCGGCTTATATACAACTATAGGGAGGTAGTTGTGACCCCAGTATGGTAGACCCTCCTGTGGTAAAGGTGGTAGGGGCGGCTTATATACAACTATAGGGAGGTAGTTGTGACCCCTGTATGGTAGACTCTCCTGTGGTAAAGGTGGTAGGGGCGGCTTATATACAACTATAGGGAGGTAGTTGTGACCCCTGTATGGTAGACTCTCCTGTAGTAAAGGTGGTAGGGGTGGCTTATATACAACTATAGGGAGGTAGTTGTGACCCCTGTATGGTAGACCCTCCTGCGGTAAAGGTGGTAGGGGTGGCTTATATACAACTATATGGAGGTAGTTGTGACCCCTGTATGGTAGACTCTCCTGTGGTAAAGGTGGTAGGGGCGGCTTATATACAACTATAGGGAGGTAGTTGTGACCCCTGTATGGTAGACCCTCCTGTGGTAAAGGTGGTAGGGGTGGCTTATATACAACTATAGGGAGGTAGTTGTGACCCCTGTATGGTAGACCCTCCTGTGGTAAAGGTGGTAGGGGCGGCTTATATACAACTATAGGGAGGTAGTTGTGACTCTTGTATGGTAGGGTCTCCTGTAGTAAAGTTGGTAGGAGTGGCTTTTATCTGTGAAGTCAAAAGCTCCTGATGTAAAACAACGATTCTTTTTTGAACTTCAGCTTCTGCAACCTTGAGTTTTCCTGCATAAACAGATCTCGTGGGTGAACATCTTTCATTCCTTCGTGCTCAGCACGTGGGCTCATAACTCATAAACTACGCGCTGAAAAAATAACTCATGACGCTGTGCTGCCAGCAAAACTAAGATAACTTCTCTGCAAGCCTCAAAACCTTCCAACAAGAATGAAAGATGCCTTTACTATGTGTTGGGCATGGAGTTTGACTTCGGGAACCTGGCTTCCAGGGAGGCTGGCGCGTATATTCCCCGTAGATCTCTACAGTTATCAACAACTTTCTCCAGCATTTTTTGTACTTCCACCCTTGCCCCTCATAATTCTCCCTTACCTCTCTTCACGTCATTACCTTTTTTGCTACCACCACGTAACAGTGTTATGAAGAAGCGCCATCTGTTGCCAGAACTACCTGAACATTCCAACATCTCTCAAGTTTTCCGCTCTCGAAGTTTAACATTCTCAAGCTGAGTTTTTCAAGAGTTTTTCCAAACTTAGGGAATCATGAGATCATTTCAGAAATGTCTAAGTTGACATGAGTTCCATAAATATGGAATATATAACATACACATGGCACCACACATAATATGTGCACCCATTTTGTCAAAATTATACAATTTATATAAAACCATAAAATAGATTATTTAACTAAACTACATCGATGATAATGATATAAAATACTCACATATCATGTTCTCTGGCAGAACTACTGCAAATATCCTGTGTACAATTTGTGAATACGTGTTCACTTTGGTAAATGTCCTCCCAAAATGGCCATAGACGGAATTATGCAATTCTCTTTACGCCCCAGACTGTCATATTTATGCTATTTTGCCTTGTTAAATGTGATGTGGTGTAAAGTAGAGAATGACCCTTTTCCCGCATGACACAGTGCCATACATTGTTGTGTTATCGCACCATCGGCCATTTAAATAGATCTGGAGACTGATGATGAACCTTAATGACAAAGCTTTGCAAAATGCATTGGTCAATTTCACCCCTGATTTAAGCATAATACAGATGTTGTATAATGGGCTGCCCCTTTCGGTCAAACTTAGTCCACGCCAAGAAAATGTGCAATCATTAGGTCTACAAGCTTGTGAACTGTTAATAAATCCTTTCAGATTATTTGCATAGATAAAAACCATCTCACACCAGCGTCTGTTTAACTTGCATCTACAAAGGAAGTCTGAAACATTGGCTTTTGTGTTTTCAAAATTAAATATTTCAAATATTTCCTCATATCTATTTGAGAGCTATCAGACCTATACCATAAACTGGTGTGTAGCTGAATAATACTCTAAAGACGAATCTCTCATAATAAATAGCCCAAGAGCGAATTAATTTACTTTTTATCACTTATTTTATTAATTGGGGCACATTAGAGGTGGGCGATAATAGAGTAAATTCCATACTTTCCATGTGTAGTTGTAATAGAGTGGTAGGCTTATGATGGATATGATGAGTCCTAATGAGGCACAGAAGGTGGCGAGTACCAGGGGAGAAGTGAAGACAGGCAAAGGGGATAAAATGGCTTCACGCTCCAGCTTAACTGACTGCCATGCATAAACAACCTCCCCCCAATACAGAAAGTTCAAAAGCCCAAGCTTCAAGCCATTTGTTAATATTTACCTTAGAGCACGTGTGCAAAACGTTCCCAATTGTTGATTCCGTGGTGGGAATAGGTTTTAGATTTTCCATTAGTTGTTACTCTACCAAATCAGCGGCGGAATCCAGAAAGCTGTGGGTGCGGTACCACTTGGCTATTAACAATGACACAACTTTCACCTTTAAACTTTTCAATCCATTTATCAAATACTCAGAAACATTTGGCAAACCTAGGCCTAACGATATTTTGCATGTTGTAATTGAAAAGTCATAACGTTTTCAGGAGGAGTTAAATATAAGTGCTCATTGAGGTTGTGATACATAGACATATCTTAGAAACATCCGAAGATCAGTAACCCTCAAGTAAATAGCTGATACTTTACATAAAACATCTTTAGTTATAAGTGTTTGCGCCTACAATACTATCATTCATTCAAAGGTTATGTATAGTTTGGCTACTTAAAGTTCTTTCTTCCTCTTTAAAAGTCTAATTCAAATACACCATTGAATTTTGTATTTGCTTTGCTTTTACGTTATTACGTTAAGCAAAGAGAACATGGTGAACTTCAATTTTTAAAGTAAATTCTGAACTTTGTTCAAATACATCCAATGGTAATTTTCAATTTCAAGATTTATTGCAGGTAATGCGGATATCCATACCAATTAAAGATTATGATCATGATAATTGTGTGGTTATATAGTGTAAATAGAGTAATTATTGACCACTGTTTGTTTCTTTTTTATCTAAGAAGATAGGAGCCTGGGAGCTGTCACTTGTTTAGTGTGCATATCTATGTGACTATGTTTTGGTGAGCAGACATTCTGTGAATTGTACAGATACCAGAGTGACCTATGCTCCCCACAACACATCCACTAACCACTGGAAACAAATCAGATGCTCAGTCCTACCACTGTCTTTCTTAACAACTGTTTATATGCATACCATACAGCTGGAGGATTCTCAATGATTTTGGAAGGTGTAAATATTTGGTTTTAAACTGTTCACATTACCCTCTGGATCTTAACGTATCATTGCATTCAGGTGTCCATTTATATTGTCTCATTCTGATTTCCAGGTAACTATTATTCTCATTCTGATTTCCATGTAACTACTTATATTCTCATTATACATTCAATGTAACTATTTCTTTTTTCATTTTGATCTTTATGTCTATCTTCAATTGCCTTTATCAAGTCTCACTTTCTATTTTCACTCCAGTTCTCCTGTAATTTTCAGGGACGCATTTCTGGTATAAAACATATTTCTTTGCACAGGTTTTTTGTTTCAAACTGATTTTCAGGAACTAGTCTTACTCCAGTTTTCAGTAGTACAATATGGCACTATGTTTTATCTTAGTGCCTTTGCCCCTCTATGATGGTTGGGGTATTTCAAGGCCAGGAATATTCCCAAGCATATTCCTTGAGGGGTAAGGTAGACTTATACCCTCCTGTACTTATTTTGCCTGAGGTTTGAAACACCTGTTTTGCTGGTGTCATGAAACTGTCAGGTTATTCTCTTTATTGAGAATTATACGTGGAAAGGAAAGAGAGGATGCACAGAGAATAAGAAATATCATAAGATATATGCTGTTCTGCAAAACATAAATTGACAGACACCCTCGATGATATTGGAAATATCTAAGCAGCATCATATTTCAACATATATTTTTCACTCCCTCATTTGACAGCAAAGTATAAAAACAGAAGACATGAATATATACAGTCTTTTTACGTTTGAGCGGAAATTGTTATCTTGGGATGCAGTTGAGCATGGTCTCATCGTACAATATTGGCCTAATTCAATCAGATACTTTGCGGTCTAGGAGATCAGGCAGTATCTACTCTCAGCTCGCAATCAGAGCAGCTGCTCACCGCCCCTTGAGCAGACAAATTATCCTAAAGGGCAGTCATCTTCCTGTCTATTACAGAGCCAAGCACAAAAAAGAAAATAGAAATCTGTAAAATTTGAGACATTTTCATGCAGAATATTGAATAAATCAACTTCATTTTTCAGATATAAGCTATGGTAAATAACATATGTGTTAGTGTTTTTCTTTGAACATATGCTTTATTTTAAATCATTTTTAGGTAATCTCCCATACTTCGAAGATCTGGAATTGCTCTGAAAAGTCAGTCTACACTCCACCCACCTCTAGGACTTGCAACAAGGCATTACGAACCTGCCAGCCTTAAATATGACCTCTGGCTGAAACTCTCCTCAAGCTGATTGCTAAAAACGAGAATAGTAACACTATATCCCAAGACCAGGTACAGCTCATTAAATCTATACGTATTAATTTCAGTCAAAGTGAGTCTCAATGAAGTTGTGCAACCTTGCAAGACTTAGAAAACCTTGAGAATTTGATCCTGTCCGACCCTTATAAAGAAGTTGTAACTTGTGTCTTATGTGTTACTTGACTCAACAATGTGGGGTTTGTGTGACTCACAAAATGTGGGGTTTGTGTGATTTAACAATGTGGGGTTTGTGTGCCTCAAAAATGTGGGGTTTGTGTGACTCAACAATGTGGGGTTTGTGTGACTCAACAATGTGGGGTTTGTGTGACTCAACAATGTGGGGTGTGTGTGACTCAACAATGTGGGGTTTGTGTGACTCAACTCTGTGTAGTTTGATATATGACTCAACGATATAGGGTTCTGCAAGGTTTGATTTGTGTGACTCAACAATATGGGTTTATAAACTGCTATGTGAGGTGTAAATGACCTGGTTATGTATGATTTATATGCTATATTCTCTATGGCTATTGTACTTAACATGTAAATGTAGATCTCTATTGAAATCAATGCAAATCTAAACCATTTTGAAAATAATCACTTTCATTATATAATATTATATAATCTCCTGTTTCATACTATTAAGGTTTGACTCATTTCGCTCAGTCACTGATTGACTAAGACGATATGTATTAATTGTGCCCAATCATTGGACTGGAGCAAATGACATGCACTCACTGCACCTAATCTTAAGACTCGAACTCATGGCATGATTGACCCAGATGACATGCATTCATTGCACCTGATCACATGATTGACCCAGATGACATGCGTTCATTGCACCTGATCATGTGATTGACCCAGATGACATGCATTCATTGCACCTGATCACGTGATTGACCCAGATGACATGCATTCGTTGCACCTGATCACGTGATTGACCCAGATGACATGCATTCGTTGCATCTAATCACGTGATTGACCCAGATGACATGCATTCGTTGCATCTAATCATAAGATTGACTCAGATGACATTCACTCATTGCACCTAATCATATGATTGACTAAGAAGACATTCACCCATTACACCTAATGATAAGACTGGCTCTTACCTAATCATAGGACTGCATGAAGCATATGGAATGCGCTCATTGCACCTATCCATAGCACTGGAACACTTGACATTAGGAAAATTTGCAAAGTTTACGATCATGGCAATTATTTTTGTGTCAGTCATTTTGATTCTTTCCTGAAATAGGAATACCCAACTGGGCATTCTTCTGGTATCAATATCTTCTCCAGTCAACAGGTGGCTTAGCACAATCCATCTATGTCCATTCTCACCCTGTCCTTCACGTCTCTGACACTGATGCCAGAATAGTCAACTTTGGTAAGTCATCCGGGAGCTAACATCCATGTGTTTAGACAATTTACTCTATATTTAATGTCAGGGATGATTTTACACCGTGTAAAGGGAGAGGCATACATATACATACACATATATATTTAAAACTTACCTGGGAGTTATCTGGGTGCTTTACTGTATACATAATAGACCCCGGGACATCTTGGATCCTTGTGGTACTCCGAACTATTTCCCTGATAGGCAAGCTAATTACTGATATTGCGTGTATGTACTCCAATTAACAGATGAGGATTATTTGCAAGCTGCAAGGTGGCCATAGTTCTCGCCTTCAGCCAACAGGTAGTAAATACTTAGTGGCTGCTGCTACTGCAGAGCTGGAGGGGAGGGGGGCGATAAAACGGGGGGCAGGTAAGTATAGGTGAGTTGTAAGCACACGCAATACACACTGAGGTGGAACTGGTGCTGGCACTCAGCAAAATGCGTTTCTCAAAAACACTAGCTTCAAGAAAAATGTGTGGGGCATACTTTTTAAATGTCAAAGACACTTAACAGTGAAAAATATCAAATTATTTCTTGGTCATCAAAGAAAGAATATATATTTGATCCATAAAAGAAGATTATTGAGAACAGGCTTGGTAAAGGATTGTTCAGACATGTCGAACATAGGGATATTTATGTTACTGATAAAAAAAATAAATGCATTATTTGTTACATTGTAACAAACACGTAGCTGAAGAAGTTTCTTAGCTTGGCTAATAGCGCTCTGGAGAAAACACGGGAATACGGAACGTACAATACGGAACGTACAATTCAGACATGTTTTCTCATAGTTGTCTTTTTATCTGACAAAACAAAGCGGTGTTCACGTCATGTAAAGTCAGATGGTTCCCAGGACAACTGCCACATGGTTACTGAAGGCTCCATGAAGCCACTCATTTACTGACACCTGCAGAGGCATGCACGCTCCGTGCAGAAGGAAGATGGGTTCATTTTTTGTCCCATGCAAGATGTTCCGTGAAATCAGAGCTTGATGCCGTAAGTCTCATCTATTTTAAGCTACACGTCCACAAACCGGAGGCTGAAACCAAGGAAAAAAGTCACCAACAAAGATGGCGAAGGTCATCGGGTGCAGAAGATTTTCCCATCTTGACAAATTATGATGGAACATGAATAATAGCATATGACAATGAATGACGATCTTTGAGCCGATATGATAATGAAGAGTAAATAGATAGAAAGCGGGTACGTATATTTGTTAATAGAGAAGAAGGTACGGGAGGATGGGAGGGGCGTCCATTTTGGAAACGAGGCTCGCGTTGAGGTACAGTTTATAGGTTGCAGAAGTAAACAGGCAGCGCTTTTTTTACAGACTTTTTGCATAAAAACCAAAATGTTCTGCCGTATTTACTACTCTAGACATTGCATAAACTAAATGTACAAGATTTGTTTAAAAAAATGTATTTTGAAAGACGTTTGAAACTAGTTCTGGTTTTCATCTGTAAAAAATAGATGAGAGGAATGTTTTTCGGAATATCAGATGGAAAGGGCTGAAATACCACTCAGAAAAGATGTTTTGGATGCCAAACGGGAAAGGGCATTCTAATATCACACCAAAAGGTTCTGAATGACATTCATAACATCAAGGCCGTGGCGCAGTTGGTTAGAGCGCCAGCTTATTAGCACCAGTTCCTCTGTGGTGATCCAAAGGTTGTGGGTTCGAACCTCGGCCGTGCAGAGATTGAACTAGTGATACAATTTCCCACATGAGCTGAGGCCCGTGCCTAAAGGGTTAACCCATTGTCCTTGTAAATCTGTGACCAGGTGGGTTGTCATGTCAAGGACCTGCATTATAAAAATAATGTATAGTAAAGCATTCATCAAAATTACAACTGTTTCACATGTTAATAGTTGACATTCTCAGACTAAGCTATGGAGGGATTTACCCATGTCCTGGAGTAGCATCCAGTTATATACCATATATTCCAGATTAAGAAAATCGTTCCGTATCTATGATCCATTCCTTGTGGTTAGGGGAAGCCCCTGGTGCACGGTTTTAGCATCATTTTTAGGTCGTCTTGTCCCCGACCCAAATCATGAGCTATTCCTACTTGGAAGATTGAGATGGTACCCAGTCAAAATTTTAGCTTGTCCCCATCCCCGCCCAAACAGGTGTGCAATCATGACATGTTATATATATTATATATATTCTAATATATAACATAATTATCACATAAAACACAAATCGCATTATATTATTAATAATCTAGGCACCTTGCTGCATTTTTCTTCAGCAGCTGGAAATGGTTTATCATATTTTAAATTTTACACAAACATTATTTACAAGTTACCATCGACACGATATATAAATGTATTTGTTTAATCATGAAAAATAATTAAATAAAAGAACAAAATTTGAAAACACATCCTATTTATATGATAGTAAGAGAATGAATATAAGGCGTCCAGGAATATGGGCCCTTTGATATGGGGAGGGATGGCTTTAATAACACAGACAGGTGTCCATGTGGCATTGTTTACACTTCACATAGTATACTGTTTATTATTACCTATTGGTTATGCAGAAAGAAGACGTGAAATACCGCTAATGATTTCATCTGTCAAGAACCATCATTTGATGATATGCTTCAGCAATCTTGAAAATGTTTTTTTACTAAGAATATTTCATTTTCTTTTATGTCTTTAAGTTGTTAAAATAATTCATAATCTCGTTATTTTGGACGTGCTTTTGCTGTTGTTATGCATCACAATCTTTGAGTGTCATTCAAGAGCAATTTGTGGGTGTTTTATGGCAAGTTTGTGGTTTGAGATAAAAAAAATAATGGCAAACAAAAGAAATATGTGCCTATTTCATTCAGATTGTAAACGGTCCTTTGGCAGTAAGGTAGCGTTCCAACATCCGGGTTTCCACACGAATAAATAGACGCACTTTTTCCAATTCTATATTACTTTTTATAGAAGAAAAATGTGTTCCAATAGTAAAGCCTGAACACCTGCATAGATATATGTTTGAGATACATGTTTTATTGAAATAGTTGTCGTTTTGAAGAAGATAGGAGGTAAATATTGAATGACTTATCAGGCCTAAAGTGTGAAGACAGTTGTTAAATGGCAGCGGTAAAAGGTACATAACAATTGACAGCTTGAGGTGGATAAACTCTGACAAATCCCCAGATAGAGTATGCTTTCCACTAGAGAAGATGAAAATGTCCAGGATATTTTCAAAGCAAGGTGTAGCACACAATATGGCATATATTTACCAGTGGGTTTTGGATTTCAACCAACTGTAAACAAATCTGCTGCTTTCTCCTTCAGGTTAAAACCATCCTTGCATTATGGATGAGTTTGGTGTTTCTTGCGGTGAGTATTTCATGTGTAAATTGCACTTCACAAATCAGGGTAAATCCTGTCTTCAGGGATATATCTCAGCAACCATTATCATCCACTGGAGCGATAATTGAATGCCAACAAAGATGAAATCTTTTGCCAATTCCTAAATGGTTTCACCTGCCTTTCAGTATATATATTTCTTTTGATCTAGAGATGTTTGTTATTTAGGAATGTTTTCATTTCAAACAACCATTCCGTTGTTTCACTGAGAGATAATGGAAGATAAATTACAAATGATAGATATATGGAATTTTAAAAACGGAGAATCTTGGATATAATATATAGTTAATCTTAAATTGAGTCTTAACCTCGATGTGATATAGATTAGAACTATTGGGATAATGAGAATCTATTCATTATACATATACTTACCATGTATTGCAACATTCACCTCATAAAGATTCAGTAAGAAGGCATGACAAAAAAGGTGATTTAGAAAGAGAAAGTGATTTGATACTTTCTATCACCTCGTGCATTGAATGAATAAAATGGATCAGGGCATATTCTTATACCATTAACGGACAAAGTAATTAAATCTTAAGAAAATAGACATCATTATTACTCTGGCAAGAAGACTTTCTTGTTTTAACAACTTTCAGCATAAAATAGCTTTAACATTATACATGTAGCTGTGGCAAAAATGGCCAGGAAAATACGGAGATGTGATTCCTAAGCTGTTATAGCCAAACCGTAGAGACCAGGTGAAAAATAATACCTCTCTAAATCAGGAAGTGGAAACTTATAGTGTCAAGAATGCCAGGAGAATGATAACCAGAAATGTGTTCTCTGCTTCTATAGATTGCCTACAGGGGAACTTAATGTTTACAACTTACAAAGAAAATATTTTTAGATTTCTTAATGGATAGGACATGGTATAGTATGTTGCGGCAAAGGGACTAATCAAAGTGTTATATCTCTTTCATTCTCAGGTTAATACTAAATGTAAATATCTGCAGGGCTGGATTTCACCGATATTGTCTGTATTGGGATATAGAATTAAACCGTGACAGCATATTTTAGAAATAGAGTTTTCGGGCAGAAAATCGGGGATTTGTTCCATGAAAACACATATCTTGTGTTATTTCGATGAAAAATACCAGACTTTCTTGTGACAGATATTTTTGTATTAAAGTGTCTGTCATTTATTTATATACGCTTGTATATATCTCTTTAGATCCCGCTATAGATATAAATATAACCTACCATCAGCTGCGTGTCACAAAGTTACCACAATATTTTTACTTTGGTTTAATGTTTGTCCACTTCAGACATTTAATGTTATATAATTGTTTCCCATCAACACAGTTTAAATATGTGATAGATAACTGTTTTTGGTAACTTTGGTCAAATAACCTCATTAGGAATCTGGCCTAATTAGTATCTACTTATACTTATCGTTTAAGAAGAACTATAAACAAATCGTGTTAACAAAACATGTTAACAAAGGAACTAAATACTGATAGGATTAACCGACCAAAGGTGTCAGTCCCATCATTAGCGTGTTACATAAGATAATCAATATTAATGGGAACTCATGAATATTCATACTACACATGTTAGGAATCCATGAGGGACTCAGTATACTTGTATGTCATTCATTGAGAGTGTTAGGTTCCTGGTGCAGACCATGCCTTATTGCTAGGAAATGTTTTTATTAAACTAATGGACAATACAGTTGAATATCAATTGAATTGAGATATTGGATCAATTATTGTGACAATATTTACGGAATTCTAATCAATCTTTATATGATTGAAATATGTGGAAATGACTGTATCTTGAAGAGGAATTTATTGAAATAAGGAATTTGTCTGACATAAACAGTTTACGCTCATTGGAATGAATGAACATTTTAAGGTTAGTTTTTGGTCATTATCCTTTCCGCATGCAACGCAGTTGTTTTCATTTCTCGTGGTAGTTTTGCATTTTATCATTCCACTCCAAATTAAGTTTTTCACTGATTTGTAAGAATCTCAAACACATAATTAAAACTGTCATAAATGTATTTATGCCAAACACGATTTACCACTCAAATATTAAACAGATTGTTGTGAAATTTTATATGCATGTATCCAAGAGATTTTAACCACTCCATGACAAGATTAGTGATTTCTAACTTAACTCAAGTGTAAGAATATTTGTTGTGTGCTGAATGTATTATTGTAAGTGGAACATGATATAGATATGGTAAATACTCAGACACTGATTGAGATGTCTGGGGATTTAAGGGATCTGGCCGTATTATCTGCTCTCAGATAGCCATGTACATAAATATAGGCTTGTTATCTTGGTAAGTAAGTCACATATAATTCCCTCACTTTGAATCGCTCAGGAAATATTTGTTTAAAATGTGAATCCCAGATGTATTCACGTTTCATAGAGGAACAATAAGAAAAACAATGTTTCATAAATCATAAATGTCAGAATGTCTGCATAATTATAAATGAGAAATATTCTAATAGATATATTAAAATACTATGGTACTGAAAGTACACAATTTATACAGAAAGCCATTGTATAAATAGGGAAAATGAAACACTAGAAGGCAAGAATTCAGTATTATAGAAAACAAGCTGACACCGATACCTTCTGTTTACTAATCAGTGAACACCGTGGAACCCAGGCCTGCATGTATTAAGTGCTCTCTGATTACACACATTGACATACAATTGATGCCGCGTGTGTACATATTACATAATATCTTAATTGTCATTCATGTTCCTCTCCGGTTTCCATGCCCTACTACTGTTTATTGCCTTCTGCATCAATATATTACTGTATATATCAATATTAAGGTGTAGTATGCTATGGACAAGAGTCAGCTGATTTTAGCTACAATGGTTAACATGGTTTCTGAGTGTGTATTGACGCTCTACATAGAGATTAGGTCGTGCTTATTAGTCATATTTCAATATTTTCACCAACAAAGCTTAACATATGATTCTGGGAAGGGTATTAGATTTTTAAAAATTTATTATAGATGAAAATGGCTATGGCTTAGGAAGGAATATTGCATTTAAACCAGTAGAATGTTAGATGTCAATATAGTTCCATTCTGTTCATATTTGTCAAGTTATTGCAATTATGTATAATACAACATGTTTAGGTTAGTTTAAATATTTATTACTACTAAAGAGGACAATGTGCAATGAGATTACATCACTCCTTCAAAAGTAATGATAGTAAGCAAGTTAGTATTGAGTTTTGTTCATTACGCTTTTATCCTTATGAGTGAAAATATAAAGCTCACTTTATAAAGTTATAGTATTGGGCATGAAACTGATACAGCAATACTTATACAGCAGCACAAGATGGAAGCACTTTGCTAGGCAATGAATGGAAGCAAAGTTTTACCCAACCTTCACTGCTGGTTATACAGGTTTTTATCCAATGTTGGTTGGTAAAGAGTAGAAATATAAACACACCTAACCCTTGGGCATTTGCATCTTAGTTTAACCTCAGTGTCTGTTTCCACGGAGAAAATGATTTAAAACACACAGAAGGCTTTGAAACGTTGGCAGAATGCAGCTCTGATCCTGAACACAAACAACAGCTTGTTTGGAGGAAAGATTAGACGTCTCAATAGTGAAAGGACGCCATACAAATGGTCGTTAAAAATGTTTGCTTGCCGCTATAGTATTACATGGAAGTGTATTGTCATCGGCCACAGACATGACCAATATTGTACATGTGTCATTTGGAGAAGACACAAGTATCTTGTCTCAAAGCAGACGACATTTTAGCAAGCGTTGCCACAGCAGACGATTTTTTTTGTCCAGAACGCGAGTGGTGCCACCCCGCGTATGCTAAGTTGGAACGCCCAGCAGATTGTCTTAGGATTAGCAATGCTTTTCCAAACATTTGTCCGAGAACAGTAGAAACACCTCAAGACCCGGAGGAATGAGAATCATATGTTCACAGTTGCAGACAACGTCATCTGCCATTTCGAGTGTTGATAGAAGTTGTGGAGAGATCTGAGGCGATAACGCTGACATTTCCAGTAGTAAATCATCCGGACACCTGCAAAGTCCACGAGGAACGTATTTTGCAGCTGATTTTGAATAAATTCTTCACTATCAAGGTGTGTATCGAAAAAAGAATACTTTTCGTCACTTAACAAATATATAAGAAATCTCTCAATGACAAGAACTCGTGACGGAGAACGTGTTGTAGAGTAGTATAATATCCTAGCAACCGATCATGCTTTAAAAAAGAGAATTTTATCAACATCTGTCAAACTAAAATAAGATATATGGTACCGTCAACAGGTATATAATCATAATATACCTAATAAATGGGACGCAACCTTATTTCCTCCAAAATGGCTTCAGTGATCATACAGACCATGATTGTATCCAGCTAAACATTCTAATAGCCTGGCAACTTAATATTAATTCATGTAATTTTCTGTCACGGCTCATCACAATCACAGACAATGAAAAATGTGGACCTTTTTCTTGAATACCACACCGTGTTATTGCTCGATAATTCATAATCTTTTGTCAAATTTCAAATGACGGTAATTTGATATCGACAACTTAGAGTCTGTGTGCCTAGATTATACACATCATGCGTGGAAACCGTTCATTTTGGTCCCTAAATTATTTCATAATTGATAAAAATTGTGGTGGACTATTTTGCCTCATGACAGAGCGCCATTTCTACTTCCTCTTCAACAAAAGGCGAAGAAAGGGCACATGAAAGAGATAATTCTAAGATAGGTCTGGTTGTTTAGGAACAGTTTACTCAAGATACAGAGCGAAGAAGAAAGGCTTGGTAGTTTACACACATAACAAGTGTAGAGATACCTGTATTTGGTATGTCTATTGATGTCTATTTGACGTTCCTCTTTTGTATATCTTGCATTTGAAACTCTCTGATCAGTAGATTGTGAAAGCGGTCAATGAGGCAACATCACGCTACGTTTGTGCCATAAGCTCGCGATGCATGCTCTCATTCCTGTATATTTCATCGTATCATAGTAAATAAAACAAAACTACATGTCCATACACTTACATTACACGAATATAGTCAATATCTAATTTTAGGTAAGACCATTTAAGTATAATCTTGACTTTTTACAAAACTTATTATTTGTAGTGTCAAATGTACGGATCGGAAAGAGAGTCAATTTCTAATGCGTTCAATGAAAGTATATTAAAAGCAATAGCGTAATTGGAATGCTACAAAAGTCGGGGCATTTATGCTTGCTGCTAATCAGATTCTGAAGAAAAGCACCTAAGAAATATCTAATCAAGCATTTGACGTGATTGCCTTTTAATACTGTTCAACATTTCCCACTCTCAAAAATGCACTTCTAATTAGGCGCAGCCGCTTTGACTGCAGCGGTACAGATCAAAGATTTCTAGAATACCCCACATACTTAATAAGGCAAATGCTTAGCATGTGAAAACAATGATGGAGAGGTTTATTGGCTGGTAGATGTTGATAATGATATATGCCTGGAGACTGGTAAGTGCCTTATATTATTCTCTTGTCAGCTGATTGGCTTGATAGCAGTTTATATTATTATGCTCAGTGACTTTATATAAAGTTACTTTGTACTCTTGTATAACATTATGTAAAAGTCGACCAGGCATGCTGATAAAAAGCTTAAGGTAAATGAAGTGTGTCTTAATAGAAATAAGGCATCATGAAGAAAGCATATATCACAATTGACTTCAACATATACATCAACATTCGTTAAGCTGCGAGTATTACATTAAGGTAGACTTCATGGTGTTTGTATAACTAACATTTATATCAACATTACATGTCAACTCAACAATATCACAGTAAGTACATACACTATTTGATGCACATCCTCATTTAATATCTCTTGATTTAATTTTAAAACATTTTAATGTGAAATAAAAGTGCATCCCTTGATATGGTTCGTGTGAAATTCAGATATGAATGCAAGGTCAACACTCGTCATGATGTGGGCGCCTTATCATGGCGAGTCGTGCCCAAGTTTTCATTATTAGTTTGTTCAGTGATAAGAGTCAATAGTAGATTTCTGACCCGGAATGCTATCTCTACTAAAGCACTGGCATACGTTTGTTGAATAAACAAAGCTTTATACTCAAGCTGCCTGTGATCTAGGATCAGAATGTATATCCCTTGTTTGGTATTGGTGATGATTGGAAATGAGCAGATATCAAGCCCAGGCAAAACAGGACAGCTCTTGGACTTTGCATATAAACTTATATGAATGGCAGAAATTGTGAAGTGCAAACACACTACTGGATCTCAAGCTAACTTTCACAATTTGATATGAAATTATCATAGAAAATGTAAATGGCTTGGACATAGTATTGATAATTTGGGATGATAAGTGAGTGCTAATTTATTCATGTGATTTTGCATCAAGGAGAATTTCTGATAGAGAATGCGTAGAATAGGAAAATTCTAAAACAGTTAAGGCAAATATTTAATAGCAATTAGTTCACCGTCAAAGGTTCGTGAGAATAATAGAAAAAAAAATTTGCATTGGTGAGTCTGAAATCTTGGTTCACAGTAATTCAGTAATTCTTATTTATAACCAAAGTTGCTTTCACAACGTTACTTTTGTTTAAGCAGATGTTTAAACAGATTCATATATACATGTTTGGATTCTTTGCAAATTGCCACGAAATCCTCAAATATGTTTAACTTAAGTGTTGTATTTCACTGAATCACCGACATTTGGGATTTACTTTTTAAGAAGGACAAATAATTCTTTATTTACCTGAGAGACAATACATTGTCGGCAAGAAATGAAATGAATAGAAGAAGTATGACATCCATAGGGTTAACATGAAGGTGAGAAGTGGTAAATTGCAGCTAAATATGTTATCAGCACTCTTATGAGGGGTGAATAGTACCAGTCAGCCTGGGGATGAGTCTCCGATTTCTTGATGTCTGCACTTCAACACATAGAACAATAGGCAAATCAATGGATGCTGCCCCATTGGTTCATTCTTTGTGAATCCAAATGGCTGCCATAAAAGCACAGTGAAATTCTAAGCTTGGTGTGTCAGATTGTGAAGATAAATCTCGACGAGGACGATTTAGTGAATTGTATGGGTGCAGGTCTGTGTGTGACTGAATACTGGTGTCAGATTTTTGGAGAGCTGGAATTCATCATTAGCTAAGATGAATTATATTGAAGATATTAACATCTTAATAGCCTGCTTTTAACTATACATCTTGTTTTGTTGTTTATATTTCAGTGCGTTTGAATGTGATATTTGTGCAATAGATGTGTAGCAATTTTCAGCTCGCTTGGCTATGAAAACAACAGGTTGACCTGGGGTCAGGGAGTGACACTTGAACATGAAGACGTGCTTGAATGTGTGCACAAGTGGCAACACTCATGGCTTGATATAAGCTGTCAGCATGGCACATATATCATTAACACTTGAATTACAGAATTCACATCCATAGTCTTGTGAAATAATTATCCTCTCAGACTCTGCATCATTGCCTTAACCAGCATTTTCCCAAGTCAGTGATTCTATAAATGACCTAACAAAGCCCTCCATACTATAGAGATACATGGGTTATTTTTCTTATGTTACACACATCAACCATGAGTACAAAACCAGTGAAATGTGTGAAGTCTTTGTTCAAAAAGGTAGAGGAGTTCTGTGGGCAAGGTGCGTCCCTTTTGGACCCATACTGACTCCCACAAAAACCTTCCCATTAAAATTCCATAAAATACTCCCGTCACCACAAAACACCGTTTTGCACCCGTTTCTTGCAAATCAAAAAAGCATTGAAGAGTAAAAAAAGAAATCATTAAAGTTCGCACCTACCCAAGGGCAAAGGCCACCCATATACCATATATGAAACTACCCCTATATATAAAACCACATCATCCCATCTAGGGGGTCTGTTGCGTCTTTCATAGGCTATCTTTAATCAAAATCAATCATTACCCATATGCCAAGAGTTTTAGAAACAGGGCCAGCTGCAAGGTTGATATTACTGTGAGCTTCTGGTACTAATTTTAAGGCGTTCTTAAAGAAACACCTTGTGACCAGTTCGCGTGCTGGGGGCTTGGTGATAGTGCTTAAAGCTGACACATATTGTTCTCAACAACTGTGGAACCAACGTTCAAATCAATTAGGAGCCTGGGATTGCATCTTTTGAGTCTGTCATCTTGTACCATTAGGACGGACTGAAGCAACCGTTTTGGGCCAAGATGAGCATTGCATAAGCTAATTCCACTCGTAATTGGCTGCATTAGAGAGTGGCCAAATCAGGGGTGAACATTATGACCGCCATAAATGGCTGCTGTGAGAGGATTGTGTCATACTTTGTCTGGGCCGACCTGTGCATAACTGTGACACGCATTCCATTTCCTTGGCTTTTCTCTGGTTTGAATCTATCCCAGGAGGGGAGAAGCAATTAATTGTCCAGACTGTACTCCCGTTGCTATTTACGGGATGTAGGATACGGGAATTATTTAAACAAGTGTGTCGTGTGAATATGCAATTGCTTCTATTCATTGTCTTAATTTTAGTATCTGCATCAGGTACATCCAGTATTTTCTGTGTCACATTGTCCTCTAAAATAATAGTTTTTCTCATGGCGAGTTCCCAGGGTACCACTGAGCTTCTCTGGGCATTATATTCTCGGGATTGGGCTCTTGGTCTTCTTAGCATGGAGTCATTATTCAACACTGTGTGTATGCATTTAACACCAAGGAAAATGCCAGCTGCTTTGGAATAACTTTTTCATTGTCACAATCTGTTATGTTTATAATTACCATCACCTCATGAGTTCATCTCATCTGTTTTAGCTTTTATATTTGACTTCTTTTACTGAGTTCAAAAAATCATATTTCTCAAGATAACTATCGCGCATATTTACTGTTCTTTGCCATAAAAGTCTCCCAATGAAATTACTTTGCTTTTTTAGAGAGACACAGTACCATTATCCTCAGCATCTGATGGCGCTACTGTTGCTGATGTGAACAGTGGTGATAGTGACCTCTGGTGTCTACCCTCGGAACTACTCTACAGTGGCAAAGAGTATGATGCCAGTTAATCTTACACTATGGTTTTTCTTCAATTATAATATTTGTGTTTGTGGAAAGTAGTATTCAACAAACACATATTCTCCTCAAAGGGAAGAGAACCTCACAGTAAGCGTATTCTGTAATAGAGAGTAAAGTTAAATAGATACGTTAAACTTAGATTTATTTTAAGTAACCAATCTAAAATATTTGTTCTGTTCAAGATAAACAATATATACATCTACCATGTAGTTGTATTTGATGTGGAATGTTTATTGTTTATACTGCTTTATAGTCAGCGTAGGGACCTAATAGTTTATCATTTCTAACCAAAAGATATTTCATATTTGAGTAATGCATATTTACAACAGCATGACAGAACATATTAATATGTATAAAGTCTTGGAACTCCCAGCAGGACTCACACGTACAGAATGTCTTTGTGTTCCTGTCCAAGTTCCTACATGCATCAGCAAAGCAAAATGGGTAAGGGATTTGAAAAGATTTAAGATTATCAGAGCATGTAATTAAGCTTGATCCTAAGATCAAGGCACGTGTCTCTGAGAGACACCCACTCATCACAGCTGACTATCATTTCTCTTAAATCTGAAAGTAATTTACGATAATCGTATTTCACTCTGAATTGTGTCATTTGTCTTATTGGTAGATTAAAAAAATAAATCATGTTTAACTAAATTATGTTAAAGTTGATTAAAATATCAATTTTGAGATTAGTTGGAAGTGAATATAGTGCCCCACGTGTAATGAGTCATCTGTCTCCCTATAATCAGAGAGGGTGAGCGAGAATGCAAAACAGTAAATCAATATAGGAAACGTGCAGTTTTGCTTAATTGAAAATCTTCTTTGAAATATGAATACAGCATGAAATACACATAAATCTTGAAAAACAAATTTAGAGAAATGGGATGGTGAAGCACTTACATTTATGGTGTCTAAAGTTTAGGGGATGCATGCTAGTTCGCAGTTAAGTTTTGTAACAAAATTTAAGGGTGTTTTTCAACAGGAAAAGCAATCAAAATTCCTGCATTTCTCGTCCGTCTTTCCGGTTCCTTCATACCTACCTGTCTTGTAGTACTCGAGTGTTATATATCTGCGGCCCACATCCAGCTAGTCCCAGGGCTAACCCAAAATATCTGCTTCTCTTTCCACTGGAATTCTGGAACTGACGCTTAAATATCAAGCCATCAATAAATTAGAAAACATAAAAGTGAATAATGGACGTCTATTACATTTTAAATATTAAACTGTTTGGTTTTTGGCCATATAAAATCTGCAATTTTCATTTTGGGTATTTGGAGGAAAAAACTTTTTTGGATTGAGTCACTCACCTGTGCTACTACCTGGTCTGCAGGTAGATGCAAAAAAACGCCTACGTTTACGTCACATTCTACGTAAAGCAAGCAGTTGCCGGGGAAGTGGGTCAGGACCTCAGCATAAATCTGGATCAGGATTTGTTTTTATTCACTTTATTTCCAGCCATATTTTTCTTCCTTTTGCCATTCAATATACCTGTATCATACATATCCTGAGTATTTTCTCCCCGCCAAGGATGATAGAACAGGTAAATACAATCTACGTAGAATTTACGTCATGTCTTAAATTGCATGTAGCTGGTACAATTCTGTCTATATTGATAGTTTATTTTGTGCAATTGTTTATTTTGGGGGAAATGAACAGGGTGGCACTTTTAGAAGTGTAGAAATTCTCTTTATGGCCACTTCACCTGTTCCTGTACATTTTCTCGCCTTTGGAACATAACAAATCAAAATGTCGGCTGCTTACGCCAGCGGAGCGTCTCATCTCTGCCTGAAGATTTTGGATCGCGGCAAAAGCAAATATAGAGTGAGGGAGTGTTATATACGAACAAAGTACCTTTTAAGATACCATTCAATTTATTGTTCAAAACACTGTTGTAATATCATACACAGTAAGCCAAAATACAAATAAAGTTTGTGTACTTGGTGGCATCTGTCAAATAGTTCACAATTAATTCATTTGAGCTCTGCTATATAAACCAGTGATCCCATATAGCCATGCGATCGCAGCCTTCCAGTCTGTTAAAATATTGACATTTCCTCTTTGCGGTGAATTCTCGTGCTGATCTCGTGACCTCGTGACTTGACACACTTTGTTGGCACAATAAGATTCTTTTATGGTGCATTTTTTCATGTTTTCTTGCTGTCATTTTCTTTGATGTCCAAATATTCATAAGAAATATACTGAGAATGTAGTTGTGATTTATAGTAATAATTTTGCAATATTGATACTTAAATTAAGTTTATTTGTATTCCATTTTAGTTTCTTTTGCTAAAAAAATAAAAAATGGAATACAAATAAACTGATGAGGAGAAATACTTCAGAAACGGATCTAGAAATATGTGATGGCGTGATAAGCTGAAATGATGAAACTTATCTTAAAAAAACATGGATTAGATAACACACATCAGGGTGAAAAATAGTTTTTTTGAAAATAGTTTCTTACTCAATTTGTACAATTGTAACTGCTACCGTAAACCCTCATTGACCTCAGATGAATTGAGCACGAGGAGGTTGTACAAAAGAGTTCATTGTTGACAGTGGTGCTGTAGAGACCCTAGAAATACCAGCATTGCATGGCCTACTCCTAATAGTATGTGCACATCCATCTCCTGGGCCAGTCACCACTCAATACTAAATCCCCTCTTGACACACACAAACTGTGAACAGGATCGATCCAAATTTGGCAAATTAAGTTTCTGTGGTTTATTGCACGCTGGCATGTCATGGTGAAAGAGACAAAACTCTCGCATGAACCTCACTTAACGACACGAACATGCAATTACGGCCAGGGCATTTAGGACATGTTAACTAAGAAACAAGCCAATTAATGGCATGTACAGTGTATATAAGATCATGATCCAATTGTAGTTTATATATGCTGGTTCAATTATATTGATCAGGAGGATAAGTTTGGGATGAGCACCATGAGGGGTGACAATGAAATTCTTTTAATAAAAAACTATGTGTCCCTGGATGTGGAATGGCGCGCTCCTCTACTACAGGTTTTTGTCCCACATTGCATGTTTGTGTGAGCGGCTTTCATATCCTGCTCCATTCATCACAGTTGTAGCATTGTGGGGACACCACCACAATCCCGCTCTCAAAAGACTTGCTTTTTTGGGGATTTTCTGACTGACAGCATTAGTAAATTATTCCCTTGGAGGCAGGTGAATCAAGGGATTTCCATATGCGGAAGACAATGGCAAGCACATGGAAACTGGGAAAGAAATGAGGCTGTTTGAAAGGCTGAACCAAATATTATCTGAGCCCGGGGTCTGGTATTGTGGGAATAATAATTATTAGCTGAATGAGTAACCCCAGTCAATTGGTGGAAACTCTTGGGATGTGAAATGGTCAGCGATTGCTTCCATGTAATGTCAACATGGACATTGATTTAGGGCCCAGACTGGACATCTAAGCAAACAGCCCACTTCCAGCTCACCCATATGGTGTGTGTTGAAAGTTGCCCCTTTATGGGGTGGAGTATGAGAATGGGGATATCTGTGTCTATTCATTCTGCTCATGTGAATTGATTTCAATTGATATTTTCGGGTGAAGATGAAACTTTCTCTTTGCATAGCCTATATTACTACAATGACAGTGAGATGGTTGATAGAGAAAATAAACATCATTCCCGCGATTTAAGAAAATAAATCTGAAGGGTCACCCAAATCACTCTCCAGGAAGTTCCCCCTGTCTTTGTCCAGTGTTGAATTGTGGAGACCAGGACAATCTTGACCAAGAGGAAATTGGCACAACTTCCTGTAGATAGCCCCATGTTATACAAAGGATCGCCTTAGTTTGTTTTTCAGTACCATTTATATTCTCCCAGATTGTTTCAATAAGAAAATCAGTACTAATAGAATTTCCACATGAATGATACATACCCATATAAGTTTGACAAAGGAATAAAATGAGATACTTCAAGACAACCATGACGGTTTGCGAATTCAAAGTTGGTGGTATGAAATTTAAACCATGTTTCAAACACCCCGACAACAATAAATGCTAATACTCTATACACTTTTTGGTGGAGAAGTTCTGTAAGATCTTATATCATTACACCGGTCGATTTCAGAACCCCTGAGTTGATGACTGACAAGATGACTATAGGAAGAAGAGAAAGCTATCTGTATTTCTTTGTGATCTGAGATGATGCCTTGTAAGATATCTCTATTTATAACATATATAACCCAACCCTACTTCCCTCTGTATTCTGGCCGGGGAGGTTGGCTTGGGATTTGAACCACGGGGGTTTGTTATGGCCTTACCTCCTGGTTGTTAAGGCATTTGCCTCTTTTGTGGGAAGTTGTTTCTTCTACCTCCCTGACAGATTCCAAATTATAGGGTTCGACGCGGTGGTTTGTATCCCAGACATAACCACAGCCGGGTCTCGCTTTGGGTCAACCTTGCAAAAATAATAACACTTTTTGGGCCACAGAAATACTACCCCTGCTTATGAACATGGAATTAGGCTTTTTATTCTTAAGCAAGTAGCAGAAAAGCTGTGTGCCGAGATTTAACATAGAGTTTGCCCCATCAGACATAAAGCGGCCACACAAAACGATTGAAAGATCTCCGCGGGAGAAGCACCTGGGAAGGGTTTAAATTCCATATGATTATATCTGACCAAATAAGTCCACTGGCCTTTTTAGTTTATGCTTGTAATCGGAGACCCCGGTAATCACACATGATGATGATGTTGGTATATTTCTCTGCCATTGACTTTTACTGGCAAACATTCAGTGGGCGTGTACCTCAGCCATTTTGCCACCAACTTGAAACGATATTTGATATAGCGTGTTGTTCATTTTTCAGTGTGAGAGTTGCAGTCTTGAGCAATGCGTTTTAAATGTCCCCCCAATGCGGTTTTCAACCCATTACTTAGTGACCATACCTCATACACCTATTTTACCACAGTGACATACAAGGGTCTCATTTATCAAAGTTTTATCAGTGTAAATACTCAAGCATGGAAAGCATACTATAAAGTTTATTTATGAAAAGACACGGACATTAAAGTGCTGAAAAATGTAAATGTATATACAAACGAAGATGTCTATGTTGTTATCCAAGGCAATAACACAGCAATTGTGCACCTGAGCTCAACATCCTGATTGGATAAATCACCTATCTTATGTCTCTCTGCGGACCTTATATTTGCATATAAGCCATAGCACTTGAAACTATATCTTGATTCTCCTTTCATAGATGGCACATGGGAGGATTCTAAAACACACTTCAAAGGATAATGAGAGATATATTTTACTGTCTTAATTGTCTATCTAGGTATTTTAGAAACCATATCAACATATTTACAAATTTGGAAATAAAGTTTAAGGCTTAAATAATATGGCCACCAAAGCAGGGGTCCATCTGAACTTTGTGATAAAAAGTACACATTATTTGGGCAAATGTGTCTTGCATGAGTTGCTGGTGTAACAAGGTATGTTTAGCTATGCCTTGTAAGTACAAACGAGGCAGTTTCTCACCAAAAGCCAAGAGTCCATTAGGGATAATATGAATCGTTAGCGTACAGATTTTTAACAAGTAATATGCTCTCAATCATGCATGTGGCAACACATTTCATCACTTGCCACAGATAAAGATCAAAGCTCATCTTTACGTCCAATTCATCGGCTAAGTTTGTTCTACCTGACAAAGGTTCCATCTGGCTTGGCAGGGGATACACCCCTAACACCCTAAAGGCAGCTCAACTAAGCATCACAAATCGACTCTATTCTGAAACCAAGGCAGAACTATCAGGACAGAATATCTCACTCATCTTTCATCCACACCGATGGTTTTGATATCAGAGACAGCGTGAGCAATCTACCTGTTATATTGACATATTTTCTATTCTTCTGCGCCTTAATATACCGGCATCTATTGCTCATCTCCGCCTCCGGGCAAAGGTACCAATACACAAGGTGAAGATTGGAAAAGAAGCCAGAATGACATAGCTATATATCTTATTTTGTGATAGAATCTAGCGTAGAAGGGCAAAGTTTCAGACCCACCATATTAGCCATATGGTGATATTTGTTAAGGACCACTTCGCTCTTAGCTTGGAGGACTCTCTAACTCATAGGATACTGTTTCACTACTTTTTCTACCTCGCTCATATTGTGTTCATAAGCTCATTGCTTTTCAGTTGGTGACCTGAGGGTTTTTATATTTAGGGGGACTTAAATGCTCACATCAATCTTGCATTCTTTTCATAATATTTTTCTAACTGCATGACCCTCTTATGTGGTATGTATATAGCTCGATTCAAATATAAGTGTTCATATTTTTACTTGAAAATTTAAGTAAATTTGCCACATTTAACTTTGAAACCTGAAATAGGTTACACTCTCTTGTATATTGACACATCTGTGTTAATCTATGTTGTGTCAGTTAAGGTCATTTGTACTGGGAATAGTTAGATGTGAAAGGCTAACAAAGCAAGGTGTGGGGACAACACAAACCTCTGGAAATAGCACGGGAAACACCATGAAGATCCCCTCTTAATTAAATGTTTGACATTTGGGTTTCTTCCTCCTGTGCGTTTATTTAGAGCCGTCCCCAGCGCCAAGTTCATTAGTTCTAGCTTACTCAAACACTCATCATCAGGTCTATTTACTTTTCAGCCATTTCAAGTGGGCCCAAATTATATCCACCATTGACACATAAGCACCACAGACAACTGATCTTGTTCAATACTTCAAGTATCACCTGTTCTCTCATTGTTCCTTTCATCTGTGATTTAATGCTCAAGTGTTCCACTCACATGAATATATTGAATCGTCCTACCATCCTTGTCAATGCAAGTGACACTTTCACATTTCAAAAACTCACTTTTATGCACCCCGGTGTTTCGAGAAAAGGGTATGTGAGTCCTCATATTTTTAAAAGACTTTCTTTTTTATCTATGTTTTTTTCTGTTGCTGTTAGGTATCTTAATCATGTGTGGTGATATAAATGTCAAAGTCGGCATATAATTTTACATGGCATTTGACAGGACATTTTAGTTAGCATCGCCCCAGACAAAGGCCGGACCGAGGGATGTTGTAACAAGGGCTGCGTCTCGTCAAGCAGACGAGAAATAATTACATAACATTGCCGCATTCCCTCACCAGGTGGCGTAACAGTTCCCATTATCAGCACTACCTGTCTTTTCCTGCTGGTGTTCACTAGTCATAGGATATGCCAACAGTGAGAGTTTTTTGTGATAATCACAGCAGAGATACGTACATTGATACCACATTTTTGTTGTAACTAGGGGTCTCTGCAGGTTTCGCATTTAATAGGATGTGCAGAGATAAAGGGAACATCCCTTTGTTTGAGTGGTCAATACTCTTGGCGCTTCTCTCAATTGCAATGCTTTCAATGGGATGTGATTCGGAGAGAGAAATATATTGTATACTTACCGTGAAATGGATTGGCAGATCTGTTTCACAATTATACGTAATATTTAAGATGAGTGGTTTCCTAGTTGGGTGCTAAGAGCAAATCCATTGTGTAAACTCAAACACTGTCAAGAAACTGATTTTACTTTTACTCTGGTGACACGTATTTACCTGAAGCGAGTGGTAGCGATTGGAATAGTTTTGGCAATTGAATGAACATCTTGACTGAAATTCATTTGGAAATACCTTAAATAGTAGTGTGACAAGCGCGAATTAAACAGTCACGTTTTGTCACCCGAGAATTTTAAATATGCAAATACAATGGACCCAAGTGTGTCTACAACTTTTAATCAAAAAATTAATTAGCGTTAATGATTAAATCTTTAAAACTGACTTGAATGACCGGATGGGTTCAAGATTTATTCTTTAGAGAATATACCCAAGATGGAATAAAAGATAAAAGATAATTTATTTGCAGTTATATACAGTAAGGGCTGGGTGACAGGAGATTTATCATCAAACATAGATCAGTCATGTCGCTGTACCTCTTTGCAAATAAGCAATCACGGTCTGTGACATACATGACAAAGACAAACAGCTCAGGTCAATACACTATCTTGGACAATGTACAAGACAGTTTGGTGTCCTTCTAGAATTTGAAGTGAGCATAGACATTCTGGTGCTCAGATTGATGGCATTGATAATTGCTGCAAAAGCCCATTTGTGAAAAGGAAATTGGACATGAACACAAGAGTTTGCAATAACAATCAAAACCTGTATGAAAACGAGTCTGGGGGAATGCTATCAATTTGCTACAGACAATTATTAAGATTCTTCACGCAAATTTGTACCAGTAGAGACAGTTTGGGTTTCCTTGTAATCATATGTATAGATGATACCTGTAAGGTCATGGGGGTATATTTTCCACCTGTAATTCGCGGCTCTCCGGTGTCGTGTGCTGGGACTGCGGTCAGGGACGAGATTCTCCCCCAATAAACTCAAACACCTGAGATGAATTCACATCATCAAAGGCGCTTGCCGCTTCTCTGATCATGTCCTTACCTTTCATGTCAACCAGACATTTGCCTAATAAGGCAGTACAATGGCTGACTTGTCTTATTGCTGTGGATGACACAGATTGAGCTGAACAGTGTCATGGTAATGCAAGATGAAAAGCTGTGACCACCCTGCCTTGACCAGAGCATGACAGCAATTTTATACCATTTACATCCTAATTTCACATTATGCAGTCTTTGCTTTGCTTGTTTTCTGATACACTGAGGTCTGGGAACGTGTATTTATCTGGGCTTGTTACCGTTTTTTTTGTATCAGAACACCTGGAAATTAGGATGTACCATTTTCATACCATAAAAAATCAAACAAAGAACTTATATATTATTAAAATGCATGAAAAAAATAGAACATAAATTACAGCCAGATAGTATTTTTTTGTACTTTTTCAAATTTATTACATAAGAGGAAACTTTTGAAACTAATGAAACACCTTTATGTACACGGTCACGCATATCCGACTTGCCTGATGTAAATAGACTTGGAACAAGGTAACTCAATATGATGTATTTATTTAGGTAAGTTGAATGGAATTCATTAAGCGAGGTACTGAGGGTTATGTATCAGTCATGTTAACAAATGTAAAGGTATTCCTGGGTGTATAGAACAAAGGGGTAGTATTTCCCGTGTTAGTGTTTTCCATTTGTTGTGACCAGATTTCAGTTGGCTTTCAATTCCAATGAGTAAACACGCGAAATCATCAGGGAAAATGGAAGGATTGACTCCCATAATTGTCTATTATAACAGTTCCTTGTAGTGTTCACCGTGGGACTTGTCTTTTGTGCTAAACCAACCACTGAAAACAGCGTAAATTAATGAATTTTAACTACCTTTCCTTTATTCAACAATAGTTGGTCCCAGATGAAAACTCCCCTACTTTTCCTGGTTTTGCAAATTCCCTGATGGGAGTAAGACATCAGTGACTGAGAAAGACAGTTTCTTTTGTGTCTTGATATGTGTATGTGATAACTTGAACCTTTTATCTTGTTTAAAGGAAATACAGTATATCCTGGCAAACACAGAGGTCACGTTAAGTAAATGTTGCTTTAGGTATCACGAAGATTTATGAAGAGAAAATTATGTTAGCATAGATGTTTTGAAAAGATGTCCACACGCTGGGCTGTGCACACAGCAAACTTCCATTGATGGATTTTCTGTGCTTTTTTGCAGACTGGAATTAATGCGCCCGAGGGCGGTCCGGAACGCTACCACGTGATTGAAACCTGAGCCGACGATTGGCTGCGATGATAATGGCGGACAAGGATTTGGCGCAATGAGGCATGACTTGGTCTGGGGAGCCACACGCGAAGTGCAGTACCACACCTCCAAGCAGATAAACATTCACCACCGTAGAACAGCCACTACAGCATGGCACATACCACTTACAGTGTGTTATGAGGATACCACAATAGGAACAAATCAATGACAGTTTGCAGCAACTGATGAGTAGTTGGAAGAAAGGGCAACTCACACAACATGGCTGGCGGGAGAGGTTTGGTATGTAACTATTTACTGACTGTTGCATTAACATTGATGCTATCTTATGACCAAACACGCGCAGACGATAGCACCATTCAGTATAACATTCTTGAAGAACTACCAGCTGATACTCTCATAGGAAACGTAGCTATCGACGCCAGGCTTGCCGAGAGATACTCAAGCACGGACCTCATGCAACTGAGATTTAGCTTTCTGGAACAACCGGATCAAGATTTGAGTCACTTTGCTATCGATAACAAGACGGGGATTATTATGACCAAGGAGGTCCCGGGGATGAAGCGCATTGACCGTGACCGAATATGCCCCCAGATATCAGAGTGTGCCGTGCTACTAGACATAGCTGTGGGCCCAGCTCAATACTTCCAGGTGATCAATGTAAGAGTGGATATATTGGATGTGAATGACAACAAGCCAACCTTCCCAGATAGTGTGGTGTATCATAAGATATCGGAGTCTACTCTTCCCGGAACCTCCATAGGACTCCCCACGGCTACTGACCCTGACAGCGATGTCTTCAGTATTCAGGGGTATGAATTAGCGTCAAACATCAGCGCGTTTGAATTAAAGCAAACTGTGGGGTATGATGGGGGTACTGAACTCAAACTTATAGTGAAAGACAGGCTAGACAGAGAAAAAGTGAGTCGATACCAGCTTAAGGTGATAGCCTACGATGGAGGTGACCCTGCCAAATGGGGTTCTATCATTGTTAACATTACCATTACAGATGCCAACGATAACAGCCCAGTGTTTGAGAGCCAAAGCTATGAATTAGATATTGCAGAGGATGTGGCGGTAAATAGCACTATTACCCAGGTGCGAGCCTTTGATGAAGACCAAGGTCTCAATGGCCAAGTAGTTTACAGCCTAACATCAAGGACCGATGACCAGTTCGGCAGTATATTTGCCCTTGATCCAGCCACCGGTGATGTCTTCCTTAAGAAAAGCCTTGATTATGAGAAGGTCCAAATGTACCACTTAATTATACGCGCGCAGGACCTCGGCCCTGACTCTCAGCCGTCTTACTGCACAGTGATTGTGCATGTGCTAGACGTCAATGACAATGCCCCTCAGATCACAGTGAACACCCTGACCTCCTCGGGAATAGCTCAGATATCTGAGGATTCTGAGCCAAACACTTTTGTGGCTCATATCTCAGCCGTGGACCACGATGCGGGTCAAAGTGGTGAGCTCACCTGTGACCTCAACGATGACAATTTGTTCCGCTTAGAGCATCTGTATAAGACCCAGTATAAGATAATCACCAGAGACTTCCTAGACAGAGAGATACAGGCTGAGTATGAGCTAGAACTCACTTGCTATGACATGGGGGAGCCGTATAAACTCACCAAACAAGTGATCCACATCGCTGTTCTTGACGTGAACGACCACCCACCGGAGTTCAGTAAGATGTACTATAATGCTAACATCCCAGAAAATAACAGAATAGGTGCTTTTGTGCTCAGAGTTAATGCCACAGACAAGGATGAAGATAAAAACGGCGAAATTCAATACAAACTAAGCGCGGAGGTCCATCAGTACTTTGATATTGATTCTAAATTTGGAATCATATCAGCTAAGAAAAGTTTTGACCATGAGCAATTACGGGACGTGAGTTTTATGGTAATTGCCGAGGACCATGGTACACCTGCGCTGACGGGCACGGTGACAGTCCGGGTAGACATTAATGACGCCAATGACCTCATTCCACAGTTTGAGCAGATGAGCTACTCTTTCGGGGTGCAGGAGAACATGGCTGCGCTGACAGAGGTGGGGTATGTCACCGCCAGCGATGGTGATTCACCTCCTTATGACGTCACTGAGTACCGGATCGCCAGCATGGAAGGCAAAGATGCCTTCTCTGTAGATTCCTTCTCCGGGGCTATCAAAACCACAAGGAGATTAGACCGAGAACAGAAATCCATTTTCCAACTCTCAGTTATTGCTCTAAATCCTGGATTTCCAGGGATGAGCAGTACGTGCAGTGTGATTATCCACGTTGGGGATGAGAATGATAATTATCCTATCATAGATTATCCGGACAAATCCAATACTACTGTCCAGGTCTCTAATCGTATACCTGAAGGTTATGTGGTGTCAAGGGTCAGGGCCCATGACCTTGACATTTCTGACAATGGACTGATAACCTACAGCATCACCAATGGCAACCAAGACAAACTCTTCAGAATAGATAAAGAAACAGGGTCGCTCAACACCGCCAGTGAACTTAAACACCTTGTGATAAAATCCTATCCTCTGAGAATTGAGGTTAGCGACCATGGTAGCCCACCAAGGGTTAATGTGACAATAATAAATGTTGTAGTCAACAGTTCTATCCCCTATAACCCTCCAGCCATGGTGATACCACATTCTGGGGACTCCATGGAAGAAAGTACAAGCAGCATGGTCATAGTCATTGGCCTTTCGGCTGCCTCAGCCTTTGTCCTTCTCCTCTTAATCCTTCTACTAGTTTACATCAGGCGACAAAGTGTACAGAGGAAGAGACATACCTACAGATGCAGAGGAGAAACCCAGAAGATGCTGAGGAAGATAGAAGGCAAGGATGGGGCCGATAGTCCCAAGCATCCCCACAGACAGATCCATCCTCACTCCCCCACTACCCAAGCTGGAGGGGAGTTCATCTATAAGCCCAGTGCTGTCATCCTCCACCAGAAGCAACAAAATCATCCTCAGCATCCCAAGCATGTGTACCCCCAGCATCAGCATCCAGTGAGGAGGGTGGGAGATGGGGGCACAGGAGATGCCCACCCTCAGCAGTATGACCACAGTGGGCAGCTTAATACTGTGATGAACCCCAGGCAGTACAATGTGAACCAACAGCATAGCCCTCCCCTCAACTCCGAGGTCAGTACCTTTTACTACTTTTATATCTTAATATACTAATAAATCTCACTTAATTTTAAAGAGAATTAATGGTTTTTACACGCTTATATAATAGTTGTATTTGAGAACTAATACATTCAAAATAAGTCAAGAGTAAGCAGATTTTATGTTCTTGTCATGCCATATTATGATCTTTATCATCTTTAAGGATTTTATGCATAGCAAAATTCTAATTCTGATGTCAAATTATTGAAAGTGACATTGCACAATTTCCCTACCTCAGCTAGTCACAAAACAAGCAACATAAATCTGCCAAAACAAACACAAAAGCAGCCAGCCTGGTATCATCAGGACAGATAGATGTGGTCATTACTACAACACACACGTGATTCACAATGGAAAATAAACATTGACACAAAAAGCATAACATACCACACACCCCATACTCACTTTACTTTATGTCCATTGCAGGATACACCACTCATAACAATTAACCACATTTACATGAAAATGATTGAGCACATTTCACATTCATATTTTACAGAACGCAAAAGAGAGTTGTAAAATAAACAACAGGGATTGAAACAAAACACATTTGCGTCCATATGAAATCAATTTTATTAAAGCAATATTATTGCAGTGTTCTGGAACAGTTTGCTAAATGCTAATTGGCATATGTGCAGCTTGGATAAACGTGTCAATGTAATCATTTCATTGTAATATAAAAGTCATTAACGCAGGAAAGGGACTAAGGGAAACCAGAAACACGATATCACAGAAGCCTTTGAAACAGTATTAAATTTACTAACTGTGAAGGCGAAGCCCTGACACCTGACAGCCTCATCCCCCGTCAAGATATCCGCTCCATCAATGGTTATAAGTCACATAGTTTACACCTCAGTAATTACTATTAGCACACGCATTCATAATAAGGGTCATTTGCATAAAGTTATGAAGGTGTGGGCATTTCACTAAGGTGTGGGACAAAAACAGTCCCATCATTAGAGTTTGAATAAACTGACCATGGGGTGGACGTTAAGAAAGAAAACCCATAAAAGAAAGGTAATGATTCAATATTACTGTTTGGTACAAACAGACACCATTTTGCATAGAAGCTTAATGGTTTAGCAAGAGTAGGTAAATAACCTAATTAGGAAATACCACAGAGGAGTTATGACCTTAGGTTATTGGACATTTAGGTGTCAGAAAATCGGTTTTGTCAGTTGGATACCAGATGTCTGCGGGGTTCAATCATTGCACAGCAGGGGCTTTGTAATCAAGCGTAAAAACAATGGCAGCTCTTGGTCCGCTAATGACCTGACTGTTGAATCCTAAACGAGAATAGTGGGATGGGTTAATGGACTTAAAAGGTATATTACATCATGTATCTATAAACATGTAAACTTATTCAGTATAGTTGACCGATACGCAGATGTTGGGGACCGCTCATTTGATATTTAGAGGTTAAGGATGTCAAGGCAAAGATTTCTCTGATAGAATAATGAATAAATCAATAAGTAAATAATAAATCAAAGCAAACATAAATATTTGCTTTATATTGCCTAAAATATGCTCAGGCAAGTTTGGCAGATGTGATGCTATGTCGCTAAAACAATGCTAATAATTTAGTAATGAGTGGTGCCACCCGTTAAATATAAAGGGATGACCCCTCACAATTTGCAGCGCAATTATCGAGTTAAAATCTACTATCCAACCCATGATTAATTTGTCAGTGCTTCTGATATAATCTTACCATTTCAGTACCTCTGATGGTTATCGTTCTACACCACTGAGCCTGGCTTCATATGACGCACTTTTAGGGGTTGGTGCTGCAGCTTTTGTGAAATTTAACACCAAAGTTACCAACCGCATTGTGAGTTCTCTCACCAAAATCTGTCACATTTTCTATGATTTGTTTCCACACAATGTCCACAGTTGCCCATGTTTGCCATAATTATTATCACAATACCCTCTCAATAATAGAAATGACCTCTCAACCAAAAAAGTCAACATAGTGAACTGACCAGTGTAAAAGGACACCTGTCTAATTGTGAGGCACAGGTCTGCTTCTGTAAACATCATCAAGTTTAAATTACCAGAGATGTTCATTAGGTCCACCACGAATCAGACACAGTTGATTTATTTATCAGTGTTGAATATTTTCACTTTCTAAACTTTCTCAAATGTTTTAAGTGGTTGAGACTTGGTATGTCGATCGCTACTAAACTCACTGCCCACATTTTGTATGTGTGTAATTTGCTTGAATATCCCGTGGGAAAGTCTTACATTTTTCATGAAAATAGCTCAATATATTGGCTTGAGTGCCTTCACTCCAGCGTGTTGATATACGGTCATATTTTGGCCTATTGTGTCTTGGGCAAATTGAGGTTCTGATTAGTTGACCCTTTCCGTGGACTTCCCCTATATAAGGTGGCTATTTGCCACTCTCTGTGGGTACTAGACCCGGCCAACAAGAAAGGTTCTGGCACTGTGGGTTTCTGCAGATTGGCAAAACAGGACACCTCATCATGGAGCAATTTGATCAGCCTCTGATCTCTACCATCAGGAACTGGCTCAAGATGATTCATATTTTTTGCACTCACATGCAGTCACTATGACAGCAAAACTAACACCTATGTTTTATAAAGACAAAATGTTGGAAGTGAGGCTTTCCCCTCATAAAGTTACTCTGCAAATGGCGGGGCAGTTTTATCATGAAGCACTTTACACCGGGAAAATGAGTACTGTCAACAGAGGACTGTGTATACACACCTCTCGGTCTGCTGAATAATGTGTTTATAACACCTCATTGGTCATGTTCAGAAGCCTTAGTGGATAGAACCTGGTCCCTTGAGTCACGCCTGCCCTATTGCACTGATAATCCACAAGGGTATCGCCAGCCATACATAAACACAGAGTTATGTAATATCTACATAACAAGCTATAAATCAACTTGATTACACCTTGGAGTACATTATTACTCCAAGATTACACCGAGTAATATATGACTTCAGTCTCACATAATTCATATGGACAATTTCAGCGGTTTATCAAATTACGCATTCACTGCTCCACAAACTGTTATCTTAAGAAAGTCTATATAAAGTACACATTCAGAACCACTCTGAGGTCCCTCTTTATGTACCTAATATGATATATAAGAGATGTGAAGTTGTTGTACTTCATATTTCTCATGTCCAGGGAGGGCTCTGCAAGATCGCCATAAAATGGTCCTTTGGGAAATTTCTTCGCCTCCCCTCCACAGAATGTATTTACTTAGCGTAAGCGTCGCTCTCGTGTGTGGAGTCTATTTTCTCATAGATTACCCTAATAAAATTGCCATGAATGATCTAATGAGTCCTACGCGGACCACGTGCTTGGATAACTTGATCTGCCTATCCCACAATGCTCTGATGCTGGTGGCTCTTAAAGCTATATAATTAGCAGTATCGTGTTAAACGTGTAATGACTCATTCCAGTTAAATCCTCACCAACTTTTCACTGAGTACATTACATACTTGGTGTAACATGAAAAGCGGTTTCATGCTCAATCTAGACTGTTTCATGTCAACTGTGAATTGTTTTAGGAGTCAGGCCTAGTCATCTGTAATGCACATTATAGTGCGCTATAAACCCATGTGGGCAGAAAGCTGAAGCACAGAACACCTCCCCTCATTTTACATGCTCATGACCCTCCAATGAACCTTACCTTATCAACATTCGCTTATTTATGGTGTGGGCGATAATTAGGCATGTTGACATGACTTTCTCATGAATGAGCTGACATGTTCTGCAGTTATGGCAGTTGGCGCACACACCCATTGTCCGGACTAATCTCAAAATTGAGGCAATTCTATCTGCAGCCATTCTGCGTGATTATGACGGGGCAAGTACCCCTGTCACTTCACCTCATGTCCGGGGTCTTAGATCTTGCATCATTTCTTTTGTCTGCCTAATGTTCAGCCATTTTCAATAGAGCCCCTTGAACAAAGCACATCTCGATTTTGCTGTGTTTTGACGGGAGAAGTCACCTGCCGATCTGAGATATTATTCCTCAGAAGAAAAGGACATGTCTGCCTAATTTGAGCACAAACTTATCTGATATAAGCTGCAGTTGGTGGTATATCTATATTGACATCAGTGAGTTCAGTTAACATCAGATTCTTGACAGGTCAGAACAGTGAATTTTTTACCATAAAAATGGTAAAAACAGGAACAAAGGATGGAAAAGTCACATTTAAGCAACCTTGGTGATAAATCATAGATTGTCTATAGCAGTCATCCATCAGCAGATAAGCTTGTTTTCTACATGTTTTGGTACAAGATTACACAGCATAAAATAAAAGAAATGTTCTGCTACAATCCATTAATAATCAGAGCATGCTTTTTCCAAATAAGGTACAATTAGGTTGTTAATGCCCAGCTGGTCAAATTGTGTATCGTCCACGCTTAATGATGCTGTTTTACCTCACATTACTGAAGCCAACAGCTCACAAAAGCCATTTTGTAAATGGCATTATATTTATATTGTGTCTGGTGTGTGAATTTTGCCACATTTTGAGCATTTATCTCCATTTGACCAGTGATAATTCTGTCTCTATGGGGTCCCATATCTGTCCTGAACACACTGGCATTAAGTGTGAGTATCCCTTGACTTGAGGTGTGAAACACATTATGATGATGATTACATTGTAACGCAAACAGATGACGCTCTAAATTATAACCATTTGCGTGAACTCAATCCGTGCATATTACAGTATAAAAAAGGATTCAATTTTATTTGAAATCGAGGCATAAACAGAAAAAATGTTGCACTGGTATAAACTATAACCTATAACTGTAATTCAAGAAGTGGTCAATAAAATAATCAAAGATAACATAACTGACCATGTCCAAATTGAGAAAGCCTGTGGCATAAATATGGTCAATCATTTTGAACACATGGTATCACTGTCATTATACAACTGTTTGCAAATACAGAGTTGCAATTACACAAATTGATTTAATTCATCGATATTTATTGTCCATTGTTAACGTCTGATATTAAACAGCAATAATTATCGTAATTTGGAGCCTCCACGTTTGAACCCGAGGCAACAAAACAATCACTCTTTATGATCTGAAAAGTGGAACCTTTAATTAAAGGGTCTTGAGATTTTTTAGATTTTTATATACAAATGGACTCTCTTTACGCAATGTTATTAATCACAGCATAATCATGATTTATTGAGTACATTAGATCCTAATCACCACAAAAGAAATTTGATTATATGTTGCAGTATGGTCACTAGTTTGGCATAATTTTAGAGGTTCACTGAATTATGTTTTTCCTGAAATATAAATCTTGAGTTTAATAAATGCCTTACTGCATATCGACACATTAAAATCATTTAGTGCCATTATGGTATGCATCAAATATATAGGTATTATTTCCATGCCTGGGAGTGTATAAAAGGGCTTCATAAATAGCGTTATAAGTACATACATACCCGAGGTTTGTACTTATCATGTATGGGTCAGAGAACATGCTGTCCAGTTAAGCCGTAGATGTATAGGGCACCTGATGATGTGGGCACAGAATGGAGCAAGGCTGGGCCGGTCTGTATGGGAATAGAAGTGGCACTAACAAAGTTACTGGATATATATGCTCTGAGAGGCCCGCCAGGTCATAGGTCTGCGCAGTATCTCTCTGTTAGATAAAGCTGAGGACCTTCTCATGGGGAATGGGGAGGTTGGTGAAAAGCTTTTGAATAAGGGGTGTTCATGGCGCAGAGGGCTGCACCTCAAAGGGGAACATACAGCAAGGGCTTTTTATCAAAAAGGAGAACAATATGGACGTCCAACAGAGTTTACAAAATAGAGTCATCTAGGTTTGCTGTAGCGCACTGAAGGTGTTCTGTTAGACCTATAAATCTCTGCCAGGGCCCCGCTGACCTCCAACCGAGACGCTCACTATGGCAGACGCCACAGGACGTCTGCCAGTCAAAATCGCTTCTGTTATGGAGGCATGGGCAAACATAAAGTTGTCTTCCAGCCCCTGAACATCTTTTGGTTACCCATTTAGTGAAGATAGTCTGAGCACAACTGTCAGTTAATAATGGGTTATATTACAACCTCCTGTTCTCTCGATTGTGTGGCAGTTTTGTGCTCCCATCAAATGCAGGTGTACCCTTAATAAAAGAGACAGCTTCAAAGCACACAAATTAATTCATTAAAGCTGCCATTTTCCTCCGTAAGTAACTCAATTAAACAACCAAAAGTTAAAAGCGGTATTACCAAAGACCACCTGTCAGTTGTGAATGGACACTTGAAATCGGTGAAAATGTTTGCAAAATGCTCAGAATTTAATCTAATGACTAATAATGTAAAGGTCTCCGTGTGTATCAATAAATCACAAGAAATTGTGAAACAGGAATGGCCAAACGGGACAAGGAAAAGTGGCACATTTATCTCCTCAATAAATTATTTTACCCTGAGGGTACTAAGCCACTTGTATCAAATTTCCATTTCATGGGTAGCATTTTTCCTGGCAAAAAGAGTTGTAGTTCCTAAAGAGCAAACATTATGGCTTTCAGTTGATGTAAAGTCATAGATTGTCTAACATTGGCCGTCTCGCTGGGGTCCCCCGCCTTTGGGGATGTCATCCATCAAAATGTCGTCTGCTATGCAGTCTTTGGGGTTGCATGCAACGCCCTCTTGTGGCAGGTCACCTGGTGATCCAGAAGACCTCACCAGATGAGAACCGTGAATTCCCGCCGATGGCTGGATTATTGATCTACCGTTGACTAATTTAGGTCAAAAAGGTCATCTCCAGGATTAACAATTTATAAACGACAACAGACATTTAACGCAGAAAATATCTGGTTGGGTCTTATTAATCTTTGAAGTCTTCAAAAGAAGGATTGAATGCGGGAACGGTTCATCGGTTATTCATAGAACCATCAAGTCCACAATCAGACTTGTCCACACATAATAAATTAGTGTGCCGTTCAGAAATAGATGTTCGTCCCATGTCGAAACTCATCGGGTCTTGTCCCTCTGAATGTCCATCCGTTTTAATGAAGGCTTTGAAATTGACCACCCAGCCTTAATCAATGACATCAGAGTGCAAAGTTAACAACAAGCCAACAAGGAATACTGTGAAACTGGTACACCCATTTCATTTGCATAATTTTTCAAACTATTCAATGCTATTCTAATTAAGCAGTTTTTATAACCAGAAATATGGCAAATTAAATGTGAAGTACTTTTGAGCAGTGATTATTTATTACTTTTGGAAAGATCTTGAAAATGAACAACGCGTGCAAGCATGATGTAATTTCACAAATTGGGTCTCATTCAATCACCATAAAAACAGTTTTCAAAGTTTGTGTATTTCCAAAAAAATAACAATGTAACATGATTACTTTTATTGGACTATTGGTGAAATATTAAACTGAAATGCAATTTCCTTTGCGCGAGGATTACAGTAATAACTGCATTGTTCAAATCCAATTAAACACCATTTTCACATCATCGCTTTTAGTCATATTGGAAATTTGATTTATCCTGGTCATGGAAGCGTGTCATTCTGCATTTGTAACATCTGTAAACCTTACAGACCTTCTGGTTAAATTACGAAGATTACAAAATATGATTTTGGTAAGTTCATTTTGGATTGGAAACGCATGATAAAAGGGAGATTTGAGCATAATTATAATTTACCAACAAAGGAAAATTAAGCCTATTCCTGAAGGACAGGACCTTCTTGTTTAGAGATGCTGCCTTTCGTATCAAGACACACATAGTTATTTTATAATTGGGAGAATAAATCTAGGTAAACCACCAAAATGCTTAGTTCAATCATGTCCTCTCTGACCAGGATATTTGTGACACAGGATAGGGACCAAAGCATATAGAGATGTTAGGTGTAAAAATGGACAACTTAGCCTTTCCTAATCACGTCAGCCACTGTGGCTTAATGAGGTGAGCATTAGTCCTTCAATTTAAACTGTCAGGAACCGCTTTTCAATCAGACCGGTTCAGCCAAAATCGTTGACCGCCACAAATACAGATCCTGTGCCCCTTTAGCTCCCTTTCAAGTTCTTTTGTGGGATCATCTAAAGGCCGTGTGAATTAGTTCATTTTCAATCGTGATCCTCTTAGGAACTTCACGCTTTTCGGAGGGCCCATTTTCTGCTAAACCCTCCCTCAAGGGTCATACCTGTGATTATATTCCTCCCTCTTGACACCCCAGCGACCTCTAGGGGCAAAATGACACTATCGTTCCGCAGCAAACACCACAGGTCCGCGGCCAATCAGAAACGCTCCCCACAAAAACACAAAAGATCCACAGCAAGAGATGTCAGTTATTCTCAGTGCTAGATGCTATTTCATTCCTGAACAAAAGCTTGAAGTGGGCCCAGAAAGACCCTTCAGTGGACATAACGGTCCTGGGCACCTATCCTTTAGCAATGATCTGATGTCAAGATAGACAAGAACATCTCCGTGATTTGTAAACAAGTATTGTTAGGTAACTAGGTTGTCTCTATCTATGAATAGTATATTAACTTCCCATTTCTGTACAGAACAAAAAGTATTGCTTACTCACCTATGTAATATCGATATCAACACCAGTGCGCATCACATTTTGGTGTATCTGGTTAGTTTTACCTTTTAAGAAAATAAATTACAACATGCATCTCATTTTGATAATCAATTATTAATATCATTTATATCTGAAATGACAACAGAATCAAAATCCGAAATGAATTCGCTAGTCAGCTGGAAATATATTTTCCATTCTCCAGCACAGAAGATGTGTACTGTTCCTGATCTGCAAATATCAGAGGAATGCATTCTCTTATGAATAGTTGCTTAATAAACATGTTGCCTTGAATTTGCTGCTGTCAAATATGCAGGCGTTCTTTTGTTGACCAAGAAGCGCAAAAATGAGAAATGCGAGATGCCACACAATCTGTGGCACATGAAATATTGTTTTATGAGGCCGGGCTATGTAAAATCACAGCAAAATATGTGCTGACAATCTCCACACCACAAAGCACGACCAGGCCTGACAATCATCTTCCACTGTGACTATCACTGTGTTGCCTCTCCATACAGTAACAGCACACTCCGAATTGCCCTACTTCTATTGATCGCGGTAAATATCTTGCAGGCACGGTCGATAATAGGGGAAATGGAGGACAAAGATGAAGATAATTATGTCTATTCTAATGGAGATAAGCATATTGCTAGAACTTTGAGCAAAGATGTCTGACACAGATTTAGCGCAAGATGTCTTCATATCTTTGACTGTCAGCGTTCCATTATGACATCATTAACAGTTCCCGGATGTGCAATATGAAGCCATCTAAATGCTGTAGATCTTGTAGTTACATGATGTTATGAAATTGCGTGTCCAGAGTTATGTATCTTTATGATCTCCAAGCTACAAGTACCAATCATTTGAGATTTTTCTCTGGGAAATCAACGGCAAGCTATTTAAATTCTCTGATAACAAATATTATTGTTTATGTAAATAGAACAATCTCAATATTTGTCTTCGGTCTTTTTTATGTGGATTTCCCTCTGAATCACCATTCTGAAAGTGGGGAATGCTCACTATAATATTTGATTCACAGAATACAATGTGATTTAATGAAGGGAATCTCATTCCCAAGGCCTACCATGCCTGCAACGATTAATGTCAAGCCATCATCTGGTTTCAGAAGGAGCAGGTATCAAATGCCAGACCAAACCTCGCTAAAACTACATCCAAAAAAATCACATAGGCCAAATCTAAATAAGCTATAAATATAAACAGTGCATAATATGGTAATAGTTCTCAGATTGACTTGTTGAGGTCTCCGTAGACGTGACCCAGTGTTGTGTTTTGACTGATGAGATAAGAATACCCAGATTATCCATTAATCCGGATATGATTCCCTTGATCTGTCTATATCTGCATCTGCTCATCGCCATTGTGACACCATGATAAAATACACCAAGTCTGTTCCACTTCTGTCTACCAGCCGTTATTGGCTGTCTATTAAATTTCCTGACTCAAAATTGACATCATTTTTTCAAAAGTACACATTTGTCAAGTGTGTCATTTTTTTTATACAAAGTGCAATTCCATTAGAATAACTTTAATGATCCTTTTCAAAATAACTACATCCAGGAAGAAACTATTCTTGATCTAACTTGATCTATCTTCTTGCTTATTTTGTTCATATTTCTTTTCAAAAGAAAATGTATAAAGTTACAATAAAACTTATCATTCCTGTTTGCTTAATAAGGATGAGTCCATTTTCTGGATCAGCCCTTGAAGTGATTCATCTTTGACTTGATTATGTCATTCAGAATTTGATGAATTAGTCCACAGAGATCCTACCAAAGTGTAAATAGAAACACCACATACCAAGCTGATAAAATCGACTATAGAGAAGATAGGACTTCACACTCTGAAAGACAGATCACCACTTCAGCAAGCCGTTTAGGGATGTGCACTTCTATTCTCAAGTGAACTGAACAGCAAGCTATACCCCCACCCCCTAGACTAGGCAGGTCATTAACTGAAAGTGATCGCTGTACATTATGCGTATATTCTTAAACATGAGCAAATCATTAACAATGATGTTGTGTTTTAAAAAGATATTGAAATGAAACACGGTTAAAAGCTTGCAAAATATGAATTCTAAATTTCAGAATTTACATTTTCTGCCTATAAGTTCTCTGTCAGTTGAGTTTTCAACGCGTATTTTATTGTAGCACATATATTAATATGATACAGAAGGATTATTCTCTGGCAATAGAATAGGGGAAATGTCTGAGATTTGAAAATTGAGCTTTATGCGCTGTATTTAATAAGGAATATTATTTTATGTTGAGCAATACCTTCGCATTGTTCGAAGGACTGTATAAGTACTCTGATTAATTAAGAGACATAATAAGGAAAACAAACAAATGCATTATCAGAATGGCTGCAATGTTTAAGACATATTAAATTTCCCAGCATTGGAATGTTGTAGTTACATGTATGATAATTCACGTATGACACATCATCAGACTGGTCATAACATTCATATTGAATATTGTAAAACTGAGATTAAACAGAGCAAGACATAAAAAGAAACCTGTTCACATTAGAAGCAAAGTGAATGTCATTTGCACATTTGCAAATATCAAGATGTCACTCCCACTAAGTGATAAAGAATATCTGAGCTGCGAGCAACACTTCCCAGAAGGCATCATGGTTACTGAGTGCAACATACCCCAGACTGCATCATAATAATTCATATCAGTTCCAACTGTTCATTGTAACTAATAGAAAAAAAGCACACCAGAAAGACGTTTCTCCATATTACATATCTCACCCAATTAAAGATAATCACATTTTGGTGGACGTGTTGCCGCAATATGTTATCATTACTCAATCCGGACCGCAATTTGTCTTTATAGAACCCTTATTGGATCTCGCCGCCGGGAGTGTCCAGGGCACCGCAGCCTCCCCGCAGACAGGCCAGTCTGGACCGGAGGAGGGAGACAAGGGAGCCCATAGACCCCAGGGACCCTCCTAGGGACGGAGAAGCCAGAGGTAATGGAGGCAAGAGGCCCTACCCCTTTACCTACAACCAGACCCCCATCTCCGAAGAAAGCCAGGACATGCAGGTAATTAGTGTGTGTATTAACCCTTTATTTTTCTCTTTTTTTTCCTTTTTTATTTTCCCTCCATTCCTTTATCTCAACTATATGTCTGTTAGTATAGATAACGTCCAACTATGTGTGCTGTGTGAGTTTGTTAAATTCTAGTTAAGTCAAATAGTTAAATAGTGCTGTTTAAATATATATTGATATGATTTATTACATTTTAAAAAACAGTCTGTAGTGTCTTTGAGACGTTATTTTGTAAAATAAAAGCCTTAAGAGCTCTCTGCTATCGGGCATATATACCTGCAAAATGTCTCTTGGTAATTGATAAACTAATTATTTTTTTAAATGTTACTCTAATTTGATAACTTTAACATGTGATACCTTATTAAACGAGTGTGTACCAATTCACAGATCCCAAACCTGATGCACCATATGAGGTCACATGACCAGACTGATTCACACTCAGACAGCGGCAGTTCTGCAGAAATGTCTAACACTGACAGTGGACGTGGACCCTCAGAACTTGATGACGTCAGAGTATCAAGACTATCCACATCAGGTATTTTAATGCTCCTTCTGTTGATTAAAATATTATGAAGAATACATTTTATATTGGACTGCTTTCCAAACTTCACAAAATTTGTTTTTTTTGCCAATATATTTTGTCCGTCAACGAAAGCAGCTCACTTTTTAGCATATTAATACAAAAGCGCCATTCACAAAGACATCTGGAAGGGTGTTGGATTTCAATTTGAATGTGAAAGGTAAAAGTAAACTAATCTGCTTTCATATAAAACACTGCGGCAACATCAAGAATAATTAAATTAGCCATATTCATGGATCAATTACTCATTTCAGATGGATACCCCGGGGAGCCTGGCTGTCGGTATTCTGTGTCTAGTAATGGCACTGACCCTAATGGGTCTCTGATCCGGAAGTCACGTGACAGACCAAAATCTATGAGTCCTCCACTTCCCCCTCCGCCCACGGAAGAAGAGCTTCCCGACGCATGCGCATCTAGTCATGAATCAACGCCACCTGGAGGCGGTCATGGGAGCAATCAGAACAATGGTGAAAATGGATACCACGATAACACCAAAAACAATTCAAAACCGGGATCACATGGTCTTGTTGACAAGCCAAACAAAATAAATGTGCTAAAAAAACTTCCGCCGGTGGATCCGAGATATGCGAATCCCATCTACCAAGAATTAGTTAGACAGAACAATCTTGCAAAGTCTCGAAACCATAACCAGTCAAACTATGAGGCAATACAGATGGCGCCACTGGCAACCTGTGATGAACTCCCGCACATTGACAGTGACAATGACAATAACCAAGGTCAAACCCAAGACCAAGGTCAAAATAATGAATCTTTTGATACATCTACTTCATCAGGAGAAAGTGGAGTTGTCGACCCAAAAGAGTTGTGCGAGAAAATTGACGAACTTTTCTTCAATGACATGGTGATAAAACATAAAACATTAGTATAAAATAAGCAAAAATAGTATGATATTATCTTTGCCGAATTTGCTAAGCAAGCTTACAGTTTCTTTATATTTAGGATCTCAGGTATTTTACATTTATAGCAATACAATAAACAAATGGCAATTGTAGATTTTGTTTTATTGAGCAATTGTATTTCTATGCAAATGTATTACAATGGATTGCAGCAGTGAATTGAAAAGCACAAATGATTGGTCAAACCATTCAGACACTTAATGATATGTAAATTTGGAATGTTTTGTTATTTATATACACTAGATGTATTATGATTTTGTGAACATTTAATATAAGGAGTTCAACTCCAAATGGAGAGAATCAAGCATGGTCTTACTGCTATACTCGTGTGTTGTATCAGTATTATGTATATATATTTGCCTATACTTTCTGATGAGACAATATTATCTCATTTTGTAAAAAGAAGACTTTCTGATGAGACAATATGATCTTATTTTGTAAAGGAAGACTTTCTGATGAGACAATATTATCTCATTTTGTAAAAAGAAGACTTTCTGATGAGACAATATTATCTCATTTTGTAAAAAGAAGACTTTCTGATGAGACAATATGATCTAATTTTGTAAAGGAAGACTTTCTGATGAGACGTGCATGGACAATATTGTCTCATTATATCAGCCATTACCTTCTGATGAGACAATATTATCTTATTATGTAAAAAGAAGACTTTCTGATGAGATACTATTATCTCATTTTGTAAAAAAAGACTTCTGATGAGACGTACCACGACAATATTATCTCATTATATGAACTAAGACTTTTTGATGAGACGTTCCAGGACATTTTATCTCATTTTAAGAAAGAAGACTTTTTGATGAGACGTACCAGGACAATAATTATCTCATTATGTATGGCAATATTTTCTGATGAGACGAACAAGGCCTTTATCATTTATAGTAAATCTTAATTTATTTAAAACAACAGAACAGCTTTCCCTTACTTCTCAATGGCCCCTGTCTTGTATCGTTTGTGTGTTCTTTATATTTTAATGCATATATTTATTTAAATCAATAAGCATGATAGAAGGGAAGATTGCCAAAACCCTTCATTGTCTATATTTGAAATAGATTCAAAATAGAAATGTCTAACCTTAGCTGTTTAAGAGATAAACTTTGCTAACGTTGACCTAAATTATTTATAAAATAAAAGGCATAGCTTTATATATAGGTGACTTGGGGTGGGCGAAAAAGGTGCGAAAGTTCCTGGTGAACTAGAAAAATGCATGTACATAATTATATATAGAGGCCTATTTTAAGTTTTAAATGGCATAGGTACAAATCTGGGTATTTGTAATACATTGTTAGACATTCCATAGATATTTCTTTGTGTAAGTTGCACGATTGTGAAAAAAAAGTATATTATGCATAGATTTTACCTTTTAAGAGCCATGACAGGGACAGCATAGGAACATTTCTGTTTTGTTCCTCGTCATGGGGCTCTGAGATGAGTTGTATTTGGGACCTATTTATGCATTGCGATGTGCTAAGTATTAAATACATTCACTGCCATATAGAGCTTTTGAAAAAGTATATATTTGAATACAATAAATTTATTGTGTAAGTTTCTATGAATAAATCCAATGTGATTTAAAATATGATATTCAGTGTTGTATATGTTTATTGGCGTGTGACAAAGTTTTTTTCATTGCCATTAGGAGTCCAGTATAGTCACTAATATTGTGCGACTATAGTCTGGCTTGGATTTGAAAAAATGCTCTGAGAATTACTTCATGATCAGAAAGAATCTTTTAATCTTAAAAAGCAGAATCTGTTCTAGGAATGGATTTAAACATTCATTGATGAAGCAATTTGTTAGCATTTTCAGAAAATGTTCACAATCATTACAATTTTCACAATAGAGAATGACAAATTAAGAGATTAAGATAGAGAAAAATACACGCTCAAGTTAATTAGCGATACCAAATACTAAAACACCCAAGATATAATATATTTTGATATGCCCAGGTAAAAGATTGACTACCCCCCCCCCCCAGTCAATAAATTACATTTGCTTGAACAATGAATATAATCCCACACAATAGAATGATGATATGCACAGGAGAACATGTAGAATTGTAGCAGATATAAAAGATTATAACTTTACACAGAAACAAAGATGAAATTCCTTTAGGGTGAGGAGGGGGTTCATTTGAGCGATATTTGGAGCACAGACACGTTTGCAAAGAAATTGCATGGAGGCTATAAAGTTGACGATTTCATGTTTTAATAATAGATTTTAAACTTCGAGTTAGTTTGCCACGAGGCCAACCCTGAGCGTGTAATACTATTTGTTTCTGTTTTCTGAAGAGTAATTTTAGAATAATTTTTTTTAAATGGGCTATATCTAAATTAGAGCGAAAATACCTGAATAAGATAAAACACTTTTTGGTCAAAGATAAACAGATGCGAGGTTGTAATCTGATATGTAGTAATACATCTTTTAAGCGATTTATAAAAACATCAATCTTTGCTGTATAAGATATACATGGCCCCCTCACTGTGTCTCAGTATGAGCTATATAGAGGTAAGAGACAGAGAATTATTCTGTGCAAGACTTCATTAAGTATCTCTGCTGGATCTCGGTTTGCAACGCATATCCTATGTTAGTCTGATAACAATCACAGTGGTTTGAAATCACCATTTGACACCCGAGGGTTCGATGCTGGTTTTCCCAAGATTCTGATACCATGCTGCTTTTGCTGATGACATCGTTTTGTGTCGCTTAAGAGTGCTATTGTCCAGTTAAAACACGTCTTTAGGTTAACTTTTGTCTCACATTAAGCATACCTATGTCTGCCCCCTAGTGCCCAACACCGATCTCCAGCAAGGATATACAAACCTACTCTTCTGGAAAATTTGATATAACTTTTTGCCTGGGGTTCTGTAGTGACAATACAAAAGCTGTGCAACCTTGTACCGTCATGCAGAAAATGCCATCACACCAAACTGTCTGGGCAGCTCTTCTTTGAAATAGTCTACTCTCAGCAATTCTATATAAACTTTGTCTTTATGCCATTTATATATGTGTATAAAAGATACTTGTGATACCAATTTCCGTCTTCTTATATTTAATATACCAAGTAAAAACTGAATAAAATATACAGGTATTTCAATAATGTTTACTCATATCTGTGTGAATATTACACCTTTTAAGAGCGTGAATTCATCTGATCTGTTGCTCATTTCCAGAAAGATATTACCTGCTTGATAAATGCTGCTATTTTGCAAGTGTATTTTAACTCATCAAAGACATTCTTGAGAGGCTTAAGATGAAATGATGAACTGATAACATCTGCTAAATATGTGTTGTCATGGAAAATGCAGGAGAGATGGTGAGAAAAAAATGTCCAATCATCCACCCAATCTGAGGAAAAACCAATGTAATGTTAATTGCAGAAATTGGTTAGGTACGAACTGTCAGAAAGAGATTTTCAAGGATCAGCAAAAAGTATAAATGGTTTGTCCAATTGCCAAGGTTCGGATTTTGTTTCAATCAATCTCCAGGGTAACCGTCTGTTGTTCAATTACTAAACATTATCCTATCTTTCAGAATTTTAACTACACTAACTATTCCTTTCAAATATACTGATTAAATGCATTTGTATTGTTAAGTGGGAACATGATGTATTTCTTGCAGTATAAAACGTATTATATCTAAATACTTTAAAATGCACTAAATCACATCAGAAACGGTAAAGCATATTATGTTCAAACTGAAATCGTTAAAGATAACATTGAAATAATGTTCTGAGGTTCATCAGAAGCTAGAGCAAGTCAAGTGAAATGATTTGCTTTTTGTGTCTGTGTATTTCAGTATACAGCATTGAAAGTTAAGGTAGAGTTGAATAGGCAACTTTTGTCCATCCCTTCCCATTTATGAAGCTGACTAGGGTAAATTTGGTGTGGTAAAGCTATACAGCTGCTGGGGTCTAACCAAATTGATAGGAATCTGACTGCCGCTTTAAGAGAAGGGTTAGATACCAAATGGAGAGGCTTATTTCAGTAAGTGACCCTCCCCTATTTTCGTCCAGAGGAAGGTCAGACCAGGAACTAGGAGGTGTGATTTTGGCTTGACAGTTGGGGTATGGTGTCAGACCTGCCACATGGCAGACACACGTTGGGAGGTTTTATTTTCATGATGTCCATCTCACACATGGAGCTGGCAAAGTTCGGTCAGAGAGCACACAGAGATCACACAGCTTTTACACTGCACAGATGACATCAGCAGGAACTTAACACATAGATGATTACACAAACTCAAGTCATTAGCATCATGAGTTCTCGGGTATCCCTAGAAGTTCCCAAATATTGAAAGAAATGGGCTTAGTTAATGCAGTTAGTCTTGATCATCATTGTATTAATACAGTTTCATTTTGTAAATCAATATAGCAAAACATATCATTATTTCCAAATGAAAACAATAAATACAACATACTAGGTGTCACATTGAAATAACTATTCTTTAATATCAATTGCATACAAATGGACAATAGACCGATTATTTTCTCCTGGATACAACATTAGCCAGCAGGCCTTATTTCATTTTATGCAGTCTTCCATGCATTATAAAAGGTTCATTTTGTGTTTTCATGTGCCAAGCATGATTATGGCAGACAAAATATGATAATAAGGTTACCAGAGCATGAAAATACAGCCTCAATTCCCGGCCCTGTTACAATAAAAATACCAGTTTCTCATATGAATTAATAAAGATGTGCTTTATTAACACAGAGTTAGTTAAAATAAATTCACTTTCCCAACATGAACCAAAGGAACTACCCATAATGGAGAACATTTTTCCAGTTTACAACATTATGTTTCACATGTGTTTTCTTAAGTTGCTTATTTATGCATATTTATCATTCTTTAATTTGAAATTCTTTTTCGCACAATATAAATAAAAGAAGAAATAAATAAATTCAGATGTTAAGTTTAATATGATCTCATGCTTAATTATCTTTTTTTAAACTATGGTCAAGCAGTTTCGATTACACCCGTATGCATCTAAAGTGAACATAAATCTTGTGGATCAATTCTAATTCAGGTATTTGATCACAATATTTCAAGGCCTTATCTGCAATGTGTCACCAAATAACCCTGCATGTTGCTATTTGCATTTGATAAGGCTTTTTGGCAAAATAGCCAAGTTCAATTGTTCAGATAGGCAGACTTTTAACCTTTACAAGTCTAAATAAACTGAGCTTTAAATGATATATTATTTGAAAACCCAGGTATCTAGGATATATGATATTTAAACGTCGCCAGAGGGGATACAATTAAATGCTATTTAGTTGAAATCAAAATGCTCAGTTGGTGGTATAGGGGCTGAATAAGTCAAATATTTGTAAGTTACCGATAAAGTGCAGTGTGTCAGGTCTCCCTTGATTTAAAGGTCATGTTGTTTGCAAGAGGATCTGACAGGTCATAGAACCGGAAAGAAAAACTTTATTATCACAAAAGCTGAAGAGTTACCATGCTGAGCTGTCATCCAGGAAAGATTACTCGGTGCTGAGCAAAAACCTTGGCTCTTTTTTAAGCTGCCAACATGACAGATGTGCGGGGATAAACAGCTAGATATGGTCGACTGTTTATATTTGTATCTGCAGCTGGCCGTGTTGGTGGCTTTTTCAAAACATTTTCCATGAATAAGTGATTTAAATCACACATAGCAACTTTTAACACAGAAATAGCTCTCATTTTATTATGTTGTGTATATATCAAATAAAAAGGGAAGGAAAGGGGGCGCCACCTGTTTATGATTTTGCTTTTAACCTTTTGAGTACTGGGCGTCTCATTAGGGGATCTCAAACAAAAAAGTAGTCTTCAAATCCCCGCCAGCCTCGTTTTGGCTCTTTCAACCATCTTGGATTCCCGCAGTTTCCCAAACGCCTCTCCCGGCATGCATTGTGGGCGCAGCTTGTAGGTAGTCAGTCTAACTACACATTTGCTTATTAACAGTGCTTTTGGGGCACTTGTCATAACCCGAGGCTGTCAGTGGGGTCTCTCAATAAGCCAAGACCACCATGAAATCTGTCGGCACACATATTTTGTCGAACATTTTGATATTTGCTTTGCGATGAGCAGTGAGTACACTCCTTTCATGATTTTGAGGAGCGACCATAAAGCACTCAAATTAAAGCTTGGTTTGGGGGCATCTGATTAAATATAACTGAAGTATTAAATCTCTCTCTGGTACGGTTAATATGTTATAATGAAAAAGTATCAATTCAGGCATAATATTGATGGTATGTTGACAGCATATATTGATACAAAAGTGGCCATGTAATAGAAACATATTTAACACATATATCGGGTTACATGATGAACAATGCCATAAACTCCCTAGGGATGGGTCTTCATACAGATCAAAATCAAATGCGTAATGGTGAATAGTTCTCTACTTTGTTCAATGCACACAATATATGATAAAATGTGCCCATTGCTTTAATATACTTTTACTAAATTTAAAGCCAACTGCTGTCTTCTTGTCTCATGAGAATATGCATTTTTGGCTTAAATCAGCAAATGATATGATGATGAGCATACATGACTGACAAACAAGGACAGTTTGAATCTTAAGTATAAATGCACAACTGTGCATATATTATTTGTTCAGTTGGTGATAAATATATTATATATAAAATTGATAAATCTGAATCTCTTACTGCACTAAAACACCTTTACATTTCTTTGGAACATTGATCATGGCCTGGCTCAGTGACCCAGCTTGCGGGTATGATCTATGATGGTGTTCCCTGACAACATTAATATGCTGAGATAGACCTTGTTTGATTCTGGAGGAGTCTAGGGTCGGTCACAATACGCTTGCAGTGAAATAACAAAGACAAACAGAAAAAAAATTATCTGAAACACAATTATCTAACAGATACATCTCGTATGGGTACTTTTAACCCTACTCGTGTGTCCTTCCGCAGGGTCAGCCGCACCACGCCTCTTGACCTGTAGTTCCATTGTCTTCATCCGCCGGGAGCGGTTATAATGTGCAGTTTCACCAGCAAGAAGAGGGCAGTAAAACCTAGCCGGATTTTCCCTCAAGAGGAAACTACAAGCCGTGTCAGTTTCAATTAAGTCAAAATTATTTCCCCTAAAGTTCTCTGATTTGCGGCTACTTAAATTTTGCCTGGAAGGCTGTTACCTTAATGGATCAAATTCAATAAAATAGCGGTCAGTTTCCCTCCCTGTCAGACAAAGCATCAAATCTGTCATGCAGCCATCAATAACGTATTCCCAGAATCCAGGGGGTCCACTGACCCAAAGGGTATATACATGGATACCTGACTCCAAATGTAGGACTTGTTGGATTTTGGGTGAATGTTATTGCTACTGGTGTACATACTAAACACAGTGTTGTTCTTGGTACCAAGGAGATAATATTATCTACTGTGTTTAACTGCCTGTTTGCATCATATCTTGAAATGCTACCAGACGTATATTAAATAGACTTTCTTGAGCTAAGAACCAATCAAATACACTTTTGGTGGATCCAAAATAATTTTGAGGGTTTTTTATTTCCCAGGCAAAATTCTATTGCTCAACTTGATGGAGGTAAGCGCTCCTATGACTGGCCTAGAGCTGTATCATGTAAATATTGGATTTTGGTAACAAATATCGGAGGTGAGAGAAGTCTTGACATTGCAGTTGGGGTCAATATCGATTGTCAGCACAATACCCGAGGTCAATCACTTTTTACCTTTGTGACCTACATTAGGATGGGCTGGAGAAGATAGAAAAGGACAATGAAGCAACACAACAAACCACTTTCCTCTCTGATTCAGTTCTCCCCATAATGTCCCACTGCCGTCTGTGGCTCCTCTGTTGGGATTAACTACATGTTATTTGATACAGAGCTGTGGATTATTCTAACTAGAGGCAATAAGCTTGTTTGGGATTAAGGCTAGATTATGCATGAACCTCCTCTGTGTGTTATATGGAGTGATGATTGGGGTTTATTGAAACAACCATGGTCAAAGATCAAAGGAGAACTATCATAATATTTAACAACATACCAAGGTTTCCATTCAGATACATGTAGATATGTTGCATCGTTTTGCACTAGAATTGCAGAGAACATTTATAGCTGAGCTCCTTTACAATAGCAGAAGACAAAGGCGTTTTTTGATTTATTCTATTCTATATTCTTTCTATTCTTTCTGCATTCTTTGATTTTGCATTAGTCTAAAACAATTAAATGCAATTGCTTTAGATTTAAAAGAGGAGAGAAGCAAGCCATCACGGCAGAGCATTATGTTTTTGAACATTCCTTAACTGTCTCTACACAAAGGAGGGCGACATTAGATAAGTTCCTTTGTTGTAAATGGAGGTACTCTGGCCCATCAATATTTCAGGGAATGAGGACCAGGCCTAACCTAGTTAGGAAGCATGTGAGTTGAGTGTCTGCTGTAGATAGATGAGTTTCTCTAACATGTCTGACAGTGGAAAGCAGGTCGGTCATGTAGCGTCATAAAACATCCACTCTGAAAGCTGCCTTCCTTGTTTCAACATCTGTGATAACTCCTCTCTAATTAAGTGTTTGTCTTCTCCTAAGAATAATGCTTGTTGCATATATATTTGTTCCTTGTTTGGTGATATTTTTTATTCTGTTTCATTATGTACCTATGGTTTAGATTTCCTGTTCCGTGACCATTTGATGTATCATATTCACCAAAAAATGAGATAAACCTTATTTCGAAAATACAAAACATTTCTTAGAGACAAGTCTCAGGTGACCCTAATATGGAAATTCTTAACTACACAACACACTAAAAATAATTCAACCTAACGTTATAAAACTAATCATGATAGCATATTTTTACTCTCAATTGTAAAACCGCCATGTCATTACCTCTCTAGTTTACGGAACAAGGTCAACGCTGACTGAGTAACAGTTAAGTGGACTTCCGGTATGCGCAGAGGCAAACTTTCTGCTTCGTTTGCGCAGCTTTGCCCCCAGGTAATAATTTCATCCACTCATTTCTGTAAAGAACATCAAATCCACTGGTACATTCTATATGTGACACCTATAGCACAGATATTTTAAAACCGTGCGCATTTGTGATCTTAGTTGTTTTCTGGATCAGCCCGAAGTAAAAGCAAGGTTTACATGTTGTAAAATGGGGGCAAGTCAAGGTTAATGGGAAAGGGGGATTCGGGGAGTATTCCCTTAATTTTGATATGTTTATTGCTCAGCAGAATCGATCAGTTTGAAGGCCACTATTTCATTTAATGAATATCATGATTTCATTCTCAAAACTTTTTATTGAGCTATCATGATTTCGTTCTCAACATTATTTATTGAGCTGACAATCAGATTTGTGATTTTTTCTGGACTGCAATTCATGACAATAATACGATTGAAAGAAATAATATTTAGAGCTGACTTTTTTTTCAACATTCTCATACCATTGTCTTTTTGGACAGAATTATATAGTCTAACTCTTTCATATTTGTGCTGTATTATACAAATCCTTTCTTTCAAAATGTAGATTTGTCGATTTCCAAATGTAGATAGTTTTCTCTGTGTATTTCCAAATCAATTGTGGCCTTAATGGGGAGCCAGTGGAACTCAATTTTTAAGTGTTATGATCATGTCTTTCAATTTAATCAACCTCTCTCATTGCAACGTTCTGCAACAAACATAGTTTATAAATTTGATTTTGTGGAAAGCGAATTACCCTAATCTAGATTACAAGCATGAGACAGATTATTTTTTAGATATATTTCAATTCACTGACAAAAATATCCCTTGATATCTTTCATGTTCTGTCTATCTCTGCATTTCCATTATTTTATGTCTGATTCCAATCTGAAGAAGTTTTAAAATCCTGATATGTTTACATACTTCCTCAAATTGGATTTGTCCGGAAGTATGAACTAAAATATTGATATTTCCTTCAATTATCTTACAGTATATTACATCTCCTTTTTAGTTTTTTTTATTGTTTCAGATATGCTGACGCTTATTGGTGTTTCATAAGATAAGTTTGAAAAATAAAGTGTTTTGTTTCGTGTTTCTACAACATGTATCGTGGAAATAAGATGCTTATGCAAAGATTAATTTATGAGCTGTGCTTCAGTTAGAGTCCAATCTTGTATTTATAATTGTATGCACTCAATTGTCAACTATAACTCGCTTCTTTTACAGTTTATAAAGCTTCATATGGGCTTCTAAATAGGAGGTAACATGTATGTGTTAGAGTGGAAATATCAAATATTGATGTAACAGGAAAACAGCAGTTCTAATCCACCCAGTATCTAAAGGTAGAGATCTGTAGCATCACATGGCACAGGATACTCTTAATAGAACAGATCAGATGGCTGATGTACTTGCAAGATAAATGGGAGTATGGAGATAAAACATGGATGTGGCCCAGTCCGTGCATCCATCATGCACCAACAATGGGCAGGTGATTCTTACCACACAGGGTACCTTCTTATATCTGGGATGGAATGGGAGCAGTATGTTCTGCTGACTGGGATGGAATTGCATGATACGGTCTTCTGTCTGGGATGGAATGCGCACAGTATAATCTACTGTCTGGGATGGAAATGAGCACGGCTTGATCTGTTGTCTGGGATGGAATTGCATGAGACGATCTGCTGTCTGGGATGGAATTGTACAGTAGGATCTGCTGTCAGGGATAGAATTGCACATTACCTGTTGTCTTGGATAGAGTGAGCATGGTATAAATTTCTGTTTGGGATGGAATGAGCACAGTAAAATCTGCTGGGTGGGATGGAATCGAACGGTGTCATACATAGTATCGTCTAATATATTTAATGGAATGTGAGGGGAGATGGTGATTCCTAGTAATCAAGGGTATGGGAAGGAATGAGCACGGTATGATAGGGTGAGATCTATTATCTGGAATGATGTAATGGGGTGCAGGGTTAGAAAATATAGACGGGAATGGTATATTCACTCCACTTATGAACTCACAGCTTCTCTTACAAAACCAGAGGTGAAATATAACAATTCTTTAAATCCTTGCCAAAAATTCTGTGTGTAAATGTTCTCTTTTTAAAGTTGACTGTCTGACGTCAGCATATATAAGACGGTGTTAAGATTTGCAAGGCAGGTGGGATTTGCCTCCGCTGTTTACTCCATATTGTCAGGCTGATAAAAATTACCTTGTATTGTAATTTTGTTTAAAGAAAGTCCATAAATCAAATTCAAAACATATATAATCTGCATAATGCTTGCATACCCATATGGACTGGGTTTTTTTTGCCATTTATGCTCACTTTTTTCCCTTGCAAAAGTGTGGGGACAGCAAGGTCAATATCACATGGAAAAGAATCTTTGAAAGATAATGCTGAGTCCCACAATATTTCAATACTTAAATGTTACACGAATTTAGGGTATCGTGATTCACAGTGACACAACATTACATCCCTTTGACAAATGGAAATTGGAGCTTACATAAAAATGGGAAGTGTTGTGGCCTATCCACAGTTCCATCAGGACACGCTGACAAAGGCCTACATGTTGTATTGTGTGTCACACAGAGGTCAGCACAGGTCACAGGAAGTGCAGGAAGTCTCGCAAAATCCCGTGATTAATGTGACACACATCTTTGTTGAAATAACTACACTAACAAGAAGAAAAAAGGAGGTCACGGTGATCGAAGACTGGGTAATGTTAATGTCTTAGTTCTCCTCCTTGTGTCAACCACGTGACATGATACTAAGAAAGGGGCATCTGTGTTGGTGGAGACATTCTCCATGACTCTGTGCAGATCAAACACAGGTCTTTACCATATTTTGTCCTACATTCTAACCGTTCGGGTAATTTCTATCCACCTGAGAATCACAGGGATGGAACTGTTCTTTCCAAATGCTTTAGCATAAGAAGAATATTAGGAGTTTCAACCATACAGAGAAAAAAGTGTTTATAAGTAATATTTCACCTAATTCACTGATTGAGACAGTTGTATTTTGTTTTTGTCACTCGAAATGCTAATATTTACAAAATGTTTAAGCCACCAAATAAATGATGTTTTTATAAGATGCCAGCAATAATAAACTAAAATCAACGCATATGGTGTAAAAAAAGCTCTCAGCATTCATTTCGTTCTTGCAACTTAATTAAACTTAAATGTACATTTTAACTTTCCAGCCAGGATCTGCACATGTTTGAAGCATGATCATGCGCCAAGACATTTTGGGTTTATGACATCATCTGAATAATTTCCATTTGGGCTAATATATTAACTTTTGAAACTGATGTCGGAGGTATAATGATGCTTTTTTTAAGTAACAGTAAGGTAAATTCAGACATAAAATGTTGTCCATTGATTTTGATTTATTTTTATTTGAACTGAGATCGTTAATATCTATATCATAAATATCTATATATTGACAATATTTTGACAATATTTCCCCGTCTCTGTTTGAATATCAATGCCTGTCTCAGGTGGGAGAGAAGCAGCGCTTATTACTATTTTGCAATCCAGACAGAGGTGTGACAACAGAATACCTGCAACGGTGCAATTCACACATGTCTTTTATGTCATACGAAGCAATTATTTGAGACAGGTTCAATTGTAATGCTACTGTCATATCATTCACAGGTGCTTAGTGCTAGATGATAAAGAACAAACCAAGCATGAAGAACTTAGGAAAGACAAAGGCGTAAAGCAGTGCAAACCAATTGACAAGCATAACAAAATGTACATCTATAAAAGAAAGGAGATCCAAATTGTCACATCACACAACCATGTAAAACTTTCTTCACCTAAAAAGTATGATAAATCAAAGAAATGTGTAATCAAACAAAAACCTACCTAATTACTTATTTATATGCGTATATCTTTTATCAAATTCTATATAGTTTACAAGTTCTTACGTTTTAAAGGTTTTTACATTTTTGTAGTGTTTCTGTGTACATCCTAAGGAACAACATAATGTGATATAATGTCGATTAATATGGGTCATTCTCATGATGAGTCACTCAGTGCTGAGCAGTAACTCAACCATACCTTTTTACTATTAATATTGGCACAACTCCAGCATCCAGATACCTTCAGAACATAAGCCCATCGTGCCATCTTTTTTGTCTTGGTTTGTTTGAAGAGTAGTCAAAAGACTGGCTGGTTTTATTTTGAATACCACGGTCAGTCTGGTGAATTAATTTGTTTCAGGCCTGAAAGTAAAAGCGCATTCTGGTAAATGATAAATCACCATTTTGTCACTCTCAAATAATGAAATGCATTCTCTGTCTACAGATAAAGACTATCTTTACAAAAATGATTGTTCCTTTTCATGTCAAAAACACCTTCCACTTGATTAAGTAAACACCTAATTGATTCTACTATCAGACAAAAGGGATTTATGATTCACGGATTACCGCACTCTATGTGTTCTATCCCACCCACTCTGTGCCGGCTGAGGTGGTGCCCAGGTGACAGCATGAATATTGGTGTCAAGTGATTGCACAGGTAAAAACCATTGTGTTGTTTCTTGACGCTTTTTGTTCAGCTATATTTGAACAGGAAACTACCAGAACATAGAAAACTCTAACCCTTTTCTATAATTGTCCAGAGATCAATTATTATATCTCAAATTTAGGCATATATCTGTCAAAAATACATTTCTGAATAATTAGCTTACTCTTACCCTAACATTCAATACGTCACACCTGTTCTTTATTCAACAAAAAGACAAATATTTACAACTTCACATATGTTGCAAATTTGAATGATAAAAAACAGCATTTGTTTTGAAAACAGCAGATGTTATTTCAATTGATAATGTTAAAATATAATAATAAATGAAATATTGATATTTATCAATATATCTTCATTGTTTAAAACAACATCTCTGCATAATTCATTTCATAACTAAAACAAATGAACATCTGACCATGAAAAGTAACCAAACCCCAAATATAGATTTCAATCTGTGGCATGAATTCTTAATTAGCATCAGATAGCAATGTTTAGAGCCAAAACTGTGCACATGATTTAGGCTCCACTGCCTCCACCCTCCTCGCTAGCACCCTATTCCCCATCCCTCCTCCTTCCCATACCCCTCCCTCCCCTCCCTCCTCCTTCCCCTCTCTCCTCTTTCCCCTCTCTCCTCCTTCCCCTCCCTCCTCCTTCCCCTCTCTCCTCTTTCCCCTCTCTCCTCCTTCCCCTCCCTCCTCCTTCCCCTCCCTCCTCCTTCCCATCCCTCCTCCTTCCCCTCTCTCCTCCTTCCCCTCCCTCCTCCTTCCCATCTCTCCTCCTTCCCCTCCCTCCTCCTTCCCATCCCTCCTCCTTCCCATCTCTCCTCCTTCCCCTCCCTCCTCCTTCCCATCTCTCCCCCTTCCCCTCTCTCCTCCTTCCCCTCCCTCCTCCTTCCCATCCCTCCTCCTTCCCATCTCTCCTTCTTCCCCTCCCTCCTCCTTCCCATCTCTCCTCCTTCCCATCCCTCCTCCTTCCCATCCCTCCTCCTTCCCCTCTCTCCTCCTTCCCCTCCCTCCTCCTTCCCATCTCTCCTCCTTCCCCTCCCTCCTCCTTCCCATCCCTCCTCCTTCCCATCTCTCCTCCTTCCCCTCCCTCCTCCTTCCCATCTCTCCCCCTACCCCTCTCTCCTCCTTCCCCTCCCTCCTCCTTCACATCCCTCCTCCTTCCCATCTCTCCTTCTTCCCCTCCCTCCTCTTTCCCATCTCTCCCCCTTCCCCTCTCTCCTTCTTCCCCTCCCTCCTCCTTCCCATCTCTCCTCCTTCCCATCCCTCCTCCTTCCCATCCCTCCTCCTTCCCCTCTCTCCTCCTTCCCCTCCCTCTTCCTTCCCATCTCTCCTCCTTCCACTCCCTCCTCCTTCCCATCCCTCCTCCTTCTCATCTCTCCTCCTTCCCCTCCCTCCTCCTTCCCATCTCTCCCCCTTCCCCTCCCTCCTCTTTCCCATCTCTCCCCCTTCCCCTCTCTCCTTCTTCCCCTCCCTCCTCCTTCCCATCTCTCCTCCTTCACATCCCTCCTCCTTCCCATCTCTCCTTCTTCCCCTCCCTCCTCTTTCCCATCTCTCCCCCTTCCCCTCTCTCCTTCTTCCCCTCCCTCCTCCTTCCCATCTCTCCTCCTTCCCATCCCTCCTCCTTCCCATCCCTCCTCCTTCCCCTCTCTCCTCCTTCCCCTCCCTCTTCCTTCCCATCTCTCCTCCTTCCACTCCCTCCTCCTTCCCATCTCTCCTCCTTCCCCTCCCTCCTCCTTCCCATCTCTCCCCCTTCCCCTCTCTCCTCCTTCCCCTCCCTCCTCCTTCCCCTCCCTCCTCCTTCCCATCCCTCCTCCTTCCCATCTCTCCTTCTTCCCCTCCCTCCTCTTTTCCATCTCTCCTCCTTCCCCTCTCTCCTCCTTCCCATCCCTCCTCCTTCCCATCCCTCCTCCTTCCCATCCCTCCTCCTTCCCATCTCTCCTCCTTCCCCTCCCTCCTCTTTCCCATCTCTCCCCCTTCCCCTCTCTCCTCCTTCCCCTCCCTCCTCCTTCCCATCCCTCCTCCTTCCCATCTCTCCTTCTTCCACTCCCTCCTCCTTCCCATCTCTCCTCCTTCCCCTCTCTCCTCCTTCCCATCCCTCCTCCTTCCCATCCCTCCTCCTTCCCATATCTCCTCCTTCCCATCCCTCCTCCTTCCCATCCCCCCTCTTTCCCCTCTCTCTTCCTTCCCATCCCTCCTTTTTTCCCTCTCTCCTCCTTCCCCTCCCTCCTCCTCCCCATCTCTCTCCCTTCCCTTCTCTCTCTCCTCCTTCCCCTCTCTCTTCCTTCCTATCCCTCCTCCTTCCCCTCTCTCCTCTTTCCCATCTCTCCTCCTTCCTATCCCTCCTCCTTCCCCTCTCCCCTCCTTCCCCTCCCTCCTCCTTCCTATCCCTCCTCCTTCCCATCTCTCCTCCTTCCTATCCCTTCTCCTTCCCCTCTCTCCTCTTTCCCCTCTCCCCTCCTTCCCCTCTCTCCTCCTTCCCATCCCTCCTCCTTCCCATCTCTCCTCCTTCCTATCCCTTCTCCTTCCCCTCTCTCCTCCTTCCCCTCCCTCCTCCTTCCCCTCTCTCCTCCTTCCCATCTCTCCTCCTTCTCCTCTCTCCTCCTTCCCCTCTCTCCTCCTTCCTATCCCTCCTCCTTCCCCTCCCTCTTCCTTCCCATCTCTTCTCCTTCTCCTCTTTCCCTTCTCTCCTCCTCCTCCTCTCTCCTCCTTCCCTCCCTCCTCCTTCCCGTCTCTCCTCCTTCCCCTCTCTCCTCCTTCCCATCCCTCCTCCTTCCCTTCTCTTCTCCTTCCCCTCCCTCCTCCTTCCCCTCTCTCCTCCTTCCCCTCTCTCCTCCTCCTCCTCTCCTCTCCTTCCCTCCCTCCTCCTTCCCCTCCCTCCTCCTTCCCCTCTCTCCTCCTTCCCATCTCTCCTCCTTCTCCTCTCTTCTCCTTCTCCTCCCTCCTCCTTCTCCTCTCTCCTCCTTCCCCTCTCTCCTCCTTCCTATCCCTCCTCCTTCCCCTCCCTCTTCCTTCCCATCTCTCCTCTTATTCCTCACTCCTCTTTCCCCTCTCTCCTCCTCCTCCTCTCTCCTCCTTCCCTCCCTCCTCCTTCCCGTCTCTCCTCCTTCCCCTCCCTCCTCCTTCCCCTCTCTCCTCCTTCCCTCTCTCCTCGTTCCCCTCTCTCCTCGTTTCCCTCCCTCCTCCTTCCCCTCTCTCCTCCTTCCCATCTCTCCTCCTTCCCCTCCCTCCTCCTTCCCGTCTCTCCTCCTTCCCGTCTCTCCTCCTTCCCGTCTCTCCTCCTTCCCCTCTATCCTCCTTCTCCTCTCTCCTCTTTCAAATCTCTCCTCTTTCCCCTTTCCACTCCTCACCCCCTCTTACCATTCCGCAATATAAAGCTTTAATGTACTCTGTTTTGATTTATGGGGAATGCCACCAGAAAAAAATGAAAAGTCAATGAGCACCAACAGAGCAGACTAAGTGGACAATCCTAATTGCGTCCATTGTTGCTACCAGAGAAGTAAAAAATGAAGACCCAGTAGAGAAGCTCAATAATTCTGTCTGACTTTTATATTTTTCTCTCTATCATTGTCTTTTTTGTATGTGACCCAAAGTCAAAGATTAATTTGTATCAAACTATACAATTGTCCCTTATGACATTACAATTAACTTGTACTTCATTTTGTTTTGTATAAATCAAACATTTTTTAACGTTAAATGGATCTTGTTCTGTTATACTGACTTTAAAAAGATATATTTTTTCTAAACCCGTTTATTTCTTTCTGTATTTTGCTTTAATTGTTCCAATATATGTCTTGCACGTTTTTGTGAAATTAAAATACAATATTCATTTATAAGCTATTTTCATGCTTAAATATAATTTTAAAGGTTAGGGTTAATACGAGCACGGCAACAGAAGTTTGCGCAGAACACATTGATTTTCATCTTCCAATAAAAGGTGCTTCCTTGTGAACTTACTGCATATAATGATGGTTCTAATTTTGTGTTTTCATGCATGAAGGACATTGTGAACTAAATGATGACTATAGTACATCAAGAACCGGAGTTTCCTCAGGACACATTGACTTCCTATTTAAAATAATAATTCTGTGTATTATTACCGTATCCTGTGAGTAACAAAAGCCCTAACCTCAGTTTAGTTAAGACGTGTTGCACTAGGGGGTGTCACTCTTTGGAAAGGACAGACAGCTAGCAATCTTAAGCCGCACTTTCAATATGTTCCACCACAACCCGGTACCCCGTCCTCGGCAATCAAGCCGAATATCATGCCTGTACGTACAGCGCTTTGCCTGTCATCGCTCAAAATCAAGCTATGCGCAAAGCCCTGATTGATATTCCGTGTGAAAATGAGGTTAGGTATTGTCAGATTTTAAATTAATCATTTTGGCAACTTTCAAACACAAAAAGCTAGTACTAGTATCTGTTAAATACCTTCTGACAGGTTTTGTAGATATACATCTAAAATAAAGTGGGTTTTTTACATCTTAAGTGTCTGAAGTTACAATAACTTACATCATGTTTCTCTTCTGTTCTTTGCATTATATATTATTTAGTACCACTGTCCTATACAGATCGCCTTTTAATTTTTGACATAATTTTGGGCATTAGATTATTTGGCAAAGCTATCAGATACATCAATAATGCCTTATTGAATATATCATTTTTAAAAACCAATAGACTATATATTTTATGGTAATCATTAAGTTTCTAATCCTGATATTTTCCAGTACATACACATTGATGACTTTACTACTTTGATAGTGTTTGTTGTTTATTTAAAATAGCAGACGACCTTGTGACAAATTGGAGTCGCACCATATTTGGTCCACTTGATTATGATGATTCTGCAATTGACTAAATCAAGCTGGAAACGTGCAGTGCATTTTCAACATCCTATTTATGCACGTGAATTTATCGAATTCGGTCAGCTCGCCTGAAGATGCATGCGTCATGTTTTGCGTGCGAAAGTGTGCTTTTCTCTGTATATTTTCGCACCCCTTTTACACACCTTTGCTCTTGTTATGAACCCTTGTGTCCACCAAGGAACGCACGCGAGTAAACATCAAAGAGTGGAATTGATAGCATATAGTCAGGAGAGAGTTTTTCATCTTTTGAAGAGCCATTTTCCCAGGTCTCGGATGAATGCATGTTGTTATTTCACATTCTCAAGTACTCGTTCTGTTTCGCATCTTGACTCACGCACCGCGGATGTTTTGGTCCAAATAATGCAACGTCCTTCACCGCTCTGAATATAAAAACATCACAACAAATACAAACCTGCAATAAAATAAACACGCATTCTATCGCATTTCAATCCAATTTTAGCAAGATAATCAAAAGCATTATCACCAAAGAACATTTATACCAAAATGTTTGGTGTTCAGCGCAGTTTATTATATTCAATAGAAAATTATGTCCTTTTTACACTCTATATCCAAAGCAAACAAGTTTTTGGCAATATTCTGTATGCCCAGTGCATGGGTGGGTGTGGATTAACAATTACAAATATAAATAATTGCCATCTAGCATTAATTGTTGTTTAATATGTAACATATCTAAGCTTCACTCGTCTTCAGTTATAGATTATCACTATAAAATAGTATTACAACCACCATAATATAATGTTACCACCACTTTAACATATTGTTACAATCACTATAACATATTGTAACAACCACTATAACATATTGTAACAACCACTATAAAATATTGTAACAATCACTATAACATATTGTAACAACCACTATAAAATATTGTAACAACCACTATAAAATATTGTAACAACCACTATGAAATATTATAACAACCACTATAACATATTGTAACAACCACTATAAAATATTGTAACAACCACTATAACATATTGTAACAACCACTATAAAATATTGTAACAATCACTATAACATATTGTAACAACCACTATAAAATATTGTAACAACCACTATAAAATATTGTAACAACCACTATAAAATATTGTAACAACCACTATGAAATATTATAACAACCACTATAACATATTGTAACAACCACTATATTACAATATGTTTCCAGAGCCATCTAAACATGTATATAAACAGGACTATAATTTGTGTAATAGAAAGTGTGATATGATTAAAGGTGTAATAGTTTGTGAATGTATATTTAATATGCACAGTAAACTCACAAATATATGTTCTTATAGCAATAAAGTCACATATAACTCTCTCTCAACCCCTATGTCCTGCAATAAAGCCACAAATCCATATCACAAAACTAAAAATATGGTCCTTTGTAAACATCATACAAAAGAGGCAAATCTTGATATTCTTAAAATCAAAAACTGTTGTAAAATCTTAAAAATAAAGCAACTGCTCCTCTCTAATAGAATATCTTCTTCAAAAACGCCTCACATTGACATATCCGAACTTAAACCACATTTTCTGACACTAAAGGAATATGTATACTTTAAACACAATGCTAACAAAAATGTATGTAGTAATATTGAACTCTATTACACCAATAATATTGAACTCTGTAGTCTGACCCCTCAGAAACTACCACCAGATGGCTCTGGCGGGTATGAACTGCATATGACTACAAATAATGTGATCCATATAGAATATGGCCTGAAAAACCTCTCTGAAATGTTTCAGGTTATCTCATGCTATCCTCGTGGTAGCACACAACACGGCGATCCACGGAACTACCCGAGCTCGAGGGAACTCGGTACGGCCAATCGCTATCATTGCCTGACAGTCACGGAAACGCACGAACCCGACCAAGCACGTGCTCATCGCAACAACATAAACATATACACTCAGCCAACCAATCATAGAGCTGTATTCACCCGGCCGGCTGGCGCAACACGTGCTCAGACTACAGCCAACCAGTTAGTCCCTCACCTTGTAAGGAATGGCCTTACTGACAAGTTCCAGTCTGCCTACAAGGAATATCACAGCACTGAAACCGCTTTGTTAAAGGTGCAAAATGATATCTTGTATGCTTTAGACAATAAAAAGGCTGTCATCTTACTGTTACTGGACCTCTCTGCTGCCTTTGACACCATTGACCATCAAATCCTATTCGATAGACTGGAGGCCAGATGCAATGTCAAAGGTCATGCCCTCTCCTGGATTCGGTCATATCTTAGGAACAGGAAACAATGTGTGAAGGTTGGTACCCATAGGTCATGCCTGAAGTCCATAAAATATGGAGTACCACAGGGCTCAGTGCTGGGCCCCATATTGTTCACCATTTACATGACACCCCTCTCTGACATTCTGGCCAAGTATGGTCTGAGCTATCATATCTATGCAGATGATACTCAGATCTACATCCCTGTTGACCACTCTTCCCCCCATCAAGGGGACTTAAGCAGGCACAAACTGGAGGAATGTGTCTGTGAGGTCAGAAATTTCCTTATATCCAAAAAGATGAAGATAAATGATGGAAAGACAGAGATGCTCATATGTACTGACAGGTACAATACTGCAACCCACAGCAGTATCCCAGACACAATCAGAGTGGGTGGCTCTGATATTGCTCCTAGTGAGTCAGTGGTGGATCTTGGTATCACATTTGACTCCAACATGGACATGAAGGCTCAGATCAGAAAAATGTGCCAGAAGGGCTATTATCATATCAGAAACCTGGCAGCCATTAGACATTGTCTAGACGAGAAGACTGCTGTAACACTTACCCATGCTTTTGTTACATCTACTCTGGATTATGGAAATGGCCTGCTGGTTGGTCTTCCTAAAACTGACATTAAGAAGTTGCAATACCTCCAAAACTCCGCTGCACGTGTTGTAGGAAATTTGATCACATCTCAGGAAAACTACGGGAACTGCACTGGCTCCCTGTACATGCGAGAATAGATTTTAAAATCCTTCTCCTAACCTGGAAGGCCCTAAATGGTAAGGCTCTTGAAATAATATGTCTCTTTCATCAACGGGTTTTCATTAAAATAAAGCTGACGATTTAATAATTTACTCAAGGATTTTACTTCGTGTACATAGGCACAAAGGTATAAAACAATATATTGTTGGTATTATAGTCATTATGAAACCAAAATTAGAATTATATTATTTTATTGGACTACGTTGTGCAATTTAATCACTCATTTTACAGCCAATTACACAAGAACGATTACGAAAATATTTCATATTTAGGGGGTGGATTTGGGCATGCGCTGTCGTGGAAGGAGATCATTAAGATATGGGTTTGCGCCATATTTGATTGCTCAGTCTATTACATGTTCACTGTATTCATGGAGAGTGGGATGCCCTGGATAAGGACCGCCCAGGTGCCAATATTAAAATATTAATACTTTGTGTGACACGATATAATTTAATAAAGAATTTCCTGTAAATAAGAGAGAGAAGTTCTGATTTAGAGGTTTGTCATTAATTAAACAACTTGTTGATTTATAAATTAAGAAATGGATGTAATGTGTGCACATATTATATATTTATCTGCACACAAATATGGACGATAATATCGCAAGTGACACTATAAGGGTTGAAATGTACTAAGAATTGAGATTGGGATTTCTATGGACATATAAAGGGCTTTATGCCGAGGTAGAAACGGGTAAAGACAGACATGGATTTCAATCATTATGTGCTCGGTTGAAATTGGTCATTTGGAGTATTTTGGAATTTGAGCTCTGTGTTAATTATGCCTAAAAGGCAGTTAATTTAAAAGCTTGTTCCATAATTGACAATAGAATTACATGGGGGAATATACATTGACAATATATCTGATAGTGAAAAAGTGTACCTGTCGCCATTTTTAAGATAATGATACACCTAGTTCAAGGATTCACACTTTTTATGAACAAGTTTCTATGTGGCGATGACAGCTAGTTTGAGGGTTATCACAAGTGCTGTCAAATCATGAACAATGTGTTGAAATAAAGCTGTGTCCGGTTTCAGACATTGTGGAAGTTGAAAACATAAAGTGATCTTCGTTTTATGTCATAAATTCCAAGAAGCCGGTTTAGCATTTCACGTGATAAACGGTCGAGAGCAGACGACATTTCGGTTGAGGGCGCCAAAATGGTACACGGAGGTGCATCCAGCGGGGCACAAGTCAAAGGGTGTCCTCCCCACCATAATTACAAACCAATAATTATACGCTATTATCGCCCTAATATGTTCCCAGTTTCTCTAAATGGATACATATTAATGTTCTCCCCATTTCCCGTGGACAAAGTGTGTGAAACCATACACCTAACCACATGTCTTACAAAATGTTTTGCATTTGTTTCCCTCCCTTTCATGTGTCCTTCCAAGCAAATCTGGTCAGCGCTATTAACCACAGTGCTCAGTCGTGTGTCAAACTGCAATACTGATTGCTCAAAACTTTTGTAATTCCTGAGTTCATTCTAAAAAAGTGAAATGAGATAAATCAAGAGTTCAATGAGGACAAACTGAAAGATGAAGTGATAAATTTAAATTAACTTTTTAGGGGATGATGCATACCAGCTCTTGAGTCCTCAACTAATAACTGAAAACAATCTCTGGCCACTAATTAAAAAAAATATATATAAAAACTAAAGGCTATGAGGAAAGTATGTTGATGAGGATAATATTTTGTGTTTTAAATAATTGTGTGGTAGAATATGATAATGTTAAATAAAGTTAGAAAGTTATTTACACAGCGATTTTATCAAGGATCTGCTCATGATCATGAGTGCTTTTTAACACAATGCTATGCTACATTCTATTTTAAGATACTGTTACTTTTCCTTAAAGTCATTTTGAGGCAAATGTGTCCTTTATTCCAAAGAGCAATATTTTAAAAATAACATTCTAAAATATCAATATTTAATCATACATCCAAATATAAAAGTTTGAACGAAGAGCTCCGCTCATTATGCCCCACCAGATGTCACTTGTGTCATAGATCACAGGTGTCGCTAGTGGACAGCAAGGGAAACTGTGAACAAATATCAAACTCCACCAGAGGGCGACATGGTGAACCCATCGGTTTGCGCGTGCCTCAGTTGAGAATGTGAACAAATAAATTAGACATGCTCAAGGTTGGACTCGTAGCCAACTTACGCGAAGTTTAAAATCCATTATCAAATCTTGTAATCGCCAGCTTTGACGCCTCCATGCTATAATTTCTGAGCTCCAAAAATAAAACCCCAACATGAAGATTTCATCTCAGTTGGTCAAAAGTCAATATTCTTTATATAATTATATTTTTTCTATATTTGCTCCGTCCCCCCCAAAAAGTCGTTATTTTTTTTCTACGTTAGTAAAAAAAACCAACAACCCCCCCCCCCCCCCCGACAAAAAAATCGATCAATATGTTCAGATGTGCATATTGCCAAATAAAACCCCAACTGGGAATCTAAACCCCGACATTTCCCATAGAAGAGTAATTACCAACTGTTCCTCCTCCCACCCCTGTTAGCACTGTACAAACCTATATAGACAGGTACATCCTGCTTAAAATATTTATGTTTTCCTGTCTGCATTATTTCAGATCTGCATTATTTCAGATTAACACGATGTAAGATAACTAATCATATAAAAGGGTTAATTATGTGGCCTGTCATCAATATCCCAGATACAACACGACTGTTTAATCGTCATACCGTTATCTAACTATTCTGTCTATCAGTTTTGTCCCAGATGTAAAGAGATACTTATTCACACAGTCATTTGAAGGGAAAGACTTGTTTCTATTTTTAAATGTAGGTCATTTTACGTGTTTTTAACACAACTTATGATCAAAGGATCCAGCCATACACTGATAAGCTAAATACAAAGTCTTCCTCCGCCTTCACCAAATGGACGGACCATTTATATTTACAGGAGTGGAGGAAAGCGGGAAAAAATATCGTGAGACCGTTTTTGGGGAAATCAAATGTTGAAAACAGATTTAGGGAACAAAAAATATGCCCCTCTCATCTGTAGGGGAAAATGTTCGTCACAAAGAATTGGAAGACAAACCAATTAGTGTCAATAACAATAGTTCAATCTTAAGAAAGAATTTTCAAAGACTAAACTTTGTGATCAAATGTCATTGCCCTTCATATTACCCCTGCATAATTTGTTGTGCCCTTTCAGAGAAGAGTCTTCTGCTAAAATCCAAATCATCCATTGAACACTTTGTCACCCAATTTTGCATCATTGACCAGCGATCTTGTGAAAACATCTGTATTGTAAAGTTTGCTAATAATGCGGCATCTTCGGATTGGGACAAAATGGAGTGATTTCCCTTACAGATGCTTGTTTGTCTTTAGTCTTTATCTATTGCTCGAGGCCTAATACCCTTAATAACAATTAGAAGGACAACAGCAGTGGTCACATGAGTACGGGCATAGTACTAGGCACTTTCAGCATAACACAATAATCATGGTAGATGTATTTTGAGTGACAGCTTGTTGTATCAAAATTTTATGAGCACCACTCATTTGAACAACCCCAAACCTCCATAATTTTTTTTGTAAATCTTCTATGAAAGTTTAAACAATTTTTGTAATGATTTACAGTTGTATGAAACCTGTTTCAGCTGCTGTTTTAATGGGAATGGTTTCACAAATTACCTGCCCAAAGAAATATTTTTTTTTACGGCAACCGGGCAGAGAAAATACTTTGTTGTTAATTCATGAAAAATGTCTGATTTTGATGAAATTCATATATGTATTAAGTCAAATATAGTCAACTTGAATCTATCATTTTTATAGTTTTAGTTAAATCTATACATAAATCATACTTAAAATGGGCTATAACAAATGAATACAAATATTTTCTCATGCCATATAAACAACCGGAAAAATGGCCGAATAATAAAAGTTCGGTCCCGCACAGACCATGGAGGTCCCTTATGGGGGATGGGTGGCGGTTCATGTCATAATATTCCTCTTTCATTTTCCCAGCAAGTCCACTGTCGATGCTGGTAAACTGACAATATGGATGAAGAACTAACCTGTGGCATTTGTTTGGACTTTTATGACGACCCTAGAATCCTAACATGTGGTCACAACTTTTGTCATCATTGCTTAGTTGATTTACCACGTGCACACAATGGAGTTTTCGGTTCACAAATTCAATGTCCAACTTGCAGAAAAATAACGTGTCTCAGTGTATTCAAAGGATTGGAAAACCTAATCAAAAATACATCCCTGAAGAGCGTGCTGACTCTACACAAGGAATATAAATGTGTGGAGACAAAAAGCGACCTGCCTCTGAGAGATGCAGAAATTGCTTGCTCTGTATCTTGTTTGGAGGACGAGAAGAAGCTTTGGTTCTGTGACCATTGTCAGGAGGGTGTCTGTGTCCAATGCGCCTTGTCCAAACATGCCACTAAAGGACATGTCCTGCTTGAAATCACATCTTGCCTCAACAAGAAAAAGGTATTTTAAAATAATTTTATCAGATAATCATTGAATCTTAGTCTAGAAACACAGTTTGTAATAAAGTTTCTTAAATATACAGGAGGCTTTGTCATTAACTGTAGATATTTAGTAGCTTGTAGATATTCAATAATTTGATATAGTTCTATTGACTGACCAGATTAATATCTTGTACACATTTTGTAAATTTGCAGGCTAATTTGGAAGAAAAAATCGTTGCCCTGAAGAGTGATTTAGATCATCAACATAGACGCATAGACATATATACCAACTTAACTAAGGTAATTCAAAAGAATAATCATTGAGTATATAGTCTGTTATCAAAAAAATGTTTTTCACTATGATAATATTTTTCACTATGATACTTTTCAGGTTCACCATTAAGCCAAAAGGCTGAATATTGTACGATGACAATTTCAGATAAATTATATTATTTTCAAAAGCATTTAATCTATGAACTGTTTTATAATTAGGAAGTAAACTTGGTTTCATGGAAATGTTGATAATAAACTAGGAATAGTTTCCAGCATCTTGAACTCTTTGTTTCGCTTATTCCACCTGTTAATGTACAGGACAATAATGCAAGGAATTATTTTTCTATAAAATTAGGAACGCTGGGACTACTGCCTCACGGAGATAAATAAAAGCACAGATGAAATCGTGAATCAAATCAGAAAATATCAGAGGGAGTTGGTTTGTCAGATAGGGAAAAGGGCAGCAGAAGACTTTGCTGTGCTGGATGAAATTAAAAAGGATTTATATCACTTGAAAGAAAAGGTCAAGATCAAGGTCATGGATAAAGACCGGTATCTGAACAGTGATACCATGAAAACCAATCAAATTAAGGTATGTATTATTCAACCAGAACCTCAGATTAGATAAAACACATATCTGGCAGATTAATTTGCAAATATTCATGTTTATATTAAACAGGAAATCAAGGAATTTGAAGGCGAGATATCTCTGACACAACAGAAAGCTTTCGATTCTGCCGGTCTATCAAATTTGAAGTTATTGGAGATGGTGAGCTGGACTGGGTTAACCTTTGAAGGATTTGTTGAAAAAATTAAACTTGACCCTTCATCACAAACGCGTCTTGCATTACCATTCCGATTGTGGCGGCAGATGTACCTCCCATTACAAAGCCTATCAAAAAGAGCTTCTGAAGTAGGAGGTAATGCTATGCCCTTTTCAAAAGGAGCTTCTGGAGTAGGAGGTAATGCTATGCCCTTTTCAAAAGGAGCTTCTGAAGTAGGAGGTAATACTATGCCCTTTTTAAAAAGAGCTTCTGAAGTAGGAGGTAATGCTATGCCCTTTTCAAAAGGAGCTTCTGAAGTAGGAGGTAATGCTATGCCCTTTTCAAAAGGAGCTTCTGAAGTAGGAAGTACACTAGGAGGTAATGCTTTTAGTGTAGGAGGTGCTGCGGTTTCCTCTTCACAGGTAACTTCAGGTGCAGGATGGTATTTGTTAAGCTCTAACCGAGGAAACGAGGGAGGTACTGATGTCACTTCTACACCAAAGGCTTCTAATTTTGGAGGTTTTTCGTTTGGCTCTGTCCAAAGAGCTTCTAAAGTAGAGGGTACTGATGCCACCTCCACGCCTGGAGTTTCTACTGTTAGGGATATTTTATATAGAGGGATTGCTCCTAATGAAGGAGACGCCTTAAAAGCTACTGCCTCTTTACCAGGAGCCTCTAAAGTAGGAGCTACTGCTGTCACTTCTTCACAAGGAGCCTCTAAAGTAGGAGCTACTGCTGTCACTTCTTCACAAGGAGCCTCTAAAGTAGGAGCTACTGCTGCTGTCACTTCTTCACAAGGAGCCTCTAAAGTAGGAGCTACTGCTGTCACTTCTTCACAAGGAGCCTCTAAAGTAGGAGCTACTGCTGTCACTTCTTCACAAGGAGCTTCTAAAGTAGGAGCTACTGCTGTCACTTCTTCACAAGGAGCCTCTAAAGTAGGAGCTACTGCTGTCACTTCTTCACAAGGAGCCTCTAAAGTAGGAGCTACTGCTGTCACTTCTTCACAAGGAGCCTCTAAAGTAGGAGCTACTGCTGTCACCTCTTTGCAAGGAGCCTCTAAAGTAGGAGCTACTGCTGTCACTTCTTCACAAGGGGCCTCTAAGGTAGGAGCTACTGCTGTCACCTTTTTGCAAGGAGCTTCTTTAGTAAGTCCTCCTTTCAGTTCAAAAAAAGCTTCTGAAGGTACTGCTGTCAGCTTCACAAGAGGATCCTCGGAAGTAGAAAGTACTGATGTGATGGATACCACACCTGCTTCTAATTTGGCAGGTTTATCATTCAGCTCTAGTACTGCTGCTACCTCTACTCCTGGAGTTTTGGGTGCAGGGTTTTTGTTAAGCTCTGCACAAGGAACTTCTAAAGTAGAAAGTACTGCTGTCCAAGGGACTTCTGACGTAAAAAGTACTGCTGCCACCCCTACACCTGGAATGTTTGGAGCAGATATTTTGTTAAGGTCTGCACAAGGGACTTCTAACGTAGAAAGTACTGCTACCACCCCTACACCTGGAGTTCTGGGTGCAGGTTTTCTGTTAAGCTCTGCACAAGGAACTTTTAAAGAAGAAAGTTCTCCTGTCCAATGGACTTCTAACGTAGAAAGCACTGCTGCCACCCCTACACCTGGAATGTTTAGAGCAGGTTTTCGATAAAAATCTGCACAAGGAACCTCTGAAGTAGAAAGTACTGCTGTCACCTTTATTCGTGGAGCCTTTAATTTTGGAGATTTTTGAGCAAATATTGCCATCCAGAGTTATGTGGCTCACAATTCTACAACTTATATGTGCAAATTGCCCAGTTTGGTTGATCAAACTGGAGTTAAAGGTTGAACAAGCAGCTTATTTACCCCTGTTCAGAGAGTTCTATCATTAGAAGTACATGGGACACTCCTGGCTATATAAGCAGGTGTTCAGCACAGTTTCTTTGCTGCTCTCATTTTTTGGGGGGATATTCATATGTGAACCATCATTCAATAACACGTTCATTTTGAATAGTTCACTGCAACCTTCATCCATTGACTTGGAAATACCACATATAATATATAATTAGAACATTATAGTATGCGTAGTATACATAGTAGCAATATAACAGCAATAAATATATTGTCACTGTAATTTACGTACTTGTGCAGGAAATAGCAATTCATTTAGGATCATTACACACATACAAGAACTGGTTGTTTGACCTACATTTACGTGATATGTATCATCTTGATTCAGTATGATAACACGTTGGATATGTGATATTAAGAACACAGAAACATATATAAACATGGACGTGTCATGTGGGAGATTTCAGAACAAGAGACAACAAAGACTTTTGGTGTTGACAATTTTCATCTTATTAATGATTACTGTAGTATATATACATGGCGATGTTTTTAAGAGTTATCTATTCAGCCATGTCCAGAACAGCAAGAGAAACTGCAAGCTCAGAGAACACACAAATCTCACAATCAGAATATATGTGGACTTTGGTCATGGTATAGGCGATGACATGTTTACATATGCCTCTTTAATTGTCGTTGCAAAAAACCTTGGAAAAATTCCTCATATAGCAGTAAGTTCAATAGCATCCTTGCGTTCCCTTAAAACTCTCTTTGGAGAAAATCTATCCGCTTGCTTTGAACTCGACGATAAAAACTCCAATGTGTTAATTAATGGTACAATGCAAAAACAACGAGAGCAGTATTCTGAAGATATCATCAGGAGAGAACTAGTACATAGAACAGAACAAGTCAAACATATTAAATATTTCACATCACATTTCAAGCAGGAAATTAAAAAAGAGTTTACATTTACAAGACATGTTAAAAGCACCGCAGAGAATTTTTTAAAGGATTTAACCAGGAGAAGGACACAGCTGAAGTCAAAAAAGCATCTTCCTTTGACATATATTGGAGTTACAGTAATCAGGAAGCAAAACGCTGGTAATCGGGAGTCACCAAACAGAAGATTTTTCACAAAAGCAGCAAATTTTTTCAGAGAGATATATACAAATATTTTGTTTATTGCAACTTGCGATGACATGGAATGGTGCAGTTCAGCTCTAAATTTCAATGACTTTGAGATCCTCGATTCGGGATCATGGGAAACCAATTTGGTTGTGTTAAGCTTGTGTGATCACTCCATTATAAGTGAAGGCGTTTTCAGCTGGTGGTCTGCTTGGCTAATAGAGGGCACCACCATTTACTTTGAGGACAATAATGTAATCGACATTAGTGATTATGAATCATCAAATTGGTTACCAATGTCAAATTAAAGTTTGTATCAAAACTTTGCGTTTTGTTATTTTTAAGATGTATAGAATAGATGAATATATATGTGTATTTAATCTTGTCATTACCATCTAAATACCTAAACTATTAGAATAATAATACTAGTATTTAAAATAATTCGTCCAAAACTTTTGTAAACTTTTTTAAATAAGATATTTAAAAAAATCAATGAAATATGATAATGTTGAAATCGGAGACATTTAAAACAGAGATTAGAAACAAGCTGAAGTTCTGCATTATCGCTCAGGTGAAGCAATCTATTGGCGGTGCCATTGTTGCCACTTCCTGTTTCCCACATGTGGCCATTTGGCCAGCTTGTCAAGGGAAATTTCTCTGTTTTTTTTGTACAAATGGACCATGTTATCGTCTTTGGATTATCATGTTGACATTAGGTGGATGCAGTAGATTATAAAGGTACTGTTTTATAGCATTTTGATGGAGAACTGTGTTGTAATTTGTACAAAAAAACGATTGCACGAGACTATGTGAGAGTTGGATGGTGCACCGCACTGACACCTAGTGGCAGACCTGCTCTTTCCAATAGCTGTTTAAATATCCCTGGTTGAAATAGACAAGGCTGATCGTCTGTGAAATATTTACTAATGCATTATTTTTTATTATTATTAAGAACAATGTAATTTCAACATCATTACACTTATTGCAATAAAATCTATAAAAGTATAACCTTAATGGCTTGAATCAGTATAAAAATAATTATCTACAATTGTAAATAACTTGAAATAAGAGTGGATTAATTAATAATATATCGGCAGCAGGGTTCATACCTGCATTTGTGGTGAGGGTGGTTCAAGAATTATCCTTCTGATCAGTGCATAACTCTGATACAGATACATTTTATATAAAAACCTATTCATTCCACAAATTAAATATATGATTTATTATTATTATAATCATTATTTGAGAAAAGTCTTTGTAATGATGGTTCCCATGGATTATCCAGGGATGGGATTATCCAGGGATGGGATTATCCAGGGATGGGACTATCCAGGGATGGGATTATCCTATTGTTGGAGGGAATTTGACTTTTCCATCATCATCGATGGCAATCCTCACTCTGTCCTCCCTGTAGTCCATTGTGGCTGGCTGGTTCCACTTCAGTACCTGAATCTTCAAGTGAAGCAAAACTATTGTTGAAAATATCCTTTATTATCATCTGTCATATATGTTTTAATGATCTCACAATATTATCAGCATCAGGATAGAAATATTTTGAATGATTAGAATAGGGAGATACAGAAGATGTGTCGGAAGGGTATGATGTGTTGGACAGTGTTGGAAGGGTGTGTGTTGGAAGGGGAGGTGTGTTGGAAGGGTAAGATCTGTCAGAAGGGTAAGATGTGTCAGAAGGGTATGATGTGTTGGAAGGGTATGACGTGTTGGAAGGGTAAGATGTGTTGGAAGGGTAAGATGTGTTAGAAGGGTGAGATGTGTCGGAAGGGTATGATGTGTTGGAAGGGTAAGATGTGTCGGAAGGGTATGATGTGTTGGAAGGGTATGATGTGTCGGAATGGTATGATGTCTCAGAAGGGTAAGATGTGTTGGAAGGGTATGATGTGTTGGAAGGGTATGATGTGTCGGAAGGGTAAGATGTGTTGGATGGGTATTATGTGTCAGAAGGGTAAGATGTGTTGGAAGGGTAAGATGTGTAGGAAGGGTATGATGTGTTGGAAGGGTAAGATGTGTTGGAAGGGTATGATGTGTTGGAAGGGTAAGATGTGTTGGAAGGGTATGATGTGTCGGAAGGGTAAGATGTGTCGGAAGGATAAGATGTGTTGGAAGGGTGAGATGTATTGGAAGGGTATGATGTGTTGGAAGGGTGAGATGTGTTGGAAGGGTAAGATGTGTTGGAAGGGTAAGATGTGTTGGAAGGGTAAGATGTATGTTGATCACGGTGGACCTGGGTGCGGGTATAAGTACAACAATTTGATTGATATCTCAGTACGTAAAGAATACCATAAAAAAGTATTTGTTAGAATTAAAACAAAACAAGCTCATCTTCATAATTTATCAGTCACAGGAGAGCAATATTTTATTGATCAGATTAGGTTATCTTAATATCTAATCAATTGGTCATAAAATGTATTTATTAGTATTGTCATTTCAATGAGTATGATTTCAAGTATGAGGTCAAGTATGGAACATTTTTAATGAGGGCATTTATATAATAAATCATTTTTAAAGACAAAAATGAAAGGGTACACTCTAAGATTGATTAATTATCAATAATATATGACCAACTTTCTGTGTATACAACTATGATTATCAAATGTTTGTAATTCCTAAAACTCATTTTGCTTACATAATGTTATGCATTGTCATGAATAATTCTCATTTATCTATGAAAGTCTCATGGTAGCTGAGAGGGTCAAATATAATGTTTTTTTGAGAGCATGAACTCAGTTTTAAATGCTTTTTGCTTTTAAAATCTTTATCCAATGACTGGGGCATCCTCAATTATTCCATCGTCATTAACAAATATCCGAACTCTTTGTTCACAGTAATCCTCAGTCACTGGATCATTCATGTTGAACACCTCTACAATCTTGCAACAAAACAATTAAAAAAAATAATCAAAATAAATAAACCTAGCATTTAAAGGATCTGCTGATTGTAGACATAGGTAGTGATAAAACATAGGTTGTGCTTGTTCAAAAATGTAAGTTTTATATGAATGTGATTGAAGCATGAGGTCAATCAGTTAAATATGATAAATTTCGTTCAATTTTTAATTTCAAAGTTAATAAATCACCTAAATCCATTTCATGTTAATATTGTGATAATGTGAGGCTAACCAAAATATTTTGAGTGAATTTAAATTGAATTATGCTCAACAATTATAGACGTTTTCTGAATTACCTTCGAGAACGAGACATTTAAGAGTGACCACTGAAAATTACATCAAGCATATGGGAGGATAATTAAAAAATAATTACTTTACAAAAAATACTGTCACCTGTACCAAATAAATATACAAACTCACTTGAACGTCAGGTCTGTCCTGCTGAACACTCCTCCTGGCTTCCTCCTCACTCTAGAAAATATATACACATATCCAAGGTAAAACAAGTAAAGATTTTAAAATATACCAAGAACATGCAGGATTTGCAAATTAATATGATAGGATTTAATTCAACAGTTTGACAAAATCTCGCTGGAGACTGAGATTTTCCAATATGCTCTGTCACACACTATAATTCATTCCTTTCCAATCTTAAGGTAAAAACACCATCAAGTGGTAGAATAGCACCATCAAGTGGCAGAATAGCGCCATCAAGTGGTAGAATAGCGCCATCAAGTGGCAGAATAGCGTCATCAAGTGGCAGAATAGCACCATCAGGTGGCAGAATAGCACCATCGAGTGGCAGAATAGCGCCATCGAGTGGCACAATAGCGCCATCGAGTGGCAGAATAGCGCCATCAAGTGGCAGAATAGCACCATCAAGTGGCAGAATAGCGCCATCAAGTGGCAGAATAGCGCCATCAAGTGGCAGAATAGCACCATCAAGTGGCAGAATAGCGCCATCAAGTGGCAGAATAGCGCCATCAAGTGGCAGAATAGCGCCATCAAGTGGCAGAATAGCACCATCAAGTGGCAGAATTGCACCATCAAGTGGCAGAATAGCCTCAAGGTGGATGTCAAACCTATTGAGTTGAAAACTCAATCATTCAGCCCTGAAGGTAAAACAATCGCGAACACTAAGAGTTTTATATCTAACTATGATGATTCACCCAAACATGGCTTTAATCAAATTGTTTCAACGTGTGGTGTCGCCACTACATGTCACCCCACCCATTTAAAACTTTATTTATTGGTCATGTTTCATTCTAGAATATACTTCTTCATTCTTACATGTACATTAATATACAGGTATGTGTTTTGTTGCTAATATCTCAAGACAGAAATCGGAGAAAAGATTTAGATTTACTTCAAAATATCAATATTTACCTTTCCAACAAGTTCAGGCCACTGTGCTTTATTGCTCATTTTGGATTCTGATGAAAAACAAACAAAGAGATTAGTGGTCATACAAATAGATTAATGGTCATACAACTAGATTAATGGTCAAACAAATAGATTAATGGTCATACAAATAGATTAACGGTCATACAAATAGATGAATGGTCATACAAATAAATTAATGGTCAAACAAATAGATTAATGGTCATACAAATAGATTAATGGCCATACAACTAGATTAATGGTCATACAAATAGATTAATGGTCATACAACTAGATTAATGGTCAAACAAATAGATTAATGGTCATACAAATAGATTAATAGTCAGACAAATAGATTAATGGTCATACAAATAGATTAATGGTCAAACAAATAGATTAAAGGCCAAACAAATATATTAATGGCCAAACAAATAGATTAATGGTCATACAAATAGATTAATAGTCCTACAACTAGATTAATGGTCAAACAAATAGATTAATGGCCAAACAAATAGAGTTATGCGCGTTGGTTCAATTACCATTGTAGAGCTGGACTGTGATTCCACATTGTTCTAAGTGCTCGGATGTTGTATAATACATTGTGACCCAGGTCAGATGACTGGTTCATAATACATAGATCATATAGATACCAAAGCGTGATAGAAAACATTGAGTCAATAAAGCCATAATAAATATTAAGGCTAATGTTCTGACATTTACAAGGACACTCACCGTTTGTAGTAATAAGTAAGCTCACAACAAATACTGTCGCAAAGGAATAAATTAAGGCTCCAGAAAACATGGTGAATGTTTGTCATGCAAGTATATTCTATTCTTAAATGACCCAGAGAGCAACATTTATAGATTACTTTTATGACACATGGTGAAGTTTGATCAGACCTGCTGACTGATTACTCAATTTCCTACCATGATTGGTCCCCTTAAGTGTGATCCCCCATCAGGGCCTCAATGTGAACTGACCTACTTTGAAGCGTGGCCTTGGCCTTGCTCTGGGCCGACAAAAGCATACTTATCCATGCTCATTTCTCACATCTCATAATGTTATCTTTGACGACTGAATTAATATATCTGATGTATACTTACCAGTAATTGCTTGAAAATGATTGAATTAATGTGGGTACAGTATGCTGACTGGCTTCCGGGTGGAGTACAGAGGCGAATGGTCCACGCTTCTTTCACAGAGATATATGACTTTGCACACCGCTGTCCCACACACCACTCAGGACAAATATTTGCTGAACCCTCTGCACCTCTGCTATCGCAGCGTCTGAGTGTCATGCATGACATAATCAGTGATAAGAGGTCCAGATAATGTCACTGGACATGTGCACCGCAAATATGTGCAAACAATATGCTAATATGTTTTATGATTATCAAGATTCCCAGTTTGTGAACTGAATATGCGGGATTCGATCATTTCTCATTTATTTTTTTTCAACCATGTTAATTAATATTTGTTGTGCCAACTTTCACAGTGTATCTTGATTGATGAAAACCACTTCGAAGCTTCTTGATAAACATTTTGAAGTTATAAAATTATGCTATAACATTTTATTATTTCATTTCAATTCCTTTGAAGAATTAACTATACAGTATCAATGTTGCAGTTTATATGATTACTGGGGTATTGTGACAAGTTTAGATTTATGATTTTTATTTTGTTTAACACAAACTCATGTACAGCATGTACAGGTACAATACCCTTTATTTGACACAAGCCCATGATACATAAAAATAAAGTGTATAGTTGTCCTTTAAGTTAGTGGAATAATCCTATTTGCATGTTTTTGCCCCATGTTCCTCAATTCTCAAACCTTTTGATTTGAGGTTTTTATCCTCCCTTACTGTTTATTGACGACCCTGTTTTCTTATATCAACCCTGTATATTATATTTAGCGAGTGTCTTCCTCCATGAATTGTCTGTGTGTCTGATATTTGCTGATCATTTCTTGACCTATTATATTTGACCTATTATATAATTATTTTTATGTTGTATGAATGACATTCACAACAGACACACATTGTCAATTTGGCATTATCCATTTAACACCAGGGGGCTCTGGTGTCTTCAAAGTAGGTTGAACCACCAGGGGCGGACCTGAATTCATGCCATGTATTGATATTATTATTACTATTTATTGTTGCAGTTAGCTACTATTTCTATATATGTCCAAACCCTTCTGCATGTATATGGCCAATGGTGTTTTGCGCAAGACACGCATTATTACGCGAATTATGCATTGCAAAATCTAGAAGAATGTTAAGGTATTTGGATACTCTGGCATTTCATAGTTTAATTTTTCTAGTTTTTTGCATATTGAAACAGAAGACATATCCTGAGTCAAAAACAATTTTTATTTGTACATTTACCATGTGTATATTTTTTTACAGCTGTCACTAATAATGGGAAAAATCAATATTTTACAATAAATTTAGTGAATAACATAATTCAGTTAAAATGCATCCCATGTAACATTAAGGAAAAGAAATATAATTTTTATATTTAAGTTTACATTGTTTATCAATAACAAGCATGTTTTGCATGAAATTAGTACTTTTTCTATTTATAGATTGCTTGATAACACAACAGTGGCGCCATGTAGTGGCATAATCTTACTGCAATATTCCACATCTAATGCATTTATTTAATTTTGGCTAGTTTAATTTCTTAGTTACTTTGCTAAAAATGAAGGTAAATATGTATTCTATCATATAATGGAAAAACATATGGATGTCACCACATTATTTCCTTCTGATAAATTATTTATTTGAAATAGAATATGCGCAAATATGGGCGAAATTATAGAAAAGTGACATTTTTTTGTCCATTATTGAGGCTGAAAGATGTAATTACAACATATGTCATTTAAATGATATAATTTGAATCTGGGAAACTTCTTTAATGCCTTTATTCACATATTTTGACCATGCTTTTAGGTAAAATGATTGATGACAGCCCTTTTCATTAATTTTCATTTTAATGTCTCAGAATGAGCAAAGCTGATTTGATTTTTGGTGGGAAAGGTTTTACAAGTGGAAGTACATTTATTTAAGATTTCATTTACTAGACAACTCCAATTTGCCATTTTTTCCACCAGGTGGAGATGGTGCTACTGTGGCTCCACCTACAACCAGGGTATCCAAATACCTTAATACAACTGTAACAATACTCTAAATTCTAAAACAATTATAAGAGATAATATATTTGACATATATCAAGACAAATAAATGTGAATGTTTAAACGATTCAAACGAGGTTTCTTCAGCTCTGAATTTTGTAATTTATTCTTAATTTGGTATTTTAGGAGGCTTTATACACGTTATAGAAGACTGAAGAGGGCAAGAGGGATGTCCCCATGTGCAAGACAGTCCATTTACATGCATGTTATAAATTTTCATCTTTTTTTCCTGAAAGGACGTGCAAAAGAGGCAATGCCTGTAATCATGCAGATGACAGGACTTATTAAGAAAGGAGGGGTGGGGGTGGGTGGTGGATCCACAGGGCAAAACACATAAGTAGTCACAAAGAGACCCAAAAGACCAATAAATCAATGCATGGGCTGTAATAGGCAAACTCTAGGTATATTGCTCATCAAATATGATGGTTGAAATTCATGTTTGTTGTAAAAATTCATGACCTTCTTTTATCACATGTTGAAATCATTCTGCCACGTAACTGTGTGGAAAACTCTCAAAAATAATATAACACTCATTTTTAGAGAGAACATTTCATTCATGAGAATAAATAACTTGTCTGCTTTTCTCAGAGAAATAATTGAGAATCACGAAGCAAAAGTTCGTACTCTGATGAAGACAGTTTTCACACCATACTTTGAAAAATTACCCAATAAAAGATGGCCCAAATACAGAAGAAACCAAACATGACTTTATTTGGAACTGGCGCATTGCGTGTCATAGGAAATTACCGACCCAAATTGGACAAAGTGACAAAATTTATCATTTTGAAAATTTGTAATCATTTTAAAAAAATTAAATAATAAAACAATTTGTCATATAAAAGTCACAGAGAGCAACTACATATATCTATTATAAGATAACAAATATACCTGAAAGCATTATGGAAAGTAGTTCCGATTTTATCTGACAGGTGCCAACGCAAACAATGAATTCAAATCATTCATGAAATGATATTTTCAAGCACTTTTTCCTTGCAAAATAAAATGTTTATACTCCAAACTTTGCAATCAAATGTTATTACCCATCATATTTACCCTTTATAAATGTCTGTACCATTTGAAAGTAAGAGAAGTCTTCTACAATAATCCAAATCATCTGTTGGACACTTTGTCAACAAATATGTTTAGCTGACCAGTGAAAGAGCACAAGCAACTGTTTCGTAAAGTGTTACAAACAATGGATCACCTACAGATGGGAACATTGGAGTGATTAGGCTTACAAAGGCATGTTTGTGCATTAGGGTTTGTCTATTTCTACATGCCTAACACTCTTACATACCACAATAAAGGTCAAATGCTTGTACACATGTGACCACAAAGTGATCATACGAGTACAGAAAGTACTTGGTACTTTCAGCAAAACACGATAACTAACTACGGTGGGTGCAAACAAATATATATTTGGAAAGAGGGTGTTTAGGCTGAACGCATTGATTAAAAAAACTTTCTGCCACTAATTTATAAAAACAATTTATGTGTGATCAGTTAAGTGTTAGTTTGGAGGTAGTATGCTCACTTCATGCTCCTGGTAGCTCACCATGGGTGATTGTAAAAAGGACTGCTACCATGTAGAAACATGCTCTGGATAGCACCTGGTTTGGAGTTACCTGATAACTTTAATAATACTAGGTAAAGCAGCTCAAAATATTTTTTCTACACGCTCCATAAAGCTGTTGAGAGATCCACAGAAACAATGAAGTTGCGAACATTAAACACGCTCAATGTAGAAGATAACCGTCACATATCCAATTGCTACAATACACTGCTCTCTCCTTTCATGCTCCAAATGCCAAACCATCAGTACAAATGACAGACATATAAGCATATAACATTTTTACTGTGTGGTGCACATCCACAAATGATACATAACTAAATGTGGACCTCTGTAGGTTATTTTTAAAACATATTGCCGGTGACCTTGAAGTGACCTTTGGATGACTTTGAAAATGAAACCCCTAAATACGTTCAAAATTAACAATATTAGAGCAATTTTTTAATTTTGGACCAATCTGCAAGGGAAATTAGAAGACATTTTGATATGCTGAGCTATTTTGGAATAATGTCTATAATAACAACTTATTGTTGATTATATTTTAATACATAAAAAAAATAATGCTGAAAATAAAACAGAAACTGATAAAATGAAAGTCATAAAAGTCATGAAATTCATTAACAAGCTAAATTTGGTTAGAAATAGCCTGAATGTGGTTGGTGTACAAATAATGGTACATAAAATAATGATAATAAACTCTCAAAGTATGTGAAAATGTGCTAAAATTGCAAAAGAAAAAACATCAGATGACAAGAAATGTATTAAATGTAGGCACAAACTCATTGAAAAGCTGATTTCTTTCTGCAATTTTTCATATCTTCTATTTAATTTTTTCTTTAAAAAGAGAAATGTCCTAAAATTATTTCTTGAATACGTATATGAATTGTAGAATGTATTCTATTTTTGGCACCATTTATGCTGGGTGAAAGTGATATCATGTACCCACAAGAGGAAGTTTTGAACTACACATTTCATATTCAATGCCTCTTATTTCTAGTGATGCTATCCAAAAGTGTGACCGAGTATCATCTTATATTACATACACGATAATATGGGGCTGTGATATCAGTCAAAGGAGACATGCATATGGTGAAGTAGATTGCTCTTAAGTCTGAGGAGGACCTATGTGAACCCATCTAAACACACTGAGTCGACCTACCAGGTGGTTCCCCCCTCCCACTGTAGCCCAAGAGACACCACGTGGCTGGTTCCCCCTCCCACTGTAGCCCAGGAGACACCACATGGCTGGTTCCCCCTCCCACTGTAGCCCAGGTGACACCACACGTCTGGTTCCCCCTCCCACTGTAGTCCAGGTGACACCACATGGCTGGTTCCCCCTCCACTGTAGCCCAGGTGACACCACATGGCTGGTTCCCCCTCCCACTGTAGCCCAGGTGACACCACATGGCTGGTTCCCCCTCCCGTTGTAGCCCAGGAGACACCACATGGCTGGTTCCCCCCTCCCACTGTAGCACAGGTGACACCACATGGCTGGTTCCCCCTCCCACTGTAGCCCAGGTGACACCACATGGCTGGTTCCCCCCTCCCACTGTAGCACAGGTGACACCACATGGCTGGTTCCCCCTCCCACTGTAGCCCAGGTGACACCACATGGCTGGTTCCCCCTCCCACTGTAGCCCAGGTGACACCATATGAGCCACTTACAAACAACACAAAATACGACTTATTGGTATCATTCCCTTCCTCGATTAACATGCTCCCTTCAAGACCACAGCCTTAGATAATAAATTACAAATACGCTGATATGGGCATGATAACATAGACCACAGCCTAAGATAACAAGTCATAGCATGCCGATATGGGCATGATAACATAGACCACAGCCTAAGATAACAAGTCATAGCACGCTGATATGGGCATGATAACATAGACCAAAGCCTAAGATAACAAGTCATAGCACGCTGATATGGGCATGATAACATAGTCCACAGCCTAAGATAACAAGTCATAGCACGCTGATATGGGCATGATAACATAGACCACAGCCTATGATAACAAGTCATAGCACGCTGATATGGGCATGATAACATAGACCACAGCCTAAGATAACAAGTCATAGCACGCTGATACAGGCATGATAACATAGACCACAGCCTAAGATAACAAGTCATAGCACGCTGATACAGGCATGATAACATAGACCACAGCCTATGATAACAAGTCATTGCACGCTGATATGGGCATGATAACAAAGACCACAGCCAAAGATAACAAGTAATAGCACGCTGATATGGGCATGATAACAAAGACCACAGCCAAAGATAACAAGTAATAGCACGCAGATATGGGCATGATAACATAGACCACAGCCTAAGATAACAAGTAATAGCACGCTGATATGGGCATGATAACAAAGACCACAGCCAAAGATAACAAGTAATAGCACGCTGATATGGGCATGATAACAAAGACCACAGCCAAAGATAACAAGTAATAGCACGCTGATATGGGCATGATAACATAGACCACAGCCTAAGATAACAAGTAATAGCACGCTGATATGGGCATGATAACATAGACCACAGCCAAAGATAACAAGTAATAGCACGCTGATATGGGCATGATAACATAGACCACAGCCTAAGATAACAAGTAATTGCACGCTGATATGGGCATGATAACATAGACCACAGCCTAAGATAACAAGTCATTGCACGCTGATATGGGCATGATAACATAGACCACAGCCTAAGATAACAAGTAATAGCACGCTGATATGGGCATGAAAGCACAGACCACAGCCTAAGATAGCAAGAAACAGCACGCTGATTTGGGCATGATAGCATAGACCACAGCCTAAGATAACAAGTCATAGCACGCTGATATGGGCATGATAACATAGACCACAGCCTAAGATAACAAGTCATAGCACGCTGATATGGGCATTATAAATAGACCACAGCCTAAGATAGCAAGTCATAGCACGCTGATATGGGTATGAAAGCATAGACCACAGCCTAAGATAGCAAGAAACAGCACGCTAATATGGGCATGATAACACAGACCACAGCCTAAGATAACAAGTCATTGCACGCTGATATGGGCATGATAACACAGACCACAGCCTAGGATAACAAGTCATTGCACGCTAATATGGGCATGATAACATAGACCACAGCCTAAGATAACAAGTCATTGCACGCTGATATGGGCATGATAACATAGACCACAGCCTAAGATAACAAGTTATTGCACGCTGATATGGGCATGATAACATAGACCACAGCCTAAGATAACAAGTCATTGCACGCTAATATGGGCATGATAACATAGACCACAGCCTAAGATAACAAGTAATTGCACGCTAATATGGGCATGATAACACAGACCACAGCCTAAGATAACAAGTCATAGCACGCTGATACAGGCATGATAACATAAACCAAAGCCTAAGATAACAAGTCATAGCACGCTGATATGGGCATGATAACATAGACCACAGCCAAAGATAACAAGTCATAGCACGCTGATACGGGCATGATAACAAAGACCCAGCCAAAGATAACAAGTAATAGCACGCTGATATGGGCATGATAACATAGACCACAGCCAAAGATAACAAGTCATAGCACGCTGATATGGGCATGATAACATAGTCCACAGCCTAAGATAACATGTTTTGACCGTATATCTCTCTTTAAATTTGTGATTGCATTTATGAAGATATTGATTAAACAGATGCATCTGACCTTTACCAAGATGGATTATTTATGATTGCCATACACTACTTTATGGACAACAGATTAGGGTGTAACATTGTCGTGGATAAACATATATTGTGTATAAACATCCTAAAGTTCACATGAATTCCTTGTGAAGCACTGATTGGATATATGAATAAGAAAGGAAACTAAAATCCCATTTTGAAATAATTTCTATTAATAACAAGGTACACCTCAACATGAACATTTATTGTTCTTAAATTTTGCAGTATTTCTAACATAAAAAAAATATAATTTTAGGATATATAGTAACAAGTGTGTGAAAATATATGGTTATGCTCTATTGTGTTATCTTTTGGTGCCCCCTTGAGTAAAAGCCACATACATATGTCACATTATTGATATCATAATTATCTATATACTGATTCTATGGTGGTGTGTTATTCATAGAGACACCACATGGCTGGTTCCCCCTCCACTGTAGCCCAGGAGACACCACATGGCTGGTTCCCCCTCCACTGTAGCCCAGGTGACACCACATGGCTGGTTCCCCCTCCCACTGTAGCCCAGGAGACACCACATGGCTGGTTCCCCCTCCCACTCTGACCCAGGTGACACCACATGGCTGGTTCCCCCTCCCACTGTAGCCCAGGAGACACCACATGGCTGGTTCCTCCTCCCACTGTAGCCGAGATGACACCACATGGCTGGTTCCCCCTCCCGTTGTAGCCCAGGAGACACCACATGGCTGGTTCCCCCCTCCCACTGTAGCACAGGTGACACCACATGGCTGGTTCCCCCTCCCACTGTAGCCCAGGTGACACCACATGGCTGGTTCCCCCCTCCCACTGTAGCACAGGTGACACCACATGGCTGGTTCCCCCTCCCACTGTAGCCCAGGTGACACCACATGGCTGGTTCCCCCTCCCACTGTAGCCCAGGTGACACCATATGAGCCACTTACAAACAACACAAAATACGACTTATTGGTATCATTCCCTTCCTCGATTAACATGCTCCCTTCAAGACCACAGCCTTAGATAATAAATTACAAATACGCTGATATGGGCATGATAACATAGACCACAGCCTAAGATAACAAGTCATAGCATGCCGATATGGGCATGATAACATAGACCACAGCCTAAGATAACAAGTCATAGCACGCTGATATGGGCATGATAACATAGACCAAAGCCTAAGATAACAAGTCATAGCACGCTGATATGGGCATGATAACATAGTCCACAGCCTAAGATAACAAGTCATAGCACGCTGATATGGGCATGATAACATAGACCACAGCCTATGATAACAAGTCATAGCACGCTGATATGGGCATGATAACATAGACCACAGCCTAAGATAACAAGTCATAGCACGCTGATACAGGCATGATAACATAGACCACAGCCTAAGATAACAAGTCATAGCACGCTGATACAGGCATGATAACATAGACCACAGCCTATGATAACAAGTCATTGCACGCTGATATGGACATGATAACAAAGACCACAGCCAAAGATAACAAGTAATAGCACGCTGATATGGGCATGATAACAAAGACCACAGCCAAAGATAACAAGTAATAGCACGCAGATATGGGCATGATAACATAGACCACAGCCTAAGATAACAAGTAATAGCACGCTGATATGGGCATGATAACAAAGACCACAGCCAAAGATAACAAGTAATAGCACGCTGATATGGGCATGATAACAAAGACCACAGCCAAAGATAACAAGTAATAGCACGCTGATATGGGCATGATAACATAGACCACAGCCTAAGATAACAAGTAATAGCACGCTGATATGGGCATGATAACATAGACCACAGCCAAAGATAACAAGTAATAGCACGCTGATATGGGCATGATAACATAGACCACAGCCTAAGATAACAAGTAATTGCACGCTGATATGGGCATGATAACATAGACCACAGCCTAAGATAACAAGTCATTGCACGCTGATATGGGCATGATAACATAGACCACAGCCTAAGATAACAAGTAATAGCACGCTGATATGGGCATGAAAGCACAGACCACAGCCTAAGATAGCAAGAAACAGCACGCTGATTTGGGCATGATAGCATAGACCACAGCCTAAGATAACAAGTCATAGCACGCTGATATGGGCATGATAACATAGACCACAGCCTAAGATAACAAGTCATAGCACGCTGATATGGGCATTATAAATAGACCACAGCCTAAGATAGCAAGTCATAGCACGCTGATATGGGTATGAAAGCATAGACCACAGCCTAAGATAGCAAGAAACAGCACGCTAATATGGGCATGATAACACAGACCACAGCCTAAGATAACAAGTCATTGCACGCTGATATGGGCATGATAACACAGACCACAGCCTAAGATAACAAGTCATTGCACGCTAATATGGGCATGATAACATAGACCACAGCCTAAGATAACAAGTCATTGCACGCTGATATGGGCATGATAACATAGACCACAGCCTAAGATAACAAGTTATTGCACGCTGATATGGGCATGATAACATAGACCACAGCCTAAGATAACAAGTCATTGCACGCTAATATGGGCATGATAACATAGACCACAGCCTAAGATAACAAGTAATTGCACGCTAATATGGGCATGATAACACAGACCACAGCCTAAGATAACAAGTCATAGCACGCTGATACAGGCATGATAACATAAACCAAAGCCTAAGATAACAAGTCATAGCACGCTGATATGGGCATGATAACATAGACCACAGCCAAAGATAACAAGTCATAGCACGCTGATACGGGCATGATAACAAAGACCACAGCCAAAGATAACAAGTAATAGCACGCTGATATGGGCATGATAACATAGACCACAGCCAAAGATAACAAGTCATAGCACGCTGATATGGGCATGATAACATAGTCCACAGCCTAAGATAACATGTTTTGACCGTATATCTCTCTTTAAATTTGTGATTGCATTTATGAAGATATTGATTAAACAGATGCATCTGACCTTTACCAAGATGGATTATTTATGATTGCCATACACTACTTTATGGACAACAGATTAGGGTGTAACATTGTCGTGGATAAACATATATTGTGTATAAACATCCTAAAGTTCACATGAATTCCTTGTGAAGCACTGATTGGATATATGAATAAGAAAGGAAACTAAAATCCCATTTTGAAATAATTTCTATTAATAACAAGGTACACCTCAACATGAACATTTATTGTTCTTAAATTTTGCAGTATTTCTAACATAAAAAAAATATAATTTTAGGATATATAGTAACAAGTGTGTGAAAATATATGGTTATGCTCTATTGTGTTATCTTTTGGTGCCCCCTTGAGTAAAAGCCACATACATATGTCACATTATTGATATCATAATTATCTATATACTGATTCTATGGTGGTGTGTTATTCATAGAGACACCACATGGCTGGTTCCCCCTCCACTGTAGCCCAGGAGACACCACATGGCTGGTTCCCCCTCCACTGTAGCCCAGGTGACACCACATGGCTGGTTCCCCCTCCCACTGTAGCCCAGGAGACACCACATGGCTGGTTCCCCCTCCCACTCTGACCCAGGTGACACCACATGGCTGGTTCCCCCTCCCACTGTAGCCCAGGAGACACCACATGGCTGGTTCCTCCTCCCACTGTAGCCGAGATGACACCACATGGCTGGTTCCCCCTCCCGTTGTAGCCCAGGAGACACCACATGGCTGGTTCCCCCCTCCCACTGTAGCACAGGTGACACCACATGGCTGGTTCCCCCTCCCACTGTAGCCCAGGTGACACCACATGGCTGGTTCCCCCCTCCCACTGTAGCACAGGTGACACCACATGGCTGGTTCCCCCTCCCACTGTAGCCCAGGTGACACCACATGGCTGGTTCCCCCTCCCACTGTAGCCCAGGTGACACCATATGAGCCACTTACAAACAACACAAAATACGACTTATTGGTATCATTCCCTTCCTCGATTAACATGCTCCCTTCAAGACCACAGCCTTAGATAATAAATTACAAATACGCTGATATGGGCATGATAACATAGACCACAGCCTAAGATAACAAGTCATAGCATGCCGATATGGGCATGATAACATAGACCACAGCCTAAGATAACAAGTCATAGCACGCTGATATGGGCATGATAACATAGACCAAAGCCTAAGATAACAAGTCATAGCACGCTGATATGGGCATGATAACATAGTCCACAGCCTAAGATAACAAGTCATAGCACGCTGATATGGGCATGATAACATAGACCACAGCCTATGATAACAAGTCATAGCACGCTGATATGGGCATGATAACATAGACCACAGCCTAAGATAACAAGTCATAGCACGCTGATACAGGCATGATAACATAGACCACAGCCTAAGATAACAAGTCATAGCACGCTGATACAGGCATGATAACATAGACCACAGCCTATGATAACAAGTCATTGCACGCTGATATGGGCATGATAACAAAGACCACAGCCAAAGATAACAAGTAATAGCACGCTGATATGGGCATGATAACAAAGACCACAGCCAAAGATAACAAGTAATAGCACGCAGATATGGGCATGATAACATAGACCACAGCCTAAGATAACAAGTAATAGCACGCTGATATGGGCATGATAACAAAGACCACAGCCAAAGATAACAAGTAATAGCACGCTGATATGGGCATGATAACAAAGACCACAGCCAAAGATAACAAGTAATAGCACGCTGATATGGGCATGATAACATAGACCACAGCCTAAGATAACAAGTAATAGCACGCTGATATGGGCATGATAACATAGACCACAGCCAAAGATAACAAGTAATAGCACGCTGATATGGGCATGATAACATAGACCACAGCCTAAGATAACAAGTAATTGCACGCTGATATGGGCATGATAACATAGACCACAGCCTAAGATAACAAGTCATTGCACGCTGATATGGGCATGATAACATAGACCACAGCCTAAGATAACAAGTAATAGCACGCTGATATGGGCATGAAAGCACAGACCACAGCCTAAGATAGCAAGAAACAGCACGCTGATTTGGGCATGATAGCATAGACCACAGCCTAAGATAACAAGTCATAGCACGCTGATATGGGCATGATAACATAGACCACAGCCTAAGATAACAAGTCATAGCACGCTGATATGGGCATTATAAATAGACCACAGCCTAAGATAGCAAGTCATAGCACGCTGATATGGGTATGAAAGCATAGACCACAGCCTAAGATAGCAAGAAACAGCACGCTAATATGGGCATGATAACACAGACCACAGCCTAAGATAACAAGTCATTGCACGCTGATATGGGCATGATAACACAGACCACAGCCTAGGATAACAAGTCATTGCACGCTAATATGGGCATGATAACATAGACCACAGCCTAAGATAACAAGTCATTGCACGCTGATATGGGCATGATAACATAGACCACAGCCTAAGATAACAAGTTATTGCACGCTGATATGGGCATGATAACATAGACCACAGCCTAAGATAACAAGTCATTGCACGCTAATATGGGCATGATAACATAGACCACAGCCTAAGATAACAAGTAATTGCACGCTAATATGGGCATGATAACACAGACCACAGCCTAAGATAACAAGTCATAGCACGCTGATACAGGCATGATAACATAAACCAAAGCCTAAGATAACAAGTCATAGCACGCTGATATGGGCATGATAACATAGACCACAGCCAAAGATAACAAGTCATAGCACGCTGATACGGGCATGATAACAAAGACCACAGCCAAAGATAACAAGTAATAGCACGCTGATATGGGCATGATAACATAGACCACAGCCAAAGATAACAAGTCATAGCACGCTGATATGGGCATGATAACATAGTCCACAGCCTAAGATAACATGTTTTGACCGTATATCTCTCTTTAAATTTGTGATTGCATTTATGAAGATATTGATTAAACAGATGCATCTGACCTTTACCAAGATGGATTATTTATGATTGCCATACACTACTTTATGGACAACAGATTAGGGTGTAACATTGTCGTGGATAAACATATATTGTGTATAAACATCCTAAAGTTCACATGAATTCCTTGTGAAGCACTGATTGGATATATGAATAAGAAAGGAAACTAAAATCCCATTTTGAAATAATTTCTATTAATAACAAGGTACACCTCAACATGAACATTTATTGTTCTTAAATTTTGCAGTATTTCTAACATAAAAAAAATATAATTTTAGGATATATAGTAACAAGTGTGTGAAAATATATGGTTATGCTCTATTGTGTTATCTTTTGGTGCCCCCTTGAGTAAAAGCCACATACATATGTCACATTATTGATATCATAATTATCTATATACTGATTCTATGGTGGTGTGTTATTCATAATAAGTATACTCATAAAGAATAAAGTTTTCAACTATAAGGTATTTATCGTAAGTTACCATTTGCAAGTTGTTTGTATCATGGACGACATGCATGCGCACCCTCTGGTGGGATAGGGCATTTTTACGCCTCAGAGGTGCCGAATACTCCGGGGTTAATCATGGTTAATCCCCTCACGCCAACATACCTCCAACCCCGCCAGAGACACATCAGAGATGCCATGGCGCACAAACTGCAAAAAAGACTTGCAATCAAACCTTAACCAAGTTTTACCCTCATGGCATATATAACACATCACTAATACGCATAAAGCATGGCCTGAGGCTAGCCCCAGCCATCTCATATGCTAAGGGCCACATACATATGTAATATCATTCATATCATAATTATCTATATACTGATTCTAAAGTAGTGCGTTATTCATAGTAATTAATAATAATAATTGTGATTTTATTATACACAATTAAATGAAATAAATAATACATGTATTGTTTTATACTTAAGCACACATTTATATATACATACTATAGAATGGTTTTAGTTGAAGTATTCTCAATACAATGACACTAAGCTGTGCTTATTTCCAGTATGTAAATATATATAATGTCGCCAATCGAAATTGGCTTTATTTTGTAGCATATGAAAATAAATAATTTGTATCCAATTTACTTAAGTACCTCCTGAACTGAATTAAATAGAATCAAACACTATTTTATAAATACACACTAAATGCTAAGGTAGTTCTGTGCTTTGAGCTCAACAAAATCCTAAATTCTAGATCTGGCTCTCAACTAAAAACACACTTTGTTGAGTTTCAATAGTGCCATATATGGTTATGATGACAAACATAAAATAAGTTAAATCTGTATCTTTTAGAATCTGTAAACATCATAAGGTACTACAAAATGGCGGAATATGGTAATCTGATTATATCAAAAATCAAACCCCGTAAAATAAGTACTTGGGCTCATGGTCATCAATATCTCTTCAAGGGATAAGAGAAACCTCCTGAGCGAAAATTGTTTTGTGAACCCAGTGAGCTAAATATCAAAGCTCATGCGTGGTCAACTTGGACTTATAGCTATTTGGGGTAATCATTTTTGTTTGGAAACAAAATGACCTTGTTGGATGCCATTCATTTTCCTCGTTTTTTTCCATAAGACTATACTTCACAATGGAGGTGTAACATTAAAATAAGAGAATATTGCTGGGGATTATAAGACATTGCAGGACAGTGAATGCATTCGCACCTATTGTGTTGGAGGCAAAATAAAATTTGATAGCTGGTACAATGGTATAATTCATATCATGTCGCATATATATTTCATGATTTATTCATGTAGATAATATATATCCCTCGATAAATAATTCAGGCCCGTTTACGTGAATATGACTATATGCTTTTGCTCTGCATAAACTACTGGCTGACCATGTCAAAAGCAAGTCGGTCAGTCACGTTATTTCAACTAATTGTGCATGCTGACAATTTGTTGTTCTCTATGTTGAGTCCGACTCCCCTATAGCGATTTATTGATCAGCTTCAAACAAACAACATCTATTTCCCTGTCCCAAATCCAGGTTTTATAATGTATGCATGCATAATGCACTTTCTGTATTGAATAATATGTAGACGTCATTGGTCCATGGAATTACTGAGTTATTCCGATTTAGATGTAAAATAAATTTTTGCTGCATGGGAGAAAATCTCCAGAGACATAAATGCCGACTTCATGGGATATTAATTTTATTTCACGTTGGGGTCAACATGACTTATCACAATGATGAGGCTTCACAGATCATGCCTCGTTATATTCAAATGATTGAAATCATATCTATAATAATTGTAGACGATATGAAGCGTTGAATAGTTTTTTTACATGGCTCACAAAGGTACGTGCAATATTCAGGTTGTTTGTGATAAAATACATCATATATATAACTATTTAAGTGAGAGCCTATTGTAGATTAGTTCATAATTATGATTTTGACACTCTGTTTGACACCTAATGAACTCTAAACAGCTCAACAAGTATGTTTAGTATTTGAAACTGAATGTTCCTCAATAACAATAGTGTCAATCATGCAGCATCATTGTGTGATTTTGTTTTCACTGACTCTAATTGTGGGCTCAATGCTCTTCTTTGAGGACCAAATGATTGCTCACTTATTGGGAACGTATGTATTTAAACATAAGATAGATCAGCATCTCCATGTACAAATCCGAGAGGCTGGCTTAGACGGAGATATCGCACCAAAGTTCGTGTTTTATGTTTGGTGTGGGAAGAGGATGTTTGAATTCCAACACTACCTTAGTGTGGTAAGCGTCCTCACAGAGCTTGTTCCTGATAACTTGATATTCTTTTATGAACATTACCCTGTTCTGGACAAATGGTTCTACAATTCATGGTTCCAAGAGATTGTTGAAAAATATCCATTCTTTATTCCTGAAAAAATATTGCCAACTGACCACGGCTGTACTGAAAATCGTTCACCAAATGGAACTTTTATTCTCCGGAAATTATCACAATATGGTGGAATGTATATAAATGAGACCACAATTTTAACAAACTTTTCAAGGAGAATAAGACACTTACCAAAAGTCTGGGGCTTGGGGCCCACTGAAGTATACACTGCCTTTTTCCAATCCAAACAAATTCAAACTCTGGACAACAAATGGTTAAATGAAGGAAACATATCGCAAACAATCAGATGCGTGTCCATAGCAGAATACATAAAGAGCACAAAGCAAAACATGTGCATAAGCACAAATGGAACCTTCTTCCCAAAGGATATATGGCAGTTATCAAATATATTCGGCCACAGAGTTAGGAAAATGATCTATAAAAATGAAGAAATAATATACCCCTCCAAAATGTATAAAGACCTCATTCCAAACATTGCACATGTTATCTGGATAGGAGGAGGAGAAATGGACTTTATGTTCTATCTTTGTGTACTCAGCTTAATATATGTAGCAGAGGTTGACATGCTTTACTTACATGGAGATATGCCTCCTACAGGGCCTCTGTGGGAAAAACTACAAAAGAACAGTAAAATTCAACTTGTTTTTAGAACAAACATGAAACGTGTTTATGGAAATAGAGTTGATGATCTAAGCCATGTCAGTGATGTGTGGCGTGTTGATATCATGATAAAATATGGTGGCATTTATGTGGATGTCGACGCCATATTTGTAAAACCATTAGATCGTGAGATAAGGGCATACGATGCCATAGCTTCATTTGATTGGACCCATTGGCACGCGCCATTCCCAAATATCATTAACCTTGGAATTACTGCAGGTAAACGTAATGCCACCTTCTGGCATCTTACTCAGAAATCTATGAAATGGTTTATCGATAATGATTGGACATGGAATGGTTTGAGACAGCCTTACAAGATTAAAGAGAGACATCCACATTTGATACACATTGACCCACATTTGCAGGTCATGTGTCACAACTCAAAGTGTCACCCAACCTGGTGGCCAAATTATCAGAACGAGTCTGTCTCTCACCTGAACAGCCCAAGCATCAAGAATTGGAGTACTGATGCATATGCATTCCACTTTACAGGGGATTTTCCCAACGAGCTCCTCAACGAAACTAATTTGCTAAACTCCAACACTATGTTTGCAGAAATAGGTAAATTTGTATTAAATCAGGCAGGACTGCTGCCAAAACAAAACCATTAAAATATCCTCCTTGAATTACGTTGACAAAGAGGATTCTAGTATTCATGTATAAGGCTTTTTGTGCCAGTCAGAATTGTAGTCAGAGCACACACAAGGTGTTTCACAACTTGACTAAAACTATCACAAATGATATTGACGCTAACACAATTTACGTGAATGCTTTTGTGCCATGCTATATTCAACTTTTTAATCTAAGCAAAAATGTTATACTCATTGGAATTATATGCAAAATCAAACACTAGTTTAAACCATATTTATATCTACATCACGAAAACAAATGGGCAAAAGTTGTTTTGAACACTCTCAACAGGGTTTTATCATTTAATATAAATGTTGAAAAGAGTTACCATCATTTCTGCTAGACTAGTGAGAAGAGTATATGCGAGAAGATTTTTACATCTTGACAAAAAATAGATTCAAGTTATTGAGGCCTATATAAACGTTGGCATATCTCTAAATGAGCCGCTAAAAGTTTGTATTGGAAATATTTTGATAAAACTGTGGTCTTTTGTATATAAAATATTCAGTTGAAAGAAATGTGCATCTTAGAGCCTGACGCAACTGTGTTTACCTTGCTCGCAAAACCAAGACTTCTCCATTGACAGCTAAATCTTTTTACTCCAATTATTGACAAAACTGTGTTCTTTTGAAATGTGCATCTCGTAGCCTCATGCAACTGTGTTTACCTTGCTCGCAATACCAAGACTTCTCCATTGAAAGTTAAATCATTTTAGTCCAATTATTGACAAAACTGTGTTCTTTTGAAATATGCATCTCGTAGCCTCATGCAACTGTGTTTACCTTCTCCATTGAAAGTTAAATCTTTTTACTCCAATTATTGACACACAAGACTTGGTGTGGTAATATGTGTATTGCTTTTATCAAACATCACACAGAACAAACATCGCAAGAATTGGTAAGGAAATATGTGTATTGCTTTTATCAAACATCACACAGAACAAACATCGCAAGAATTGGTGTGGAAATATATGTACTGCTTTTATCAAACATCACACAGAACAAACATCGCAAGAATTGGTGTGGAAATATGTGTATTGCTTTTATCAAACATCACACAGAACAAACATCGCAAAAATTGGTGTGGAAATATATGTACTGCTTTTATCAAACATCACACAGAACAAACATCGCAAGAATTGGTGTGGTAATATGTGTATTGCTTTTATCAAACATCACACAGAACAAACATCGCAAGAATTGGTGTGGAAATATATGTACTGCTTTTATCAAACATCACACAGAACAAACATCGCAAGAATTGGTGTGGAAATATGTGTATTGCTTTTATCAAACATCACACAGAACAAACATCGCAAGAATTGGTGTGTAAATTTGTGTATTGCTTTTATCAAACATCACACAGAACAAACATCGCAAGAATTGGTGTGGAAATATGTGTATGGCTTTTATCAAACATCACACAGAACAAACATCGCAAGAATTGGTATGGAAATATGTGTATTGCTTTTATCAAACATCACACAGAACAAACATCGCAAGAATTGGTGTGGTAATATGTGTATTGCTTTTATCAAACATCACACAGAACAAACATCGCAAGACTTGGTGTGGTAATATGTGTATTGCTTTTATCAAACATCACACAGAACAAACATCGCAAAAATTGGTGTGGAAATATGTGTACTGCTTTTATCAAACATCACACAGAACAAACATCGCAAGAATTGGTGTGGAAATATGTGTATTGCTTTTATCAAACATCACACAGAACAAACATCGCAAGAATTGGTCTGGAAATATGTGTATAGCTTTTATCATACATCACACAGAACAAACATCGCAAGAATTGGTGTGGTAATATGTGTATTGCTTTTATCAAACATCACACAGAACAAACATCGCAAGAATTGGTGTGTAAATTTGTGTATTGCTTTTATCAAACATCACACAGAACAAACATCGCAAGAATTGGTGTGTAAATTTGTGTATTGCTTTTATCAAACATCACACAGAACAAACATCACAAGAATTGGTGTGTAAATTTGTGTATTGCTTTTATCATACATCACACAGAACAAACATCGCAAGACTTGGTGTGGTAATATGTGTATTGCTTTTATCAAACATCACACAGAACAAACATCGCAAGAATTGGTGTGGTAATATGTGTATTGCTTTCATCAAACATCACACAGAACAAACATCGCAAGAATTGGTGTGTAAATTTGTGTATTGCTTTTATCAAACATCACACAGAACAAACATCGCAAGAATTGGTGTGTAAATTTGTGTATTGCTTTTATCAAACATCACACAGAACAAACATCGCAAGAATTAGTATGGAAATATGTGTATTGCTTTTATCATACATCACACAGAACAAACATCGCAAGAATTGGTGTGTAAATTTGTGTATTGCTTTTATCAAACATCACACAGAACAAACATCGCAAGAATTGGTGTGGAAATATGTGTATGGCTTTTATCAAACATCACACAGAACAAACATCGCAAGAATTGGTATGGAAATATGTGTATTGCTTTTATCAAACATCACACAGAACAAACATCGCAAGAATTGGTGTGGTAATATGTGTATTGCTTTTATCAAACATCACACAGAACAAACATCGCAAGACTTGGTGTGGTAATATGTGTATTGCTTTTATCAAACATCACACAGAACAAACATCGCAAAAATTGGTGTGGAAATATGTGTACTGCTTTTATCAAACATCACACAGAACAAACATCGCAAGAATTGGTGTGGAAATATGTGTATTGCTTTTATCAAACATCACACAGAACAAACATCGCAAGAATTGGTCTGGAAATATGTGTATAGCTTTTATCATACATCACACAGAACAAACATCGCAAGAATTGGTGTGGTAATATGTGTATTGCTTTTATCAAACATCACACAGAACAAACATCGCAAGAATTGGTGTGTAAATTTGTGTATTGCTTTTATCAAACATCACACAGAACAAACATCGCAAGAATTGGTGTGTAAATTTGTGTATTGCTTTTATCAAACATCACACAGAACAAACATCACAAGAATTGGTGTGTAAATTTGTGTATTGCTTTTATCATACATCACACAGAACAAACATCGCAAGACTTGGTGTGGTAATATGTGTATTGCTTTTATCAAACATCACACAGAACAAACATCGCAAGAATTGGTGTGGTAATATGTGTATTGCTTTCATCAAACATCACACAGAATAAACATCGCAAGAATTGGTGTGTAAATTTGTGTATTGCTTTTATCAAACATCACACAGAACAAACATCGCAAGAATTGGTGTGTAAATTTGTGTATTGCTTTTATCAAACATCACACAGAACAAACATCGCAAGAATTAGTATGGAAATATGTGTATTGCTTTTATCATACATCACACAGAACAAACATCGCAAGAATTGGTGTGTAAATTTGTGTATTGCTTTTATCAAACATCACACAGAACAAACATCGCAAGAATTAGTATGGAAATTTGTGTATTGCTTTTATCATAAATCACACAGAACTGCTGGCAATAACAATTATGTATCAAGAGGCTTAGAGTATCATTCATTAATGATTCAACATGTTGGTCTTGTATGTGTCACAATAAGCCTATCCTTTCTAATGATGTTGTCAGAGTAAACCTACCATGAGAGTTACATGACATCCTACTGAATACAATGTTTAAATAAAATGTTATCTAATTACTTTGAAGTCGTTTGAATTCAATTTTACCTAATCTTCAAAGACTACAAACTATGGTGCTAGAATAATCACACAGCCCTATTGACATACAGGATATAGAGTTCTTGCTCCAGCTAACTGAAGTATGTGATCTTGCTCCAGCTAACTGAAGTACGTGATCTTGCTCCAGCTAACTGAAGTAGGGGATCCTGCTCTAGCTAACTGAAGTATGTGATCTTGCTCCAGCTAACTGAAGTACGTGATCTTGCTCCAGCTAATTGAAGTACGTGATCTTGCTCCAGCTAACTGAAGTAGGGGATCTTGCTCCAGCTAACTGAAGTACGTGATCTTGCTCCAGCTAACTGAAGTATGTGATCTTGCTCCAGCTAACTGAAGTACGTGATCTTGCTCCAGCTAACTGAAATAGGGGATCTTGCTCTAGCTAACTGAAGTATGTGATCTTGCTCCAGCTAACTGAAGTTTGTGATCTTGCTCCAGCTAACTGAAGTATGTGATCTTGCTCCAGCTAACTGAAGTACGTGATCTTGCTCCAGCTAACTGAAGTATGTGATCTTGCTCCAGCTAACTGAAGTATGTGATCTTGCTCCAGCTAACTGAAGTATGTGATCTTGCTCCAGCTAACTGAAGTACGTGATCTTGCTCCAGCTAACTGAAGTATGTGATCTTGCTCCAGCTAACTGAAGTAGGGGATCTTGCTCCAGCTAACTGAAGTAGGGGATCTTGCTCTAGCTAACTGAAGTTTGTGATCTTGCTCCAGCTAACTGAAGTTTGTGATCTTGCTCCAGCTAACTGAAGAACGTGATCTTGCTCCAGCTAACTGAAGTACGTGATCTTGCTCCAGCTAACTGAAGTACGTGATCTTGCTTCAGCTAACTGAAGTACGTGATCTTGCTCCAGCTAACTGAAGTACGTGATCTTGCTCCAGCTAACTGAAGTATGTGATCTTGCTCCAGCTAACTGAAGTAGGGGATCTTGCTCTAGCGCACTGAAGTACGTGATCTTGCTCCAGCTAACTGAAGTACGTGATCTTGCTCCAGCTAACTGAAGTACGTGATCTTGCTCCAGCTAACTGAAGTATGTGATCTTGCTCCAGCTAATTGAAGTATGTGATCTTGCTCCAGCTAACTGAAGTAGGGGGTCTTGCTTCAGCTAACTGAAGTACGTGATCTTGCTCCAGCTAACTGAAGTATGTGATCTTGCTCCAGCTAACTGAAGTATGTGATCTTGCTTCAGCTAACTGAAGTACGTGATCTTGCTCCAGCTAACTGAAGTATGTGATCTTGCTCCAGCAAACTGAAGTACGTGATCTTGCTTCAGCTAACTGAAGTATGTGATCTTGCTTCAGCTAACTGAAGTATGTGATCTTGCTCCAGCTAACTGAAGTACGTGATCTTGCTTCAGCTAACTGAAGTACGTGATCTTGCTCCAGCTAACTGAAGTTTGTGATCTTGCTCCAGCTAACTGAAGTATGTGATCTTGCTCCAGCTAACTGAAGTAGGGGATCTTGCTCCAGCTAACAAAAGTATGTGATCTTGCTCCAGCTAACTGAAGTACGTGATCTTGCTCCAGCTAACTGAAGTACGTGATCTTGCTCCATCTAACTGAAGTACGTGATCTTGCTCCAGCTAACTGAAGTATGTGATCTTGCTCCAGTTAACTGAAGTATGTGATCTTGCTCCAGCTAACTGAAGTATGTGATCTTGCTCCAGCTAACTGAAGTACGTGATCTTGCTCCAGCTAACTGAAGTACGTGATCTTGCTCCATCTAACTGAAGTACGTGATCTTGCTCCAGCTAACTAAAGTACGTGATCTTGCTCCATCTAACTGAAGTACGTGATCTTGCTCCAGCTAACTGAAGTATGTGATCTTGCTCCAGCTAACTGAAGTACGTGATCTTGCTCCATCTAACTGAAGTACGTGATCTTGCTCCATCTAACTGAAGTACGTGATCTTGCATCAGCTAACTGAAGTACGTGATCTTGCTCCAGCTAACTGAAGTAAGGGATCTCGCTCCAGCTAGCTGAAGTATGTGATCTTGCTCCAGCTAACTGAAGTATGTGATCTTGCTCCAGCTAACTGAAGTATGTGATCTTGCTCCAGCTAACTGAAGTACGTGATCTTGCTTCAGCTAACTGAAGTATGTGATCTTGCTCCAGCTAACTGAAGTATGTGATCTTGCTCCAGCTAACTGAAGTACGTGATCTTGCATCAACTAACTGAAGTACGTGATCTTGCTCCAGCTAACTGAAGTAAGGGATCTCACTCCAGCTAACTGAAGTATGTGATCTTGCTCCAGCTAACTGAAGTATGTGATCTTGCTCCAGCAAACTGAAGTACGTGATCTTGCTCCAGCTAACTGAAGTACGTGATCTTGCTCCATCTAACTGAAGTACGTGATCTTGCTCCAGCTAGCTGAAGTATGTGATCTTGCTCCAGCTAACTGAAGTATGTGATCTTGCTCCAGCTAACTGAAGTATGTGATCTTGCTCCAGCTAACTGAAGTACGTGATCTTGCTCCAGCTAACTGAAGTAGGGGATCTTGCTCCAGCTAACTGAAGTACGTGATCTTGCTCCAGCTAACTGAAGTAGGGGATCTTGCTCCAGCTAACTGAAGTATGTGATCTTGCTCCAGCTAACTGAAGTAGGGGATCTTGCTCTAGCTAACTGAAGTACGTGATCTTGCATCAGCTAGCTGAATTATGTGATCTTGCTCCAGCTAACTGAAGTATGTGATCTTGCTCCAGCTAACTGAAGTACGTGATCTTGCTCCAGCTAACTGAAGTAGGGGATCTTGCTCCAGCTAACTGAAGTATGTGATTTTGCTCCAGCTAACTAAAGTACGTGATCTTGCTCCAGCTAACTGAAGTATGTGATCTTGCTCCATCTAACTGAAGTACGTGATCTTTCTCCAGCTAACTGAAGTAGGGGATCTTGTTCCAGCTAACTGAAGTAGGGGATCTTGCTCCAGCTAACTGAAGTACATGATCTTGCTCCAGCTAACTGAAGTACATGATCTTGCTCCAGCTAACTGAAGTACGTGATCTTGCTCCAGCTAACTGAAGTACGTGATCTTGCTCATGCTAACTGAAGTATGTGATCTTGCTCCAGCTAACTGAAGTACGTGATCTTGCATCAGCTAGCTGAAGTATGTGATCTTGCTCCAGCTAACTGAAGTATGTGATCTTGCTCCAGCTAACTGAAGTACGTGATCTTGCATCAGCTAGCTGAAGTATGTGATCTTGCTCCAGTTAACTGAAGTATGTGATCTTGCTCCAGCTAACTGAAGTATGTGATCTTGCTCCAGCTAACTGAAGTACGTGATCTTGATCCAGCTAACTGAAGTACGTGATCTTGCTCCATCTAACTGAAGTACGTGATCTTGCTCCAGCTAACTAAAGTATGTGATCTTGCTCCATCTAACTGAAGTACGTGATCTTGCTCCAGCTAACTGAAGTATGTGATCTTGCTCCAGCTAACTGAAGTACGTGATCTTGCTCCATCTAACTGAAGTACGTGATCTTGCTCCATCTAACTGAAGTACGTGATCTTGCATCAGCTAACTGAAGTACGTGATCTTGCTCCAGCTAACTGAAGTAAGGGATCTCGCTCCAGCTAGCTGAAGTATGTGATCTTGCTCCAGCTAACTGAAGTATGTGATCTTGCTCCAGCTAACTGAAGTATGTGATCTTGCTCCAGCTAACTGAAGTACGTGATCTTGCTTCAGCTAACTGAAGTATGTGATCTTGCTCCAGCTAACTGAAGTACGTGATCTTGCTCCAGCTAACTGAAGTACGTGATCTTGCATCAACTAACTGAAGTACGTGATCTTGCTCCAGCTAACTGAAGTAAGGGATCTCACTCCAGCTAACTGAAGTATGTGATCTTGCTCCAGCTAACTGAAGTATGTGATCTTGCTCCAGCTAACTGAAGTACGTGATCTTGCTCCATCTAACTGAAGTACGTGATCTTGCTCCAGCTAGCTGAAGTATGTGATCTTGCTCCAGCTAACTGAAGTATGTGATCTTGCTCCAGCTAACTGAAGTATGTGATCTTGCTCCAGCTAACTGAAGTATGTGATCTTGCTCCAGCTAACTGAAGTACGTGATCTTGCTCCAGCTAACTGAAGTAGGGGATCTTGCTCCAGCTAACTGAAGTACGTGATCTTGCTCCAGCTAACTGAAGTAGGGGATCTTGCTCCAGCTAACTGAAGTATGTGATCTTGCTCCAGCTAACTGAAGTAGGGGATCTTGCTCTAGCTAACTGAAGTACGTGATCTTGCATCAGCTAGCTGAAGTATGTGATCTTGCTCCAGCTAACTGAAGTATGTGATCTTGCTCCAGCTAACTGAAGTACGTGATCTTGCTCCAGCTAACTGAAGTAGGGGATCTTGCTCCAGCTAACTGAAGTATGTGATTTTGCTCCAGCTAACTGAAGTACGTGATCTTGCTCCAGCTAACTGAAGTATGTGATCTTGCTCCATCTAACTGAAGTACGTGATCTTTCTCCAGCTAACTGAAGTAGGGGATCTTGTTCCAGCTAACTGAAGTATGTGATCTTGCTCCAGCTAACTGAAGTACATGATCTTGCTCCAGCTAACTGAAGTACGTGATCTTGCTCCAGCTAACTGAAGTACGTGATCTTGCTCCAGCTAACTGAAGTACGTGATCTTGCTCATGCTAACTGAAGTATGTGATCTTGCTCCAGCTAACTGAAGTACGTGATCTTGCATCAGCTAGCTGAAGTATGTGATCTTGCTCCAGCTAACTGAAGTATGTGATCTTGCTCCAGCTAATGCCTCAGTCACATTTGCACCGGGCGCCGGCCGGGCAGTAACAATCGGCCGACTTCACAGTCTGCCGGGCGCCGGGGAGTTTATCAGCAACAATCTCAGATATGCCGTAGCTGTGGTCACATTATTAAAGGGCACCGCACGGCACCTGCAAGACTGAATAGCACAGACGTCTGTAGGATATCTTAAAGACGTCTGAATCATTGACAGACGTCTGAAAGACATCCTAAAGACGTCTGTCTCATTTGACAGACGTCTGAAAGACATCTTAAAGACGTCTATGATATATCGCAGGGAGCCCGTGCGATCATCTGACGATGGTCTATGAATACATTAAATAAATATAATCCTATTTTCACCGCACGATGCCACCGGCAGCCCTAAGATAATCTGCCGATGTCCCTGCGGGACACTGCCTGGACCCTGCCGTGCACTTTAAGATGATATTTGCTGATAAGACATTGGGGAAACGCCGGCAACTTTTATGTTCAAGATAAAAGTTCCCGATGACCCGCCCGACGTCTTAAAGATGCCCAATTGTGACCGATGATCTCCCGGTGCCCGCACGGCAATCTGAAATGCCTGCCGATTTTGTAAAAAATACCCATCGGCCGGGCATCTTTACTGAAATCGGCGCAAATGTGACTGAGGTATAACTGAAGTACGTGATCTTGCTTCAGATAACTGACGTCACTATGTTTATCTTGCTCGCAATGTCAGCACAGTTTTAGAGCAAGAAAGGCCACCCTTTCTACTCCAGTTATTGACAAAGGTACGGTCTTCTGTATTCAGATATGTGCATCTCAGAGTCTCAATCAACTGTGTTTACCTTGCTCGCAACGTCAAAATGATTTCATTGTGAGTTAAATCACATTTCTACTCTAATTATTGACAAAACTGTGGTCTTTTGTATATAAAATATTCAGTTGAAAGAAATGTGCATCTGAGAGCCTCACGCAACTGTGTTTACCTTACTGGCAATGCCAAGACTGAACTGAAATAACGTTGAAAGTGATGTAAAACCCAAACAAACAAAATCCACCAATGAGTAATGTTATGTGGATTTATCATTTTTATAGATGTGGAAAATACTGTCATCTCAGAGTTGTTGAGTGTAACATTTTACAATAAATCATATTAAAATCATACTAGTTGCTTTCTTACTTCTTTGACACATTAAAACCTCATATTTCATTTCATTTACATGAAATATAATCATTTGAATATAACACCAATTAAGGCTAAACGGTAGAACTTTTCATAAACATGGAGAACACAAAGATGCTCCTAAACACACACTATTGTGCTAAAAGATAGATCACGATCTCGCCTTTTTAATTACTCAGAGCCAAGCACTCATCAAGTATACCATTGTTATTGTTAACTTGGCATTAATGTCCTTTTCAGCACATATATCTGCGGTATGTATGACTGCCGCCTGCCACTAGCCCTTTACTATAATAATAATAATAATAATAATAATAAAATTTGTATAGCGCTGATACCAGGCAAGTCTGTTCATAGCGCTGAGTTCAGGACATGCATCCTGAAGAGATGAGTTTTCAGCCTACTCTTAAACGAGGAGACTGAAGTGCTTGTCCTACTATTAGTAGGCAAGGAATTCCATAGTCGTGGACCTACAGATGAGAAGGCCCTGTCACCTACTGTCCTTAGCCTGGTATTAGGTACCTGTAGGTGGGTGCCATCATTGGATCTTAGACAGCGTTCACCTTCTTTAATCAGGAGTAGATCCCGCAAGTAAGGCGGAGCCTTACCATTAAGGGCTTTCCAGGTTAATAGAAGAATTTTAAAATCAATTCTCGCATGAACGGGAAGCCAATGCAGTTCCCTTAATTTTCCTGAAATGTGATCAAATTTCCTGATTTTTCCAACTACCCGTGCTGCAGAGTTTTGGAGGTATTGCAGTTTCCTGATGTCAGTTTTAGGAAGACCCGCCAGAAGACCATTACCATAGTCAAGGGTGGATGTAACAAAAGCATGGGTAAGTGTTACCGCGGTCTTCTCGTCTAGACAATGTCTGATGGCCGCCAGGTTCCTGATGTGATAATAGCCTTTCTGACACATTTTCCTGATCTGGGCCTTCATGTCCATGTTGGAGTCAAATGTGATACCAAGGTCAACAACTGACTGACTAGGAGCAATATCAGAGTCACCCACTCTGACTGTGGTTGGGATACTGCTATGGGTGGTAGTACTGTACCTGTCAGTACATATGAGCATCTCAGTTTTTCCATCATTTATCTTCATCTTGTTTGAAATGAGGAAGTTTCTGACTTCACTGACACACTCCTCCAGTTTGTGTCTGCTCATATCCACATGATGGGGAGAAGCGTGGTCAACAGGGATGTAGATCTGAGTATCATCTGCATAAATGTGATAGCTCAGACCATATTTTGCAAGTATATCAGATAGGGGTGTCATGTAAATGGTGAACAGTATAGGACCCAGGACTGAGCCTTGGGGTACCCCATATTTTAAGGATTTGAGACTGGATCTATGGGTCCCCACCTTCACACATTGCTTTCTGTCCATTAGGTATGACCGAATCCAGGAGAGTGCATGAGCTTTGACGTTGCATCTATCCCTCAGCCTGTCCAAAAGGATTTGATGGTCAATAGTGTCAAAGGCAGCGGAAAGGTCAAGCAACAACAAGATAACTGCCTTTCTATTGTCTAGGCAACCCAAGATATCATTTTGCACTTTTAACAAAGCAGTTTCAGTGCTGTGATATTCTTTGTAGGCTGATTGAAACTTGTCAGTAAGACCATTCCTTACAAGATGGGGGACTAGTTGGTCTGCAACCGCCCTCTCGGTTAGTTTAGAGACAAATGTTAGGTTGGAAACAGGCCTATAGTTTTTTTCAACCAGTTCTAGACCGAGTTTCTTCAGCAGGGGTGTTATGATGGCTATTTTCATATTTTCCGATACTGCTGATTCCATCAGTGATTTATTTATGATGGAAGTAATTATTGGTAGGAGGTCATCTAAGAGGTCAAGTAAGAGCCAGGTTGGAATTGGATCCAGGTCACATGACTTCTTTGCAGACCTTTTGACCAATTTCCGTACGTCGTCAATGGTTAAGGGTGTGAACCTTTCCAGACATGTAGTACTATTGTTCGCAGTGTCACCTGGTGGCGAAGTTTGGCAGGGTGGAGCATTATCAATGTTCAGGCGGATTCTCTCTATTTTTTCAAGAAAGAATGTGTTGAACTTCTCAGCTTGAGTAGTCTCACAGTCAGATTGGGGCATAGGTGTGTCCTTTTTCTTGTGCATGACTGTGTCAATGACTCTAAAAAGCTTTTTAGGGTCATGTTTGTTTTCCTCAACCAGGTTGGAAAAATATGATGATTGAGCAGATTTAAGCATTGAGTTGTATTGGTTCCTTTGAGAGTTATACAGCTCCTTGTCAATTTGAGAGCCAGTCTTGCTCATTTTTCTCTCAAGCCTCCTCTTGAGAGATCTTTCCAGCTTTAATTGGTCACTCATCCAAGGTACAGGTTTGCGTTGGGTGACCATGGCAACTTTGATAGGTGCATGTTTGTCCATGAGTGATGTGAGTTCCCTATCATAATAATTTACCATGTCCTCCAATGATAAATGTTCCCAAGTTGTGTCTCTGTCAGTTAGGGATTTGATGTCCCTTCTTAGGGATTCAAGATCTAATCCCTTGAAATTCCTAAATTTGATAGATTTTTTTGGGGGTTTAGAGGGTATAATATCAAGGTAAATCTTAATCATTTTATGATCAGATAGGTACTCATCTACCAGGTGACTCTTCATGAGTTTATTACCCCTAAAGGTCATGATTAGATCAAGGGTGTTCCCTAACCTATGGGTTGGTTCCTGAACCCATTGTGTTAGATCAAAGGTAGATAGGATGTCATTAAACTTAATGACATCAGGCTTTAAGGGCAGGTTGACATGGAAGTTGTAGTCACCAAGGAAAATGACCTCATGACTAAAGGAACCATAATGTGCAACCAACTGGGTGAACTCATCATAGAACTCAGAGTAGGTATATCTATTCCGATCAGATGGTTCAGGTCTGTATATCACCACAAATGTTATCTTTTTTCCCTTCAATGTGATGGATGACTCCATGAGCTCCATGGTGGTGACTACTGGTTGGTTGGCCCTATTGGTTGTGAAGGGGAGTTCAGATTTGTATAAAATCCCTAATCCTCCCCCTGTGCGACCAATCCTAGGAAAAGACTCAAATTCAAGTGACCCTTCTTTAAGTTCACTTTTAACTTTGTCAGATTTTGAGTCATGCATCCAAGTCTCAGTCATGAACAGGGCATCAAGGTCATGCTCAGTAAAATAATCTTTTACTGGCAGGATCTTGCTAGATATGCTCTGTACATTGCAACATCCAATATTTAATGTTTTCTTCCCGTTTCTATTAGGATTTTTAATACGAGAATGCTGTTTATTTACAATCCGTGGCTGACCACGTGGAGCAGAGCGAGCACGTGTAGTTGGAGCCGGCCCTGAGACGTGATTGGTCGAAACAGAAGACGAATGTGTATTGCCATTGTTTATGTTTACGTTCGGACCACGTGTTTCCACGAGCCGATGTGATTCGGGTGTTTCCGGATCTGATAGACAATGGTAGCGATTTGTGGTCGTTCGTCTGTTCTCGTGGCTCCTACTAGCAGCGCCACCTATGATAATTTTGCCAAAACTGCATGATTTTGACGAATTGCATGGACTTTCAACATATTTGTTGGTCAGTCTATGCTTTTGTGGCCGAGGAGGCAGAATAAATATGTTTTCCCAAAAAAGATGCTTTGGGTGCGATATTTGTGTATATCTAACAAAATTGAACTGACAATTTAGCTTGCTTGCCCCATGTACGGATAGTAGTGTGTTCGACTTTATGTATTCACGAGTATCGAGCACCCATCGAAACTGACAAGGGAACAGTTCAATTTCCTTCTAAGACTCGAATATATTAATATTTGAGTTAGCAACAATGTTAAGTAATGATTGAAATTCGGCAACTGAGATGATATTAAAATTAATATGTCTCAGAGAAGAATTCTTCTTAAACGTGCTCGCATGGCCATCACATAACAGTACTTTTCTCGATCCTATACCATTGTGGGGCAAGGATAGAGTCTCAATATTTGTGTTAGAAATCTTGTTGTATATGTTAAAACACGAACATATACAAACAAAGCCATGATTGTGTAGCATTGAACAGGTAGGTAATCCCTTGTTTAAGGATTATTTCAGCTCAATGAAGAATGTATAGTACGGGTCAAGCTGCTATATGAGAGCTTGACACGTTCTGTATTATGAACTACCGTAATAGTTGTGGGACGCTATAAATAGATGTAGTCCTGCACAACAAATATTCTGTAGAAATTTAACCAAAAATTAAATATTGGCCAATGTGTATATTATCGTAGGTATATACCACAAATAACTACCAAAGGTCCACAAAGATCGTGGGGGTAGTAAGTACACTCAGGAAAAAGGGAGTCCACAAGGAAGGTAGACGTTGCACTGATAGCTTGTTTAAGATGATCGCAGAAGGGAGGCCAAATAGTGGGCCAGCTACGATTGTTATCTTAAACGTAAAATGGAAAGTCTGCAGAAGGTAGCTGCAAAAGTTGTTGTTTGAAATACGGAGGGGTATAAGGTAACAGACCAGGCACTCGACACAGGCAGCAACGAGTGGAAGCTCGTGAGCATGGTGCCTCGCAAAGACAACACAGTATGATCCCGCCCTCGCGAGCGATTTCCAATCAAAATACTGCCGTCAGAGCTTGCAAAGTCTGGTATCAGATAGACCTCTGTATAGACCGGGTTCACTGCGAGAGAATGTGGTGTTAGACTAGCAATAGACCCCAGAGAATCGACCAAAAAGGACGATTTTATCGAAGCTCAAATGAAAGCCGCCATTCCACTCTCAACGCATGCGCAGAACCTCAACTATAGTGTCCCTGGGATCTATCTTTTGCATCCAAATAGGCATAATAACTCAACCCTTGATTAACCAGTTGTAGCTTGCTAATTTGAATCATGGTGTAACAACCAAATTATGACCAAAATCTTTTTCATAAGCAACTTCGGCTGCCAATATGGAAATCAAGTATCTTACCAATTTATGTAATTCTATGTCTGGTTTGGAACCACAACACACATAGGTGTACTTTGCCTTTATCCTATTCTCTTCATTCATAAACCATAGGTATATAATTAGAGAGATGGTGTTGAGCAAAAACATGCACACATATATACATTCGGTCATATATTTCAAAGAATAACCTTTATAATCATCGCTAGAAATGAAAGACATTGAACATGAAATGTTCAATTTATATACATATTAAAAAAAGGAAATTAGCAGCTTCCTCTTATAAAAAGAACAAAATAAAATATATAGAACTTTGCAGACATATACCAACTATTCAATGTGGTAATCCATTTATGTCTACATTTAATACATTTCTTGTCACCTGATTTTCTTTTGGCAAATTTGACCCATTTTCACATACTTTGAGAGTTTGTTATGATTTTATCATGAACCTTTATGATTAGAGCAACTTATTGGGGATTATTTTCTTAAATCACACTTATATTTTATTTCAATGAAACCTTAAAAATTGCATTGGATCCATTTAAATTCCATCAATTTTCATCTTTTGTATACCTACCACATTCATGCTATTTTATTTTCAGCATAATCATTTTCCTATGCAGTATAATATGTACTTTCATAAATCAGCATTCCCTCTAATTCCCCTTGCAGATTGGTCTAAAATTACAAATTGCTCTAATATTGTAAATTTGGAAGGGATTTGGAAGAATTAAGGCTCTAAGAGCTCGATTTTGAAAGCGGAAGATGATTGAATATTGAAATCAATAGTAAAATCCACAGAAATAGGAGTTCCATTTTCAAAGTCTTTCAAAGGTCACTTCAAGGTCACTTGCAATATTTGCCAAAAATTGCCTACAAAGGTCCACATTCAGTCATTATCATTTGTAGATGTGTCCCACACAGCAATAAGAAAGTCTTTAAAAAAAGGATTTGTGTACAGTTTCCTTATTGAAAATGATATTTATATTTTCTCTTCATTTCGATGTGCTGGCCGCCATCTTTAATGAAGCTGCATTCAATTTGTATTTTAGGTATGGTGGCACTACGAAACGAAAAGTATACAGAAATCGCCCTCATTGTCTCTGATCAATTAGTATACAGTATGTTATATTATAGTCTTTATTGTCACATATATTTATTACTGCCTTAAGAGCTGTATACAAAACGGTTTATGCCTATGTCCGTTATTTTGGTGATACGTAAGTCAATGATAACAACTTTGTGTTTACATGTTTGTAACTGTGATTGAAATGAATATTCCATCAACTGGTGGCAATTTGGTTCGATTTTTATGTGCATTGTGAATATTTAAGTACCCATGAGTCGTTAATTATATAGGATCTGACTTTGATAACGGAAACAATAATGTCAAGTATGAATTATATATGATTTACTGGATTTTGGACAATCGATTTTAGGATATATTGCAAGGAGCATAATAAATACAATTTTTAACCAATAAGCTTGAAATCAAACTGGTAGAAAGAATTGTATTAACTGAAGCAAAGGCAATTAAACTGAAAATGACTATTCGTTGGAAATTCAAAGTACACTTGACAATATTAGTTAAACATTACAATTATTACCGGGGCCCCAATAGGGTTTTAGGATTATTGGATTTTTGGCCTAAAAAAGAGGGATTATTGGATTTTTGGGGTGAAATATCTGGGATTTTTGGATTTTGAGGAAAGTGTTTAGCACAAAGGATAAGCCTGGTACCTTGCCACTCAATGTTTATGTGAGTGACAGAGTCATACCAATACCAGTTGATTTTGAATCATCAACTGGTGGCCAGAGTGTGTTGGAGCCCTCACAAGGGAGAAGTGTCTATGTCAAAAAAGGTTCTGTTGTAGTTATTAACACAATCAAACATGTGCATATATGTAAACTGAGGCAAGATATGCTTGAGAAGGGAAAATGTAAAGGGGAAATCTACTTGCAGAGCCCACTTGAGCCCACAGAGTTCTCAAATCAAAAACAATGTGTCATAGATAGAGAAAATGTCATCACTGTTTTAGATGATACTAACTATGAATATGTTCCAAAGGATGATATAATTGTTCTGAATGAGGAGGTTTTGATCAATCTTTTGGACCTGATAAAGGATCAGGGTGATACGGAGACACCCAATGAGCAGCAAGAGTTAATTAGTGAGGAATTATCTCAGTTGTCATTTACTAGTGACACAAGGGCCACTAGGCCTAAAAGAGTTTCAAAAAAAAGGAAAGACACAGATTACTTTTTTTACTAATTTTGAATATGTTCAAAAGGATTGGGTGTCTCCGTATCACTATAACAGTGAGATTACTGTTAATTTCAAACTCTGTGGGCTCAAGTGGACTCTGCAAGTACATTTTGTAATGTGGCATGACCTGTGTGAAACACTAAATATCATGTTATATCATGCATGTTATGTAATTCATTGCCAAATAAATTTGTACTAAATGTAAACATATTTTAGGATTTTTTGTTTTATACTTTTGGATTTTTAGATTTGAGGGGAAAAATATTTAAGGATTTTTGGCTACAAAAGATAAGGATTTTTGGATTTTTAGGTAAAAAAAGGGGGATTATTGGGTTTTTCATACCCCCCCTATGGGGGCCCCATTACCCAGCTTTACTAGGCCTCTTCAATATACAGTGACCGGCAACTGTCCGAAACCGGCAGATTAAACTCGGACATTTTTAACTCAGTCAAATATCGAGTAAAACTGACCTGTAGTAATTGCAATTAAGTTGAATATTGTCTCTCACATGTTTCCTTGTATTCCCACTGCTTTTCAAAACGTTAAAAGTATTTATTTGTTTTCACGGCACAAGTGATGTTGTCACTGTCAAATGACGTCAGAAGTGGTGGTGTGACCAAGATCACCATATAACTCAATGTAAACTCGGACAATCTGCAGGTTTGCTGAATGCATGAATTTCACGATAACTCTGTACACATTGAACATGTATCAATTTTATTATACACGCATATGTAGTTAATGATCTACTATCGATGTGAGTAGTTTTTACTCAGTTTTGAAAGATTGTACAGTGACCAGCAGCCAAATCCGGACACTTTCATGTTTTTCACTCCTGATTTTCACAAAATCTTTCAGAAAGTTTTCAGTTAGATATTGGTTTCTCCGTAGCCCTCTTCTATTATTTAAACTTTACCATGAACAAATTATACCACACCATTTCACAATTTAGACAGGTTCTACAACATAATACACTTATAGCTCTTGTTGTGGCATCAAAATAATCTCTCGGTTTCGTCTCAAACTGATTGTGATACCAAAATTTGCCCGTCAGTGTATTTCCTTTCATATTTTACTCATAAGTATCATATCATACATGTACCAGACTGGTACATATAATTTCTGGTAAAAAAACTATCAAACCAATTATACACACCTATATGGTGTTGTTAGGCCAAAGATATGTATACTAGAACCTGTGGTAAAATTTATTTGATGACAATGTCTAATGGGGGCTACGGAGAATACAGGGGCTATGGAGAATACATTTGTCTTTTTGGTGCTCTATCAAATAGTTAAATACGCTGCAGTATTTCTGTAGCAGTAAACCTTGATGGCCTATCAATGGCAAACCTATCATGGTATTATTAATCAAAGGACTGCTGATTCCTTGCTTACAACTGGGGCTGTGGAAAATACAGGGGCTACGGAGAATACATTTGTCTTTTTGGTGCTCTATCAAATAGTTAAATAGGCTGCAGTATGTTTGTAGCAGTAAACCTTGATGGCCTATCAATGGCAAACCTATCATGGTATTATTAATCAAAAGGCTGCTGATTCCTTGAATATACAACTGGGGCTACAGAGAATACATAATTTTTTCAACAATAATTGTGCCAGATTCAGAAGCTGAACTTCTTCTTATCATTTATGATACTATCAAAAGCAGTACTTTTTCCTGAATAATGTCTACCTCTAAGTGTAAAATTATGTTTATAGGGTGTATTTAGCAGTTATAATGGATAATGGATGGGTTATATAATGCCAAAGGAGAAAAATAATGGATTTGCATAACGCCAACAAGTATATGTCGAGGATAAAGAATCTCATTCATCTGGTCTGTGTCACTCATCTACACCTCAAAATATCAAGTCAAATATGTTTAAAAAACAAAATAAGCAAATATCAGATAGCAGTAAACACACTTTTTTATATCAGCCTTGCTCAAACAAGACCTTTGTGGAAAATGAAACAACAATAACAGAGATTTTGTTAATTTTTACACCAAATTTTGGCATTTTCTCAATAATTTGAATAATATTTCACTTTAAAAATCGTTTTTTTTCCAATCATGTATTACAAAGACATTAAAATGTCCTCTTCAAAACAAAATATCACCATAATTTCATAAAAATATATGTGCAAAACAATGTTTAAATAGAAATGGACACCTTGAAAGAAAATATGCTGTATGTGTAATATTCAGTTAAAAGAAGTGTGTATCTCGTAGCCTCATACAACTGTGTTTACCTTGCTTGCAATGTCAAAACGACTTCACTCCAGGTTAAATCTTCTTTATACTGTAATTATTTAACAAAACTGTGCTTTTTGCTATATATAATAATACTGATAATAATAAAATTTATATAGCGCTGATACCAGATAGGCCTGTTCATAGCGCTGTGTTCAGGACATGCTTCCTGAAGAGATGAGTTTTCAGTCAGCTCTTGAAGGAGGTGACTGAGGTGCTTAGGGTGTTCCATAATTATAACACTTTATTGGAGTTCAAAGTGAACCATAGTCGAACCTTGGCCCAAATAGCCAACAGAAATGTTTTGGGATTTTTTTACCTTCGGATCCTTGCCCCCCCACGACCTTCAAGGTCATCCTTATATACAAGAAAAAGTGGTGCTCTACATGTAACACGGATGGAAAAAAATAACAAACAAAACAAAAATTACAATAAACAAAACAAAAACAACAAAATACATTTAAACACAAGCAATCATTGCAAACTGATGGGGTAGTTGAAATTATTTTCATTCATCTTTTAAAAACATTTAATTTGGTATATGAACGATTTTTTTTAGCACAACTGTATGCAAAGATGTGCCTTTTCAGGCCCGATTACGTAAGTTGCTCTATTATCGCTCAGGCTCTATTGCGAATCATCGATCAGACTTTTGCATGCCATTTCTGTTCTACTTGTCGGATTTACACCAAATTTGAACTAAACTTACTGAAAATTCCTTGTTCTAGCGATTGGGAAGCATTTCCAAGCAATTTAAAGAGATAATTTTATGAAACGATGGGTGAACACGATGACAAATAGTTTTGAATGTTCTGCTTTGTTTACATCACGCACTTCTTTTCTTTTGTATTCATATGCTGAATACTATAACAAAACATACCAAGTCGGGGAAGCTGGGTGAGCGGATTCAGTGAGTTGGTGATTGCATCACCAACGAACTGAATCCGCTCATACAGCTGACTCGACGAGGCATGTTTTGTTTTTATACCTCAGACAACTACTGTATTTTTTTTTACAAATGATACATGAAACAAGATATTTATCGTTAAAAACATTTGTAAATAAAGCGCACCTCATTTGACCCCGTCACGTGACCCGAAAATGGCGCGTACAGCCATAGACTGGTTGCCGCCATCTGTGTATATACACGATGTTCTTGACACTCGATGGGGGACCAGTCTAAAGATGGCCGACGCAAAATAGTTCCAACTAATCAATACGTTACAAATAATCGGCATGCTAGTATTCATTCGAAATTGCATCAATACTCGCATCACTGAGGTATAATAGACTAGTCCCCTACCGAGTCAAGAAATGAGGACAGCACCGAATCAAGAAATGAGGACGGCACCAGTCTAATCTATCGCATGCACACGACGAACACTCCACAGTGACGTCAGTTGCTTTAACAATAATGACCACAGAATAAAACGAATCACAAACCACAGGAAATGAATACGCATTTCCCATGATCATACCGATCACAGAATAACACAGATAGTTCCTTTTTTTGACTAGCATTGCCTGTCGGCAATGCTTGTCAAAAAAAGGAACCATCCGTGTTACAAAAAAAAATATTTTCGGAGTACAGACTTGATCTTAGGCTCATATTAGAGCTCACATCAAGCAGAGAAGACATGGTGCTAAATGTTATAGTTACTGAGATATTGACATACGTGTACATGTACAAATCATGATAAACTGTGCAAAGTGTGTGAGACCTGAAAGTTACAGTTTGTCTTCACAAAAGTTGTTAATTTTCAATGCTTTCAGAGGTCTTCTGTACCTTGTGGTTAATTCTTAATTATTCTCCAGGTAGTGCATAAGTTGGACATTGCTAATTATGCCCTCCATCTTGGTAACCTTTCCTTCAAGAAGGATACAATGCTGTGTTTGAACTGAGGTTGTTTGATTATCAATTCAGTGCTTTGTGATATATATGAGAGTTTGTTGCAAATGGGTCTGAAGGTGATTCTCGACACCAAAAACACACAATTTTTTTGAATAACAGTGGGGTATAAGTTATCAGACCAAGCCCTCGACACTGGCAGCCAAGAGTGGATACTCGTGAGCACGGTGCCTCACTAAGACAACACAGTATGATCCCGCCCTCGCAAGCGGATTTCCAATCAAAACTGCCGTCAGAGCCTGCAATAAGTCTGGAATCAGATAGACCTCTGTATAGACCGGGTTCACTGCGAGAAAGTGTGTTGATATACTAGCAATAGACTCCAGAAAATTGACTCCAGAAAATAAGGACAATTTTATCAGAGCTCAAATGAAAGCTGCCATTCCACTCTCACGCATGAACAGAAATATATGAATCTTAATATTCATTTGAAAGAAATGTGTATCTCATAGCCTCACGCAATTGTGTTTACCTTGCTAAATCATCTCTCTTTCTCCAACTTTCTCCAATTATTGACGAAACTTTGGTTTTTAGATCTGTTGACTTCTCTGAAGTTGCAGAGCTTTAGGAATTGGGAAAATATTTGTTCATCTATCTGTCCGTCCATCCATCTGTCTATCTGTGTGTCTTTTGTCCAATTTTGTATATGTAATATTCAGTTAAAAGAAGTGTGTATCTCGTAGCCTCATGCAACTGTGTTTACCTTGCTCGCAATGCCAAGACTTCTCTTTTTTACTCCAATTATTGACAGATCTATGGTTTATATTAATTTACACCTCTGCCATTTCATATTATCGGTTCATTCATAATAATAATAATAATAATAATAATAATAATAATAATAATTATCAATAATATGAATAGGAACGAGAAAGTCATTAATTAATTCAAACAGAGCAACTGCTGTACCAATAGGGACATAGCATACATTCCTTTTATTATTGGTCAAAATAGCCAAAAACAGGTGTTTCAAGAAGAACAGAGGGAAGAGTTTTATCAAAGGTAATAGCATAGTTTCCAAATGATCATATTAACATAATTAAAACTATTCAAACAGGTATGCTCAATCAGTTTTAGAGCATGGAAAGTCATCTGCCTACTCCAATTATTGACGAAACACTGGTCATTTGTATATACGATATTCAGTGGAATGAAATTTGCATTTCGTAGCCTCAAGCAACTGTATTTACCTTGCTCGCAACGTCAAGAGGACTTCATTCCAGGTTAAATCATCTTTCTACTCCAATTATTGACGAAACAGTAGTTATTTGTATATACGATATTCAATGGAAAGAAATGTGCATCTCGTAGCCTCACGCAACTCTGTTTACCTTGCTCGCAACGCCAAGAGGACTTCACTCCAGGTTAAATCATCTTTCTACTCCAGTTATTAACGATATAGTGCCCTGTTTGATAGCCTCATGCAACTGGGTTTTTACCTTGCTCGCAGTGACAAGACTCTTTCACTGAATTATCTTTCTCGAATTTTAACAATGTGTATAATATGAAAATAATCGTGCCCTGTATTTCATATTATTGTCGGTTCACTTGTAATAATAATAATAATAATAACAATAACAATAACAATAATAATAATAATAGTTGTCATATTAGTTTTCGGTACCATATATTCATTATCTGCAGACCTGAGGGAGCTTGCCCCATTTTTAGGTATCAATATCTGTGATAGGTAACCAGGCGCACAGCCATTCTGTACCTTCCATGTCAGTAATGCTATTTTAAAATCTATTCTTGCCTCCACAATCAGCTTGCCAGCCATGTGGTCATTCTTCCTTTTAACAAATTCACATCTTGTTCAGACAATATGTGGTGCTAAAGTACCAAAACATTTTCGCTTTGAGATTAGCCGCTAAATGTACGCTGAATATAAACATGAAATTGTCTTATTTTCGAAAACTGAACCTCAAATTATGAAATTATAAAGCACTTTGTAAAAATCTGCTTTGCAACACACATGGTTGTCTTAGTTTGCAGTTTTTAGAACAGTTTTCCTTTTGTTGATTAAATATGAACACAAGAATTGTACATGTTTGAAGATTGATACTTATATATTGTTCACAGTTCATTATTCAGTTCTTTTTCAAACTGATAGATGAGGTTGTCAGCATGTCAGGTTTGCAAAATTGTCTTCTAAATACCACCAAGCTGTATCTTGTGGTATATCATATGAAAGAAAATTAAAAACATCAGCATATTATATGCAAGAGGTGAAAAACAAGCATTGGTCAATTTAAATATCACCAAATTTTCTCTGAATATAGAGGGGGTCCATTGCTAGTCACATAATATTTCCCATGGCACAATGCACAGTCACAAGATGGTGCCAACCTTTAGATTTCCAAACTTTTAAACCGAATTATCTATAAGGGTTGACCTTTTAATTCGCCTGCACTAGTTTTTCAATTGGAATATTAGAAATCATTTTAATCAATAATAATTACTTAAAAGTAGTACATGGCATCATCTTGGAACATTCCAATGTGCTGTGAAAATATTTTGTGACTAGCATTATGGGCCCCTTAACCCCCACAACAAATTGGTTACCTTTGAAGTGACCTGCGGCAGTTATATTTCACTTGGAATATTAGAAATCAAGTTCTTTCAAATTATGATACTAGTAATCTGAAAGTTGTACATGGTCTTGTGATCGTCCAATATTTTACGTCAAACATTATGACATCTCCCTTTACTCCCATGGAAAATTTGGTGACGTTTGAATTGACCTGTGCTAATTATTATTACTGATTACAAATAATATTTTGTTTTTAATTTCTTGATTTTCTTGATTTTAATGGGTCAGAAATAGTGCCTCTTGATTAAATTAAGACGATTTTGTAAATCTGACATGTTGACAACCTCATCTATTATTTTAGAAAATGAAATCTGAATAATGAACTGTGAACAGTGAGTAATGAACACACTTCACACACATCTTTATTGCACCACATGCAGTCAGGATTAACCCACTGTATTTCCCACCAGGTGGAGTGTTTGCGATCATCATGCCATCTGTAGTATGACTGTACATCATCCACCTTCACTTATGAACCATGCACATTTTTACAATCTTGATAACAAATTGAAATGCTGTATATATGTGAGCTATGAATTTTTAAGGGGTACTATGTGTAGTTCAAAAGTGTAGCAGTGTTGATTTGCAGCCTTTAGCAAGTCAACAATCAAATATTTATGAATAGTTTCCAAGTAGTTCAAAATGAGGCAAACTGTAAAGGCAATCAGCCGCGAAAGGATGACTCAATCTTGACTGCATAAACCATTATGAATTTTGAACTTTTATTAAAACTTTTTTTCAATATTCTTTTACCGTTTTATTATGGGTGGTATATCTGAAACTGTTAATCAAATTCTATTTAAACATTATAATCCATACAGAAAAGTCGACAATCAAAATTCATTTCTTTATTGTTTTTCAAAAGAGAAGAAAAACGTGGGTAAATATCATAGCTCAGGAAGCGTCTTTCTTATTATTACAAAGATTTTTACAGGAGAATCTGTTGTGGAGGAACCATTCCGAAAGTATTGGTAAATCCTGCAAACCTCCAGAATCGCTGAAAATGATAGGAAGGAGCTGTCCACCGTAAACATCGGAAGTTGCCGCCTTTTGTCCGGCTACCCTCTATTGTCCAGCTACCCTCTATTGTCCAGCTACCCTCTATTGTCCAGCTACCCTCTATTGTCCAGCTACCCTCTATTGTCCAGCTACCCTCTATTGTCCAGCTACCCTCTATTGTCCAGCTACCCTCTATTGTCCAGCTACCCTCTATTGTCCAGCTACCCTCTATTGTCCAGCTACCCCTTATTGTCCAGCTACGTCCAATTGTCCAGCTACCCTCTATTGTCCAGCTACCCCTATTATAACCAGCGACCCCCTATTGTCCAGCTATCCTCTATTGTCCAGCTACCCCTATTGTCCAGCTACCCCCTATTGTCCAGCTACCCATTATTGTCCAGCTAACCCCTATTATCCAGTTACCCCCTATTGTCCAGCTACCCTCTATTATCCAGCTACCCTCTATTATCCAGCTACCCTCTTTTGTCCAGCTACCCCCTATTGTCCAGCAACCCCCTATTGTCCAGCTACCCCCTATTGTCCAGCTACCCCCTATTGTCCAGCTACCCCCTATTATCCAGATACCCCCTATTGTCCAGCTACCCTCTATTGTCCAGCTACCCTCTATTGTCCAGCTACCCTCTATTGTCCAGCTACCCTCTATTGTCCAGCTACCCTCTATTGTCCAGCTACCCCTTATTGTCCAGCTACGTCCAATTGTCCAGCTACCCTCTATTGTCCAGCTACCCCTATTATAACCAGCGACCCCCTATTGTCCAGCTATCCTCTATTGTCCAGCTACCCCTATTGTCCAGCTACCCCCTATTGTCCAGCTACCCATTATTGTCCAGCTAACCCCTATTATCCAGTTACCCCCTATTGTCCAGCTACCCTCTATTATCCAGCTACCCTCTATTATCCAGCTACCCTCTTTTGTCCAGCTACCCCCTATTGTCCAGCAACCCCCTATTGTCCAGCTACCCCCTATTGTCCAGCTACCCCCTATTGTCCAGCTACCCCCTATTATCCAGATACCCCCTATTGTCCAGCTACCCTCTATTGTCCAGCTACCCCTTATTGTCCAGCTACCCCCTATTATCCAGTTACCCCCTATTGTCCAGCTACCCCCTATTGTCTAGATATCCCCTATTGTCCAGCTACCCCCTATTGTCCAGCTACCCCCTATTGACCAGCTACCCTCTATTGTCCAGCTACCCTCTATTGTCCAGCTACCCTCTATTGTCAAGCTACCCCTTATTGTCCGGCTACCCCCTATTGTTCAGCTACCCCCTATTGTCCAGCTACCCTCTATTGTCCAGTTACCCCCTATTGTCCAGCTACCCCCTATTGTCCAGCTACCCCCTATTGTCCAGCTACCCCCTATTGTCCAGCAACCCCCTATTGTTCAGCTACCCCCTATTGTCCAGCTACCCCTTATTGTCCAGCTACCCCCTATTGTCCAGCTACCCTCTATTTTCCAGCTACCCTCTATTTTCCAGTGACCAACTTGGCAATATTTGCACCAGAAGGCAATATATATGTAATCTTACACATGACCACTGACAAGACCAAATCCGCTAAAACTGGTTTAGCCAAGAGCTATCCATTTCTGAACAGGAAGGGAACCCACCCTGTATTGTCTCCAGAATCTCTTTGTCGGAATTTATTTGATGTCTAATATTAATTATTTATTTTTAAATTGAGAAAACTAGGCTTAATATGATATCTATCAAACCCCTTTCATCATTTTCTATGGAAAAAAGCTTGAGGCAAAATCGCTTCATCAGCAAATCAAAACCAACTCTTAGCACATATCATCATAAAACTGGCATAATAAAGTAGTTTTGAATTTTCAAACATTAGATATATATGATATCTCCATATAGATTCAGACATTTGTTGTGCATTCTCAAGATATCCTGGACCCTGGCATTGATGGAATCTGGATGACTGTACCCAGCAGTGTAGTTTCCCAGACTCGTTGACCATTCCTCACTGCGAATCAGATTCCAAAGTCTGTATCCAAGTGTCTTTTCCTCAGACACAGTGGGACCAACTAATTCAAGTGTTGCTATAGTGATAGGGTTAAATCTACAGAATCGAAATTGATATTTCCATGCTTTTCTAGGAATGCCATTTTGCTCACAAAATATTGGAATACATTCTATGACGGTTTCCCATGTGGGGTAGAAAGCAAAGCCATTGTCGAGGGCAATAAACCGTAGACCATTTTGAAACCAATTTTTGGACTTACATCTGTCAGGATTTTTGGTCACATAGTCAAAGATATGTATGTCCGATATGTCTCTCAATCTCTGTGCGGATATGGTTTTATCATTGTCATATAGGGCGGTGTAGGATGTGTTCATTGTGTAAAACATCTCTAAATCCAGATCTACGATCAGGTTGGCTTGGACATTCTTAACCTCTGCAATAACTGCTACTTGGGTATAGAACAGTCCTGATGCGTTGTCAAAGGCAATATTCTGGCTATGGTAACGGAATTGTCTGTTTTCCATAGAAACAGCTTCCTTCATTCCTTCGAAGAGGATCTTGCTTACATTTGATGGAGGGCATGTTTTGTCAGCATTCCACTTGTCACATTGGAAATCTCTTAGATAGATTCTTCGTGCCACAGTGACTGGTGTGAGGTTCAACCCGAGGATTCTGTCTAGCAAATGTGCAAGGATTTCTGCCAAGCCCTGATCAGATCCTCTCTCTATTAACCCTTCCTCAAGCCCAATGTTCTTAGCGTATCCCACTATATTGTCCTCGGTCTTTACCTTGCCGCATACAGAGTTTGTTCCGGGAATACTCACAAATTCTTTGATTTTTCCCTTCCTTAAAGATCGATGTAAATATGTGTCGATTAAGTACACATCTTGTTTGGGAGTGCAATGTGTATGGTAGAATTGCATCAATGTATTGACCCGTCCATCCAGTTCCTCCAGAAATATAATTATTTCACTATGTTCCTTTGTCATGTTATAAACCAGTTTGAGTTTATTTAGAACTGTCAGTCCTAATGAAGACTTAGAAAAGGACATGTCATTCATTTCCGACAATGTTTCCATTGCTTTGGTGTTAATTCTACAAATCACATTTTTTATGAATATGTTTTGCCACCGCTTTAACCTGTCAAGCCCTGTGTAGTTATGCTGTTTATGGTTCATGACTTCTGCCACAAGGCAGTTCCTAATATCTATTATAACATATCTCTGCTTATTAACATATCTAACATGTCTCATTCTTTGTTCATTACAGTTTAGTAAATATAAAAATAGCCGGTAATCAATGCTATTCGATAAGCCATCATCAGTCCATTTAACATCCTCAAATGTCAGTTCTTTCAGCCAACCTAATCCTTGATTGCACAGACCATTGCGTTCCTCTGGGTGTAGAAAGAAATAGGATGTCAAATTTGAGAGTAGAAAAGTATCTATGCTGTGGACTATAGTGCTGTGTATATCATAATCGTATGGGATCATTTTACAAGGACATATGGTTATATTCCTTTCATATTCAACATTTTGCTTGTTTACATTTAGAGTTTGTTGATAATTTGTTTCGCCCTTCAGAGCAGTGGATGTTTGTTTCGCGGTCACGTGGTGCGGAAAATCTTCCTCAACTTCCGGTGGTGCCCTGCCTTTCCAGAAACATTTATGGAGATATTCTATTCCGATCACAACTAGGATAACAAATAGAATCAAGCGAATATATTTTCTTAAATTCATTCTGAAAAGTGCATATCCTTCATTATTTAATCTCATTTCAAAGTGTGTCACTTTGAATTACTAACAGTTTTGACAGCAAATTTATGACATATATTCCCTCGTTCAAGCCATTTTACCATTTATAATTATAGTTCCGGTGCCGAAAGCTGGATCATTTGTGTCCAGAGAACCTTTCGTGTCTGAAAATAAACCAATTCAAATTCAAAAGAAGTACATATAATAATACATTACCAGACGCCACTTCCCGACTTGGCCCAAATCCAAAATGGTATTTATTATTTGAAGATATTTATAATTTATAATTCTATATGCTCCTGGTGGTAATATTCTATCTGCCTTGATCCGGTTTAAATCAACAGAGATACCACTTTATCAACACCCTGAACAGCCCCAGTATTTGCACCTTGATCAGCCCCAATATTTACACCTTGATCAGCCCTAGTATTTACACCTTGATGCGCCCCAATATTTACACCTTGATCAGACCCAGTATTTACACCTTGATCAGCCCCAATATTTACACCTTGATCAGCCCCAATATTTATACCTTGATCAGCCCCAATATTTACACCTTGAACAGCCCCAATATTTACACCTTAATCAGCCCCAATATTTACACCTTGATCAGCCCCAGTATTTACACCTCGATCAGCCCCAATATTTATACCTTAATCAGCCCCAATATTTACACCTTGAACAGCCCCAATATTTACACCTTAATCAGCCCCAATATTTACACCTTGATCAGCCCTAGTATTTACACCTTGATCAGCCCCAATATTTACACCTTGATCAGCCCCAATATTTACACCTTGATCAGCCCCAGTATTTACACCTTGATCAGCCCCAATATTTATACCTTGATCAGCCCCAGTATTTACAAACCTTGACCTGCCTCAGTTTTTATTCCTGGACCTGCATCAAGTGTTGATCATTTTCACCATAACTACTCAATGAATGATGAAACTAAATAGCAGTAACGGTCATTGATTTTGATTTGTATGAACAACCACTGCAGCACCTTTTAGGCTATATCAAGTCAGACAGAATAATACCACCAGTCTTGCTCCTTTCTAATAGTGACTGTGGATATTCCTCCTGTATTACCACATATTCAGGGCCATGGGCCATGGTGCAGTTAGTTCCTCTGTGGTGAACCATAGGTTGTGGGTTCGATCCCCGACCATGCCGAGATAGAAGTCATGATACAATTACATGAGCTGAGACCCGTAACCTGTTGTCCTTGTAAATCTGTGACTGTGTGGGTTGTCATGTGAAGGAATTGCAACATTACAATTCAGTGAGGCAGCAATATATCTGCTTCAAGTAGGTCTCCTCACGTAATCACTGAAATAATGTTGGAAGTGATGTAAAACTCAATAAAAAAACAAACAAACCACATATACATGAAAAGATTTTCCTGCCCGCACATAATCGCAGCAACATATATGTTATATCTGCCTGACTTATATTGACTAACATTGACGTTGTAACCTGACATTATAATGTGACCTCCTATTCAAGTTCGGACTCTGACTTCACGAAGGACATATGCATGGCAAGCTATGTAGACATTATAAAAGAAACATGCGAACAACTCTCTAAGCACCCATGTGCTGTGGTCAATGAAGAATTCAGAATCAAGTGCAAGGGGACAATCAAGTGCAAGGGGACAATTTACCAGATATCACCACCATTGGCCCATGTGTAATTGAGCAAATCTATGATACGGCACAAATACATCTCAACGGTAAAGCACAGGATATGTGTGCTGTTTCCATTGACCAATGGAATGGTGGTTTAGTAAAGGATGCCAAGGAACTTTTACAGTGTTTTGAGGTGTCTGGCACCTTACTTCATAGTACCTCCATATCTTTGATTTAGTGGGCAGATATATTTCAGATGATTTTCATGCAGATGTGAGAATGACTGACAGTTAAATTTCATATATAAATGTGGTTGTTTTGGCTCATTCTCGACCATATCAATTTTGTGGCACATTTCAACATCGAGGTTGGATTACTTTTGATCCACTGGAGACTGAAATACTTATCACCTTTCTGATTGTTAAAATCTACTTATCTGGCTTATCCTTCACTAGGGAGGTCGAGACAATGGCTTTTCACTAAATATGAGCCATGTTTACATCATTGTCAGTTTGTCAAAAAGTGTCAGAAAAATATTTTCTTTTCGAATTTGAATATCAGTATATAGGTGAACACATATATTTGAACATATTAAGAAAAATGTCAAAATAAATGCAAATAAAAACGGACGGGACTGCGATTTGGAAAAGACATTTTCAATGTGTCACCCTTGTCAAAATCTGAGCCAATTGACAACGCAACTTCAACAGCTGATAACTTTTGTAATTTTTGATATTTCCTTCTCAAATATTCACATAATTTCATTTCAAGTGTGCAGATTATGATGTTATACTTTCTTCTCGCTTAAAATTTGTTCATCTACCTCGTGTATATATATATATATATATATATATATATATATATATATATATATATATATATATATATATATATATATATATATATATATATATATATATATATATATATGCCCCGACATTTCTGAAAGAAATAAAAAGTGCTTTAGCACAATATAATATGATACAATATAATTAATAAAAAAAAAAAAAAAAATATGGAAGTTATTTTCTCAAATTCTCTCCACAGTCTTGTGTATTCAGTATAGTTATAAGAATTATCAGCAAAATGAGTTGAAAAATTGCAAAAACACTTCACAGCCAATGAGAAACAGCCTTACTAAAACCCAGGTGGACAAGTGAAAAATACTAAATATATAAGCCATAATCAGTGTTTTAACTACTGAAGGATCTGGTGGCTTCATGCAGCTGTCTCTACCTCATGCAGCTGTCTCTCACTCATGCAACAAGTCTCACTTGTGCAGCTGTCTCTCACTTGTGTGCAGCTATCTCTAACTGCTGTAACTATCTCTCACTTATATGCAACTGTCTCACACTCCTGTAGCTCTATGTAATGTTTGTATTTTATCCATGAATCCAAGCTTTGCATGACCCCCACTGGCTCACTAATTAGGTCAAATTACTGATGGTTGAAAAAAGCTCTAATACAGAAGTATAGGCATATTATCGTTAATATTTCATATCACACTGTTAATTTTCTATGAACGTATGAATAATTATTGAAAAGTACTCAAAGATATAAAGGGTTTACAGACGAGGTCCACCAGCCAGTGTTGATTTTCATATTTATCACATGCCTACATTGCAGGCCTTCCCACCCTTGCGTCCTTCACAAGCAAGACCTGGCTGAATTGAAGTGTGAAGTCAGTTGCACACACCATGGCAGTATCACCCAAGTCCTCCGGTAATCAGTATTCAATTATTATGCATTATTCACTCTTGCTAGTTCTCATTAAAAATATTTCAGCAAGACTGACATTTTAGAGTGCCAGGTTGATTAAACATTTATTTTTTTCTCTTTTAATGAAAGTTGATGTGATGCTATCATTTTTTGCCACAATTCAAAATATCGAAATATGTCTGTACAAAACCAACAAATATGAAGGAGATAACATGCTATCATCAAACTCACAAATGTGAATGATATAACATGTTATCATCTACTCAAAGCTCATACAGGTCACAATTTTGGACTTTTTCAAGGCCATAGAAGCTGATTTTAAACATTGGCTATTTGTGATATTTTGCAAAACACTACAAATAGCATTTATTTCCACTTTGATCCTGACTGAATATGTTTTCATTAATAATTTATGTAATTAGATCTATTTAAAGGCTGAATAGGATACTTATATATGAACATTCTTCTAATATGTTTAATTGTTTCTTTTCAGAACAAACAAACCACTTCACGAAGGACATATGCATGGCAAGCTATGTAGACATTATAAAAGAAACATGCGAACAACTCTCTAAGCACCCACGTGCTGTGGTCAATGAAGAATTCAGAATCAATATGAATAACATATCTCAAGTGCAAGGGGACAATTTACCAGATATCACCACCATTGGCCCATGTGTAATTGAGCAAATCTATGATACGGCACAAATACATCTCAACGGTAAAGCACAGGATATGTGTGCTGTTTCCATTGACCAATGGAATGGTGGTTTAGTAAAGGATGCCAAGGAACTTTTACAGTGTTTTGAGGTGTCTGGCACCTTACTTCATAGTACCTCTGTTCTCCTCATGAGAGGCTTGTTGGAGACAATTATACGAAGGATGAAGAGTCAATACATGATGATTCCATCGGATAGTGTTACTGGTGCTGTTTTGGATGAAACAGAGGAGCAGGTGGTGAGATATGCTGCTGGCTACATTGTAAAAAAGATTTTAAAGAAGTATGAGGATCTGAAGAATTAGTGTCAGTGGTTAAGAAATGGACTATTCAGCCTTCAACACAAGACGCAAGTAGTGATTTGTTTCAGTACACTCAGCTAATGGTCAACCTTCTTGACCGTGGAGGCCTGTATAAAGTTACAGACAGAACATTTTCCTTTTTCAGGCAAATTGAGTCTCTTGTCAAACCTCTGCTGTGTTGTAGTATGCTTTGCAGCAGAATAGAAGAAAGGGTGATTTTAGATCCCTTGGTTCAAACAGAGTGGGAAAAAATATCATGTGACATTGATGACAATTTCAAGGATGATTTGCTCAGGTTTATAGTAAGGACCCGGTGTGTGATGAGAGGTCACAGTTATTCAAATGCCTTGGTATTTGTTCACCAGCAGAAACAGGGGAAGAAATCATCACAACAAGCCCTCCGCCAAGAACTAAAACATAGATGAAAATTTAAAATTATGAGAATGCATTTTAGAACTTGTAAAATGATTTGGCCTTTATTTAGAAAGAACAGACATGAATATTGACTTCTAAGGTAGCAAAGGGCCACTTGACCAGGCTCATATTGTTTTACACAGTTGGACTGCATTAGCTGTATACAATGCAATAACAATTTAAACAAGCAAATGTAATTCATGTACAAGTAAATATCCATGTTATGTAACAAAGTTGTCATTATCCTTGTATATCTGTATATATTTGGATAGAAAAAACAAATGTCTTTGCTCATATTGTACATTATTAATTTACTATTAAGTGGCAAAATTGTCCTGACACTGCCATATGTATATTTCATATCTCAATTGATTCCTCCAAACAAAATCTCTTGGATAGAGTCATGACAACTCAATGTTTCTATTATTGCCTGCGTGGACGTCTCTGTAGTGGGGCGTTATTAACTGCATTGTTGTTCTGTGGTCTCTGGATGTTCCTGAAATACATTTTGTAAATGTATGTATTAAATATGTTTAAAATGCAATAATGAATAAAGATACTGAATGAAAAGTCAATTGATCAAAGTGAAGTGTTATTTTACACCATCATTCAGAAGAAATCTATATATACCTTGTAGCTTGATGAACCATGGGCCCGGCAACATGGAGACGAACAAAATTACGCTGAAAAGCATGCAAAGTAGGATTATCATTTGCGCCACCACAAGCTCTTTGCAGCCCAAAATAGCGCTCAAGGGAATCTTGATTGAGCTTCCCACTCAATAAAAATTGAGGCCCTGGTTGCCGAAGGAGGCTGCGGCCCATTTCCACAAATGATTTCACTGAAATTAAACAAGTTGAAAAAAAATTAATTTGATTCCATAGTATAGCTAATTATTTGATGAATAAGAAAATTTTAAAATAGCATATATCAACACGGCATATAAAGACAGTGTTTTGGTGACTGGTTACTTCGCATCAAGACCAGGTTACAGCCAATATGGCCTCATCTATGCTTGTGAGCACTCTTTTCATGGTTGAATATTGTAAACTATTTATTCTGTACCTGTGATTCGCAATCCTTCAAGAGTTTCTCTACTCAGGCATAATTTGTCACGAAGATTTGGTGGTATGTCTTGGCGGTGATGAGACTGGTCCTCCCATCTCTGAAGAAATCCCAAGAAGTCCTTTTGGAGCCACTATTAAAATCCATTTAATGGACATGTTCAATACAATTTACATATAATATAAATATAGGGTTATCATGAGCTTTCTATTGGGTGATTTATCAATAAAACAATAAATTTAAGAAAAATAATACATACATCAAATCTCCAATCATCAGGTGATGTATATGCAGCAAGAGCAGGTTTGTGCTTCTGTATATCTAGCCCAAGTCGACTGACATTTAGACAATCAAAGAACTTGTCAAACATTTTTATGAACAGCCTTGTGGATTGTGTGGTGTTTCGGTTGTGTGCCATGTCAAAGGCCACTGACACAGAAGAACTTAAAACCTATGGCAAGAAAATAACTATCTGGATAATGTTATTCAATTCAATTTAATAATTGTGTGCACTCTTAAAACTTACATTATACCATACATCTGAAATTATTGCACTATAACATTATAAAGGAACATCACTTGAGTATGAAAGAAATGGATTTTGCACCTGTGTGGCAAGTTTGACACTCATTCTACTGCTGGGATTTAGGTGAATGTGCTCCAGGCCCACTTTGGGAAGCACTCTCAGTCTCCCAACTTGCTGTTGTTGTTGGTGGCCCATGCCTATGTCTCTCCTCACCAATTCCACTAAATCCTTCCAGGATATTGACTGACCATCAAGCTTCAAATAAATTAAACTTTTGGTTCCAAAGAAATATATCTCGATGGATAAACATTAATTTGTAAATTATGATATAAAACATACCTCCATAAACCTTGTTCTCTTGTGCCATCCACTATTCTCCCAGCAATTGCGTGTGGTTTTCATCAAATGAGGGTCGCAAATGAAATATAATTTTTCATCTGGCCTAAAAGGATTCACCACTGAGTGGATTGGCTGTCCAGGCACAGCAGGAACTGCATTTGAATTAATCATACACCAGTCTTTAGTTATATAATTCAATATTCAGTCAATAGATCACGATAATGTTACCCACTAATGGAGAGTATCCGTCGTTGGGGGACGTGGACGGGGGATCAATACTCTACCAATTAGATAGATACTCTAATCTGTCCTACTCTATCGTACTGTACTGTACTTGTTAACCATAGCTCGCTGACTCGCTGGCTGTGAGTTCGGGCACGGATCCTAGCTATCATGTCATACCCTCATATAAATGACGGAAAGTAAGGACTGCAGACACAGGATATACACAGTGTAATAGTTACCTTTATTCAGTGCTGTGATCCCTGCTTGTCTGGCTAGGCCGGCATGGCAATGAGCGAGGCATATGAATTACCAACTTTGCATGATACTTATGAAACCCTGACTATATGCTAAACACCCAAGTCTATGTGGTCATGATACTGAGAGTCATGGATCTTCCGTGGCAAGTGGTCGTTGATCTCCTTCTTGGCTCCTAGACTGGGGTCTGAATGAACTACTGGGCTGCGGTCTGAACTTCTGAGCTTCTAAGAACCCGGATCCACGGTTGCGCGTCTCTTTTAAGGGGCCACTCCGCGTCATCCCTGGGGGCTTGCCTACGTGGCTTCCTCACGCGTCATCAGATGGACTCGTCCTGCCTGCGTATCTAACTTCGGCTCGTCCGTCTTACACGTGACTTTCACGGAGTGGTGGTTATGGTGACTCATCAACCATATCTTGAATATATATATATATATATATATATATACATATATATACATATATATACATATATAGATATATATATATATATAGATATATATATATATATATATATATATATATATATATATATATATATATATATATATATATATATATATATATATATATATATATATATATATATATACATATATACAACGCAAGTTATGATCCTGGTGCAAGATCTGGTGCCTGTAATTATACCAGCTGTCCCAGCTGTACCTGAAAATGACACCGTTGGGGCCTCCGGTGCACAAAACATAACAAGGTGAATTGACTGAAAAGTTGAACTTGGCAATGTTTAGCACCGCAGAGAAGAATGAACTTTTTGATGCCAATAACAAGAAGTTAGAGGCCTTCAAGCAAGTTGAAGCAGATCTAAGGGATATGCTTAAAAGAAGGGAAGTAAAGCTTGCGGAGGTTATCAAAGAGAAGGAACTGGCTGTACTGGGCTCCAGTTGTTTGGAACAATTACTCAGTGGTAAGCAGGGGATCATTGACAGAATGATGTTAGATTTGAACAGGGCCAAAATGATGTTTCCTCTTTTGGCCCTCATGATATGCCTAAGATGTTAGTTATACTACCGAATGATAGCTCCCAGTTCCAACTAGTCAACCAGTGTACCAGACCTGTACCTTTTGCAAAGGCCACATGTGACTCTCTCACTGACGTTGCTTTGGATGAGGACTGGCTTAATTCCTTCGACACAGTTGTTGTTATCCCAGGACTCCTAGAATTGAAAAATCGTAGCAAAGGAATTGTCTATCAAAATATTCCGGATTTAAGTTTGGTTCCACTTCTCCTATACTTCTTTTAGCCATTTACAGAAGTTTTATCTCCATTGAGCTGGTTTCATTAATAAGATTGGTCAAAAACAGCTGAGCATCGACTTATCGACTGAGCATACCTGTTTGAATAGTTTTAATAATATCAATATGATCATTTGGAAACTATGCTATTGACTTTGATAAAACTCCTCCCTCTGTTTTTTCTTGAAATACCAGTTTTTGGCTATTTTTACATACATATATAAAAAAAGCATGAACGTGATCAGAGAGGAAGGGTGACGAGATTTGAAAAAAAAAAAAAAAGTTGCTGTGTGAGGTATAGGCTGCAATTAAATTCGCCACTGAAAAGAGTGTGGTGATCTCGCTGTTCCGTCACCACGTAGCCTGCCCTCTAGTGGAAGTGACGCTGAACTAATCCCCACTTCACTTTTGTTTTGCAAGTTTATGTGAAGGGTTGCTCTTTTAGCATATTATGAATGGCACAATTATCACTTATTTTTTGTCAGAATCATGTTAGATGTGACATTTTACCCACAAATTGCCTATATTTCTGTATTAGAGCTTTGTTTTCAACCATCGGTAAATTGACCTATTTATTGACCTACTTATTGAGGCCCTGCAAGGTTGACCTATTTATTGACCTACTTATTGAGGCCCAGCAAGGTTTTGTACAAATGGGTCTATATGGGTGAAATGCAGATATTTTTATAAGAGATAGCTGCATAACTGAGAGATAGCTGCATAACCGAGAGATAGCTGCATAAATAAGAGATAACTGCATAAATAAGAGATAACTGCATAAATAAGAGATAGCTGCATAAATAAGAGATAGCTGTATAAATAAGAGATAACTGCATAAATAAGATATAGCTGCATAGTTAAGAGGTAGCTGCATAAATAAGAGATAGCTGCATAAATAAGAGATAGCTGCATAAATAAGAGATAGCTGCATAAATAAGAGATAGCTGCATAAATAAGAGATAGCTGCATAAATAAGAGATAGCTGTATAAATAAGAGATAGCTGTGCATGAATAAGAGATAGCTGCATAATTGGGAGATAGCTGTATAAATAAGAGATAGCTGCATAACTGAGAGATAGCTGTATTGAGACATGAAAAGTAGCTGCACAAATAAGAGATAGCTGCATAAATAAGAGATAGCTGCATAAATTAGAGATAGCTGCATACATAAGAGATAACTGCATAAATAAGAGATAGCTGCATAAATAAGAGATAGCTGTATAAATAAGAGATAGCTGTGGGAGAGACAGCTGCACATGGTGAGACAGCTGCACATGGTGAGAGATAGCTACACATGGTGAGAGATAGCTGCACATGGTGAGAGATAGCTGCACATGGTGAGAGATAACTGCACATGGGGAGAGATAGCTGCACATGGGGAGAGATAGTTACAACAGTGAGACAACTGCACAACTGAATGACAGCTGCACACATGGTAGTTGCGCAAGTGAGAGACAGCTGCACATGGTGAGAGATAGCTGCACATGGTGATAGCTGCACATGTTGAGAGATAGCTGCACATGGTGAGAGATAGCTGCACATGGGGAGAGATAGCTGCACATGGTGAGAGATAGCTGCACATGGTGAGAGATAGCTGCACATGGTGAGAGATAGCTGCACATGGGGAGAGACAGCTGCACAGTTTGAGAGATAGCTGCACATGGTGAGAGATAGCTGCACATGGGGAGAGATAGCTGCACATGGGGAGAGATAGCTGCACAGTTTGAGAGATAGCTGTGCATGGGGAGAGATAGCTGCACATGGTGAGAGATAGCTGTATAGGTGAGGGATGGCTGCATAGGTGAGAGATAGCTGCACAATTGAGAGACAGCTGCACAGGTGAGGGATAGCTACAACACTGAGGGACAGCATCACTTCCCAGCCGAAGGCACTTGTGACTAATAATAAAAGGAATGTATGCTATGTCCCTTCCATCTTTCCTAATATTTCATCTTTTTCTTTAAAATGAGCTCAAGATCAAGCCGATTGGTACGGCGGATGCTCTGTTGGAATTAATTAATGATTTTCTCATTCCTATTCCTATTATTATTATTATTATTATTATTATTATTATTATTATTATTATTATTATTATTATTATTATTATTATTATCATTATTATTATTATTATTACAAGTGAACCGACAATAATATGAAATGGCAGAGGTGCAAATTAATATAAATCATAGTTTCATCGATAATTGGAGTAGAGACTGACAGACAAACAGACGGACTTGTGTGAGGCTACGAGATGCACATTTCTTTCCACTGAATATCATATATTCAAATGACCACAGTTTCGTCAATAATTGCAGTAGAATGATGATTTAACCTGCAATGAAGACGTTTTGATGTTGCGAGCAAGGTAAACACAGTTAGGTGAGGCTACGAGATGCACACTTCTTTCAACTGAATATATTATATACAAAAAGACCATACCTTCTTCATTAATTGGAAAGATCATATTGACATTGCAAGCAAGATAAACATGATGACGTCGTACAGGAAAGTGTCATCATAATGACGGCAGACAGGAAGATGTTGTCATAGTGATGTCAGACATAATGACGTCATGGTAACATCATAAATTATGTTAATATGATCATGTACAATACTGCTGTTACCTTTTGGTAAGCTCCTCCCTCTGTACCGATTGAAATACCAGTTTTTGGCTATTTTGACTAATAATAAAAGAAATGTATGCTATGTCCCTTCCACCTTTCATAATATTTCATCTTTTTCGTTCCAATGAGCCCAAGATCAAGCCAATTGTTGCAGCGGATGCCGTATATGAATTAATTAAGGGTATTTATGGGTGTTGGTAGTGAGTGTCCTCTGGTGGCTGATTTTCTGAGGGAACTACTTTCTTTTTATGCCAAAATAGAACGTTTTCATAAAAGTACGGGAAAAATGCTCAACTGTCAAAAAGAGTTCCTTTTTCATCAAAACTTTCAAGTTATGAAATGACATTTTATGGTATTCATTTTTGTAATAAAATTATTGACTTATTATTTGGAAATCACAATGGAATTTCTTTGACTATATTGAAAGCATCATATCTTTTTAACTCATAAAAAGTGGCGTAGTAATATATCACTGCTCCAAAATTTATTTTTTCATGTCAAAATGTTAAAGGGAAAAAGTTCTGCAGATTGTGGGACCATAATAAAGTGGATTTCCAAACAACTTTGTAAAAATGATCTTAACAATATTTACTGTGATCCCAGTGAAACAGATTTTCTATTTTTCAAAAACATTAAGAGAATTATAGAGGTAAAGTACACACTTGATCATTTCAAATACATGAATTTTTTCACCTCCCTTCACATATCTGATTGCCAAACTTCCTTTTTATTTCAAAATTATACAAATCAAAATGTGAAAATCTGTTTCACTAGGATCACAGTGAATTTTGTTCCCAATGAAATGAAAGAAACACAGCTAAAAACAAGCCTACTCCTATCATCAAGGAAAATTAGGACAGAATACTATTTTGAAAGAAATATACTTGTAATCATGCCTTAAATTTCAAATATTGTAGTGTTTAAATATTGATTCATGTCATGAATGATTTTAATTAAATAGGGAATGTATTTTTACACCGTAAATGTACCAGTTCCCATCAAGTACAGTATTTTGGTAATTTACTGCTCTGCCACTAGGGGGCACTCACTACCAACACCCATAAATACCATTAATGACTTTATCATTCCTATTCATATTATTATTTTTATTGTTATTGTTATTATTATTATTATTATTGTTATTGTTATTGTTATTGTTATTAATAATATTATTATTATTATTATTATTATTATTATTAAGCAATCATGGAGCGTTTGATAATGGGTGGACCATTATTCATTCAGGGGGGTTACGGGACAATACCCTCCGGACATTACCCCCCGGACATCACCCCCCCCTCGATAGGACAATATCCCCATGGACAGAAAATACTTGGGAGAATACCTCCCTAAAAAAAATTATTTTAATGAATTATACGAATTATACGCAGCTGAAACATGAGATGGGCTTGTTCTATCACATTTTATCTTAACTAGACTGTGTAGTTAAACACAATATTGATGGAAATATGAATTTTGTGGTGGAAATATATATTTTTTTAATATTATGTAATGTTAAGACATGCATGGGATCTTAAATTTCAAGCCTGTTTGTCATGTGATGCATATCAATCAATCAGAAGCTAGCAGTGGACTGAAAGATTATCATGTGACTGGTGTCAGCCAATGAGAAGGCAGCATTTAACTGCTCCATATCACGTGACATGCAGGAACCAATTAGGGCCAAGGTGTGAACTGCTTCAACCAGCTTACCCATTCACACTATGTCGAGCAGCTATGGAAGTGCTGTGCACAGGTGTGAATGCGAACTGATTACAGAAAATTCTATTCACACTATTGTCTAAGGTGTGAATTACACTCACAGGTGGTCCTCCGGTGGTCCTAATGTATTCTTTCAATAACTTTGACTTATCACTACTTTTTAACACTTTGACAGCTGAGAAATTTGTAGGGATGTTGAGCATTATTTTGAGCATTATTCAGAGATAGACTTAACTACTTGAATAATTGGTATATTCAATTTTATTCTTAATTGCAATACTCTCCTTTTAAAAGTGACTGGCGGTCTTATCGTGTTACCCACTATTGGTGAGCATCCGTCGTTGGGGGACGTGGACGGGGGATCAATACTCTACCACATAGATAGATACTCTAACCTACTCTACTCTACTGTACTGTACCATAAGCATAGCTCGCTAACTCGCTGGCTGTGAGTTTGGGCACGGATCCTAGCTACCATGTTATACCCTCATATAGATGACGGGAAATAAGGACTGCAGACACAGGATTTACACAGTGCAATAGTTACCTTTATTCAGTGCTGTGATTCCTCCTTGTCTGGCTAGGCCGGCATGGCAATGAGCGAGGCATATGAATTACCAACTTTGCATGATACTTATGAAACCCTGACTATACGCAAAACACCCAAGTCTATAGAGTCACGATACTAAGAGTCGTGGATCTTCAGTGGCAAGTGGTCGCTGATCTCTGGGCTGCTGCCGCTACGAATCTGCTTCTCTAACTACTCTGCATCTACTTCTGGCTAATCTCTAATTAAGCTCAGGATCCACGGTTGCGCGTCTCTTTTAAGGGGCCACTCCGCGTCATTCCTGGGGGCTTGCCTACGTGGCTTCCTCACGCGTCATCAGATGGACTCGTCCTGCCTGCGTATCCAACTTCGGCTCGTCCGTCTAACACGTGATCTCACAGGGTGGTGGTTATGGTGACTCATCAACCATCAGTATCGTGTGTTATTGTCTATGAATGTCTATATATTTCCAAGAGTCTCTGGGTGTGTATTCTATATCCTACAATCGCATGTGAAATCTGTTTAAATATATACACAAATAAAGCTGTGAAAATGTTATTCTGCTTAAATGTATTGAAGTATTGGCTTCTTTTTAAGTTTTATATTTAGGTCAGGAAAAAGGCGTCTTATTTCTCACCATTATATTTTTAGAAATAAGAGCTTGTTAACAAGAATGCTGAGTGTAAAATGGAGAGACTTTTGTTCCTCGTCGCTGTCGTGCTCTACTTTTGAGCAAAAGTTTCAAGTTGCACCGAAAAGGAAAAAACTTCATCTAGGCTCATCAAGTACATCTGGCAATGTTTGGTTATTACAAAACCACTAAGTTCTATTTATAAAAGAGTAAAGTGATCATAATAATACTAACAATAATACTACTACTAATAATAATAGTACTACTAGAAGTAGTCGTAGTAATAATAGTAATAATACTAACAGTAGTAGTAGTAGTAGCAGCAGCAGCAATAGTAGTGGTAGCAGCAGCAGCAGCAGCAGTAGTAGTAATAGTAGTAGTAACAACAACAACAACATAAATAACAACAACAATAACAATAATAAAAATTATTATAATGATAATAATAATAATAATGATGATGATGATGATGATGATGATGATGATGATGATGATGATGATGATGATGATGATGATGATGATGATGATGATGATGATGATGATGATGATGATGATGATGATGATGATGATGATGATGATGATGATGATGATGATGATGATGATGATGATGATGATGATGATGATGATGATGATAATGATAATGATAATGATAATAATAATAATAATAATAATAATAATAATAATAATAATAATAATAATAATAATAATAATAATAATAATAATAATAATAATAATAATAATAATAATAATAATAATAATAATAATAATAATAATAATAATAATAATAATAATAATAATAATAATAATAATAATAATAATAATAATAATAATAATAATAATAATAATAATAATAATAATAATAATAATAATAATAATAATAATAATAATAATAATAATAATAATAATAATAATAATAATAATAATAATAATAATAATAATAATAATAATAATAATAATAATAATAATAATAATAATAATAATAATAATAATAATAATAATAATAATAATAATAATAATAATAATAATAATAATAATAATAATAATAATAATAATAATAATAATAATAATAATAATAATAATAATAATAATAATAATAATAATAATAATAATAATAATAATAATAATAATAATAATATTTGTTTTTGGTACCATATATTCATTATCTGGAGACCTGAGGGAGCTTGCCCCTTTTTTAGGTATCAATATCTGTGATAGGTAACCATACTAATGATATAACAAAATTATTTCAACTGGCCCAAATTGAACTCCATACTACTTCTATTTTAATAGTTCCTGACCTTATATTATCAATCTTTAAGCATAGGTCAAATGCCTAAGAGCTCTGTTGAGGATTGTCCCTTGGTATGGTTTGTAAACGTTGCATGACTGCTTGCCTTTCCCTGTGTCGATAAATACACGGGCTTTGCAGTTAATAAAGCAAAACTATGTTAAGTATTTCACACAGAATCGCAGGCTGACTCCATTTCCCCCATTTACTTCTCTACAGACGTTTGGAACTGTGGCGATATAAACAAATAAGTAGAATGAGGCAGTGGGGGTGTCATGTGTTCATACATGTGAGAAGAATGCAAAGACTGCCCAGTTTACACATTCATAACAAAACAAGATAAAAATGTAGCCTCATGAAAATTAGAAATTCTTTCCTGGCAATATTTCATTTTACCTGTGATAGTTAAGAAATATGACCAGCGGTTTCAGAGGAGAAGATCGAGTTTGACGGATGAACAAAATGACAGAAAATTCCCCCGACTGCTCTCACCCCGGCTCTTACTGCACATTCTTTGCTCATATAATCAGAACAACTAAAACATATTTCTGGTAATATATTAACTTTGGATTATTTTATTCAGTTTGTTATTGTCAAAGCCTACAGATATCTTTAACTGGCATTTAGTGAACATAAATAATGCTTCGATTCAGTGTCATTGGTTGTTTGGTATCATATAATGTGACTAAGTTAAGTATAACTCGCTCCTCTTTGGGCATCATATCAATCTACAAATGCTAATTTGGTTGTCTTCTTTCTGGATAAGAACCAAACTTTCATTGGGTCTGCCCTTCCTTTCATCTTCACCTCACCACGGAAATCAAACTGAAACCCCGTATCCTGGTTATCAGCATCCTGGAGGCAACTATTACAAAAAAAGGAAAAAACAAGAAAATGTTAAAAACCTAATTCACTATAATATGATTCTTATATAAGATATATAATATAAATCTGTAACAATCTTTCACAGAGATATCAACCTTGGTTGGTGTTTTCTCTTACCTATAGGCGTCTTCTGATACGTTGATTTTGCCTTTATCTCCTGTAGTTTCTGTCCTACTGGTCAGATTGACTGTGTTTCCAAATAGACAATATCTGGGCATTCTCTGGCCGATCACCCCAGTCATCACCTCCCCACTGTGTATACCTATAGTTATCTGCAACCACACTGATCTCTGTCAGGTATATGATGGTGTGAAGACATTTTTAGAAAGGACTGTATTGGCCCCTTTTAACATATTATAACGAGATTTATAAGAGATAGAAGAGATATATTTGCGTCCTTAAGTCTCCTTGTGAAGAAATTTGGAAAAAAAACTCTACTGTCCCCTTATATTTTAAATTTAAAAGGGCCAGAAGGGACTCTATTGCTGCTTTACATCCTTTAGTTCAGACGTAAAGATCATTTATTTTATGGCAATTTTTTAGGTGGGACTATATCGTGCCTCCTTATATTTTATTCAAAACCCTGCCAATATTGACACTGTTTAGGTTCCTGTGTTGTATACATTATCACCTCAGCTTCTTTCATTATCCATTTGTGCCATACCTTAATTGGCGACCCATATGGGTCCTTGAGGCCTCTGCTTACATCCATCATATCCAAAGCGAGGTTAGCGATACATCTTGTGTGATCACTGCATTCGTCTGGTAACCCACTTACAGCCATATACTTGTCCCCTACTGTCTCAACCTAAAGTAATATACAGAAATGAAATGAACGGTTAGAAATGAACGACTTCTCATTCAGATATATTGTTTTTTATCATATTCCAAAGCAATTCAACAACAAAACTTAAATAAAGGTCACTGTAAGAATTCGCAGTTTCCGAAAGAACCATACCCTTACCGGCAATATAACACTGGGTACACCATACTTCATGCTGCCCTGAAGTAATTAAAATACTCCAAGATGGTACCCATATCCAGACGGAAATAATCCTCATTGAAACTGAAGTCTTGTCGGGTGATTGCTTTATGTGAGAGTTTTACATTCTACATATGTTCATGAATTTCTCAAAAAAAGTTCATAGCATTTACACCGTTTCAGTTCTTTATACTGTTCCAATCTCAATTTTTCACATAAAAAAGTGTTTTTCAAACTTCAATATATACATGGCACAGTAATATGGGACTGGAATGTTGAATCTTGGAACATTTAATGTGTAACACGTCATCGGTTTGTATTGCAAATTGAAGTCAAATATTCACGCCAAATTTCTTGCATGATAATCATAGTAATATCTGAAAACCGATGCTAGACATGAGAAAAAAAAATTTTAAATATTAATATAATTTATAACATATATAATATATAATATATAATAATTTCCCTGTGAAGAATATGATAATACTGTTTAAGAAAAATGTTTTCTGTGGGCGTTAGATATCATCATTTTCAAAGTAAAACATAGATTCTTTTTAAAAGAAGTAATTCTGGTGTATATATAGTAAGTAGTGATATAGCTGAGGTGAATATTTTGGCCAAACCAAATAAACTGACTTATATCTAGGTCAGATATAAATGTGGAACTTAAAGTTTGATTAACATACAATAAAGGAATACTTAACGTTTCATTGAATGAATCCCTGATTTACCTCCGTTATAAACTACGAAAGTGCATGTATCATGTAAACTAATATTGAAGATAAAAAAATATGTTCTCTTTTTTCCTTTTCTTTTCTTTAAATAGAGGCGATAATGCCAAACACCAGATGACCAAATAGATACTTGTTACAAATAACAATAACAACCAATAAAATTATAATAAGTATACAATGGCGCAATATCAAATTTCTGTTCTTAGCCTGAGCATGTTGACCCTAATGAATATCAAAACTCAGAAATATACTTGTGATAATTGCACTGCTGGTTGAACAGGTCAGGTGTAATATTTGTAGAATCTACAGCATTTATACATTTATATTAATACGGCAATATTTATCTCAAAGTTATGTTTGATGTTGAGACATCAAAAATGAGAGACAAACCTTGTAAACTTTAGGATTTTTAACCGGATCGATGAGAGCGTCAAGATTCGTGTACGTATCATTGAGAAGTGTCACAATTTTGATAGCGCCCTCTGGATCAGAATGCAAGGCACAGAAGTCACCAAATCCCACAATGCCACTGAACAAAATGGTCACCTTCCCGTACGTCCTGGCAGGCACTGGGCGTCTGTGTCGCAGTTCATTAGCGACCGGAGGGGGCAGCACTGAATACATCAATCTGAAAATCGCACACAGAGGGATTGAAATGTTTTATGCATAGCCTAAAATAAACACATTGAATAATTAGCAAACATATTCAGAATGAGGACAGAATGGTATTAGAATGAAGGCGGGAAGAATACAATATCATTGTGTTGAATATGAGGCCGAGCTCAATAGAATCTTATTATCAGTTGTGAAAACATAACTGGGATATGGAATATCAAATAATTCGCAGGATTTCGATATAATTATGTTATTGAATCTGTTTTACCTTTTCAACATGTTTGTTCTCTATTCATTTATACGATATGCAGGATAGTATGTACATTATAAGTATATTTGCTACTGTCTCATAAAGCTATAGGTGTGCAATTAAATACTAGAAAGCAGTAATACTTGTAACACGAGAAAATGTTTTTGTGATATGTTATACACAAACAATAGTTACATCGTTTTTTTATGTTATTAGAGACTTCACTAGATATTTATGAACTTGCAGAAATTCATGCTTCATGACGTGTTTTTTTCCAGACTTTGGAGTTGAAACACTGGAGTTAGGAACGGATATCCGGGAGGATTAAACAGTTGAACAGGGCATAGCAGTGAAAGCATTGGCACCTTTTGTCTAACCCTGACAATCATTTACGATAGCTGGGACCAAGTTTTTAAAGCACTGAAAACAAGATGGACAAAAGTCGAATATTGCATCAAGATCACTTCAGGGCCTGACATGTAATGTGGTCTTGTAATCAAACGCAGAGATAAATGAACATTATTTGTCACTTACTGGCAGAAGTGCAAGTCATGTGTCACTTTGAGGATGTTCCAGCATAAACCTCTCATTTAGAGGGTACCTGTGCATTGTCCCTGTCACTTACCGGAAATTGCCATTTATCTGTCAATTAGAGGTCAAACTTCATTTAGCACATACCTGTCAGTTTTTTGTTTCTCTTCCTCAAGTTCCCTGAACGTTGACTGAAGCTGGTCTGTCATTATTTCCAATTTTCTGGTTAATTTATACTCAAGTTCAAATTGTTCAGAGAGCATAACTAGATCTCGCGTGGCATCGTGCAGCGGGATATCAGATAGGTACATTCCCTTCCTGTTGAGGTCATCTAAGTTCATCACGCTCGGAGAACATATGAATAAAATGGCATCAGCTTCAGGGACCGAGATCATTTCTCCTTTCAATCTGAATTCAGGAGGTTGAATGCCATTCAGATTATCCTTATTTTGTTTGTTGACTTGACTAGATTTCAGGACATAAATCGTATTAACATGAGACAGGACACTGCTGAACGTAAAATCCATATGGGGGCGCACCATTTCAAAAAGGTCTGTGATCTTACAGTCTGCATCTTCAACAGTCCTTGGCAGAACCCTCGCGATCGATGTTCCCGCCTGTAAGATTCGCATATCTCTGTCAAACATCAAATGGAATGGGAAAGCCTTGCAAAACGATGCGGGACTAATCTTGGGCTCCTTTGAGAACGTGTTTTCAAATGCTCCGATGTCTGAACTTTCTTTTTTTTCATTGGACTCTTTGGATGTGATTAGAAACTGTACGTGGTCTATCCCGTCCGCTTTTGTTTTGTACGTTTCGACATTAACCTCAGATTCGTGCAGTTTCTTAGCAACAGTTTTAACAAGCCCTATGACGATGTGATCAAGGCCTTCCCGTTCAGAATAATAATGCAGGATTGTGGCGCCATCTTCTGGACGCTCTGTGCAACAAAACGACGGCGCGCGCATGGCCGGGTAAATGGTTGCCAGGTGATCGTGAAGGGCGTCCAGATTTTGGAGAAAATCCCTTGTGGTGGCTCCCAGAACTTTAAGAATTTTCTCAAAACCAGATTCCTCGCAAAAGTCAAAGAACATGGCTCCAAACAGCTCCAAGATGGTTGTCGCCGGAATGTCTGTAATGAAAACAAAGTGACAATACTTGAACGTGATTAAACAATAGCGAATTCTCGCTATCTGCTCTCCCGGTTTATTGAACACCAGATGTCAGCTCGGTTGATTCACAATGCATTGTGGGCCGATTTGTTGCACGCTATACTTCCGGGGCACATGTTTGGCCCACGGACCTCACGTAGTGAATGTCTGCACTCAGGACACATGCAGCACATATTTTTGAAATTGCAGTTCAGTTTATTTACATTGGAACATGATTAATCAATTAGTGAACATAAGATGACCGTTGAAGACCTGTACACACTTATCTAGCAGATTGAAATGACGGAGGAATAACGTGCGTTTGTTTTGACTGGTGTATAATTGGACCGGAAGTACCCAGTGCAACAATCGAGGTGAAATTCGATCGTAGCGCTCTGAAAATGCAGCGGATACGGGAGAGCAGATAGGGAGAATTCTTTTCACCAAAGGGCCATACTTTGACATTTTCCGTTTTGAATGCAATGACATATTTAAAGGACATATTAGAGCCGACTTTGAACAACATAAATATAATGAGTCATAAGTATATGTTAAACACAAGTAATCCTATTACAGAATGATAGAACAACTCTCATTTTGAATTTTGTTTTTGTTTTTTGTTTTGTTTTGTTTTTTTTGGTCAGGACGTTCTCTGTGACGATATTGCACCAACTATATTTCAACATTTGCAGTGCAATGGTTTGAATTCAGACCATCATTTCAGGGCTTTGTATGGTCATTGAGTGACGAGATAGTGTGTCGTGGACATCAAGTCCTGTGCTCTTTGCGTGGTTCCCTTTTATATTCTAGTGCAAAACACCCGTGTATTGAAAAACCAAGTATGACAGAGATGGATAACGTGAGAGCTTACCATGGCAATTGTGGGTCACAGTTGACACAATAAGTTGTTCCAAATAAGGGACAAAGAGCAGAAAGACTACCAAGCTGCGGATAAGACCGTGAGCAGCTCAGCCGTCCCCACATCACAGACACAGTCCATCACAAAGTTCATCTCACAACAATCTGATAGCCTTTGTGTTCAGATTAACGCAAATCATCCCATCATGATACTGACGATGGAACCGGAATGTTTATATCAGGTGATACCGCGATGGAGACTTTGAAAGAGACTGTGTCAGGAGCAGAAGGGTGATATTTTTAATCAGGTGATACTGTGATGGAGACTTTGGAAGAGACTGTGTCAGGAGCAGAAGGGTTATTTTTTTAATCAGGCGATACTGTGATGGAGACTTTGGAAGAGACTGTGTCATGATCAGGAGCAGAAGGATGATATTTTTAATCAGGTGATACTGTGATGGAAACTTTGGAAGAGACTGTGTCAGGAGCAGAAGGATGATATTTTTAATCAGGTGATACTGTGATGGAAACTTTGGAAGAGACTGTGTCAGGAGCAGAAGGGTGATTATTTTAATCAGGTGATACTGTGATGGAAACTTTGGAAGAGACTGTGTCAAGAGAAGGAGAGTGTTTTTATTATATGATACTGTGATGGAGACTTTGGAAATGACTGTATGTCAGACGCAGACCATCTGGTGCCTCCTCTCAAATGATGACCTTTGATGTTCACCGCATAATTATATCTGAATGCTCAAATAAGTTTCAGAACTTGATGGATTAGTATACAGCTCAAACTATCAGTTTGCTTTGTTTTATATACAAAATAAGAATAATTATCTTATTTTATTTCCATTATCAAAGGCATTTATATCTTCTTGGAGTTATTTGAGTTGTTTAAAGAAGTCATCTTAGGATTTACATCTTAGGATTTACAATTTTTGTTTTTATTCCGTACTGTTTTGAGGAATTGTCCAGCAAATGAGATTATTTTTCAGAACGTAAACAATACGTCTTATAAACCAGAAACGTGTTTTAGTGTCAACATTTTAAAAAGCGTTTGGAATTAGTTTTAAGTGAGAGTGTATTCGTTACATATTATGTGAAAACGAGGCCGTCTTAAAAGGTAAGCTATTGAAATGATGTGTGCTGTCAGTGATATGATAATATAGAAAAAAACTCAAAATTCATCCAACAGTTTCAGCGAAATATATTAGTTGCAGACAATTAAAACCATAAAAAGGTATTACCAAGTGTTTTGATAAAGACCACATGTATATTCATAATCCTGAAGTCTATCTTTATTTTTGAACAAGTAAGCACTATGTTATAGTCATACACTGATGTTATTAATATTACCAGGCAGTGGTGTATGATACAGTACAATTAGCCATGGGGCTTTACTGGTATATGTTTACATGCAAATACCTCAGGTCAAAAACAAACAAAAAAAACATGCAAACTCTCAGATTACCTGTCCAATGTAGCTATGTACTGATGGGATAAATATATGAGACTCGTGTGCAGTATAATAATATAACTCAGAGCTATTAACTGCCAACAGGTATAGAAAAAGAAATACCTAAAAATAATAATAGTATTAATAAAATGGGAAAAAGAAGATATTTGTAAAGAACATATACCAACATAAGATTGCTCATGGTAATAATCCTTAAAACAGTTATTAGAATCATCTTTAGATTATTTCTTTGTGTTCTTTTTAGGTAATTTAAAGGTTACCAATTTAATAAAACTGGCGCTATATTTTAAAGGTAGACTATGCAGTCCAAAGCTATATTAGGACTATCAAGGACGTCTCGTTGTGCAGCGGGCGAATATTGTCACTATTTTGGAGGGGGTTGATCTGATTGATTGACATAAATATAGAACAGGGAAACCCTAAACAACAACCCATATTTCAAGTGACGTATGACCAGAATTCCGGGCACGGCATACGTGCACCTGCGAGGTGGTGTACTTCCATATATATGGACATGTTATTAGTGTCTATTTTAAAGGTTACCAATTTAATAAAACTGGCGCTATATTTTGAAAAGTTTTAGTTCTTGGAATAAACAACTCTAATTTTTACTTAGACCTTAAGTCTATTTCAGTTCCCCTAGTCTTGACAAGTTGGTAATCTTTATATTAGTATTTATATAAGTATTTCAGTGCAGAGTCTTTCTCAATATTTTGTGGTACTTACTAAGGACCTTTGTAGCAGCCCCGATAAGGTCATATGATATTGCATCATCATAAACCAGCCGGACCAAGAAATGACCTTCCATCTCCAACTGAGCTTCTTTTCTGAAACATCACAAGACACACAGTGGAATTATATTCCTTTGAAGTTTTCTGTCTTATTGCTATCCAATCTGTCTATAATGGACTAACGTTTTGTTGATTGTCTTAGCTGGTGGCATCAAAAAGCAAACCCTTTAACATGGATATGTGTGTTAGGTAAAATAAAAAAGCTTTATATGAGATTATGTCATCCTCATGTATAAGTGATTTAACGTTTGGACATTTGCTAGGAGGCATGAAAAGTTCGATAGCACGAATATCCCTGTAAATGCATTAAAATCCTTAAAAACTTTATTCACGAAAAACAAAGAGGGCATTTTCTCAAAACATCCATCGTGTACAAATATTACTTTAAATAACCACATAGCTCATAATTTATCAATGAGAATAAAATAAAAATAATTGATTAAAGTCGATCACTTCTGAGTATTGAAGTTAGAAATAGAAGATCGAAAACGTATTTTGATTAATAATGTACACTTCCTTTTATTCAGATTCCATGTTTGAGATTACCTTAATTGATAGATATGGATAAGTGGACAAAATTATAAGATAAAGATTTGATAACGTTTAAAAGGACAACTATTTTTTCTGCACTTAATCTTTGCTAGAGAATCGGTAGTCAAACCCCGGACCTTAAGCCAAAATCTGTGATGGTGTATATAAGAATTATCTCCGGTGATTATAATAAGGGCCCGACTTCTTCGTGCTTAGTCTTTAATATAACAGTGTTAGAAGTTCAGATCGCATATGACCTCCTCTACATATATATTGTACGCCATTTTGCAGTCGCAATTGTGAAGACATCTTAATTCAAAATGATGCTGGCTTCACACACAAATAAACAACAACCGGATCTTGCTTGGACTTGTCATTTATTCAGGAACAGAACTATGTATGAAAAGACCGGGGAAACATAACCCTCCTTGGTTTAAGTAAATATTAGCATCATTTACAAAGTTATTAGTAATTCTGCTTTAAATCCCAAAGCCAAAGGCAGATGTATTACTATAGACAGGAACCTGAAGAAACTGACCAAGACATATTGGCTGTGGCTGAGGTCACTTGATCGGGTCAGGTGGTCAAGATGGGGTCATTTCAGTAGGCCAATGCTAACAATATGAACAGGTCAAGGGGCCAAGCCTAACAATGAGATGGTAGACAATGTGACAGGAACCTAGCTGCAGTAAAAAAGGATATCTCATCTGGTACATGATCCAATCGGGCAGACATTGTCTGTTCCCACATGTGACCCGCTCATATCTGTCTCCTCAATATTGTAACAATACAATGCTTGCCTACCAAGAACGTGAGCGCCCATCATGTCTGTCACCTTATTGTGGTAAATCACAATTTCTCTAAGTCTGCAATTAATATCTTGCTCCAGATTGGTGACAATTCAAAAATGTAATATGTTATTCTTCTAATGTACACTCTTCATAATTATCATAAGCATTTAGGAAGTGCATGCCTACCTTTATTCGTTCACATATATAAACTTGGGAGGTGAAGAGGAAAACGAGGTGATGAAATAGTCACGTGATGCTTCACCAGTAGATTAGTTAATGCACCAGGAACCCACTAAAAAGATTTCTCTTCTATCTATTAATTGAGATAACTTACTTTTAATCCTCATCGATAAACAATTTATCCTGAGTTTGTGATGCAGAGTATTATTGAAATCTGTAGTCTTCATATCGCACAGGGGATTGCAATAAATGGCAGGTCGTGGTCAAATGGGTTAAACTGAGGCATCTGATTCAAGATCAAAATTAGTAAAACATAAAGCGAAATGTCAATGATGTACACAAGCACATAGTCGATTTATCTTACACTTGTCTGGGCAGTATTATTCTTGTCTATTAGGTGTAAGCCATGTTAGGACATATTGTCATGTATGTGTGAACGATATGTGACGAAGTAATCAAACCGAGGCACTAACTAAATCCTGAGATAGCTGTGAGGGGCATGCCGGGAAATTGGGGTGACCAGACCAAGGATACCAGAGCACGTGACCCAGAGAGTCAAGGTCAGAACAGGTGTCACATGGGGTCAAACAGCATATCCCTTGTTATTATGAGGTGTGAAACACTCGCAAACTGATCCAGCAAGACCGTATCATTTTGAGGGGCAGGGCACCCTTTTCCATTTCCTTTTTTCAAAAATATTTTTAGGGTTTCAATATAAATATATATATATATACTGGAGCACCTTTTCTGAGAGCCTTAAAGCTTTGCTTGATTAAGATATCTCTAGTCCAATATTCTTTAAGTTCATACATTTTTAATTTCCCAATAGAATTGATATAATAGGATATGTGGCCAAGTGAGCTTCATATTTCCAAGACATATTTCTGACTCAAGCCTTGATCGAGCACTGTGAATCATACATGACATATATCACAAACTTGTTGAATATGTTAAGTTGAAAACTTACTTGATCTCCTTCCATACTTCCTCCCCGAAGTTTCTGAGGACCAGCAGCTCCAGAGCATAGTTCACGAACCCATACTGAAACCATTCAATCACATTTATATCATAAATCACATTGATATCAAAGAAACATTAATCTCTTTCAACGTTTTTACTCAATTGGATAACATATACAAATGACAACATTCGTTTGTTATTTGTATCACATTGGTATTATCATTATTATATTATTATAGTAGGCAGGCATGTTGAGTACCTGTGAAGAAAATAGCGTACACTATGAATTGGTTTGACATGTAATTAATCACAGTTTAAGATCCACAGTTTTCAGCTTCAAGTTTTTTGTTTTTTGCATTACTCACGTGAATTTAAACTATTTCAGGCAACTTTTCATCACTGTTCAATACACAAAGTAATGTAGACATATAACTCTTCCAGCTTCCAACAACTCAGACGTGTTTATGTTCAAAACATGAGATCTATCTGTTTTTGTTCCACTCTAATTATTTCCTTAATGCAGTTGTGGCTTTCCACTTCTGGTAACATTGTACTGTCGGTAACATTGCACTGTCGGTAACATTGTACTGTCGGTAACATTGCACTGTCGGTAACATTGCACTGTCGGTAACATTGCACTGTCGGTAACATTGCACTGTCGGTAACATTGCACTTCCGTTATCAATGTACCTTGACCTTGACAGTTCTGGAAATATTCTATACGTGGCACTTAGCCAACATAATAGGTATAGGGTTTTATATGATGAAAGTAACAGCAAATAACTAATCAACAATGTATTAAGGGAAATCCAACCTAAAAACAACATTTTCATGAATATGTTTTACTTGTTAAATTTCTCATTTGAGGGCAAATAGTTGAAATATAAGCATGTTACCATAAGACACAGACATATATCGTATACTCGTATCCATACAATATTTATAGAGTCTGCATGATATGCACCTTTTGTAAATATTTTGGAGTAATTATGAATTAATTACTCCAAGGTAATATTGTGTACGTTTTTCTAGATTAATAAAACATAGGCCAATGACTGGAAGGCTTCGCTAGCCATTCTTCTTTTCTACTGTTTGTGTACATTTTCTGGAAATGTCTGCGAATTTCTTCAAAATAATCATTTTAAGTTTTATCTCAGCTTACCAGTCACTGCGGTAAATATAATATACCCAATAAGGTGTGAAATTGTACCAAATTTTACTTTGAACTTAATTAAGAATAAGTATAAGATTAGTGAACTCTTTGTAAGAATAAATATAAAGTTAAATGAAGGAAAATCTGGCGTAAAAGCGATATTTGAATGACACATTCCAGAAAGTAACATGGAAAAAATAAGATCATTACGAATAGTGTAAAACAGCAGTTAAATTGTAAATGTTCTGCAAGGCTTTGATAACCAATCTTGTTCCCTATTAAATCGTGATGTGTTCAGGAGCCATGGTTTGGGGATGTCGACTCCACCACCACATCATCAGAGAACACAGGCCGTGGAGCAGTTAGTTAAAGCGCAAGCATTTTAACGCCAGTTCCTCTGTGATGATCCAAAGCTTATGGTTTCGATTCCCGGACATGCCGAGATTGGATTCATGCTACAATTTCTCATGTGAGCTGAGGCCAGAAGACATTGTATTTGTAAATCTGTGACTGGGTGAATTGGCATGCCAAGGATCTGCGACATGACAATTTAGTGAGACAGCACTGTATCTCCTACAAGTAGGTTTCATCATGGAATTATTGAAATAATCTTGAAAGTGATGGGGCGACTCACAAATTCTGTACATTTGACCAAAAAACAGGGGGGTGGGTTGCGTATATTTTGGCCTAACAATCATTATTTTAGTTTATCTTCCTTAAAATATATCAAATAAACGACTTAACCAGAATATTTGTCTTATTATGTTTCATCAGTAAAAGTCAAACATTGAGACAATAATACGAGATAGATTTTGAATGATAAGAGATTCTGTGTGTTTTTGTTTCATACAAGGACATCGTGTGTTTTTCCCTGAAGAGAAAATACCAAATATTGAGAGGAAATTCTTTGATATGGAAGCAGCACAGGGATTAACAAGAAGAGCGTTGAGTGTATTCTCACCTATTGTGTTACACTCGAAATCGTTTGTGACGGCGGTAGCTAAGCTTTTATAGCACTGAAACAAAGATGGCGGAAATTTAGTTGAATATTGCATCAAAATCTCTTAAGGGGCTTGGGTAATGCATAAGAATCAAACATGGTGTCAGTTTCATTCAATAAAAAATCCCAGCAGACATTTGGAATCTATAAACTAACGATTTTCCTATCAGTAGGACAAATGAGGCTTGTATGGTTAAGTCTAGAATAACGATTCAAGAGAAAGGCTTGTCACAATGTCAATACCACAGGTCCCACCCATTTCAGCATACATTTTGTTGGCTGTATCAGATGGCGTAGATTTGTTTTCTTGTGTAAGTTCCCCTGTCTTAAGTTTTTTTCCAGCATTCCTTTATCCTAATATGGATTCTCAGATGATGACCTATCATACCGGATGTGTGGTATAGGCATGCGCTGATAACAAGGCAATAGCCCTTCAGTAACGCTCTCTATCTCCCAAGATGTTGGCTTTCTATTCACGTGTCCACCCAGGACAGCTGATGTCTCGAGAGAGCCTTCAATGACTTCACACTGGCTCCACACAAATCGCGCTTCACAATTCTCCAAAGAGGTATCCCGTGAATCTGTAGGATTCCCTGCCCGGCGAACAAATGTTACAGCAGAACTGCAGAATCAATGCCCTTTGGGTAATCAAATTCCCTTCAGCCGCTCCTCGCCTAAATCCACTATGTCTATTTGAGATTTACTTAATTCGGAAGACACTCATTCAAGCGGCCTATAAGGATGTCATATGAGGCGTAAACCCTAACACAATCATCACACGGTCTATACATGACGTGCCGGGCTGATTTGTGAGAAGTTAGTCAGGCTTTATGGGGTTTTTTTATCAGAATTATCTCTTGCCTGGTTCCTGTTATGCATGAAATGTCTTCGTAGAAATATTCTCACATCATGTCAACCAGTATATGGACATTAAATGTCTTCAGTGAACTGTTTGCCGTTAAATAAAAATAGTTATTAAAAGGACGTGTAGAATTGGGCGATATATTAAGATCGAAAGCACAGCTTTGCAGTTCCCAGAGGAAGTCCAGGGCGCCACCTTGTGTATGTATGCAACAATGCCCTTCTATATTGACCTCTATTGTGCAGCAAGGATGATTTAGGCTTGACATGGTGAACACAGGCTTTAATCACCAGCGGAGTCTTTCATTCACACTGCTCATCCCCGCTCACATAAAATGCTTTGTATGATATGCCACAAAAACATACCACACCAGTAAGTGGAGCATTTGGCGTGCACCATTCCCTCAAATGTCCCAATCCTCTTGTTCGGTTACACTTAATACTGTCCCCATACAAAAACAACTCTCAGATTCCTAGCGATTTAAAAAATTCCTTTCATATCTCTTCTCTGTGCTAGTTTCCTTTACTTAAATGACCTCCCTTTTTCATTTACTGATTTGAAACACTAAATTGGTGTTCAGCCATTCTGAAGACCGATCCTTTGAACTCTTTGGCTAATAAGTACGCGATCCTTACACATGGCCGACCACAAAACACATGACAAACATTCTAAATGACACAAACACTACTCGAATAAGCATGGCCCACTCTGTTTGGAAAACATTCCATTGAAGTGTGAGCGATGCTTTCAGTGGTACATGATCGAACCACCTCATCATGTCCCGGTGATGACGTCACAAGCATCTGCCAATATGTATGATGAAGGAGTAAATTCAAAGGTACAGACCATTTATTCATCAGGGGATACGGCATGGAGGCAATCGCTGAAACATATTTTCATAAAACCTTCTAAAAAATATTTCCTTCACTCAGGGATGGACCATTAGTCAATAGTGGGGAGAGGTAAGTGGAGATTAAAATTCGGTGGGAACACTTGGGGGGGAGGTAAAATTTAGAGTCTTTTTCATGTACACAAAACATGCACAAAGGATTTCATTGAATAAAATGTAGTTGAGTTTCAACCTTGTAGAAGGAATTATATAGAGTGAAAGGCAAGCATGAAACATGTTGACCTCACTTGGCTCAGCACAGCTAAATGTACAATCATAATACAGTGTGGGGGCGGCTCTTCACACATGAGCAAAAAGACAAATACAACATACTTTATTTAAGCCAACATACACCCTCTTCTCAACGTCTTTTTCTTTTTCAAACATATTCTTACCTTAATATCAATTATTGGGAAAGCCAATATCTTAACATATGCTTAATGACAAAATCTGTTGTTACAGAAAGGTTTAAAAAAGTGGTGATAACAGGCAGCGAAAATATCCTGCTTTTAATTCATCGATAATTTCATTTTTTATTATTTTCTCTCATATTAAGCATCGTCTTTTTGTCATGGTCAACTTAAGATTTTCATTAACTGATACTGTGAAATGACGTTGTATCTTTACGGTAACAGTGTATAATATTGGGATATGCAATGTTAGGCCAGACTCCTTGACCCCGGCGCCCTTCTTATATAAAAATCTGCTTTGAATGTGATAGATCTGGAATAAATTGAAATAATTTATAACTATTTTCAATTTAACACATTTGATATCATCTTAAAATGCACTCTCTGCAATCATTTTAGGTATTGGAGTGAAGTGGGAAGAAAGAAATAATGGTGATCGTATTGTTTGCTTGCGAGCCATGCACATTGTAAGTACATACTCAAAAACAAACAAACCAAAGCCATCACTATCCACAGAACCAATACCTCGGATTCATGGCTATGTACAAATGTGCTTGAATTTCTATGGTTGTTTAGTTCAAATATGAAGTGGATGAAGTTTGTTAATATTTATAGTCTAATCTCGTCTCAGACTGACATTGTTTAGGGCACATTAGCTGGCATTTAGCTGGGTTCCACCTGAATGTCATTGACATCAGTGTTAAAGATGGCCTGAGAATGCCATTGTAGCTCTTTGCAATTACAGGCAAACCCGGGGGGGGGGGTACTCTCATAGTCAGCGTTACCGGGGAAGCTGGGCTAAATAGGGTCCTTTTCGCTGATATTTTCCCTAAGACGGGTTAAGATATTTTATCATTTCCCCTAAAACAGACTACTGTTTTTCAATTTTTTCCCTAAAACAGGGATCACAATCCCCTTTTCCAAATCTCCTCTTTCTGCATCATCCCTAAATGAGGGTATCAAAAATTCAGCTAGTCCTAAATCAGGGTACCAAGTTTCAGCTAGTCCTAAATCAGGGTACCAATAATGATAGAATATTTCCCTAAATCAGGCTCCATCCCAGCCTCCACGGGTTAAAATCATGAGAGTACCCCCCCCCCCCCCCCACCACCCGGAGGCAAACATGCCGCGACATAGGGGTTTTTAACAAGTTAAAAGGACGTGTAGAAACGGGCGATATATTGAAATCTAAAACACCTTTTGGGTACAGAACAAAATATCATAATAACAGTTAAATATATAATTTGTCTTAGATATCACGTCCCCCCAAGAAAGCCTGTGAGGACCCTCACAGCACAAAAAGGTTCATAAGGGAAGGTAACAGTCAACACAAACGTTTGGGAAAATGCAAAAATCTTTTGTACATACACAATTATCAATATCAGTATGTGCATATCAATTGATTCTAGGTAAATCAGTATGTGCATATCAATTGATTCTAGGTAAAAATGAATAAAGATGATTGAGGGAGGCCATTTGTTCTGTCATATATAAATATAAATTTACTTGCATAACGTATCCTCACTTACAGTTGTGTCTATCCTTTCAATCTAAATCCTTTTGCACTGTTTTTAAAAGTACATATTTTTTCCAAATGTGTTTTTTTCTATGAAGGGCCACCATCTATTGAAGTGAATACTTTGTTTAGTTTCACCATTGTTTAGAATAGTGGTATTCTTAGAAATATCACAACTGATAAACTTTGTCAAAGAAAGGAAAGAAACATACAAACCCATTGCAGGGACAATTTTGTAATTTTGCCTTTGCGAAAAGAAACATATTCCTCAGTAACATTGGATGTATGCTGGAAATAGCTAATTTAGATGAATCAGTTCTCCAGTATCATGGCGATATTGGAAGCTATTCATTTATAAATTCAGTCAGTCACGTGATTATCAGGATGAAATTCAAATCAGCCAACACTCTCCATAATATCATTAAGATATGTTTAGTTTAATTCCTCAAGATTTTTCCTCCAGTTATCATTCTATATACAAATATTCAGTCTAAATGTTCCGAAGTCAAAATATTTAAGGAGGATTTTAACAATAATGGTTTCAATTTTAGTGCAATATGTATTCAAGAAGGTTGGCTCTCAGACGATGAGGATGAAATATTCAAAATAGATGGCTATAAATACATTCAGCAGAGCAAGTCATGCAATACTAAATTGACACTTATCATTTGCCTAAATGAGAAATTTCAATGTTAAGAAAAATAATTATATATCTCTGAAGACTGCAATGAAATTAAGAAATATGAATGTACATGAAAGCCAATCAAGATTGCTGATATTTATCAACCGCCAAATGATATCATGGCAAAATATGAATTCATAAAGGAATTTACCACCCAAAAAGTATTAACATGATGATGTTAAGTTTACTGCATAAGTATTATAACCATCAACCATGTTTTATATCATTTGGTATAATACTGACACAAATCCTCAAATCTAATTTACCAAGAGTTCTAAAAATGCCATTCACTCCATAAGAAGTTTCGAAAATGAGCTCATCTCATTAAATGTGCTAAAAAACAATAACAAAGATCTCACATTAAATCCTGTTATCATTTATGATACATTGCATGATATTATTTTAAAGGCTAGATATAAATTTTATTAAATTTAGTGATGATTCATAAAAGAAAATTTAAAATTCCTGATTTAATAGATTATCGAACAATAAAAATAAATTTGAAAACTTTACATTATGTTTTCCGAAAGATAAAGACATTTGTCAAATGGAGCTGTTTTTGGTATATATTGCCTAAAATGAAGGAATGCTTGTCTGAATGCGCAAATTCCATGTATGCACTGGATTGAATATGATTTTGATAAATAGAGGGCACCAAATGCAGTTGACCTCACAGGAAGCGTGAAAATAAGTGCCAACTATCAAACATCATACTGATCTGCAGGCAATAGCTACAATTATGTCTCAAATTAAGAGTATCATATATTTATGATTTTACAGACAGGCACCAAATCCCAGCTCAGTGCACATGTTAACAAAAAAAGTATTTTCTTATATATGTCACAATACGTCTATCCTCTCTTAGACATATAAGCATAATAAGTCTTACTGAAAGAAATTGACCAATATCAATGCACTGGAAATACACTGAACACTATCTTTATCAAGGGTATTAGACCGGCACAGAGAAAGTATTGTGAAACATTAACATGGACACTAATTTCAGCATCAATATTAAAAATACGTGGAAAGATATTAATACTATCTTAATGAATAAAAGTAAAAAGAGAGGCCCTTCCCACAATAGCTTAGAGATAAGAGACTGATGATCATTCACATTTGAATTAGTCTGCAGATATATTCAATATTTCTTCTCAGATATATACCTTATTTAGCTGAGGAAATAGTTGTACCATGCAATAAAATATGCAAAAATTTTCTTACAAAAATGAGTGGCATTCTATAGGACTTGATAAAATCTCTACAATTGACAACAATATGTTGAGTCTGAAGATGTCAGATCTGATTACATTAGAACGTAGGATTGGTATTCCTCGGGGTATAACGTAATATAGTGTAATGACATTTGCTAGTTCCATTCAGTTATTGTGGTACTTTAGAAAGCATAACCATGCGTGCAGGTTATTCAGATATGAGTAAAACAACAAATCATGAGCTAGGCAAAATTAATGATTGGTTAGAAATCGTAAATATATATTCAAAGGCCACACTCTTTAACAAGAGGATTTAGTTAAATGTGTGATTCCTCGTAAATGTAAAATTATGACTAACTAATTCATGGAGTATCCAGGATTTTACATTTCGTTCATATTCGAATGCCAAATTATGGTTATTCATTTTGTTTTATTATTCAAGACAAAGGCAGTCATTTGGCACAAAGCAAAAGAGTCCTCACGCTGTCTTTAATTAAAGCGGCCTTAATATCTAAGGACAAACATCAGGACCCTATTAGTTATAAATGTAAATTTATGTTATAATGTAGGAATCACCAAGCATCTAAGGAGGCATGGTTGTCTTATGATGTACAAATAAAATAATTATTACATGTCATATCACAGTTTGTTGCATCAAGTTGTAAGGACACAATAAAATAGAAAGCTTGATGAGAAAATCAAGGAAGATATCAAGGGAGTTTATAGAGACTAGCTTTTGGAAAAATGAAATAAAATGTTTAGAAGAATGCATGAGCCAACACAAATGTCATGTCAAATATCTTATCATCAATGTACAACCAAATACCATGCCATGTAGACTTGAATGGTCAGATCTATTACAAAATGTATCAGGTCACAATCCTAGGAAAATCAGAATTATCGGCATATGTATCAAGTCACAATCTCTGAGCAGGCAAAGTTGTTACAAGAATATCAAATCACAATCCTTGAACAGGGGATAGGGGTTATCACACACACAGCTGATGGACATTCAGGTCTATCATGAGTATCTGTCAATGTTAATACCCCTGGTACACCAGACCTGCAATGAAACTGCTTTGGTCACCAAAAATATAAGCACCGATCAGTACAGCGAGGAGTCCAAGCTAGGGTGACATAGCAAAGGTGACAAAGCAAGGGTGACCAAGCAAGGGTGACAAAGCAAGCAAGGGTGACCAAGCAAGGGTGACCAAGCAAGGGTGACCAAGCAAGGGTGACCAAGCAAGGGTGAACAAGCAAGGGTGACTCAGTTGGCACTCCAGGGTAACTCCAAGGTCATTGAAGGTCACCAGAGGATGGCGAACAAGCATAAAATATCTGCCGTGCCAGCACTCCAGGGTAACTCCAAGGTCATTAAAGGTCACCAGAGGATGACGAACAAGCATAAAATATCTGCCGTGCCAGCATGCTCTAATGAGGTCACAAAATGGGGCTCTCACACTCAACGTTTGGGGAACGAGTTTGCAATCTTGACCAAACGTTGGGCAACGTTATATTGCCAAAAACGAGGTGATGCAAATGTGAACGCGATGTTTAAATTTTCCAAAGTTTTGCCAAAACGTTGTCATCTCGTTACTAATACGTTCTAATATATAATTTTGTTTTATATATACTATTCATGCTGTGAAATTCTATTCACAACCTTTTATATCTATATATATATTTTTATATAAGCTTTGTAGTTATTGAAAAACGTATATGTATATACCAACTTTAAGGGCTTGTAGGGAACAGCCTTTTCAATTAAACATATCAAATATTTTACCACTGTAGTCCCCAGATCTTGCTCATTATGAATGAATAATTTAAGTCTAAATGCTCAGAAATTGGCGGAAGCACATTGGTTCAAAGTGCTCCTGTTTGACCCCAAGTAAAAAATGCTTTATAAAATAAACTGAATGAATAGAAAAGCTCTGTAGTGACGCTAAACCGTTATACTACAGATGGCGTGACGGTTGCATTTAAAAGTAAATGTTCCATCTGGCGGGAAAATTGGAAGTTATTGAAATATTATTGATGATGTGAAGAAGAAAAAACAAACAAAACTCCAAAATGTCAGTGGGATGAATGTTTTCTTGTTTTAGCAAGTGAGGAACAATGTGTTATCAACTGGGTTAACGTAGTAGGGGCATTATAACGAGGTTTGTATGGACTGAGCAGCATGTAAGTATAACGAAGGTGGGGCGTGTTAACGTTAAACTTAGGAAATCTTCCCATACCTTGAGAAGGCGAGCGTCTCTCACAATGTCCACCTGCTCTCCAAAACTGGACATATCAGTTTGTTTGTTTGTTTGTTTGTTTGTTTGGGGTTTTACATCACTTTCAACATTAGTTCAGTCTTTTCGTGATCTTGTAGCAGATATGGTTCTGCCTCATTGAATTGTCATGTCGCAGATCCTTGACATGACACCCCATCCGGTCACAGATCTACAAGGACAACGGGTTAACCCTTTAGGCATGGACCTCAGCTCATATGGGAAAGATTTCGTGGACAACAGGTTAACCTTTTGGCACAGGCAGTGTGAATTTGCATCATGAATTCAATCTCGGCACGGCCGGAGATCGAACCCACGACCTTTGGATCACCACAGAGGAATTGGTGCTATTAAACTGGCACTCCAACCAACTGCGCCACGGCCCGTGGCCAGGAAATATCAGTGCATGCTAACAACGATAAATAGGTGTGACCAGATTGGCTGTAAGGTGGGCACAGAATCGACTGCAAATCATGTCTATTTATAGAAATCTTTCTGGGAACTGATTGGTGACAGAATAAATGATTATTCATACTAATTCCTATTAGTTTGCCTCTCAACTGATTACAGGTCAGGACTGAGATTGGTTTGTTTGTTTGGGGTTTTACATCACTTTCAACATTATGTCAGTCATTTCATGATGAGACCTACTTGTAGCAGATATTGTGCTGCCTCACTGAATTGTCATGTCGCATTTCCATGACACTCTCACTGCATCTGTGACATTCACATGGCACTGTCATGGCAATAAATTCCTTTATAGATTTCAATTAATAGCCATTAAGTTTGAAATAAAATATTTTAACTTAATATAAATTATTGGGAATGTGGATATCCTGCTCAATTACATATATCATTATTGATGTTCTAAATAATTGTGAAAAGATTGCGCTTCACTCACATTCTGTGAGTGAAGCGCAATTAAGAGATTTTCTCAATCCAAAAAAAGAACAAACCCTCATCATAACCAGGCAGGCTTGTTAATTCATGAACAATTCCACTTTTGTAATGTTATCATTTCATGTTGAGCCTTATCTATTTGCGTTACATACTTTATTATAAATGCTGCCATTTAGGTAGTTTGAAGGAATCATTTTCGTAGCTCATATCTAAAATGGACTGTTACAAATTATTGTGTAAATATATTCTCGAAAGGTTGTTGTTAGAGACTAATAATGTATCTTCATACTCATGTGAAATCTGCTGTGGTGAAGGACTGCCGGAAACAGTTGTATTAACAGTAACTTAATGCAAATAAAGCATTATATAATTTCCTATTAATGAAATAAACATAATGGTCAGTAAGCAAAGATAGGAGGACATGTGCCCTCAGGGGAAAAATAGTGATTCGACATTCCCTTCACTACCATTCACCCAAAAAATAAACAAAATAATAATGGTCCACCACAAAGCCGACATCTTTGCAGTTCTGGAAGGGGCAGAATTCCGCCCTTGTTTTGTATCTATTAGCCTTGGTTTGCATTTATTCAGCCCTTTGCTGTTTTTTGCCATTTATTCTTGTCATTTATACACTCTGCTATGGTTATGTAACCCATTTCTCCATCTATATCACATGGTATATGCCGACAATTGACTAATGAGATAATCTATTATCGCCCCATATCATTAGTCTCAACGGTCACTGTAAAAGTTTTCCGTCATTTGAGGGTGATAATCAAACAGTAGTGGGTGAGCGAGCATGTGAAATCATTAGACAGGTTGGTATTGACATACTATTAGGTTTTTGATTTTGTTCTGATTTGCTGTTATTTTCATCATTTTAATTCACAAATCCTTCTCAAGCTTGATTTTTGTTAAATCACCACTTGTTACAGATACTTGTAGTGAGCAAGCAGGAACCCAGAAAACATCCAACAAACAGCCTTCATTACAGCCATTATCTCAGATGGTAGACTACTATCATGACCTTGTCAGAATACTTCCATACACTGACATCTCTAAATTGCTAAAACATCAACCATAATAGCGTGAGCGATAAATCAGTAAATCATTTCCCAAAATACAGGAACTCGTGAGGTTTTGAGACCCTCTTCATTATTGTGTTGTACTGGAGGTTGCAGGTTGTCATAAATCTCGCTTCATCTATATTCTTGCAATGTCTATTTCTCCCTGTCCAACTGCTGAACGTGCTAATCAAATAATGCTGTAATACGACCCTAGGGGCTAGTTTCTTTTCTTCTATGAGAAGAAAGTTAAAAAGTGATAATGATATTCTCGCTGGAGAGGGTATCGCTTCTGTTTGGCAAAAACAATGCAATATTATCGGGTTTTCATAGAACATATTAATTATTTAAGAGAAAGAATCTCACATCAAAAGATAATAAAAATAATACCCTCGTATCATCGTCTTCCCCAAAAAGAGACAAAGCAATCGGATCAGATTACAGAAATAATCAAATGTCTATGATCAAGCTTAGTCCAGGTGAATAAACCCAGTACGCCATCAAGTGACACTCGCTTTGCCTGACCATATTTCTGAATATTCATAATCACAACATCTTATTTTGAATGGTTATGAAAGTGCAGCAAGCTATTTGGGTTTTATTTTCTGAATTTCGAAAATGTGTTTAAGAAGTTGCGTAAATTCATTGTACAAAATGTACCCAAAGAAATGTCAAACATTTTTTAACATTAGGGTTTTTCAATTTTCGTTAAAACGAGAAGGGATTTCCTGTGAAATCTTAGTTTGAAATCCTTGTCAGATAGGTTTCATATCACAAGGAAATCCTCTACAGCACCCTCTCCTTTATTTTAATTTAAAACCTGCATATTCATGGCTTCGCTTTAGTGATTTGTGGGAAATAAACTATTGATTTCACCAGATGACTTGTTACAAGACATTTTGCCTTGGCAACGATTTTGCGGCAGAGCTGTTGTAAAACTATTTGAATGTGAATTTTAATAACGAAATATATGTTTGTTTTCAGTATATTTAAGCTCTTCATGCGTTGGTTTATTTCGTTTCAAGCAAATACATTGCTCTTGCTTTGAAAGGCGAATATATTCCTGACAATTTAATCTTGACAAGATGGAGATAATGAAAAGTGACACCATGCTTGTATGTGGATCTATATACCTGTTTTTATGTCAACAATATATCATTTTCCAGGAAGAACATAATGAATTTGCTTTATTTCACCATTATCAGTTTACAAGTGGATTCTACACAATATCTCTCTCATTATTTAATGTAAAATGATCATCAAGTACATACATACAGGCGTATTTTCCAACTAATAAAAGTAATCAGATTTTGATCTGAATGGTAAAGAGTAAAATGGAAACACATGTGTCACCAAATTTAGCGGCTTAGGTTTGAACCATTTATCACTACGGGGGTGGAGGAAAGTAGAAGAAAAAATCGAAAATATCGAGAATACACACTAACATTTAGGGGGAAATGACAATGCCGTCATTTGTTGGTAAAAAAGGTAGGTAACAAGGTAACTTTGTTTCCTTCACGCCCCCACACCTTGATGATTAATGATTTAAGGTACATCATGCGATGCTCGTTCTATATTTCTCGGCAATTTCAGCTTATATAGTCTGCTGATGTAACGAGGCCTTCCATTACGACATATTGTCATTAAGAGTAGGCGCAGAGAATAGAGATGAATGCTGAACTAGAGTAACATTCGGTGCTTGACTTGGCACTGAGGAGAGCAAGATGGACAGGTACTTCACTCTTATCAGACCGTAATATGTGTGACAGATGCCTTATCCTGTCCCAAGCAAGGTTACCAGATACATTAATCCTGCTGTACGTCCCCTTATCCCGTCCCAAGCAAGGTCACGTCAGTGCATTTTGCCTGCTGTCCGTCCCCTTATCTCGTCCCAAGCAAGGTCATATCAGTTCATTTTGCCTGCTGTCCCTCCCCTTATCCCGTCCCAAGCAAGGTCACTTCAGTGCATTTTGCCTGCTGTCCCTCCCCTTATCCCGTCCCAAGCAAGGTCACTTCAGTGCATTTTGCCTGCTGTCAGTCCCCTTATCTCGTCCCAAGTAAGGTCACTTCAGTGCATTTTGCCTGCTGTCCGTCCCCTTATCTCGTCCCAAGTAAGGTCATATCACTGCATTTTGCCTGCTGTCCGTCCCCTTATCTCGTCCCAAGTAAGGTCATATCAGTGCATTTTGCCTGCTGTCCGTCCCCTTATCTCGTCCCAAGTAAGGTCATATCAGTGCATTTTGCCTGCTGTCCCTCCCCTTATCTCGTCCCAAGAAAGGTCATATCAGTGCATTTTGCCTACTGTCCCTCCCCTTATCCCGTCCCAAGCAAGGTCACGTCAGTGCATTTTGCCTGCTGTCCGTCCCCTTATCTCGTCCCAAGTAAGGTCATATCAGTGCATTTTGCCTGCTGTCCCTCCCCTTAACCCGTCCCAAGCAAGGTCACGTCAGTGCATTTTGCCTGCTGTCCGTCCCCTTATCTCGTCCCAAGTAAGGTCACTTCAGTGCATTTTGCCTACTGTCCCTCCCCTTATCCCGTCCCCAGCAAGGTCACGTCAGTGCATTTTGCCTGCTGTCCGTCCCCTTATCTCGTCCCACGTAAGGTCATATCAGTGCATTTTGCCTGCTGTCCCTCCCCTTAACCCGTCCCAAGCAAGGTCACTTCAGTGCATTTTGCCTGCTGTCCGTCCCCTTATCTCGTCCCAAGTAAGGTCATATCAGTGCATTTTGCCTGCTGTCCGTCCCCTTATCTCGTCCTACGTAAGGTCATATCAGTGCATTTTGCCTGCTGTCCGTCCCCTTATCAAGATTATCTTGGTGCAGTTTTTTTTCTGCTGGCCGCCCCCTCATGCCATCCCAAACAACAAAGGTTTCATCTTTCCGGTTGTCCGTCCCCTTATCCCGACCCATGAACTCATATTATCTCTCTGCACTCTGTTATCCTGACAGAGCACGGCTCAAGTGGTCATTAGTTGTTGTCTGTTGGCTTGTTATCACTAAATGCTCATGATATTAGGTGATCACGTGATTTGCCTTCAGAGCCATCCACGTCTGAGACCCCATGCATGACGTCTGTGTTTACTTCTTCCCCTAAAGAGGACATCCAAAAGAATGAATTCTCCAGTGCAAAATAAATCTTGTTTTTGTGTAAAACCTTACCATATACTTAAACATATCCTGCATATTAATATATGTTGAACATCGTAGATATTTGTCGCCCATTATGATAGCCTCAGAAAAACATGTGGTCAGCTAGATGTACCAAACCAAAGCTTGGATAATCCGGTTTTAAATGAGTATATGACAGGTGAAGACGATGTTTGATATATTTCAGCTTATTAATCTTGTTTCGATTAACGTCTGTTATGATTCTACCTCTATGATCACAGTCTCCTTGATGTGTAGTCTTCATGATCAAAGTTCATTCCTTGTGTGTTTTCCCAAGAATATAAAATTAGCCTTATTTGTTTAAATGAATCTGTTTGCTGTCATCATCGATATTAATGTTAAGGCCACAGCAAACAGCTGGCATGATCCAATTTCTTAGTGTAATCAATATTAACACGCAAGGATCTTTCCAAACATTTGTAAATTGATAATTTGTGACAAAAAGATGGACGTGTTTGAATTCTATCAGTTCGTGGTAACTTTTAATTATGGTTTTTTATCAGGTCTTAAGCATGACTTCAATTCAGCATCATTGGCGCCTGATCATACGTGTGCATCCAGTGATCCTCATCTTTATTGGTTAATCCTTATTTGCTTTCACATCTTATTTACTTAGTAAGAGGTATTTCATGAAGCTTGACATGTTATTTCATTATACATATATAATCTCTTATTATGAACATGATTTCTGTTTGACTATTCATAATATCTACTGTTTTGTTGTCTGTGTGAATGGTGACTCTTTTGCTGAGTCATTTACGGAAACGTTTGATTGCTAACAACACTGGGTAGAAGACAAATACCACAAAGCGGTATTCTTTACACTTTTCTCTCCACCACCCTGATGCATATTTCTTTTCCAAATAATAGTCCATAATATTCCAAATTTGTTCTTGCCAATTGGTGTCAATCATGCCAATCTGTGTTAAGTCATCTTGAAGATGACTTAATCTCATGCCGCTCTGTGTACGCCACTTCACTTGGACATTATCTATGCTGAAACTCTGATCTATTCATCGGTCCTTGCTCATGTAACGTTTTATGCTGTTCATATTATCCAAAATGGTACTCATTTATATTTGAAATCTTATATTTCTTATCTGTGTTTATCGAACCTTTTCCCGCTATATACCTGGCTTATAATAATGACCTACTATTAAGGCCTGTACTATTATTTGATCAGAGATGACGAACAGGAATGGTAAGAAACTCACTCCTTGAATATTTTCATTTCTTTATTTTCATTTTCAAATCTTTAATATTGATTTCAAGTCACATTAACTACTAGTTTCTCACATATCAGTCATGTATAGTAGATAAGGGATCCTCCTCTGTATTGGATGATCCTCAGATGATTCACGTCTGCAGCATATGATCCACTTCTGTATCAGATGATCCACTTCTGTATCAGGTGATCCACTTCTGCATCATATGATCCACTTCTGTATCAGGTGATCCACTTCTGCATCATATGATCCACTTCTGCATCAGGTGATCCACTTCTGCATCATATGATCCACTTCTGCATCAGGTGATCCACTTCTGCATCAGGTGATCCACTTCTGCATCAGGTGATCCACTTCTGTATCAGGTGATCCACTTCTGCATCATATGATCCACTTCTGCATCAGGTGATCCACTTCTGCATCATATGATCCACTTCTGTATCAGGTGATCCACTTCTGCATCATATGATCCACTTCTGCATCAGGTGATCCACTTCTATATCAGATGATCCACTTCTGCATCATATGATCCACTTCTGCATCAGGTGATCCACTTCTGCATCAGGTGATCCACTTCTGCATCATATGATCCACTTCTGTATCAGGTGATCCACTTCTGCATCATATGATCCACTTCTGCATCAGGTGATCCACTTCTGCATCATATGATCAACTTCTGCATCAGGTGATCCACTTCTGCATCAGGTGATCCACTTCTGCATCAGGTGATCCACTTCTGTATCAGGTGATCCACTTCTGCATCATATGATCCACTTCTGCATCAGGTGATCCACTTCTGCATCATATGATCCACTTCTGTATCAGGTGATCCACTTCTGCATCATATGATCCACATCTGTATCAGGTGATCCACTTCTATATCAGATGATCTACTTCTGCATCATACGATCCACTTCTGCATCAGGTGATCCACTTCTGCATCAGGTGATCCACTTCTGCATCATATGATCCACTTCTGTATCAGGTGATCCACATCTGCATCATATGATCCACTTCTGCATCAGGTGATCCACTTCTGCATCATATGATCCACTTCTGCATAAGGTGATCCACTTCTGCATCAGGTGATCCACTTCTGCATCAGGTGATCCATTTCTGTATCAGGTGATCCACTTCTGCATCATATGATCCACTTCTGCATCAGGTGATCCACTTCTGCATCATATGATCCACTTCTGTATCAGGTGATCCACTTCTGCATCATATGATCCACTTCTGTATTAGGTGATCCACTTCTATATCAGATGATCCACTTCTGCATCAGGTGATCCACTTCTGCATCAGGTGATCCACTTCTGCATCAGGTGATCCACTTCTGCATCAAGTGATCCACTTCTGCATCAGATGATCCACTTCTGCATCAGGTGATCCACTTCTGCATCATATGATCCACTTCTGTTTCAGATGATCCACGTCTGTATCAGATGATCTACGTCTGTATCAGGTGATCCACTTCTGCATCAGGTGATCCACTTCTGTATCAGATGATCCACTTCTGTATCAGATGATCCACTTCTGTATCAGATGATCCACGTCTGCATCAGGTGAACCACTTCTGTATCAGGTTATCCACTTCTGTATCAGGTGATCCACTTCTGCATCATATGATCCACTTCTGCATCAGGTGATCCACTTCTGCATCAGGTGATCCACTTCTGCATCAGGTGATCCACTTCTGTATCAGATGATCCACGTCTGTATCAGGTGATCCATTAATGCATCATATGATCCACTTCTGCATCATATGATCCACTTCTGCATCATATGATCCACTTCTGCATCAGGTGATCCACTTCTGAATCAGGTGAACCACTTCTGCATCAGGTGAACCACTTCTGTATCAGGTGATCCACTTCTGCATCATATGATCCACTTCTGCATCAGGTGATCCACTTCTGTATCAGGTGATCCACTTCTGCATCATATGATCCACTTCTGCATCAGGTGATCCACTTCTGCATCAGGTGATCCACTTCTGTATCAGATGATCCACGTCTGTATCAGGTGATCCATTAATGCATCATATGATCCACTTCTGCATCATATGATCCACTTCTGCATCATATGATCCACTTCTGTAGCAGATGATCCATTAATGCATCAGATGATCCACTTCTGTATCAGGTGATCCACGTCTGCATCAGATGATCCACTTCTGTATCAGATGATCCACGTCTGTATCAGGTGATCCATTAATGCATCATATGATCCACTTCTGCATCAGGTGATCCACTTCTGCATCATATGATCCACTTCTGTATCAGGTGATCCACTTCTGCATCATGTGATTCATCTGCATTTGGTGATCCCTCAACTACATTGCCTATCTTAGTAAGAGTTATTTTCATAACGCATAACATGGCTTTCCCACATTTCAGAGAAAATGTAATCCTCAAGTTTCATTCTCTTAGTGTGCCAAAAGAGGCCACCCAATTTGGCGTTTTTTGTGATGGTAGAATTTTTATTTGGTTTTCTAAATTTTGTTATTTGTCAGTGGAATGGGAAACATGATAAATTAAATAGCTTTAGATTTGTCAATTTAAACTGTAGATTTTATCTATGTTCAGTATTAAATACGACGATGTAATACAATCATTTTTACATGGTCTAGATATTTCACAAATCTTCTGCCAAACATTGTTTTGAACCTATCACATTGCAGTTCAACACAAGGCTAGGGAATGGAGAAATATATGTGTACATTAAGTGAATACACTCCAATTACAATTTGAAAGAAGCTTGGCTCAACATGACCAGGATTTTAAGACATTTTATTAATTTCGTTGCATTTCTACAGCAGCTTCTGAGTGGGATGAAAGGTACTCAGCCAATCCATTTTAATGCACAACTTCATCAGCATATCAACCATATATATATCTGTCACCTAATGGAAGCAAAATAACCTGTTATAACATAAAATTAGATTTACCCTCATAATCTTACATCAGGCATTGATATTTACTTTGATAAGATGCTCCTTAGCAGCAGATTTTTATGATATCTAAATGATAATACAGAAGGAAAATGAATTAATGATAAATGATATAAAGAATTATGGTAGATTATTCCATATTCAAAAATGCAATTGGGGGAAAGCTGTCGTTCCTCAATCATCTAATTTCCTGACTGAACTTCATTATGCCAGTTGCCTATGGAGGGGATCCTCATCTCTATTCCGATGTAAACAACGTAAGGTTGCCGTTTTGAGTAGATGGGGATTCCCCATCCTATCCCCTGTCTGATCTATATCATGTGATGTACAAGGACCACTCATTCCACCTCCTGTTTGAACTACATCATGTGAGGTACCTGTGTCAAGGATCCCTCATCCTATCTCTTGTCTGATCTACCTCATGTGAGGTACCTGTGTCAAGGATCCCTCATCCTATCTCTTGTCTGATCTACCTCATGTGAGGTACCTGTGTCAACGATCCCTCATCCATTCTCTTGTCTGATCTACATCATGTGAGGTACCTGTGTCAAGGATCCCTCATCCCATCTCTTGTCTGATCTACATCATGTGAGGTACCTGTGTCAAGGATCCCTCATCCATTCTCTTGTCTGATCTACATCATGTGAGGTAACCTGTGTCAAGGATCCCTCATCCTATCTCTTGTCTGATCTACCTTATGTGAGGTACCTGTGTCAAGGATCCCTCATCCTATCTCGTCTGATCTACCTTATGTGAGGTACCTGTGTCAAGGATCCCTCATCCTATCTCTTGTCTGATCTACATCATGTGAGGTACCTGTGTCAAGGATCCCTCATCCTATCTCTTGTCTGATCTACATCATGTGAGGTACCTGTGTCAAGGGTCCCTCATCCCATCTCTTGTCTGATCTACATCATGTGAGGTACCTGTGTCAAGGATCCCTCATTCTATCTCTTGTCTGATCTACATCATGTGAGGTACCTGTGTCAATGATCCCTCATCCCATCTCTTGTCTGATCTACATAATGTGAGGTACCTGTGTCAAGGATCCCTCGTCCCATCTCTTGTCTGATCTTCATCATGTGAGGTACCTGTGTCAATGATCCCTCATCCCATCTCTTGTCTGATCTTCATCATGTGAGGTACCTGTGTCAAGGGTCCCTCATCCTATCTCTTGTCTGATCTACATAATGTGAGGTACCTGTGTCAAGGATCCCTCATCCCATCTCTTGTCTGATGTACCTTATGTAAGGTACCTGTGTCAAGGATCCCTTATCCCATCTCTTGTCTGATCTACATCATGTGAGGTACCTGTGTCAAGCATTCCTTATTCTATCTCCTGTTTGATCGAACATAATGTGAAATATCTGTGTAACGATTCCCCCAACACATTTACTGTCTGATCTACACCATGTAAACTCCTACTCGCATTGACAAAAAGGTACGTATTCGGTGTAAAGTGAATTGTTATATATAAATGGTTTGCAGACACGCCTTGTCAGAATAGGTGAATCATTAGTGAAACCGCACAATTAAATGCCTGGGTGTACATAATGTTGTCATAAAGACCAGAGAAGCCAGTATCCTACATGTTATATGCTTTCATAATGCACCTGTGTATTCCACGTGTGGACTGACTTAAATGCTGGTGTGTCTTACTGTTTGATATGATGCTTTGTTGTATGGATTTGTTTCATAATACTTACACAAAAGAGTCATTTTACGAACTATAGATAACAGACAGTTGATTCAAAGTACTGGTCAAACTGACGTATTCGGATATACCAAAACACACCTTAATCTCTTAATCTATCACGGAAAAATGTATTCGTCCATCTAGTATTTTGTAATTTATAGTTGGTCGCTTTTTCCATTCCCTATTTAATAGTTTAATATTGTTTTTCATTGCTTCTATATAATAAATTGCTGCATGAATTAGTAAGTCCAATGCTGTCCCATAAACCCAGGATCACATCTAAATCATGAATCATCCATCACTGCCAATATCTACATCCTTGGAAAACATCATGTATCAACGTATAATTCAAATTATAATTGAAATCTTAGATATGCCGAAAACAATTACGCATAGTAATCTAAGACTTCGTGTTCATTGTGATTATACCATTCTTTCTAATGGAGATTATTACACTGAAATCAGGTGGGCCTTTTATTTCAGTCAAAATCACCATGTTGATACAGGTATTTAAGATATAAATATATCCATTTCATTTCATTGCCTCACGTTTGAACCATTCACCCAGTGACAGTATAACAGGACCATGTTCTACCTTTATTTATTGCCTTTAGACAACATAATGCTCACGTTCTGGGCATCATTTGCAGCAGGAAAGCCATTGTTATTTTCTTATTTTCTTCATTAGTAGAAATGACAGACATAGGCATATAACATTTTTATAACATCTTTGAATGACATTGAAAATGAAACTCTTATTTCCGTGGATTTTATTAAAAATTTAATTATTCAATCATCTTCATCTTTCAAAAACGAGCTCATAGAGTCTTTATTCATCAAAATCCATTCACGTTCAGAATTAAAAATATTAGAGCAATTTTTAATTTTTGAACAATCTGCAAAGGAAATTAGAGCTATTTGATTTAGTATCTAGAATAACAACTTATTGTTGTTGTTAAAGTATGAAAGTACATTATACCACATAGTAACAAACTCTAATGATGAAAATAAAATGAAGATAAAGTCCATCAATTTCGAGATTTATTAACAAGCAAAATTTGGTTAGCTTGGATGTGGTCGGTGTACGAAAGATGAAAATTGACAGACTTTAAATTGATCCAATACAATCTTTTAAAGTTTCATACATATAAAACATAAGTGTATTTTCAGAAAATAACCCAAATAAGCTGCTCTTATCATAATGGTACATAACAAATGATATTAAACTATCAAAGTATGAGAAAATGTGAAAAGTTTGCAATAGAAATAACATCAGGTGACAAGAAATGTATTGAATGTAGAGACAAATGGATTACCTGATTGAAAAGATTTCTTTCTGCAAATTTTCACAAAATTTATTTTTTTCTTCAATAACAGGAAGGTGCTAAAATAAGTTCTTGAATATGTATATAAATTGGAGAATGTGTTCTATTTTTGGCACCATTTACGCTGGGTGAAAGTGACACCATGTACCCACTGCAATAGGAGGTTTTGTGCTACCCATTTCATGTTCAATGTCTCCCATTTCTAGTGATGTGGTACTTTGTGCAAGAAAACCAATCACCATATTCACTTATCTTTACAATCTACCATGTACATCTGTAATATATATTTTGCGTGAATACAATAAAGTTATGGTTAATATGGGAAATGCAATTTTTTTCAACAATTTAAATTGCTAACAAAGGATCACTCTTCTTAGAGAGTAGGGCATGCGGTTCGTGGGCAGGGTTCTAATGGACTTGATTTAGCCATAAACATAAATATGTTGAAAAGTTATTTGACTCGATTGCAGTCAGGTAAAAAAAATCTTGAGAATCTTGAACATCCAGGATATTTGAGATTTCATAATATTTTACTCATAAGAAGTGAAACAGGTTTATAAATGGTGAAAAGTCCATTGTATGTTGTAAAATATCAGTGATGAAGAAAAAGAAATATAACGTGAAAGACTTATATTGCATACCAGAATGTCATTTATATATAAACGGCAGAAGGGCCAATAATGTATGACATCGGCGGGCCCTTTAAACTGCATGGAAATTGGCTCAGCTTGCAAAATCGTGCCACCCTTGGCACATTCATGGGGTCACGACCTGATTACCATGGGATCATGACCTGGTTTATATTGGGCATGACCTGATCTGAATGTTAGAAAAAGAAGCCCTGTGTCTAAATGGTTTGCAATATTTTACAATCCTATTGACATGACGTATGGTAAATAGAACATTTCCTTTTCCAAGTATTCCTTTTAAAAGGAAGAGAGCGTTGATGTTAGACAGTATTCCTAGGTGTCTGACTAAACAATCATTTCAACTTCATTTCGACCTCTTTCAGCTGCATTTTATCTAACTTTTTTTCAAATTTGAGAAAGGTTCCAAATGTCAGAATAAATACAATCATTTCAGCTACATTTCTACTTACTTCAGATGTACTACAACTAATTCTACCAACAGGTTTTTTGTGGGAACACAAATATTGGTGACACGCCATCATAAAAATTCAAAACTAATGTGTTTACAAAAGTTAAGTTTCTAGCAGAATATTTGATAAAGTATTCTACTTCACATTTGCATGAACATGCCTTGAAAAGAACAAGAGGCTGCAGGCCTAATGAGTGTTTGCTACTGAACGTGCGAACTGCATAACACGCGGTTGGTCTGCGTGTCGCCTGCTTGTCAACTGCGTGTCACCTGCGTATCAACTGCGTTCATCTGCGTGTAACTTGTGTGTAACCTGCGTGTCATCTGCGTGTCATCTGCGAGGCACACGAACAAGAGAAGCTAAGAGCGTATGTCCTTGAGGATGACATGAAACTAAGAGTGCATGCTCTTGAAAATGACATGAAACTAAGCGTGCATGTCCTTGAAAATGACACGAAACTAAGCGTGCATGCCCTTGAAAATAACATGAAACTAAGAGTGCATGCTCTTGAAAATGACATGAAACTAAGAATGCATGCTCTTGAAAATGACATGAAACTAAAATCGTATGTCCTTGAGGATAACATGGAACTAAGAATGCATGCTCTTGAAAATGACATGAAACTAAGAATGCATGCTCTTGAAAATGACATGAAACTAAGAGTGCATGCTCTTGAAAATGACATGAAAATAAGAGTGCATGCTCTTGAAAATGACATGAAACTAAAATCGTATGTCCTTGAGGATGACATGGAACTAAAAGGGCATGCTGTAGAAAATGACATGATGCTGGGTGTGCATGCTGTTGAAAATGACATGACGCTGGGAGTGCATGCTGTTGAAAATGACATGACGCTGGGAGTGCATGCTGTTGAAAATGACATGACGCTGGGAGTGCATACCCTTGAAAATGGCATGACGCTGGGAGTGCATACCCTTGAAAATAACAGGAATCTAGTGCATGCCCTTGTAAATTATGTATGGGATAAGGTATGGTCACATGATGATTTCGCAGTATAATTACGCAGATTATACAAGTAATGAATGAGTGGCCATACCTTATCTGTTTTAAAATATGGACTCACAAAGCACTGAATCTGATTTGAGTACATATTCTGAAGTTCAATATATTGATATCAGTGCATGAATGTATATTTCATGCCTATCACATGATATAATCAATTTCAATTTCAAATTAGTTTTGGGTTTATTAGTTGTGTCTTTAATTTATTTATTCAGGTAAGCTTCAGCTCCTTAGTTGATGACAACTGGCAATTCACAAGTTTTTAAAAATTAGTTTAGAGTTTATTTATTTCCTTTGATTTATAACCAAATCAAACAAGAATTACTATTATCTATCGCAGTCATGGTATTTCTGTTGCAAAACTGTAATATATTGTGTCACAGTCTTTCATTTAATACTATCATAGATTTTCTGAAGAAATTATAGAAATCTACATCTTGAATTGGTGGCCTCCAGGTTGCATAATGGGCATGTCTCATTTCATGTCTGCAGTGACTTTATAGAGGCCACCTATAAACCATTGTGTTGTGCAAGCATTACGCGATATAAAGTAAAAGCAATACTGATCTATGATTGGCTTGAGAAACTAGGCCATATTTTAAATAAAGTGAAGAGTGCATGCCCTTGAAATGACACGAAGCTAAGAGTGCATGCTGTTGAAAATGACATGAAGTTAAGAGAGCATGCCCTGGAAATGATAAGAAGCTAGGAGTGAATACCCTTGAGAATGACATGAGGCTCAGAGTGCATGCCCTTGAGAATGACATGAGGCTAAGAGTACATGCCCTTGAGAATGACATGAGGCTTAGAGTACATGCCCTTGAGAATGACATGAGGCTCAGAGTACATGCCTTTGAGAGAATGACATGAGGCTCAGAGTACATGCCCTTGAGAATGACATGAGGCTCAGAGTACATGCCCTTGAGAATGACATGAGGCTTAGAGTACATGCCCTTGAGAATGACATGAGGCTCAGAGTACATGCCTTTGAGAGAATGACATGAGGCTCAGAGAACATGCCCTTGAGAATGACATGAGGCTCAGAGTGCATGCCCTTGAGAATGACATGAGGCTTAGAGTGCATGCCCTTGAGAATGACATGAGGCTCAGAGTACATGCCCTTGAGAATGACATGAGGCTCAGAGTGCATGCCTTTGAGAATGACATGAGGCTCAGAGTGCATGCCTTTGAGAATGACATAAGGCTCAGAGTACATGCCTTTGAGAATGACATGAGGCTCAGAGTGCATGCCTTTGAGAATGACATGAGGCTTAGAGTGCATGCCTTTGAGAATGACATGAGGCTCAGAGTGCATGCCTTTGAGAATGACATGAGGCTCAGAGTGCATGCCTTTGAGAATGACATGAGGCTCAGAGGTCATGCCTTTGAGAATGACATGAGGCTCAGAGGTCATGCCCTTGAGAATGACATAAGGCTAAGAGCGCATGCCCTTGAGCCCTCCACAACTATAATTACTCCTGCGGTTGCCTCGATTATAGACAACCCCTATGAAACCACCTGTCACTCGTCAAACTAGACAACAAAATCATATCATATGTCTCCATTAACTCTGACGTGTGCATGTCTACTAATATACGATTTGCCAGTTATTTCATCTCTCAATTTGGGGTTAAGATAGGGTATCTCTAAAATCAAACTATCCCTTTTGCTATGTGATGCGAAACTGAATATTGAAATTAGAATATAGTAGACTGTATGTTGATTATAGGGCTTCCACAAAGGGTTTGTGTGTTTTCCTTATGCACATGAACCGGATCGAGAGATAATGTTATTAGGTTAATACACATAAACACATATATATGAAATTCTAGAGAACAAGTCTATTCCTTTGTGTGTGATATAATAATTTAACCTCTGCACAGACGCCAATCATTCATGGCAGATGCAGGATTATATGTATGAAATATTCCACCACTGATAAATTTCTAGTTCTCAATTGATAAATATCTATTAAAGATCTGTGTCAAATACAAAATTATAAAATGTATCAGTGAGATGCGTTACATATATTTGCTGAACGGGGTCATCTCATCTGCATCGGCACCAATAAAATCTTCAAATTCGGCCGCTGATGTTATGAAACGTTGAATGATAACAGTTCAGTTAACATTTAAAATGTGGATATAAATAGCTAAAAAAGAGACGAATCCCTGAATAAGTATGAACAGTCTGCAATATTAATGTAAAAATAAAATCGTTTTCTCTCTTCTATAGAAATCCTTCTTCTTATAGATTGTTACTCTGCATAGTGTTGTAGCGTTAAATAGGTCACTCAACATTTACCAATTATTAGTTGTCTGCAAGTAAGCTTCAAATATATCTCATCCACCTATATTTTTTGCTGAAATTAAAAGGGAAAAGGGATATTAACAATGAAAATATCAGCATGATATAAGAACGGTTTGCGAAGTCAGTAGGAGAGCTTTGTGTTTTATCATGTCACAAATATTTATGTTTATCTTTCATAAATAAATCATTGTTTCAGTTAAATGTGTGATGTATGATTTCTTTGTTGAAAGCATATAACAGGATATGATCAACAATAAAATGTTAAAAGCAAGATACTCATAAGCATCTCCATTACCTCATTACACAGTCAACTGATTCAAATAACAATTGCCAAATGGAATAAATAGTCAGTGAATGACTGAGATGAGCTAATGGCATATGTTGATGCGCGCTTTGTGAGCAATATCAGAAATAGCAGACACAAGAGAAGGTACATCTGGTTCCGGTTTTACTTGTTTTGCTCAAACCTGTGTAGGGCATATTAGCAGGTGCGTTATTCCAGGTGATAACTGACAGTCAGAGGACTCTCATATCATAATACTTTACTGTGATAATCATAGCATTTAATTGGTACAAGTACGCATGTGTTGCTTATTTCATAATCAAAAGGCTTTTTAGTAGGCATGAGTTATCTCAGACCATTTCGGTAGCTGAATGTTTTGTTTTGTATTTTGGTAGATATGTACACATGAAATGATATCCTAGACTTATAACTGATATCCTATATCCTAGACTTATAAGTGATGTCCTATATCCTAGACTTATAACTGATATCCTATAGCCTAGACTTATAACTGATGTCCTATATCCTAGACTTACAACTGATATCCTATATCCTAGACTTATAACTGATGTCCTATATCCTAGACTTATAACTGATATCCTATATCCTAGACTTATAACTGATGTCCTATATCCTAGACTTATAACTGATGTCCTATATCCTAGAGTTATAACTGATATCCTATAGCCTAGACTTATATCTGATGTCCTATATCCTAGACTTAGAACTGATATCCTATAGCCTAGACCTATATCTGATGTCTTATATCCTAGACTTATAACTGATATTCTATAGCCTAGACTTACAACTGATATTCTATAGCCTAGACTTATAACTGATATCCTATATCCTAGACTTATAACTGATGTCCTATATCCTAGACTTATATCTGATGTCCTATATCCTAGACTTATAACTTATATCCTATAGCCTAGACTTATATCTGATGTCTTATATCCTAGACTTATAACTGATGTCCTATATCCTAGACTTATATCTGATGTCCTATATCCTAGACTTATAACTTATATCCTATAGCCTAGACTTATATCTGATGTCTTATATCCTAGACTTATAACTCATGTCCTATATCCTAGACTTATAACTGATATCCTATATCCTAAACTTATAACTGATCTCCTATATCCTAGACTTATATCTGATGTTCTATATCCTAGACTTATAACTTATATCCTATAGCCTAGACTTATATCTGATGTCTTATATCCTAGACTTATAACTGATGTCCTATATCCTAGACTTATATCTGATGTCCTATATCCTAGACTTATAACTTATATCCTATAGCCTAGACTTATATCTGATGTCTTATATCCTAGACTTATAACTCATGTCCTATATCCTAGACTTATAACTGATATCCTATATCCTAAACTTATATCTGATGTCTTATATCCTAGACTTATAACTCATGTCCTATATCCTAGACTTACAACTGATATCCTATATCCTAGACTTATAACTGATGTCCTATATCCTAGACTTATATCTGATGTCTTATATCCTAGACTTATAACTGATGTCCTATATCCTAGACTTATAACTGATGTCTTATATCCTAGACTTATAACTGATGTCCTATATCCTAGACTTATAACTTATATCCTATAGCCTAGACTTATATCTGATGTCTTATATCCTAGACTTATAACTGATGTCCTATATCCTAGACTTATATCTGATGTCCTATATCCTAGACTTATAACTTATATCCTATAGCCTAGACTTATATCTGATGTCTTATATCCTAGACTTATAACTCATGTCCTATATCCTAGACTTATAACTGATATCCTATATCCTAAACTTATATCTGATGTCTTATATCCTAGACTTATAACTCATGTCCTAAATCCTAGACTTATAACTGATGTCCTATATCCTAGACTTATAACTGATGTCCTATAGCCTAGACTTATATCTGATGTCTTATATCCTAGACTTATAACTCATGTCCTATATCCTAGACTTACAACTGATATCCTATATCCTTGACTTATAACTGATGTCCTATATCCTAGACTTATAACTGATATCCTATAGCCTAGACTTATATCTGATGTCCTATATCCTAGACTTAGAACTGATATCCTATAGCCTAGACCTATATCTGATGTCTTATATCCTAGACTTATAACTGATATTCTATAGCCTAGACTTATATCTGATGTCTTATATCCTAGACTTATAACTGATGTCCTATATCCTAGACTTATATCTGATGTCCTATATCCTAGACTTAGAACTGATATCCTATAGCCTAGACCTATATCTGATGTCTTATATCCTAGACTTATAACTGATATTCTATAGCCTAGACTTATATCTGATGTCTTATATCCTAGACTTATAACTGATGTCCTATATCCTAGACTTATATCTGATGTCCTATATCCTAGACTTATAACTTATATCCTATAGCCTAGACTTATATCTGATGTCCTATATCCTAGACTTATAACTTATATCCTATAGCCTAGACTTATAACTGATCTCCTATAGCCTAGACTTATAACTGATGTCCTATATCCTAGACTTATAACTGATATCCTATAGCCTAGACTTATATCTGATGTCCTATATCCTAGATTTATAACTTATATCCTATAGCCTAGACTTATATCTGATGTCTTATATCCTAGACTTATAACTCATGTCCTATATCCTAGACTTATAACTGATATCCTATATCCTAAACTTATATCTGATGTCTTATATCCTAGACTTATATCTGATGTCTTAGATCCTAGACTTATAACTGATGTCCTATATCCTAGACTTATAACTGATGTCCTATATCCTAGACTTATAACTGATGTCCTATATCCTAGACTTATAACTCATATCCTATAGCCTAGACTTATATCTGATGTCTTATATCCTAGACTTATAACTGATATCCTATATCCTAGACTTATAACTGATGTCTTATATCCTAGACTTATAACTGATGTCCTATATCCTAGACTTTGAATCACGAAGAGTCCAATTTGGTACACATACATCATAGAATGACACACACCTTAAGTTGCAATGCCATTAACACTAAATCCCAGGAGACAACTACTAACAATATGTCATGTACCACACATGTTTAGCTAAATGGGTTTTAGAATATCATCATTTGTCATTATTTAATTTAGTGAACATGCCCATGTTTTTTTTACCAAGATATCAGTAAAACCTGATTTTAAACCGTGTGCTGTAGACTATACACACACACATATATATATATATATATATATATATATATATATATATATATATATATAAAATATTATATATATATATATATATATATATATATATATATATATATATATATATATATATATATATATATATATATATATATATATATATATATAATATTTTATATATATATATATATATATATATATATATATATATATATATATATATATATATATATATATATATATATATATATATATATATATATATATATATATATATATATATATATATATATATATATATATATATATATATATATATATATATATATATATATATCCCCTGACATAAGGAACGCACATAACTATCCTCTGGCAATCACCTGCAGCTTTTGTATGTAAACCAGGCTTTAAATATGTGAGCAGGGTGTTTCGGGAGATTCTAGAGATAATTATTTTGAAGATAATACAATGTTGTCTCAAATAATATACGTGGCATCATCTCAAGACTACACAATGATACATTCTTGTCAGTTATATTTCCCTTAATTTTTGCCTTTTTAAAATGATTTCCCAAAAGGCAGTTCTTATTTGGTATTTTTCCCCATAATTTTCCTTATGGCATGACGTTCTTTTTTTAAATTCCAAAATGAAATAATCTAAATTAGATATGAAACACTGTAGTCTAATATCTAAGCCAGTGTTTCATATCTTATGAGATTAAAGAGTTGACTAGAAAATAAGAGTGAGTGCATTTTGGATAGCTGAACCTAAATTGTGAAAGAAACATGGTGCTTGTAAGTTGGTAGAATATTGCATCAAAATGTATGAAGGGTCAGACACGTCATGACTGGAAAACCTGTATCAGACTTGACACGTGGGCTTCAGCAAGAACCCCCTTCTCCCACCCAGATATTTAATGTCTAATCTTGGAGTAAAATGACATACAAGGAACCAAAGATCTAATCAAACAGCGCCATCTATCGAGATAATGCTCAGGTCAATGTTTCAAATCCCGACTTGAATTTGTTATTTTCAGAAAACATGGAAAATATTTGAATGGTACACTTAATGAAAGAAAATAAAAACAGAAGGACAAGTTATAAATATATTCCCAGTGTAAATGACAAAACTGGAAGCAAAATAGATTGTCTAACAGTGAGAAGTCAGTAAAACCTCCACTGAGAACAAGCATGATACTTAACGTTGCGAGAGTTAAGCCTTCGTTCCTGCAGGCAGAGATTAGTAGACTTAGGTTCTGTTGGGAAGGGCTGATTCCACATTGGACCTTTTACATGAATCAATGTTTTGGGCTGAAATATGATCAGTATGGCTGTAATGGCATTTTCTTTAGTGTCAACACCATGACATCATCCGTTTCATGTTATTTCAACACAGACATGATATGCATCGGGGAAGAAATGGAAATAAAAGCCCAGATTGGTTGATTCCAACGGAGTGCCATTTAAGAAGGCAGGTGGTAACAGAAGTAACTCATTGTAAGAGATGATTATATTCTGATGGCGCATGCAACACAACAACATTACTTACCATTCTTCCTGAGATGTGACGAATAGCACTGCAGTGCCGCTGTTGGAGTGTTTATATTCCTTTAGAGAAATATGGATCACATACGGAAATGGAGAAGGATATTTGTGCGGGAGAAGGCTGTGGAGGTAACTACGGCTTGGCGGCGTGTGATGTGGTTGGCGACTGTGGGAGCTAGCTATCAGGTGGGAAGCGGAGACGGTCAGGTGGCTTGCTTGCTCCTCCCGGTGCGGCTGGTGGTTGATGCTGCTGGGGATGAGAGGGAGAGAGGGGAGGGAGAGAGAAGGCTGACTACCACTACCTCATTCCCTCTTGTCTGCTCACGACACAACACCTCTCACCATGGTCACCTTGTCAAATATGTGAGAGATACTCTTTACACGCAGATGGAGTTTCCTTTTCTCTTTGTAATGCTTTGGTGATTATCAGGTGAGATTGCTATTTATCTTTTATAGAAACATTAACTACGATGTTCACAACTTAAGCAAACACATTGCTCACAAATCCAAAACTTATCAGCTGATGGCGTGCATGACATTTTGAGTAGCGCTTTGAGTAGCTTTTTGAGTAGGTCAGTCCTTTTAGGACGTGAGGTATTGATTGCAGGTTTTTGACCCAGCATGCTGCGGGCAGGACTGGCCGGGAGTCTGAGCAACTCTGCCTACATATGACACATCTCATTGGCACCGGTCAGAGGCAATCAGTGGCTTGGAGCACCCAGGCATCTGGCAGATCACAGAACACTCTCTGGTACCACTTTCACATGGACACCCTCATATCACACTTCCCTCATCACAAACATCATACACACTCCTCCTTCCTGGCTCGTCTGTAATCTGCACCAGGAATTTAACATTAAGTAAATAAGTTTTGATGCTCTTCAAATTATTGTCACAGGTTTCAAACAGGCACTCTATTTCTAACATATTTGGGACAACACCCTTTTTTGTTCTCGAATTAGGATTGGCGATAGTCTACTTATATTCAATGGCTCAGATGTATTCTGGAATAGTCTCATTCAAACTTGCATGTGAATAATATAGCCTGACACCTATGATATATATATCAATAATTTAAGCATTGTTCAAAGCATTGGACTGTCGATTTGCAAGTGTGTGACCCTTATTAAATTGTCATTGCAGGGATCCAAACAGCCAAGCGATGTCACGGATAGCCGAAGAGAATCGGTGACCTGTCACTTTATTTTATGACAAGCAAACGATTGTGTGACACTTGCATGTAGACTCATTTGAAAGGATAGCTGCCATTGGTGATTACAGATTTCACCATTCACGCATTAGGTAATTACCCGGAATACACTGTAGCCTGCACAGATACTGTTTGGACGACGCCTATAAGATGTGTTCACATCGACTTTGACAATTTTGTGGTTGTCCTAATAGGCGTACAGTAAATATAGATGTATCACACAAACCAGGCGGGAATTAAGGCAAACATCACACTGCTTATGCATTGACCATAGTGGATGGTGTTGAGGCTGTATTAACTATAATAATCTGTTAATACAGACGAGATCGTGTGCCATTGTCATCTCTCTTGCAAGCAACTCACAGCAGCCGTGCACGTGACAGGATTGAGTAATTAGAGTGAGTTTAGGGGATTGTTGCTGCAGTGGTATTGACCTCCTATGTTTTACTTGTCACCGAGACGACACAAGACACCTCTCATACAGGTAAGGCTTCCCTGTGTACATTAAATGGCCACATCCTGCTTGCTAAGGTTTACAAGGAATAAAACACCGAGGGGGAGGCTCTCTTTTATGCATTAATCTGAACTCACCATGGTATATTCATGATCACGTTCTGTGCATTATAAAGACTAACCTGTATTCCATTAATGAGAATTATGGTCTGATTATTTTTTATACTCATTCATTGGTGAGAGCTCTTGTCTCCAGATTTCTGCTGTTTTGCTTATTATGTTACAGTTATTAGTTAAAGCGGATATTATTAAGATAATACTTCAGCTGTGTTTGAAACAATAGAAAACATATGACTCATGGAAACCTAAGGTTGCAGGATTTTACATGATTGCACAAACCTGTATTATACATGATTGCACAAACCTGTATTTTTATTTTAATCAAGAATTCTTATTTGGTCATCGATTATCCAAATGCACAACATAACAAGATGCTACCTTTTATTTTCAATCATTGATGTTGCAATTTTATAAATTCTATTGATCTGTGATTGAGATCATCGTGGAGACCAAAGTGTCAATGTAATGTAGCATGACGTATTCCATGAATAAAGTTACCTGCACATGGAATATGACATTTACCCGCCGTTTCACCAGAAAAGAAGCAACATGCAATGAAGGAAGTAAAGGCGAACTAACTCATTACGCGGATTCATACATATTTGGCTGAGTTACATAAAGTCCTGTTTGAGCCTTTATTTGCTCCACATAAGAATCAATTATAATAGAGAGTAATCAATTATAATAGAGAGTAATCAACTATAATAGAAAGTAATCAATTATAATAGAGAGTAATCAATTATAATAGAGAGTAATCAATTATAATAGAGAGTAATCAATTATAATAGTATATGAGTATAATCATCATTACATCATAAAAGACTAAAATCTCATGCTATTCTGTTTCTATATAAATTCTCAACTTACAATGCAGTCTAAATATTTATGCACTTATTGCCATTTTTTAATATCCGTTTATTCCGGGAAAGTATTGCATTACAGAGCACTTCAAACATAATTTTAGTGAGAAATTGTTCAATATTGATATTACCACCCAGGAATCATTTCAATGACATTATACATTGTATGTATTGGATGAAACAAAATGTGCATCTCAGTTCAAACGGTCCATTTAATTACAAGATGACGTCATCCATGCCATTTGCCTCTCACTGTATACCATATCTCAGCTTGGATACAATTAGCTAAAATTGCCCTGATATATCCACGGGGATGTACAAGAACTGAAATTCCCAAAATCACTGGTTTCATTTTTCCACCCATGCAAGACATAGACATATACCTACATATTTCTAGTACTTGGTCTTGTATATATGTTTACGTGTAGAATATATTCTTGTTCTGTATTAAAATTGTAATTTGGTGAAACAAGAAGGGAACTATTCATTTGATCGATAAAACTCCAAGAAAGAACTTCCTGGTCCAACGTATCCATGAAAGCATTCCAATAATTGTATGATATCAATCATGGCTTTGCTTAAAATGTATACTTATCTCTGGTAGAAAGCTAGCATGTAAGAGGTTCTGCTAAATAATAAGACGCTATATGGTTCATACTTATTCTCTGATATGGAGTTAATACATTGCAGTTCTTCTAAGTAGACGTCATATCGTTCACACGTCATCCCTGATAGGTAGCATGAAGTTTTTCTAAAGAATAGACAAAAGTTGACAAAATTTATTTTTTTGTGCTGAAAAATAATGTTATTTTATTTATTTATTTTTTTCTTGTGAAAATCTTACAGTGCGGTGATATTAATTATGCACCGATATTCATTTCATCTTATAATAACAGTAAGTTGATAAAGGTATGTCTGGTCATAAATCATTTTACATCTTACTTTGATGTCTCTAATTAATGGCGTGGTGTACATGATAAAAGGTTTTGGTTTCATTGTTATGTTTTCCTTTATCAGCTGGAGTCAAACATCTCTTTGGTCACGCCTGAACGTGACTAAAAGTGTCACGCCAAAGCAATGGGTGACCTTATTTGTTCACGCCTGAACGTGACTAAAAGTGCCACGCCAAAGCTATTAGTGACCTTATTTGGTCACGCCGCAACGTGACTAAAAATGCCACGCCAAAGCTATGAGTGACCTTATTTGGTCACGCCGCAACGTGACTAAAAATGCCACGCCAAAGCTATGAGTGACCTTATTTGGTCACGCCGCAACGTGACTAAAAGTGCCACGCCAAAGCTATTAGTGACCTTATTTGGTCACGCCGCAACGTGACTAAAAATGCCACGCCAAAGCTATGAGTGACCTTATTTGGTCACGCCGTAACGTGACTAAAAATGCTACGCCAAAGCTATGAGGGACCTTACTTGGTCACGCCTGAACGTGACTAAAAGTGCCATGTCATTAACCTTATACGTGTGCAAAAACATGTTTGCTATAACTCTTTATCAACATTTGTATGGGTCTTTTTCTCTGTATGGCTATCACTCCCCATCTCCTAATTTAAAGGACTTTAATTTTGATACTAATTTTGCTTTATAGTTTTAATGTGAAAATTATGAAATGATATCGAACAAGCATTATACAACAGACAAACAAGAAATATAATTAAATATTTATCTCCAAATAAATAGTTGTGTACTGTGATCTAACTAAGGTATTATTTGTGTGTAGTACAAAACATTATCAAGCTGAATACCTTTAATCAATCAATATATGGAAAATAGCTCGGTTTTGTATTTGGCATTGGAATATTTAGCCATGATGTTTTAAAAACGGAACTATGATATATGATAATAGTATCACCAATTATTTAGTCATATGATTTAAGAAAGTTGGATATCTGCTATTGAATATTTTCTCATTCAGACCAGTCCTCTGTGACCAGTCCACAAAGGCCATAGTATGTGTCCATGTCCATGTCATAAAGCAATTGAAATATCTCACTTTTCTGCAAGAGTAGTGAACTGAGTTCCGATGACAGACTCCTGTCTCCTGATTGAGCGTAAATTGTAAAGTGAGTGAACAGTAAAGCCGACATTTACATTCCGCTGAGTGCAAGATTCGAACCAGGAATCCCTGGATCTCAAGGGGAATACTCTACCAATTGAGCCATAATGCTGGAAAGCTATTTAACACTAAAACACAAACAAACAAATATGAATATGGTTTATTTTCATTTTTTTTTGTTAAAGGTTTATATCAATTTCAATTTAAATGTGTAGGACTTACTATTTGTCCATCTGAAACCTGAATTCAGTTGAAATCCTATGTTAAAGTGATGGTATAGACTATCATTCTATATACAGCAATACTTCATCTTATTAGGTATTGATATACAGTGAATGCACAATGATGTTTTGTTCACAGTATCTTCTGTTTCGGCATTGCATATCAGCCCAGTATTTATGTTATTATTAATATTAAACACCAACTGTGAACGTAAAAATACAATATCAGGTAAAATGAAGTTCATCCAAAGGATATATGACCATATTGTTCTAAGCTTGGGAATACTGGCTTCTGGACAAATCTTTATGAACTCCGAATGAAGATGATGATTGATAAGTGTGTCAAGTCATGGGTCATATTTATATTGAAACACGATAAAAATGGTATTCTAACCTGATTACTAACGGCATTATTTATTCCATTTAAACTTGATAAATATGGCTATTCAGGGTGAGATTAAAGCAAGTACTGTCCTCTTTAATTAATTATATAATTAAACTTATATAATTAATAAGATTTATTCATATATAAAGAGTTCCAAGCAATTAAATTATATTCAGGTAATAAAAGTATATGTCTCAAATTATGGGATATCAAAATGCTATTGACAGTACTATATTCATAGTCTAAAAGATTTATGACAGAAAAAGACATAATTGCTAGATACTTTCGCTCGAGTTGAATTGATCACTGAAGTTAGGTTTATTTGATGTTCAAGACTAATCTCATATCTAATACAAGAGATTTATTTCTGTCCAGATCATATCCACAACTTTGTGGAAGTGAACGAGTGTAGAACTGATGATATTAGCATGAAACAGTCACAACCTACGCCACCTTAATTACCGCATCCGTAATCTGTTTTCGCTAATCCAATCAGCATTGGATCTCAGTGTCAGGCAGCAATTAGGAGTATGCCTTATGAGGTATATCTACAGAGAGTGAAACGCCATAAAATGTCATACTGATAAACGCAGTTGGTCTCTTGCCAACCACAATTATTCTTGATTAGTTTCAGAAATATTCTGGTTCCGGTATTTTGTTCCTGTGTGGATTATTTTCAATGGTGAGAAACCAAAAATAAAATGGCAACTCGAATTCGGCCCACAAAGTAAAAGTGGTTAAATCTGGATATGTGTTTGATTAATTCCGATACAGGCTTGTCTGTCCTAAAGATCTCAGTCAAAATAATTGTAGACAATTGAGCGCCTCTGTCAAACCACTGTTTTTTAAGTGTACCCATTTCATGGAGTAATACATATCGGTAGCCATGCAAGCAACCTAATTTATCGTGATAAAATAATAAAGATATACAAAGAAAAATCAGTCCCCATTTCCATATCGAAAATACAGGATATCTTATTCAATGGTTACCAGGTTGGCGTCTAAGTACAGGGATTTGTAGTCGATTTTTCCACACTAAGTTTCTCAATAATTAACTGGTGCCCAATCAATAGAAATATGCAGAAATGAAGATCCATCAGAAATTCACTCTATTGGAGTGGCCTCAATGGCGATTTTGTGGATTACATATGGATCAGACTGCTAACTGATACATGCAGAAGTGATAACATTAGCTACAGTAGATATAGCGTTTCATCTGACACAGACATGGGAGCTTTATGTGATTTTTGTAATCCTTATAGCTCAAACAGTTTTGTTTAGAGCAGAATGCGCTGTGAAAATTTACGTGAAAATCATAATTAGATAACGTGCTTTTTCACATAAACTAAAATGACCTTTGTTCAAAAATTTGATTATGTAGATTAAGTTAGCTGCCCTAAGGAAAGTCATGCCACCTATTCAAAAAATCAAGAAAAAATATGAAAACTCACTCATAGCATGTGCTTTCTATATATTGAGAAAATAAATCACCGGTTGCCATCTTTCTTATTTCTTTCTTATTGTTTACAGAATCTTGAAATGACACAGTATATAGAACCTTGACAAAAATAGTCCATGCTTTAAATCAGCCGAGTTCATGTAGAGCTGGGATTTATCGTCCTTTATCAGAATATCGGGCATCTATATACAAATTTACACCATTTACCAGACATGTTTATGCTGCATGATAGGGCTTCAGCACGGTCCAGAGGGACTCACTGATTCATCCAATACTACCTCAGTATAAAACTGTCATCGCGATGCAGCACTCAAAACCACACATGATAATCATTGGATGAAAGCCCAATCTTTATATTATCTATCTTTATATGGCTCTTTTAAGCATATTATTTTACCACATTTGGATCTGAGGAAAAGATATGTGATTATAAATATGTATGAGTGAAGATTGAGGGGAATTGTGGGACGGGAGAGGGTTGAGGGTGAGATGGGAAGAGGCAGCACATTCGATTGTCAGGAACACAGCGCGTCTGAGCGTGTAATTTCCGTTCCCCCTTGGCAATTTATGAGGAAGTTACCCTAATATTGAGCTTTCAGAATCTCCACTCTTTTAACTATCCATTGAGCGTTTGGTATTATGGTACTCAACACTATCGCCACCATTAGATAGCTTAGGCGATAGAAACCATCTTCTTTAGTTGATTCAGATGTCAGTTTACCATGTTCAACCGACGTGTTTTTTCACCTCATTTGCAACACTTTTACGTTTTCATGTTTTGCGTGGAAGGGAGTTTTTCTCAGACCAAGGAATAACAAATACGATATTTTGCTGTTTGTATTTCTCTTATAATATAATAATCCAAACTCTAGTAAGATAATGATGAAAAGTTATGGTTTTGATTTTGATTTAAAAAAATGCAAAATAATATAAATTTTATTATTTATGACGACATTTGAGATATTAGAACGGATGATTGTTCCTATATAGTATTTGCCAATAGGCAGAGAATAAAAAATTTTCATCTACCAAAAATGAAGTTTCATCTTAATGATATATATTTCACCACCACCTCGGAAATTAATTAATAAAAGAATGAAAATAACAAGCACTTCATCTAACCGTAAAAAATACTCACTTCAATGAGCAATAAATGATAAAAATGTAAATGATAAATAAATGTAATTAACCATATATAACAAGCAATGAAAATAATGATAAAATATCAAATATTTCTCATAAATACTGGACTTTATCATAAACACTGGACTTTATCATAAATGCTGGACGTTATCATAAATACTGGACTTTATCATAAACACTGGACTTTATCATTAACACTGGACTTTATCATAAATACTGGACTTTATCATAAACACTGGACTTTATCATAAATACTGGACTTTATCATTAACACTGGACTTTATCATTAACACTGGACTTTATCATAAACACTGGACTTTATCATAAACACTGGTCTTTATCTAGTGCATTCTCCCATCAATTCGTCAACAGTGTGACGAGCATGTACTGCCTAATCACGTCAATAATTGACGTACTGGGAGGCAACATTCGTCGCATGTGGACGAGTACACCAGAACAAATTAAACCGTCATCAATTAGCCTATATCAGGGAGTTCAGAACTGTTGTACACTACTATACATCTATACATGTAATATCAGCGACAGCTTTTATACAGAGCCTACTGAGATATTGCTAACAGCTTAATATTCATGGTATTTCACACCTCTCTATGACACCTCAGTTACATGATTGTATATCATGGCCCATTCATCATTGTTCAGAAAAAAATACAGTTTACAGTAGCCTACTGCCAGGTGATTGTCGGGAAAATTAGAACCATAGGTCAAGTCTTATTAATTAAAGGACTAAAGAAAAAAAGTTCATTAAAAAACGTGACCAGACATTACATGATATATAGCCTACTACGATGGGGGCCTACGTCAGCACGTCTCATATGGACGTGCCTGCCCATTTGACCCTCGTCACTTTAGTGCCTAGTCACTATAGGACGTATGCATGGAGAATATGTAACACTGGTCTTTATCATAACACTGGTCTTTATCATAAACACTGGTCTTTGTAATAAAGCACGTTAATGATCCACTACACCCGAATTGCTATATCTGCAATATTTTCCTTATTAAAATTAATTTATATAAGGGGTGTTTTTCAAATGGTTTCTTACCTTCTCAACATTTTTTGTTTTACAAATATGAAAGCAAACAAATATAGAACCATTTTCTGTTGAAAAAGTACATAAAATATGCATGATATTTTATAAATAATGGCCATTAAGTTCAACTACATGAATTAGTTAGATAATAAAAATCGATCTTTGTTTTTGGTAATATATCACGTGAGAAGATTTATAAGGAATGTCATTTGACAACATTTTCCTTTTTAATAACAAGCATATCCTTCCCATTTATCAACCATCGTCAGTATTCTGGTAAATATTCCATTATTTTTCTGCATTCTAATTAAAAGGAAATTCATTTTGAATTGGTGCAGTAAAAAGAGTGTGATCGTGTATTCAAGACTGGGTAATGTACACAATCATTGGATCAGAGGAGAGGCTTGGAATGTCTTCAACCAGCGTCCACCACATCTGTGGAGCTTTAAGACACCTTTCAACCTACCACCCTGAGTGATATTATAAGTGATTACACTATCCAATATTACATCACAGTTTGAGACTGTCCTTATGAAAGCGGATGCCGTGTTTTGTAGCTTTAGTTCGGTTCAATAATTCACGACTCCACCATGGGGTTCTGTTACAAACTTAGACCTGCAGGAAGTGACATTTGGAACCTCACTTCTTGGAGAGTTCTCAAATTAGGTTTATGCCTGCAACGGGAATTGAGGCTCAGCAATGCCAATATTGATCACTAGGAGCTGTTGTTTGTGTACCATGGATCATAAATCTAATAGAAATAACTAAATAACTGCTAATTGAATGACCCATGGATTATGTTTGTCTGTGGCCGACATTATAAATCATGTTATGTGTTGAGTCAATTTTCGTTCTGCAAGATTTATAACCATAATGTCGGAATTCACCCATGTGGTAATTACAGAACATCAGATATAATTCACTTATGTTTTTATTTGGAAGTATAAAACATCGATCAGATGTAATCATCGATCAGACTATGAATTGACAGGTTTATTGGAAAATTATTGTTCTTTATTATCTCTTGGACAAAATGTAGTACAACATTAAAGTACTTTCTGTGCATAACAGGCAAAACTGCCAAAACTATTAAACTTATTCCTAATAAAGCCAAAGGAGTGCACCAATACTATTCAGCTTCTTGTCCAAATGTGCTCTGAGTATGCTTAAAAATTGATTGAAGCTATCATGCATTATTATTTCTGAAGTATACGTATCATTCTATACATGATTTGGAGAAATATGGGTCAAATATGGTGCTAATCTGCCTCTACAAATTAAGACAATTCTTACCAATCAAAAATATATTTTCAGTTAATTTTATGCTAATGATATTGAATATTTATTTCTTTACATAATTTTTCAAATAGCCGAATAGACAAAATAAAATACATGTGTCCATATCTGTTACATATGTCAAGTCATAAAGGATCGACCATTCAACATTGGGAAGGGAGGGTGCCCAAATGATGAAAGACATTTTGGCATGAAATTTAAATATTGAGATTATCACAATTTAGATTTAAAGAAAATTATGGATTTATTTTGTTATCCCCCGATATATTAATGGTCTGTCCCTTACTAAATTTGACTGCCTCTTTTGTTAATGTGTATTACTCACACTTTATCCAAAACAATGACATCATGTTATCACCTGTTATTATCAACTTTTTCCGTGCCTATTGGTTGCTGTGTAGAAAAATATTTGGTGGGCGTGGTTTCATGTAGATTTTATGGAGTTAGTTCTGGCCAAACCTTGCAGAGGTAGATTATGGTTTTTCCTTTACTATGCTGAGTAAATAAATCTTCGCAATTAGGAAATATAAGACCCAAATATGTATATTGTGTCAGAAGTAGGATCTTTTAAAATCAGTGTATACGTATCTTCAATGTAGTTTACATATTTGGAATGAAACAGTTGTAATTTAATTCTCATTTTAATATTGCGCATTCTAAAGGAGATCATCTTTCTTGAAAGAGATATATTGCAGTATACACGCGTTATCTGTACAAGAAATGGCTAATTATGTACTTTGCATGATCGTTTGTCCAGTTTCAGAGAGAAGGACAGTTTTTAGAAAGAGCAAGAAAGAAGGTTTAATAGAGCACAGACATGTCGCCAGATGTTAACTGAGGAACTGAAATTAGTTGCACTATCGATCCCCACTCACTTAATTCAATTGAGTACACTGCACCATCTGAAGTCTTTTGTAGAAAGTCATGTTGGCTGCATGTCAGTGACACAGTAATCTTTCTGACATCGATGGCTGTGATCTAATGTTAGAGCTCTAATAACCAAGGTGATCTAATGTTAGAGCTCTAATAACCAAGGTGATCTAATGTTAGAGCTCTAATAACCAAGGTGATCTAATGTTAGAGCTCTAATAACCAAGGTGATCTAATGTTAGAGCTCTAATAACCAAGGTGATCTAATGTTAGAGCTCTAATAACCAAGGTGATCTAATGTTAGAGCTCTAATAACCAAGGTGATCTAATGTTAGAGCTCTAATAACCAAGGTGATCTAATGTTAGAGCTCTAATAACCAAGGTGATCTAATGTTAGAGCTCTAATAACCAAGGTGATCTAATGTTAGAGCTCTAATAACCAAGGTGATCTAATGTTAGAGCTCTAATAACCAAGGTGATCTAATGTTAGAGCTCTAATAACCAAGGTGATCTAATGTTAGAGCTCTAATAACCAAGGTGATCTAATGTTAGAGCTCTAATAACCAAGGTGATCTAATGTTAGAGCTCTAATAACCAAGGTGATCTAATGTTAGAGCTCTAATAACCAAGGTGATCTAATGTTAGAGCTCTAATAACAAGGTGTTCTCCGTCAATATCAGTGATCATGAATCACAGATCATATAATATCGGGCATGTATTAAATGCATTTCATTATCCAGTTACAGATCAGAGTAGAATTACTCAAAGACAAATATATGATGGTTGATCACTCTATTGATGAGATTGTCATTTTCAAAAGGCTATGCTGATGCCACCTTTGTAAGTATTGTTATGTGAAATGTCTTTGTTGAATTAGATCACCATCCCAAATCACGTGATCGTTGAAGAAAGAAAGCATTGCGTTATGCGAAGTGGAATTAAATTCATCAACCTTTTTTGTGGGCAAATCCATCAATAAAGCAGGCTTCAACTTCATATTGATTTTTCAATGATTTTAACTTTTTGTAATTTCCGCAATGTTTCCTTAACTGGAAGCATTCCTCTTCATATAATATTCATGGAGACGAAAATTAATGAAAATGTGACAAGTCATCATATAATTTTATTTCCACCATACAACAATAGATCACAGGATGTAGGGTACGGATCTCATTTTAAACATGATAATTGTAGCTAGTTACCTATCTAGTATAACAATTTTGATACATGATTGTTTTTCATATTGATTTCTCACATATAAGTTCAATCCATTTGTAATCATAGTCAAAGCACATATAGGCAAGAAGCTGAATAGCATTGGTGCATACCTTTGGATTTATTAGGAATAAGCTTGATAGTTTATAAAGTAGAAAGCACTAAAATGAGAATATAAGAAATATTTGTCCAGAAAGAGTTCTCCTTTCTTCAGTTTGGAGATAATATTTCACAAGCAGAAAATACACATAAGGTCCATTCCTTGTTTTATTTTTATGTTTAAAGATTTGGTCATTTATCCCCTATTTCTCAAGGCTATAAATCATCTTATGAATTTATGACTGTACATATTTTCTTGATCATTTATTCCAGGCAGTGTTAAAACCTCTGCCATATGCAATGGGTGAATTGACAGATCGTTGATCATCATAAATGGTTTACATTTGACCATTTTCTTATAATGTTAGAAAACTAGAAATAGATTGTTGAAATTTCAATATACAAGATATACTAATATCAATAGACAATAATATGCGGACACGAGTCCAATTTTACTCAACTATCAAAAAGATAGTATTAAGGGTCCTTACAAATAAATATTCTGACAGTATCTTTATGCTTGTCAATATCATTACGTGTTAGGCCTTCAAGAGAGCATTTCTCAACTTTCAGCCACCATTTAGTGTTTTCACAGCTTGGCAACAAAGGTTTTTGCCACATACGCAATAAATGCACTTACATCTCAACTCTATTCAAGTTTTAATACTCCAATGTTTCACGTCCAAGGTCAGGCACGTTCTCTTATTTGAAAAACATATTATTTGATATTTAATATCTGAATCAGTGCTATTCATATAGTTAATAAATAATAATGATAATAAATGGTTTATATAGCGCTATACCAGACCAGGTCTGCTCATAGCGCTTACTAGTTATGATGTTATGATAGTTATGATTATATATGTTTGTTTTTCATGGTGGAAGACAAATGAGACTATTTAGAGCAATTGTTAGAAACCTCTGTGTATGTAATCATCTTCAGGTTACTGTTCATCAAGTTACATCCCATATTTGTTATTCTGCCCAATGTTATTGTTCACACAGAGCCAAGCTGCGCAGCATATCTACACACTGTGCCATGGCCCGGGTGTCCGCAGCACGAATCTTCATCATCAGCATCATCATCTGCTTTAAGGAAGCAGTCTTTATGTGAGCTTTGCTTGAATGGTTATTACCACTTGAATTCTAAGGAAAGGAAAGTTTTATTCATATTTCCCTGCATTGGGTTTTACCTTGATGGGTACTCCCTGGAACATAAAGGCTCATGTTACAGTCTCCGTGGGTAATCGCAGCAAGAAAATCCACATAAACTGCACATAATGGACTGATCCAGATACACGAATTGTCTGCACTGACCCAGAAACGCATTGTCTGCACTGACCCAGATACGCATTGTCTGCACTGACCAAGATACGCATTGTCTGCACTAACCCAGATACGCATTGTCTGCAACATTTTGATATATGCCCAATGGTACATGCACTGAAATATATCTGATACTTGGTCTGGTGTCTTAACTCATAATTATATCTTTGGGTTTAATGCAAATGTGGGCTGTAAAACAAGAAACTGTCATTTACTCCAGGGAGTATGTTAAAATACATATTAGTCAAACAGAAAGGGATTTCAAGGCATATTACTTAGTGTTATAAATGGTTACTTAGTGTTATTTTGAATGTGGCATCATTTCCATTTAACACACAATAAATGGAAATGTCTTGAATTTTATTTCCATTTTTATCCTAAATTCCCACAAATGCCACATAGATTTTAGTTAAGGGACTATGGTTCAGTTTTTTTAGCACCAGTTTAGCTTATGAGCACTAGTTCCTCTGTGTTGATCCAAATGTCTGTAGGTTTCATTCCCAGCCACGCCAGCAGTATATTCATGTTGTAATTATTGCAGATGATCTAATGCCCATGCCTGAAGGGTTAACCAATTGTAGTTGTAAATTTGTAAATGGGTCTTACGACATTACAATTCAGGGAGGCAACCTGTATGTATCTGCTACAAGTAGTTCTCCTCATAAAATAATTTTTAAAATGTTGAAAGTGATTTAAAAACCCAAACAAAAAACACAAAAATGACTAATTTGTGCAGCAATATCCATATCATTACCTTTCTGGACAGAACAAAACACAAAGGTATCTTGCTAATTAATTGTTGATGGCGATGAGATACACAGATGATTAAGATATAACATGGTTTTACTCAAATACATGTTGCACATGGTAACTAATGGATCCACCAATTTATTTCAAATTGATTCCTTTGTTTCCATTGTTTCTTTCGCTTTGTTCTCTTTAAATACTAAAATATTCAGGTTAAATGTCACTCTGGCATTGAAAACTATCTGAAGTCAGTCAGACAGACAGCAATACATAGCTCAAAGCATAAAAATAATGGCATTGTTGACACTATCACGATGATATTGTGACCAATTTAAAGGGGAACTTTCACCTCTCAGATATACCTCTGAAGTATGAAGACATGTATTTATATGATATTATTAGTCCACAGTCCAAATCAAAACTGTTAGAAATAACATAATCCAAATCAGAGCTGTTAGAAATAACATAACTTGTAATAGAGACTTTGGGACACATTTCATCTGACCTTCTTGGTCTTTTTGGTTTCATTTGTTTTCGAAGTATGTTTCCAACAAGCACAATGAGTTTGCCCCCAACACAATACCTGTGAATGCCCTCTCGACACTACACTATTTCATTTTTAATCTTCTATACTAGATCGCGTTTCTAATTAGGATTATCTCAAGTCATTATCTCAAGTAAATGCATTCATGAAAAAGATGCCATTTATCAATACGTATGCTTACATGATATATGGTCACGAATCTCTGAAACAAATAAGCTAACTCCCTGAACTTAAACAAAATACATCCGCCATGTTTATTGTGTTTTTTATGAAAGTGCCAGATGATCCATCTTCTTTAAAATGCAATGCAATTTATGCAAAGGAAATATGATGGGTAATAACATTTGACAGCTTTCCAATATAAAAGTATAAAAATTCATATTATATAAACAAAAGTGTTTGAAAGTACATTTTTATGAAATCTTGAAGAGAACACGTTATGTTGAAAGCTTGGCAAGGGCAATTACATATGTTTTTCTGTTCAATAATCAACTGGTTTAAGTGTAGGACATTAGGTGTGACACTTTTGATGACAGGCTATTATGTAAATCAGAGAAATGATCCCGCATTGGCAGATGCTACTGACGTTTACATGGTACGCCTTTGTTGAGAGCAGTAGGTATTAATACTTTGATCCTTACAGTCTTAACACGGCACTGAGTTTAACCAATTATAGATAATGTCATCATTCCACCCCTACAAAGACAAGACATCTGGATCTGACTCATCATTACTGTAATCAGTTTAATTTAATATTTTTTATTCTTTTGTATTTATGTTTTTGAAACGAAGAAGATTTTTTTTATCTCTCAACGTGAATGTGACATGATTAGAGATCAAGGGTCTGACAGGATATATGATCAGAGATTGAGGGTCAAATCGGAAATATGATTAGGTGTTAAGAGTCTGATTGGAGATATGACCAGGGATTGAGGGTCTAATTGGAAATATGATTAGGAGTGAGGGTCTGACGGGATACATGATTAGGATTGAGGGTCTGATTGGAGATATGACCAGGGATTGAGGGTCTGACGGGATATATGATCAGGGATAGAGGGTCTGATGGGATATATGATCAGATATTGAGGGTCTGATGGGATATATAATCAGGGATTAAGGGTCTGATGGGATATATGATCAGATATTGAGGGTCTGATGGGATATATAATCAGGGATTAAGGGTCTGATGGGAGATATGATCAGAAATTGAGGGTCTTATTGGAAATATGATTAGGTGTTAAGAGTATGATTGGAGATATGACCAGGGATTGAGGGTCTGATGGGATATATGATCAGATATTGAGGGTCTGATGGGATATATGACCAGGGATTGAGGGTCTGATGGGATATATGATCAGAGATTGAGGGTCTGATGGGATATATGGTTAGGTGTTAAGAGTCCGATTAGAAATATGACCAGTGATTGAGGGTCTGATGGGATATATGATCAGAGATTGAGGGTCTGATGGGATATATAATCAGGGATTGAGGGTCTGATTGGGGATATGACCAGGGATTGAGGGTCTGATTGGATATATGATCAGAGATTGAGGGTCTGACGGGATATATGGTTAGGTGTTAAGAGTCTGATTAGAGATATGGCCAGTGATTGAGGGTCTGATGGGATATATGATCAGAGATTGAGGGTCTGATGGGATATATGACCAGGTATTGAGGGTCTGATATATAATCAGGGATTGAGAGTCTGATGGGATATATGATCAGAGATTGAGGGTCTGATGGGATATATAATCGGAGATTGAAAGTCTGATGGGATATATAAGCAGGGGTTGAGGGTCTGACGGGATATATGATCAGGGATTGAGGGTCTGATGGGATATATGATCAGGTGTTAAGAGTCCAATTGGAGATATGTCCAGTGATTGAGGGTCTGACGGGATATATGATCAGGGATTGAGGGTCTGATGGGATATATGATCAGGATTGAGGGTCTGATGGGATATATGACCAGGGATTGAGGGTCTGATGGGATATATGACCAGGGATTGAGGGTCTGATGGGATATATGATCAGGATTGAGAGTCTGACGGGATATATGGTCAGGGATCGAGGGTCTGTTTGGAAATATTATCAAGGATTGGGTTCCATAAGGGTTTAAAGATAACGAATTGAATGATAGGATATATAATAGGGCATTTTGGGTCAGGAATGACATGTGATCAGGGATTGGAAGTCTTTTAGGTTATATAATCAAAGATTGAGGATCTTACAGGATATATTATCAGGGATTGAGGATCTTACAGTATATATTATCAGGGATTGAGGATCTTAAAGTACATCTCAGCAGGGATCGTGTGGTTGCACTATCGACTATGCTGAGGTGAGTGCTCTGGGCCATATGCTCGCCATCAATACTCATTATATCTTCACTTCCTGAACATTACAGGTACTATCTTGCCTTCAGAGAGTCGGGGTTACAGCCCAAATGTTATCTTTGAATAACCCTAAGACATTCTCCATTGTAAATGCCACCACCTCTACTTATCTGTAAGTAAACATAGGCACTTAAATCTGCAATATAGCCGACAGATGCGTTCATTATTTTTTATACATACCATAATGTCGTTCACTTGCAATAAACTTTCAACTATCAATGGAGACAAAAAGCGCAATAAGAACACAAAGAGAGCAAAAGAAACGTATATGGACACACAAGACAAATACAGGACATATAACACATTTAAGACAGGGCAAATGGAACTATATTTGACATATACAGGACACATAACACACTTAAGATACCCCAAGATGTGTGATCAAATGTTATTACCCATCATATTTGCCCTGCATAAAGATCTGTGCCTTTTGAAAGTAGATGATTTTCTGCTAAAATCCAAATCATCCATCGGACATTTTGTCAACAAACTTTGCTTAGATTACTAATGTAAATTTTGCTAACAATGGGGCACCTTCAGGTAGGTACAATGAAATGATTGGCGTACAGAGGCCTGTTTGTCCATTAATGTTTGTCCATTGATACAGGCCTAACACCCTGACAGTCCAAGTTAGAGGTCACATGCTTGTATACATGTCGCGACCTGGTGGTCACAAGAATACAGGCAAAACACAATAACCATGGTCTATGTATTTTTGTTATTTTTTTTAGATAGCTTGCTTGTATCACAGTTTCATGGCTACGGATCATTTAAGCAACCCCAAACCTCTGTAAAAGTGCCTGTGACCTCTGTGATTTCATGAATGCTTTAAGACCTGGCAAACGGGACTACGTGTAACACATTTATAGGCCTTACTCGAAATTACACGTAGGCCAGAGTAAGTATGTGTGATATTTATACTTTAAATTGTGATAGATGAGTACTCTTTCACTTGCACATCTTGATTGTGTGTAATTACAGACGATCCACTGATGACCTGGTGTTTCCTTAATTATCCCACCATTACGTATAGGAGAGATGGAACCAGTCATCTACATCAGAGGGAATCTGGCCATGTTTAAGCAAATCGTCCCCGTCTATCCCCGTCTGCTGAGGGTTCAGCCATTTGTGTCCCTGCATCAGGATACCATAATTATTCCTTAAAAAATAAATCTTTTTTTGAACTTTGATCTGAAAGGAGAACGTATCCCCTGTAAAAGCCATTCTTGTAGCCAAGGGCATGAAGGGCATGTCCAAGCAATTATACCCCAATTGGAAGTTCTTTTATTTAGGATAAGCTTCGGAGAAGACAAGACTTGATAAGATAGTATTCTGATTAAGTTCCGCTCCATAAACCTAATGAGATCCACCACATTGGAACCACGGTTGGAATTAGATGGGAATTTGTTGCTATCGAATACACCTTACAAATACTCAACTTGTTATACTCGCGATATTGCTTAAACTGTTGCTATCGAATACACCTTACAAATACCCAACTTGTTATATTCTTGATATTGCCTAAACTGATTAACTATTGACATTGTCATAAGAAAACATACAGTTACTTTGTCTACTCAGTATATCTTTGATTAAATGATGTCCTTATCAAGTCTCAGAAACTAGCATTTCAAATCACTGTGAACTGTTTGTATATCATAGATGGATAAACAATACATTCTCTCTCACTGAATTAAGCTAGCTGATATATGGATATATATATACACGAATTTCTCAGGATCTGCAGTACAAGGCCGTGATCTTTCATCCAATTCGTGAATAGCTTGACATCTAGATTTATATGATAAAGCCACGCTATAAAGGTATGAACCTAAACATAGTTGTACAAACCGAAAAAAAGAAAGTTTGCTATTGAAAACTGTTATATATGATCGGAATGTTTCAATACTTTGAAATCTAGTTTTGCGTAGTTGGAAGCTTCCTCTGAGACACTGCATCATTTTCTTTGGGTAATCTTCCTTGAGATTAGGAATCAATGGCAGATAATAACCGTACAACTGCCGCTATACAACCATCACCAGATATGCCATCACGATCAGTCCTATACAGACCTAATTAAGCCATTTCTTTTATTTTTTGCAAGATGGATTCAGAAGTCCTCATTAGGCAAGGACCATTATTTCCAGAGATTGGAGGTACAGCAATATCCAAACTTACTTATTTTATGAGTAGCCAATCTCAATATATCTTCTCCGCCTTTGTACATCTTGATATATTCATTGTTATATTTTTTCATGCAGTTTTGTCCCATCTTCATATCACAGTTCTCCACACACATACATATTTCTCAGTGAAGGGCCACAGTAGTATTTTATTTCAAATATCCTGCACCCCCTTTCCTCCTTGAATGAATCATGCCACCCACCTTAAGCTTCCATGAAATCTTAGTTTGTTTCAAAGCCATGATAGTTTGGCCTGATCCCGGGGATGTTTTTGGCGTTCATTACTTTGGCTCACATCGGATTTGGATGACTGTCGGCAGCTTTCTGTTTCAGTACATCTAATTTCCGCTGAGTCCATTTGTCTCAGAGTAAAAAGAGTAATACTTGTTGATTAAAAAAAACATCTCAGCTATTGTTGATCATTATATTACTTATAATATGGTATAAGTAATTATTAGTATCAAGTTGCTCTTCCTCCGGCCAATGTCCCATGTAATTTGGTATGTATGTTATTGCAAGAGAAAGGTCCCAGTCAAAATAGAAGGGCATAGAGTATTGGTGACTCTTTTTGGAAAATAGGATCTCTTTTTGGAAAATAGGATCTCTTTTTTGGAAAATTGGATCTCTTTTTGGAAAATAGGATCTCTTTTTGGAAAATAGGATCTCTTTTTGGAAAATAGGATCTCTTTTTGGAAAATAGGATCTCTTTTTGGAAAGTAGGATCTCTTTTTGGAAAGTAGGATCTCTTTTTGGAAAGTAGGATCTCTTTTTGGAAAGTAGGATCTCTTTTTGGAAAGTAGGATCTATTCTTGGAAAATAGGATCATTATTGAAGAGATTTACTTTAGGGATTGATATAATTGTCATTGGCTTATGATATATGTGTATAATCAAATTTCACCCTGATTTTCTTCGATCTTAGGAAGATAAGTAAAGAAGATAAGTAAGAACTATACCTCTACTTTATATCCTTATATATCTTTCCTTTCCATTTACATACACATTCTCAGACAATAATCTAGACTCGTACAGGGATATGTGTTTGCACGCATGTAGGTCAGGCAGCTGGCTGAGCATATTCTGACAGATTGAAGGTAATGGACGTGCAGAGGGGGCAGGTGGGACACAAATGTCTGCCAACAACATGCCGTATATAGGCCATCTGCTAAGGTGTCTGCAGTAGGCCCTTATAAAACGTTAACACATATATAGAGTTAGTGAGAGAGAGAGAGAGAGAGAGAGAGAGAGAGAGAGAGAGAGAGAGAGAGAGAGAGAGAGAGAGAGAGAGAGAGAGATGCTTTATGTCGGGTATGATTATCATGCTCTATATTTAATATATGTATGTATTCAGAAAATGAAATGTTTACAATCCCCGAAAGAGGCGTCTACTTTAAGACTTGTAGATAAATCCAAATAGTAAAGACATATTTCCAACGATTCCTTACACTTTTGATTCCGCCGACAACTGAATGTTTGTCCCTATTATGTTTCATGATTATTTGCGAAAAAAAGGTTTATATTTCACAATGGTTTATTATTTGCTGCTGAATAGTGATGGAGTACGCATCTAATTTGCTCTAACTCTGCTTCAAGAAATAACCACTCCGAAAGAGAATACTATAAGATTTGAACGATCGGACACCAGGATGAAAAAGATTAGGATGTAGTGGAGCATGGTAGAGCAAATATTCATCAAAGATGTGAAGGGACCAAACAAAGACTTTCATGTAGCAAACTCTCTGTTCCTTATGAGATTTTGGGTGCTCGGAGGCAAATATTAAGAAGTTTCCTTCCAGTTCTTATGAGTTGAGTGCAATATGACTCTGTGTTTACCCTCCAGGCTTAATCACAATAAGAAAACAAATGTCTCTTGAGATCTTATTTTTTTGCGATTCCATCTAATGCAATGGTAGCATCTGTATTTCCGCCATGGATGAGGCTGCGCTGCCCTAGGGGACCCACGCCTGTGCCATACCCATGTGAAAATCATAAATATATGTTTTGTCTTCAATTTAACCGATGCAAGATTATATCATATTTGTTATTCCAGTATAACTATTTTCTTTTAAAAGAGAGCTCTAATAATGGTTAAGTAACTCTATTTTCATTGCATATTGCTGTTCTTAATCACTTTCGGTGTTCTTATATTTTTCTAAAAGTAAAATTCTCTCTCGGATATCAAAATTACACTATGATGCCTTTTTTTTAGTAAAGTATTGATATATGTTATGTTTCTCACCAAAAATATGATGAATCGTTATGATAGGATTTTAAAATGTTCTTGGGAAAGAAAGAAGATTTCTTCGGTGTTCTTTTTTTGGTGCCATTTTGCTGAGTAAAGGTGGCACTCTGTACTCACTGCAATATGGTCCAACGTTTCCCATTTCTAGTGATGTTGCCAAAATCTCAATCAAGTGGGAAAAAAACTTATAAAAGAAATTCGGAGTTGCATGTAAATTACTATGAAATACACACAGTTCGTATTTTGTTCATGCTCCCATACTGCACATCAGTACGTGTCAGGCCATTCAAAAATATTGAGGAACTTCTTTTTACCTATTTTTAGCCATGTTGGCTTGTCTTCTTTCACACTTTGTTCTGACGCTATTACATTTGACTTTTCCCTCAAACAATACGCGTGAAAGCGCTCCACACACAATACAATTTTCAACCCCCAAGGCAGGATCATCTTTCCAGGAAGGCCTCTACCGAGTCAATATGATTAAGCTTACACCATAAGCATTGTCTTATTTTGTTCATATGAATTCATAAATATTGCATTGTGATCATATTTATGCTGGATTGATTGTAAGTTATACAGGGTAACTATAATTAAAGAAAAAAGTGTAATACATCTTCTCAAATACTCTATCTGTTAAACACCTTCTCAAATACTCTATCTGCTATACATCTTCTCAAATACTCTATCTGCTATACATCTTCTCAAATACTCTATCTGCTATACATCTTCTCAAATACTCTATCTGCTGTACATCTTCTCAAATACTCTATCTGTTAAACACCTTCTCAAATACTCTATCTGCTGTACATCTTCTCAAATACTCTATCTGTTAAACACCTTCTCAAGTACTCTATCTGCTACACATCTTCTCAAATACTCTATCTGCTATACATCTTCTCAAATACTCTATCTGCTGTACATCTTCTCAAATACTCTATCTGCTACACATCTTCTCAAATACTCTATCTGTTATACATCATTTCACAAACTGTGTTTGCTATACATCTTCTCAAATACTTTATTTGCTATACATCTTCTCAAATACTTTATTTGCTATACATCTTCTCAAATACTCTATCTGCTACACATCTTCTCAAATACCCTATCTGCTATACATCTTCTCAAATACTCTATCTGCTACACATCTTCTCAAATACTCTATCTGCTGTACATCTTCTCAAATACTCTATCTGATAAACATCTTCTCAAATACTCTATCTGCTAAACATCATTTCACAAACTGTGTTTGCTATACATCTTCTCAAATACTCTATCTACTATTCATCTTCTCAAATACTCTATCTGTTATTCATCTTCTCAAATACTCTATCTGCTGTACATCTTCTCAAATACTCTATCTGATAAACATCTTCTCAAATACTCTATCTGCTATACATCATTTCACAAACTGTGTTTGCTATACATCTTCTCAAATACTTTATTTGCTATACATCTTCTCAAATACTTTATTTGCTATACATCTTCTCAAATACTCTATCTGCTACACATCTTCTCAAATACTCTATCTGCTATACATCTTCTCAAATACTCTATTTGCTATACATCTTCTCAAATACTCTATCTGCTACACATCTTCTCAAATACTCTATCTGCTATACATCTTCTCAAATACTCTATCTGTTATACATCTCAAATACTCTATCTGTTATACATCTCAAATACTCTATCTGCTATACATCTTCTCACAAACTTTATTTGCTATATATCTCCTCAAATACTCTATCTGCTACACATCTTCTCAAATACTCTATCTGTTATACATCTTCTCAAATACTCTATCTGATAAACATCTTCTGAAATACTCTATCTGCTACACATCTTCTCAAATACTCTATCTGCTATACATCATTTCACAAACTGTGTTTGCTATACATCTTCTCAAATACTTTATTTGCTATACATCTTCTCAAATACTCTATCTACTATTCATCTTCTCAAATACTCTATTTGTTATTCATCTTCTCAAATACTCTATATGCTATTCATCTTCTCAAATACTCTATCTGGTCTGTATGACTCTTTATTAAAGCTTTGGACTTCACTACTATCTATAAACGTATTTCGTAACGTTATATCTAATGTAGTGTCAAGGGAAAAGAATAAAATATATGTCATGTTAAAATGTGCAATTTATTGAATGAAAGAAGTCATTGGTCTGAGAAATTTTAATATCTCACACATTAATCATTTATACTTTCTCATTTTGACCACAGAATCCGAGAATACTGTGCTGATAAGATATCTCATAACCAGCCCTGATATTGTTACACTGATCTTGCAGATGAAGCTCTGTATGTTCATATTTCTCCTATGTCATACTGCTAATAACACACGGTATATAGCAAGCTAAGCCTCGCGTGCCGTGTCATGATTTGTCAAACATTATTACATCTCTCTATTGGGTAAAATGATCTACGAGGGCGGGGCAAAAATAATAGGTATCATTGCATTATTTTCAAATTGAGATGGGTAAGTTCATAAAGTTAATGAACAGTCCAGACATATTTATTTGATGAAAGTTTCATATATTCTTTTTATTTTTTCATTCATATAAGTCAGTTTAAAGTTTGAAAACATGTTCAATTTTGAACTGTGAATCATACTATGATTTTAATTATCATTATATTTATGAATAGGAATTAGTAGTGTTAAAGATCGAATATAATTATGCTTATATATTGAGTGCATTGCAACATTGATAATACCCAATTTCAAAGATAAAATCTCCATTACTTTTATAATAATATCAAGTATGAAGTTGGATGAAAAGATGAAAAAGGGCGTTAGATTGATATGATATGCAAAAAAACGATTTTCCCTTAAAGGCATTGTTTTCTACGTAGAAATATTATGTTTCATATTTATAAAAAAAGAAGCATTACACGTATTCCTATCGAAATCCCTTGCACAATTTCGGCGGGGCTGGCAGCATAAAACATTAGTTTGTGATAGGGGGCGCTCTGAGTTTACAAATTGATTTTTGTATGACAGATTGCGTAATGATATACATTAATATGCCAGGCAGGGTTTTGTTGACAATGACACATGGTCCTATGGTGAATATGGAGGCATCTGGTACAGAGGTGCCTCATCTACTTGTGCTTATTTTTTATCATATTTATTACTTTGAGGTTTTTATTGTATCGTTGCTATCGTTGTTATCATTGTCTCAATAAGAAATGGAATCACAGAACTGCATAAAGAAATCATCCAATTCAGGCTCTCATTGTTTCACTTGTTAAATAACGACACAATAAAGGGATAATCACTTCTTTCCCAAGTTCAGTTAAAACATTACATATATATATATGTTACATACATATATATTTAAGGTACATCAAGTACATGATATCCCCTCTTCAAACGCCTCTTCGGTGTGTGTGTGTGTGTGTGTGTGTGTGTGTGTATATGTGTGTGCACGGTGTTTCTCCGTGTGTGATAATTACGTTTTCTCAAATAATGCTCTACATTATCCTTTCCATATAATTACAAGACTCGGCTTAGGTGATGGTGATGGGGAGAGACTTCTAAATGGTTTGTAAGGGAGAAGTACAGGTGAGGCTTCTACATATGACGATTACAGTGCCTGCTACATTGGTCACATCAACACTATTAAGAGTGCTGACAGACATGGGTATTAAATACCTTCCCCAACGCCTCACATCGCCGACTACTTAAAGATGCTTCTCTCTTGTTTTTATTCCACATTTACGGGCATTAAGAGTGTAGATGTATTCCCGTCTCTGCGGCAGATCGCGTTTGTGGTGGATATCGACCATGTCTTTTGTGGATGCCTTTAATCTGAGTCCCTCTGACTAAAGGATCATGTGTTATACCCAGATTAAGCCGAGGGTTACTTTACACTGTTACATCTGTTAGTGATCTTAGGCTGTCTGCTCATTTGGGATTCATTTCACACTTTTTATTTCCATATATTACAAGATATGCTGATATTGACAACAACTGATCCTTTGTCCTCATATTTCTGAGATGGAAACACTTTCTCTTTGAATTAATCTCTCATATGCAAGACATTCCGGAGCCATTAGAGCTAAGGCTTGTATCTCTACAACAAACACTGGATTTCACCATATTTTGTACAGGAATACTAGCTGAATGGACATCTCATAAAAACGCCTCCGCCCTGAATGTGTAAGTACTTATCAGATTGTACAGATCCTTACGCCAAGGCGGTAAATTGGACTTTTTGCCATTTTACCATAAATAAGGTCCTTGTAAATAAATAATGATTCTACTTCCATCCACATTTTTAAGATGACTTTTGTTGTTCTGTCTATAGGGATTTATCAAACATTCTGAATAAAAGAGTAGGGCCCTCTTATTCGGAAATCTATGAACAACTTTGATGGAATAATTTCTCTGTGTCTCCAGAGTTGTCATATTTTATCCGCATACTATTTGTGTTTATACATTGCTTAATTGAGATACCAGCTACTGTAATATGATTATCAGGAGTATAAACGCTGCGGGGTCTGAGCAGGTTGGAGTAGCTCAAATGTTCCAACAAACATTCATCTGATTCCATCTTGTTATTCTGGGATTGTTATTCGTTGTTGGTGCCAATCGTTCTGAAATGAGCAATTCACCAACTAAAACCGAGTTCATTTGTATTTAGGAAATGTCTGCAGAAGTGCATGATGACGATTATATTGCAAATGTGAACATAAGGACATAAGCATAAGCATAACTTATTATTCACCTCTGAAGTCAGGAATATTCGCTCAAGGAGAAAGTTGTCATTAACACATATTGATGTTATCACATGAACATTGACCAAATATTTTGTTTAACGATTCTGGCATAGCTAAAGGAAAATTATTTTCGACGGAAAACCTGACTTTGTACTTGATTAACTAGCATTTGTTTTTTAGAGGATGTACTTGATTAACTAGCATGTCAGATCTTGATGAGACTATACGATATCTGGACGCAATCACCTAATAGAATCAGTAACAATATATCACAAGAAAATGATAATATTTCAATAAGGTCCCTCTCAATAAGATCAGATATCTAAACGTCCCTGAAGATGTCGGAAAATGTCATGACGATGTCGTAAAGTGCCATGACGATGTCGTAAAGTGCATGAAACACTCAGGACATGCCTGGACATGCAAATGTCAAGCAGGTTATTTTGAGTAAATCCAATATACAAAGCCTGTCCACATCGGTGTGTAAGAGAACATTATCCTCCCATTATCCTTCATTTTACATTTTACATCCTCCCATTATCCTTCATTTTACAAGTAGAAGAGGGATTTCTAATTATGAAATTAAATATGTCAAACCTTGACATATATATATATATATATATCCTCTATTATTTTTATATTTCTGAAATATTTTTCATAACAAACACGTGAACTTATATTCTATAATGAGAGAGTCATTAGTATCTGGCATAAATATGACATCCAGATTAAAGTCTTATTATATTTTTCTTCTCAAACGTATAGACCTTTGCATCAAACAGTGATATGTCAAGTTAATCATGCCAATTAAATCGAGAAACGCTAATTAATAATCTAATTACCGCGGTTATCCAGGAACTAATTATTATTATGTGGAAGAAAAGGAATTTCGATATATGACAGTATTGTCTATTAAACAATTTACTCCAGATAAACTCTTAGGCTGTTTGTTTTAGGTAAGTTTATGAAGAAACATTCATTTTATTAGAAACATATAAATACGTGCCCAGGTTCTATAGACAGGTCTTAGGTCTGGAAAAGTAAGATGGACAGTACCAAATTGGTCATTCAATAGAATCATATATTTTATAAACGTTTATTTATAAAGCATAAACGACACTAAAATGAATATCTTTCTTTTTGTTATAAATAGTCAGCACGATATATCTAACCTTAAACGCGTTTCCCTTTCTTTAAATGTTTGTTCATCATCATCTGCCATAATTAGATTCCTTGTTGCTCGACATTTGATTCTTTGTTGCTGCAAGTGTAATACTTATTTTGAAAGCTCTTCTCCACATAGATTCCACTTAAATTATCAGCAATAGTCTATTCAGGATTTGTAATGGAATTACAATGAAATATATATCATAATATGCTGTCGTGTTGACTGAATTCGCATGGAAGATTTTACTGATGTGAAGAAAACTGTGGACTGGACTGGGAGAATGCCAAGCATCTGTGGCATGAATGATTCATTGTCATTCTAATTTAGCCTACATGACAATTACAATATTATGGACAAAGAGTGGCGTTGCCTTGAATATTCTTTTGTTGCCACTAAAATGCAGAGTAGAGGAAGTGAGAAATTGGTAAACAAATGAGACAAGTTGAAAAGCGTGTTAATCTGATGGTTACAATTTCGAATTTAAGTGTTGAAAAACACATGAATGTATGGAACGAGTTAAAACGAAAAGATAGATTGGTTGAGATAAACGCGTAACTAACAACCTGGTGGCAGGATGAAGATGGCACAGTGAAGGTGGAGAAGGATGAAGGTGGAGAAGGATGGAGGTAGAGAAGGATGAAGGTGGAGAAGGATGAAGGTGGAGAAGGGTGAAGGTGGAGAAGGATGAAGGTGGAGAAGGATGAAGGTAGAGAAGGATGAAGGTGGAGAAGGATGAAGGTGGAGAAGGGTGAAGGTAGAGAAGGGTGTAGGTAGAGAAGGATGAAGGTGGAGAAGGATGAAGGTGGAGAAGGATGAAGGTAGAGAAGGATGAAGGTAGAGAAGGATGAAGGTAGAGAAGGATGGAGGTAGAGAAGGATGGAGATAGAGAAGGATGAAGGTGGAGAAGGATGAAGGTAGAGAAGGATGAAGGTAGAGAAGGATGAAGGTGGAGAAGGATGGAGATAGAGAAGGGTGGAGGCGGAGAAGGATGAAGGGAGAGAAGGATTTGTGTTGATTGCGTGCAATGATGAAACACCCTTCGGAGTGGTTACCCAAATATATCAAACCAAATGAACTTAAGCCAAAGTTTGTCAGAGAAGGTTTTAGTCATTGTGAGAGATTGAAGCCTGCTTTAATACCCCGGATGTAAACAGTGGCAGACCACGTGACAGGAAGCTCGCACCTGGCTTCCCATGCTCATTCTTGGATTTGTACTATTTGCTTTATACTTCAAGTCACTTTCACCTTAATTGAAACACATACACATGGACGTGCCGAATCACACATTGGCATTACTTGTGCATGAATCATTTATTTTTGTAAAGTTTGTTGATGAAACAGAAATCGCAAATGAGCGGAATAAGACTGTAGTTTTATTGATAAATAGAAACTGCACGAATGGATAAACACATATTAGCCTGTCAGATGAAAAAATCTAAAGTTAAATATGTTGACAGTTTAACACACAAATCTATTAAGATGGTGAGCAAAAACTTTAAAATCATCAACATAGATAATTTTAAAAATATAAAATTTACAGGTAATTTATTTTATTTTATTTTCTCAGAAATGATAAAATTTTTAAAGAGCGAGACAGTTCTTAGTACTAACTTGACTCGTTGGAAAATTTTAACATTTTCTCGGGTAACCGAAGCCATCTTCAATTATTTCATTTAATTACACAGAAAGAAACTCAACACTTGTATTTAGGTGTGTCTCGGCACATAAGACTATAATTCCTCTGCTCGCTGTTCTCATTTGCAGGTTGACGCCTGTGACAGGTGAGAGAGAGGTCATCTTGCGTGATACACAAGCAATATGCCTCCAGTTAACGTGGCGTGAGCGATGAGCAGACAAAACTACGGCTCAAGACCACAGCAGATAGGTCAATAAACCTGTTTCCTGAAAAAGTTACACCGATCTGCCAGATACACTGACAAGCAAATTGGTTTTGTTTGGCGTTTCCGTTTAGAACATCGACAAAGAATACACGATTAATTTTGTGATATTCACTGAAGTACACTTGAATGGGAGGCTATTAAAATACCGTCATTTCAAAATCAAACACAAGTGACATTTATTCTCGTGACTTTTGAGGTTGTCATGCACATAAGGCCAATTCGGTTTCCGCCATTAAGAGTAATTTCAATTTTTTTGAATGAAGTACAACTAATTCTGCGTTTATTCCAATCTGCTTGCCTTAGCCCACAAATGGACTCTGAAACAAACAACCTGATGTTAATGTTAGCTCATAAGTGATGGCCAGAAAAGAATTTTCATTTACGAGTTTTTAGCAATAAAGGGCTACATGTACATTGTATCTCTTTGAATTGTAAGCACATTTCAAAAATAACTTAAATTGCGACAATTATAATGGAAATCCGTTTAAAATGACATATCCAACCTTTATATACCACTGGTTGTATGTCCAAATACCTTACATTTATATGCGTTACAAGTATTATGCCATCAATTGGTGAAATGCTTTATAGAAAGCTTAAAGCATTCATGAAACCTGGAAGGTTCCAGGCGATTTTACAGTGGTTTAAGGTATCTGAAAACAATATATGATCTTAAAATTGACATACATACAAGCTATCTGTTTGAAATGCACAAAAGAACATCTGCCCTGAGAAGTATGATTTTTTGTGACCACCAAGTACTGCCAGTACTAAACAGGAAGTGTGCTGTGTGACCTTGACATTTGAACTGTCAGGGGGCTCCGTAAGTCACAGGAGGTGTTGTTTACCAATTGTCAAAATTGGAGCAACACATTTTCGGCAATTTTTTTCCACTATTTAGAGAATAAATTGGAAGATAACACTTATCATGATGATAGTGCCTTTTTTTGGCTTTCTTTGGTGGTAAAATTATTAAAAACGGATGAATATTTATGAAGTTATAAATGAAGAAAAATCATTATTTTTTATATTATATATGTTTGCAAAAAAAAAATAATTCTATACAGCCCATCTTTTAAGGTGGAATCCATGCAGCCTTTGATGTCTTCCCATTCCCATACATTTTACTGATACCAATTATCAGCATTCACAGTTTTGCCATTCAAAGTCCTTTTGATTTAAGGCCAAACCAGTGATCAAAGGGTTTAATGTCACTTTTTCAATATCACGGCCTTTAAGTTAAGGGGGATTCCATGCAGCCTTTGAGTCATGTCTTCCCTTTTTGACAGAAAGGTTTTCACATGCATAAGATACTTTTCAAATAAATAGTATACTTTTCCCATAAATGATATATCTTTCACAACCATAAGATAATTGTCACAACCATAAAATATTTGTCACAACCATGAATTATTTCATTGATTCAAATAATATTAAAATAATCTTATGTTGTTCTGAAGTATACTCCTGGCAATAAATTGATAAATTGTACAAAACATCTCCACCCTGTTTCCCAAGCTGAACAGGGGCCCAACTGGTAACTCATTAAGTGTTTACATGAGATCACAGACCAGCTAAACAAAGCTTGTTGACAAAGTGTTCAATGGCTGGTGTAGGTTCCAACAGACAACTGATCAACAAGTGCCACAGAAAGTTGTTAACAGGGAATATTTTGGGTACTAGTACATAAAAGCACAGTATAGGGTATAAACATTCATGTTATGTAAAGAAAATGTGTCTGAAAGTCAGGTTTCATGAATGCTTTAATTATTGTGACCCCTTTTAAGCTGATAAAGATGACATAGAGATAGACTTTCTCGTTGTAATAACAATGGTAATAATGTAGATATATCAATAGACACTGGAGTCTGTGTGGAGAGTCTGATAGTTAGCAGGATCCCCTTCAAGCACACTATTCACCGTTCACCCTGTCCTGTTTATAAAAACATGATGTGATTGCTTCCCTGTCAATTGTTCATAATTTAAAAGGATGCGTAAGGTACGGAAGCGGAACTACTACTGTTTTCTATTTTGAAAATTAGTCTCTATACCTACATTAAATATTAAGTACTCTCGCATGTTTAACAGCCCTTTTGCCATATTTATCACCGAAGCTGTTACAGGTACTTGGTTTGTTGCAGGAGAGAGGATATGTTTATTAAGATCTATTGTGCTTTGGTTGATGTATTTCCCATCCGAACGCTGTCAGTTCATAAGTGGCCCATGATCTGAATTTCCCGTCTCACTCAAACTACAAATTGTCTCACCACACAGGAAAGCGGATAGAATGTCCCATACTGTAAGCTTTTAGGCACCATTTCCTTCTGAAGAAGGAGTGGGCAATAGTTTTATGAACCTCACTGAGTTGAATGCAGGGCACCGTACACTGTAAATATTTGTTACAATAAGTTCACTGGTACTGCAAACATCTACAGTAACATTTGCTGTGAAATTTCTTATCTGGAAATAATCTGCATGCTTTTATAATCTTTAGCATTCTCCAAAAGTATGTCTTTAGTTAATCATTTAAAAGTTGTAAAAAATAAAGCTAAGCAAATTATTTCCAAAAGTTGGGGATATTTTACAGTTACTTCGTTATAGTATGTGTAATTATGATAAGATCATTATGGACTGACCAGAAAATTAAACCTAAATTGAATGTTTACGCCGCGATCTCAAATTAGATATACACTTCCCGGCTACACACTTCCGTTCCTATACTTCCGTTCCTATACTTCCGTTCATGCACGTCCGGCAAAAGAGTTATGAAACGGAGCAAAATATGGCTGGTTTTGGGTATGTGGAAAAAATCAAACCGTTTTAGTTCATGAAGAAACAGTGGTATTTGTACTCACTGCCGTCTGTTTCCCACTAACATAACAAACTATAATGTATTATTATCCTGAAAACCTTTATAATAGGAATGGTCACTAGTTAATCTCTGGATAATTTCTGTATATGGAAAATTGAAAATAAGCTGACTTGCAATGAAAGTAGTATCAAGATTTGAGCAAAAGTCATGCTGAATCGAAACAATGGGAGGTTATAAGAGGCAAATTGACGAAGTGAAATTAATGAAATCATTTCAATGCTATGAAATATATGCATTATATGCATTGAGAGAAACATCTGTGGGATGGCGTAATATTTTTGACAAGCGAAATGAAGCCTTGAAAGGAGGAAGGTCGCTTTCAGGATTGGTCTGATATCATATTATACAGCCTTTCAAGAGAGGACAGTTTAGATCTGAGCTGGGGATGGATAAAGTAGCATACTGATAGTGCTCTGATCAGCTGTATATGGGAGTCTGTGGAGGGTGCAGACAATCCATAGGCTCAGATGGTGCTCTCCTATTGGTGCCATTCAGCTCTGATTCTGTGCCTCACAATGCATCAGATACATTTTCTGTCTAGTGTATTGTGGGTATTGTCCCAGCAGCAAATTGTATTATCGTCTTGTGCGAGATCTCGCTCTTTTTCCTATGAACATATGCTCCGTTTTGTCTGTGGGTTTATATATGCATGGTGTGTGTGACGTGTTTTGTGTGTATTGGTTTGATGTTAAGATGAATGAATACATCTTGCTTACCAAATATAGGATTGATCAGGTTTTGCTCATGGGTGACAGAAAAGGTTTTGATTAATTTACATCTTCATAAGGATGGTGCGAGGTTCTTTGTATGGCTGCCAGGGCAGTGTAAGCCCCTGACAGACCCATCACTCAGTATCATAGACTCACCAGTCTCGTATTGAGCATCGCCCTCCTACTTGTTTATCACATCGTGTTAGATACATGGACACCACATATACAGAGACTGATAGCATCACTAAACCATTGAGGAAGATTCGCTTTGTATTTTTTTGTTCTTCTGAAGTTCACCGCTATTCACTGTGAAGGACCAAAGAGGGAAGACAAATCGATGCAATAACGTTCCTTAGTCTGACTCCCAATCAGGCAGGATTAGTAGCCCATCCACCATAAATCCCCCAATCTTGTAATAAGTATATACATTTTTCCACAAAGAGGATTTAGAACAATACCAACCTGTTGTTCTCTAGGAAAGCTAACCATTTTGGAAATTGAAAGTATTAACCAGAGTAACAAGAAAGGTGTCATAATGAGAATACGAAGTAAAATTCTCTGACCAAAATACTGTAACTAGAGTATTGAGTAATATGCCTTGACTAAAGTGCTGAGTAAACTACTGTAACCAGAATACAAAGTAAAATGCCTTGACCAAAATACTGAGTAAACTACTGTAATTAAAGTACTAAGTGAAATGCCTTGACCAAAGTACTGAGTAAACTACTGTAACCAATGTACTAAGTGAAATGCCTTGACCAAAGTACTTAGTAAGCTACTGTAATCAAAGTACTAAGTGAAATGCCTTGACCAAAGTACTGAGTAAACTATTGTAATCAAAGTACTAAGTGAAAAGCCTTGACCAAAGTACTTAGTAAGCTACTGTAATCAAAGTACTAAGTGAAATGCCTTGACCAAAGTACTTAGTAAACTACTGTAACCAGAGTACTAAGTGAAATGCCTTGACCAAAGTACTTAGTAAGCTACTGTAACCAGAGTACAGAATAAGTCACGTCAACAAAGATACTCACTAAGCTGCATTTGCCAAATTAATGGGTAAGCTATCATAACAAAGGTAATGAGTGTGCTTCCTGAACAAAAGTATAATGTAAGCTCCTTCGGCCAAAGTAATCAGCAAGCTCCCTTGACCAAAGTAATCAGCAAGCTGCATTAACCATACTAATGAGTAAGTTGCCTTAACCAAAATCATTGTTTTTTTCCAAACTCAATTCTTTTTCAAACTTGAAACTCAAAATTTCAAAATAACGTTTTCCATTTTTCAAGATTCTGCCAAGTATCTTTATGTAGGCTTTACATTGTAATCAATTAAGTGATGTTCACAAAGATGAATTCCATCAGATTAGCAAATGAAAGCCGCTGAGAGTGAGGCACCCTCTCTCACTTTATCAGAGCCTGTGGCTTGTGAGTGACACCGCCTTAGTGTCATTATCCTGACTGCTGCAGCAGATTGCAGGAGGTCAAGGCACACACCATTCTATTATCCGGCTTAGTGAGAGATAAAGGCCTCATATCTACATTGATATATGTAGCGAGGCTAATCTTTGATATCATCATTTCACCTGTTTTTTGTCAGATTATAAGGGGCATATCGGTTTCACATTTGTGAAAAAATGGATAATTGCACAGGTGGGTTTAGTTTGGAAAGGTAACTGGTCATCTCGATTTTGATAATAATAGTTTCCTTCTTACATTGTATTTAAAAGTAAGTGCCATCTTGAGGGGTTTTCCCGATGAAATGAAATAGAGTCAACGGAACCCCAGAGCACTTTAATGGTGGGATAAAGTGCATGTAAAAAGAGCTGGTCATTTTTTATAATATCAACATTTTCTGAGCTCCAATGCAGGTAAAATATGTAATGAAATTAATTGTCAACTGTAGCAGAACTAATTTTGAAATAAAGTGCTTTAGATTATATGGTATATTTATTGGGAAGGGTTGCTGGGTTTTAGAGATCTGAACAATGCCATCCATGTCCTTTCATGTCCAACCATTTTCTTGCTCAGAATGCAACATCATTCAGTCCATCAGACACTCTCATGATTAAAGATAGTGCTGAACCCAGAATAACAGATGCCAGGTAGAAATGCATCACAAATCAAGACAATATCTACTAACCTTAACTGAAATGACATTACTTGTAGCAATAACCGGAAGTATGTTTGGTGTGTTCTATTTTGGGAGTGTCAATTACACATCATATTTTCTGTGGGCAATGATATTGTGCCTCATTGCAATTTCAAATTATACACAAAATGAACTTGTTACCTTGATAGAGAACTGATGATATAGAACTATCTTTAATACCTTGTCTATATATTATACCTAGATGTTAAAAGTGTGAAAAAAATTGGATTTAAACTGATTATATTAATGGACATCTTTACTATTAATTAATCAAATGTGTACACTATGTTGGCATAGACCATTTATTTATCCTATATAAAAGCACACCAGAGACTCTCTGCACTAATGATATATAGACTTAGATTCTCAGCTGATTTAAGGGGAAGAGACATCATTAGATTAAGGTCTAAGTGGGCTCTTTCAAGCAGCCGTTGACCTTGTAAAAGGTTTCCATGATTTAACATGATAGTCCATGAGACTCTCCACAGGTCAAACATATTGACTTTGGACTGACAGAAAATCACTGTCTATCCCTCTCGATAAATTTCTGAAATTTGTGACAGACACTGGAGTTGGCCATTTCATTTTTTAGATATCCCTAATTCTCTAGTTGCTAGTTGTGAAGGTATGACCTGTCAGTCAATATTTTGTTTGGGACATTACGAATGGTCAGGAAAAAACAAATATTGTTTGATGCGGTATGAATGTTAAAACTGGTCAGACATCAATGTATTACAAAGGAACGTGTGTGAAGGTCATCTTTGCAAAATCTGTCTCTATGGAGATATCAGTTGTGACACTCCTTGTTAATGATGATTGATAAATCCCTGTCGGGTTTGTTAGAAACCCTTGTTCCTTAGTATTTTTGAACAAATGTATGTGTAAAAAGACTAATTTCCCGTTTGCGCGTCCATTATCTTTTCTACCTCAAATATAAAATGTGATCCGCAGAAAACTTTTGTTTTATACTTTTGTATCTTTTGATAGCATATGAAGCTTGTTATGTGTATATGCTATAGAGAATTATCTGGTAACTGGCCTTGGGAAACAGCCATATGCATTACAACTTCTGCCTCACATGAACATATTAACATTGTGTGACTTTTATCGCAGCCAACAAGGCACCAAAAGAACGTAGTTTATATGATAGAGGAAATATTGAAATTGGATTCTCTGTCTGCCAGGCCAGGCTCAGATTTACGGTAAACATAGCTATTCAATCAGATAGCAGTCTGATGAGCAGAAAGCTCCTTGGGTGGTGCCTACCTAGTCCCCAGGACAATTCCATAACGACATTAACTGTCAGAAGCAGATCACACCACTTGCAAGTGACTTCCTGGTTTTCACGCTTCGTTTGAACGGGTTGAAGACAGATGGGATGGGAGAAGGTCAAAGTAGGACAAACATACTTCAAAGCTTTTGCCTCGCTTGTTAAAGATTAAAGTCAATTTGGTAAGCCTTTCCATCTGGTTGGCATATTTACCTTGCAGTAAAAGAAACGAAGACAAGTTGAGACTTTTTAACAACTTGAATGAAACAATGATGTGTCTGAAAAAAGGCCTGGAAACTAAAAACTAATGTACTTTGTTGGTTTTTTTATACTGAGAATTGAATTGCAAAATTGTTTCACAGATAAAATGTGAATCTGAATCAAAATATCCATTGTTTCGACGAATTTAATAAAATAAAATGTGAATTCATCATATATCCTTGTCCAAAGCGTATAGGTCAAGTGAATTCAACCATATCAATTAATATATCTATTAAGTTGATAAAAATGTTCAAAAACATTGCTAGAAATATATATATTATATATATGATGTTATCACAGATATTTGTTAAACGTGTAAAGATCAAGCAAATTAAATAATAACAAATAATGCATTTATTAAGTTAATAAAAATGGCTTGAACATCCTTGACTTGTTGGCCAGAAACAAACTTCATTTAAAGACAAAAAGGCCTTTTCTTATGTAACTATGTCCCCTAATATGATTGTGCCTTTGTTTTACAAAAACAAATATTCCTGACTTTGGAGGTGAACAGTGGAATAAAGAACAATTGTGGGCGATTTAAAGGTGAATTCGGAGAGCGACGAAGGCAGTCACACCTATTGTGTAGCTGGAAAAATCATCCGTGATAGCTGTAGCCAAACTGGATCAATTAAAATGTTTTGGCTGTAAGTTGGTTGAATTTAGCATCAACATATCTCAAGGGCCCAACATATTATGTATCGGTTTCAAGGAAAGCTGATAATATCTCTTATTTTATTTTGTCTTTTCATTATATTTCTGCAAAGTACATTATGATCTGGTTCCATATCATACTGGGGGTAGACCTTCATTGAATGACTGGCATTTGTACACATGTATGACTAAAATGCGATAAATACGCAATGATTTATTTATTAATTGGATTAATGTTACGGAAACATGTTATCCATTTCAAGCCTCACTTTCATCTTGGGGTTAATTTATATGTGCACTTAGACTGTTATGCATGGGTGTCTCTTATGATATTTCTTGAGAGATCTCTTACAAGACCTATTGCACGGTAGAGGTTCACAATTCCTTACTGGAAGGGTGAACATTTGATGTATTTAAATGTGTTGGAGGCATCTAAATTATGGGTTCTTTGAATGTGAACAAAATTACAAAGGATATGAAATATTAGCCTTAGAACGATTTTTTATTTTATTTTAAATATTTGGTTTGTAATAATGGATTGATCTATTAGCAACTGTTGATGTAGAATTACAGTATGGAAATGTTATCATGAAAGAGTACAAATATATCTGACATATGACAGCAATACATGTACATACTGTTATATTAGGTAAAGTAGGAATTGTTGTAAAAGTACAGCGAAAGTTGATATATTTCTACATGTGCACACAATAAAAGCCTTGGTACAAAAATTAAAATAACTGCACAAAAATTACACTGAGGCAAGTGCAATGGTCAGCCAAATCCGTCTCAAATCATGAAATGATTCCAAGCTTAAGGCGATTCTGAGAAGCTAATTATCAGAGACAGCAGTTTTATATCAATGAATAACTGGTGAGGACTTGTCATGATGGATGTCAACCAACTATTCATCATAATTCTACGCATGCCTGGAAATGTGACAAATTGGGCAATTGACAAGCAATATTGATTTGATGGAACGGTAACTGACAGACCTATTAAAACCTTACAATTTTTCTGCAAGATGATATTGTATTTTCACACCCAGAATGTTGCCAATTTGCTGGGTTTTACAAGTTAATTGGATTTGGTATTTTGTGTGAGATAGTTTATATTACTTCCGGTTTGATTCGAAATGTTTGTATAACATTCTTGTATTTTGACATGATGTGTTCCAATTTGATTACTACAGAGAGAGAGAGAACGCTTGATATATTTGTTCTGCTGTCAAAGCTGTCTCCATACCTGACATCTAATAGGCAAAGACCTGCAAACTTTAAAAGTTGAATGGCAATAAAAACATAAAACGTTCTAGCAATACTTTGAAGAAATAAGTACAATAGATAAGACTGCACAAACATTAAATTCTGATGGCATAATATTATTAAAGATCTATTTTATGAAAAGCTGGTACCCACAAGAAATGTTTACGCGATATTTTAGGCGATAGTTCAGATATGCATATACCAAACACAAAATATCTCAACGTTAAGGGTAATGAAGAGAATGTACATTTTTATCGTATTCTTTATTTAGATGAAATGAGGGTTATTTCATCTGTACATTTAGGATTTTGGAAACAATCATAACATAATATCAAGAATATAATTTTTCCATTTTTATTTTCCAAGGACTTGCACATTCCTTTAATATCAACAATGAAATATAACAATTATCAAGTAATTGTATTCATTCCACTATTTAATTATTAAAATCTCTAATAATCCTTTAATAATTTATCAAAGCAAAATCGTACCTTAACCAAACTGAACTAAATGGATGGGGATGTTGAATCAGTTCACAAGCGCATCAACAGTGTGATGGAGTGTTATCGTCTACTCTACAGTGAAGCACAGGTTTTCCTTCCTTGTGTCTTATGATAACATTGACTGTATAGTTAACATAGTTGATAATCCAGATGGACCAAGTCCCAAGTACTGTGCCAACAGTCAGATAGATTTGTGATCTTACCTTTATAGTTAACATAGTTGATAATCCAGATGGACCAAATCCCAAGTACTGTGCCAACAGTCAGATAGATTTGTGATCTTACCTTTATAGTTAACATAGTTGATAATCCAGATGGACCAAGTCCCAAGTACTGTGCCAACAGTCAGATAGATTTGTGATCTTACCTTTATAGTTAACATAGTTGATAATCCAGATGGACCAAGTCCCAAGTACTGTGCCAACAGTCAGATAGATTTGTGATCTTACCTTTATAGTTAACATAGTTGATAATCCAGATGGACCAAATCCCAAGTACTGTGCCAACAGTCAGATAGATTTGTGATCTTACCTTTATAGTTAACATAGTTGATAATCCAGATGGACCAAGTCCCAAGTACTGTGCCAACAGTCAGATAGATTTGTGATCTTACCTTTATAGTTAACATAGTTGATAATCCAGATGGACCAAATCCCAAGTACTGTGCCAACAGTCAGATAGATTTGTGATCTTACCTTTATAGTTAACATAGTTGATAATCCAGATGGACCAAATCCCAAGTACTGTGCCAACAGTCAGATAGATTTGTGATCTTACCTTTATAGTTAACATAGTTGATAATCCTGATGGACCAAGTCCCAAGTACTGTGCCAACAGTCAGATAGATTTGTGATCTTACCTTTATAGTTAACATAGTTGATAATCCTGATGGACCAAGTCCCAAGTACTGTGCCAACAGTCAGATAGATTTGTGATCTTACCTTTATAGTTAACATAGTTGATAATCCTGATGGACCAAGTCCCAAGTACTGTGCCAACAGTCAGATAGATTTGTGATCTTACCTTTATAGTTAACATAGTTGATAATCCAGATGGACCAAGTCCCAAGTACTGTGCCAACAGTCAGATAGATTTGTGATCTTACCTTTATAGTTAACATAGTTGATAATCCTGATGGACCAAGTCCCAAGTACTGTGCCAACAGTCAGATAGATTTGTGATCTTACCTTTATAGTTAACATAGTTGATAATCCAGATGGACCAAATCCCAAGTACTGTGCCAACAGTCAGATAGATTTGTGATCTTACCTTTATAGTTAACATAGTTGATAATCCAGATGGACCAAGTCCCAAGTACTGTGCCAACAGTCAGATAGATTTGTGATCTTACCTTTATAGTTAACATAGTTGATAATCCAGATGGACCAAATCCCAAGTACTGTGCCAACAGTCAGATAGATTTGTGATCTTACCTTTATAGTTAACATAGTTGATAATCCAGATGGACCAAATCCCAAGTACTGTGCCAACAGTCAGATAGATTTGTGATCTTACCTTTATAGTTAACATAGTTGATAATCCAGATGGACCAAGTCCCAAGTACTGTGCCAACAGTCAGATAGATTTGTGATCTTACCTTTATAGTTAACATAGTTGATAATCCAGATGGACCAAATCCCAAGTACTGTGCCAACAGTCAGATAGATTTGTGATCTTACCTTTATAGTTAACATAGTTGATAATCCAGATGGACCAAATCCCAAGTACTGTGCCAACAGTCAGATAGATTTGTGATCTTACCTTTATAGTTAACATAGTTGATAATCCTGATGGACCAAGTCCCAAGTACTGTGCCAACAGTCAGATAGATTTGTGATCTTACCTTTATAGTTAACATAGTTGATAATCCAGATGGACCAAATCCCAAGTACTGTGCCAACAGTCAGATAGATTTGTGATCTTACCTTTATAGTTAACATAGTTGATAATCCTGATGGACCAAGTCCCAAGTACTGTGCCAACAGTCAGATAGATTTGTGATCTTACCTTTATAGTTAACATAGTTGATAATCCAGATGGACCAAATCCCAAGTACTGTGCCAACAGTCAGATAGATTTGTGATCTTACCTTTATAGTTAACATAGTTGATAATCCAGATGGACCAAATCCCAAGTACTGTGCCAACAGTCAGATAGATTTGTGATCTTACCTTTATAGTTAACATAGTTGATAATCCAGATGGACCAAGTCCCAAGTACTGTGCCAACAGTCAGATAGATTTGTGATCTTACCTTTATAGTTAACATAGTTGATAATCCTGATGGACCAAGTCCCAAGTACTGTGCCAACAGTCAGATAGATTTGTGATCTTACCTTTATAGTTAACATAGTTGATAATCCAGATGGACCAAGTCCCAAGTACTGTGCCAACAGTCAGATAGATTTGTGATCTTACCTTTATAGTTAACATAGTTGATAATCCTGATGGACCAAGTCCCAAGTACTGTGCCAACAGTCAGATAGATTTGTGATCTTACCTTTATAGTTAACATAGTTGATAATCCAGATGGACCAAGTCCCAAGTACTGTGCCAACAGTCAGATAGATTTGTGATCTTACCTTTATAGTTAACATAGTTGATAATCCAGATGGACCAAATCCCAAGTACTGTGCCAACAGTCAGATAGATTTGTGATCTTACCTTTATAGTTAACATAGTTGATAATCCAGATGGACCAAATCCCAAGTACTGTGCCAACAGTCAGATAGATTTGTGATCTTACCTTTATAGTTAACATAGTTGATAATCCAGATGGACCAAGTCCCAAGTACTGTGCCAACAGTCAGATAGATTTGTGATCTTACCTTTATAGTTAACATAGTTGATAATCCAGATGGACCAAGTCCCAAGTACTGTGCCAACAGTCAGATAGATTTGTGATCTTACCTTTATAGTTAACATAGTTGATAATCCAGATGGACCAAGTCCCAAGTACTGTGCCAACAGTCAGATAGATTTGTGATCTTACCTTTATAGTTAACATAGTTGATAATCCAGATGGACCAAATCCCAAGTACTGTGCCAACAGTCAGATAGATTTGTGATCTTACCTTTATAGTTAACATAGTTGATAATCCAGATGGACCAAATCCCAAGTACTGTGCCAACAGTCAGATAGATTTGTGATCTTACCTTTATAGTTAACATAGTTGATAATCCTGATGGACCAAGTCCCAAGTACTGTGCCAACAGTCAGATAGATTTGTGATCTTACCTTTATAGTTAACATAGTTGATAATCCAGATGGACCAAATCCCAAGTACTGTGCCAACAGTCAGATAGATTTGTGATCTTACCTTTATAGTTAACATAGTTGATAATCCTGATGGACCAAGTCCCAAGTACTGTGCCAACAGTCAGATAGATTTGTGATCTTACCTTTATAGTTAACATAGTTGATAATCCAGATGGACCAAATCCCAAGTACTGTGCCAACAGTCAGATAGATTTGTGATCTTACCTTTATAGTTAACATAGTTGATAATCCAGATGGACCAAGTCCCAAGTACTGTGCCAACAGTCAGATAGATTTGTGATCTTACCTTTATAGTTAACATAGTTGATAATCCAGATGGACCAAGTCCCAAGTACTGTGCCAACAGTCAGATAGATTTGTGATCTTACCTTTATAGTTAACATAGTTGATAATCCTGATGGACCAAGTCCCAAGTACTGTGCCAACAGTCAGATAGATTTGTGATCTTACCTTTATAGTTAACATAGTTGATAATCCAGATGGACCAAGTCCCAAGTACTGTGCCAACAGTCAGATAGATTTGTGATCTTACCTTTATAGTTAACATAGTTGATAATCCTGATGGACCAAGTCCCAAGTACTGTGCCAACAGTCAGATAGATTTGTGATCTTACCTTTATAGTTAACATAGTTGATAATCCAGATGGACCAAGTCCCAAGTACTGTGCCAACAGTCAGATAGATTTGTGATCTTACCTTTATAGTTAATATTGTTGATAATCCAGATGGACCAAATCCCAAGTACTGTGCCAACAGTCAGATAGATTTGTGATCTTACCTTTATAGTTAACATAGTTGATAATCCAGATGGACCAAATCCCAAGTACTGTGCCAACAGTCAGATAGATTTGTGATCTTACCTTTATAGTTAACATAGTTGATAATCCAGATGGACCAAGTCCCAAGTACTGTGCCAACAGTCAGATAGATTTGTGATCTTACCTTTATAGTTAACATAGTTGATAATCCAGATGGACCAAGTCCCAAGTACTGTGCCAACAGTCAGATAGATTTGTGATCTTACCTTTATAGTTAACATAGTTGATAATCCAGATGGACCAAGTCCCAAGTACTGTGCCAACAGTCAGATAGATTTGTGATCTTACCTTTATAGTTAACATAGTTGATAATCCAGATGGACCAAGTCCCAAGTACTGTGCCAACAGTCAGATAGATTTGTGATCTTACCTTTATAGTTAACATAGTTGATAATCCAGATGGACCAAGTCCCAAGTACTGTGCCAACAGTCAGATAGATTTGTGATCTTACCTTTATAGTTAACATAGTTGATAATCCTGATGGACCAAGTCCCAAGTACTGTGCCAACAGTCAGATAGATTTGTGATCTTACCTTTATAGTTAACATAGTTGATAATCCAGATGGACCAAGTCCCAAGTACTGTGCCAACAGTCAGATAGATTTGTGATCTTACCTTTATAGTTAACATAGTTGATAATCCAGATGGACCAAGTCCCAAGTACTGTGCCAACAGTCAGATAGATTTGTGATCTTACCTTTGGGATTAAGAATTCTGTTCAGCGAATTGTATTGTTTATGTTACTGGTTCTATTTTTAATATTCTTGTATCATATAAACATCTGAAATTCAATAAATAAGTCTAGCTTCGTGTTTTTATACTGAAAACACAAAAATTACATCTTGTGCTTTGACAGCGTACGGGTGTGAGTTAATATTTTAAATTGTCAATCCAGGCTTAACACCGAGATAACGTTTTTAAGTGAACTGAACATATGGAAGACCTTAAAGACTGTCTGCTTTTAGTGAAAGATGTTCTCGCTTTGTGCGTCTGAGGTCATTCTCGACATCTGTGAGGCTTTTGACTAATTCCTTACCAGCATCGGTTGTTGATGATATAAGGGAGACATAACCACAAAGCGACAAGCCTTTTAACTAAATGGAACCAAAATCAGCCTTATGTGCTGCGTGTGTGAATACATTTATCTCTAAAGACTGATTATTCGCATTCGCATACATCGCATTTAGCCCCAGCAAGCTCATACCTATGGTGGTTTTCTCTCCGCTCTTCTTGTTTGATTTACAGCAGTAGTAATCATAATAGCAGGAACCCATGGCGGGTCCAAGCACCTCACATCAAAGCCAGTTGTATTGAATCTACAGGCAAGTAAAGCAGTGACTTAATAGGTGTCCATCCGCCCCGCATGCCCACCCTTTTATATGGATGTGTAAGGTCAATGTTTGGTGTTTTCCTCTGCTTGATCCTGCACGGTGAATGTGTCTGTAGGTATCTCCATACTAAACCTAAATATCATACATAAATATTTGCTTATCTTCATTACATTGTCTGATTTCCATTAAAGTTTGATTACAAAAAATAAAATATTTGAATAAGGATACATGTTGTGAGATATGTCCATAGCACAATTGAAAAAAAAATCATGAAAAAAACTGAAAGATATAAGACCCCAAATGATTCAAATATCAGCTGCCCGGCTGAGGCCATCGCCATACACATTGCAGACATTTCGTAATGATCGTCTTAAGATAGATCCATAAAACAATGAGCAGATTACTAGACGCTTCCAATTAGCAATAAGTAAGTGTATGACTTCAAAATACTAGTCCATGAAGTACATCCGATGTATCTTCAACATGATAATAGTGAAGTCTCTGTCAACGGTACAAGTAAAAGATGATTTTAAAAGCTAATTTTGGGGCATATTCAATCAATAATTTCGTTTTATCGCTCCCTTGTAAATGCTATTCAATTCTTAGAATTTTATGTCCCCTGTGGTGCCCATACATGCATGAGGATGTATGAAAAATGTATCTGAATCACACATCATTCTAAGTTCAGCTAAAATTGATTTCATAAACTCCAGCAGGCCTCAAGGTTTTATATCCGTGAGGCCTTTTTTCTCTTAACATTGCACGAAAACGTTTTTTAATTACCTCCAAATAAAATCAAAACCTGTTTGACTTAAGGATTTGTTTGGCTTAAAGGGTTTTTTTCTGTGACACCTCCAAGACATTTAATTAAAATATATTTATTCCATATAAACAAAATTTAATATCAACTAACATTTCTCACAGATAAGTGTAAATTAATGCGATAAATATTTAATAATATCAAAGGTAGTTTCAACACAAATCACCTTTGAACGTGTGTCAAAATTATTTAAAAAACAGAATTAAACAGAAAACATGATGAGACTTGTGACATATATGAAACTATGTTCGTGAATTTGTCGTCAGTGAAAAAAGTCAATGTTTTTACTCATGTGTAATATGTTCAACCTTTGATATAAATTTCTTCTCAGTTTATTTCTCTGTTTCTACAATATTTGCGTGGCAACCATTTCTCTGTTAACATTTAGATTTTAATAGGTAATCGAAAGCATTGTGTCTTTATAAACCCAATAGAACTGATGTGTGAAATAGAAAAATATATTTTATGATAAATGATTGTGACAACGTAAAAGCGACAAAGGCAGAAATATCAGACATGCATAACAAATATCATATTTCTTTTAATCGGGAAAGTCGATTCACATCGTGATAATCTGTTGTTAAAGGGTATTTATGATCAATGAAAGGGTCGTCTATCTGTAGATGAATGCCATGGTCATAGGAGTCATAGAAGAGAACATCAGCCATAATAATCTCACAATGGAGTACGACAACAGACGTCTCATTGTGTACAGGAGCCGGAAACCCGAGTTAAGAGCATGCTGGGAGTGTGGATGACATTGGAGTGGAATGCCGGGATGCTTGACCTTGCAGAAGAAGCGGCACCGATGGCACTGAGTGGCTGCAGAGAGGTTGTGCTTCTGACAATCTTGTCACACCTCCGAATGCCCCCTGGTGGGGCTCACTCGCATCTCTTGTCATTGCTTGTTATAATTGATAAATATGCACTATTAAAACGATCTGTCTTTATCTAATTCTGAATATAAACCTCACATTATAAGAAGGATATAAATATGTATTTTGAATTGGAATCTGGTTATGAAAATATACAACTATTGAGAAGTTTTGGCCGTCACCAATACTATATTGTGCGTGGGGAAGACAATTAAGTGTGTTCTGTTTGGATGACTTACAAGAGGTATATATTGGCATCAAAGGGAATCTGAAAAGCTAAGATAGTGTCCAAATTGTATGATCAATGCAATGTCAATGTCTCCCGTTACTCATATACAACTTAAGGGATGAGATCATTTTTATTCCAGGTATAAAGTTATCAATTTTACCCTTATGAACTTGAGGTGTGGATACTTCTGATCTGTGCCATCCAATCCTTACATTCATTGTTTAAAAACTTAACCTAGCCTTACCTTAATTAATATTTCTGCCCAAATCTGAGATCACTTGGACAAAAATCCAAAAATAATCCTGTGCTCAGTGGGTGTGACAATGCCTTGTATTTCTTTGCAAATAATATGAGCAATTAAACAACAAGGGGCACATAATTTGTAAATTTCCTAGGGAATGATCTTATTTACAGGGTGTTCCACCACTGAATCACAAGTTTTTTTCTTATTACTCTTGGAACACAATTTTCAACTCCATCAAAGAAATATTTTTAAAAGGCATAACGTAAAGTTTTCACTTTTTACAAATGTTTTGCTATTTCAATTTTTTACAAATGTTTTGCTATCATTGAATTGATCATATCCTTAATATATATATATATATATATATATATATATATATATATATATATATATATATATATATATATATATATATATATATATATATATATATATATATATATATAAATATATATTATAGACACATGGCTGATATCAAACCAATTTTATCATTTGGCATTGCAATTCAAGATATCAAATATGGAGAGCTAAGGTACAGAAAGATCGTATGTCATACATATATAAAGGAATAGGTGTATTTCTCTCATGAGGTAAAAATTCAATTGTCCTTGGTTTAAATAGGAGCACATTGAGACAGTACATTCATATTTATTAATTGTCATCTACAAGCCATTTATATCATGCATCAGTTCACCCTTTTCTATTACTCTACATATAGCAACAATCCACGATTGAAAGGTCCTCTTTCCATCAAAACATGTGTGCCAATTAGAATCAAGTTAATTGGGTTGACACCAAATAAATCTTGTGATGCCAAGTGAAATGAGTAGAGCCAAGTGATTTGAGAAATGCCAAGTATACCTATTCTCCATGAAGTCACGTTCCTTCTCGTGAGACCAGATATATCTCTTGATTCGTGGAAGTATATACTTATTCAGGGGCATATGAAGCCCTGTTCTTGGCATTTCTATTTGACACATTTCCCAGTAATAGAATATGACCTTTTGTCGTGAACCTCTCACATACAATAATGTACATTGCACATTGTTAAATTATCAGTTTGTTTTTTTGTTTGTTTGTTTGAAATTTTCACTTTCAACATTTTTACAGTCATTTCGTGATGGGAACCACTTGTAGCAGATATAGTGCTGCCTCACTGAATTGTCATGTCGTAGGTCCTTGACATGACAACCCACCCGGTCACAGATTTACAAGGACAGCGGGTTAACCCTTTTGTCACGGGCCCCAGCTCATGTGTGAAATTGTGTCATGAATTCTATCTCGGCACGGCCGGAGATCAAACCCACAACCTTTTGAATCACCACAGAGGAACTGGTGCTAATAAGCTGGCGCTCTAACCAACTGCGCCGCGGCCCGAAGCCTCTTAAATTATCAGCGCGTGTATTTGACATACCTGAATGTTGAAACTAACATGTAATGATGCTCCGCGGAATAGTACAAATTGCGATCAATTGTGACAAGAGTTTAATTTTGGAATGGTCTGGTGTAAGGTTTGTCCTAGCCGACACGTGTGTGAAGTTTGTTACTTATTCACTATTCGCAGTTCATTATTCAGATTGTGCTCAAAATCGATAGATCAGGATTCCAATATGTCATATTTGCAATATTGTGGTCAAAATGTCACTGGGATGTATTTTATGGCACTTATATTAGAAAAATCCTGAAAAACAACATAATCAATACATTATACAAGACGAGTGGAAAAAAAACTATCAGAGGTCAATTCAAAGGTGACCAAATTTGGTATGAGTGTTGAAGGGGGTCCAAACATGCTAGCTGTGAAATATTTCCCCGGCACAATGGACGGTCACAAGACGGCGCTTCATACAACTTTTCAATTATTGAATTTAAAAAAACTTAAATTCTCATATTCAAAGCTAAAAATAATTAGCGCAGGTCAATTCAAAGGTGACCAAATTTGGTATGAGTGTTGAAGGGGGTCCAAACATGCTAGCTGTGAAATATTTCCCCGGCACAATGGACGGTCACAAGATGGCGCTTCATACAACTTTTCAATTATTGAATTTAAAAAAACTTAAATTCTCATATTCAAAGCTAAAAATAATTAGCGCAGGTCAATTCAAAGGTGACCAAATTTGGTATGAGTGTGGAAGGGGGTCCAAACATGCTAGCTGTGAAATATTTCCCCGGCACAATGGACGGTCACAAGATGGCGCTTCATACAACTTTTCAATTATTGAATTTAAAAAAACTTAAATTCTCATATTCAAAGCTAAAAATAATTAGCGCAGGTCAATTCAATGGTGACCAAATTTGGTATGAGTGTGGAAGGGGGTCCAAACATGCTAGCTGTGAAATATTTCCCCGGCACAATGGACGGTCACAAGATGGCGCTTCATACAACTTTTCAATTATTGAATTTAAAAAAACTTAAATTCTTATATTCAAAGCTAAAAATAAATAGCGCAGGTCAATTCAAAGGTGACCAAATTTGGTATGAGTGTTGAAGGGGGTCCAAACATGCTAGCTGTGAAATATTTCCCCGGCACAATGGACGGTCACAAGATGGCGCTTCATACAACTTTTCAATTATTGAATTTAAAAAAACTTAAATTCTCATATTCAAAGCTAAAAATAAATAGCGCAGGTCAATTCAAAGGTGACCAAATTTGGTATGAGTGTTGAAGGGGGTCCAAACATGCTAGCTGTGAAATATTTCCCCGGCACAATGGACGGTCACAAGATGGCGCTTCATACAACTTTTCAATTATTGAATTTAAAAAAACTTAAATTCTCATATTCAAAGCTAAAAATAAATAGCGCAGGTCAATTCAAAGGTGACCAAATTTGGTATGAGTGTTGAAAGGGGTCCAAACATGCTAGCTGTGAAATATTTCCCCGGCACAATGGACGGTCACAAGATGGCGCTTCATACAACTTTTCAATAATTGAATTTAAAAAAACTTAAATTCTCATATTCAAAGCTAAAAATAAATAGCGCAGGTCAATTCAAAGGTGACCAAATTTGGTATGAGTGTTGAAAGGGGTCCAAACATGCTAGCTGTGAAATATTTCCCCGGCACAATGGACGGTCACAAGATGGCGCTTCATACAACTTTTCAATTATTGAATTTAAAAAAACTTAAATTCTCATATTCAAAGCTAAAAATAAATAGCGCAGGTCAATTCAAAGGTGACCAAATTTGGTATGAGTGTGGAAGGGGGTCCAAACATGCTAGCTGTGAAATATTTTCCCGGCACAATGGACGGTCACAAGATGGCGCTTCATACAACTTTTCAATTATTGAATTTAAAAAAACTTAAATTCTCATATTCAAAGCTAAAAATAAATAGCGCAGGTCAATTCAAAGGTGACCAAATTTGGTATGAGTGTGGAAGGGGGTTCAAACATGCTAGCTGTGAAATATTTCCCCGGCACAATGGACGGTCACAAGATGGCGCTTCATACAACTTTTCAATTATTGAATTTAAAAAAACTTAAATTCTCATATTCAAAGCTAAAAATAATTAGCGCAGGTCAATTCAATGGTGACCAAATTTGGTATGAGTGTGGAAGGGGGTCCAAACATGCTAGCTGTGAAATATTTTCCCGGCACAATGGACGGTCACAAGATGGCGCTTCATACAACTTTTCAATTATTGAATTTAAAAAAACTTAAATTCTTATATTCAAAGCTAAAAATAAATAGCGCAGGTCAATTCAAAGGTGACCAAATTTGGTATGAGTGTTGAAGTGGGTCCAAACATGCTAGCTGTGAAATATTTCCCCGGCACAATGGACGGTCACAAGATGGCGCTTCATACAACTTTTCAATTATTGAATTTAAAAAAACTTAAATTCTCATATTCAAAGCTAAAAATAAATAGCGCAGGTCAATTCAAAGGTGACCAAATTTGGTATGAGTGTGGAAGGGGGTTCAAACATGCTAGCTGTGAAATATTTCCCTGGCACAATGGACGGTCACAAGATGGCGCTTCATACAACTTTTCAATTATTGAATTTAAAAAAACTTAAATTCTCATATTCAAAGCTAAAAATAAATAGCGCAGGTCAATTCAAAGGTGACCAAATTTGGTATGAGTGTTGAAGGGGGTCCAAACATGCTAGCTGTGAAATATTTCCCCGGCACAATGGACGGTCACAAGATGGCGCTTCATACAACTTTTCAATTATTGAATTTAAAAAAACTTAAATTCTCATATTCAAAGCTAAAAATAAATAGCGCAGGTCAATTCAAAGGTGACCAAATTTGGTATGAGTGTTGAAAGGGGTCCAAACATGCTAGCTGTGAAATATTTCCCCGGCACAATGGACGGTCACAAGATGGCGCTTCATACAACTTTTCAATTATTGAATTTAAAAAAACTTAAATTCTCATATTCAAAGCTAAAAATAAATAGCGCAGGTCAATTCAAAGGTGACCAAATTTGGTATGAGTGTTGAAAGGGGTCCAAACATGCTAGCTGTGAAATATTTCCCCGGCACAATGGACGGTCACAAGATGGCGCTTCATACAACTTTTCAATTATTGAATTTAAAAAAACTTAAATTCTCATATTCAAAGCTAAAAATAAATAGCGCAGGTCAATTCAAAGGTGACCAAATTTGGTATGAGTGTGGAAGGGGGTCCAAACATGCTAGCTGTGAAATATTTTCCCGGCACAATGGACGGTCACAAGATGGCGCTTCATACAACTTTTCAATTATTGAATTTAAAAAAACTTAAATTCTCATATTCAAAGCTAAAAATAAATAGCGCAGGTCAATTCAAAGGTGACCAAATTTGGTATGAGTGTGGAAGGGGGTTCAAACATGCTAGCTGTGAAATATTTCCCCGGCACAATGGACGGTCACAAGATGGCGCTTCATACAACTTTTCAATTATTGAATTTAAAAAAACTTAAATTCTCATATTCAAAGCTAAAAATAATTAGCGCAGGTCAATTCAATGGTGACCAAATTTGGTATGAGTGTGGAAGGGGGTCCAAACATGCTAGCTGTGAAATATTTCCCCGGCACAATGGACGGTCACAAGATGGCGCTTCATACAACTTTTCAATTATTGAATTTAAAAAAACTTAAATTCTTATATTCAAAGCTAAAAATAAATAGCGCAGGTCAATTCAAAGGTGACCAAATTTGGTATGAGTGTTGAAGTGGGTCCAAACATGCTAGCTGTGAAATATTTCCCCGGCACAATGGACGGTCACAAGATGGCGCTTCATACAACTTTTCAATTATTGAATTTAAAAAAACTTAAATTCTCATATTCAAAGCTAAAAATAATTAGCGCAGGTCAATTCAAAGGTGACCAAATTTGGTATGAGTGTGGAAGGGGGTCCAAACATGCTAGCTGTGAAATATTTCCCCGGCACAATGGACGGTCACAAGATGGCGCTTCATACAACTTTTCAATTATTGAATTTAAAAAAACTTAAATTCTCATATTCAAAGCTAAAAATAATTAGCGCAGGTCAATTCAATGGTGACCAAATTTGGTATGAGTGTGGAAGGGGGTCCAAACATGCTAGCTGTGAAATATTTCCCCGGCACAATGGACGGTCACAAGATGGCGCTTCATACAACTTTTCAATTATTGAATTTAAAAAAACTTAAATTCTTATATTCAAAGCTAAAAATAAATAGCGCAGGTCAATTCAAAGGTGACCAAATTTGGTATGAGTGTTGAAGGGGGTCCAAACATGCTAGCTGTGAAATATTTCCCCGGCACAATGGACGGTCACAAGATGGCGCTTCATACAACTTTTCAATTATTGAATTTAAAAAAACTTAAATTCTCATATTCAAAGCTAAAAATAATTAGCGCAGGTCAATTCAATGGTGACCAAATTTGGTATGAGTGTGGAAGGGGGTCCAAACATGCTAGCTGTGAAATATTTCCCCGGCACAATGGACGGTCACAAGATGGCGCTTCATACAACTTTTCAATTATTGAATTTAAAAAAACTTAAATTCTTATATTCAAAGCTAAAAATAAATAGCGCAGGTCAATTCAAAGGTGACCAAATTTGGTATGAGTGTTGAAGGGGGTCCAAACATGCTAGCTGTGAAATATTTCCCCGGCACAATGGACGGTCACAAGATGGCGCTTCATACAACTTTTCAATTATTGAATTTAAAAAAACTTAAATTCTCATATTCAAAGCTAAAAATAAATAGCGCAGGTCAATTCAAAGGTGACCAAATTTGGTATGAGTGTTGAAGGGGGTCCAAACATGCTAGCTGTGAAATATTTCCCCGGCACAATGGACGGTCACAAGATGGCGCTTCATACAACTTTTCAATTATTGAATTTAAAAAAACTTAAATTCTCATATTCAAAGCTAAAAATAAATAGCGCAGGTCAATTCAAAGGTGACCAAATTTGGTATGAGTGTTGAAAGGGGTCCAAACATGCTAGCTGTGAAATATTTCCCCGGCACAATGGACGGTCACAAGATGGCGCTTCATACAACTTTTCAATAATTGAATTTAAAAAAACTTAAATTCTCATATTCAAAGCTAAAAATAAATAGCGCAGGTCAATTCAAAGGTGACCAAATTTGGTATGAGTGTTGAAAGGGGTCCAAACATGCTAGCTGTGAAATATTTCCCCGGCACAATGGACGGTCACAAGATGGCGCTTCATACAACTTTTCAATTATTGAATTTAAAAAAACTTAAATTCTCATATTCAAAGCTAAAAATAAATAGCGCAGGTCAATTCAAAGGTGACCAAATTTGGTATGAGTGTGGAAGGGGGTCCAAACATGCTAGCTGTGAAATATTTTCCCGGCACAATGGACGGTCACAAGATGGCGCTTCATACAACTTTTCAATTATTGAATTTAAAAAAACTTAAATTCTCATATTCAAAGCTAAAAATAAATAGCGCAGGTCAATTCAAAGGTGACCAAATTTGGTATGAGTGTGGAAGGGGGTTCAAACATGCTAGCTGTGAAATATTTCCCCGGCACAATGGACGGTCACAAGATGGCGCTTCATACAACTTTTCAATTATTGAATTTAAAAAAACTTAAATTCTCATATTCAAAGCTAAAAATAATTAGCGCAGGTCAATTCAATGGTGACCAAATTTGGTATGAGTGTGGAAGGGGGTCCAAACATGCTAGCTGTGAAATATTTTCCCGGCACAATGGACGGTCACAAGATGGCGCTTCATACAACTTTTCAATTATTGAATTTAAAAAAACTTAAATTCTTATATTCAAAGCTAAAAATAAATAGCGCAGGTCAATTCAAAGGTGACCAAATTTGGTATGAGTGTTGAAGTGGGTCCAAACATGCTAGCTGTGAAATATTTCCCCGGCACAATGGACGGTCACAAGATGGCGCTTCATACAACTTTTCAATTATTGAATTTAAAAAAACTTAAATTCTCATATTCAAAGCTAAAAATAAATAGCGCAGGTCAATTCAAAGGTGACCAAATTTGGTATGAGTGTGGAAGGGGGTTCAAACATGCTAGCTGTGAAATATTTCCCTGGCACAATGGACGGTCACAAGATGGCGCTTCATACAACTTTTCAATTATTGAATTTAAAAAAACTTAAATTCTCATATTCAAAGCTAAAAATAAATAGCGCAGGTCAATTCAAAGGTGACCAAATTTGGTATGAGTGTTGAAGGGGGTCCAAACATGCTAGCTGTGAAATATTTCCCCGGCACAATGGACGGTCACAAGATGGCGCTTCATACAACTTTTCAATTATTGAATTTAAAAAAACTTAAATTCTCATATTCAAAGCTAAAAATAAATAGCGCAGGTCAATTCAAAGGTGACCAAATTTGGTATGAGTGTTGAAAGGGGTCCAAACATGCTAGCTGTGAAATATTTCCCCGGCACAATGGACGGTCACAAGATGGCGCTTCATACAACTTTTCAATTATTGAATTTAAAAAAACTTAAATTCTCATATTCAAAGCTAAAAATAAATAGCGCAGGTCAATTCAAAGGTGACCAAATTTGGTATGAGTGTTGAAAGGGGTCCAAACATGCTAGCTGTGAAATATTTCCCCGGCACAATGGACGGTCACAAGATGGCGCTTCATACAACTTTTCAATTATTGAATTTAAAAAAACTTAAATTCTCATATTCAAAGCTAAAAATAAATAGCGCAGGTCAATTCAAAGGTGACCAAATTTGGTATGAGTGTGGAAGGGGGTCCAAACATGCTAGCTGTGAAATATTTTCCCGGCACAATGGACGGTCACAAGATGGCGCTTCATACAACTTTTCAATTATTGAATTTAAAAAAACTTAAATTCTCATATTCAAAGCTAAAAATAAATAGCGCAGGTCAATTCAAAGGTGACCAAATTTGGTATGAGTGTGGAAGGGGGTTCAAACATGCTAGCTGTGAAATATTTCCCCGGCACAATGGACGGTCACAAGATGGCGCTTCATACAACTTTTCAATTATTGAATTTAAAAAAACTTAAATTCTCATATTCAAAGCTAAAAATAATTAGCGCAGGTCAATTCAATGGTGACCAAATTTGGTATGAGTGTGGAAGGGGGTCCAAACATGCTAGCTGTGAAATATTTCCCCGGCACAATGGACGGTCACAAGATGGCGCTTCATACAACTTTTCAATTATTGAATTTAAAAAAACTTAAATTCTTATATTCAAAGCTAAAAATAAATAGCGCAGGTCAATTCAAAGGTGACCAAATTTGGTATGAGTGTTGAAGTGGGTCCAAACATGCTAGCTGTGAAATATTTCCCCGGCACAATGGACGGTCACAAGATGGCGCTTCATACAACTTTTCAATTATTGAATTTAAAAAAACTTAAATTCTCATATTCAAAGCTAAAAATAATTAGCGCAGGTCAATTCAAAGGTGACCAAATTTGGTATGAGTGTGGAAGGGGGTCCAAACATGCTAGCTGTGAAATATTTCCCCGGCACAATGGACGGTCACAAGATGGCGCTTCATACAACTTTTCAATTATTGAATTTAAAAAAACTTAAATTCTCATATTCAAAGCTAAAAATAATTAGCGCAGGTCAATTCAATGGTGACCAAATTTGGTATGAGTGTGGAAGGGGGTCCAAACATGCTAGCTGTGAAATATTTCCCCGGCACAATGGACGGTCACAAGATGGCGCTTCATACAACTTTTCAATTATTGAATTTAAAAAAACTTAAATTCTCATATTCAAAGCTAAAAATAATTAGCGCAGGTCAATTCAAAGGTGACCAAATTTGGTATGAGTGTGGAAGGGGGTCCAAACATGCTAGCTGTGAAATATTTCCCCGGCACAATGGACGGTCACAAGATGGCCCTACATACTACTTTTCTATTATAACAGTTTAAAATCTTTAATTATATTATTTGAGTTGATAAAACTTTTGCATGTAAACTTGAGTCACTAAAAATGGTTGAGAGGTTTCCATATGTGCTTTTTGCTTGTCATAAAATATTTTTTAGTCACAATGCATGGCTAGGGGTGTCCATTATTCATTCGTGATGACAGACAATATTTTGCAGAATTTTTTCTCACAATCGGCCATATTCAATAGTTTTGTTTTGAACCAATAGATACTTCCCTACTTTCTTTCTCAGTTTATTGGGCTATCAATTATTTTTCCCAAATGCACACATCCTCAAATATCTACTTCTTTGCGTTTTAATGGATGTATAATTTATTTTCACTACTTAAAAGGTAAAAAACTATTTTAAATAGTCAAGTATTGAGGCAAACAGGACAATCCATAGAAGAAAATATTTCATGGCTAGCATAATAAATCTGGTCTCGAGTGGGATAAAATACAATTTCAAATACAATGTAACAAATACAATAATCTGATTGTGCCGGGGAAATATTTCACAGCTAGCATGTTTGGACCTCCTTCAACATTCATACCAAATTTGGTCACCTTTGAATTGACCTGCGCTATTTATTTTTAGCTTTGAATATGAGAGTTTAAGTTTTTTTAAATACAATAATTGAAAAGTTGTATGAAGCGCCATCTTGTGACCGTCCATTGTGCCGGGGAAATATTTCACAGCTAGCATGTTTGGACCCCCTTCAACACTCATACCAAATTTGGTCACCTTTGAATTGACCTCTGATAGTTTTTTTCCCACTCGTCTTGTATAATGTATTGATTATGTTGTTTTTCAGGATTTTTCTAATATAAGTGCCATAAAATACATCCCAGTGACATTTTGACCACAATATTGCTAATATGACATATTGGAAACCTGATCTATCGATTTTGAGCACAATCTGAATAATGAACTGCGAATAGTGAATAAGTAACAAACTTCACACACGTCTAGCCGACATGTTATCACCTTGCTAGACGTAGGTTGTGCCAGTGGGTAGTGGTAGTGGCATATACACATGTATACCGGAAACGGCTGACACAGTTATACTTAGAACTCTCAGTAACAGAGACTCTATTTATACAAAGTATCAAGCAATTGCCCAAGGCTCTTCACATCTTTCAAGAGTCATAATTTGATTGTGAAAAGTTGTGGAATGGTGTTTTTGAGTCCCTTTCAGCAATTAGGGCATATCGGGTCCACATTCCACCATATTAACCAGTGTCACACTTCCGGCAGTGGGAGTCGAACCCAGCACCTCCCATCCTATAACCAAGTTAGGCACCGAAGCTCTATTAACTGTGCCAGTGGGTCTGTTTTCACAATTTGATTGCTGGAGCTAAAATGACAAGCTTTTACTACAGGTTGTATGTTCAGAGCAATAAATCTGTGTTACTTGCCGTGGTCTCGTTTGACATGTTCATTTCTTCCTGTCTTGAAAGAAAAGTTCATGTTGCTAGGATTATATTCTAGCAATGAAACATTTAATCCTGAAACCAAATGTTAAGTACGTTTAAATAACCTTAAAAAACTTTCATGTTAATCATGTCTGATACAAGAGAAAAAGTTCTAAAAAAAAATAGTAACATTGGATCTTCTGTCTTTTTAGAGCCAAGAGCAAACGACACTGTGATGAACATACTCGGCAAATAAATCTGAGATGGAGGAGTTCACTGATATTGATAAGAAAAGGCGGGTTGGAGTTGTCATACCGCAGCCCTCATCGCCACCAGATGGCGCCCTCCTCAAACACTCTAATGGCCAACTAAAATTAGATGAAGCCGACGTAGATTCCTGCCAACAAACTCGAGACTCGCCGCCTCGCCTTGAGATGCAGAGCGACGAATCTGGTTATAAGGATGTCAACGTGAACAGTGAAACGCCCACAGAGCAGTTAGATAGAGTGAATCTCAATGGTCACCTGGAGAAGCCACGCGGATGCCCATTTGCCAATTTTTCCAATAAAATGTATCAAGAAACCGATCCTAACTACTCCTCTGGGAGCGTGTCTCAGTCACCCCCTATCAGGTCCTCGGGCTCGGAAATCTTCCTACAAAACGCCAACTCCCCTAGCACAATGCGCAAAGTGAATTCCTGCTCCCAGGTGGAGCTGTCGACGAGCAACAGCGCCTCACCGGCGATTCGCCGCAAAATAAGTTCCAGCTCATTTCAGAACACCCCCGACGGTTCTCCTGTTCGCAAGATAAGCTCCTCCTCGGGGGCGCTAAGTGAGGACGAGGAGAGAATGTCCAGAAAGATTAGCTCCATGTCGCTAGCCTCCCAGGGGTTTGAGGAGGACGAGGATATAAGAGATATAGGTCGACTGAGGATTACTAGAATCGTAGAAGCTGTGGAAAACCTTCTTCTGCCCTCTGTAAGTTTCTTCCCTCCTGAATGTTAATCCATGCTCAGTTCCTTTGATTTTAGATCTGAAACAAGGTAGACAATTTGTTTCAAAGGAGATTTTATCTTTCTGCATTTTATTGCGATTTAAATAGATTATTTAATTGTGTTATTTAATAACGTTGTATAAATTTACACTGATATGAACATGAAAGATAATCTTAATTGGAGCTCATTATTGAAACGACAAAATACTTCTTTTACCTGTGGAAATCTCAGTAATGGATATGCCATAATAATTAGTATTTTCTCATAACAAAGGCAATCTCTATACGTATTTACAGCTTTCATTACGTGTTTGGCCTTTAATCAGAGATTTTCGACCTATTTTCGGCCATCTTGATTGTGATAACAAAACATCATTTTATGATCAGACCAAAGCGTGAAGAATATTAAAATAACTGGAATTATGTCAAACTTGTTATTATTTGTGTTTTGTCCATAATCTATAGAATTAAATTGGAAGTGGTAAAATTAGTATTATTATTCTCGTTAATATGTTTGGACGAGGTCATCTAGTTTCAGGTTTGACCATCTTTCCTTGTATATTTCTTATAATACAAAAACAAAACGCCAACTTAGATTATAACATGTAGCTCATATGTTTAACATTAATATGAGTAGAAATACAATTCAACCCTCGTCAATATTTCATAAGTATTCACCTTCTGAATACAAAACTTAATCATATGGTTATATAGTTCTGGTAACATAGCAATACTTTGATATGAGTGGAAACAGAATACAAACGTGTGGAATTTCATTTGAATGCAAGCAGTTTGCATTTAATGTTTTTGTTTTACTTTGAAAGAGAACACTGCTCTGTAAAGCCCTGCGGCACATGGTGAATATGAGAAACCCAGATGTATGGCCTCAGCTCAGGTGAGTCCCATTATATGTAGTCCTTTTTCACAGCTGTATTGATTAATAACGGTAGTATCACATGACTGATTTAAAGGCTTAAATCACAAAAAACATTTAAAATTCTATGCGTTACCACACAAAGCCTGTTTCAGTCAACAACGCTATTCTTCATTAATTTATTCAATTATTGGAATTTGCTGAGAATAACTGAATGTATATCACGTTGTTGTGATTTATCAAATTATTCCCAAAAGAAATATTCCTCATCAAAAGATTAATATATTTAATTTGTAAGATAAATTGACTCATATTTCTTAACATTATTTACTCTTCGTTCTGCAGAAACTCCTACAGTAAGGAACTTAGGGACTTAATTCAGGGCGAGGAGGAGGATGCAGAGAATGGCCAGCAGGGGGCTCTGCGGGCAGTACCGGATGAGAGCCTTCTTCTCATATCAGCAGACGCTGCACGAACACTCGGTGAGTTGATTAAAATATATTTTTTAGGCATTTAGTAATCTTCTTCTCTATTTTATCTATATTCTATACGATGCTTTAAGTTCAGCACGTCAATTGGAAAGTAATTTTGCCAAAAGGGAAGTTTGTAACCAAGCGATGTCTTATGTTTTTGTAGGATCTATTTTTTGTAAATTCAATATGATAAAATGGTTGATAAAAGTCGTTTTGAAACAAATCAATGCAAGCAATCCTTCTAGTATAATCCAAGCAATTAAATATATATATGGGAGGCATTATTCCATGCCAACAAAATATCTCTCACAAAAATGGACTTCTCAAATCTCTGAGCAATATAATTATATAGCTCTCAACCTAAATGAAAGGTTCTCGATAATCATAAGAGCATAAAAGTAGTCTATAAATAAAGCCTGAAATGTAAGAGAGTTCTGGATAGCTTTTTTGATTTTCCAGAGATTCACTTTAACCTTGGTCAGGTTACATTGAATTATCATTAGAATTATTTTGTAATCGAATCTTTTGTGCTATTTTATCATTACCATTTTCATTTTTAAATTCAAAGATTACAATCCCATGCATAATACAATCAACTACACCCAATCCATTGTTTTCACAAATCTATTGTTTACGGAATACTAAACATTGCCCATAATACATAAGTTACTCAGGTAGAACTTGACTTCCGGCTATAGGTGGCGCCCTTCCTTTACTCTTCTGAACCCATCATGTCGTTCTATATTTAGAGACATTGTGAATGGCTAGCTGAGATGATAAGAGTGACTCGCCGCCGGTCAAGTTGAATCAGTTCAATATTGTTCTGATCACATGGAACTATATAACATGTATGTCCACTGAACCGATTTATTACGAAGCAGATTTTTATATAAATTTGTTCTTCCTATTTTCTTGTGTGAAATTAAAAGGTGATAACATTGATTATGCTAAAAATTACATTCAGAGTTGATTCCAGTAGAGTGTAATAAGGGATTGACGTTAAGCTAAGTGAGCTAGTTTACTACATATCCGTGAAAAGGCGTGGACTGTAGGGAACCGGTTGTGCAGAATGGAACTACCTTCCATAGCAGGACTTCTCTATCATATCAGTCCCTGCCACCAAAGGGATTAAGGTGCGCACAGAATCCACCGCAAGTCATCAGTATTCATACAAATCTGACTGTCCACTCATTGGTGAACTAATAAAAATATATTTGTTTTGTACTGGCAGTTGTACTGATTGGTCAGTTTATGTGCCAACACCTGGTTACAGTTTTTGACCTGATGTTGGTCAATTCAGATTTGATGATATTTTTGAATTCCAAACTTTGAATGAGACCAAAAACAGCTCAATGACTGCAGAGGTAGTAATTGAATACTACCTATGTAACGCAGAGTAGATGGTACCTGCTCGTGTATAATTCCACTGCCATGTAGATACTGTAATAAGCACACAATAAAGTGATAGAACTGACTATAGAAATCATGTCATTTATCATTACATCCTCAGAATATTTCTTTCTTAAAATTGCCATGATATTCCCCTTGGATCATATCCCCTTGTCATGTTTCCTATGCTCTATCTTGGCAGGAATGCTCACAAGTGATCCTATTAAGAATCCTGCTGGATATAAGGTGGTTAAAGGTGTTACGGCTGTAATGGGTTTGTGTTGCTGGTCAATCTACCAGCCATTTACTACCGATTCATTTGTGTCTGTTTGTCACTTTAAGCACATCCCATGTAATTTAGCTAACCATCAGGGGGTATAAAACACCTCCATATGCGCTACAGGCATCACCAAATCATGCAGCCCGGTCAGAGAATGACATGTCCAGCATTCGTGATTGAGAATAACATGCCCTGCATCCTGAATTCAGAATGACATATCCTGTATCTTTGATTGAGAATGAGATATCCTACACCCTTGATTTAAAATGACATGTTTTACATCCTTGATTGAGAATGACATATTCTGCCCCCTGATTGAGAATGACATTCTGCCCCTTTATTGAGAATGACATATCCTTCACCCTTGATTGAGAATAACATATCCTTCACCCTTGATTGAGAATGACATATCCTGCACCCTTGATTGAGAATAACATATCCTGCACCCTTGATTGAGAATGACATATCCTTCACCCTTGATTGAGAATAACATATCCTTCACCCTTGATTGAGAATGACATATCCTGCACCCTTGATTGAAAATAACATATCCTGCACCCTTGATTGAGAATGATATATCCTTAAGAATGATTAACAGATATCTTGAATCCTTGGTTAGAGTGACATGAACCCCGGACTTGATGCAATAGTGGCAGAAAATGATATATCTTTCAAATGTACTAATCAGCCATAACAGAAAATTAAAAACCATGTGATAATGACATGTCCTGCCACCGTGATACACACTCTTGATTAACAACGACATTGATGAAGAATCACCATCTCATACAAACATTGACATGTCCAATGCAAACCCACAATGCATTAACATATCATTTTGATAACATGTATTATCATTCATAAATAAATCTGATATATAATCGAAGGCAAATAACAGTAACTGACAAAAACCCAACACCTCAATATTTTACTTTTCCTACTCATATTATTTGGATACTAATGAAAATGATTGAATGCTATAAAAACGCGGTAAGGGTTAACCCAAAGACATTTGATTAAATTCATGAACTTATCACTTTGCGTCAATCTTCATTAGTATCAAATGAGGTCATAGCTTTTCCCCCGTCTGCATTTGTAATTGTCAAATCAATGACATCTCAAAACGTTATAAACATTTACAAGGCTAATTTTCCAATGATATCTTAAAGGTTTCTTTACACTGGTAAAAAAGGAAAGAAATTAAGAACTGCTTAGTTTAATGAAAACGTTTACCCTACAAAAAGTTGTATCTCGCTTCAAGTTATGCACTAAAGACACTATTGAACGGGAATCATTATAGTCAAACCTCAACATGAATTATAGAGAAGACTGTACATCAGTATTCGGATAGAGGAATACATGTTGTGCTGCTCTTTACAATATGTGTCAAGATAATTCTCTATCCATTTCCTTTAATCAGTAGCCACTGATATTATTACCCACTCATCATAATTGCTTTAAGATATGGGTGCATATGGTCCAACTCAGCTTTTCTTTAATCTCTAAGAAAAACCGAAGAAATTTTTTTTTTATAAGTTAAAGTAAGCTTTATTGCACAGTGCGGTGACTGCCTTCACCTCTTTTTGCATCATTATTGCACAATGCAGTGACTGCCGTCACCTCTTTTGACTCATTATTGCACATTGTAGTGACTGCCGTCACCTCTTTTGCCTCATTACTGCACAGTGCGGTGACTGCCGTCACCTCTTTTTGCCTCATTTTTGCACTATGCATTAACTGCCGTCACCTCTTTTGCCTCTTTATTGCACAATATAGTGACTGCCGTCACCTCTTTTTGCCTCATTATTGCACAGTGCGGTGACTGCCGTCACCTCTTTTGCCTCATTATTGCACATTATAGTGACTGCCGTCACCTCTTTTTGCCTCATTATTGCACAGTGCGGTGACTGCCGTCACCTCTTTTTGCCTCAGTATTGCACAGTGCGGTGACTGCTGTCACCTCTTTTTGCCTCATTATTGCACAATGCGGTGACTGCCGTCACCTCTTTTGCCTCATTTTTGCACAATGGAGTCTTCTTTTGCCTCATTATTGCACAGTGCGGTGACTGCCGTCACCTCTTTTTGCCTCAGTATTGCACAGTGCGGTGACTGCGGTCACCTCTTTTTGCCTCACTATTGCACAATGCAGTCTTCTTTTGCCTCATTATTGCACATTATAGTGACTGCCGTCACCTCTTTTTGCCTCATTATTGCACAGTGCGGTGACTGCCGTCACCTCTTTTTGCTTCAGTATTGCACAGTGCGGTGACTGCCGTCACCTCTTTTTGCCTCGTTATTGCACAATGCGGTGACAGCCGTCACCTCTTCTTGCCTCATTATTTCCCAGTGCAGTGACTGCCGTCACTTCTTTTGCCTCATTATTGCACCGTGCGGTGACTACCGTCACCACTTTTTGCCTCATTATTGCACAATGCGGTGACTGCCGTCACCTCTTTTGCCTCATTATTGCACAATATAGTGACTGCCGTCACCTCTTTTGCCTCATTGCTGCACAGTGCGGTGACTACCGTCACCTCTTTTTGCCTCATTATTGCACTATGCATTAACTGCCGTCACCTCTTTTGCCTCTTTATTGCACAATATAGTGACTGCCGTCACCTCTTTTGCCTCATTATTGCACAATGCAGTGACAGCCGTCACCTCTTTTACTTCCTTCATACACAATGCAGTGACAGACGTCATCTCTTCTGCCTCATTCATGCACAATGCCGTCACCTCTTCCCTGTGTGTCTTCCCCCTGTTATCTCCCTCATACAGAATCCTTTTGCCTTCCTCTCTTTTCTCTTGTCCTTGTGTATGGAATGTTGACACTGGAGTTACCACTGTCGACACTGCCCCCCCCCCCCCCCCCACCATCTACTCTCTTCCCTATTTGCCCTATCCTTGTGGGGCGCTGCTCAGGCAGCCATTTCATAGCTGCCTTTGCTTTGGGTGTTTCCCCATAAATAGAGCTATTCCTAGGAAGGGGTTATTTAATAATTGTATATAATTCTAGGACATATGATTGTTAATTACTTGTAAGTAAATTTTTAAAATATACAGTATATACATTGTCTATTTACTTGTCCATGCCAAAGAACAAAGATGTGTGAATTATTAAATTGTTTAGTAACATACATATTAGTCAATGAAACCAGTTCCTTATAGTATTTCTAGGTAGGATAGCATTATATTACTGTTAACTTATATAAGATGTATTTTTACATGTCTTTCAACGTTTCATGGATATTTGTTATAACCTCATCACATAAGGTTCACTCAGTTAATAAATATTTATTTTACCCAAAATAGTCTGCCTTTGTTTTCCTGCACTGCATTTGTAAAATATAGGAATTATCACAGAGATAATTCCATTTTTACAAGTGCAGGGCAGGAAAGCTGGCACTCAGATAACCTTCTGGAGGGGGTATAAGATAGGCGGCAGCACCAGTCCTTCTTGGTGACCTACATTCATGCACCCTGATCATAACAAAGACTGCTGCATGCTTTTGCTGCTTGTTACATCAAATTTCTGCAACCCGCCTCCGCCCCCTTTTACATTTCACCGCTGGGGTTTCAGTTAGTGCCAGTGTTTCACTTAGAGGGGTGTTTCACTTAGCGCCCCATAAATAGAGCTATTCCTAGGAAGGGGTTATTTAATAATTGTATATAATTCTAGGACATATGATTGTTAATTACTTGTAAGTAAATTTTTAAAATATACAGTATATACATTGTCTATTTACTTGTCCATGCCAAAGAACAAAGATGTGTGAATTATTAAATTGTTTAGTAACATACATATTAGTCAATGAAACCAGTTCCTTATAGTATTTCTAGGTAGGATAGCATTATATTACTGTTAACTTATATAAGATGTATTTTTACATGTCTTTCAACGTTTCATGGATATTTGTTATAACCTCATCACATAAGGTTCACTCAGTTAATAAATATTTATTTTACCCAAAATAGTCTGCCTTTGTTTTCCTGCACTGCATTTGTAAAATATAGGAATTATCACAGAGATAATTCCATTTTTACAAGTGCAGGGCAGGAAAGCTGGCACTCAGATAACCTTCTGGAGGGGGTATAAGATAGGCGGCAGCACCAGTCCTTCTTGGTGACCTACATTCATGCACCCTGATCATAACAAAGACTGCTGCATGCTTTTGCTGCTTGTTACATCAAATTTCTGCAACCCGCCTCCGCCCCCTTTTACATTTCACCGCTGGGGTTTCAGTTAGTGCCAGTGTTTCACTTAGAGGGGTGTTTCACTTAGCGCCCCATAAATAGAGCTATTCCTAGGAAGGGGTTATTTAATAATTGTATATAATTCTAGGACATATGATTGTTAATTACTTGTAAGTAAATTTTTAAAATATACAGTATATACATTGTCTATTTACTTGTCCATGCCAAAGAACAAAGATGTGTGAATTATTAAATTGTTTAGTAACATACATATTAGTCAATGAAACCAGTTCCTTATAGTATTTCTAGGTAGGATAGCATTATATTACTGTTAACTTATATAAGATGTATTTTTACATGTCTTTCAACGTTTCATGGATATTTGTTATAACCTCATCACATAAGGTTCACTCAGTTATAAAAATATTTTTATTAACATAATAGAGCCTTATGAGTTGTCAAAACATTTTTCAAAAATGTAACAGATATCATGGCGTTGTCAAGGAGGCTGCCATTTTGAATAACATTACAAATATGCGAGAATAGAAAAAACAAGTTGGGATCATATCTAATATATAACATGCATTATGGTTAGTTAAAGTTAAAGTCTGCATTTGAAAATGATTTAAATGATCTTTAATGAAGCAATTTCCAGAAACATCACAAAAAAGAAATTATCTACATACCTCTATCAGCCTATATTATTTTCTGAAATTCAGAGAGATTTTTATTTATCACAAACAAATCTGAACATTGCGTGTTACATATATAAATATATATATATATGTATATATATATATATATATATATATATATATATATATATATATATATATATATATATATATATATAGATATATATATAAATATATATATATATGTATATATATATATATATATATATATATATATATATATATATATATATATATATATATATATATATATATATATATATATATATATATATATAGATCAATTACATATATAAAATAATGTTATCTATGAAGGTAAAGTAACCAAGGGCAATGATTTGTCTGATATCCCAGTAAGAGGTCAATACATACATATTTTTAGATGTAAATGATAATATTCTGATGTAATTGATCTATATATATATATATATATATATATATATATATATATATATATATATATATATATATATATATATATATATATATATATATAGATCAATTACATCAGAATATTATATATATATATATATATATATAGATCAATTACATCAGAATATTATCATTTACATCTAAAAATATGTATGTATTGACCTCTTACTGGGATATCAGACAAATCATTGCCCTTGGTTACTTTACCTTCATAGATAACATTATTCTCAGTGCATTCACAGATCAATAGGAAGAGTCTGGAAAGTAGCCGCTTCCAGCTGCATATTGTATGAGTTAGGATTGACTATCAACAGAGACCTTTCAATGTAGTGTGAAACACATTACAAAAGGGCCTTATTCACACTCCATTTATCTTTAATGGAAATCTGTAGGAATGGGTGCTGATGTCTAAGTCGACACAGTAATATGTTCAGTGTCAAATAGGGTGGAAGATTATCTATAATGATATAATCGTTAACAGATTATCTATTGTGACTCAACTGCAGAAAGGTGCTTACACGATATCTCTCTTTGCCTTTGCCTCACAGACATTGACTGAACAAGTAGCTCTATCAAACAGATACAATCTAGGAGCTGTCATATATTGTGATGAATTGAGTTCAAATAAGTTCACTTGGTCCGCACCAAGCAACAAGATTAATTAGATACCAGAGGATTAATGTATACAGTTGATGTAATTTGAGACATTAATGTGTACAGTTGATGTTAGTAAAATATTTTGAAACGCTTAAATTGTATTCTTCTTAAATGTCTTTTATTGGATTTTATTGATTCGAATCGATAAAAAGTCGAAAAAACCTCTCAAGAAAATGCAGAAAATTCTACAACATATGTAGAATGTGTCGCACCTCACGTGTGACCCGCGTAAACCCTGAAAAACAAAGGTTTTTGGACAGCACCTCCACCCAGGAGCCGATAGAAATCCAGAACACCTCCAGTCTTGAGGTGCCATGAGTGAAGGAACAGCACCTCCAGAGGTACTGACACCTCCACTAGATCCAACATAAACAAGAATTAGGATAATGCAGTCAGTCCCCATCCAACTGAAGAGATCGAATCAGATTGAAACCGTTGTTGGTATTGGCCAGGGACTGTGATCGTCGTCAAGCTTTTTCTTGTGGATCTTTGCCTTTTCTACTGTCTTTTATTGTAAGATATATATGTCGGTGCTGTAATATGTCGATTTCCACAAGATGCTGCCGACAAAACTCATATTCAATATGAGTTAAATTCTTCCTGAATCAAAACATACATGGGTAACACCTATGCTCTATTTCTATAGATCTATCATGCCAGTGTGAAGAAACATCATCGTGGAATACGTGCTTAATCCTTATACCGTCTTAATATCAACATTTGCAAAATATCAAATCATATCTATTTTAAGGTGCAGAGCAATGTGAACATTATCAATACGAAAATTGAATAAACACTCTGTATGATATTAAAAATATGTCACTTATCTATTTAGATTGAAAGAGCTGGCAATGTATATATATATATATATATATATATATATATATATATATATATATATATATATATATATATATATATATATATATATATATATATATATATATATATATATATATATATTTATATATAGTCTGTTTATTAGGAGAGAGCTATAAAACGGTACTTTTGCTGTGAATTAAGTATGTTAGATATACTAGCTGTGGATGCAGGGGAACAAATGCTGACTGTCCATACTAGCTGTGGATGCAGGGGAACAAATGCTGACTGTCCATACTAGCTGATGATGCAAAGGAACACATGCTGATTGTCCATACTAGCTGGTGATGCAAAGGAACACATGCTGATTGTCCATACTAGCTGGTGATGCAAAGGAACACATGCTGATTGTTCATACTAGCTGGTGATGCAAAGGAACACATGCTGATTGTCCATACTAGCTGGTGATGCAAAGGAACACATGCTGACTGTCCATACTAGCTGATGATGCAAAGGAACACATGCTGATTGTCCATACTAGCTGGTGATGCAAAGGAACACATGCTGATTGTCCATACTAGCTGGTGATGCAAAGGAACACATGCTGATTGTTCATACTAGCTGGTGATGCAAAGGAACACATGCTGACTGTCCATACTAGCTGGTGATGCAAAGGAACACATGCTGACTGTCCATACTAGCTGGTGATGCAAAGGAACACATGCTGATTGTTCATACTAGCTCATATTCAAATTAATTATTGAAGCCTTCTGAAATATTGAAAAACACTATTTTCCCATTCGACTTTGAGTCTCAATTTTGCCAGGTTTGAAGGCAAAATCTATCATTTCCTGAAATACTATTGTCGATATTTTATCATCATACATACCTCTGTCATGTTTTGTGAGGATTAAGTTGTTTAATTGCACAATCCATCAGAATTAAAGCAAGTGTTCTGGCATATGCCAATCAGCTGTCAATGGCTTCCTTCTTGTCTCATGTGAGTTCACGTTTAACCACGCCGAGAACGAGATTTCTACAGGGTCTGCCACCAAACTGCTTAGCTTCCACTCTTTTCATTTTTGCTGATTTAAATTATAGAGTTTCCATAAGGGGCAAATACAAATATTATAAATATAAATCAATTGATCATATCACTACGTCGTTTCTAACAATATGTGCAAAAAAGATGCGAATTTATCGTTATTTCCATGGAAATTTGGAATGGAAAGGTCCAATATTCATGAGAGCAAATATTGTGTCTGTATGACAGGACAACACGCAATTAAGATGAACCGTTCTGAAAACTCGACAAACATAAAGTGCTTAGTGGTCCAGTTTGACTAGGTTTCGCCCCACTTCACACCAAAACCTTGGGCGCACTTACAGATTCAGGCTGGGATGGCAATAGTCAAGTGTCAGGCAGACTTATTTATCTTATTTGTCCAACGCGCAGTCGCTTTCAAAATATCAGTCACAGTTTAGCGCCATGGGGTAAAAGGGCTTTCACTGTAATTTCTCCTGCATAATTTTCTTTTTAAAAGTTGTCCATCTCATATACCTGGGCTATACCTTATCACATATTGCAAATATACTGGTCTGTTGGATCCTATGCCTACGTCTGTAATGTTTGCAAACTTTACCGAAGTATTCCCATAATAATTTTGCACCTCATATTATAACTGATGCCATTTTCATTTCCATTTACACCACATCATGATCTTGAAAGGTTTCGATGTAACCAAATGTTTATGCAGCCTCCAAAGCTGTAGACATTTGGCCGGATCGCATTGGTTTACATTTAACAGGTCTAAGTCTAATGGAGAAGTGGGTGTGATTGAAAGGAATCAAGGCAGAAAGTTATTTCTAATTATCTGCGTACTTGCTTTCCAAACAGGTTTTAAATAGTGTAAGTACATTGCGGCAAGGAATTAGCAGACAAGGATGTATGTGATATTATTATTTATTTTTATTTATTTATTTATTTTGAATGTTGAATTGTATTCATTCATTCCAAATGTGATGCTAAATACCTCACCATAAAACATATAAGAGGATTCTCCTGAAGCATCCAAATTATACAATCAAGCCTGATGATGTGAAAGAAAGGTCCTCAGTCAATCTTTGAAAAATGTAGGGCGTTAAAACCCTGTGACAGGCTTGTATCTGACCTGAATTAACCTTACGCTGGACTGAACAGGTCGCTGACAACTATTAAATTAAATCTGTTATTTGATGAATGTATTTTTGTCCTTCTTGTAGACGAGGACATAAGGAACTTCTTGGAGGATCTGGGATGGAACTGTTTCTGCTTGTGCCTCAATGACTATGACAGAGAACTCCGATCCGTAGGAAGCACACTGGACGCTTTCTTCACAAATCTAGATGACCTTGAACAGCATTCAAAACGTTGCCATGACAATCTACCGGAAGCAGAAACACTGCCTACTTTCCGGTGTAGCATGGAAAAGGAAGGGAGTTTTGTTTTGTATGTGTATACTCATCGGATTCATTTCACACAGTTTCTCTGCGGAATTATCCGCGCCGCCTCAGATAAGATGTACAAAAAGCCCGGCTATGTTGAGGTGGTGGAAAAAAACTACATGGAAGGCAAAATTGCCATAAGAGTAACCGCCAAAAGTCTGCGAGACCGTTTTTTGTTCTTTAATAAAACACCTGCTCCAAAAACGAGGGTGTCCACGGAAGCCAAAGACCTCAAGATCTCCATGACAACCATATGTAAATCATTTCCTTTCCATGTCATCTTCGATAGAAAAATGCAAGTTACTCAATTAGGTTCAAAGTTAATGAAAATAATCGCGCCTCATGTAATGACGATGGGTAGGGCGTTCAGTACCTACTTCCACATTGTGACCCCAAAGGTTCACAAGGATTTCAATACATTGTTATCAAGGGTGAACTCTACATTTGAAATCATCTGCATACAGAATGTATCGCCAGGAGAATACATCCATAAAATGGTAAAATGTTATGCATTTATAATCGATTAACATAACAGTTCTGTGTTAAGCAGTAGAAAATTAATTATGAGAAATAAATATGCGTTAATAGAATATGACAATTCTTTTGTCAAATTGGAGGGAAATTTTTTTGTGATGAACATTTCCTGTCGGATATCTTTATGTCGGTTTTGAGAAATAGATTTTAATTACTAAAATAAACCTGAAGTTGCATTACTCACACCCACTCATTTGATAACAAAACAGTTTCGCATAAACAGCATGTTGGGTAACATGTTTCCACGTTATTCTATAAACATATATACATATTTAACTTTAAGAATAGGCAGCTATAGTATAATGTATAGTGTACAATTGATATCTGGTCTGTATGTGGTCTGTATTACCATTAACCTCTACACTGTTTGTCTTTTTAAAACATGTCATACATTTTAAAATTGGGTTAAACATGGGTTCTTAGTGCTTCCTGGTTCACACAGAATCAGTGCTTTCAAGTGTTTTTCTTCTGACTTGCTACACGGTTTGTGTTTGTTTAATTTCCTATTTGACAACTGCTCATTTCAGAACCTGCACCTTAAAGGTCAGATGGTCTATCTGGAGGAGTGTGAGTCTCTACTCTTTCTTGGCTCTCCAATGGTTGCCAAATTAGACCAGTTACTGGGCAATGGTATCTACATGTCAGACATACCAATCCATGATGCCACAAGGGACGTGATATTGATGGGAGAACAGACAAAGGCACAGGTGGGTTTAGTCAATGTGTCAGCCGATATGGCAGACCCCAGGCGGGTCCCCGGCAGACTTCACAGCCATATTACTCAAAGTACATAATCTGACTTCACAATCGCCCTTTAATCTATAGTCACGACCTTATTATGATATAATGTAAAGATAGAGAAAGAGAGTAATTACATAACTGTTTGTATCATTGTACCCTTATTTAAGGAGGGCCTAAAGTTCTTTTTTGGATAATACATATTTGGAAGATCCATCTAGAAATGAGGACCAAAGCGCAATCCTCCTTAATTATTGCAAAAATAAATTTCCAATATATTATGAGCAAACATTAATCTTTCTCGTGGGCATAAACATTTAATGGCTTTAAGGAATGTAACATGCACTAGGATAGTTAAAAAACTGACATTATCAAACCTTATTTGCCTTACAGATTCGATGAGGAGATTCTATAATATGTATTGATTGATCAATGAATGATAACCAGATAAAGGAACTATTTCATTCTTACAGGATGGCCTGAAGAAGCGCATGACAAATCTCAAGACCCAGATAGAGGAGGCGAGCGAGGCCAAAGATGAAGAGAGGCACAAAAATGTGGAGCTACTCAACCTAATATTCCCGCCTGACATAGCGAGGTCATTGTGGCTAGGTAAGATCTCATCACCTGACATAGCGAGGTCATTGTGGCTAGGTAAGATTCACCAACTGATATAGCGAGGTCATTGTGGCTGAATAAGATCTCACTCTCTAGCATAGCGAGGTTATTGTGGCGAGGTAAGATCTCATTACCTGACAAAGTGAGGTCATTGTGGCTGAATAAGATCTCACTCTCTAACATAGCGAGGTCATTGTGGCTAGGTAAGATCTCACTACCTGGCATAGCGAGGTCATTGTGGCTAGGTAAGATCTCACTACCTGACATAGCAAGGTCATTGTGGTTAGGTTAAGCCCCAGTCACACTTACATGATCTTTAACAAGACTGTTCGGGAATTGGCACGATTGTGATGATCGCACAAAAAACGATCGTCAGACGACCACATGCTGAGACATGACACGTTCAGACCCAGACCCCCACTCGACCATAACAAGACCACCACATGTTCAACACGTCCTTCTCAATCACGTGACTATCTGTGCAACATGGCCAGGTCTTCCTGTGGTCTTAACAAAGTCTTTACAAGTCCTCAGAAGTCCTCAGATGTCCTCAAAAGTCGTATGTTATCTGCCGTGATCGCTAGTTGAGCGTACCAGATCGTCAGGCCATCCTACCAAGGACATATGACATGACGTACGGACATCGAAGACGAATACCTATAGGACAGTCAGCAGATTATGCAAGATCGCCACAAGTTCACATCAGAGGGCATGGCGACTGTGTAGTGACTGCCACAGGATTGCCTCCAGACCACATTCACATCGTGGCTGTGACACGATTGTTTTGAACAGTTCAAAACAGTCGTGGGCTTATGGCGACCTCATCAGACCAAACAAGACCTTGGCAGACCATTCCAGACCACCTCATGTGTGTTCCCGTTCTGCTAAACGATGTGAGACAGATCGTGCCAAGTCCTGTGATAGATCGTGTAAGTGTGACTGGGGCTTTAGATCTCACTACCTGGCATAGCGAGGTCATTGTGGCTAGGTAAGATTCACCAACTGACATAGCGAGGTCATTGTGGCTTGGTAAGAATAAGATCATTGACCTGGCATAGCGAGGTCATTGTGGCTAGGTAAGATTCACCAACTGACATAGCGAGGTCATTGTGGCTAGATAAGATCTCACTACCTGGCATAGCGAGGTCATTGTGGCTAGGTAAGATCTCACTACCTAACATAGCGAGGTCATTGTGGCTGAATAAGATCATTGACCTGGCATAGCGAGGTCATTGTGGTTAGGCAAGATCTCACTACCTGACAAAGTGAGGTCATTGTGGCTAGGTAAGATCTCACTACCTAACATAGCGAGGTGATTGTGGCTAGATAAGATCTGGCATAGCAAGGTCATTGTGGTTCGGTAAGATTTCACTACCTTATATAGCGAGGTCATTGTGGCTAGATAAGATCTCACTACCTGGCATAGCGAGGTCATTGTGGCTAGGTAAGATTTCTCTACCTGACAAAGTGAGGTCATTGTGGCTAGGTAAGATCTCACTACCTGACATAGTGAGGTCATTGTGGCTGAATAAGATCTCACTCTCTAGCATAGCGAGGTCATTGTGGCTAGGTAAGATCTCACTACCTGGCATAGCGAGGTCATTGTGGTTAGGTAAGATTTCACTACCTTATATAGCGAGGTCATTGTGGCTAGATAAGATCTCACTACCTGACAAAGTGAGGTCATTGTGGCTAGGTAAGATCTTACTACCTGACAAAGTGAGGTCATTGTGGCTAGGTAAGATCTCACTACCTGGCATAGCGAGGTCATTGTGGTTAGGTAAGATCTCACCACCTGACATAGCGAGTTCATCGTGGTTAGGTAAGATCTCACTACTTGGCATAGCGAGGTCATTGTGGCTAGGTAAGATCTCACTACCTGGCATAGCGAGGTCATTGTGGCTAGGTAAGATCTCACTACCTGACATAGCAAGGTCATTGTGGTTAGGTTAAGCCCCAGTCACACTTACACAATCTTTAACAAGACTGTTCGGGAATTGGCACGATTGTGATGATCGCACAAAAATCGATCGTCAGACGACCACATGCTGAGACATGACACGTTCAGACCCAGACCCCCACTCGACCATAACAAGACCACCACATGTTCAACACGTCCTTCTCAATCACGTGACTATCTGTGCAACATGGCCAGGTCTTCCTGTGGTCTTAACAAAGTCTTTACAAGTCCTCAGAAGTCCTCAGATGTCCTCAAAAGTCGTATGTTATCTGCCGTGATCGCTAGTTGAGCGTACCAGATCGTCAGGCCATCCTACCAAGGACATATGACATGACGTACGGACATCGAAGACGAATACCTATAGGACAGTCAGCAGATTATGCAAGATCGCCACAAGTTCACATCAGAGGGCATGGCGACTGTGTAGTGACTGCCACAGGATTGCCTCCAGACCACATTCACATCGTGGCTGTGACACGATTGTTTTGAACAGTTCAAAACAGTCGTGGGCTTATGCCGACCTCATCAGACCAAACAAGACCTTGGCAGACCATTCCAGACCACCTCATGTGTGTTCCCGTTCTGCTAAACGATGTGAGACAGATCGTGCCAAGTCCTGTGATAGATCGTGTAAGTGTGACTGGGGCTTTAGATCTCACTACCTGGCATAGCGAGGTCATTGTGGCTAGGTAAGATTCACCAACTGACATAGCGAGGTCATTGTGGCTTGGTAAGAATAAGATCATTGACCTGGCATAGCGAGGTCATTGTGGCTAGGTAAGATTCACCAACTGACATAGCGAGGTCATTGTGGCTAGATAAGATCTCACTACCTGGCATAGCGAGGTCATTGTGGCTAGGTAAGATCTCACTACCTAACATAGCGAGGTCATTGTGGCTGAATAAGATCATTGACCTGGCATAGCGAGGTCATTGTGGTTAGGCAAGATCTCACTACCTGACAAAGTGAGGTCATTGTGGCTAGGTAAGATCTCACTACCTAACATAGCGAGGTGATTGTGGCTAGATAAGATCTGGCATAGCAAGGTCATTGTGGTTCGGTAAGATTTCACTACCTTATATAGCGAGGTCATTGTGGCTAGATAAGATCTCACTACCTGGCATAGCGAGGTCATTGTGGCTAGGTAAGATTTCTCTACCTGACAAAGTGAGGTCTTGTGGCTAGGTAAGATCTCACTACCTGACATATTGAGGTCATTGTGGCTGAATAAGATCTCACTCTCTAGCATAGCGAGGTCATTGTGGCTAGGTAAGATCTCACTACCTGGCATAGCGAGGTCATTGTGGTTAGGTAAGATTTCACTACCTGACAAAGTGAGGTCATTGTGGTTAGGTAAGATCTTACTACCTGACAAAGTGAGGTCATTGTGGCTAGGTAAGATCTCACTACCTGGCATAGCGAGGTCATTGTGGCTAGGTAAGATCTCACTACCTGACAAAGTGAGGTCATTGTGGCTAGGTAAGATCTCACTACCTGGCATAGTGAGGTCATTGTGGCTAGGTAAGATCTCACTACCTGGTATAGTGAGGTCATTGTGGCTAGGTAAGATCTCACTACCTGGCATTGCGAGGTCATTGTGGCTATGTAAGATTTCACTACCTTATATAGCAAGGTCATTGTGGCTAGGTAAGATCTCACTACCTGGCATAGTGAGGTCATTGTGGCTAGGTAAGATCTCACTACCTGGCATAGTGAGGTCATTGTGGCTAGGTAAGATCTCACTACCGGACAAAGTGAGGTCATTGTGGCTAGGTAAGATCTCACTACCTGACAAAGTGAGGTCATTGTGGCTAGATAAGATCTCACTACCTGACATAGTGAGGTCATTGTGGCTGAATAAGATCTCACTACCTGGCATAGCGAGGTCATTGTGGCTAGGTAATATTTCATCACCTGACATAGCGAAGTCATTGTTGCTAGATAAGATCTCACTACCTAACATTGCGAGGTCATTGTGGCTAGGTAAGATCTCACTTCCTAACATAGCGAGGTCATTGTGGCTGAATAAGATCTCACTCTCTAACATAGCGAGGTCATTGTGGCTAGGTAAGATCTCACTATCTGTTAGAGTGATATCATTGTGGCTCGGTACACCTCTAACATTGACTTGCCAGAGGTCATCTTGAAAAGTTCTCATTAAATGCCATCTAAGTCTTGTGTCCAAGTAAAATCCCATCATCGTTTAGAGAAAGGTTGGCATAGCCTGTTGTCAGCATTTACACTGTGTGATGCAGCATAGTGATGTCTCTATAGCATTTTAATTTCTAATGATGATTTAATATCTCCTTAACTCACAACATAGGGCAGAAAAAATAGATACTGAATACATAAAGCGATGTCATTATAGTTAATGACTTGGGGAATTGGCTAAAATATCTGTCTATCTTGAGTAGAAAAGTTTATATTAGAATCATAAATTGGCAACGCCATTAAAAACAAGTCATTAATACACAAAAGGTCATAAGGTCATAAAAGGTTCATTCATATTATATCACATCAAAGTGCAGAGTAGGATAATGATTGTTTAGGTCTCATCAATATACACTCACTCAGAGGTCATTCAGAGGTCATTCTGGCGGGGAAAGGTCCTTGGTTTTATATCACCTAATATGGAATATTTCAAGGCATTATGGCTAAGAGAATCTTTTATCATTTAGATAGTAAAAACAGTGAGGATGAATTGGTGAGAGACGGTCAATATGTCATCTTATCTGCCGACGCTTAGGGTCACAGGGACCGGATGGCTTGCAATTTATTATGGAACCTTCCCACGTGTTTTGGAAGGATATATTAAACCAGCATATTCAATATATTATCTTTGCTGAGATCTTACAAGGATGCTACAAACATGGTTGTGGCAAATCACTTGTTAAATTGTAACAAAGTGTGTTTTTATTTTCATTGTTCTATTGGATAATCATGAACTGTATATTTTACAAAAAAATGGGTACGCTATTTTCATCACTCGTGATTCAAATTTCGGTCAGTAGGTCATATCAGCCGCATCTGCCGGAACAGTAAGACGGAACAGTAGTACAGAGCAAAGATAACCACAATAACAAAACTACAATGAACCTTGCATCGCATCTGTCATTGGTGCTGAGGATGAGATCTCATTACTCTCCCATATTCTCACAGTTGACCATCAATGAAAAGATCAAGGGATCACTCCATATACCCCCTGGTACTACCTAACCCTATATAACTACCTAACCCCATAATAATATATGATAATGATAATCCGTTGCAAATCAAGTTGATCTTGGCATTATTTGAGAGTTCGGAAAGGTTACAGAAAGGTCAACTTTGAACTCAAAAAAAGAATGTTGTGGCAGTTTAAAAGCAATCAGATTAATTAGCTAGATTTGATCACGCTAGTAAGCCATTGATGTTGACCTTATTAGAGAGGTCAGCAAGGTCACAGAAAGGTCAACATCTGACAAGCCGATTTAATATCAATTTTATTTGAAAAGTGTAAAGGGTCATGAAAAGGTCATCAAATTCGTTCGGATATTGATGTGAAGATAGCCCTGTCGAATGTCAATTGGAAAAAGCCAATTTTATGTTGAGCTCATTTGAGAGGTCAACAAGGTTTTGGAAAGGTTTAGCCGCATTGAGATATTGATGTGGAGAATGTACCAGTCAAAGTTCAAAGCAATAGCAATTGACTAGGATTTATCGCACTGTAAACTTTATTTTGGATGGACGCACAAACGGACAGATGCATGGCGGTTTGAAGTCCCCCTCCAACTTTGGTGGGCGGGGGTTGTACAGTGGGGGTAATTATGGTGAGATTAAGGAAACAAGGAGAAGATTAATTCCTCAGAAAGCACACTCCTCACAGCAGTGACCTGCTTCTGTGAAGATGGAGTGTGCACAGAGAAAGCAGGCTGAGGGTTGCTGAGCTCTTTTTTGGGTGAGAAGGGAATAGACAGCTTATAGCCTTCTCATATGGCACCAATGATCGTTCCTACCCTTCCTCCCACCTGTCCAGGTTCACCATAATTAGACTCAAGAGAAACCGCCAAACACAGATAAAAAGACTAATTAAAATATATCTGTATTAGCTCATTACAGTAATATTGTAGGATATCATCCGCTTTCTATAAAATGGTATGTTTTGCAGAGGTAATTTCTATTTCCGTCGTTCCCATTTCCTCAAAGAGAGTCAAAGATTTGACATTTGACATTCTGGTTATCTGAAAGAAGCAATTGTTATAGCAAAATCAATGCTCAAACCAGCCACATGTCATGGGTATGTTAGTCCTCCTGTGAGGCCTTAAGAGCTCATTTAATGTCTTGTCCTCCCTAAGCGGAATGACTTGCATGGAATTCAAATATAGAGGAGAAAGGGAGGAGTAAACGTTAAATAAGGGATGATATGATCAGCGCAGACATATCAGGCACAAGGGGATCATTTATTTACTCAACCTAATCAGAAACTAACTTAAAGATTATTGTTTTTCATCAAGACCAAAAAACGAACTAGATAGACGATACTGTTTATCAAATGGAACAGAATTGGAGACCTTTTTTCTTTTTTTAAATCGTGACCAGACTCCTAATTAACTGTACAGAGTTTCTGATAAAGGGTGACATCAGAGGCACATAGATATAACACGCTATCTTCGCCAGGCCTTGGGTCTCTGACATCCAATTTCTCCTCGGCATAAAGTGCTTAAATTGGCCATCTTTTATTGGAGTTCTGCAAATACTATAAGGTCAACAAAAAAGAGCAGCATATTCAGGGAGACCGGGGTAGGATCAATCATATCTGCTCAAGGTTCACGGTCCTGTTTGACCTTCTCCGTTGAGTAGCTCAGAGTATCCGCTCTCAACATACTGCATGGCATTCTATGCACCTGATGTTACTCTAGATGCAGGTATTCTTGGAATGGTGATTAATATTGAACTTTTATACGTGTTTACCTCTCTCGATCTTTCTCTTCCTACATTATAAGTGAACTAATATATCGTACATAATACAAAAGTCATGTCTAAAGATAAAATCGTAGGAGGTTCAGTGAAAACCAACCCGTATATTTTAGTTATCTAAGCAAAGTGAAAATGAATACCTTTCTGGGCATTGTAATATCACATCACCAAAGCACCACATCCTACATTCATTGTCAGAAAGTAAGTTATGAATATTTTATGAATGTTTTAATCCCCAGCGTCTGTTCCTTACTCCAGTGTTTCACTTTAAAAATCAGATATATTCTCTTATGTAAAATACATGTCAAATGTGATTTTGTTTCTCACATACTTTAATAACCGGTTGTTAGCACAGGGAATCTGAAAAGCTAAGACATTGCCAAAATTGTGTGATCAATGCAATGTCAATTCTCCCTTCTGTCATATACAACTAAAGGGGTGAAAGCTGAAATCACAACCTTGGATGAGATCATTTTTAATCCATGTATAAAGTTATTAATTTTACTTTCATGACCTTGAAGTTTGGATATTTCTGTTCTGTGCCACCTAATCCTTAGGTTCAGAGTTTCAAAAATTATCCCTACCTTGCATTGATTAATATTTCTGCCCAAATCTAGGATCACTTGTAAAAAAAACAGAAAAGCCTGTGATCCAGTTGAGGGAATTATAGAAATGAAAAGTGTCCCACAGAATACTCTTTTAATCCTGTGCTCAGTAGGGTGTGACAATGCCTTGTAGTTCATTGCAAATAATATGAAATAAACACCAAGGGATGCAAAATTTGTAAATTTTAGGATGTACCTAACTATTTTAAATCTAATTTGATACATCAGATTGACAGAAATGAGGTGCAATAGCTTTCATTCCCTTAGTTTATATATATAGTAATACTATATTTACATGGACATGAAGGCTCAGATCAGAAAAATGTGTCAGAAGGGTTATTATCATATCAGGAATCTGGCAGCCATCAGACATTGTCTAGACGAGAAGACTGCTGTAACGCTAACCCATGCTTTTGTTACATCTACGCTGGACTATGGCAATGGCCTACTGGCTGGTCTTCCTAAAACTGATATTAGGAAGCTGCAATACCTCCAAAACTCTGCAGCACGCGTTGTAGGAAAAATTAGGAAGTTCGACCACATCTCAGGAAAACTACAGGAATTGCACTGGCTCCCTGTAAATGCGAGAATAGAATTTAAAATCCTTCTCCTAACCTGGAAGGCCCTGAATGGTAAGGCTCCGCCTTACTTACGGGATCTACTCCAAATCAAAGATGGGGATCGCTGCCTAAGATCCAACGACGGCACCCATCTACAAGTACCTAAAACTAGGCTAAGGACAGTAGGTGACAGGGCCTTTTCATCTGTGGGCCCCAGACTCTGGAACTCCTTGCCTACTGAAATTAGGACAAGCACTTCAGTCTCCTCCTTCAAGAATAGACTGAAGACTCACCTCTTCAGGGCACACGTCCTGAACACAGCGCTATGAACAGACTTTGTCTGGTATCAGCGCTATACAAATTTTATTATTATTATTATTATATTTAGACACATGGCTGAGATCAAATCTATTCTAATCATTTGGTTTACAGACAGCTCATGCTCTATATTGACATAGCATAATGAAACGCTTTAGGATCAATTGGGAAAGATGCTCTATATTGACATAATAGCATAATGAAACGCTTTAGGATCAATTAGGAATGATGCCCTATATTGACAGAGCATAATGAAATGCTTGAGGATCAATTGGGAATGATGCCCTATATTGACATAGGATAATGAAACGCTTTAGGATCAATTAGGAATGATGCCCTATATTGACATAATAGCATAATGAAACGTTTTAGGATCAATTAGGAATGATGCTCTATATTGACATAGCATAATGAATTGCTTTAGGATCAATTGGGAAAGATGCTCTATATTGACATAATAGCATAATGAAACGCTTTAGGATCAATTAGGAATGATGCCCTATATTAACATAGCATAATGAAATGCTTTAGGATCAATTGGGAATGATGCTCTATGTTAACATAGCATAATGAAACGCTTTAGGATCAATTAGGAATGATGCTCTATATTGACATAGCATAATGAAACGCTTTAGGATCAATTGGGAAAGATGCCCTATATTGACATAATAGCATAATGAAATGCTTTAGGATCAATTAAGAATGATGCTCTATATTAACATAGCATAATTAAACGCTTTAGGATCAATTGGGAATGATGCTCTATATTAACATAGCATAATGAAGCGCTTTAGGATCAATTAGGAAAGATGCTCTATATTGACATAGCATAATGAAATGCTTTAGGATCAATTGGGAATGATGCTCTATATTGACATAGCATAATGAATTGCTTTAGGATCAATTGGGAAAGATGCTCTATATTGACATAATAGCATAATGAAATGCTTTAGGATCAATTAGGAATGATGCTCTATATTAACATAGCATAATGAAACGCTTTAGGATCAATTGGGAATGATGCTCTATATTAACATAGCATAATGAAACGCTTTAGGATCAATTGGGAATGATGCTCTATATTAACATAGCATAATTAAACGCTTTAGGATCAATTAGGAATGATGCTCTATATTGACATAGCATAATGAAACGCTTTAGGATCAATTAGGAATGATGCCCTATATTAACATAGCATAATGAAACGCCTTAGAATCAATTAGGAATGATGCCCTATATTAACATAGCATAATTAAACGCTTTAGGATCAATTAGGAATGATGCTCTATATTGACATAGCATAATGAAACGCCTTAGAATCAATTAGGAATGATGCTCTATATTGACATAGCATAATGAAACGCTTTAGAATCAATTAGGAATGATGCTCTATATTGACATAGCATAATGAAACGCTTTAGGATCAATTAGGAATGATGCCCTATATTGACATAGCATAATGAAATGCTTTAGGATCAATTAGGAATGATGCCCTATATTGACATAGCATAATGAAATGCTTTAGGATCAATAAGGAATGATGCTCTATATTGACATAGCATAATGAAACGCTTTAGGATCAATTAGGAATGATGCTCTATATTAACATAGCATAATGAAATGCTTTAGAATCAATTAGGAATGATGCTCTATATTGACATAGCATAATGAAACGTTTTAGGATCAATTAGGAATGATGCTCTATATTGACATAGCATAATGAATTGCTTTAGGATCAATTGGGAAAGATGCTCTATATTGACATAATAGCATAATGAAACGCTTTAGGATCAATTAGGAATGATGCCCTATATTAACATAGCATAATGAAATGCTTTAGGATCAATTGGGAATGATGCTCTATGTTAACATAGCATAATGAAACGCTTTAGGATCAATTAGGAATGATGCTCTATATTGACATAGCATAATGAAACGCTTTAGGATCAATTGGGAAAGATGCCCTATATTGACATAATAGCATAATGAAATGCTTTAGGATCAATTAAGAATGATGCTCTATATTAACATAGCATAATTAAACGCTTTAGGATCAATTGGGAATGATGCTCTATATTAACATAGCATAATGAAGCGCTTTAGGATCAATTAGGAAAGATGCTCTATATTGACATAGCATAATGAAATGCTTTAGGATCAATTGGGAATGATGCTCTATATTGACATAGCATAATGAATTGCTTTAGGATCAATTGGGAAAGATGCTCTATATTGACATAATAGCATAATGAAATGCTTTAGGATCAATTAGGAATGATGATCTATATTAACATAGCATAATGAAACGCTTTAGGATCAATTGGGAATGATGCTCTATATTAACATAGCATAATGAAACGCTTTAGGATCAATTGGGAATGATGCTCTATATTAACATAGCATAATTAAACGCTTTAGGATCAATTAGGAATGATGCTCTATATTGACATAGCATAATGAAACGCTTTAGGATCAATTAGGAATGATGCCCTATATTAACATAGCATAATGAAACGCCTTAGAATCAATTAGGAATGATGCCCTATATTAACATAGCATAATTAAACGCTTTAGTATCAATTAGGAATGATGCTCTATATTGACATAGCATAATGAAACGCCTTAGAATCAATTAGGAATGATGCTCTATATTGACATAGCATAATGAAACGCTTTAGAATCAATTAGGAATGATGCTCTATATTGACATAGCATAATGAAACGCTTTAGGATCAATTAGGAATGATGCCCTATATTGACATAGCATAATGAAATGCTTTAGGATCAATTAGGAATGATGCCCTATATTGACATAGCATAATGAAATGCTTTAGGATCAATAAGGAATGATGCTCTATATTGACATAGCATAATGAAACGCTTTAGGATCAATTAGGAATGATGCTCTATATTAACATAGCATAATGAAATGCTTTAGAATCAATTAGGAATGATGCTCTATATTGACATAGCATAATGAAACGCTTTAGGATCAATTAGGAATGATGCTCTATATTGACATAGCATAATGAAATGCTTTAGGATCAATTGGGAATGATGCTCTATATTGACATAGCATAATGAAATGCTTTAGGATCAATTGGGAATGATGCCCTATATTGACATAGCATAATAAAACGCTTTAGGATCAATTAGGAATGATACTCTATATTGACATAGCATAATGAAACGCTTTAGGATCAATTGGGAATGATGCCCTATATTGACATAGTATAATGAAACGCTTTAGGATCAATTAGGAATGATGCTCTATATTGACATAGCATAATGAAACGCTTTAGGATCAATTAGGAATGATACTCTATATTGACATAGCATAATGAAACGCTTTAGGATCAATTGGGAATGATGCCCTATATTGACATAGTATAATGAAACGCTTTAGGATCAATTAGGAATGATGCCCTATATTGACATAGCATAATGAAATGCTTTAGGATCAATAAGGAATGATGCTCTATATTGACATAGCATAATGAAACGCTTTAGGATCAATTAGGAATGATGCTCTATATTAACATAGCATAATGAAATGCTTTAGAATCAATTAGGAATGATGCTCTATATTGACATAGCATAATGAAACGCTTTAGGATCAATTAGGAATGATGCTCTATATTGACATAGCATAATGAAATGCTTTAGGATCAATTGGGAATGATGCTCTTTATTGACATAGCATAATGAAATGCTTTAGGATCAATTGGGAATGATGCCCTATATTGACATAGCATAATAAAACGCTTTAGGATCAATTAGGAATGATACTCTATATTGACATAGCATAATGAAACGCTTTAGGATCAAATGGGAATGATGCCCTATATTGACATAGTATAATGAAACGCTTTAGGATCAATTAGGAATGATGCTCTATATTGACATAGCATAATGAAACGCTTTAGGATCAATTGGGAATGATGCTCTATATTGACATAGCATAATGAAATGCTTTAGGATCAATTAGGAATGATGCTCTATATTGACATAGCATAATGAAACGCCTTAGAATCAATTAGGAATGATGCTCTCTATTAACATAGCATAATGAAACGCTTTAGGATCAATTAGGAATGATGCTCTCTATTAACATAGCATAATGAAACGCTTTAGGATCAATTAGGAATGATACTCTATATTGACATAGCATAATGAAACGCCTTAGAATCAATTAGGAATGATGCTCTATATTAACATAGCATAATGAAGCGCCTTAGGATCAATTAGGAATGATACTCTATATTGACATAGCATGATGAAACGCCTTAGGATCAATTAGGAATGATACTCTATATTGACATAGGATAATGAAACGCCTTAGGATCAATTAGGAATGATACTCTATATTGACATAGCATAATGAAACGCCTTAGGATCAATTAGGAATGATACTCTATATTGACATAGCATAATGAAACGCTTTAGTATCAATTTGGAATGATGCTCTATATTGACATAGCATAATGAAACGCTTTAGGATCAATTGGGAATGATCCTCTATATTGACATAGCATAATGAAACGCTTCTGGATCAATTAGGAATGATGCTCTTTATTGACATAGCATAATGAAACGCATTGGGATCAAATTTGTTTGGTGCAAGTGAAATATAATTAAAATCCTTTGTGTTAGAGTGTATTTAATTTCCTTCAAAAATATTACTTGCAAACTATTGTTCTTTTATATTATGCATGGGTATATACACATACACAATATGCATTGAACATATAGTGTGTCATTAATAGAACATAATGTAATTATAAACATTTTTTTCTTTTGCAGGAGAGACGGTGGCTCCTTCTAAGGTTGATAATGTGACAATGTTATTCTCGGATATAGTAGGTTTTACCAGCATTTGTTCTACGGCTACACCCCTGCAAGTAATCAGTATGCTGTCTTCTCTCTACACCAGCTTCGATACCATGTGTGGTCTGCTTGACATCTACAAGGTAGGGTCCTACATTTCGTCTGCAAATGTGCTCTGCATGGTTAAGTCCTGCTATCTTTTTGCACCAGCTTTCATGCCAAGATTGGCCAGTAAAATGCTGCTTTCTGTCTGCACCAGCTTTGATGTCATATTTGACCAGCAAAATGCTGCTTTTTGTTTGCACCAGCATTGATGTCATATTTGGTCAGTAAAATACTGTTTTTTGTCTGCACCAGCTTTGATGTCATATTTGGCCAGTAAAATGTTGCTTTTTGTTTGCACCAGCTTTGATGTCATCATTTGGCCAGTAAAATTCTACTTTCTGTCTGCACCAGCTTTGATGCCATATTTGGTCAGTAAAATTCTACTTTCTGTTTGCACCATCTCAGATGTTAAGTATGGTGCATGACATCTACAAGGTAAAGTCCCAGTATTTGTCAGCGCCTTTTACCTACATATTTTCTCTACACTAATTCTCTTCACAATTTCTGTACATTTTTGTTCTCTACACCAGAGTGGCACAATCTGAAGCTTGGTTCTTATCAACAAGGTAACAATACCAATAAATGAAATGATACAAAAAGATATCTTTAACACATCTGTTCTTTATGACAGACATATGCATATGGCAGGAATTGCCCTCAACATAGTAGTTTAACCAATCTTAAGCAGATCAAATAATACATTTTGATTATCTTCTTATCACAGCAACCGATCAGTTTATTTATAATGATTATATAATAATATATAATCATTACATAAGCAGTGACATTGAGTCTCATTCTCGTTAGGATCCAGGTATTACGGTCACCATTCACCAGGTATTACGGTCACCATTCACCAGGTATTACGGTCACCATTCACCAGGTAATACGGTCACCATTCACCAGGTAATACGGTTACCATTCACCAAGTATTAGGTTCCCCATTCATCAGGTATAACAGTCACCATTCACCAGGTATTAGGGTCACCATTCACCAAGTATTACGGTCACCATTCACCAGGTATTACGGTCACCATTCACCAGGTATTACGGTCACCATTCACCAGGTATTATGGTCACCATTCACCAGGTATTAGGGTCACCATTCACCAGGTATTACGGTCACCATTCACCAGGTATTAGGGTCACCATTCACCAAGTATTACGGTCACCATTCACCAGGTATTAGGGTCACCATTCACCAGGTATTACGGTCACCATTCACCAGGTAATACGGTCACCATTCACCAGGTATTAGGGTCACCATTCACCAGGTATTACGGTCACCATTCACCAGGTATTACGGTCACCATTCACCAGTTATTAGGGTCACCATTCACCAGGTATTACGGTCACCATTCACCAGGTATTACGGTTACCATTCACCAGGTATTACGGTCACCATTCACCAGGTATTAGGGTCACCATTCACCAGTTATTAGGGTCACCATTCACCAGGTATTACGGTCACCATTCACCAGGTATTAGGGTCACCATTCACCAGGTATTACGGTCACCATTCACCAGGTATTACGGTCACCATTCACTAGGTATTACGGTCACCATTCACCAGGTATTACGGTCACCATTCACCAGGTATTAGGTTCCCCATTCACCAGGTATAACAGTCACCATTCACCAGGTATTAGGGTCACCATTCACCAAGTATTACGGTCACCATTCACCAGGTATTAGGGTCACCATTCACCAGGTATTACGGTCACCATTCACCAGGTATTATGGTCACCATTCACCAGGTAATACGGTCACCATTCACCAGGTAATACGGTCACCATTCACCAGGTATTAGGGTCACCATTCACCAGGTATTACGGTCACCATTCACCAGGTATTACGGTCACCATTCACCAGGTATTAGGGTCACCATTCACCAGGTATTAGGGTCACCATTCACCAGGTATTGGGGTCACCGTTCACCAGGTAATACGGTCACCATTCACCAAGTAATACGGTCACCATTCACCAGGTATTACGGTCACCATTCACCAGGTAATACGGTCACCATTCACCAGGTATTAGGGTCACCATTCACCAGGTATTAGGGTCACCATTCACCAGGTATTAGGGTCACCATTCACCAGGTATTACGGTCACCATTCACCAGGTATTACGGTCACCATTCACCAGGTATTACGGTCACCATTCACCAGGTAATACGGTCACCATTCACCAGGTATTACGGTCACCATTCACCAGGTAATACGGTCACCATTCACCAGGTAATACGGTCACCATTCACCAGGTATTACGGTCACCATTCACCAGGTATTAGGGTCACCATTCACCAGGTATTACGGTCACCATTCACCAGGTATTAGGGTCACCATTCACCAGGTATTACGGTCACCATTCACCAGGTATTAGGGTCACCATTCACCAGGTATTAGGGTCACCATTCACCAGGTATTACGGTCACCATTCACCAGGTATTACGGTCACCATTCACCAGGTATTACGGTCACCATTCACCAGGTATTACGGTCACCATTCACCAGGTATTACGGTCACCATTCACCAGGTCACTAATTACCTTAGTAGAACTAATTACTCAAGCCCTAATGGGACTTTATGGCGTCTTCAGAGTGAATTGTCTGGTGTTTTGTTTGTGAGAAACAGGTGTTTCCCACTTCAAAATATTATATCGTGTAAATAATCTTTGCATACCTTATATACATATCAATTATAAAATTATGCCTCAATTATTCAACTCCACATAATGCCTATAAACTAGTCTGGCCGTGATGTGTTAATATAATGTGCATCAAATTTCAAAATCATAACAAGATACGTGACATTAACATGATATCAGATGCGTCTTCCGGGTAAAACTTGCAGTTAAAGGGACAGCTATGGCTGGGAATCGCTCGCTCGCTCGCACCACAAGTATGTGGGCATTTCTCACAATTCTAATGTTTTCTAAGTGCCAGCTGAGACTAGAGTCTTTTTATACACTATTGTGGCATCGGCATGCGTATCTGAGCACGACTTTGAATTACTGTCAGCACACATTATTTTAATTCTTGTTGGATTAATTGAATAATGAGACAAAGGTTTGCCAAACCGAAAAGTCATTTGTCAAATGTTACAATTTCTTGCCAAATTAATCACTCTCGCATCCACTAAATTGTCCTTCTATTTCGCTCTTTCCTCCGCAGTCTTAATTTCATTCATCTGTCCTATTCGATTTTTTTTACATTAAGATACACAATGACTATTCACATAATCAAAATGATTTTTGACATGTGGTTGTTACTGCGTATTATCTGAAATGTGAATCCATAGTGTTTCATGGACCCTGAAAACCTACATGTTTCTATCCGCAGATCGAGACGATTGGAGATGCTTATTGCGTCGCGGGGGGTCTGCACAAAGTGAGCGTGTTCCATGCACAGCAGATCGCCTGGATGGCACTGAAGATGATGGAGTTTGCTGAGAAAGAAAAAACTCACCTGGGCAAACCAATACAGGTAGATTGATATGAGTATCTGCGGCATAATTAAGAGCCACATATTCAGCATTGGCAAAACAATAGCTCTGTAATCCAAAACTAATCACAACATTATTTTATGAATGTAACAAGTGCATTATAATGATATTCTTAATGACTGCGATATATAATGGCGACAGTAAAATGTCACCAGAAATTTATTTTGTATAAAGAAGAATAGAAAAGTTGGGAACAAGCTTTTTAAAAGAATTAGAATTGCTCACCATGAATATGAGGTAAAATAGAATCCATTGTTAATTATAGATATAGATCATAATATTGATTGTCAATTGTCTTGAAATTCAATGACATCTTGAGTTATATTGAGTTATGTAATCGATGATTAGTTTTACTAACACTCACTCAAAATATATAAAAGTGGTTTCTGACAAATGACTCAAGATCATGAATTGTCCCTTACGAGAAAATACCAAATAATGAGAGAAAGTCTTTGGTATTATCTGTCACACCAGAACAACGTCAGATGTACGTCTGCTTTGCGTAGAATATTTGACGAAACGTAGTGGGAATGAAAGCATGGTGTGTGACTGAAAATTGTTTACAAAAGTGAATAATTGACAGAGTTGTGATAGCACATGCGGAGCCCTGCCACGTTGTTCCCACTGCGTCCACGCCGTTCCCCTGGCACTCTATGAAGTGCCAACCGAGTCACCCATGTCTTCTTGGAGTCCTTAATGTCCATATCAGCGTGTGACAAAAGTGTGGATGAAATACCAATATAGCTTACTAGAAGGCCCGCTAAGGGACATAAAGCAACAACAAGGGATATTCGAATGTATTCGCACCTCTTGTGTCACAGTAAAAGGCATTTATGATAGCCCTAGACAAACTGTGAAAGCTAAGATGGCCGAAAGTTGGTCAAATATTGCGTTAAAATCTCTAAGGGGCCTAACACATAATGAGAAAACAGACTACCATTTTGTATGGTAGCTTTGTGGCCACATTTAATGAGATTTGATCTTTATAATATGAAAAATAGAGAGATATAAATGATTCTCTCATACATGTGTATATATCTCTCTTAAATCATTCTTGTGAAGATACATAGTGCTAATGAAGATTTATTTTGTTATTATATTAGGTACATTGAGAACTTGACATACCTTAATACAGGTTATTTTTGAAATATGATTGATGACACAAGGCAATTGATCAATCTTAATGCAAACAGTACATTGTTCCCAGCTCGCTCATCCTGGTAAGATGGATGGGTACCTGGAGAGACAGAGAAAAACTATTAATTTCCCACTTTGCTTTTTTGCTGTGGTCAGATGCGGATAGGTCTGCACACGGGAGCTGTTCTGGCCGGGGTGGTGGGCACCAAGATGCCGAGATATTGTCTGTTCGGCAATAACGTCACTCTTGCCAACAAGTTTGAGTCTGGCAGTGAGACTTGCAGAATTAACATCAGTCCCACCACGTACAGGTAATATCACTTGTTTAATATCCACTGATATTGCAGTCGCTACCATATGTATACTAAAGCCTGTATCTCATCCTTACGACGTGGATTCTTATAGCATGTTAAGAAAGTACCTGTCTTTAAAAAGTACTGTCATTTTTAAACCATAAAAACATGGTATGCAGTGGGAGATTTCATGCTTTTGGACTAGGAGACGTTACTTTTAATTACTCTTACATAAATATCAAAGTTTTCGGTCTGTGTTGACTTCACATCATAAAGCATAATTCTGTAGTTCATTGATTATATTAAACCAAATGATAATAATGACCTGATGATTTTCAAAATTACATCAGGTCAGAATATCGATATTTAAAGAAAAACTCCTTATCGCAATAAACAACTCGTCTCATCCCGTTATTTTCAAAATTAATCATTTCATTGAGCAAGGCATATTTTTATTAAGACAATTGCTACATGAGAAGATGACCGTGAGAAAACAGAATAATTGTCATTATCTGGGTATTATTGTTTGTTTTGTGGGGGGGAGGGCGTATCCAAAATGAATTCTCCAGCTGTGTCATTCACATATTGTCCATAAGAGTATTGGGGAAGCAATGCCTCGTTCACCACAGTGTGAAGTTATATACATAATATTTCCTGCTAATTCTCAATTCTATATCCACAGCTTCTTGTCAAAAACCCCTGGGTTTACGTTCACCCCAAGGAGTGTTGATGATTTACCGGCGGGATTTCCGGAGGATATTGAAGGAACCTGTTATTTTCTGGATAATTACATTCATCCTAGTGTTCACCACAACGAGGCTGGAGTTGATCACGTGATGCTCGCTGCTGCGGAGTGTGGCTTTTGTGACGAGACCAAAATAGAGGAAACAGGATGGTATTAAAGCTAGGAGGCAAATAATGCGTTGAATATTAGTCCTTTTATGACAAACATGAAGAATGGTTTGCGATCTGTAACATGTTTCCCCAAAGGAGCTGCTCACAAAGAACCTAATGTGTCTTTTTTAGCTATGCATAGCATAGCTTTGGTAGTGTAATTGTGTCTGTCCGTCAACTTTGATCTTCTCTTAAACTACTGGCGTTAGCTTTTGTATTTTCTGGGGACCAATTCTGTATTTTCCATATGTCTCAGAATGTTTTCTATTTTTTGGAAAAAAAATCTAATAGCTATCACTGAATTATCAAGGAGGCTGTCAAATATCAGTTTGTTTGTTTGCTTGTTTGTTTGTTTTGTTTGTTTGTTTGTTTGTTTGTTTGGGGTTTTACGTCACTTTCAACATTATTTCAGTCATTTCGTGATGAGACCTACCTGTAGCAGATATAGTGCTGCCTCACTGAATTGTCAAGTCGTTGACATGACAACCCACCCAGTCACAGACTTGAAATGACAACGGGTTAACCCTTTGGGCGGGCCTCAGCTCATATGAGAAATTGTATTGTGAGTTAGATCTCGGCATGGCCGGGGATCGAACCCACGACAAAATGTAAATTTTAATTGACCGAAATAATCATTTTCTCAAGTCTGTTCTGGGAAAGGATTTAAATGATCATTTATGCAGCAATTTGCAGGCATTTCAAGAAAAGATTCACAAGCATTACAAAAAGGCAATGATAAGCATAAACCTATGTTCTTTTACACAATTTGGATTGCTGCTACCCTTTCCTTTGAAATTACCCTTAACATCATGAATAGGATTTTATATATCTGATATTTGATCAAAATTATTTTGGGGTTAATGGATGAGCTTTAAATTTTATCGACCATGCATCTCCTGGATATAAAATCTCAAATATAAAACAGACTTTCTCCGACAAAACTGGGAGATATCACGCAGTAAGGATAACGGAATAATTTCCAGACATACTTAAATTAGAATTAAGTCAAAGATATTTGTAAGATAGAATGCACTGTGACAATAGATGGCGCTTCTTGTTTCCTGTTGCTCTTAGTTAGATATTGCAAATCGATATCGATATCGACATGGTGAATTGATGCATAGTAATGGTATGTATGCGTTCAATGAGAAATTGTACAATTATATCGATATTGCAGGTTTATGTCGATATCAGGTAAATGGTATGGGAATGTCAACTCAATCTTAGGTAGTACATATTGGTACAAATAACACTGAAGATCGATATCAAATTTGATAATTCATGTTGATATCAATAGCCACTAGATATTATCGATAGATATATTCCCATATCAATACAGATATTGCACATATTGGTGTATGGTGTTCATGTCGATGTCACTGCCGATATTGCCTGTGATATCATTGCAGATATTGGTGGGGTTAATAAATGGTCATTGACCTCATATACTTTGTATATTGGAATAAAATGAGCTCAGAGACATATCAAGACACATTTTGATGGACCAATTCAAAAGACACAGTCAAATGGTGCATGTTTCTTATCTCCTGAAAATGGTTTATTGATTGGAATAATATTCAAGTAAAACTCAAAGGACAATATTGGTAACTTTTTTGTGCATCACAAGAAAACATCAAAATGTGTGTCTCACTTCATTGGCATTTAAACTCCACAGGGATCATAGCAAATAAAAGAAATATAGTGATTCATACTCTGTATGTTAATCCGTGTGTATTCATGTGTGTCACATGCTTTCATTCAAATGACACCATTTTGTGAAATGTTGCCAAAAATAAAACTGCATTTGGCTTGCTTGATTGTTTATCATTTTAGAATTTTTAATATTTTTTACTGCAGGCTGTCACTGGACCTGATTTTGTCTCACCAGAAAGTGAGACGTACTCTTTTCTTCATATCAATCGACATTGCGTAGACGCTTTTATATGCTCCTCTGTTAAAGCTTTCATGAAATCAGGTTTTCAAGCACTCTTTCCCTATATAGTATAAACGTTAATATTTGTACCAACATTCAAAGCTGGCTCCCTAACGTGTTTTGCAGGCATTATAAGATATTCTTGGGGCTATCAGTGGCATCATATGGCTCCCTGGTTTGCTGTCAGATTTAGTCAAAAAAAGACCATGGGCACAAATGTGCCTGGCCCTGGGTATTAGTAAAGGTTTGCTAACATTGGTGTTCCTTTAGATTGGAGTGATTTGGATTACAGAGGCCTGTTTGTCTATTGGTTTTTGTCAATTGGGACAGACCTAACGCCCTTACGGACCATAACAGTGGCCACACGAGTGCTGGATCGTACTTTGTACCTTCAACAGAACACATTAACCCTGTCATAGGTGTATTTTGGTTGGTTTCGGTACCGCATTTCACTTAAACATTCCCCAAATCTCTATTTGTCACTTTTTTGCCTTGTATACAGTCCCGAGATGTGTTTAGTATTACTTTACATCATTTAATGCAACAAAGATATTCCAGCCGACAAAATCATGCTAAAACAACGGCTCCTCATTTCAAAGCGACAGCGACCTCAAGCTCCACGCGAGGTGGGACATTTTGCAATCTCTGAATGTCATTTAATTTAGTTTATCTTTGTTATCAATGCTTATTCTTCAACACAAAATGGAGACTTACTTTGCACTGACCCAATACATATGGTCAATGCTCACCCTAAATGGGCTACAATACGTCATTTCCAAGTAAGCTTTGCTTGAGACTCTTACTTAGATACCCAAGCTTAAAACCTCAAACTTATAATGTCGTTTGTTTCCAACACATCTGTTCAATCAATGTAATTGTTGAATTCGCACTTGTTAAGATATATAATTTACTAATTCTGTCACACATGCACCAGTTGTCTGAATATATAACAGAAAATAGAGATCCTGTGTGTGATATGACATGTATAGACATTAGACTTGCCATGGGACATTTTCATCATAATGATTTTGAAGTTGGCCGCTCCACTTTGGTCTTGAGGTACTCAGACATTTAAGGGGAATACCATATTCAATCACGTGGACATGGTTTATTGTGGTCTTAGAATCAACATACATAAGCAACAATAGAAACAGAATCAAACTAACAGCATAGATAAGATAAGGTAGAGCTTTTGAAGCCCAATCGCAATAGTTGGATTATAATCCCATAAAAGCGATCTCTGAGAAATCCCTGATGAGCAACAATCTATGTATTTAATTGCTGCCAATTTGGACTAGGTATGGGTGAATATAATTGAACATGGAACGAAGATCAAATGTCGTTTATTTCAGCAATGGAGTAATTGGATTTGGGAAGGTAATCCCCATATCTGATTATCTCATATCCTCATATCCAAGGAAAGGATTAAGTCGTAAATGAAACAAATTACAATCTTCTCATTGTTGCGATAAATGTTATTTCATTCATACAGATTAACTATTAACGAATGTCATTTGTAAATGTGTTGTATTTATCTAATAAAAATTATTTTTTTCAATTTGTGTGTTTAGTCTTTATATTATTAAAGTTTTATCGTAAAAAATCATTTTAATGAAAGAAAAACAACTTGATTTGTGATGATAAATGCCAGATGAAATAATGTTTAACGCTAAATCACCTTATTCCAAATAAAATATGTGCATCCATCTTCTTTAATTTATCAAAGGTTTAATGCAAATAATAACGGGAAATCCCCAATATCAGCGACTGCATTGTCATGTTAATTAAATTAAACCCTAATTAAAGATATAATGCATGATAACGACGTCATTAATTAAAGGAGAATTTTAATCTATTCAAACAATTCATCTTTTGAATGGTATTACAGCTTACATGTGGACGGGAAACCAAAACTGGTGTGTAGCTATTGTTTACATGTCTATGGCTATATACCCAGTTTCTGGCATGGCTTCAGACAGTAAAACTGGCATGGGCAAACAGACAGGAAAATTGACAAGGTGAGGCAGTAGAAACACTCACATGGTCAGACAGATATGCAGAGAGTAAGCAGTGATGTTTCAACTAGAAGTGGCAATGGCTTTGCCCAAACTATCATGAACATACTACTGTGAATTCAAAATAACAATCGAAATAATAGAATTTACCATCAGATATGAGGCTGCCATCAACAAAGGGATATTATTTTTATCTCACAGCAGCAAGAGTGACATTATGGAGGGCGACAACATGACAGCCCTCGCTGGAGGAAATATCAATTGGTCTGGGTAAGCCAGGTGTGATTAACCCTGACATCTCAATTCACGCATGCTGTCATGCAAATGGAGTTGACCCACCTTTGTCCACTCAGCGGATAGTACCATTAAGAAGAGACACGACAGGGCAATCTATTTCCTTTTGTTATTTTTTCGGACAAATAACCTATTTTGACACACTCAAAACCTTTCCAGTGCTTAACGACATTCTTCCGATCAAAAATATTGAGAAAAAAATATTGAGAAGTTGTCTAAATGTCAAGCTTGAGGAATTTTGCTTTGTGTTGTTCAGCAGGAAAGTCGCATCCCGATAAAACATCTGGTAAAACAGCCTCACGAAGCGTCATACCCCTCACTACTCATACTTTCTCTGAGTACTTTCTCTGAGTACCTTCTCTAAGTACCTTCTCTAAGTACCTTCTCTAAGCATCTTCTCTGAGTACCTTCTTTGTTCATATTTTTTCTGAGTACCTTCTCTGAGTACCTTCTCTGAGTACCATCTCTGAGGACTTTCTCTGAGTACTTTCTCTGAGTACCTTATCTGGGTACTTTCTCTGAGTACCTTCTCTGAGTACCTTCTCTGGGTACCTTCTCGGAGTACTTTCTCTGAGTACCTTCTCTGGGTACCTTCTCTGGGTACCTTCTCGGAGTACTTTCTCTGAGTACCTTCTCTGGGTACCTTCTCTGGGTACCTTCTCTAAGTACCTTCTCTGACTATCTTCTCTGCTCATACTTCCTCTGAGAACCTTCTCTGCTCATACATCCTCTGAGTACCTTCTCTGCTCATACGTCCTCTGACTACCTTCTCTGCTCATACGTCCTTTGAGTACCTTCTCTGCTCATACTTCCTCTGAGTACCTTCTCTGCTCATACTTCCTCTGACTACCTTCTCTGCTCATACTTCCTCTGACTACCTTCTCTGCTCATACTTCCTCTGAGTACCTTCTCTGCTCATACTTCCTCTGCTCATACTTTGAGTACCTTCTCTGCTCATACATCCTCTGAGTACCTTCTCTGCTCATACGTCCTCTGACTACCTTCTCTGCTCATACGTCCTTTGAGTACCTTCTCTGCTCATACTTCCTCTGAGTACCTTCTCTGCTCATACTTCCTCTGACTACCTTCTCTGCTCATACTTCCTCTGACTACCTTCTCTGCTCATACTTCCTCTGCTCATACTTTGAGTACCTTCTCTGCTCATACTTCCTCTGAGTACCTTCTCTGCTCATACTTCCTCTGACTACCTTCTCTGCTCATACTTCCTCTGAGTACCTTCTCTGCTCATACTTCCTCTGCTCATACTTTGAGTACCTTCTCTGCTCATACTTCCTCTGAGTACCTTCTCTGCTCATACTTCCTCTGACTACCTTCTCTGCTCATACTTCCTCTGACTACCTTCTCTGCTCATACATACTCTGAGTACCTTCTCTGCTCATACTTCCTCTGACTACCTTCTCTGCTCATACTTCCTCTGAGTACCTTCTCTGCTCATACTTCCTCTGACTATCTTCTCTGCTCATACTTCCTCTGACTACCTTCTCTGCTCATACATACTCTGAGTACCTTCTCTGCTCATACATCCTCTGAGTACCTTCTCTGCTCATACATCCTCTGAGTACCTTCTCTGCTCATACTTTGAGTACCTTCTCTGCTCATACTTTGAGTACCTTCTCTGCTCATACTTCCTCTGAGTACCTTCTCTGCTCATACTTCCTCTGACTACCTTCTCTGCTCATACTTCCTCTGACTACCTTCTCTGCTCATACATACTCTGAGTACCTTCTCTGCTCATACTTCCTCTGAGTACCTTCTCTGCTCATACTTCCTCTGAGTACCTTCTCTGCTCATACTTCCTCTGAGTGATTAATGTTTATTCCATTTACACCTCTCACCTGCTTGCTAATATCAGTCAGTGTGTCAAATATAGTGTCCCTCACTTGACATTTAGAATTAAGGTCAAAGTTTAAATAGTGATTCTGTAAGTATTTAATAATACTTGAACTGATAAATCCATAAATGTAGTCGATCTATATTAAAAACCCTATGCCTAACTTTCCAGAAACATCTTCATTTTGTCTCAGTGAAAAAGTAAGGAATCTATTGGAAGAGAAATGTCCCGATCACAGTTCCGGCCAATTTGCAATAATGTGTTCTAAATCTTCAGATTGTTGGCGACTAACTGAAATATCAGAGAATGTTGCATGTGTTCATTTTGCTTGCCACCTTGAAAATAAGCCTTAAAATGCTCAATGTAACTATTTTTATGTTGTGAGGGTTCATGCCTTCATTGCGGGAGGGGCTGAAGCTCGGCCAAGGACTGATCTAAATATTACAAATTATATAAAAAAAAATATTGATAATTTGAAACACAAGCCATGTATTAGCAGTAACACAAAATATTTTGAAAATACGTACCTGTGTCAAGCAAGACCCAGGTGCGTGACAGCAGTCTTGAATGTAGCATGGCTTGATATGATTGGAGACGATGGCTTGGGTTGTACCTCTCTACCGTATAACATCTGCCTCGTTCCTCACGCCATGCTGATCAGTTTACCACATAACCTTCATATCATATCATAAAAGGGCAAGAAAAGCTGCTGTTTTTTCTTCTTTTTGTTTCTTTTTTCTTCTTTTTTCACATATTCCTAATTACATCGAAGTCAATTAATTGTTTTAATGGCCTTTTTCAAGATTTGAAAAAAAATATATATTACAAAATCTATTCAGGTTATGGAGAGTTTTTATGGGAGAATTTATATCACTCTAGCGGCTGATCGGAAGTATCTCGCCGTAGATCCAACTATCATATGTCTCTAACAATAATAATTTGAGTCCACATTTTAAAACCAATTATAATCAAGCTTTCAATTATAAACAAATGCATTGTTCAATGAACAAATAACTCTCCTACCTATTCCTGTTTCCAGGCACGTTATGCCGTTATACAATATGTAAATGAGACGATCACAACTTCCGGTGTCGTGCTGATTGGGTCAAGCATATGGACATTATGATTATTTACTCAACGACGATGTGGATAAAGTTATGTTATGTCCGCCACATTACTTCATATAATGATATAAATTATAAGGGAAAGCCAAGCAATTATCGTGATATTAAAGGTAATTTTGTTGTTTGTATTGGCCACTTTTTCAACACAGCATGGTATATCAGGCTATATAGTAGCCGCCACCCAATGCCCTGCTCTCTCTGAAGTGTAAATGGTGTTTTATGCATTGCCATTGACACCAATCTGCATCCTTTGTTAATCTGAAATGAATAACTGGTTGTAGTGGGAAATATGTAAACAAAGAGTAAATGAAATTGTGATATGTTGTCATCTTCAGAGCTATGCTAAAAAGAATGGAGGTTGACACGTGGTTCGGGACACTAATTTATTTTACTCAATCTGCTAATAGGGAATCGATTACAAGTTTGTTTAAGATTCATATTTCATTTATTCTGGTATGAGACGGCATTGATCGCCTTATGAATATGTAAAAATGTACATGAATATATCTTTGTTTCATTATTTTAAACCCCAGAACGTGAGATGAGGGTTTGAGTCCTAAGTAATGATCTTCAGATCCTGTAGAGAAACCCCTTGTTTTATAATGACCATGGGGTTATACAGAGAAACCCCTTGTTTTATAATGATGATCAGGTCTTGCAGGGAAACCCTTTCTGTCCTTTGTTTTATAATGGTCATCAGTTCCTGTTGAGAAACTCCTTGTTTGATAATGACCATGAGATTCTTCAGAGAAACTCTTTGCTTTATAATCATTGTCAGATAGTGAATAAGACCTTTGTTTATAATCAGAAAATATAAAATAAGCGATGTCGACTCCAATGTTAGATATCAATGGTCATATGATCAAATCAACACTTTAATCTCAAGTATCAATTTTACCTTAAATTAATGTCTTGAGTTGTGAATGCGGGGCATAAAATATATATTAAACAACCACAGACGCGGCCATTAAGTCTCATCATTAAAAGCCCACGTGTAACACACCAATACATCTTTGTCCTTGATGTATAACTTTGACATTGACGTTTCCGGCTGATCAAAATAATTTATTATGCCCTGTGGTGGTATGTTTGTATTTTGCTATGTCATCAATAGGGTGGAGATCCTTGGAAGGCAAAGACGTAATTCTTAGTCTTATGTTCCTAACAAGATTATATTATCCAGGCACAGAAGGTTGAACTTCACATCATTAGTTGCTCATACAAGTCAATTATGGATGATGTGTGTAAAAGATCCCACAGTGCTATTTGATAAAAAAGAACTGCCTCAAATGTTTCATGCATTGTGAGAGAGGTCAACCCTTCAATGGTTGCCTTTCCATAAATTAATAAAGTTATTTCATTCATAGATACGAATCCTATATGCCTGTGTAGTAATGTTAGTTTGAAACTAAATCTTCTGCGAAAAAAACGTTTTTATTCATGCAGCAGGACATTTGCTTTGAATATATCCCATTTATTTTCTCATTTACATACATCAGGCCAATTTGCAACAGAGCTGCACAATATGTTGAAAATGACACTCATTATAATACGCTGGAACATCTATTATCACAGAATGATTAAAATCAACCTTCAATAGTGTATATCCATTTACTACAGCCAATATTTTTTTCTGAATTAATATTCATATTGTTGCTCTTTCAATTTCATGGAGAGAGAAAGTATGCCCTGTATATAATATTTTTGGGTATACAACGTTCATTCAGCGAGGTAAAACAACCATTACTATAATATAAGTGTAGTCTGACAGAAGTGCTCAAATCAAATATTGCACCAAACTCATATCTCGATGAAAAGGAATAGTATAGGTGTATAGTTTCACACTGCAAACTGTGTATGATAAGATTGATAGAAAAAACACATGTTAATACGATCAAACATTGCAGTAATTGCACAAATATAACATGGTGAATATATTTTTTAGAGATGTTGTCTTGATTGGAAATATTTAGGGAAGTGTAAATGTACCACATTTGTTGACAGACTGAATGGATAGATTCATTAAAACAAATGCTGCATATTTTGTTTTTCTACAATGAAAATCTTGAATAAAATATGATACAGATATAATGTGAAACTGCGAGGTAAACTAAAAAAAGTAAGCGTATGTAACTTTATAAAGGGCAATAAATGCACTATCTGGACTAGGAAAGAAAGTTTGCTGTTACTTATAAATATTCATAATAGGCTTTATTCACAGACAAATTAGCTGATTTATCGTTTGAAATTTAAGCATTACCGAGGCTGTCATAAATTAGCCTAATCCCTAGTACACTTATCTTGGCAATTGACTAATGGTATGCACCAGCACAATCACCTTTCATAAGGCACTGGCCTAACTTAATTACAAAATCACTAATTAGTCACACGAATTATCATCAAAGAAAATGGTGAAGGGCGAATTGATGTTTGCTTTTGACAAATTCTAACAAAATAGTGTTTATTTCTTTCCATTTGTGTTGAAAATTTATTCACATCTTATCTTCATTGTCTATATAGTAGTTTATAATACCTTGTATAAGACCAGTCATAAACTATTATATTAATCTGGACTCTGCATTGCTTTACTAAAAGAAAAAATATTTGTCATAAGATCTTTTAAGTTTTATGTTGAAAAATAATTAAATCATTCATCTCCCATTATGTCATATTCGAAATCAGATAAATTTTAATTAACAAAATTTGATTTATTAACAAGAAAAACAATGAAATGTGTTCCAGCTATTTGTTTGTGTATAGCATTTTTATGAATAACATCTTTAGTGAATTTGGCGGATAGATCTGATATTTCCCATTTATAATTTACATGTAAAAGGAGAATATTCCTGGGTCTCAGTTTTATATATTCTAAAATGTAAAATCCTATCGGTAAATAGGAGTTCAGTAACCATGCTAACAATTTCATTCCATGGAATATGGCATTATTTGTGTGAATAATAGTCATGATATATTAGTGAACGCTGTGACCCAATTGCCATTTAAAACATATTTTAGAATGTTCTTTCCTGCTTTGGTCAGATGCATATGTTAGTTACCCTAAATTACCAAAATCACAAAATTTTACAGACTGTTTGCACCTATCTTTTCCTGTTTATGTCGAGAGATAAACATCCAAAATGCCATTGAAAAATATCTGCCTTCGCATCTTGAATGATGTAAATAACTGTTGACACAAGTGTTATGAAGAAATCAATTTGGACATATCACGCCTTAATTGACCATTATTGAGCATTTTGAGGGACGGTTTTGAGGAGTAACTTCCTGTATTTGGTTACAATATACTATAATCCTTTTGAATTTGAAAATCAATTTGATATACATTAAGAAAGGCTTAGATGCAAAAAGGGGTTGTCCTGGGGGATTGGACTAGACAATGTTTTAGTTGATATGTGTTTGGACTTGATAGCCTATTACTATTTAGTGCTGGTAAACCTGTCTAGCACGATGGTGACATAGTGACAATTAGATGCACTTTACAAAGACACGTGTTTTGTATGTCACAGTCACATGAAAGCCGTTCTCTTCCTATTGGGAGTACTCTGGAAATTCACACTAGCCTTAGATTTCGTCCATGATTGGATGATAAGGGTAAAAGCTCCACAAATTGAAATAACATTATAGAACATGTCCAAACCCACTGTGAGGAAATGGTGAATAATGGTCTGGTAGGACTTCTGAAAGATTGCAGGTCGATAAAAGGCGAGCCTCGTTTTGAATTATCAGTGAAAAGTACCCCTATTAGGTACACACGTACATTGGTTAGATGTGTCAAGTAAACAAGAAGTGCAATGCGAAGGAAAATGTCAAAGCTTTCTCATCTGTTCATAAGGAAGGGGATGGTGGTTGTTTCTTTCAGCTCAGACGCGGAGATCTTTTCTTTTGTTAAAAAAACCCATTTTCCATTTTTTACAGAAAAGAGTAATTTTTGCCTTGCTCTTCATATACAGATATTTTGAAATGAAAGTTTTGATAATACATTTGTGTACTTTGTATTCCAAAGGCAGATGAATGTTATGGAAAAACGGTTCAAAATGCTTACTTGATACCTTTTACCAATTGTATTTAAGTGAACAATTGTTTTGGACATTATATATTTTATAGTTATTGGCTTCCTGATATTGACATAGTGTGAGATTTAGCAAAGATAAACCCAATTGATTAGCAACCACATGTATTTTGGTGATGACAGGTCAAGTTGACATTTTATCCTTATTCAAAGAGCAGAAATGTGTGATGGAATTTGTTGGTTCTTTCTAAATGGCAACAAAACATAGTGATGGCTATATTATCACAACCGCTCACGCTATAAATTCACTCTATCCAATATTATTAAAGGGTTGCCAAGAATGTTTTTAACGTGTAGCCCATAATTTCATCAATAGCAAAGAATTACGCCAAAAAAGCCAGCGAATCGTGGAGTGTTAAAGCCTACAAGCCCCAATGATGAGGTATCTTGATTTAAGTGGGGCCACACTGGCATTGTGGCCAACTGCCTTCACATAAGAGAGCTTATGGCTGACAGACAGAGCTTGTTGAGAGCCTTTGGTCTGTGTCAAGGTATTTTAGGTAAGACCTTTGTCTGAGCCAGGGCTGTCTCCTCACAGGCTTGTGAGAAGCCCATGTAGTTTGTCCACAGGGTTAGGATATCCTCAAACAACCTCTTACCCTGCATCCACTAATTGCTTTCACCGTTAAGCCCTTAATAACCCCGATACTTTTATCACTTCAGGGGTCTTATTAGAGTAATTATATGTCACCCTCATCTATCAATAGGTCATGACGTGGCTTAAAAAGTGACTGATATTAATTCTTACTGCTCGAAGGGCCCCTGCTGCCAGCAAGTGTGTTTAAATCTGCCATGCTTGGGTAAACTTTGTGGGCATGAAAGCTTGGCTCGTAGTAGTTACAAAAGTTTACATGTCATTTTATTTCAATCAGTTTTTTTCACCTATAGCTCTCTTTCTATTTTTCTAAAGATTTTTTACAATGATTAGTACATGCTTTTGTTGATAAAATATTCATGTATTTCCTTCACATTATATCAACTGTCATGTCTCCAAACCTATTCCAGCATAAATTACACATGACACAAGACAGTTATGGATCGCAAATGTTGAAACTCAAGCAGAGAGAATTAAAGCAGATTCTAAAGCAGATCTTTCTTTAGCATCCTCTCTGAATTCCTTCTTGCTCAGTGGTCATTGCCTCGAGATGTGTCATATTTGCATAACTTACTATGTGTCATATTTGCATAATTTACTATGTGTCATATTTGCATAACTAACTATGTGTCATATTTGCATAATTTACTATGTGTCATATTTGCATAACTTACTATGTGTCATATTTGCATAATTTGCTAGAGCAGGCACTTGGAATAAACATTTCTAAATTAATAAAGACCGAAAAAAGACCAAATATCACCAAGTATCAGAGCATCCTTAAATCCTTTAAATAAATCTGAGTCTTTTCTGGTTAAAGACAGACCAATACAGCAAAGAAAACAGGTATTTTATAATGTAAATGTAAAGTTATGTTTTACCCTAAATATTGACAATATAAAGTTAAAACCTACTTCTGGGAACTAATACTCTTCTCCTTTCAAAACATGGCTGCAGAATTTGTTTTGGTATTGGGAAATCGTTGTCTTAATATGAAGTGCAGATAATCAGTTGGGCTCAAAAAGCATTGGCCAATGGGCTTAGAGCAATGCTCATTATAGCTTTTTTGTAGTGTTTGTGAATATTTTCTGCAAATAGCATCATACATGATCATTTAAATCCTTTCCCAGAGCAGACTTGAGCAGAAAATAAGTTTAATCAATCAAAATGTTACATATTGAATTTGGCCTCAACTTGTCATCTTTATTCACATTGGCTAATATTTTTCATATTATTCAAACTGGCAGCCTCTTTGTGAACTCAGTGAAATCACAGCAAAATGGAAAAGATCCCAAGCCTAATGGAAATTAGATAAAATTGGTCTCCTGAAAATATACCTTCCCTGCTTATTGCTAACAACTACAACCATTTGTTTCAGAGAAGATCAAAGTTGACGGACAGAAATAGAAAGTTTCCCATCACTGCAGAAGCTTGTTTTTCAAACCACCTTCCCTAAAGTCTTTTTTCCTTTATTCTTTTTGATTTTCAATGTGAAATTCCAGTTTTAATGTTATTAAATATTTATTCTCAATATATTTAATTCTTCTATTTAAAAAAAATAATAAAACAAAAATAGAAGTCTACCTCCTATCCTATTTTTTAAGGGCTTGTTCTTGGAAACAATGCTATTTTATCTATTTATCTATTTTCTTTTATTTTTTATTTCACCTTATCTCTGGCAGTGGGTGGAGTAAAACATTCAAATGGCACAGAAATTTATGTTGGGATAATATAATAGCTACTAATACTCAATCACTAATTTTAGGGTATGCACATAAAAAACAACAAATCTCATTGGAATGATTTATAAGTATTGTTTATTTCCCTTGTATGTTCAAGTAGCATGTCTATACAACAAATGGAAATTATCTTTTTTCTATCACAAGTAATATTTTCTTTATATAATTTCTTATAATATGCAACCTTTATACCCAACTACCAATAGTAAATATTTTATTCCAAGGCGACCTATGGCTTATTTATAGTTATACATATATTTCCACTTTATAAACTTTTACCAGTTCCATTTCTGCCTCATGTTTCACACAATATTTTCAAAGCTTCTATAAAGACAGATCAATCAAATTTGTTATGAAATTTTAAACACTTATTGTCTTAAATGTATAAACACACTACAAATTCATAAGTCACTTGGGATATTAGTGAGTTTGTAAAAAAATCTTTGTCATAAAATTTTCATATTTGAAAATCATAGGACTTTAAAAGAAATGTGTATGAGAAAAAAGTACATTCAATCATGTCTTATCATAAGCTGTGAATTCTTGCTGTAATCATTCAGTACACAAAAAGGTTTTGTACAATTATAATTTCTATCAACTAACTTCTACACAATGGCTGTGTGCATTTTCACACTTTCTATCTACTGTATTTGCTTGCATTATACCATATTATCCCAATACATTATCAGTGAAAATATCCCACTTCATATTAAATTATTTCCAGGACCGAAAGTAATTTTGAAACAGGTTTATATATATATATATTCATGATAACATTGTATCTAATTTCAGGATAACATAGTATATTTGAATGTACATGAGTTTTATTTGAATCAATTGTTTGTAATGGACACATTGTCACATTACACATAACGAACAGTGAACATCAGAAATCAACATACATATCATGTTTCATTCACATAGTTATCATCCATTTGGGACTAAAGCCATAGTTTTGCAAGGTGATACCTTCCAAACAAATTTACAGAAATATATTACTTATCTATAAATTTGTAATATACATTTGTAATATACATCAAACATACATTTTGTTGTATAACATAGCTTTTTATATGTTACATCATACAAGGAATAGCATAACTATTATGTACAAATTAATTCATTTAATGCACTGATAAATTTTCTTCCGAACTTTCATGTCATTATATACAATACATTTGACTGTAACATTGATTTATACATTTAAGTATATAGAAGTTATATTTAACATGGCATTCTTTTATACTATCAACCTTCAACAATTGGTGAGTTTTCTAGGATAATTTCTTCAACATATTATAAAACAAATGGTAAATCCTGAATACATAGTATTCATGTTTTTCAAATTTACATATAAAAAAATCAATCTTTGTGGATATAAGTACAATGTGCAAAAGCATGAAACTTGATGCTTAAAAGCGCTATTTTAAGAACCAAGCCATACAGGGTCTCAAATTCTGTGCACCTACATACTGTATATCAGGTATATAAACACAACTGCTGGGATAAGATCTGTGAAAGTAAACTAACACGTGCAGGGACTGGATTTTGAATGTTCAGTGTATGCCATTAAGAAATATCTTACTGCAATCTGTATTGTGAAATGACTGTTTTAAAGATAAGTGCAAGAAAACTAACCTGTGCAGGGACTGGATTTTGAATGTTCAGTGCATACCATTTAAAATATCTCACTGCAATCTGTATTGTGAAATGACAGAAATTGAACACAGTATAATATATGTAAATATATAATTTGCCCGATAGAGTACTTCTGCAAGCTGCGACTTGTTACTAATTTTTTTCTCTTAATACATTTCTGACTTCTACAATTTATTTCCCTGTGATAAACTTGTTATTCATTGTTTAATCATTTCAGGATAAAAAAATATATACCATGGACTATATTTAATAAAGATAAACATAACATAACAGAAAATATCTGTGGTTTTGTTTTTCCTTCTTCTTCAGAGAGAGAGTTTCTGCATTATCACAGGATGAATTTTGAAATTTTATTCTTCCGGTATGCTAAACTTTATGGTGAGCACTTTAAACAAAGAATGATGAAATGCTATCACAAAACTCATCACCTTCTGGTTCAGTTAGGATAAATAATGGCAACAAAAACGGCTGAGCAGGAAATAGGGATTTTTGGCAAAACTTGAGCATAAGTGTTTTAAAATACATTTCTTCTGCTGGAGAATGCATCATCCTGACCTCACTAGGTATCACAAATCCTACACAGAACGATCCATCAATGATTGCTATCATTAAAATCATATCCTTAAAAACAATCTATGATTGATCTACAAGGTTCCAATACCTTATGGCTTGGAAAAAAAAATATGTTTCTGGTTCGGCTGGACAGGCCAATTTAGAGGTTCCAAAATGTAGAAAATAGTACATTGGCTTGTTTTCAATGGTTTTCACTTACAACTCAATAAAACCAAACCAGGATTCATTTACATTCAAAATTTCATTTACACTTTGTTTTGTGGCCTTGGCATTTGTTCAAAATATATCTAGGTGTGATTATTTGTGTTGCCTTAAAGTATGTTTGGAATGTTCTGTACAAATAAAAGCTTAGCATCCAAATGTCGAGCTATTTTTGATTGTGTATCCCTTTTAAGATCCAAATGAATATTAGACTTTCACAATGACCTCCGAGAAAAATGACCTTGATCAAATCTAAATTACACAAGACCAGAAGAAAAAGAACCTCATAACCCAGATTTAATAGCTGACTATCCACTAACATTTTGATTTCTTGACAAATCTGCACAAAGTAGCTTTGCTTATACTATGCCCTGATATTAGGATTTCTAGATATATCAACATATGCAATGCAAATTGTTTATATATACATGTACATACATATGACTAGCTTTCAGACATGGATAGAATTGTACTTTGTATTTTTTAATAAAAAAGTATAATTGCAAGATAATAGTATTTTGGATTCTAATGGTCACTCACAAAATAATATCATTTTATATATGATATACTATTGGATTAATAAACCTAACACATCAGTGCGGACTTTGTAGTAAATGTTGCACCGTTCTCTATGAAGGTTCTATGGCAGTTTCTACGGTATTAAAAAAATCAGTAATTTATACAGGTGATAAAATTTCTTCAAAATTCAGAGTAAGAAATGAAGATTTACACAAGGAGTGTGGGGCTTTTAACACTTTGTGAGGACCATCATCCGACTTGCCTACTGAAATAGCCCACCTTTTAGCACACACTGAGCTCCACTGAGGTGAGACAAAGTTTTCAATTTTACCCTCATGTTATTTTAAGTAGTCCTAATTAAAAAAGTAAGTAACTGCACTTGTATATGGTATACATGCCCATGAAGAATATGCTGTATTAATGAGGCCCCCCTCCTTTAGTTAACACATAATATACATATATTACAAACATTAAGGACTAGTAGACAACGGTCCTGGTGTGTGATTCTATAGTCAATTTTACATTATATAAACTACATTTAAAAATTATGTACAAATATTTAGCACCTCTTAAACTCAGTTAATCTGATTAATACACAGACAAAAAATGTTAAAACTTAGAAATTGAGTTTCAGGCAGTCTTAACTGGTTAACGTAATCATACTATAGACAAAAATAGATGACAAAAAGTTAGAAAAAAAGAGTTAGAGATACTGGTTCTTACAGTCCTATGCCTCCCCTGAATGATCACTTAAGCTATACTTAAGATGCTTTAGAAAATAAAGAAAGAGTTGCAGTGCCTTGACAATGGGACTAGACAAATAATTCTGTTGCCAATTCCTGATTTTCTTGTATCCTGTATTTCTGCATCCAAAATGCAGCCATTTCTTTTTGAACTGTGCATACCACATCCCTACTTTTCTCTTACATTATGTGTCTTTTCATTACATTGATGGAAACAAGCTTTTGGATAGCACATAGTTAATGACTGGAGCTTAGGTGAGTAGAACACTTTTTCCTGCTGAATAAACCAGATGCTCTTGCCACTTGCTTGTCAAACTGATGAGATATAATCAAAGTTATTCTCCACAATTTGAAAAATGTGTCATAATATCTATTAAGAGTATGAAATGTACACCTTCAGGAGACACGTCAAATTTGTTGCTGTAACAGAAATAGGTTTATAACATATTACAAAACATTCTGCTGACAGGCAAATGCACATTCACATCTGCTGAATCCCAAACCATAGTTTATTAAATAATGTTTTCACAAACAGCTGACCTTCCTCAACCAGCAGCAATTTATCATATCATTTTTGCTTAGTAAGGTCAACCATCTCATATTTGCCAGATAATAGTATATCTGTAAAAATAAAACAAGTGCTAAGACATAGCAAAAGTGATTGGTGACATTTTGAAGTTTGCGACCTTGGAAACAAAGGTCAAGGTCATGTTTGAGAATAACAAACGTAGGCCTTAATGAGGTGGATGTCGCAGAAATCTTGTAACTAATATAGGTGACAACACATAGCAAAATATCTTTCAGTAAAGTTTTCAGTAATATTTTGAAGCTTGTGACCTTGAAAAACAGTTCAAGGTCAAATTTAAGATCATCCAACTTTGACCTTCATAGGATGCATGTGTGGTAGATATCTGAAATAGCTGATAAGATATCGCTAAATTTAAAATAGATAAGATATAGATTTTGTTGACAAACGGACACACAAACGGATGGAGCCCAATACCATAACTCCAACACTGCTAAGGCATTGGGAGCTAAATAAAAGGCAAGAAGAGAAAATGTTAGCAATTTTGTGGCTGAGCCTTTTCATATAACATATGGTATTACTCTATTTTTCTTTTCTTCACATAATATGGACAGGCAGGGATGTCAGATATATAGCTCGTACATAATTGTCTTGTCCTGACAGTGCAGGTTCCTAATATTTAAAAAGACCCTTAATGACACCTACTATGTTGTCTCACAACCTAGAAATTATATATATATATATTTTGATTTTCTTGTTTGATATTCAAAAAAAAACTTGCAGTGACAAAGATTATCTTTGCACTGATTTAGCCACCCAAGCAGGCGTGATCTTTATCTCACTTTTTCGAAAACCTGCATCAGCAAGATGTCTCAATGATGCATCTGGCCCACTATCCAAAATACTTTTTTTTTTAAATTGTCCCGATAATTTGGGACTATCTTAGAATAAGATTTGATTGAAGCCAAACTCCTAGACACACATCATTGTAATATATACAATCTATATCATAATTATACATATTAAACAATCAATAATATGATACATTATAATATATTGATTAATGATGATTTTTGCAATATCATGCGTCCTGAGAACTACATCTACAGGTAAAATATTCTTTGTGGGGCATCCAGTGATTTATGCAGAAATTTCTTTTTTTAATTCCAGTATATCTGCATTATTGACAAAATTGAAATATTGTTTTTAACATTTCCAGACTGGTTATCAATGACTTTATTAGAATTTCCATTTAATCTTTGGATATACAGTTACACCTACAAATCAAGAGGTTGATAATGTACTTTGCTTGGAGTGGAAAAATGAATTCTCATCCAACAAAAACATTCAGGTAATTCCAAGGAATGGTTGTAAAAATCCCGACAGGATGCTCCTATCACAATGAATAGTATCTCTCTCTCTCTCTCTCTGGTTAACCTTCTAGTGCCACATCTCAATATAACTTGCATCAATTCTGTATAGAAACCAAATTGACACTGGCACAATGAGGGTTAACTGAGTGGTATCCTCCTTGACCCATTTATCAAGCAACAGAATGTACCCAAGGCCTCTGTCAGTGCCCTCTAGTGACAAGATATCTAAAATGTAATTGCATACATTTCCCAAATACATTGGCTTCATGTGTTCTTACATATAAAGATAGATTTTTCTAGTTTTCCTGGATGTTCCTGAAAACCTTTTTTTTTTTTTTAAATCTATTGCCTGTTTGCTTGTCACAAGGAAGCCAGCTGCGGGACTTGAGTGTACTGCTGCAATGGGCAGAAGGTGGCACCACTATCAGTTGAGATACTCCACATAGTTTGCTGGAATAAGGCCTCTTTTTCCTTCCAGGTTGCCTTCCAGCCATCCTGGCTCCCTCGATTTCCGTACTGAAACCACACACACTTATATTATAATAACAGTGACCAACACAATTAAAATCTTCATTTGTCCTAAACATACCGCAATGCAATCATAAAAATAAATAGCAATCAGAGATTGCTGTATGTCCACCACCGTATTGGGTGGGTGAGTTAAAGGGATGCCAGACGTATATAATCCTTAGCCAGAGAAGAGAGACAGAAAGAAAGGAAACATGTGCATGTCATCTGCCATATTGAAGGCCCATAAAAGAAAATTTGTTGAATTCTGATTGGTTAATAATTGATCGACGGGAGCAGAACAAATGTGCAGGAATTTGGAATGGCAAGGTACGGTTTTGAGTACATTTTTAGGGGTGTGAAATACAGAGAAGGTTTTCAGGTGTAAAGAATGTGTAGAATACAGAAAAGGTGTGAAAGGTTTTAAATTTTGTTTGGAAAGATACAATATGGAGTTAACCAAAATGACCATCCTATGTGCAATGCCACATGTACTCGATCATATAATGTTCTACCTATCAGTGGCACATAATAAGTCGGCATTGAAACCCAACACAATTATACCAACAATTCCCCTCCCATCAAAATACAAAATACACCAAGAGCATTGAATTTAAGTCCGCCACACTTTGGACAGTTTCCATGGCAATAAAAACCAATCAAGCACTGCCATTATCTAATCAGAGTGGGGAAAGGTCCCCAGGAGTGCATTTGTGCAATATCTAAGCTAAATGTCAAATCGTTCTGGCTGTATCATACACACAAGCCAAGTTGGTGACATGGTTGTCATGGCAACAGAAATTGACCAATCACAGCCATTATCTAATCAGATTAAGAGGTCCCCAGGAGTGCATGTGTGTAATATCTTAGGTAAATGTCAAAAACCATTGTGGCTGTATCGTGCACACAAGTAATAGACCACGAAAGCACAGACGGACAGCCGGACGGACACAAGGAAGCACGCAAACATGCAACTCGATTTAATGTCCCCCGCTTTTGCGTTGCGAAGAATGCGGGGGACAAACAAATATTACAAACTTTCTGCCATGTGGGTAATAATGAAAAGCAACTATTGACAGAATGATTTGATATTGATATTCAAATAGTTGGACTTACTGTTAGTTATGATCTGATTGGGCTCGAAGGATAACTCAGATTCATTCTCGGCATCACAAGAATACAACGTCCGAACTTTCCTGAAGACATATCGAAACATTGGTTTCATCACAGATTCCTCAATCACCTAACAAGACACCTCATAGTCAAATGTACATATTCAATTTACTTTTCAGCTAAATTATCTGAGAGGAAAAGTCCATTTTTGCCATTTTTCTATTTTATTTTACGTTAATTTGCCCCAAAATATGTTAAATCAAAATAGCAAGTTGGTGGAGATTGTTTTCCGGAATATAAGTGCATACTAACCTTCCTCCAAAACCGGTATTACTGGAAGAAATACTGGACACACTGCTCGTGGATGAACTACTACAAGTCAGAAACCAATTAACATATTGCAATTTTTTTTATTGATACTTTTTTTATTCCACACAGCAACATAAATCATCATTTGCAATGTAAATCTAGAAATAAATATTGCATCGTAGCACATATTTAATGATCTGTATCATAAAAAACCAAAATATTCAGTACTAAATGCTTAACAAAAATATTTAATATTTACATTTTATAGAGAGATATCTATAATATTAAGATCTGTATTATTATTAATGAGTGATTGTGTAATGCTAGTTAAGTGGATAATAAAACTTGTGTTGAGTGGTGCTGTGATTTCTAGTTCATGATTAGCCAGAGTATAATATGCTCTAAGTCTAAGATAAATCCAAATATTTACAAAATCTCAAAAGTGATTTAATTATTAAAACAAACTTTCACATTTTTGACCAATATGATAAAATATTAGACTCCTGTCTAATTAAAATCTTGTCAATTATAAATAAATTCTATCACATTGTAGCCAAAATAGTTCAAGTATGTTGAAATAATAAAACAATTCTTTGATCTTTTAAACATTTGAATCATGTAGAAATATAGCAATTTAGAACTCAGGTGATGAAGTGAAAACTAGCAATGTTACAAATATTTAACTATATGAATTACAATTGCAGAAAATAATTGAATTTTTATTTACTTTTATCATGTTTTTGTCATATGTTTTCAGTGGTAAATTTATCATTTGGAAGCTCATTGATTCAGAGTCTTTTTTTTTTCCTCATGAAATGCAATTATAAAAAACAATCATAAACATATTTTTTGCTCGCCCATTAGGAATAAACATTAATTTATCTTGTAATATCAAAAAAAATATCCAGAGAATTTAAAGAATGCATATAAGATGAGCATAAGATTAAGAATTAGGAATACTGTTGAACTTTCATCCAGAGACATGTCCAAAACTGCAGCTTATATAAATATGGTATATGTGATGAATTTCCAATTTCGTTGCACCTATAACATTGGGGATTTAAGAGGTGGGGGGAGGTACGGGTATTCAACTTTACATCTGCTATATTATACATTAATCACTTTTTTTAAAATCACATCACAGGGAAATCGCACAGGAGTTTGTAAGCTGCAGGGCATTTTCAAACAAGTTAACAGCATGAAATGACTATAAGTCAGGCATCACAGCCATATCATTATAACCCAACTGGTACTTACATAAATACAAGTTCTATAAGACCAAATGCCCTACAATATATCATAAACTTGTAAATAATCCTAAAACATTTGCACAGCTTTCAACAAGGCTTTCTCTGAGTGAAAGTTTGATTGATTGGTTAAGATTGACACCCAAAAATGGAAGGTTTGAAATACGTCATTCTGGGAGTATGGCAACAGTCAAAGACTGGCAGGATAGGCATGGAATAACTGTGTAGAAAGCTGGTAGCTTAACATCATTGAAGATGCAGTTAATTAATGCATGCTGTTTTAGACATGTCTCTCTTTGAATCTCAGCATCCAGGTCCGGGTATAGGGATCAAATTTTTTTTCTTCTTCAAAACCAAACAAAAGAAACGAGAGGTGAAATCTTACATGGAAAAAGTGATGGAGTCAGCTGATGGACGTTTTCGGAAGTACCCAGAGCCTCTGTCAATCGGGAGCAAAAATGGTGAAATAACAGACAACAACCCAGACAGAATTAGCACACAAGTTAGTGAGTACAACCACACCACCCTTCACCCTATGCCAGCAAGTCTGATCAAGAAAAATACCACTTTCTATCTACTAAACATAAGAAATGTAAATTTAAAAAAAAAAATCAAAAATCAAAAATGAAATCTTAAAACTACTAAAAACAATTTCTGTGTCCAGCACAAATCACTTAGTTTACATAAGTTTCCAATGAAATGTGGTTTTAAGGGGGATTTTTTCCGATCAAGTTACTGACAGCAAGGAGGGTCGCAGTGTAGAGCGTTGTGGTGTTACAAGCTTTGCTTCACAGAATCTACATCAGATTTATCAAATATAAATATACAATAAATTATATTAGTTTACTACTTGCTCTTTATTTTTCCAATATATTACAACTGATTGAGATGAACGCTGTGAACTAAAATATCAAATTGCATGTGAGATTTTTACAATTAAATGATTTAACAATCAAAATGTTTTTTTTGTGTGTGTTTTTTTCTCAAGAATACCAATAAAATCTTTGCACAAATAAAGCAGCCGGAAATAATCTTTGTAAATTATATTTTCACACGAGAAAAATTATTCCTTCAAATTATAATAGATAACAGGAATTAAAGGAAATAATATTTAATATGTGTGGAGGGAAAACAAGCCCATAAGCCACAGGTTATAGTGAGTTAGTAAGAGCCAAACATCTGTTTTGGGCATGCTTAAACGTGACCAAATAGGGTCACGCACACCTCATCCACCTCCTTGCTTGACCCCATTTAGTCCTGTTTATCTGAAACCAAATAGATGGCTGGCTCCTACCATGGATTAAGAGTTAACTTATTTGGTTATATCAACAAAGCCACAGCTTCAGCATGATGCTTAGTAAGTACGTATAGTGCATGTTATATAAATATTCTTAGTGGCTGCATATATACATGGTCTGATATGCAAAGTTCTACTTACACATAAACATAAATGTTAAATCTAGCTTCATTCTTACTTTGGCTACAAATGGGGAATATGTTACTTACATAACAGGATCGGTTTTACTGGAACTTGTTGAACTTGTCGATGGTAATTGACTATGTCGATTTATCCCTGAAAAAACAACCAAAATCTATATGATTTCACAAGTCATAGACCAAATACATTAAGTGACAAATTGATAAGTTTTTATTTTGTATTAAATATTGCTACTTAATATCATGTGATATATATATATATAAATCAAGGAAACAAAATATAGTATTTTAATGTATTAAAATCATTCAAAAGAAATTTTGCTATGTGAAATAAATCTAAATCTTTAAAAAATCAAAGTTCTTTGTTCAGTAACTGATACATAGTCTGACACTCCAGTGTTATATCTGATTTCTCCTGATTTGTCACAGCTAAAGTAAACATGTACAGTATGATTCATATGTTCTTGCAGTCTCTATGACTACTTTGTTAACAGTACAGAGTTACAAATCATCAATAAAATCATCAATTAAGATGTCTCAGTTGAGTGTCATCATTGAATTGTTCATTTTTCTTCTTTTGAATCAGAAGTTTAAATACACAAAAAATTATCAGGGCATTCACAGATGCAAAGCAAATCATTCCATCTGAGGGACATGCAGGAAAATCTTCATTAAATAATCAAAACTACATGGTATTAGTACGGTCAGCTTCTGATAGAGGGCGCTGTGGATTGTATGGAATGCTTTATTTCCAATAGGTGGCAGGGCAAAGTCAGTGCCATTCAAATGTACAGAGATGGAAATAGTCTATTGAAATATGTTAAACAACCTTTTGATCAATCTTTAATATAATTTCCACACATTTTTTTTAAATATCAAATTCTAAGAACAGGGATAACAATTGCTGCTGGTTAACAGTGATTCAAACATTTCTCACTATTTTCAGTAAATCAGATAAGATGAAGTGGTTTTGACAAATTATTTGGATGGGAGTACTGTTCTCGACTATGAATCATGCAGTTAACATGAGAGCAGTTTGGTTTAGAACCCACCTCTGGGTAACCCTGCAGACTGGTCTAGCCGCCCTATTTCTGCATTACTTAAATCACCTAGACAAAACATGCAAAATACACTCTCCATAAAAAAGAATCAAACACAATGTTTAATATCTCTAAAACATAGGCCAATGGCCTTAAAGCTATGCTGATCATTGCATTTTTGTCACGTTGTGACCATTTTCTGGAAATGTCTGCAAAATTGCTTCATAAATGATCATTCATATTCTTTCCCTGAGCAGACTTGAGCAGATGATATTTTTAGCCAATCAAAATGGACATTACATATTGAACTGGGCCCCAACTTGTTATCTCATTTTTTATTGGCTAATGTTTGACGTGTTATTCAAAATGACAGTCTCCTTGACAACTCATGAAAAGCTTTTTGATATTTTTTAATCATTAAAAAAAGAAAATGAAATGAGTATAATGAAAAACAGACAGAACTGGTACCCTGAAAATACATGCTACCTTCTCTATTAGATGAGAACTCTGACCAATAGAGGAGAAGACCAAAGTTGACGGACAGAACATTTCTTCCCCAACCCCCTCACTGCAGAAGCTATGCAATGCATAGCTAAAAATAAAGCCAGTATTAAATTTTTTTTTTAATATTATCATAACACATATGAACATCACAATTCTATTGAACATAAATATATTGCAGAATGAGCCACCTAGTTGATCATGCATAAATGTGACACCAATAGAGGTCATGCATGGCTTTCATCTGGTCATAAAATTTTAGTCACTTTTAAGCATGACCAACAAGGTGTTTGGCTCTCAAAGCTGTATTGATGGGATAATCCAGCGTAACTGAAGCACTCTCTTCTGTCTATATGCATTGGCTTAACAGCTTATACGATGGAAATCAAAGCAACTCTGAAGGCTACTTATCAAATATCATATTCCACAGTGTAATATGGACACTAAATTTAAATAATTTTCTATAACTTATTACACATTAATGTTTTAATATATATATAGTCTTATTATCTATTCCTGAAGGAAGTGAGGAGTTCATCTGGATATTTTCTTTTTGGTCAATTTCTAACTACAAAGCAAAGTAATTTTAACTTTTTTTATTAAATTAAAACCAAATCAGGCTGCAAACTGTTTATTCCTGTATCTGGCTATTCAACCTTAGCTTAACTTAACTATTTTCCCTCGAGTTCAGCTATATCCTAATACTAAATCTAAAGGCTTTTTATATGTATAAACGAGGGCTGCATGAAGGAGGAATGGATGTCATAGAGATTAGTACTTAATCATGTTAGCATTGCTACTAATAATACATTGGGTTAATGTAGCTAACCTATGGGTAGAGTATGTGTGTGAGGCAAGTTAGTGTAGATGGGGGATTGAATACGATGGCTTCCACCGGGGCAAGAGATGCTACTCCTCAGCGGTACACGAGTCTTACCCCTGTAAAACCCACTGTTACGCAGGGTCTGGTACTGCCCAACCTGACCACCTCCTGTTGGCAGCCGAACATACATTTTGTTAGAGCCAAAAAAATAAATAAATAAAAAATTCTTTTGCAATAAAGCAAAATGTTAAGTGCAAAAGAAAAACATCTTTTTTTAATCAAATCAAACCGGTTAAAAGCAACCAATATTATGGCTCCACTTTAAGTGTTGGAGTTAATATGGTTATAAGCAACAGCAAAAATTAGTCCTGATTGGCTTAATACTCTCTGTACTGTGTTAATGAATGCCATGTTATTCTAACAATATAACCGAGAGTGCCTGCACTAAATGTTCATATATTTTAAATTCATATATTGCTAATCTATGATTCAGTGATTTGGAAATAATATTCACATGAAAAAAATTATAAAAAAAAACAATTTGAGGCACAATAAAATCCTATTTGTCACATATCATTTTACATCAAGTTACTTTAAGATTTGTCACTGTCACTCCTTCAATAGCCTAATTTAGATTATTTCAATAGCTGTTTCTTGTAAGGTCATTCTTCCCAAGTACATGTACATCAGTTTCCTTGGTAAACACAATGGATATAATTATTTGTCTTCTTAGAGTTTTTTTATTTTTTATTTCACTTTGGACACAAAACTATTTTCATGACAACAAATTATTCCTAAATAATAAAAAAATGTAATTCACTATATTTATCACAATAAAAATGACACAAAAAGTACAAAGTAAACAATGAATTTATAAAATCTACATGTATTATTTTATCAAATCTTCAATAACAACAAATTGAAAAAAAAAAAAAAAAAAAAAATTAAAGTGACTTGTATAGTTGCCTGTGATGTGGGGCAACGTACCGGTATTTTGCTGGAGGTTTCCGTAGACCGGAGTGGTGGCTCTGCGCGTCTCCAGCTGCCCCGTGGAGGCCGTCATGGAGGGTGGCAGGGATGTCGTCATGTTGTTAGACATGTTGCTGCTGGAACATTTGGAGTTGAGAGACTCGGAGCTGCTGCTGGTGCTACTATGGTGATCTGCACAGCATGAAAAAAACAACATCATATATTATTAATATTCACATTATTGCTACCAAGTGTACAATATATACTTTTTTGGATATAATCTTTTGACTTTTCACCTCTTTGAACATGCTATTTTTAAATTTAGAAAAAGTTTCTGCATTGTAAATAGAATTTAAAAAAAAATTGCATTCTTAATTTCTAAAAGAGAATATGTTTTTAAACTCATTTACATTGAAGTTGTTTACACTTTTTTATGTACCGTTATGTATAAGACAAGACAAACAAACTATGGACGTCCATATGCACAGCCTACTATGACTTGCCAAACAAATAACACACATCTAATTGATATCATGACATGAATATACATTGCTAAACATATTGGTCAGCCTAAATAGTCTACAATTCATTTTTGTAAAGATGAAGGCAAGTATCGCCATTTTTGTAAATATTTTGCCTGTTTTCATAAATTATGCAGTTTAAAATAAAGGTCTGTTAAAATATCATCAAAGCCAAAACAACAATTAGGTCACACCCATTAAAACTAAAAAATGGCTAACATATCTGTGGCATAAAAAGGTCACACACAATGTGTGAACAAATACACTCACAAAAATATTTTCCTCAATCAGGTTACACATATTTCTTAGAAAATTGGGTCGAAAACATATATATATATATATTTTATATGATGATCCTCTACATCTCTTATGAAATGTCAAGCAGTTGTGTTATCAATATTTTAATTTGTCATTTGTATCTCACTTCGGTACAATATACTGGTCATGCAATGACCCATATATGATCAAAAACATTTGTGACCATATTGCTGCTTGGCATTAACTTATGAAAAATGTCAGGAAAACTGTTTTTTATGTAGTATTCAATAAAGCATGTTTTCTGTCATTGTAATGTGAGTTTGTATACACATAAAAATCTAAGAATTCAAAGGTAAATCTTTTTTTTCTGTTTTTTTTTTTGTTTTTTTTTCTGTTTTTTTGTTTTTAATGAAATTTTCTATGCAAATTCAAGTTAAAATGTACTACCAGTTTCTAAGTTTTGAGAACAAAGTGAAGATTTACATATATAAGAAAACATTTGGAAATTTTCTGCGACTAAAATATTGGAAATACCTGAATAATTATAAAAGTATTGGACATTCCTGTCTAGAGAAGTATACAAGATTATATCTAAAAGAAAGATGTTAATGGCAATGTGATGACAAAACACTACGATTGGTACAGAAATCACACAAATGATAGAGGTGAGTGGACAGAAGAAGTGTCAAAATTCCCACTGAGGGAACTGAGGAGAAGTGTCAAAATTCACACCAGAGGGAGCCACTCTGACTCACAAAAACACAACACTGTCAATGTGCAAAGTGATCTCCATTTTGGAAACTATCTCTGGTGATATTTATTTTATTGGGCGGGGGGGTCAGTCTGAATCCTTAAGCTTACAACCATCTATATATATATATATATACATCTGAGAGGGAAGCAATTAACATAAGCACACTCATTTACTATTTTCTGGACATGTCAATTTGAAATGAAATTTTGAAAAAACTACAAATGGCAGATTCTGTACAGGAGAAAATTGTGCTAATATTCAGGAATTGGTTTCATTAGCAAGGCCAAAAATTTGTTGATAGGAGAATTTTAAACTTGCAGTGTTGATCAACACATACTATTAGCATTATATTTTACCAAATATTCAAGTAATAAAAAGAATTTCAGCACTTCTGAGATTTCCAGTTATCCCAAAAACCTATGGATATTTGACAACCCACAAACACTCCTAGGTTATATCTGATAAAATGGCTGACGGAGATTGATAACAAAAATAAGAAGATGACTATTGGATAATAGAGATTATCGATGGTATGTTCTGTATATCAATGGGTTAGGATACAAGAGATTTCCACATGTCGTTGGAGTTGAGACAATGGTGTATACATTTATACAGTTGACTTTAATACACACATGGCCCCATGGGAGAATGTAGAATAATCATTTGAGTATATTAACACCATTATAAAGTTCTTATTGCCTTTAAATTGCAAAAAAAAATTCATTCTCTAAACAAACAATTTTTGTGCTACATTCTGACATAAGGCCTTTATTATCTCATAAGACTGAGACAAAAAAATGACATAGTGTACAATATGGACACAACAAACGGCTAGATAATATATACCTGAGGAAAACGTACTCCACACTGAGGAGGTTGGCAAAAGTAGGCAAAAACATGGTAAGCAAGCTTATCTATGTCAATATGTGGTGACATAGCATTTCTTATCACAGGCACCACAGGACAAGTCAATCCATTTGGAAAATGATAACCATTTTTTAAGTTATAATTTCATAAATTTCTTGTTCAACTTACATTAGTTAACCAACTATCACCATTTAAATGATATAAGCTTTTATGAAAATAAGGTACTCCAAGGTTTCTTTAACATTAAACATTATTTGCATGTTAAGAAAAGATATAAATATATTATAATCCCTTTTGATGCCTGTGAGATTTCTGCACATTTCTGCTATTTGCATGACAACTAGCATCCCTTATTTGTGGCTATTTCTTTGACCCCAAGTAGCAATTTGTAAAAATTCATTTCAGACCATTCACAAAATGTGCAAGTATACTTAAACCAATGTGCACTTCACAAATAATAAAACAGCAAATTTTGTTGTTGTTGCAAATCTGAAATTGTACAGACATGACAGCAGAAAGAGGTGAGTTTTTCAATCAAAGAAATGTGAAAGATATTTTTTTTAAACACAAAACATGTTTCATCTTGATCAAATTTAGAGGGGTCAAAGAGTTGGTTAGCAAAACCTTTTTTTCCCAAAAAAACACATCTGACTGGTATTAAAGGTGAAGAGTACAGCCTAGAAAGCCCAGATATGAAAGGTGTACCAGCAGACGCTAAGATCACAGGCTTACCTGCTGTATATAGGCCAAATGTAACGATAGCATTCAATGATTTAGACTGACGCTTTTATTGCAGCAAATTAAATGCATCACCAGTTGAATAATTTTACAAAATAAGCAAACTATGATCATTGTATAATGTGAGGAATAAACTGATGTGACTCACCAGGTGAGAATTGTCCATATATGCCTCCAGTTGGTCGTAACTTTGCTCTGGCTTGGGCATAGGTCTGCCCGACAACATGGTCGCGATTGTCAGGAAACGATCCCTTCCCTCCACCCGCACTTCCGGAGCTACCGGAGGAGGAGGTGGAGGATGCCGACGGTGGAGGCTGCTGCATGGGCTCTGGCTGTTGCCGCGGTGATGACCCAGATATGGAGTTATTCTCGCTGAGAGATGTGTGTAAGCTTTGAATGACTGCTGGTTTGGGTGGCCGTGGAGCTGTTGGTTTAGCATTCTTGTTCATCACTTTGGTTTCGGTGATATCTGCCCCATCAGGTGGAGTTTTGAACACCTATTAAAGAAAATTAAATTAAATATTCAAGTTATTAAAAAAAAGTTATTTTGCAAATCTTAATTTTGTATGTTACAGCTATGTAATCATATATATATAGATGGCACAGTAAATTAATATTCAAAATATACTTAATGATAGGGAAATGGGCCGACCTTGTGATGGTATTCTATCAGTATTTCCACAACAATGTTGCAGAACTTGATATCCATAATGGCCGCAATGGTTTCTTCCTCGGGGCGCATCAGAGTGGGACCAAAACACACGCCTATGTTAGAGACACTCATGAGGTTCACCTTGCTGTTCTCAGCCACTCTGTAACCAAGATAGACATGCAAATAGCACACATTTCTTCTGTCTAAACATAGGCCAATGGCCTGCGAGCTATGCTGATCATTGCTTTTTTGCAATGTTTGTAATTTGCTGATCATTGCTTCTTTGTATTGTTTACAATTTTCTGGAAATGCCTGCTAAATTGCTTCATAAATGATCATTTAAATCCTTTCCCAGATGATAATTTTGACCAAACAAAATGTTCATTATATATTGAATTTGTTAATTTGATTCCCATTGGGTGATATTTCTCATATTATCAAAAATGGCAGTCTCTGTTACAATTCACTGATAGCTGTTAGATTTTTTCATAAAGTCTGAAAAAAGATGGAAAAAATTCTGAGCCTAATGGAAAATAGATAGAATTGGTCCCATAAAAATACAACATTTGACCTACTCATAGGTAAGAACTCTGACCAGAAATCCTCAGCAATCCTACACAAGTCCTAATATTTCAGTACACTCCCCCCAATCTATACATATCTTCTTATGATTCTATCAAGTCCCAAATAATCTTCCACACTTTCTAGCATTTCCATAAAACCACCAAAAAGTAAACACTTCTTTTCTTTCTATGAAGTTCTAATAAATCATAGAAATCCTCACTTCCTTAAGATTTCAAAGGTCCCTATAAATCATACACACTAGTCTTCCTAATATTTCTATAATATCTAACTGAGGCATATTTCATCCTGTATAATTGGTGATCTTACTTGTTCAGATGTTTGAAGAGTGTATCCAGCATCTCAAAGTTTGCCTCAGGTAGTTTATGCACAAGATGGTGGATGTCATTCAATCTTAGTGTCTTTGACTCTTGCTCTGAAATAGAAAAAATATTAATCTAGAGAGCTGGAAATCTATCATTGTTTGCAGATATATAACAGACTTTCTGTTGTGTCTTTATGTTGTGACTTTCTGATGTGACTTTCTCTTGTCTTTCTGATGTGACTTTATGTCGTGACCTTATGATGTGACCTTATGATGTGACCTTGTATTGTGTGACAAGTGCTTACTTGCTGCTGAGATGAACTTCTGGTGCAGGTTGAAGGTCATGAGTGGCTCCGGTAGGGACCTGAAGTAGTTCTTGAGGGCACTTGTGATCGTCTTTACCTCCCACTCTCCCGGGTCGTCAAGGTTTAATTTGTCTAATTTCCTACGATCTACAATCAACAGGTTAACATTCTTACAAACAACATCAACTTATTGTAACATTTCACAAAAGAAATAATTACAAATTTCCCTATTTCTTAAAAATTACTTTCAAAAAGTTATCAATTTCTTACAATCATTTTGTCTTGCTTTCAGAGACATTACAATATATAAATGGAATATGAATGCTCACCTAGACCTAAACCTGTAAGCTTGTTAACTTTGGAGTTAACTCCTACCACCCGATACAGACCCTGGTCAGTCAATCCTGCAAATATCAAACAATAGGCAAATATCAAACAATAGTCAAATACTCATCTTATTTACTTCTCCCATAGGCAATGAAAGAAAACAAGCTGGAAAATGTAATCAACTGAAACATGTAATTTGGCTTTATGTGCTTTTTAAAATAAAATCATTTCAATAACTTAGTGTAGAATTTGAATTTTAATAAATATTATGACTTCAGTTAGGAACTTTTGGAGGAAAAAAATATGGAATGGCACAAACCTCTCTTTTCAATTGCTGTTATACATTTCTTGATGAAACTGAAGCCAATGTCGTCTAATAAAGCTGTAACAATAAAAGAACACGACACGTTATACCAAATAACCTATAAAGACCAATAAAATCCAAACTCCAAAAAACGTCAAACTCCATTCATTTAATCCCTGTAATCAATACTTCTCATTCAGTTGTGCACCCAAGACCTAAGAAAATGATATTTATATTTCTCCATCCCCCAAATATCAAACTGTCTGGCCGCAAATCTCACCAAATGTTGTCTGCTGAAGATGCGTTTGATTATGAAAATCTAATGTGATTTAGGCAATCTTTGTTTCTGGGAGCATTTGCGAACCACTAAAAGAAGGAAATGTGCACAGTTCGCAGCGCCACCATCCAAATCTTGCTACATGAGAGTATGAATCAAATGCATCACAGAATGACATATACACAGAATTCTCTGACGAATACACACTAGCCCTTGTTGTTTCTGATCACTATATATGCAATTTGTTATAATATAGTCTATATTATTACATATATTTATTTTTGCTCTGAGAGTTGCATACAAAAATATGTACTGGGTTTGTGGTAAACAATGATAATGATATATATATTCTAGGAATTATTCAACCATATTTTTAATGTAATTTGGAATAAATCTATAAGTTTCTGACTGGTTGTTACTATAATAATTCCCTTAACTTGATGGATAACGGTCGAAAACAGCAGCAAACCATAAGAGAAAATCTTATGCAATCTTTTATTTTATTTTATGTGCATTGACAAGACGTTGCATTGAGCCTGTTAACAAGGTGGTACATACTGTCAAGTTCATTGCTCTTCTTCTTGGTGTCCGGGGCATTGTAGATAGGTTCCTTGCCGTCCATCGCATCCAGCCACAGTCTGCGGTCATCCTCAGACAACGCCTGCAGAGTTATTGCCCCCGTCCTAAACCAACATCAAAGATATATTTTTCACTATTTCTCTTTCTTTTTTTAATCTCAAATTCAGAAAATCTGATTATCAATGATCACTTTGTGTTTTTTGTATTAACTACTTTAAGGATAAGATGGGCAATACTGGTTTAGCATAAAGTTAATTATTATTTTCAGGTTAAACTCTGACAAATAGACTATATACTGGTTTTTGATATCATATAGCAAAAGGTTAATAGCATAGATTCATACCTATCTTTAACGGTGATGTCAAAGCAGAATCGTTTGTCAATGGATTCTGAAGCTCTCCGAATACAAGAGGTCAAAACCATAGTATCTGCCGTAATCTAAAAATAATAGTGATAAAGATAACTCCTGGAGTCTACTCAATATGCCCGATAAAAGGAAATTAAAAAAAAAAACAAATAATGCATATGATCCACCAAGTTAAATACAACATGACAATTAAAACCTTTACATTTTTGATAATGCAGATTTTAAAATCTACTTATATTTTGCCTCATTAATTCTACTCAGGGATTAAAGTCAATGGGAGTAAATAGTAAAACGGATGAAAGACGACACACAAAAACACAGAACTCTCATTCCCAGAAGTTTATGAATCCCTTTTTGAACCTCTGGAGACTATAAACAATAAATTCCTTTGACTCATGCTTTAATGAAAATGATAACTCTATGGTAAATGAGAGGTGTTGATGGTATAAATTGTATATCAAACTTTACACACAGTACAGAGCATGCGTCATAGAGGCCAGCAGAGGGCAGGTATAATCATATAGTTCCCAAGGGCATATCCAGGTGTCGCTACACTACTGCCTACCTTTAGGTGTAAACACCACTGACTGCCTATAGGTGTAAATATCACTGCCTACCTCTAGGTGTAAACACCACTGACTGCCTATAGGTGTAAATATCACTGCCTACCTTTAGGTGTAAACACCACTGACTGCCTATAGGTGTAAATATCACTGCCTACCTTTAGGTGTAAACACCACTGACTGCCTATAGGTGTAAATATCACTGCCTACCTTTAGGTGTAAACACCACTGACTGCCTATAGGTGTAAATATCACTGCCTACCTCTAGGTGTAAACACCACTGACTGCCTATAGGTGTAAATATCACTGCCTACCTTTAGGTGTAAACACCACTGACTGCCTATAGGTGTAAATATCACTACCTACCTCTAGGTGTGAACACCACTGACTGCCTATAGGTGTAAATATCACTACCTACCTCTCGGGGTAAACACCACTGACTGCCTATAGGTGTAAATATCACTACCTACCTCTAGGTGTAAACACCACTGACTGCCTATAGGTGTAAATATCACTACCTACCTCTAGGTGTAAACACCACTGACTGCCTATAGGTGTACATATCACTACCTACCTCTAGGTGTAAAAACCACTGACTGCCTATAGGTGTAAATATCCCTGCCTACCTCTCGGGGTAAACACCACTGACTGCCTATAGGTGTAAATATCACTACCTACCTCTAGGTGTAAACACCACTGACTGCCTATAGGTGTACATATCACTACCTACCTCTCGGGGTAAACACCACTGACTGCCTATAGGTGTAAATATCACTACCTACCTCTAGGTGTAAACACCACTGACTGCCTATAGGTGTACATATCACTACCTACCTCTCGGGGTAAACACCACTGACTGCCTATAGGTGTAAATATCACTACCTACCTCTAGGTGTAAACACCACTGACTGCCTATAGGTGTACATATCACTACCTACCTCTCGGGGTAAACACCACTGACTGCCTATAGGTGTACATATCACTACCTACCTCTCGGGGTAAACACCACTGACTGCTTATAAGTGTAAATAACACTACCTTGGAACCATTAAATTTGAAATATTGCATAAAAGATTCTATGCAGCAACCAGTTTCTGCCAATGAAGTTAGACCATGACAACCAATGTTTACAAGGATCCTCTCCAGTTTAGCTGCTGTCATTGACAATTATTGGTGGCAACAGAAAACTGGTCAGGTGAAAAGCAGGGAATTAGACTGTGGGACTGAAGGAGAGAACTATACAGTTGAGCTGGAGTAGAGAACTAAATGAGCTATAACAGAGAACTGTAGCACAGAGCTCAAGTTGTTACGTATACACTCTACAGTAGGAGATGGAATAGGATTGGCAGGCTAGAGATATATCACCCATGAATCACAGAACTTCAACCAGATACAAAATCAGAAGTGACATTTTAAAATGTAATATAGACCAAAGGCCTTAGAGCTGTGCTGACCATTGCTTTTTGGTAATGTTTGTGAACATGGCTTCTAATTGCTTTTAATGATAATTCTAAGGCTTACCCTGTTTTGCAGGTCCAAAACAGGGTAAGTAAAGTGTACTTAAGTACACAATATGATGAGCTGATTCCATTACCACACGTTGCTTTTCCAAAAGTCTCAATCTGGGACCATATTGAGATTAGCAGAATGAGGTGCTGGATGTCGCACGTATTTTGGTATGGGAGGAAAAAAATCACTGTTCACATTTTCTTTTCTTTTTAATGAAAAATAGGATTTATCTTCTGGCAATAATGAATCTTACATACAAATAACTAAGAAAGTCATCCAGTAGTTTCACATGAGTTTAACAGACAGACAGAATGACTGAAAATTCCTCCCTCTCACTTCATAAGCTATGTTGAGTTTGTCAGCACAGCTATAAGCCATTGATTTGAGTACGGTTTGATATGGGGAGTTTAGCAGGCGCTAACACATATATTTCAGCAATTTCAAGATATACATTTTTTTACTTTGTCTTAGTACCTAATATGCATTCTTTCATGAGTGCATGAATTGGAACACTAGACACTGAACATAGTTTACACATCTAAAACACATCCAACAAAGGTACAGAGCCTAGAATCTGAATTAAATATCTTGGAACTGTAATTTTGAAAGCATCCATTGAATTACTGCTAAACCTATTGAAAGATCTTTAAACTGCCACAAAACGATGACATACAATATACACATTGAAAATAACTTGCAAATAATACAGTTTAGAAATGGGAAATTAAATAAAACAAACACTTGGAAAATGATTTTGAAATATATACATATAAATTTTTTGAAGAAATCAGAATTTCGCGACTTATAATGTGTAATCTTTTGACTGGAATAGAACAAATGGAAACTCTGATTTATTCAAAAACTGCATCCCGTCAGCACAGGAATGTTGGTAGGAAACCAAACTGAAGTCAGTTAAATCAAATGAACTGTAAACAATAAATCTGGGAAAGGGGGAAAATGTCAACAATAATATATAACACTGCCAAAATATAAGAGTGTAATAAGAAGCAAGTATTGCATTATATATGTACCTTGCATACCTTGGATTGGAAATGTTGCTTGGAAAAAGTACCGCTCTGAAGTCAAGCGATTGCACCAATTGAAGGTTAGTTACATTGTTCTAAACATTTCATGACATCTGTCACATTAACACGTATTGTTAAACAAGCTGGATATGTACAAGTATGGCAGGGCTGGGCGGCGGGTCATGGTGGATACCCATCCACATAAATCTACTACTATATATTCCCATCTCAACCATTAGCCATGTGGTTCTACCATCATCTTCAGCATAAGTAGGTTTTTTCTTTTTAAGTACATATTTTCTTTTCGATAAAAACTGAAAGATGCAGATGAAATTTTGAGACATATTGGTCGAGCTTTTCCTATTTTCGTTTTCTTTGAGTTAAAGCTGTAACAAAAACATTGGTAGTTTTTTTTCACAGTAGATTCTTTTTAACATTTCAACTTATTTTATATTTAACTCTTGCTTACTTCTATTGACAATATTTTCAGGTGTAATACATTGTTAGACACATACCCCTTTGCCTTGTCCCTGGTTGTATGGTATCATGGTTAAGTTCCGGTTTTCTTTTTGGTACTGACAATAATATTTGATCCAAGTTGTTCCTAGAGCCTCTGGAAATGCAAAAACATTTATATTATATCAAAAATTTTATCATATCAGTATTTTATATATCTAACTTCCAAAATTTAAGTTACATTGAAAAACCCCAGAGCATGGGTTCTGATATGAAGATTATTCCCCAAACATAAACGTAAAAAGGGCAATGATTTTTAAGATTTTAATGGATGATGATCACAGTCCCTGACCAATACCAATATTGGTTTCAATCAATTAGATCTCTTCAACTGGGTGGAGACAGACTGGTTTATCCTCATTCTTGTGTTAACTGGACTTTGTGGAAATCCTGGCATATTCCATAGCCATGTCAACTACTTCTGCAGTGCTTATATCAATAACTAATTCAATTCAATTCGGGGTATAAAACTCCCAGAAATCCATGTGGTGTACAGCTTGGTGAATGTCTGAGGATGATATTTATTTACAAGTTGGATGTTTGATAGACCTACTTTTCTCCATCATGTACAGGTAGCCCTCGCGGGTACAGGTCCTGATGTGGTTCATCTGATCCTGTGGTTTCTAAATTACATTTAAAACAGAATTAACAGTTTTCTAAAAATACCAATGCAAGGTGTAATAATATCACTATCAATACATCAATATATGCTAAATATAAATATATGCTAAATGTTCCATTTCTTTCAAAGAGATATTTCCTCTCCAACTTGAGTTTCACATTTAGGATAAAAAGTTACATCAAATTGTTCATTTTTGACATCATGTAGCAAACATAGACTATTCCATTTTAAACCTGTTTAAACCAATAAAAAGGCCAACAAAATCTATCAGAGTTTCTTAAGATCTTAACCACAGAATAGAGCTATTTAGAATTTACATTTAAAAGGTACCAACTGAATTGGACCAGTTTCTATCTAATGGACCCTTCTTTGTATTGAAAAAAAAACCATGAGTATATTAGATCTAACTTACGCCATTGATTTAGTTCAGTATGGCATGTTTCCATTTCCATATATATTATTATGGAGAATTATTAATGCTTATATTAGAATAAATATGATTTTTTCCTGATCAGATAAATCAGTAATTTACTGTATAAAAACCCCAAGGAAATATCTCTTTAATACAATATCATCTTTGATAGAGTCTTAATATACTTAATATACACCTATTGCTAACACAAAATATATTTTTGATGACTAATTTCTCACTGATTATAGAGCAGGGAAAAATTATCAATAAGTAAAGGATAAGTTTCAAAAATTGAACACAAACTGGTTATTGCTAGAATGGTATTATTTACAGTAAATATGTCTCTACAATGCCATTATGTACAATATTATAATATTACAGTGTGTATACCTAGGAACTACATGTTACTACAGAGCAGGGCATCACATCATGAATAAACTGAGGAGACAGATATTAGACAGATTGCTATTTACAGCTATATTTAGCATGGTTTCCTTCTTATTTAAATCATATGTACCATATTCATATCAACACTTTAAAGTCATGTTTTTCTTTAAAATTTTGATGAAAAAAATGGACATTTTTCTGTCAAAGTTAATAAGAAGATCCTCATCTTAAAACTGCCTTCTTTTGGAGATAATTTCACTTTTACTTCACAAAATGACTAATAGCGTGTGCCATGGATAGTAAAGCAGTAATTTGCTCAAGTGCTTTGCCATATTGACGGTTTCATACTTACGATCTACCATTTCGGTAATGAAGCAAGAAGAATGGAAAATAAAGAAATAATGAAATATTGCTGCAAGTTGGACACAAAAACACCAAGATAACAGTCAGTGCTTCATCCAAAGCCCAATATTGTTAAATCCTGAAAACTGTAAGTCACATCCACGATGTGGTGAATGTGTGAACAAATTTGCATCATAAAACACATATAATTTAATCATATCATTTTCATATTTCAAGATTTAACACCTAACATCAAGCCTATCCAAGAATCAAACTATGCAAAAAGCTTTATTTTTATTTGTATAGGTGGCATAATGCCTTTTATGTTGCAGATTGGAAAATGCTTGGAAGATCCTGGTTCTATAACTACCAAGCACAGATACTTGCTTGTTAATAATAACAAAACAATTTTATCACAAATTGCCAACTAATTTGCATTCAAGTATAAAGTTTACAGAACAGAAAGTCCCCAAAATAGGGAATTAAGAGTGCAACCATATCTCAAGTTATCATTCCCAAACGCTGAACTGCAAAGTCCAACACCCTTACAATGCTGCTTTTATCATTAAATCATTTTTCAGTCATTTCTGTTTTTTTTTATGTACAAATTATTTTTCAGTCATTTTACATAATTTTGAGGAATTTTCAAACAAACAAAAGGTCGGAATTATAGTGCCTTTATGAGGCCAACAGTTTGTGGTGCCACCTGCAAACTGAAAATTAAGTAAGGCCAAAAGGGGCAAGGACAATGTTTTTAAATTCATGTTTTGATTGAGATAATAGGTGGCGCCACCAGAGCAGCATTGTGTTGGGTGTTGATTGTTAGAGGAAAGCCAAGCACAATTACCGTTCCACGGACCTCCAGCATCTTATTCATCAACTGCTCTGCCTCAGTGTGGGTCATGTCAAAGTTCTCACGACACTAAAATAAAACACTCATTTTAAATTGCAGTTATCATTTATCGCTAAATAACATGATATAAAATTTTTTATCTAAACAACAGGACCTAATTTATGAGTCATATGATTGGCTGGACAACATCAGAATTTTTAAAGAATTCATCAGATTAGAATGCGCAAATTTAAGACTAACTAAATCAAACTGTTTACAAAACCTGTGTTTTAATTCCGATATATATTAATATATATAGTTGATCATTTCTTAAAATAAAAAATGATTATTTATTATTAAATGCATTATCAAAGTTATCTATTTAAATATGCATTATCTTTTTACTTTCACTAAATATTCTCTTTGTCCTTGCAAAAATATCAAAATATAATGTGTCAGCTTACATTATCGTAGCTATTAACATTATAATATATATTCTAGGTGTATGGTCCTATGAAATGTTGTACACTAAAAGATAAATGGATTGGTAGTAAGCGAATACCACCACCGACATCGATCTAAATAGAGATTAAACTCAACAAATTAATATTCTCACCATCTGTAACTTCTGCTGCAGGTCCGTCATACATGGCTTAAAATCCTCATACACATCATGACCTGAAATAAGGCATGGAAACTTTACTTATAACAGATGCTGATACATCAAACTAGATGCCCACTTATCAAATTAGATGATGCGATATAAAATTAGATGCTGAGATATCAGATGCTATTTAGTGATCAGATATCTAAAATCAGATGATTGAGATATTGAATCAGGTGACTGAGATATCATATATGATGCTGAGATCGATGCTGATCATTGCTTTATTGTGAACATTTTCTGTCAAAGCTATTACATATTTTCAAACATTATAACAAAATGTAGAGAATTCTGAGCCTAATGGGAAGTAGATAGAAAATATAACATCTTGCCTAATAATAGCTAATAACTTAGACCAGTAGTTTCAGAAGAGAACATCAAAATTGACAGATAGATAGGATGTCAGAAAGTTTCTCCCACTCACTGCAGCACTGTGATACAGGTTGCAATAAGAATGCCAATAACCTGTTGTTTCAGAGTTTTTTTTATAATTTACCTTGGTGATAGAATGTCAGCCAGCCGTACATGAATCCCAGCAGCTGCAATTAAACAAACCATCAACAAATCACTAGCCTGTAAGAACCTTCATAAAGGCGAGTTGCATTGCAATTTTGATTTTTGTATATCCATGAAGAAAAACATTGAAAATGAACCATTTAAAATTTTGAAGATAGTTAAAACTTCCATGGAATGAATCTTTACTGTCACAATTTTCACTTGATTTTGTAGTATTAGTGATGATACACATCTTTCACTGGTATTTTTATAAACAAAAAATAATCTTTGAGCTGCACAATATCAAAACCCAGTACCATAGCTATAAGGAGTCTTAAAAGTGGCCAAATTCAAAGTAATATTTTAAATTAAAAAAACAAAACTGAAACTTAAAATAAATGTTTTGTATTATTATAGAATTTGAGATTCTCAAGCCAATAGAAAGTGGTACTTTGCTTATTATACCTCAGTGATGCACGTATCGACGAGATTTCCAATGAATCCGTCGGCCATCTTTAGACTGGTCCCCCACTGAGTGTCAAGAACATCGTGTATACACAGAGGGCGGCAACCAGTCTATGGCTGTACGCACTATTTTCGGGTCACGTGACGGGGTCAAATGAGGTGCGCTTTGTTTACAAAACGTTTTTAATGATAAATATCTTGTTTCATGTATCATTTTTAAAAAAATACAGTAGTTGTCTGAGGTATAAACACAAAACATGCCTCGTCGGGTCAGCTGTGTGAGCGCAATCAGTTCGTTGGTGATGGCGGACGGATACCCTTCCGCCATCACCAACTCACTGAATACTCTCACCCAGCTTCCCCGACTCGGTATGTTTTGTTATAGTACTTTGGTAGGTTACATTTCATCAAAATGCCATACTTGTCAATCAGGACACCAGACTAAGAGTTTTCATATTTCTTACTTTCAAATCACATTTTGACTTTGGAATTTATTGTTTATGGCCAAAAGCCTTACAGAAATACAAAATTGTCACGAGGTTTCAATGGAAGTTTTAATAGGGCCATCAAATGACCACACTGTGCCAAACAAGAACCTTATACATTTTTTTACTGTTTGACCTTACTTAAGGTATCAGTTCATAAATGCAATTATCAAATATACATATATTATCAACCCTTACTGTCGATGATGTTACTCCTTCACATTAAGCACATCATTCAGTATGTCACAGGGAAGATAAAAAAAATCACCAAGTACTTACAGTTTCGACAAATTCAAATTTCTTCCTTTCCTGCACCTCCTGCAGTAGGAGGACATACTGCATGGAGGCTCGGTAGAAATGTCCTCTCTCCATCTCCAGAGCTGCATCAGCCTGCAACACACATCACATCAGCATCACAGCGCCACCTATCAGCACAACCTCACCCTATTCTAAGCTACATAGAGAGTTTCCATCATTTCTCTTCTACAGCCTATGGCTTTGACTATGGCATATCATTAAATAACATTAATGGCCCAACTGCCTTTAACATTTCTACTGAATGTAAACTTGACATAATCAATAACATCATAAAAAGTTTATCTATCTATTGACATCATCACTCACATTTTAAAATGTTTTGTCCGGCAAAAATCATCACCACTAATATCATAAACAAAATCCCTACTTTCATTATCAATTTACAATTACAGAAAATTCAAAGAGATTTGTAGAAAATTAGGTATACAGCAAAAATATACAAAATATTATCTATTTGTATGTATACATGAACTACACATTTTTGGGTAACATTCTATCCTATGTAAAATCCCACTTTGAAAGAGTCAATCTCTGAAATAGCAACTTCAACCTAAAGAAAGGCAAAACACCATCATGAGATGCAAATAAACTGAACTAAAACCAAATATGTGGAGATTCTAAGCTTTGGCAACTTGGGTTAACCATGAAATATTCCAGACACAAATCAAGACAAAATTGATGAGGTGAATTATTACTCTTTTTAGTGCTTTGAACTTACATATCTATAAATATTGTGTATACACATTGACAAATATATGAATGAATATATTCCTGATGATATTTTAATTTGGTTCCATTCTTTTCTTTTTTTCCCTTTTTTAGGGTGGGGGGTAAGAAATCTCACACCATGCAATTAATGTGATTAAGGTTAAATAAAAATGGTTAAAGTAAATTGAGCATAGATTAGAGTTAGTGAAAACTTTATGAACATATCTTCAACTTCAAATCATTCCAATGGTCATACCTCATTTAACTGCCCCTCTGTTGTCTTTGACTTCATGCCAAAATACTTGAAATAAGCAGAAAAGAGGTATTCTCTATTAAGATAATTGCTGATGAATTTATATTCTTGGCCATGTTTAAACATGTGAAAAGGGGAATTCAGACTGAGAAGGGCTTGAGATATGATTACTCATTTTCTCTGCAGTCTGTATACTTCTTCAAACATTTGTTGAATCAAAATCCTGTTATTTGCTCACTTAAGATGGAAAATAGTCTTGAAATGTTATTATAGTTTACAGATTGACAGTTTTAGCTGATATATTGAGACTTGTATATTCTTCCCTATTTATCAATATCTCATACTTGGTCCATCAAGAGGGCAATATAGTTACCTCTCTGCCACACCACATCATTCTTTATGTTCAGGAGGCTCAGATTAGGAAATATATAGTATTCATTGTTATAAGCCAACTGTCTTGATAATAATGACATCTAAGATCATTTTAGTACCTCCAGTCCAAACTTGAAATATGTGTAATAAATCACGACCATTTAAGGTCACCCAATGCTTTTCAAGGACATCCAAAGCCAAGGGCATTCAGTGATTATCTAAGGTGACTCTGGGCCATTCTATGACCTTGTTAGGTCACTCTTGGCCTTTCATTATGAGTTTGAAGTCATGCTATTCCTGACCATTTGAAGTCATGCTATTCCTCATCATGACTAAATAAACATAACTACAAGGATGTCTTGACTCTTAAATAATTTGCTGATCAAAAAACATCATAAAAGGTTTATATCTTTCGAAAAAAAAAGGAAAAGAACATAAATGTCAATAGCATTATACAGGGAGTTGGCGGTGTTTCAAACATACCTCTCGTAGGGCCCCATCATTACCCTTGGCTTTAAGGTTGAGGTATTTCTCCAATGACTGGCAGAACTTCTGTGTCTGCTTGTCAAACTTCTTTTTGCCTTCCTGTAACAGAAAAAAAACATATATGTATTTCTGTGAATATCAATATTTTTGTTTTGTTTTTTGTTTGCATCATTCAATCTTAACTAATATAATCACTAAATTTTGCTCCAAGGTCACAAAAAACATGACCTCACAACATCAAGCAGGGACCAAAAATTATCATTTCTAATTTATTAACATGTAAGAAATTGCATGTATTTGATCAAGTAGTATCAGCTGGGGTCAAAACTTGATAAAGTCACAAAAAAGCATAACAATATGAGGTCAAGTAAGTCAGCATTTCATGCCTGCAGCAGGCATGACCAATAAGCAAAATATCAAGTTACTTTTTTCTGTTTCTCTTACATAGATGTTGTATGAAACAAATTTAAATAAATTATCAACTTTCATCATTTGTAGCTGTACAAAGATATTTTTTAATTTTTCATGCATATTATTTGTATGACTTGGACCATGTTGTTTGTTGTAGGAACTGATATGGTCATTTATAAGGTGTGCCACAATATGGTAACGTGCACCTCATATATGGCACAACATGGTTACACACACCTCATGGTTGCTATGGCAACGTGCACCTCACATATGATGCAATATGGTCAAATAAATCTCATTTATGACACAATATGGTCACATGATGATACTTCATCACCTTATTCAGTCACATATGTGTGTGACCATAGAAAGATTTGGCTCAAACTGTAGTGAGCAAGAATCACAACTACCAGAAGCTGGTGTGTTGCGTATGCTGGTCAGTCCTGAAGTTACACTCATGTGACACTGATGGTCCCAGGGTAGATGACTCACCCAACCCACCCACAACAATGTGGTGCTTCTCCCTTCCTTGTTTTGTCCTATTAGCATTGTCGGCAGAGCAAGCGCAGGAATTTTGAATGACATTTTATTTTTTATAATGTGCTATCTCAATCTATCAGAAATATGCCATGTATATTAAAGATGTATATAGCATGTTCAGTATTGGCATTGGCTGTCTAATAGATATCCCATCTGTATTCATACAGATGGGATATCAAAATAATTGGATATGTGAAATAAATACATCATTTCTACAGTGTTCACAGCCCATAATAGTAACTTTTTTTAAAGAAATCATTCTTGTTTAATGATAATTACTGCTCATAGAAGCATATGATTGGTACAAAATATTGATAATAAATATTGAAAGATGATATGCACTAGTTAATTTATGTGTTGTTGATTTTTTTTGTGTGTGAATTATCCTGAAAGTGCAGATGACCTGAAAATCTGCCCCACTGATTACCATGGTTACACAACACAGTAGGACAATGTTCTGTTTGATATTTCCAGCAGCTGTCCAAAGAGTCTGCTCTATCTATTTTTTCTAAATTATTTACAATTCCACATAATTATAATGTTGTTCATCTAGCCACAAAATGTGTTCATCTTGTACATAATCAATTAAATTTTTAACGAGAAGCAAGAATTGTTATTGTTGATTTGACATCAGAACCTGGTGATTGCCCCATCTGTCATGTTAATGATTTCACACATCACCAGTTTTGTGCTGGATCTGCAAGATGCCCATAGATAATCATGACTTGTCAATTATGTCATGATTTATGCACTGAGAGCCCATTATGCTACTATCACGCTTTTTCCCCTACATGAGGCCCCTTTAGGGGCAAAAAGATTACAAGTTACTTTTAAAATAATAATTTGATTTTAAGATAACTCAAGGAGAAATATGATTTCCAAATAATGAAACCCCATTCGATATAACCACAAATATAAAATATTTTTCACACTGAAATATTAGGAACAGATCTGAAGCAGGTTATTCATACCCCTTAGGGGGCAGAGAGGTCAAATCTATCTCTAGGCATCCACAATCATATAAATATTACTTCCATGTTCACATTTCAAATTGTGTTTGCAAGTCTGTATATTGTCTAAATACTCAGATAACAATCCCTGCCAATCATAAAAGACACCCCTTTGTCAGATTGAGATTTAATTATGTCCATGTGATTATATACACATGTATATTAATTCAAATACGATTAAAGGTGCAATTCATTAACTTGCAAATAAATGTATGTCAACTGTTGTTTCATTATATTCTGTATTTTCCATTTGAGTAAATACAGGATGAAACTTGCCAGGCATCCTGGTGGCGTGACGGGCCCCAGTATAATATCCCCGACAATCGCTTGCCTATTTGGTGTGGTACCTCTGCCGATGTGGGAGGAGTGTCCCTACTAATTCACCACAATCACTGCCTGCCTTGTAAAAAAATAAATAAAGCAGCCCGTAACTGGGTGAGAACTGCTTATTAGCATACAAATGATGGGCTTTTATTTACCCCGATAATGAATGGCCCATTAGACTGTGCATACTCTGGCTGGAAACATGGGTGAGCAGGAAATAATGCTAAGCTTGTGTCATTATCCTGCTGATTATATAGCAATGAGATTGAGGACCCAGATTTCCAGACATAGTGCAAAATACAAGGCTGGGTTAACTGGAGGTGAATCTCTGCCATGAAACCCATCATGCTTCTTGTGGTTATGCACATCTGTGCCTAAATGAGGTCATGCAAACAAGGTGTCATGTGCCTCTATAGAGCCATGCTAAGCTGTTAGGTAACTAGTAATTACATGTGTAAGCATTTGGAGGCAAACTTTCATTTGACACAACATGATAAAATATTCTTGATAGCTGTCTTTGCACATGTCCCTTCAGTGCTTAGATCCCCTGTTTATGTCCCAAATATAAATGGCTTCATAAACTTTTCCCCATACAGGAGACTTGAAGGCTGTAGTAGTGTGCAATGTCCTGGCTTTGTGTCCTTTATTATATTTTACTGTCCAATAAGGGATATATTATCTGAGCCGTAACAGTGACAATGGACACTCATTGGTGAGGCAGGGGTCCAATAAATTGACATCCCCTCCACAAGTGGTGATTTTCACAACCCAAATGTTCCTTACATTCTTGTCTTCGAACTCTTTTTTTTCAAAGTCTTTATATCAATAAAACCTACCTTGGCGCCACCTATATGCTCCTTCCTAAAATTCTCCAACGGATGAATGATCTGGTCACAAGCCCTCTCCAGCTGAAAGCAAAAAGCAATCAAAATAACATGATTTTATCATAACAAAGTTCTGCCAATACCATCATCCATCAACTGAAAGGCAGAGTATGCTTTAATTGGTTGATTGGCTGATGTTTATGCTACAAAACTAATAACATTACCGTTATTACAGTTCAGAAAGATAAAAATCTGCATCAAATATAATCATCCCCAGCTCTGTTAATATTATTGATTTAGTCATCTGGGCCTGATACAGTCACCATTTGCCAAAAACACATCAGTCAACAACTGGTGGCATATTGTTCTTTCTTGTGTCTATATGATCAATGATAATGATTATAAGCTTGAGTCTTCTGTTTGGTGTAATATATTTGGCTCATACATTGCAGGTACCAGACTGCGAGTGCCATGAACTATCACAGTATCACTGGTCATCTGAGGGCAAGGGCCTTATCAGACTTGGACGAGCATCACTTTCTGGCTCAGATATACATTCTCTACATACCTCCTCCTAAATACATTAATACACTGACATACTACTGACATATATGTTTGCTAGGGCTTTCTTTGAAGAAAATGTGTCCCTTCAGTACCTCTCAGGGCTCTGAGAAAAAGACTCACTGTACAGGAGATATTTACGATTACCCAGACTTACACAAAGATCCTGAGCAAATGGGCCTGAGTGGGATATGTTCTGAATGAGAGAAGCACTGTGTGGGATATGTTTTAGAATGGAACAGAGACTTTGAGCAAGAGGCCCCACACAAACTTCATTCTAGCTACTGCACGGGTCCTTTGGATCATACAATATATTCATATCTGTGCATTGGCATCAACTGTTCATAAAATCATAAATAAGGCTTATAAATGTGTGTACCATCACAAGGTCCAATCAAACACAATCTGAACTAATAATGACACTCAGCACTAATCAGTAATCACACTGGCTCTACTTTCAGGATCCTATTTAAATATACTCATTAATATAAACCCAATACCAAGTAAATATTGACCCAAATATAATATAAACTTGCAGTGCTTAATAATTACTGAAACTAATAATGCTTATTGGTGTATAGTCGTCGCCCTTGCAAAAGATCTAACTGTGCAATAGGTACCAAGTGAAGATAAATGTGTAGTGGGATAGATTCAGAATATTGACACTGTCCTGTGTGCAATTAGACACATAAGACCTCTTATTATTCCCATACTATAGAAGATATATTACACTGAAAACTGGATTTTAGATTCTCTTTTTTTCTACCAGAGACATTAATGATGATTACAAACACACAGATATATGTGAATATCATCCGGATGAGGCGAGCTCCATAGATACATGATACACAGGCTGAAGCAGCTGTTGTGGGATCATCCAGGCAGCATGCTTTACTGGTGTGTGCCTACTAGCTGCTTCACGGAGCCTGCCACACTGGGACCATTCTGCCAGTCTACTGGGATACAGCCACAAACCATATTTATCATTCTTTATAAAAACCATTCCCTCCCCCACCAAAACCCACCCTGGCCTGCCCACTAAATGCCTCCATACATTGGCTTCAGATGCTAACCCTCTCTGCCTCAGCCCATACACAAACATTACAGCAAGCTTGTGCTTTTTTTCAGTCTGGCCCTCTTGTGGAAAGATACATATTATAAGATGTGCATTCTTCACGATAACAAATCTAGAGTATGCCTCCACAATAAGTTTTATTTCATTATTCAATGTTTTGGAGCTTTGTCTTTTACGCACTTTCAAATACAATATCAGTAAGTCCAAAACTTTAATTTTGCTTGAACAGGTTGAATTAGCATGGCAAAATAGAGTCATGCATGGTCATCCCACTATGACTCCATCTGGTCAACTGCAGCTGTTGTACAGTTCTATTTGGTCACCTCCAGGAGGTTGGACCACAAGCTTGTTCACACCAATTCCTCTGTGCTGATTCAAAGGTTGAGGGTTTGATTCCTGACAGCATCAGCATTTAATGCCTGAAGTGTTAACCCATTGTCCTTAAAAGTCTGTGACTGGCCAATCTGTGACTGGGTGGATTGTCATGTCAAATACCTGCGACCTGACGATTCCGTATGGCAGCATAATGTCTGCTACAAATAGGTTTCGTCATGAAACAGCTGAAATAATGTTGATAGTGATACAAAACCCTAAACAAACAAAACCAAACCACAAAACCAAAATTATTTTGATACTCTTATGTTTACAAGACCAGAAAGATGTTTGGCTCCAACTGAATTCAGTGTAGTAACAATACAGCGTCATAACATCCTATTTGATCAATCATGTGACTGCAAATATGTTGGGCCAGAAGTTGATGAAATAAACCAAAGGTCACCTTCAATAAATCTGACAATTGCATGATAATATATCATACCTGTTTCATAATGTCAAGAATTTATTTAGATGAAAGTTTACATTATTTACCAAGACCAAATAAACATGGATCTGACTTCTAATGAAAATATTTCTTTCCCGTTCGTTTAGACGAAAAATCCATTTTCAACAATACAGGCATACCATCTAGCAACAGCACCAGGACACTTCAGGATTAGTTCACCTCTGGTGGAATTTGCATTCGAGGGCCCCAATCTTTTTGTTATAAACACAACTTGGCCTGTTCCTTCTGGGGCCTCCCCCTCAGAGAAATGTGAAATATATCTATCACCATGTCTACCTCCACCTTTCAAACATCTTCAGAGGACCAGCTACAACAGTCGAGTGTTTTTTGGGAGTAAGCATTTATCTACTCAAACAAAATACTTATTTTGCCATGCTTAACAGTTTGAACCAAACATACATTTGGTCATGCACACATATATATTTAACCATATCAGGTGGAGTAAAATCTGTCATATAGCCAAATGGAGTCAACTTCTTGGGTCATGTTTATGTATGACCATGCAATATTTTGGCTCCAAACACTAAATGGTAGAATGTGTTTGGGGAGGCAGTGCCCTCTAGAGTTGTGATTCGTGCAGCAGTTTTCTGTTAATCACTCGAGGGCCCATCCCTCCTCCTCCTCTTCAGACCAGAGAAGCTATGATCATACTACCTTGGGACTTCGATGGAGCAGGCCATATGCCGATTCAATAGAAAAACAATTGTGCAAAAATGCTTACAGATCCTTTATTTGCTGTATCTGGTCCAGCACAAACATCAATTGGGTCACACGTATCCATGATCAAGTGCAATTGCCAAGGACTATCTTGTTAAGTTATCTTGGCCACATTAAAGTCAGAGAGGGGAGAATATTCAAATTCATTAATCCCAGTATCACTTTAAACAGTATAATCAGTTCAAGCCAAGCATCTATTTGGTCACACATACAGATATGACCCAATAATGTAGCATATAGCCTTTATGTGACTTCATGCTCTGTAGTTGCAGGTCACTATCTGATCACGCACAGCTGGTGTGTGGCAGTGTATGGTCAAAAAATGTCCCTATACGACTTAGAATTCATACGTGACCAACTAAATGTTTGGTTCTGACTGTCTACGTACATCCATGTGTTGAGGGGCTGCGTTGGCACAAGACAGAATGGCCTGCAAAAACCCACCAGCACAACACATCTGAGAGATGAGAGGGAGATTGCAGCGGGCTGTGGGGTGAGACTGTCTGGTCATTGTATATCTGTGGCCACCAGCTTTGTAACCCTTGATTCACGGACCCACTACCAAGCCCCATTTCTACATCTATCACATCACCACATCTATATAGGATAAGCTTGATATTACTTCATCTTGTCTGTATTTGTCTATATTTGCACTGAAGCAAAGTGTAAGAAAACTGACAACAGTATTTAAAATTGTACATGTTCAAAGTAACCCCCATGACATGATGTTTCCATTCACAAATATATTATCATAAATATCTAACTATTCCAAGTTTAATTCTCCAATGCCTGCCAGCCAATGATGTTAACATATTCTTCATATTCATTTTAGGATATTTAAGTATAATGAAGATTTAAAAAAATAATGATTAAAAAATTAGATGATCAGGAGACTACATACCATTCGGTCCCTCTCATCTTCAACGCTTGTGATCAGCTGTCCAAACTTCTTCAATGAATCCGCTGAAATAAAAGAAATCACAATTTGATTAACTTTTTTTTTTACTTTTCTTTTACTCATTGCCTTTAAGCAGGGTTTTTGCACTTTAGTTTGAATTATTTAAACCATATCTTTGTTTGTTTACACATTAACTTGACCCAATTAGGTCACTTAAGGTCATGTTCAGATCTGGTTTGGGGTCAATTCGGTGGTCATGGACAACTCAAATTTATGGTCAAACTATGGATGTTTGGATAAGTAAAATCAAATTTATTGTTTACCAAGAAACATGGACCAAAGGCCTTTGAGCTATGCTGATCATTGCTTTATTGCAATGTTAGGGAACATTTTCTGAGAATTCCTGCAAATTTATATCATTTAAATCCTTTCCAGGGCGGACTTGAGCATATGGTAATTTCTTCCAATCAAAATGCACATTACATATTGAATTTGTTACCTTGATTCTCATTGGCTGATATTTGTCATGTTATTCAAAATGGCAACCTTCTGCACTGATGGTAGGAATTTTTTTTCTGTCTATCAACTTTGATATTCTGTCTGTCAACTTTAATATTCTCTGAACATCCAACTATTCTCCTCTGACACTACTGGTCAATATGAGCAGGCAAGATATTGTATTTTCAGGGGACTGATTCTATCGATTTTCCATTTGGCTCAGATATTTTTCCATTTTGAAATGATTTTTTTCAAAAATCTAACAGTTATCATTGAATTGTCAATGAGGTTACCATTTTGAATAATATGACAAAAATTAACTTATTAGAATCAAGATAACAAGAGGGGTCCAAATTCAATATGTAACACACATTTTGGTTGGTCAAAATTATCTGCTTAAGTCGGCTCTAAGAAAGGATCTAAATGTTCATCGCAAGCATTTTCGAGAAAATGTTCATAAACATTACAAAAAAGCAATGATCATCCATTGGCTGATGTTTTTTTACCTATGCAGAGAGATTTCTGTCTGTCAACTTTGATTTTCTCTCAAATGACTGGTCAGAGCTCTCACCTATTAGGCCTTGAATCTTTTTAATAGCTATCACTGAGTTTCCAAGGCTCTGCTATACATAGTTAATAAGTGAACACGAAAATATATTACATAAAACTATCATAGACTTTGTTTCTTCAAAATATAGATGGGACATCATGATTATCATTTGCGCTCATTATATGTTAAGAGTAATATGGTTCCAAGGTTCTGTGAACCCTTCATGATATCTTTTATCACAAACATGATCAGATAATAAGACTTAAATGTCAATGTCTAAATATAACTGATGAGAATTGTACGTTACTCATATTTTGGCTGAGTAAGGCTGACCTTTAGTTTCATTACATTTTTGGTCTGTAAAGCCCTGTATCATAAGATCAACTTGTAGATGGCTTGGAAACCAGCCAATCACATTTAGATGAATATATGAATAATAACAGCATTTTGAAACATAGTACAGTAATAAGTGTATGTCATTTATACAGTACCATCCATGTATTGAATCTTTGGTAAACAGTACATCATAATTGTACAAATATATATATATAGGCTAAAAAATAAAAATGTAAGTTTTCACTAACATGGCCATAACAACTAAGATCCACAGACAGGTTTTAAAATATCTATTTTCTTAATTCTCAAGAAATGACTGATTTGGTAAAAATCTAGGACTGGTGTTACTTTTTTTAAATCTAAATATAACTTTTTTAATATTCTCATCTATATTCACAGCTATCCCCTTCGTTTCATAAATGAACATTAAGCAAAGTTGTGGCTATGAGAGCTGCAGAGCATGTCTTAAGTAATATAAAAATTGTCATTCCATACTTTTGTATTTCCATAAAAATATTATTAGCGAGGGTTATAAAATATCTAGAGTCTGTTGGGAAAATGCAAGCAAAACTCTTTTTTCCATTGGCCTTAATACCTCTCATTGTCATACTTTAGAACAGAAATCTTACGCGAGAACTTGCTTCAAACGCAAAACATGACTTATTAAATTGTTTAATTCAAATAGATTTTATCTGAATTATTAAAAGACAAGCTAGAGTGTTCCTTATGAGTGGAAAGTATATGAGGGCTAAGCTGATATAATGCTCAATATGAGACCAATAAAGATTTTGAAATAACAAAGAAGGGTTTCATAAATCTCAGTCAATTCTATGTGGAAAATTCTGGTTAATGTCACTGTGCCTACTGAAACAAACTAGTGACAACAAAAACAAGCATATATACACAAGAGGAACAATTAATAGCATCAAATATAATCATATCATGAAACCCAATTAAAAAGTGGCATAATTGTTGTCAATTACTCCATTAAGGCACAAAGTGAACAATGGAATTTGTGCCTATCGGCACTGATGTTTCATAACTATATCATCGTTCTACAAATGTTTGCATGGCAATGATATAATCATTTTTATCTTTGCTTGATCTGATGATGGGCTGTTGGCCCAGTTTAAGCCTCCAGGCAATGTTACAAGTTACTTATTATGAAAGAAAGTGCAAATCTAAATTATAACACCAAAGATGGTCTCTTTCCGGTGATTCTTATAATCACTGTCTGTCAAAGATTCAGAACCAAATTAAATGGCAGAATAAATGCATGTGAGTTTTGAAATAGCAGAGTTTTTGCCATCTGGACGTAGGCTGGGATGTTGATTTTTTCAGATGGAATATCTTTTTTCTTAAATAATTTAAATCAATGAAGGTAATATTAATCACAAGTATAGAGTGGCTGTGCGTGACTTATTTGGTCACATCTGGGCATGACCATATAAATGTTTACCTCTGCCAGTCTCATGTGTGATTACACTGGTTACACTCATCATAAACACTGGCCTCAAATAGCATGATATGAATACATGATATGGCCCTCTGCAACCTTAAATTGCCACAATCTGAATATGGCTGAGGTGATAATCACGAAATACTTCTGAGTGTACAACGCTCCATCATCTCCACCTGATGCAGAGTATGAGCACAATGTCAAATGTCACAGCATTTAACTCATTAAAAAATCAAATACAAATATATGCATTGGCTTCGGCTGTTCTGAATGATTGGTGTTCAACCCTTCAACATTCAAGTTTAGAGCAAGCCAACATCCTAATGTTTAAGATAAAATTATACAGCAAAAAATCATATACATTTATCTGAGCAGGATTCCAAAGCCTGACCTCCAATGTGAGATATCTTTCAGTCATATCATTAGATGGATTATATTTTAAACGAATACCAAATATAACAATGGTTACAAACTCTCCTTGAGATATCTATAGCTGTATTGTTATTTTTTTTAATTTGTTCATCAGTTAGAATCTAACATCTTGTATTTTTTAATACAAAATGTATAATGTCATGGTTTAAAATTCCAAGCTAACTTACCAATAACTATCTCATCATCTGTTTGCTTATTTCCAATGGTCTCAAACTTGAAATCTATCAAAGTCTGGGAAAAGGTCCTTTGTGCCTTAGACAAATCTGAAATAAAATAAAAGACAACATTTTCATCACTGACCCATTATTTATCTTAGGAATAATGAGAAAATCATGTGGAATATTATTTATATATAATCTGGATATGCATATTCTGAATTGGGAATTGGCCTATGATGAAACTCTTGCCATTTTACAAGAAAGGGACATATATATTAAAATATTTTAAAAAGACAAAACAAGATTAAATCAAGTGGCTTTTACATTTTATAAATAGTAGATAACACTTTCCACCTGTATTTGTTAGATTAAATCGATGGCTTTTAAATCCTTAATGGTAGATATGACTTTTAACCTGTATTTGTTATCAAAATAAAAAAGGCAATTTAAGCACGACACGCTTTCCCTTTATCACTGAACATTGGCAAATATAGCACAGCTTGACCAATGTTCATCCACTCTTCATCGTGTTCAGGTGTGATAAAGGTGGTGTGATACCGGCAAAATTTTGTATTAGCCCCCTCATTCTGACAAAAGTCTAGTTTCTTTTAACATATTTTTTACTTCTCCAGAGCAAACTGTTTTATAATTGCATTTTAAATTTGAAAACTGAAATATACATAAATTTTATGTTCTTGATAAAAAATGTTTCAATAATCAAGTGGTATGTTTTTAGGAATCAATGCATCATATCTATACTTAAATCCATAACCCACACAATGTACTGAATCCATCTAAATGTATATATGAAGAAAAAAAACTGTATCTGAGCCAAGCAGCATTCCTTTAAACCTTTTAGTGGAAAATGAACATAAGTGCCCTGTCAAGTATCCCAGATTTAAAACGATAGATAAACAGTCCTTGGATCCCAAAAATACTGTGAATAATACTCTGCTGTTCAGCATTATGGTAAGATAGGAAACAAAAAGAGAACAGTTTTAAAGAAGATACACTTGAAAATCCAGAAAGGATTAATCGTGTCATTATATAAGTACAAAACAAATTGGCAAAAGTCTGCCAGGAACATCAAAAAGTTTACCAGAGGAGAATTCCTCTGACTCTTGCAGAGGCGGCTTGCTTAGTGGGGTATGTTTATCTTTGATTCCCTCTACAAATTCTTGTCTATTTACCCAGGACTAGTCTTATCCAAACTGGCTAATTATCCACCCACTATTAATAAACACATGGGTCTAAATCAGGTGTATGTCAGAGCTTCACTTGATAAATCAAACATTCACACGTATCTCTTAGGTCCTTCACACCTCAACCTAGCTTGGCCATTCTTGAAAACTGAGAAAACGATTTGATTCTGAAAGGGAATTTGTACCATACTTTTTATTATGCATGTGTGTAAGTCTTATTAAGCATTTGTGTACAAGAAACTCAAATAAAATATCTGATTGAAGCGAAATCCCTGGTTTTACAAAACCAAAAACATAACCACGCCCCCTCCTCCCAAGACAACAGAGCTCATTTTGACGGGTGATCGGGCTTGTGACACAAGTTGTGTCAAAACAGATGACATTTGACACTTCATTTTGAGATACCATTTCCTAATATCCAACGCTAATCCGGGCTCTTTGTTGGACACAAGGAGTGCTGTTGGTGCAATTTATTAACGTGCTATAAAGACGGCGACGACGAGAATGGCTTTTATCAAGGCAAACAGGAAGAATAAACAAACTCACTTCGCGCGGCGGCCAGCAACTCTTTGCAGTCGTTTATCAAGCCTTTGATCGCCTTGCTAGTTCGCTCCAATTCCTTCTCGTGTGCGTGCAAATTCTCCCGAAAATACGGGCTATCAGTGAGGCAGTCACTGTACTCCAGAGGGTGCAGACCCATGATGCCTCATACGATCCCGATCATCAACAAAACAAGCTTAAAATCATATCCAAATTATCCGAATAATCCTTCATATTTACACTTTCCCAATATGGCGGCTTCACTTCCAGTCATGCGCACTAGCTCGATCTCGGGTCACTTCCGGACGGCATTGGTGTTGGGAACAGGTGATTGTTGAAAAGTGTGAAATTTTGTCTGTAAAAATGCCTAAAAAGAAGACAGGGCAAAGAAAAAAGGCAGAGAAACAGAAAGAAAGACAAAGGGCCATAAGAAAATCCCGCGATGAGCGCTCCATAGTTGAATGGCCATGCAATAGCTCAATGGTAAATATCAGTTTTTTTTATCAGACAGCACATTGTCTGAATGAGACTGAGAGGTTGTCACAACATGGCACACCATCTCCCTTAAATGTCAGACGGAAACAAATTCATCACGAACGACACTGATCAGACATTTGCCTCATACAGCTCAAATAAAATGTATTCAAAATTTGTATCAGCTGAGACAACCATGTTTGATGTCAAGAATCATCTGTGACCTCAAGTCAGGGCATAGGTTCTCCACTTATCCTGTGTTTTACCACAGGCCCGATGCATGTTATTATTCCACTTACGTGTCAGGGCATGCCAGTCACCAGTTTTATGTGCTGTGTTTAGGAAAGGTATTGAACGTGTGGGGATTGCGTCCATAGACTCGTCATTTCCTGTTTTTGTTTATCAGTTGTTAATTGGTCGAAAATCCAGGTAAATGTTCAGCACCTTGATTTCAAGCAATGAGAATCAAGGTAAACATTCATTTCAGGTTGAAAGGAAATGACGATGTCATGGTTGAAGTCAAGTGTGAACTGTGAGTTCCCTGGCTGACTTGAGCTAAAATATTGATATCTTGTGGCATGTGACTCATAACAAGGTGGGCGGAGCACAGTTTAAAGACTGTTTAAGGAAACAAAGACAAGTTGAATGGTCAATTTGGATAAAAAGAGCAAAAAGAGCAAATAAATCTGATTGAATTGTCAGAGAGTCAGGGCAGTATCAAAATGCGTTCAATACCTTTCTCTAATGCAATACACGAAACTGATGATTGGCATGGCCTGACATGTAAGTGGAATAAAAACATGCATATGGCCTGTGGTTTTACCAACAAGACTACTAGTCTGGTTGGTTTTACACAAACTAAACATATCAGTTTATGTTAAATGATGATTAATGGAAGTGTCTGTAGAGGCCCCCCATGGATGGCTGAGACAACTTGCCCAACCAATGATAACTGATCATTTAGAACCATAGGTGGTACAGTTGGCTCACCAACTGCCAAGAAGTCCCATTACATTGGTTAATTATTGTCTGATCAAAATGAATGTTCTTTTAATTGCAGGAATGTGATCAATGCAAAAGGCGACAGAAGAATCGTGCATTCTGTTACTTCTGTGGTTCTGTACAGAGGCTTCCCATGTGTGCACACTGTGGTGAGTATAAGATATTGTGACATATCATGGAGAACACTGCGACATTATCATAGAGAACACTGTGACATATAGAGAACATCATGACATATAGAAAACATCATGACATACCATACAGAACATTGTGGCATATCATTGAGAACATTGTGACATATCATAGAGAACATTGTGACATATCACAGAACACTGTGACATATCATACAGAACATTGTGACATAGAGAAAATTGTGACATATAGAGAACACTGACATATCATAGAGAACATTGTGACATAGAAAACACTGTGACACATCATTGAGAACACTAAACTGACATATAGAGAACATTGGCATATCATAGAGAACATTATGACAAATCATAGAGAACATTGTGAATTATCATAGAGAACTTTGTGGCATATACATGGGTGCTGGTTCTCAGTCTACAGACTGAAATCAGTCAAAAATGTTTTAAATTTACTATTAAACTCTATTATGGATGTGTCAAAATCATTTGTTTTCAGTCAAAAAATTTCTTACCACCAGCACCCATGCATATACTGCAGAACCTCATGAGAAATTATAGAGAACATTGTGGCAAATCATTGAGAACATTGTGGCATACCACAGAGAACATTATGACAATATCATTCATCAACCTTGTAGAAAAAGCACTGGCACCTCATTCCATAATATCAGTATGGGTTCTTATGAAATAACATAACTTTGTGATGCTTTTTCTAGGCAAGGTGAAGTGTATGATGAAGTCTGGTGACTGTGTTATCAAACATGCAGGAGTCTACACAACAGGAATGAATATGGTGGTATGTAAACTCTTTATAGCTTTCATGAAATTATGTTTTATTATGAAAATCAAATATCATGAAATCTTTAGAAATAGGATTATTTGGAGGTAAAATTAGAAAACTTATGAATTGTAATGTTACTCTGTCAACAACATGCTGGACAGAATTCTCACAATTTTCATAAAAGTCAGCTTTCCGATTCAAAATCAAAGATTCTAACATTTATTCACCAAAGAGACATTTTATGACACAAATAAAACATTTGAAATATTAGTTTTCATTAATAACAGTAATTTTACATGAGCCAAAATATTTATATCTAAAGTGAATCAGTAATGGCATTAAGGTCACTGAGATGTATTAGGTTTTTTCGCTGTAGATTGATGAGAGAGAGTTGTTTTATTTCAGGGGGCGATCTGTGACCACTGTGAAGCATGGGTGTGTCATGGTAGGAAGTGCCTCTCCACCCATGCCTGTATGTGCCCCATGCAGGAGTCCTCCTGCATAGAGTGTGAGAGAGGAGTCTGGGACCACGGTAAGTACCAGTCTGGCATAATGGATAGGATACAAGATCTACTGTAAGTCTGGGGTAATGATTTGGCCTCAGGATCACAGCTTGGATCTGGAATGGATAGTGTTTAAGTTCTGGGATTATGGTAAGAACCTGGCATCATGGTTAGGATCTGTGATAAAGATGGGGGTCTGGCATTATGGCTTGGGTAAGCAGTGCTTAGTCTGGGGCCTTGGCTCAAAGTGAGTTGTAGTCTGAGATCATAGTCATGGTCAGTTTGGGACCATGGTCGGTAATGCTTAGGGTCGGGGATAATGGTTAGGTTCTGAAATGGATAGTGATTAGGTTCTGGGATTATGGTAAGAACCTGGCATCATGGTTAGGATCTGTGATAAGGATGGGGGTCTGGCATCATGGCTTGGGTAAGTAGTAATTAGTCTGGGTAATGGTTAGGTTTTAGGATCATGGTGATTAAGGGATAACATTGGGGATGGGGGATCAGAACCAGAGTCTAGAAATATAGTGATCAGAGTCCAGGATCATGGTTAGAGTCCAGGATCATGGTTAGGGTCCAGCATCATGGTTAGAGTCCAGGATCATGGTTAGGGTCCAGGATCATGGTTAGAGTCCAGCGTCATGGTTAGAGTCCAGGATCATGGTTAGAGTCCAGGATCATGGTTAGAGTCCAGGATCATGGTTAGAGTCCAGGATCATGGTTAGGATCCAAGATCATGGTTTGGGTCCAGGATCATGGTTAGGGTCCAGGATCATGGTTAGGGTCCAGGATCATGGTCAGGGTCCAGGATCATGGTTAGAGTCCAGGATCATGGTTAGGGTCCAGGATCATGGTTAGTGTCCAGGATCATGATTAGGAGCCAGGATCGTGATTAGGATCCAGGATCATTGTTAGTGTCCAGGATCAAGGTTAGGGTTCAGGATCAAGGTTAGGGTCCAGGATCATGGTTAGGGTCCAAGATCATGGTCAGGGTCCAGGATCATGGTTAGGGTTCAGGATCATGGTTACGGTCCAGGATCATGGTTAGGGTCCAAGATCATGGTCAGGGTCCAGGATCATGGTTAGGGTCTGGAACAACTATAATAGTCTGGGATCAGAGTTAGGTTCTTGAAATATGGAGAGTGGCAATCTCGGTGTTTAGTGTTTTCCTATCAAAAGATAGCTCTTTATAAAGTCCCATCATACCACATTACGAGGATTTAGTGTAATAAAATCTGATAAGAATTTGGTTTTTGTTGGCAGGTGGTCGAGTATTCCAGTGCTCATTTTGTACAAGCCACATTTGTGAGGACGACCAGTTTGAACACCAAGCCAGCTGCCAGAGACTTGAATCTGAGTCTTTCAAATGTAAGCATTTTTCCTATTTTTACATTGCATTCCCATTTCACACTTATTTTGAAAACAACTGCTGACAGTGTTTGATTTTGATACTCAAATTCAGTAGCTTTCATTTAAAATGTTTGATTTTGATACACCCAGTGAATGAATTAATAATTAATTCACTGCAACAGAACAGTATGAAAACATTCATTAATCATATCATAATTTGAAAATTATACTTGGAAAAGAATGTATATTCAAAAGATTAGAGATGTGAAACTTTTTACAGAAAATTATGTAATGACAACTTATATTTAAATCTCTTTAATATATATTTCTTTTTAAATGTATTCCAGGTATGTCCTGCAATAGACTAGGACAGTATTCATGCTTAAGGTGCAAGGTAAGAAACACAAGAAAAATCTCTATTACCCTCTCAGGAGATAAAGAGAACTAGGTCTTCTCCTAATATATGCCATTACCCAGGGATTCAGTTTTTGATCGGTGTGGCTTAAATGTAAAATTTAGCAAGCAGAAATATCACCAAATCAGGTCATACAAGACTGCTGTGTAATTACATTTAGTTTTCAATTGTCATTTTGCTGTCCATGCTGTCCATAACTTTGGAATTTTACATACAGTGGCTTAGTTTTTGCTTGCCCTAATTTGGTCTTGCTTAACCATATGTTACCATGTTTATATGTCTGATCAAATTGATAATTAACCAAATTTTAATGTAAATTTTGTAGATCTGTTTCTGTGAAGACCATGCCCGTAGGAAAGGGTTTAAGTATAACAAGGGCCAGACAATACCATGCCCAAAATGTGGCCACGAAACCTCACAGACCAAGGAGTTAAGCATGTCTAGTAAGTCTCCATCTTTTCCCATCGTGTCCTCACATTAAGATAATGAAATATTATTCATCTTGTTTTATTTCTCTTGATTTGATAAAAAGAGATATATATCCTTACACAGTTGTCTTTTCTGGACTGAGTTTCTCAAATATCACAGTGATGCATGGTTGCTCAATCTGTGGAAATATGGTTTTGGGGTAAAATATTAATACTCAGTCTTTGGAAATGCTTGCATGCAACTATTGGCAGGCATTGGAATAAGTCATGAAAATTTTTCACAATCATGATAAAAATGTCAAAACAAAGGTTTTGTAAAAGAGCAATATGTAAAACTTTTTTTCTTTTCTCCTCATTATCTTTTCAGCTCGTAACTATGACTATGGTCGCCAAGGATATGATGATGATAATGAGAATTCATGGTCAGGGTACGGAGGATGGGCATCATCTTCCGGAGGAGGTGGCTACGGAGACGAGGATGATGATGATGGAACTTATCGGGGAGCTGGAGCCTATGGATATGGTCAGCTTAACAATGAGCTTATAATATTTATCTGAATACAATTTGAAGAGGAGCTAAGTTTATAGACAGATTATGTTTATTTAAATGGGCACTATTATTTCTAGCTTTTGTAAATTTTATTTATGCAAGTTAGTTTTGGTGCATATCAATTCTTATACAGAAACTCTTTGTACAAGAAACGTCTACCTATTTTTACAAATATTATTACTTTCACATTTTACAGGAGAAGGTGGTTATGACTATGATGAGGATGATTATGATGATGATGATGATTCTGATGATGAATCGGAGGATGAATCTGAAGAGGATAAAGAAGAAAAGAAAGAACTTCAAGATAAACCTAAGGATGCTGCTGATAAACTTGCAGAAGAGACTGACAAATTGAAAGTGTGACAAAAGCTTAAATAACATAACAAATTAGTATTCAGCATTTAATTGTAAAGGTCATCTATATTTTTTACAGTTAGGTGTTAAGGGATAAGTTATGGATTATATTTCCAGAATTAAATATTGTATATGAGCAATGATTATTGTTATTATTGTTGACATTTAAATCATATGCTGTGATTGATTTCATATTGTTGCAATCATTTTTCAAATTTTGTGGCTAATATTTATTGTTTGTGGTATTTACCAAAGTAATATATAAAAAGCCATAGTTTGTAATAAATTCTTCAAAAACCGTATATTTTAATTTAACCATAACCAGTACATAGCTTGTTTATGGTCTGTGAAACCATGAAAGACATCCAGCACTAAATAAAATGAAAATACAAATTGTGGAATATTGATAGGTGAATATTAAATTGTGATACTTTCATCGGGGAAAAGTATTTTATTATCCTCATAATTTGAATAAAAAATTCACTTCATATAACTTGCAGTTCAATTTATTACTTTATAATTAAAGAGATACTTTCTAGTAAAATAGATTCTATCAATTACATGATTAAGAGGCTCTGCCAGTAAAAACCTGCAAAATCTGCAAAATGTGGCAAAGGGTGTTCTCACAGATCAAGACAAGCCATATGTCATTTGAAAGGGTAGGGTCTAACTAAGATTTTTGCCAAGGAATTTTATTCAGAAATTGATGGTTGCCATGGTAACATAATTTAAATCCCTGAGAATTGTTTAAATCAGACTAAATTTCGGATGAAATTGATCATTTTTTGGTATTTTGACCTTGACCCATTGACCTTAATAAACAAATTACATGCAGGCAGAGCCTCTTTAATGATCATAGATGTGTAAATACATTGAAATTCATAAACAAACAAAAATTATCAGTAACCATGGAAAGGCAAACCAACATTTTAAACTCATCTTGCAACCCCCATATAATATGATAATTTATTGTAGTCCCTTTCAATGATGTCATCGTGGGGGATTTAATGCATGTGCAACTCAAGCTGCAATGATCTTCTATTTTCATAAAATAAGTCATAACTTTGCTGAGACTGGTCTGATTGACATGTTTTCTACACCATAATATCAAATTCTCTATGTTCTTTCCGACACACAAAACCATTCTGCAGTGGGTCTGTTTTGAGACCAAAATTCGTAACATCTCTCTTTCAGATGCTTTCTGTTTTGTTTACGAATTAGTTATGTAAGTAGGTAATTGCCCCACGATGACGTCATTCTTTTTTCTTTCACCATGTGCAGTCATTTCCCTTGTGCAGTCATACTAACAGAGCTCACAGATCAATGTGCATTATGCTTTTATTTCATACTACAAAAGTGAAATTCCCCTTTAGATATTCATTATGAATCTAAAGGCCTCTGACCACAATATGAAATATATCAGATTAATTTATATATATTTATATATATATATCATTAGTTAATGAACACATATTGTTTAACAGATCAAAACTTTACAATACATTTCAGATGTATTTTCATAATTTTGGTGTCGGGATTATACTCACAAATGGGATTAAATCCAAAAGTTTACATGGAGGGGAACATATTGTGTAGACTGCTGCTTAAATAATGCCAGGGGTGGGACAGTTCTGAGCCATTCTGGACTGAAATTGCAGCATAGCTGGATGGTACAGATGGTATGATGTCAAACTATTCTACACCAATTCTGAACCAATCTGGATAGGTCTGTTATATAACCACTTTTTGAAATCTAACAAAAAGCTTCAAAAGTATGTCAAAATCATCATAAAATTATACAAATTTCATAGCAGTTGAGTGTGTAACAATGTCTTTATTATGATTGTGTAAATAACATAGTAAAGCTATAATATTTTAACTAATATTTGTGCCCCCAATTCAGAGATTACTCCTCGTTATGCAAAATTCTCGTTAAAATTGTGCTCTATTTAAAGGGGAACTTTCACTTCTCTGGTACAATTTTGTTGTTTGGAAGAGAATTGATTTGTGAGTTCTGTTAATATGACCGCTCAAGAGAAACATGTTTTTTTTTAGAAAAGTAGCTCTTTTAAATGCACGTGCTGGAAAAATATGAATGACGTCATCGTGCGGCAATTACCTACTTACATAACTAATTAGTAAACAAACAACAATGCTGCCCAAAAAGCGATGTCACAATTTTCCGTCTTAGAAAACATGGACTATAGAATGGTTATCTTCTTTGGAAAGAACAAGAAAAATGTGACATTTTGGTGTAAAAATCATGACAATCGGGCCAATATTAGCAAAGTTATGACAAGTTTTGTGAAAATTGAAAATGATTGCAGCTTGAGTTGCACGTGCAATAAATCCCGCACGATGACGTCATAGGCACAAATTGCAACAAGAAATGATTATAATTTATGGGGGTTGCAAGATTAGTTTTAAATGTTGATTGTGTTTCCATGGTTACTGATATAATTATTTTGTCTATGAATTTCAATGTATTTACACATATAGGATCATCTAATAATGCAATTTATATATTTTATTTTACTAGAAAGTATCTCTTTAATCATATACTTATAAATGTAAGTGATGATGGTGTTATTCTCTTGAATATTTGGATGCTTTAGTTGATATATAAAGATTTAAAAAATCAACTTTTTATTTCTGGCCATTGTACACCATACGGCATTGCTCAGATATTACTCAGATTGGTTGCGATTTAGTGTCTAACCATGTTGTGAGTGTCTGGAATGACGCGATTTAGCGCAAAGATCTGTTGTCAGGGGTGGGAGAGCTCTGAACCAGTTTGTGCAGTAAATCTGAACCAATCTGGTCAAATCATGTCATTCTGGGCACTCACAACACATCTGGGCACTAAATTGCAGCCATTCTGAGTGGTATTAGACAGTTGTAGTACGGTGGACAATGGCTTGACTGAAATAGTTGCTTTCTTTAATCTTTATATATATCGTCGATCATACACAAATGTTAAAGAAAATAACATGCTCATCAGTTATATATATAAGTATATGATCATCTGAAATTGATTTTTAATGAGAGTATTGCGACATTTTAACACAGGAATGTGCCCCAGTTTAAGATTGCATAACAAGGAGTAATTTCTGACTTGGGGGCACAAATATTACCTTAAAAACATTAAAAATTTACGATAAAATTTTACACCATCATATTTAACACACTGAAATACACTAAACTGTAACAAATTTTGCTAAACTTTGTAATTATGCGATTTGATGCGATTTTAATGCCTTTTTCGAGAAATAAAAACCTCTTTATATGACAGAATCAGCCAGATTGGTTCAGATTTGGTTCAGAACAATGGTATGACGTCATCCCATCCAGATATGCTGCGATTAATGCCTAGATTGGATCAGAGCTCTCCCATCCTTCAATGCCAGAAGGAGCTGGGTCAGAAGGTATTTCTAGCACTGATGGTTTAAATATAGGTCAGTAGGTCTTCCAAGGTATGCTAGCTTTTAGTATGTTTATAGTTGTATTCAGTAAAGCAACAATAAAGAGATTATAGTGTGCTGTGTTAGTGATGAGGATGGGATCTGATCATTGCTCTGAATAATCACACACACACAGCCTGACAACCCAAAAATTCAAAGAATCACTCCCATGCATATGTCCCCTGATCAATGTTAAATGAGCTTATGTAACCAGCAACCAAGGATCAATCCCCGCTCCAATGTCCCTGATATTATGTTACCTTATATAACTTGCAAAAAATAATTCAAAGGATCTCTCAATGGCAGCATGAAGTCAGGAACATCACTTCTGGAACATTCCAAGATGTGCAAGTGTAAAAATATAAAATAAGTTTTCATGTTTGAGACTGCAGATTGGAATGTTGCAAAAATATTAACTTGATGTCCATACATGACATGAAAATTGTCCATAATCCAGAAAAAAATCTCCCATCTTTCAGATGTTGACGAACACACACTCACGCACGGGCACAGGACAGACAGACCCATTACTCAGATGTGTCTGACGCTTGGCATTTCTATCCAGAGTGGCAGAGACATTTATCTTAACACATGTTTAAATATCTCTGTTCTATTTAAAAATCATCGCCACCCCTTTAAAAAAATACTTGTGAATTGAACAAATTCACGAACTTTGATTTGAAAATTGGGGGCAATTTTTTTTTCTCCACGTTGTCTGTAGGGGCATTTTTTATGATAATGTTGTAGGGGACCGCCGCAGAAATTGTGCGCATTCGACGAGGGCGCTAAATTACGATCGAGACCTTACATTTAACTTGAAAACATTAATGCTCTAAATCGCAATGGTAGAAGGACCTGGGTGTAAGTTGAAGGGGGAGAAGATGAAAGGAAGGTTCCGTGGCCAGACCGTAAAAGCTGTCGAGGGCAATGCAGTTGACAAGGTTTTAATCTATTTCTCAGTTTTTTAGTGAAATTATAGTGGTTGTGTAACTCATGAAGTTACCATGGTTATGTAACTTTGAGAAAATAACCAACACTGGCAACAGTTCAGGATCTCGTCAAATTTGTCAGCCTGATAATACTAGCACGATTTGGCAACAACTCAGTGCCATGGACCGCCAATTGGGTTTGCCGAGTAAGGTCATAGATGTAGTCTGTAGAGTCCAGGAAAGACTGAACTCACTGAATAGCAGTCACACTAAAATCTAAGTTTTGAGCAGATAATTTAATAATCATTAAATGTGGATGTAGTAGATGAATGATTGTAAGCTCCTTTCACTTAAAATCAACGTGGATGGAGAAAGTCCCAATTTTTTATTGTTGTCAAAAATTCAAGATTCATCTTGAACCTAAAATCTCCTGCACGTCAGTTTTATATTGTTTGTTTAAACGATTTATGCATAAAAGTTAAAGGTTAACAAACAACTTATTCATATAAGTGAAAGTTTCCACTTCTTTTGGTATATTTCATTAAGATTTAGCATCATAAAAAACCTGTGATCTCACACATTTAATAATTATATCAAAGGTTTGACCAGATGGCAGCGTCCTAAGAAAGTACATTTATACCAAGCTAAAAGTTGAAGAACCATTCATTTGAAGCATCCCCTTTTTTGGAGAAAAGTAGCTCTTTTAAATGCATGTGCTGGAAAAAAAATGAATCATGTCACCGCTTTTAATCATCATCTCTTTAAGGTTTTTTTAAACAATTAATATGTAGCTTTTATCATGTCTAGTACATGTACAAACCTTATTCATGAGTAACAATGGTTACCAAAAAAATCATTCTTAGAGAGTAATTGTGACAATTAAAGCTTTCATGAAATCAGATTTCCTGAAAGCATGCAAATATCTATACCCTAAACTTTGTGATCAAATGTTTATTACCCATTCCCCCAACATGAATTTTCTGTGAAATTGCCTGTGACCTCTGTGATTTCATGAAATTTTAATGGTGCAAAATTGAGATACATTCTAGGCCTCAAAATAAGATACATTCTAGGCCTCAGTTTCAGCTCAAGTAACATTTATACATTTCCAGAGACTGCCTTTAATATGTAACCCTGAAAATCTTTTCAGAGCATCAAAAAATCAAAGAAGATAAAAACTCCCCAAGATACCAAACCCTCTTCACCTTTCCATGAGTTGATCGGAAGAACATGTATTGATGTTCAAACTCTCGGCAAAGAGCTATTCATGGTATTTGAAGGGATTGTCAATTGTCTGAGGTATGTCAATATTATAAAATTTGGTCAAAAGTCCAGCAATTATGTCAAGAATATCCGATGTTATTTGGTGCTAAAATATTTGATCAGTTTGTTGAAAAAAAGATATAATTAAAAAAAAAAGATCTGTGCTTATAATCGTAATGCACTGTTTGTTGTGTCAAATTACAGGGTTCATTTTTTGATGGCCGGGGGGTTTCGTGTGAATGGAGAGAAGTTAGATAAGGATGGAGGTGGAGAGGCTGACACTGCCTCTCTCATACTGCACATGTCAAAAGACGATACACTCAGATTCAACAAATGCTCAGTGGAAATGAGGTAAATTCCAGAATTGTTTTTATACTTTCCAAACATATCTGAGTCATGATTGTGATGTTCAAGGTTGATCATTACTTCTGAAAGATTATAGACATACATATATTTATAAACCTTGGTTAAAACTGTAAGATAACCTGGAAGCCATAATTTTTATATTGTATTATAGTCTATTTGCTGTGCAGGCCTCGACATTAACCGGTGGCCCGGAGCTATATTTAACATGTGTCGGGCAAGTCCGGGCAACTGGATGTTTCTCTTCCACTTGCCCGGTGGGCAAGTGCTGTAATCTTGAAATAATATACCCCAGAGCCAATACAAATTACTTTTCATCACTGTACACAGAGCTTCGAATGCGATTGCCGCCATTTTGTCTGCGATTGATTATCTTGGCCGGGTGCACTCTTGTTCAAAAGTCGAGCACATTTTCGGGATTTGTACTGCATTTAACAGACTCATTTTGCAACCATGCACGACTTTACACATAAATCGAATGCGTTTCTTAATCTGGTCCCCTATCATAATATCTACTTAGATTTTATATAAATAATGATCGGGTACCAGTCAAAAAGTCTTGGAATTTTCCATGAACAACATCATATAACAAAACATACCGAGTCGGGAAGCTGGGTGAGCGGATTCAGTGAGTTGGTGATTGCGGAAGGATACCCTGAGCCGAAGGCGAAGGGTATCCGTCCGCCATCACCAACGAACTGAATCCGCTCACACAGCTGACCCGACGAGGCATGTTTTGTTTTTATACCTCAGACAACTACTGTATTTTTAAAAAATGATACATGAAACAAGATATTTATCGTTAAAAACATTTGTAAACAAAGCGCACCTCATTTGACCCCGTCACGTGACCCGAAAATGGCGCGTACAGCCATAGACTGGTTGCCGCCATCTGTGTATATACACGATGTTCTTGACACTCGATGGGGGACCAGTCTAAAGATGGCCGACGCAAAATAGTTCCAACTAATCAATAAATTACAAATAATCGGCATGCTCGTATTCATTCGAAATCGCATCAATACGCGCATCACTGAGGTATAATGATGCTGAGACATTTGGAACATCTCATGAGTGTATTTTAGTGCGAGTTTTGGTGAAAAGAACAGGTTGAACAGATTTTGATAAAATACAGTTCGCCGATCTTTCACCTATTATCGCTCAAACGCTAGAGAGCACCTTCTTTTCACCACTTCCGGGAGTAATGTTTGTTGCGGTCAATTATACATATTTTCGCCCATGTAAACAAGGCCTTTAAACTGTGTTTTCAAGTAAAATAATCACCAAGAGACATTAATAATACATGCAAACTGTGAATAATAGTTTGTTTTCTCAACGGGACATACAAAAATGTTTTAATGTCGAACATTTCCCCATTGAATGTGCATTTGAAATATTCTCTGTTTTGTTCAACGACTTAAATTCAATATGGCGGCCAGTAAGCAGGAAGTTCATGTTCTGCACATGCTCAGTTCAAAGAACAGCAGAAGGGTTGCGAACTGTATAATTTGATAATTTTGATAAAATAAGATATAAAATACAAATCCTTATTTTATTCAAAAATAGCTTTTATTTTTCTATCCTGGCAAGTGAATTGTATTTCAGGGCAAGTAGATTGTCAATTTTACTTGCCCAGTGGGCAAGTGGGTCACAAATGTTAATGTCAAGGCCTGCTGTGTCTCAGTGCTTCAACTTCAAAAGATAAATTTGAGTTTCTTTGTTAAGATATGTCATTGACTGTACCTTAATGTTTGTAAATAAATGTTTGTGTACATTTCTGTTGTTTGCTATTTTTGTGAAATATAGTTCTTTTGAATTCAAAGTTTGTGTAATATATTTAAAACTCTTGTCTTTTTCCAGACCATGGCTGCAGGCAAAGGAAAAGATTTCCAAGTTGATAACCCTGGATATTTGTGCTGATTGTTTCAGCCAAAAGAGGGCAGTAGAGATTATGATGGCACAGAAAGGTAGACTCATATGTGACGTCCTATTGGACCAAGAAGTGCTACCTGGTGTTGGAAATATAATAAAAAATGAGGTACTGGTTGATATTTTATCTTATTTTTGGCTGTGATGACTTTGACAGCTTAACCTATGCAGTAAGAGGAGACATTTTCTGTTTGTTTTTCAAACTGGATCTTTTTTTCTGAAACTTAAGGTTGGATTTCTTATCAATTTATAGGTATGATGAGGGATTGTCAGGAGATTAATTCTGTCTATTTTCTGTGGGGCACAGCTTAATGGAGTTAGCTTGCTATATTGTGTACATTTCTAAACATAATTTTTGCTCCATTAAATGTTCTCAACCCACAAAGCTTTGCAAATAATAATCACATACTCACATACTCAAATACTCACATACCAGGAAATGTTCATATATCAGGAAATGTTCACATACCAGGAAATGTTCACATGCCAGGAAATGTTCACATACCAGGAAATACTCACATACCAGGAAATGTTCACAAAGCTTACAAAAAACACAATGCTCAGCATAGCTCTCAGGTCCCTAGCTTATGTTTTTGATTAAATGAACTATAAAATAATCCATTTTGTTGATATCTATGATTGATTCACATGCAATGCAATTTGAGTCTATGGAATAGTGATTCTTTCATCAATGTTATTCTTGAATGAACACATCATGCATGAACTGAACCTTAATAACATACTCTAATTGCATGATTTGATATTGCATGTGAGTCCTATAACCCTGGGTCTATACCCAGGGTTATAGGACTCACATCTTTGTTTTAATTTATTGAAGTTTATGACAGATGTCACAAGGTGTCTCAGACACAGAATACATATATGTTTTTATTGTAATCTTTGTAGGCACTTTTTGACAGTGGCATAGATCCTTTGACCAGGGTAATAAGTCTATATTATACTCTTGATATTTCTAATTTGACCAGGTTAATAAGTTTATATTATATTCTTGATATTTCTGAGGAAAAAAATGTTGTTATTTGATTAATATCAATACCTCATCTTATGAGGTCTTGTTAATATGCATACTGTTCTGACTTGCAGGTAGATAAGTTGACAGAAGCTCACATGTCTCATTTGGTAAAAATGACTCGGGATTTTACTATGATATTTTACAAGGTAACAATGATGAGTATTAATTTGTCTAACATTCCATGCACTGTAATGAACTGGAGAAGATTAAGCTGGATTGGCATTTGATAGGTTTATCCTCTGAAAACTGTAGAATCTGAGGTTTGATGTAGAAATGAAAACTGCTAATCAATTCCTTATCAAAATTTCATTTAAATGAATGTGACAATTATTGCATAATTTTTATCACAAGTACTTGTGGTATATTTTGTAATACAATCATTTTCTCTTCAGTGTCGCAAAGATGGAACATCACTCCACAAATATTTAAAGATTTACCGAAAGGGAAAGTGTGGTCAGTGTGGAGGGAAAGTGGTTAACACGCGCATGGGAGAATCCAGCGAGAGACTGACTAGCTTCTGTGCCAACTGCCAGACCAACGACCTCACCAAACTCCAGAACAGGTAAGCCACTCAGATACCATTACATGTTTCACACATATTCTACCAGTCGCATATGTAGATCAATGATTAAAAACTATATTCAGATGCAAATTTAGGACCTGGTGTGAATTTTCTATTGTCCATATTTTATGATATGATCTTGTTTTCTTCAGGAAACTTCCGGTGAAGAATAGTCTGATAGGTTGGGTTACCACACCCAATTCCTCTCAAATTAAAATGGAATCTTCATCCTGGACATGTAGTCTATGTACTCTGATAAACTCAGGTGAAAAGTCAAAATGTGGTGCATGTCTGGCTGCTAGATCAGCATCACAGACAATTGTTGCTAATCAGGTGAAAATAGTTGCCAAGGAGTCCAGGACTGAGCACAATGGTAGTTTTGACCTATTATTGGACCTATCAGATCTGGAAGATAAAGACGATGATGGTGATTTAGTGGAAGAACCACAACCTAAAAGAATAAAGATAGATAAAAGCATAAGCTTGAGAACTGATAAGTACATGGCGGATGCAAGTTTATATAAGCCTGATGGTGGTCCTCAGAGTCAAACGAGAACATCACAAAGGAGATCAGCTTCTTTGAGCCAAGGAAAGGCATCACTGGTGAAAAAACAACAACAATTATTAACAGATTCACAACAAAGTGCCGAGCATACTGCACAGATCAAAGCCCCGGATTGTCCCCAGCATGGGAAGCCAACCATAATGAGGGAAGTGAGGAAGAAGGGACCAAATCTCAAAAGATTCTTCTACTCTTGCTCATATTCTGGCAAATGTAATTTCTTCAAGGTAAGCAAAATTGCAGGATTTAGAAGTCAACAGGTTTGTTTTAATGCTATACTTCATAATCTTTGTATTTATCCAGTGTTATACATCATAGATTTTACATTTTTCATAATTGATAAAAAAAAATGAATGAAGTCAAAGAAAAAAGACAATTTTTGTTCTAGTGTATAAAACCAATTTAAGAAAAACAAATCGCATATATCATGAATATTTTATTTCTTTGTTGCTCATTGACTCAGGTTTTGTATAATGTTTCCAGTGGGCTGATGAATATTTCCCTCTCTGTGAAGACCATGGAAAACGCTGTGTTCTGAGAACAGTTATGAAACAAGGGGAGAATAACGGACGGAGATTCTTTGCATGTTCTCTGGATAGGAAAAAACAGTGCCAGTTCTTTACCTGGGCTGATCAGTTAAATAATATGGTGTTAAGATAAAAAAATAAAAACCAATTGCCTTGTTGAATAAACATTTTTAATGCAGAAATTGGTATTTCATTTTTCTATATTGTCAATTAATAATGGGTAATTTGAATATATATATTTGATAAAGCATAAAATATTGATGTCAATATGAATTTGTGTTTTTAAAAAACCCACCACCCTCCAAACTTGCTTTATAAATGTAATTTATCCTTGATTTCTAATCTAATGTTGGTGATTGTCAGATGATAGTAGTTCTTTGGGAGTGCATCCTTTATAAGATGATCGTGGTCAGAGACAATTGATAATTCAATGAAAACATTAAATATTAGTGGTAAATATTTGCCCATCATAGATTAAGAGCATTTCTTCAAAACTTTCACATATGTAGGACAGTTAACTTTCAATCTGCTTTCAGTGTCTGTTTTTATGGATAATTTGAACAAGCCATGTCTAAAATTTAGGAATGTCCCCCAACCGTCACACATAGAAATGACCATTACTTCAAAATATATCCCTTGGGGAGGCTGCCATTTTCAATAACATGACAAATATTAACCAATAAGAATCAAGATGACAGGTTTGGGCCAAATTTAACATGTAACAAGCATTTTGAATGGTCAAACATATTCTCTGCTTAAGTCTGCTCCAGGAAAAGGTTCATATGATCATTTATGAAGCAATTTCCAGACATTTCACAAACATTACAAAAAGCAATGATCAGCATAGCTCTAAGGGCAGTGGCCTGCGTTTTAAATACCTGACAATACAAAGTGTCCATATGTTGCCATTAACTATGGGGGCTGGTGATACCGATGATTCCTGCATCTTCATCTACAAGTTACAAAACCTGGACTTTTGTCCCCAGGTGCATGTTTAAGTTTCATTTATAAAGGAAGGACACGTGTCCGACCGAGAATCTGATTGCATTATGATAGTTATTTGAGTTACAACCCCCCTCCCTCATGAAAGGGTTTGTTATTGTGAGCAATTATCTCCAAGCAATCGTTTAATATTCATATATGCATGATAACCATTGATAAGAGCAACACAGTGTTTCCAGTATTGTAGACAAATGGTAAGGCAGCAGACAGCTTAATTACCACACCTTTGGTGAGAAAAGTAGGCACTGGCCAATTGTCCCAGCAGGTGACACTTTTTTTCTCATTAAGAAACAATCTTGAATTTTTTTCAAGACTGACATGGAAATTCAGCAGGCGGAACCTTGAAAAATGATGGGTATACAAATGTAGATCAAATTTGACCAACAATATAATTGAAATATATGAAAAATCCAGAAGTTTAATGGGATCAGAAGGTTAACGCGCCTGTAGTCGTAACAAGGTGAAGGCAGCACGGCCTCACACAGACGTGTGATGGAACCCGTTCATCAACTCCCATTAAACCATTGAAGGATCGCTGAGTTAAAGGGAAAAATCTTTTGTCATAAACCAAACTGCGACCAGGTTTTGAGTTCTGCGAACGAAATCAATCCATTGACAAACATCAAAGAAACATTTAAGGTGAAGTCAAATTTATTTGTAGCTTATTGATTTTATTTTTAACATATTTATGATATTTATGATTTAAAATATCTAAAATACTTTCTTGAAGATAATGTTTAACAAAATAGTCAAGAAATATTTCCAGGTGAAGTTTACCTAAAAGCACCAGGTGGCTCTGTCAAATCCAATTCAAGTTTGCGCAAGGGTTATCGTTAACGCATCATAAATACACCAGGTGACAGCTCTTTGCCCTCTGATGAAATGTGAATGAATTATGATATTTCATACAAATCCGAAATGATTGTCATTCTTCCCTTAAACAGGTGAACATTCTGACGACAACAACTATGTTTATGATTATTTGAGGTATTGGAAGATAGCATATGTTAACGCCACGGGTGCTAGTCACAGTGTGTGATTGAAATGATACAAATAGCAATTGAATTACCTTAGGATGGTTGAATAACCTGTCGATTTATAATGATATTAGAATATAATGGATTATATCTTGGAATAGGTAAGAAAAGTTTAGAATAGATTAGAATAAATTGGATCAGATAAATTAGATGAGATTGAAATAAAACCTTCGTAGCAATAATTTAAATGGTTCTACAATCGTGGAAAACAAAATGAGATCCACAAGAAACGATCAGAGAAGTGATGTGTCTATAATCAAGGAATTTTTTCATTAAAACAAAGCCGACGATATTCAATTATGGATCTGAAACTTTGAGGAAGTTGGCCATGAGGCCATCCCCGAGCGAGTTATAGTCTCGTTCTGATATCAAACACGTGGCAGACGACCAATATTGTCAGCGTCTGTTTCCAAACCTGCTGCATAAGGATTAATTGTTGGCTTTGAAGAGTCCAAATCCAAGCTGCTTGTTTCCTTTTATTGTGCATTGATTTGCCATTTAATTCTCATTAACATGGTTTCAAAATATATATGAAATTATAATGAGGCATTCAAAGAAAAATATTTCAAAGAATCCGGCCATTAAAATATTTGGCATCGTTGATGACAATTATTATTTTTGCTTTGTCATTGTTTTAAATCGATCATCAGAGGAAATAATAACACAAATAGGCATAGTTAAGAACCTATTGTGAAGGACATGGCAGGATATTATATCTTTTCAACAAAGCCAACATTATCATATGGTGATAAAAACTTGCCCTTTTTCAAAACTGAATAAATTATGACAGCTGTCTGTCCATTTTATAATCCATTGTCAATTTAAGAAATGTGTGGGTTAAGTCTGATACATACTATTCAATACATAAATGTAACTTTCATATTTCAAAAAGGTGAAAATTATTTAATAGAGCCAGATGGATCTTGCTTCAATATATTATAAATTATGTTATCCAACACCCTGAGTATAGAGTGTAATGTCCTTGACATGATAAGATAATATATGCATAAAGAATATACCGGTTTTAATTAGGTTTGAAAAAAAATCATTAAAAGGTGCCAAATTCCATTACAAGCATTACTTGTTTTTTTCCCTAGCAGGAAGGACATACAACAGAGATCACCACCATTCTGGTGTTTATATTTTGCCTTGAAGTTTTGGCTTTTAATTAAACATTTTTAATCCACCCTGAGAGAATACATTTATTATATTATTTGGTTTTGGCTTGAAGCATGTCGTCAGAGATAAATGAATCAGTACAAGATATTTCTTGGTATAGAAATGAAACCAATTACATGGAAATGGGCATGACTTGGCAATATTTCTTTTTCTTCCCACTAACACAATTGTTGTTGTCAGTTTTCATCTTTCTTGCTAATTCCCTGGTGATGATCGCTTTTATCAAGTTTGAAAAACTGAGGACACTCCCTAACTATTTTATATTCAATCTGGCTATTGGAGATGTTGTAGGGGGCATAGCAATGATTGCTTGCAGAGGCCTTAATTTCACTGAGGGCAGATTCTCTGATAACTTCACACTTATAGGGTAAGTGTGTATGGCCAAGATGATGACAAAACGTCTTAAAGTACATTATTTGTTTTGAGAAAAATGGACTAAGATGTCATACAGATACTTTTTTCTTTTTATTGTACATATTTATATGGACCAGTGTTTAAGCTTTCACAAATTCACAAGCTCGTTGAAATATATTTGTTGCCATAATCATCATAGGTTACAGTTACGTCTCGATATTTAGTCCCAATGAAAAATTGTAATAGTTTCATTTTTTACAGGTGTGTTGTGAAGTTTTACTTTGGAGGCGTTGCTATTATGGCCACGATGTTTAACCTGCTGTACGTTGGAATGGAGCGCTATATTAAGTTGTTTTATGCCCTGAGATATGAGGAGATTCTCACCAAACCCAGAGTGGTGAAGCTCGTCAGCGCCACCTGGGTGATGATTATCATCACTAACATCATCGTCATGGTGTTCCATCAGTACAACCCCAAGCTGGTGTGTAACCCAGCCACCGTGTTTTCACCAATCTATTCAGTGTATATCTTTTCAGCAATCTTGATCCCCTACTCGTTCATGATGTGCTTCATATATGGCCGCATATGGTGGCTGACTCACACTCACCGCAAGCAGATCCAGGCCACTGATTTTGGAAATAACACTACCGCTGCAGCCGCCAGGTTCCGGGAAATGCAGGTAAGATGCAGGTAAGATGCAGGTAAGATGTGGGTAAGATGCAGTTGAGATGCGGGTAAGATGCAGTTGAGATGCGGGTAAGATGCAGGTGAGATACAGGTAAGATGCAGGTGAGATGCAGGTAAGATGCCGGTGAGATGCAGGTAAGATGCAGGTGAGATACAGGTAAGATGCAGGTAAGATGCGGGTGAGATGCAGGTAAGATGCAGATGAGATACAGGTAAGATGCAGATAAGATGCAGGTAAGGTGCATGTGAGATGCAGGTAAGATGCGGGTAAGATACAGGTAAGATGCAGGTCTCGAATTGCTTCTTGATGCTTCATGTCACAGGCCTTGAATCATATTTGAATATAGTTTCTTAAAGGGATGAAAATATTTCTGAATAATGTTTCTTAATTACGGGTCTTGTAATTAATATCTCAAAGAATTGTATCTTTTTGGCTTGAAATCCTATCTAAATGATGTTTCTACGTAACATGCCTTGAAAAAGGTCTAAATATTGTTTCCCAATTAAAGACATTGAATTATTTCATAATCCTTTATCGGATACGCCCTGAATCATAATGTTTCTTAAAGGGCTTGAATCACTTTTATAAATTGTTCCTGATCATAAGCCTGGACTCATTTCATATCATTGCATAAAAGACCATGGTTTATTATAGGCATAGAATCATTTTTATCATTTTTATCACTTTTATGAATACAATTTCATGAGTGCTTTGAATCAGAAGTGGGCACTATGCTAGATAATGCTGAATTGAGCAGTTTGGTACTCACGGAGGCATTGGTCAGGGGAAGTAGTCTGGTTAATGATAGGACAACTGAAGTTCCAGCTTCTTTCTCCCCCCATCCCACCCCAATACTAAGCTCCCTCCCCAACTTCCCACAGCTTGTTAGTAGGGCCATATGTCCACCAATATGATTGTATAGACATGGAGTTATTGATTGTCAATTGTTTACAAGATTATTTTATGTCCACAAATGTATAATGTATAATTGTTTTTCCACATTACCAAGTTACTATTATGCACGTTTTGTATCGGCTCTGGCCTGTCAAAGTTATGAGGTAATCATATATTGATGTATGGTTCAGTCTTTTCCTTATCACAGCTTTTAAAAGATGAGTTTTTTAATGTTGAGAGTGCCATGACTTTTTCAGGTGGCTGTGATGTTGATTTACATTGTGGTGATTGTGTTCCTGTTTGCCGGTTTGTTCCTTGCTTCCAATATCCTGGGTAATGTTCCTGGCCGGGGCAAGTCTATGCGCTTTTTCTCACCCATCCCTCTCACAGCCAACGACTACGCATACCTGGAGATTGCTTTCTGTTATGTGTGGATCTTCAATTCGGCAATCAATCCAGCAATCTATCACTGGAAGTCTCCGGATTTCAGACGGGCATTCAGGAAGATCCTGGGCTGCTCTGATAGCAAGGGAGACGGGAGCAGCTTCAACACGAGTAGCTCAAACTCCGCAAAAGGCGGGGCCAGTACTCACATCACCAGTGTCGGCAAAACCAGGGCAGAACCCTAATAGGCGTGGGAATATCTAGTGGGACCTGACAGGGTGCATGGACACCAACCATTGTGATCTTGATACACATGACGTTTGGGTTTTTGCATAAAATATTCACAAATAAATCAAGTCTAATCTAGACTTATTAGAAGTATTAGACCTTAAATAAAAATGAATATTAGATTAATTAAATGAATGAAAGGGTTATCCCTGGATTAAAGTGCTGTGTTTTGATATAATATTTGTAATAAGTAGAAAGTATAGCCAACATTATGAAATTATTTTAATTTTTTAAACAGTTTCTTCAAAAATATGAAAATTTGTAATTATGTGTAAGACTTAAATAAATAAACAATCAATATAATCTCAAAGTCATTATTCCATGATTCGTGACTTGTTTTCTTTCTAAAAGAAAATGTATCTGAATTTGGAGGTGAAATACTGGAGAAAAGAAGAATCATGGGGATTAAAAAGATGAATAAGGGAAAACAGCGACAGCATTCACACTAATTGTGTCACCAGGAAATAATTTTTAATTTCTGAAGCTAACCCGAAAGAGAATAATATTATAAGTATATTTAACAATTACTAAGGATTTTCCCTGTTCAATTAATTAAATGCAATTTATACACAATTAAATGCATATGTGTTATTATGCCGCAATAACACAATCCTTAAAACTCTTATCAAGGAATTATCAAGGAATTGTCAAGGCCAAAAACAGCCCATATTAAATCTTTTGACTGTGGCAATCCACGACTTCTTGTAACCTATTGGGTTATATCCTGTCATTAAAGGAATTTCCCTTGGCAGGATTAGTTTAGTTTTCAATTGAAGACGCCTATAGTTCACAAATAATGCAAATTATGAGTTTAAGAAAAATATAAGTGTCATAACCAGAGCTGTATAACTTATACTTCTAATTTTTTAATAGAAAAACTGTTATGCTCTGCCATTTCATAGAAATTGTTTACACATTTTATAATGATTCACTGGTAACACATTTTACTAATGTTATTAAGAAAATCATTTATATCGATATTGGACAACATATATGGCCATGTCTTCTTGTGTCTGCCAATAGATGCCTTCTCTCATCATGCTCAGTAATTTATTCGGATTTCTAAGTTTATGCCACTTTATGTTTGTCTAAAACTCATAATTTGCATTATTGGCGAACTTTAATAATTACATCATAACCACGTCATACGTTTGTTTTTTCAAATATTTTTTCATATCTTAAAAATTATATCACAAAGGGAACTAGAAATTCATGTCTTGAAAATCACGAGTTTCTGACATAGCCGCTATTGTCCTCAGAACAATGCAGAATAGCAACAGTGAGTATCATCTCTACATTCATGAGTGAATCATAGTGGATGTATTCATAAAAGTATCACTATATTATTTGACAAATACTCATACTCACTGCAAAGACCATAATATTAAAACATACCAATTTTAGCAAATCTCAATAGCGTATATTATGAGATTTGTGGTGCATCAGGAGCACCATCTCAACTTAGAGCAAATATTTTATATACCTGCCACCAGAGGGCAACGTGTCATCCGGGTGATCCCGTTCAAATCTCGATTCCGCCATTTTCCCGGGTTGTGAATGAATGGGTTACTGAGAAATTTTATAAGAAACTGGATATTTAACCCAAAATGTCAGCTTCAGATGTAAATAATGTGGCGGAACAGCTGGCCAAGACTTCGGTTGACAGCAAGTCAGAGTTAAGTTTTGCTGGCAAAGGCTTCAAATTGGACAAAGAAGAAGATGGTGAGTAAACTGTAGAGGTGGGCGATAACACGTTTATTTTTTGGACTGTCTCTGTTTAGGTAAATTTTACACGGACCTTGGAATAAATAGCCTGGACGGGGCTGAGAGCTGTTCCTGAACTTAAACTAAGGAAATATTGATTTAAAATTTTCTGATTACAATTTTGATTATGTTTAATATGAACGATTAGATTCCATTTGTGTTTCCTTTTACAGTTCCCGACCATGAACTTCTTCATTTTATTTATTTTTACAATTTTAGCATTAAACGATACACAGCTTGCAACAAGAGATTGATCAGTTAAATGTTTATTGTTGAATAGACGGATTTACTCTTGATGAATGCACTGAGCAGTGCTCGTGACAAATACACTGGGCATATCTCAGATTGAAGCATATTCCTCACAAAGACACGTTCAACCTTTCTTATAAATATACACTCGTGCCTGACCAGAGAATTGCGTTTTAAATGATAAATAAAAGTATATACCCAATATTAATACAAAATACGCTTTGCAGGTCGAGAACAGAACAAAACCATTCATCCATTTAACATGCATTACGCAATACGAGGTCGTCATTTTAAAAAGCGGGAGTGACAGGGACAAGCTCTTATTTTGGGCGTGAAAACAAATGGAGTGTCTTGTCTTGTCAATGGTTGCTACGCGTTTGTTTTCAGCAGCCAGTGGCTCACGCTCTGGTTGCCAAGCTGTGAAATCAAGTGATGCACTGAGTGACCCGGATACTCCCGGCCGAGAATATATACTCGCGCCTGACCAGTTTTCTGTCACTACCAGTTACCGCCGATTACAGCGGCTAAGCTACAGGGGACTCTTTTTGCCAGAAACTGGTCACTGATGAGTATTTGTAGGAATTATTTGATACATTTATTTCAAAACATCCGAAGGGGAAAAAGCTTTAGTTTTAAGTGTTTACATACTATGTATCGGCAGTTTTCACTACCTCTGCAGTCATTGCCCATTACCCAGACCTGTAATTGAGATGCCAACCAATAAGAATCTGTATGAAAAGTCATTTATTCTATCACTAGTCATGATTTGCAATCAATCCTGTGCGCACCTTTTTATCATTGATGGCAGGGACTGATATGATAGAGAAGTCCTGTTTTGGAGGGTAGTATCCACATTGTGTTTTCTATGATAATGCCCCAACAACAATTAACAAAGTCTTATGTAGTCTTTGCATTCCAATGATGTATTAATTAAGTATTACTTAATTTGGGGGGGGGGGCATTAATGAAAGAAAATATGGGAAAATATTTGCAGAATCTCTTCACAACACTACGAGACAAAGTCGTTTACAAGTTCTACACAGGGTGTGTCATTTAGCAATCTCTGTTTGCAATTTAATTAAGTTTTTGTTAATTTCAGCCCAGGAAATTGTTGATGCCTTAAACAAAAGTGATGCAGTACACATTCTTCGTCTGGAGGGAAATACACTTGGTATAGATGCTGCAAAGGCTATTTCAAAGGCCCTCGAAAAACATCCAGAATTTGAGGTTTGTAACTTTAACCACAAAACCTTCAAAGATATGGGTACAAGCATTTCATTGTTTATGTGTCGGGTCATGTTCAATACAGTCACTGATGTTAACATTTCTTATATTTGGTTTGCTTCATATTGCATCTTTCCATCCAAAATTTAGAATCATTCCCAGCCTCCCTCTATTCTGTGGTACAAAACATTTGCGTCAAATTGTCACATTTCAATTTGAATGGAAGAGAAATTTCACAGTAAATTTTAACCAACCCCAATATCAGCCCCTCCTGGCCTTGCTTTATTTTATCTTTCCAGTTACATATATAGAGATGTGATTTTCCATTTTAGAGAGCACAGTGGAGTGACATGTTCACAGGAAGACTAAAATCTGAAATCCCACAAGCTTTGGTAAGTTTGTAAATAAATACATTTATGTATATATCCTTGAGGATGATCTGCTCCAATTTATACTGATCACCATCCAGTTATCAGCATTTTTGGAAATGTTTTGCCAACTATTTTAAATTGTGTCATGAACTGAAAAAAGTAATCACCTTATTTTTTCCTCTAAAATGTTTATTTTATATTTGTGCTATGTTTGAAAACTTAGATTCGTTTAGATAGATTTTTTTTAAATATTATCACATATGTTGTATTGACACTATGAAAATGTTTAAAGCGTTACCTGGGGAATGGCATAATGCTGGCCAAAGCTCACCTGGTGGAATTAGATCTGAGCGATAACGCCTTCGGACCAAACGGCATGCAGGGCCTAACAGAATTCCTCAAGTCAGAAAGTTGCTACTCTTTGAAGGAACTCCGACTCAACAACAATGGCCTAGGGGTTACTGGTGGAAAGGTAGAAATCAATATCAAAGATAAAAATATGATCATGGTCGTTTTAAGTTTCTATTACGCAGTCATAGCAGTTTGATCAAGATATGTTTTTGGTGACCATTAAATTTGACCCTGTCAGATTATGTATGGTCACCACATGATTTATTTGGTCATGTATATGTGATTATATTGAGCCATTTTCTCATGTTTCCCCCTAAACAAGGTCCCTGCTAAATAATACTCTTAAGAGGTTCTGAGAAAGATTGAAGTATGTAAAAATTCACATTGATTATTGCTGTTTCAGATGTTGGCCAAGAGCCTGTTAGAGTGTCACAAGTTGAGTAGTGCGGCAGGCAAACCATTGGCTCTGAGAGTGTTTGTCTCTGGCCGGGGGCGCCTGGAGAACGAGGGATCTACAGCACTCGCCGAAGCTTTCAAAGTGAGCAATATCTCAATAGTGTTTCCTTCATTTGATCACAATTATAAACAAGATCTCATTCTGAGTGGTTGGAACTAGATAACTACATGATCAAATACTTACCTACTGTGCATGAATGGAATAAGTCAAGTAATGGGCATCACATGACCGTATTAGGTGATATCTTGCTGCTGATAGAAATGTTTAATGTCCTTGGATACAGCATGCTGATTTCTGGTTATGTTCTTGGTCAATTTAATGAAATATATTGTATTATTGTGGAGTGTAAGTGATTATACTTGAAAAAAGTTTGTGATGGTCCAAGATGTACCGTATTTACTCGTGTATAAGTCGACTCGTGTATAAGACGACCCCCCAAAATTGAGGTTATTTTTCTTGAAAAAAACCAATTTCCGAATATAAGACGAGTTGGTTTTTCTTGACATATCGGCTCTGCTACCATTCAAGCTTCAGCTGAAGCTTGGCGGTCATTTTAAAAGTGAAACTTAAATATGCTTACGATATAAGATCTTAGCGGTCTTATACACGAGTAAATACGGTAAAACGTAAATACGATGTTCGTATTTTCGAAATAACTTATATCAGACGTAGCGGGTCGATTTTAATTGCGTTTTAAATGATAAATAAAGGTATTTACCCAATATTATTTTGAAACACTTTGTTTTGACTTTGCTCTCACTGATTCCAATTATCAGCATTCACAGTTTTGCGTTTCGTCATTGTCTCCACTGCTTTGAGTCGTGTCTTCCCTGTTGACAGAAGTGCTTGCACACGTGGGTTGATTTTAATTGCGTTTTAAATGATAAATAATGAAAACGCTTTGTTATTCTCGACCTGAGAAGCGTAATTGTGATAATATTAAGTAAATACCTTTATTTATCATTTAAAACGCAATTAAAATCGATCCACGTGTGAGAGCATTTCTGTCAATTTCTCAAGATCGCCATTTTGAAAGGCGGGAGAGGGGTAAATACGTCCGATGTCTATTATTTCGAAACGCTTTGTTCTGACTTTGTTTTCACTGATTCCAATTATCAGCCTTCACAGTTTTGCAATTCGTCTTTGTTTCCACTGCTTTGAGCCGTGTCTTCCCGTTTGGACAGAAATGCTTTCACGCTAGTATTGCGTAATGCATGTTAAATGAATGGAAGGTGTCAATTGCATTTAAATGATAAATAAAGGTATTTACCCAATATTATCACCATGATTTACAGCCGATCGAGTGCTATAAACGATAATAATTAAAAACGATATAATGAATATCTTTGGCTTTATAATACACAAAGAAATATTCTACCACGTGTTAGTTTTGACGCTGAGATCAAGGACGTCACGTACATTGTATTACGTTCTTCATCGTGGAGAAATATTCAACCTGCGAAGCATAATTTGTGATAATATTGGGTAAATACCTTATCATATACATATTATACTTTTATCAGTAAAATTTTCTAATTTTCACACCACTGAATTTAATTTTAATAGACATAGAAGTAAAATGTAAATACGATGTCCGGGACGTAGCGGATCGATTGGCCACGTGACTCGCAAGTCATGTGATCATTGACTTTGCAGATTTGCCAGAGAATTGCGTTTTAAATGATAAATAAAAGTGTTTACCCAATATTAACACAAAATACGCTTTGCATGTCGAGAACAGAATCGCAATACGAGGTCGTCATTTTAAAAAGCGGGAGTGACGGGGACAAGCTCTTAATTTTAGCGCGAAAACAAATGGAGTGTATCAACTCGCATTGAAATATTAATATATTGCGCAACGATGGATCCCTGGCTTCTCTTCGTGTTGCCGCACATCAAATTTACCGTGTACCGCACATCGAATTTACGTTGAAATAACAGAAATGCTTTCACACGTGGATCGATTTAATTGCGTTTTAAATGATATATAAAGGTATTTACTTAATATTATCACAATTACGCTTCTTAGGTCGAGAATAACAAAGCGTTTTCATTATTTTTACATTAAAACGCAATTAAAATCGATCCACGTGTGAAAGCATTTCTGTCAAAAAGGGAAGACACGAATCAAAGCAGTGGAGACAATGACGAAACGCAAAACTGTGAACGCTGATAATTGGAATCAGTGAGAACAAAGTCAAAACAAAGCGTTTCGAAATAATAGACCAATAATATTGGGTAAATACCTTTATTTATCATTTAAAACGCAATTAAAATCAATCTGCTACGTCTGATATTCGTTATTTCGAAAATATGAACATCGTATTTACGTTTTACCGTAATTACTCGAGTATAAGACTGTTAAATCGATCGGCTATGTCCGATATTCGTTATTTCGAAAATAAGAATGTTCGTAATGAAAACTCCTAGTGCCGTAATTTTGGGGCGCAAATCCTCGTCCACAGGTTGCTCTCGTGTATAAGACGACCCCCCAAACATTAACTAAGGATTTGTGGACAAAAACCTCGACTTATACACGAGTAAATACGGTAACCTTGTTTGACCAGTGAAGCCATCTTCTGACCTGTAGTTTCGATATGATGACTGTATCTATATTTATGTATACAGACATCAGGTTTGGGAGTAAATAGTTTGCTGTTTATTTTTGTTCCACATTAGGCCATGGGATCTTTGGAGGAGGTATCTATGCCACAGAACGGTATCAACCATCCAGGGATTACTGCACTGTCAGATGCTTTGGCTGCCAATCCCAAGCTTCGATGCCTTAACCTGAATGACAACACCTTCACAGAGAAAGGAGCCAAAGCTATGGCCAAGGTATATATTTTATTATCATCTGCTCAAGTCTGCTCTTGAAAATGATTTAAATGATCATTTATGAAGAAATTTCCACAAACATTACAAAAAGCAATAATCAGCATAGCTCTAAGGCCAGTGGCCTAATCTTTGTTTTGTTTTTGTTTTTTTACATGTGTCTGTGATTTCATTTCAGGCTCTACCAAATATGCAGAAGTTGGAAAAGATAAACTTTGGTGACTGTTTGTTGAGGACTGGTGGAGCTCAGGTGATAGCAGCAGCAATAAGAGACAACCATACAAGTGTGAAAGAGCTGGTGCTCTCCTTCAATGAGATCAAGAAGCCCGGAGCTAACGCCATCGCAGAAGCCATGGAGAATAAGATCAATCTCATCAAACTAGAATTAGATGGTGAAAACCTATTTCTCTCTCTAATATGTTAGAAATTCAAACTAGACAAATCACAATTTTACGTTTGCCATCAAATCAAAATATTTATTTTTTACGGCAATAATTGTCTGACCTGTTCGCTTTATGCATGATGTTTGTTTTTCAGAAAATTATTAATGAATGAAAGGTCTATAGATAAACACAACATATTTTACAAAGTATTTTCTATTCAGTATAATAATTATAATTATTATACCAAAATCAAAATGGCACTCTCACTCTTTCAAATTCATTATAAAATCCCAGAATTATGAATTGGTTTCAATATCATTTTGATTCAAATTTATTTTAGATTTGTTGAAAGAATAACTTGAAATGAGTATTATTTTGCTGATTTCAAGCTGAGTATTATGCATTTTCCACCTTGGTTATAGCAGGATATAGTTAGCACCTGCATGTACTTTCTGTGGAGTGATCTCATATTGTCTTGTGTGGATGACTTGCAGGGAATCAGCTGGGGGAGGACGGAGTGGAGTTGGTACGAGGAACCATGGAGGCTCTAGACAAGCTCGACCAGCTCGGCTCCATGAGGTCAGAAATAACAAATACTATTTATATATCTTTTTTTTAGTTATTTATTTATTTATTTTTTGCTGTGAACTTCAGATAATGATGTTCCCTAAAGTCAGTCATTGGTATCATCGTGGAAATATGTTGTATCACACTTGACAATATTGTATGACTACCTTAATTGTAATTATTTGGGAGAATTCTTATTTATTTATTCTGTCCATAATACATGAAGCATTATAGATGTCTGGATATCAGAATGTTAAATTCTATATGTTCTGAAGTTCTATTCTATCAATGTTAACCTATGATGTATTGTATTTATCAGTGATGATGAAGGGCTCGACTCTGAAGATGAAGAAGATGGAGACCAAGATGAGGTCAGTACAGTACATATATCATTTCAAGCTTCAGGTTATATTCCACAAATAAGCACAAATAAAGGGTCATCAGGTCGAGAATTAATGGCCTTGTTTAACTAAGATTTAGCACAAAAAATAGCATTAAAAGTATTAAGCATCAATTCTATATTTTGGTGTTTTACCTGTGGATTGGGCTACTTTGACCTTGTAACATGATTAGCATATGTGTGAGGTGGATAGTGCATCATCTTGTATGCAGCAAATACTGTCCTGACTTCAGTTTTGTGCCACTCACAAACTATCTTGTTTTATTTTTTTTTAAACATTTTTTATGTTTTGCTTTAATTCTTTTTAAGGATGAAGAGAACCCAGAGGAGGATGAGGAGGGAGATGAAATCCAGGATCCAGATTTCAAGGTCACAGGAATCGGGCTAACACCAAGGTCAGAGGCAAAGGTTAGTAGAAAGCTATTATGTTTTACTTTCACCATTGTCTGCTGGCATACTTGGGAGAGTATTGCAAACACTATATTTAAAATATTTATAAAATTTGATGGGGATGGATAAGGTAACAGTTAGGTCAACCAACAGTCTCTTTTCATACAACTACTGGAAAAAGTATAAAATTTTGGTGGAAAATTCTCAGTCAGGTTTGAATTGGGGAACTGTAAACATGTTAAAAAGAGGAGATAGCAAGAAAAAAATTGGCAGAAATATTTTTAAAATCAGCAAGTAATATCTCTGTACCTGTCTCATTTTCTAAGTGGGTTTCACCCCACTGGTACAGAGATTTACCAGAAATAAACCAAAAAGTTTTAATGTATGAAATATATGAAATATTTCATATTTAGGAAATCACCCAGCATCCATTTCTTAATAGATATTCTAGATATTGGTAGATCTCTGATATACTTACAAATCAGCATATTATTCTCTTTTATATGGATTTGTATTTTTTGACATTAAAAGAGTTAATAAAATAATAACTGAGAGAACAGAGTTAATGTTGACTGTGCAGTCTGCAAAACCCAAAAATATGTTTGCCTCTGAGATCACTTTCTATGTGTTGTTTGTAAAAGCACATACGTTTCGATTTTGTGTGTAATTTTGAAGTGATCAGAATTTAATCAAACATATCTGGGTATTTTGCAGGCTGCATCTGATCTGGCAGCAGAATTGGACAAAATGGCAATATAGTTCCAGAATATATCAATGGATGCATTAGCAACTTCATGGAAAGAAATGGTCAAGATCATTCCAAAACTAAGATATTCCCAGTCTGTTTTGCAAAGAAATGCAAAGAAACAGTCTCACTGTGCAGCGAAATGTAGCTTTATAATGGTTGACAAGGAATATTGTCAATTGATGGAAGTCTGATATCACCATGGCAACTATAACAGAGACAATGAACAGTCAAATCCATCCATTTTTTATTATTTAAAAAAAAAATAAAAACAATATATAGTAATTGTACACAAATAACCGATGTTAGTGGGAGGATGTTGGAAATTTATTTTTTTCATGTTTTATAAATTTAGAAAAGCTGTATTGTGATATTGTGAAAGTGATGTGGATCACTTGTGCTTTTAATAAGGTACATCTATTTGTCCCAGCATGGTATATTTGTATATTTTATACTCTCGATGTTCTGATTAATGACAAATAATGTCATTTTTACTGTACCTTAGAAGCCATGCTTAATTTTATAGCAATTATCATTGCATCATTTATCACTATTTTCACCTTTAAATGCATGCAAGTTTTGATTATCATAAGCCAAAAAATAAATAAAATACAAAAAGGATATCAATTGCAGTGAAAATTTCAATTTTTACTTGTTTGGCTTCATTCAAAGTAAGTGTGATTTTCTCTCGTGGCCACACATTATGTTTGTCCTATGTTTTGACTGATCGATGAGGTCAGACAAAATTAACACACAGTGGTCACATGAGCACCATATAGTAGTCAGATTTGTGAATTACCAAATAAAGCTCGCGATTTAGCTGAGTAACTTTGTTTTTGTTCATGAGGTGCTTGCAGGTATTTTCTGGACAGTTATGTATCAGGGGTGGGAGAGCTCTGAACCAGTTTGTGCAGTAAATCTGAACCAATCCAGTCAAATCGTGTTATTCTGGACACTCACAACAGAGCTGGTCGCTAACTCGCACCTGAGTGGTTTGCTGTATGGTGGACAATGGCTAGCCTGAAAAAGTTTTCTTTTATCTTCATATATTAACTTTAGCATCCAATTACTCAAGAAAATAACACGCTCATCAGTTATAAGAATATGATCCTCTAGAACTGCATTTTAACAAGAGTTTTGCATAATTTTAACACAGGGAGGTGCCCCAGTTTAAAATTGCATAATGAGGACTAATCCAGACTTGGGGGCACAAATATTACCTTAAAAACCTTTTACTATAAATTTACACCATCATATTTAGCATACTGGAATACACTTAACTGTAACGAAATTTGTTAAATTTTGTAATGATTTTGATGAGAATTTTATGCCTTTTGTGAGAAGTAAACGACTTATATGATAGAAACACCCAGATTGGTTCAGAATTGCTTCAAAACAATGGTATGACATCATACTTTCCAGATATCTTTTGATTACTGTATACAGAGAAAAATTTGCGCCTAGTTATTTTCGCGCCATCGCCGTTTCCGACGGGTTTGCGCCGTTTTATTTTCACGAATTTTGGATTTCTAATATCTATGGATTTCACAGAATCTGCACGCGAAATCCGCTTGTTGATATCTTGTTTAGAAGCAGAGAAAATCGAGTTTGAATTACAGTGAAATGATCCTAAAACATCGATTATCTCAGCTGTCACTGGGTCAATATGGTCATGCTTGGTATCAAAATGACCAGGAGAGTCCCCTCTTCAATTTCTCGTCCATTTAATTTCGCGAATGACGTCCTGGCGCGAATTAACGCGAAAATAAAAAGGTTGCGAAAATTTATCTGTATACAGTACCACCCAGATTGGTTCAGAGCTCTCCCACTCCTGTGTGTATTTACTCTCAATGGGAATTGTTTTAAAGCAGGACATATTCATATTTATCAATTGCATTGGATCAGATTTCTTTAAGAGGTATATATGACTAAATGAATTCATTCCAAAGATAGGTATGACTGAATAAAATCACATAAAAGATACTTGTGACTACAGATAACTAAATTAGGTCAGACAAGAGATAGATTTGACCAAATCAGGTCATACCATAGATAACTAAATTAGGTCATACAAGAGATACACATGTGCAAAAATAATTGTGATTATATGATGTCACATAAGAGATAAGTATGATGGAAAAGATGAAGTTTAGCACCATATTTATACGATCCGGCATCATCTCTGTCATGTTATACCAAAATATTTTTCAATCAATCGATAACTGATTATAATATAACTTGACCAAATATTTCCATCACTCTTTTTATAAAATGATGTGCATGCAGTATTTCACATGTTTTCAAATTTTAAAGATTTGATAATATTTTATTTGAGTGAAATGTTCATTCTGTGGGAATTTTTTATGTCATGTAGGAGAAGATGAACTACTCAAATTTTTATTTGCATAATTTCCGAGCATTATATTTTTCAAAACTAGTTTACAGTTTACAAATTGGCAGATTGAGTGCTGCTAAGGTATATGTACTCTATGACCACAGCTGTTGTGAAAACAAAATGTTGTCTGAAGTAAAATAAAAGCAATATATATGATTTTAACTAAATGTTTGTAAGGCAGCAGTGATCTTATATTGAAATAGTCTGAATAATATATGCTGATTTTTATTGAGCTTATAAGCAAGTCTCTACCTTGAAATCAGTGCAAGGTAGAGATTTAATGTCATACTTTTCAAGTGTGGTGGAAATTAACAGGGAATAATATTTAGATTTTCAAACCAATATTTAAAGTTACTGCTTATACAATAAAGTGCTATTAGTCTGATATTTTTTGTTGATTGTTACTTCCTAATTCTCATGGCCCCTGCTGCCACCTGGTGTGTCAAAATCTTTCATGCCTGGAAGAATATTGTAGACTTGCAAGCTTCCAAATCTGATTAAAAGAATTAGTCAATTTCTGTGTATGTGCATTAATCATCAAAATATTAATGTACTCCCTTCACAGCACACGATAATCATCATGTCATGTATTATGTCTACTACCCTATCCCAGCATGCATTGACCATGGCCCAGGAGACACCTAGTGGATCATATGCATGTATGTTGAAACTCAAGTAATTACATTATTCTGAACACAGGAGAGCACAGGTACATTATACCAGACAGAGGTGGTCTAGCATAGCTGGGCACATTATACCAGACAGAGGTGGTCTAGCATAGCTGGGCACATTATACCAGACAGAGGTGGTCTAGCATAGCTGGGCACATTATACCAGACAGAGGTGGTCTAGCATAGCTGGGCACACTATACCAGACAGAAGTGGTCTGGCATAGCTGGGCACATTATACCAGACAGAGGTGGTCTAGCATAGCTGGGCACATTATACCAGACAGAGGTGGTCTAGCATAGCTGGGCACATTATACCAGACAGAGGTGGTCTAGCATAGCTGGGCACATTATACCAGACAGAGGTGGTCTAGCATAGCTGGGCACATTATACCAGACAGAGGTGGTCTAGCATAGCTGGGCACATTATACCAGACAGAGGTGGTCTAGCATAGCTGGGCACATTATACCAGACAGAGGTGGTCTAGCATAGCTGGGCACATTATACCAGACAGAGGTGGTCTAGCATAGCTGGGCACATTATACCAGACAGAAGTGGTCTGGCATAGCTGGGCACATTATACCAGACAGAGGTGGTCTAGCATAGCTGGGCACATTATACCAGACAGAGGTGGTCTAGCATAGCTGGGCACATTATACCAGACAGAGGTGGTCTAGCATAGCTGGGCACATTATACCAGACAGAGGTGGTCTAGCATAGCTGGGCACATTATACCAGACAGAGGTGGTCTAGCATAGCTGGGCACATTATACCAGACAGAGGTGGTCTAGCATAGCTGGGCACATTATACCAGACAGAGGTGGTCTGGCATAGCTGGGCACATTATACCAGACAGAAGTGGTCTGGCATAGCTGGGCACATTATACCAGACAGAGGTGGTCTAGCATAGCTGGGGACATTATACCAGACAGAGGTGGTCTAGCATAGCTGGGCACATTATACCAGACAGAGGTGGTCTAGCATAGCTGGGCACATTATACCAGACAGAGGTGGTCTAGCATAGCTGGGCACATTATACCAGACAGAGGTGGTCTGGCCTAGCTGGGCATATCATACCAGACAGAGGTGGTCTAGCATAGCTGGGTACACTATACCAGACAGAGGTGGTCTAGCATAGCTGGGCACATTATACCAGACAGAGGTGGTCTAGCATAGCTGGGCACATTATACCAGACAGAAGTGGTCTGGCATAGCTGGGCACATTATACCAGACAGAGGTGGTCTAGCATAGCTGGGGACATTATACCAGACAGAGGTGGTCTAGCATAGCTGGGCACATTATACCAGACAGAGGTGGTCTAGCATAGCTGGGGACATTATACCAGACAGAGGTGGTCTAGCATAGCTGGGGACATTTGGTCTGTCAATTGTATGTCTGTGCAACTATGATTTTTATCTATTCCATGAGACATCTTTCAAATGAAATGCTAAACATCTATGTAAATGAGAGGTTTTGATTTGGTCACAAAGTTGAGGACTTCTAGCAAAGCTAAGGGGGTTCAAGGTCTTTCCAAAACTCAGGAAATTTCTTTTTATGCCATTTTCAAATTTTTTTTCTTTCTTTTTTGCTGGGGGAGGTATTCAAGTTAAATCAGAAATTTATTTCTTAACTAAAATGACCTTTACAATTGAAGTTTACTTTTGATATAAGTTCCATTGAATCTTAATATTTTACAGCCAGTGAACGCAGCTGACTTCTTGGCATTCCCATCACCCACAAAACTAAAGAACTTACAAGGAAACAAAGCAAAAGCCATCCTAGATCACTTGGGGGTAAGTACCGGTAGATTTGCTCGTTATTAAAACAAATGTGTTTGTCATTGTTTTATTGCACCTCAAAATTAAAATTGGGAATGGAATGTCAAAGTAATTTTGGGACAAAATAGGATGAATAGTCTTAAGAAACAGTACAATTAGTCTGACATATTTTCTCGACTGTTGTTTTGCAGGTTGATGTGAAGGATGTAGACAAAGCAATGCAGTCATTTGTAAAGGTGAGTTTGTGAGGTTTTAATATGCAGTTGGTTTCAAATAAGAAATAGTTTTGTTGTATAATGAAACAAGAGGAAGCAAAGTTGCAGTTGGCATGAAAATGTTTATAATTGTTATTATATCTTAAAACCTCTTTTCAACAACAAGATAGAATACCTTGATTATTGAATCATTTTCCATGAACCAATCATATTTTGCACATTGGGTCATGTTCATCATTGGATCAGTCTTTTAAATTTTACTCCCACTTTGAATTTTCAATAGAACTAGAGCATTGAATCACATATCATTGTTTGCTACAAGTAGAATGCTGAGAGCAATAAGATACAGTTTAATGAAAACATCTGAACCTTCAATTTCATTTTAATTTGTGTCCTGTCCCTCCTTTTGATTCTTGGAAATATGTTGCTAAAAAAAGAAATTTATTGGTGTTTTTCATTTTTCAGTTAACATCAGTAGTTGGAGCAAATGACGAGAAGACGAAGCAAGCTGCATGCGAGTGTGCAGGTAAGACACTGATTGGATGATAGTCAATACAAAATGGCCACTCACTGCCATGTGATAGTCTACATACAACATTTAACCTACAGGATAAACTTATGTAATCCAGCAAGGAACCTTAAAGTTCCTAGCCCTTTATATATAGTTTTTTGGCCTTTGCAACATTTAAGACCTTCATTTTCTTGAAAATTGAACAAAGAAAATACCTGCATCAGATGTGGTCAAGTCTTAAATAAAGCTCACCAAAAGTCTCCCAGTGAAGCAAAATTGATTGAATCCAAGAGCAAATATAATTATTTTTTCAAGAATAAGTTGATAGAAAATTAAATTGTGAATCGTCAAAAACAATGAAATAGAGTGAGATTTTAATGGTTTTTTATTTCTGTTTACAGATGGTATTTTTAATGAAGTCTTGAGCAGTAAAGATGAAAACATATCATCGTTGGTTGCTAATTCTTTGCTGGTCAATATGGGATTATTAAAGGTTTGTCCATTCAAAATAATCATAAAAATCCAAAATGTTATTGTCTATGAATAACAGAAACATTTAGTATTGATATAAAGACACTTTATTCCATGATAATTCTTGATATTTCTATCATTCCCACAGAGTGAGGATAAGATACGGCCGCCCAGCAGTATAAATGGCACTCTGATAGTCCTGGAGCACATTGTTAGACAGTCCTACTTTCCCAAAACCACACGAGATGTATTACAGATATTCATTGCCAGGTATGTATGACTATACAAGAGTGAAGTCAAAATGGTGACAGGTAAGGATAGGACATCTACAGTGCTGTGAGTTACTCCCTGATCTGCAGGATAAAGTAGGGCAGCCATAGCTTTGTTGAAATCACCCTGTGTAATAAGCTTCTGCAGAGGGGGATATATAAAAAGCTTCTGCAGAGGGGAATGTATAAAAAGCTTCTGCAAAGGGGGATATATAAAAAGCTCCTGCCAAGGGGAATGTATAAAAAGCTTTTGCAAAGGGGGATATATAAAAAGATTCTGCAGGGGGGGATATATAAAAAGCTTCTGCAAAGGGGATTATATATTTATCACTAATTATTTTATTTTGAAATGTAGTCATCCCTTTAAATGTTCACGCATTGCAATGATATGCATTTCAAGAAACATATTTGCACCATGAGTAGACCTTTGAACAGCACCAGCACAATATCAAATTTGCATAATACATACACTTTTTTATGAAATATGATATAATTGTCTGTAATTGATACCTATATATCATTATTGTTTTTATTTCAGGCCACACCCCCTCTTGGATGCCAGTTCTGGGAGCCGCCACCAACTTCTGCAGACAATGTACAAATTCTAACCAATCATATACAGAAATTTCAAATGCAGCTAAAATATTTTATTTATACCCAAAAAGATTTTATTGAAGAGATGATATTGATTATAGATTGACATGTAAGGCAAAAAATGAAGATGAAAATAAATCATTTTAATATACATTTTGTGCAATGTCTTGATTTATGTTAACACAGGGTCAATCTTGAGGCCTTGCTGTTTTTAATCTGTGATTTATTGAGGCACTGGGTGGTACCTCTTTGTAATCACACTGTCTGTTTTACCTTCTGTCCATTCGTCCATTCGTCCATTCCAGTGCTACTATGTTCTATAAGGTGCTGGGTTTATTTATATGACCCATCTGAGCTTCCATGAGGTTATGGGTTATAGTTAGCAACATGTAAGTTTTATTAGAACATGTGCATGTGAGCAACAGCAATTTCTTACCAATTTTGTGTTGTGCAGTGCTGCCCTCTGGTGGTAATATCAGATTGGTGCAACCTTGGAGTATAATGGAGTTGTGATGCCATGAGATCAAAGGTGCAATGTGCATTATCGCCAAACCATTGTGTCTTATGATGCTATATGAGCCGAAAACTTGAAGAATCTGACGTTATTCAACTTTGTGACAATTTTGACTCATCATAAATAGTATTTAGACCAAAACCTATCGCGAGTGAAATGTTCTGCTTTCTCCACTGATAATAAAGATATACATTTTATTTTTCTATTCCAAGTGTAGACACTTCTATAACATTTTAGAAACGTCCATGTGAGAGATTTCCACACCACCCACCCAACTTGCAAAGAGCTCAATACAAATGCATTGATTTACCTGAAATATGTAATTCTGTCAACTTGCACAACGTTCATATTTAGTTTATACCATCAACGCATCCATTGGCAGGTCTATACAAAGTATCATTTTTTTAATTGGGAAAACATCTTCCTTTCGATATTATTTTCAAATCTGCCAATATATGCATCCATTACATGAACATTGCATTTGCCCAGCAATGGGATTTCACATTGATGCAACATTTTTACCCAAAAAAATCTGATATTCTCAAAAAAAAAAAAAAGCTTGTGGTTTTCGAAAAAAAACAATTCTTTTTTACGTAAATTGTATATTGGTTTAAAAAATATTGATAAACAATTATGGCATTTTTTTTAAACATACTATTCAAATTATGAAAATCCCATCCTTCTATATCTATAGAAATTTTTTCTATAGGCTTTGTAGTTCTTGAAAAATGTCTATGTACATATGAACTTAAAGGGCTTGTCAGGAATAGCCTATTCAGTTAAAAATATCCAAAATTACACTATTAGATTCCCCAAAACCTATTCATTATGAAATTATGATTCTTTCAAATTCAAAAACTCAAAAATAGTTCAAAAATAGGCGGTAACGCACATTGCTTCAAAGAGAAACTATCCCATTGTTTGTGACAATGTATCCCATTGTTTGTAACAATGGGTTGCTATGACGTCATGCACACAAGCTACAATGTCACAACTCCATTCATTATACTCCAAGGTGCAACATAACATGGAAAAAAGATTTTTCACCAGGGTTAAATTCACATCATGTTTGGGCATCAAGTTAATATTTGTGGAAATTCCAAACTGCAGTCTCCAATTTGTATATTTAATATATGTTTTTACACTTGCATATGTTGGAATGTTCCAGAAAAAATGTTTCTTACCTTTTGCAGCTTTTGAAAAGATACTTTGTCCATGTTAATGGCCTTATGTAGCCTTTGGTAGATCCTGTCTGTAAGTTATATATGGTTACATAATATCGGGGACATTGGGGGATTGATCCTTTGATCCTTGGTTGCTAACCACATAAGCTTATGTAATGTCAGGGACATTGGAGGGATTGGTCCTTTGATCTTGGTTGCTAATCACATAAACTTATGTAATGTCAGGGACATTGGAGGGATTGGTCCTTTGATCTTGGTTGCTAATCACATAAGCTTATGTAATGTCAGGGACATTGGAGGGATTGATCCTTTGATCCTTGGTTGCTAATCACATAAACTTATGTAATATCAGGGACATTGGAGGGATTGATCCTTGGTTGTTTATGTAACATCCAGGGAAATATGGGAATGATCAATTGTGACTAAACAGTGCAGTGATCAGATCCCATCCTTATCACATACATGACACTGTATGGTGTCTTTAATTTTGTCTTCTTTACTTAATACAACTGCTTGTTTGAAATACACTGTAAGTTACCATACCTAAGCAAGAAGACCTATTGACCTACATTTAACACATCAGGTCTAACAAGTGTTGATTTTAAAAAATCAAGCTCGCGTAAGTTTCCAAAATCCCAAGCGAAAAAAATCCCAAGGCTAAATCTTCTTACTCTACTACGCACTCACATATCACTTCTCAAACAAAAGCGACATCTGACGGTGTAATCAGAACTATTGAGCCAAAACATGGCCGCCATGGACCGATAATCGGGGTAGGCTCCATTGACTTACAGCTTAACCATCTTGAAACCTCGAACATCTAGCCCTAAAGGCAAAACAAACGCGAGCGAAAAAGAGCATGTGAGGTAGCTGCTGCTGGTATTGAGTGTTGCATACTGTGAAAAGGCATTATTTCAGCAGCAGCTTACAAACATTGTGTTCCCCTCCATGGAAACTTGTGCAATGAAGCCAATAAAAATCTGGGAAGAATTGCCAATACATTTGGTGTTATACATGTCACATAGTTGGCTATTCACTATGTTTGTTATATGTATTCAGGTCAGGGGCAGGGGGTGGGGCAGGGGCCTTATTATATAACAGTGTCCATGAACTGGATCAGACAGAAGAGTGAAAATCCACTTTCATGGAGCAATTGCAGTACAATGTACATAGAATTAAGGAATCTGGCTTTACCCAAGTCTACTTTATTGTTAAAACCACGGCAGATTACAGTACCTTTTGTGACATTTGTCACAAAGTATCTGGTTAGAAACTATTTTTTCAAAAAATTAGATCTTGCTATCAGTTGAGAATAACAGTTATAAATTCACTACAAGCATGTCTGTAAATAAAGGCCGGGCAGAAAACCTTTACATCTCTGGTTTAATTGTTTGTATTATTAACAAAATTAACAATTATGATGATACCGATGTCAACAATATTTATGTTCAGCCAAAGGGCTATTATAGCCTTTGAATTGTGTTCAAAGAGCCTTTATTTTACTGTAATCTTGAATAACACAACACTTAATAAAAATTAAGTTTAAGCCCTGTAAAAGACAAATTAAATGGGCATGAAGAGTGGTCTATTACAATAGTCAACATGAGATCAACACTGTACAACTGAAATGATGTTTATATTATCAATCTCAACTGCCTGGTCCCATAATGCTGTGCCATGTATATTTTGTTCTTAAAGTTATTTTGAAGGACCGAGATGATATACCATAATAAAAGTGCATCAGATCAAAAACATGTCAAGATACTCAAAAAAAGAATATTTAAAGAGAAATGAATAAAGAGAAATGAATAAACAAGTGAAATTTGGGGTAAATTTGCATCTTCATTCAAAGATTTACTCCATCTGCAACTAGCATTTGAAACATATTTTGGTCAACATATGATCAGGAATTCAGAAAAAAAAGCAAAACTATTGATATTTGCCTTAAAAGAAATAAATTATTGCATCTCTTATGAGGTCAAATATAAATCAATTAATGTTTAACTGAATGGAAATGCAGAAGCTGAAAGTATGTCATTTTCAATAGTAAGGAAAAGTAAGAATTATTCCTTCATATTTTTTTTAATAACACTATTTCACACTTTTGATTTATAATATATTTTATAACACTATTGAATATGAACACATATCAAGAAAATATCAGCAGAACACATCAAGAAGATATCAGCAGAGCATAGTGCATATGCATTATATAATTAATTCTATTAGATAAATATAATTTGTGAGAAATATGATTTTTTAATTTGTGAGACATATGATCAAGCACATAACTAAATAATTAATGTTTTATACAACAGGTCTTCTGTAATATCTTTCACATTCTCAAGTGAATATGAAATCATCGACAATATCTACTGTTTAAACAGGAAATAACGGAAACAATTTTTAAAAAGCAGACCAACACACAAACAATTTTATTGAGTAATTTAGAAAAGGTTTAACTCCAGGAAGTTGCTCTTGCGGTTTGTAAAAGGTTCTGTAAATTGTAAGTTCAAGTCCTCTAATTTGTTTTCGAATTTTTCAGTAAATTGTCAACTTCGTCCTTCATGTCGTTGGTTAATACTTTTCCCTCCGAAATAGTATGGTCCAATTTGGCTAAATCTTTCTCCAGTTCCAAAAGGCTTTCACTTTCACACCCTGTTGTGCTTTTTGTTGTTTGTATTTCTTTTTTATCATGTTCATCATGTCTGCACAGTCCCTACAAATTTCAACCATTTTATATATTCATTAATTTAAACCATTTTATATATTCATTAATTTAAACCATTTTATATATCCATTAATTTAAACCATTTTAAACATATTCATTCAGTTGTGCTGTACTCTTCAGAGTTAATCGATCCTGGTTGAGGATCGACTACCTCCAGTTGTGCTGTAATCTAGAAAAAAATAACAGCTTTTAAAGCATTCATGAAACCTGACTTTCAGACACATTTTCTTTACATAACATGAATGTTTATAGCATAAACAGTGCTTTTATGTAGTATTACCCAAAATATTCCCTGTTAACAACTTTCTGTGGCACTTGAAAGTTGATCAGTTGTCTGCTAAAACCTACACCAGCAATTGAACACTTTGTCAACAAGCTTTGTTTAGCTGGTATGTGATCCCATGTAAACACCTAATGAGTTACCATTTGGGCACCTGTCCAGCTTGGGAAACAGGGTGGAGATGTTTTGTACAATTTATCAATTTATTGCCAGGAGTATACTTCAGAACAACATAAGATTATTTTAATATTATTTGAATCAATGAAATAACTCATGGTTGTGACAAATATCTTATGGTTGTGACAAATATCTTATGGTTGTGAAAGATATATCATTTATGGGAAAAGTATACTATTTATTTGAAAAGTATCTTAAGCATGTGAAAACCTTTCTGTCAAAAAGGGAAGACATGACTCAAAGGCTGCATGAAATCCCCCTTAACTTAAAGGCTGTGATATTGAAAAAGTGACATTAAACCCTTAGATCACTGGTCTGGCCTTAAATCACAAGGACTTTGAATGGCAAAACTGTGAATGCTGATAATTGGTATCAATAAAATTTATGATTTGACCCTCTTTGATGAAATTTGGGGTTTTTCACACCACTGAATGGGAAGACATCAAAGGCTGCATGGATTCCACCTTAAAAGCTGGGCTGTATAGAATTTTTTTAAACTTTTATTTTGCAAACATATATAATATAAAAAATAATGATTTTTCTTCATTTATAACTTAATAAATATTCATACATTTTTAATCATTTTACCACCAAAAGAAAGCCAAGAAAAGGCACTATCATCATGATAAGTGTTATCTTCCAATTCATTCTTTAAATAGTAGAAAAAAATGGCCGAAAATGTGTTGCTCCAATTTTGACAATTGGTAAACAACACCTCCTGTGACTTACGGAGCCCCCTGACAGTTCAAAGGTCAAGGTCACACAAAACACTTCCTGTTTAGTACTGGCAGTACTTGGTGGTCACAACAAATCATAATTCTCAGGGCAGATGTTCTTTTTGTGGATTTCAGACAGATAGCCTGTATGTATGTCATAGATCATATATTGTTTTCAGATACCTTAAACCACTGTAAAATCGCCTGGAACCTTCCAGGTTTCATGAATGCTTTAAGCTATAGACTCTGGAAACCATATACTAATATGGGTAAGGAAACAGAAATAATCATGTATGCTCGATGTGTCTCATATATATATAAATATATATATATATATATATATACATATATATATATATATATATATATATATATATATATATATATATATATATATATATATATATATATATATATATATATATATATATATATATATATATATATATATATATATATATATATATATATATATATATATATATATAATGATAATAAACCATGTACTAATTCCATCAAATATATTATTTTTGCTTTCACGAAAGGAAATGGTAAAATCTTACCAAAAACACCACCCAGGCCTTTCTTAGTTTAACTGATAGGAATTTAAGAAAAATGATAAGGATGCAATGCATACTGTGTCATAGCCAGTGAGGCAGAATACTGTGTCACAACATTCCATAGTCTCTCCTCCATATGCACACTGCTCAATCGACTTCCCGTCTTTAGTATAAAGACACACTTCTACTTTGACATCTGTATGCAGAGGGAAACTCTTCTGAAATCCACCCTCCACAAAGGATTCGTTTTTAGATATCTGCAAAGATTTGAATTATTATGGCTTTAATACACAACCACACAGACACACTTGATACTATATATATATATATATATATATATATATATATATATATATATATATATATATATATATATATATATATATATATATATATATATATATATATATATGCTGTATGCAGTCAGAATGAGGTCAGATAGAATCCTTTCACCGAGATTCAGTGCCCTACTCTCTCAAAAAATATTGACTGGGGATCTTTGCATTAATCATTTAATCATTATCAATGTATGGGACAGATGAATTAAACCCATCCATAAACCGAAAGAACTGAAGTATGTCTTATCAATACTTACATAAACCGTGTCATCATCTGAGTCGGTGTACGAGTACTTAAGTCTAAAATTACAGTTGGCAAAGGACCCAGTGGGGTAGTCAACACAGCTCTCTTTGGGGAAGAGTCCTTTGAGTGAGGAGAAGAGCGCGATGCGGACGGTCTCACAATGGACAAGGATGTATTGAGTGACTCCCACTCCTCGCCTTGATATGGCGACATTGCTGCCGTCATCTATGTCAGGTTCATCTTCCAATGCTTCAAGTAAATATATATACATATATATATATATATATATATATATGCTTTGCTAATATCCGTCATACTTTTAAAATTGGTAACTAAAGGTGGGAGACTAGATAGGTAATTTATTACAGCAAAAGCTCAGTTCTGAATTGACTTGAGATATACATGTAGTGTGACCTTCAAAGTAGTGCAACGCCACTATTGCTAGACTGACCTATTCAGACGTGCAATTTATAGATAAAAATTGTCTTCCTAAACACATTTCTCATTATTCTGCATTTTCAATTTTTACATCCAACACAATTTAACAGGTTTAGTTTATTTTCCATACAATTTAATATATCATAAATTAATATTTTGATATGTTGTGAAAGCCATAATTTCCAGGTATCAGTTTTGGCAAAACACATTTTGAAGAGCACTTTTCAATGGGCATTTCAATGGGCAAACAGTTTGCCATTGCGGTCCAGACAATTTCTCATTAAAGCTAACATCAAAGTCCATGGAGTTTGTCATTAGGACAAACCAGTTTGCCTCATAAATTATAAACTATAAAGATCTTCATGCATATAATGCACCTTTAATATACCTTTACTTCCAAATAATAAACGAAGCAGAATTAGAGAGTATTTTGTAATTATATTCAAAGGATTTGCTTCCAAGTGGTAATTAAGCATATATTGGTATCTACCTCTCATGATCATCCTCATCAGAGTGGAGATGTCCTTGTCTGCCTTAGTGGCCAGAGTGGCAGACACCAGGGCCACCAGGACTACCACTAGCGCCACCTTCATCTGCAAATATAAAACATTGCTAATATTCTTATCAGGTGATATCCCAATGGAACTCACTGCGCCTCATTATTCTGTTTGCAAAACCCATCGTAAAATTGAGTAGCCAATTAAAAACGTTGTCCAATGTATGATCCCGTCTTCGTTAAGACTGTATTCACCAAAAGTGGAAACTGTGAATAAGTATTTAATTTGTTTAGAATTAGTACTACCTTATTCTATTCGATGGTAAGGTTAAATCTATCAATATGATATTTTACAAAGTTTCTGTTCCAAACAACTCCATATATTATAGATGTGGAAATAATGTATTGTTCCAAACGATATATCATCAAAGCTGGTGTCTTTTGTTAATCAGCAGAAATGACTCTTTCACAACAATAAATTTTCTTATTGGCAGATATTAGATTATAGAATTCATATGCTTTAGATTGTTCAATGATTCATGTATCCTGTCCTGTGCGCCTTTTCAAGTTAAACAATAACATTTCAAGCAGCATTATTGTAATATTGTGTTAGAAGAGTCTTATAGTCACTTATATCCTTGCCAAACAAGTGTAATTATTTCTCTTTATTGAGCAGTATGATGTCAGTGTTTTCCTTATACCTGAACTCAACCAATGTGACTCAACATGAAAATTATGCAGTTAAGGGAATTACCAGGTTCATTCCCATCTTAACAAAGACATCATGTGTTATTTTATGTTAACTCCTCTTTCACAATATGAAGGCACTGAATTGTATAGATATATTAAATGAATGGAATGACTGCCACTATAGATTCCATGTATTAAAGAAATGTTGCCATGTTCAGGGGTGGATCCAGGATTTTTTACCCCGAGGGGCTCAAATGTGCTAAAGTAAGGGGCTCCAGTCCCACAAAGTCAGGGGCTTCGGTTCCCAAAAGCCCCCTAGCCACAGACCCCGGGGGCTTCAGCCCCCAAAGCCCCCTCCTGGATCCGCCACTGATGTTTGTTACCGTTATGACGCAAAGAAGGCTCAAGCAAACCCGACATGCAGACTACCAAACGATTTGCCTCATAACCATACGCCCAGCCATAGGCATCATGCTTAAGGTTTTGACAAAGTTGTAGAGATAAATTGTATTAATTCCATACAATTATTTGACAGTTTCTGTATAATCAATAGGCAATATTTTTTAATCAGTTGGTGACTTTATGTTCCTGGGTTTCAGATTTGAAATATCTCAATGTTGATATTTTATGCAGAGGTTGGAGCAATATAAAAAATGGACGCGACACTCAGTCATGGCTGAAGTCATTTCCACAAATGGAGGAACGGCAATGTTAATCGACAAAACACGATCCCACCCTACACTAAATAAGAAAATAACAGATCCTCCTTTATTAGTTTAAACTCAATCAAACATTAAATGAGATGAAAATATTAACAGTCACATTAGTTGTCAAAGCGAGTAAGGGATTGCTCCTGTATGTCTGTCACAGATATCAACACGATCACCGATGCTATTTTTTTTTCACTGAACCATAGAGATTGACCCCAAGTGGACATTGGTGTAAAACGTTTGAAACTTTGACATATCTGGACCAAGAATATAGCAACCAGCAGGACAAAGCATTCAGGGAGTTCTAAATCATACTTACCCACGCGATAACCACTTAAGGGCAGAGTTGGGTTCACTGATTTGAAAGGTGTAAATGTCATGATCTGCCATGCATATATACCACCTTTCACAGACCTACCTGTCTACAGTTCTCTCAGAATAGCTCTAAGCGATTTAGGGTCTAAAATGTTATGGTTATTCGTATTGCCTCTCCACATTTAAAATGCAAGTATGATATGATTCACCAAATTGTTTTTATTTTCCACTGGTACCCCATATTAAGAAGAAATTAATTTTATTGTTTTGAAAATTTCGTTATAATGCACTTTGCATGAATAGTGTCAGATGTAGAATCACAATTTGAGAATATTGTCAGATTTCTATAAGAAGTGTTCGTTTTTCCTACCAGTCTTCACAAAACAAAGTAATGAAAGGAATGTTGTCGAGAAATCTAACTTCAGGTGCACAGGATACGTGGGGAATATATGACAAAATCCAGAATTATGAGACCCTTAATTAGACATAATAATGGAAATTGGCCATCGTCAAGAACAAATGAAAGCATGGTTTAAGATAAATACTTCGATATGGTTTCCATGGTTTACTTGACATAACTTACCTCAATAAATGCCGATGTATCTTCGTTAAATCAATTCCAGTATAACAGTGAAGCCAAGCTATTCTAACCTACCCCTGTTCCAGAATGTGTTGGTAGTTGGGCATTGGCGTGTCAAGGGGTAGAATGATTTAAATAATTTGGGGGAAAAGTGGTTTATATATGTAATTAAAATCACATATCATTGTGAGTATTTACCCACAAAAAACCTTTACATTTCCTGATCTATTCATGATTATTTTACTGAACGTTTTTACATTTTATACATGTAACCCTGGATGGGCACAGATTGAGGGACAGCTGAGTGATTTTTCAAAATGCCAACCTTCTGGTAAGGTTAGAAATTCAGCAAGGTCATGCCTTTGATATTACATGCTAACACATACAGCCTACCCATGCATGATGGATGCACGGATGGCTGGGTAGGTATTAGCAGCCTTTTATGATTAGTGACTATTCATACAAAAAATATTATAAGATATGGCACTTTACATTCTTTTATTGCGTACATGCTATAGAACATGCTGGGAAATCTATAGTACACAAGGTCAAGCCGTCAGTGTGTTAATTGTCCTGTCCCAAGGCATTTCTGAAACCAGTTCTGACTGCCTTATCTCAGGATGTCATACCACCTGGAGGCAGTTAAAACTGCAGAGGGCACCTTTTAAATACTATATGTTTAAACAATATATGTTTAAACACTATATGTTTGAACACTAACTGAATAAAAAAGAAAATATAGAAAGAAAATATAAACACTAACTGTTTAACACTATATGTTTAAACACTATATGTTTAAACACTATATGTTTTAACACTATATGTTTTAACACTATATGTTTTAACACTATATGTTTAAACACTATATGTTTAAACACTATATGTTTGAACACCATGTGTTCAAACACTATGTGTTCAAACACTATGTGTTCAAACACTATGTGTTCAAACACTATATGTTCAAACACTATATGTTGTGCTAGAACCCTTAGTGGAAGTCTTAAGTTTACTGATTGACTATGCAATGCTGCTAAATTATCTAATTAGTTTTCAAGTAGATTGAGTCATATTGCAATATTTATTAGAATAACAGTCTTGTTTTGGATGATACTCAGAATCAATTATCTGTATGAAGAGAGTTTTTGTGATAATAAATTAATTGGTAAATCTAACCTTAATCCTAATCTACTGTATTATGAAATCAAAATATGTAATTCATTTATATATGATGGCTTAATGTTTTCGGAGATTTGTTTTTCACCACTGTAGTAAGTATTCTCTCAAAGTAGAGAAATTAACAAGGCTTGCGTGCGTTATAAATTATTCGACCTGTCGCCATATTTGCATGGTTTTATTTTACTGAATTGACTTTCTTCTCTTGTATGTTCTCAGCTATCATTTGTGTAGCATTGTATTTAATAAAACTTGACATGAAAACCATAATATAGATATCTGATATAACTACACAAAGGTGGATATAATTATCATGTTTCCTGGAGCATACATTTCTCATTGTCAACAGACAATTAAGCAATTCTAGCGGGGTTACTTGCCGACTCCCTCTAGCGGCAGATAAATATGTGCGACCCAATTGGTCTGGTTGGGGTCAGTGGCCATTTTGTTCAAATAAATAGGAATTTCAGATTTGGTGATATAATTTTTTCTAAATCTGACCCATTGACTACATCTTTAATATAAAGATGGAAATGTTAATACAAACTAAAAACAACAAATATTACCAATAATATGAACAATATAACCAATCTCCGAAAATATTAACAACATTAGGGTATACTGGGGTATTAAATTTTGTTTTTTATATATCCAATTTGCTGAAAGTATTTTGTCATAATAAGTTTCCATTAACATTTCAAATTAATAAGATAAAGATGAAGTATACAACAGATCAGGTTTAGAAAAAATGACATCATGGAATCTAACAGAAATTCCTGTTAGATTGAACAAAATGGCTAGATGGAGTTGGCTGGTAGACCACCTATAGCTCTGAGGCAATTCATATTTCCTGTGCAGAGAACATTTCCGCTTCCGCTCATGAACCGGCGATTATATAACTATATTCATTTTTGCCCACCGTGAGTATGTTATTGAGTCTCCGCCTGCAATACTTTAATATGTAGCTTTTCTCACCTCTTTCCAACGCAGCAGGCCCATAATTTCTACATCTATTATTGGTAGATCAAAATAAAATGATTTCCCATAGTCTTTTTTATTTAAAGCAAATGTATATCATATTAATTTTTAAACTTTATCCATAAGCTTCAATTATTAAGATTAATCTAAAAATGTTACAATGCTTCCACTTTTCCGGATATTAAAGACAACTGAGGATTTCCTAATTCACTGTCTTTCACGTTTAATTCTACTTTTTAGAGCTAACTGTTCCAATATTTGAGGTTTGGATAGTGAGTAGCAGTGTGGATGATTTCATATATATCTTTATTTTGAATTCATCCCTTATAAAAAGATTGTCTATTCAATTGGGTCTTTAACCAAATAATACAAAATGAAATCAAGTGTGTCACTTTCTTTTCCAGAAAATGGTTATACATTTCATAATATATATACCCATAAATAAAGACCAACAAATCCCAGTTAAAAATTCACGTTGTGACATCTTTGCTTCTCGCCCTTTTCAACGCATGCAGTTGTACAACTATGACCCCTGGATTTGTGATTGTTTTTCCCTTAGATTTTCCCTAGAGTTTCATTATTATCACTCACTACCTCAGAACCAGCCCTGCATACTATCCATCATTAATTATGACATCATGGAACAAGTCTCAAAATAATAATAATAATGCTTCTTTCCGATGATTTTCTAAGCTTCCCGTTAAAGGTTGTAGGTGTCATGGCTGCCTTAAAGCATGTGTGAACTATTTTAATTGTATTAAGCTTGTGACATTTTGTTTAAGTAACTTTCATAATGGTAATGGCATGGTAAGTTGTATTTTTCCAAAAAAAACAGAGGGTAAAGTGAGCATTTTCACAAACCTCATATCTAATATCTGGTAACATTTCCAAAACCAAAAAATGTAATAAAAATAACCTACCAGTTAAAATGGTAACGCGTGTTTTTATTGGCTGGTACTACCATAATCCCCTAGACAATATGGCTGCCACCAGCAAATGATGGTCATAATATAAATTCAGAAAACTTGAAAACAGTTAAAGAATTAAAAGGTTATCGTAAAATATTATTTTCATGACTTAGATTTGTCCATATTAATGATATTATAAGGTGACCTTCCTCTTAACAAATTATTACACTCATGGCCAATTATTGTCATATTTGCATGGTTCTACATTTCATTTATTGACTTAATTCTCTTGTATGTTCTCATCACATATTAACCTTGAAGTATAATGTATTCCAAGGTGTAACGTTTATCTTGTTAATCATACGATTACATAATATCACATACTTATATTAACCTAACATGACGTAAAAGCATTTAATGCTATGCCTATATTTATCTCGGAGAAGTCTGATGTGGCAAAACAAAGGTGGACATTACAAATGCTATGCTTAGCCAATTTTTCAGTGGAATACAAAAGTAAAGGACACATGGCTAATAATACTACGTTACTAACTCAGGGATGTCAGATTACGGTCGAACCCATTGAATATGTGATCGCTGTAGGTTCTTTTCTGATTGGCTCTGTTCTTAATGTTTTCTCATTTCTCATATTTTCCAGGGCACAATTTAAACATTCAGTCACTGCCTTTATGTTGCGTCTATTGGCCGTATTTGACAATTTGGCTGTAATGTGTAATCTTGCTTTGAAAATTCTGATTTTTGTGGGAAAGTCTACAGCATTTAATATGATATGGAAAACAGGTTTTTTTACAGTACAGTTTATTCAAATAATATTTTTTTGCCTGTCATCCATGACGTTATCACTTGTTTCTATTGAGAGGGCAATATCTGTCATTTTACCTCTTAAGGTGAAATTCATTTTCACTATGAATAAAGCCTACATTTATCTATCTGTTATCGGTTTTGTAGTTACGATTATGAGCTTTTTCACAACTGTTGATCACTATTGGTTCATCCATACAGGAGATAAATTGATAGGTATTCCAAATATAAAAGTTGCATTAAGTATAGTAATAATACTATATAATGTGCTTACTTCTGTGACCATCATATTATGCAACATTATTATACTTTTCACTGTTCATAGACAACACAAACGCATGAATAGGGTTGGCTCAGTAAGTGAAAGTCCCATGTCTACAATGACTGCAATGCTGTTAGGAATAACATTTTGGTTTCTTTTAACAACTACTCCTGCTTGTGTGGTAGCAATGATATATGACTTTGTGATTGAACACTGTGACTTAAGTAAAGGAAATATACTTAAAATTTCTCATTTCATAGCCTTGCAAAATAACACTTTCAACTTCGTTTTGTATTGTCTTACTGGGACTGCATTTAGAAAGCAGGCTAGAGAATTATTCAGTAAGTATTATAACAGCATGGTTAACTTCCTTTCTTGACTAAAATATAGTAATATTCAATGCCTATATTAGGTAAAGGAAATTAGGAAAGAGAAAGAACTGTACCTGTTTTAAGAGCTAGTCACAGTGAATAAATAAAAGAATTAGATTGATAAATAATTATTTGTTTCCATTTCATGACTTTTCATAATTTCTACAATTAAGGCAATACGTGTTGTACTGGATGTGATTTGGTTCTTCAACTTCCCTTTAAACCATTTAGAAGGTTTTGGGTTGGACATTTCTTATTCATTTTTTAATATTTTAACATGGCCTGAAAATCTCTATAATCTATTCTGAGATGAAAACTTATTCTGGCGTTGTTTCTTGCAGCGATGACAAGCTACCATAGTCTCTGCAAAAACATTTCCCTTTACAAAGCTCAAGATTAGCTACTCAGACGTGCATATACATATGATTTCATCTTTATCCTTAATTTAGGAGCATACTTTTTTTCTATAAGTTTATAAATCAAATGCTAAACACTTAGTCTTTTCAAAGGTATAGTGCTAATTAGTTGCATTCATAAAAAAGCCCACCTCACATACTAAAGGTCCCGGGTTTGATTGCTACATGATCGAGCAAGGTGGATATGAATCTTTAGTAATGAAATGGTGCTGTTTCCATGGTGAAAGTATGTCTGAGTGGCTCCCGTTTTGCAGAAAATTGACTGATTGCACATCCGGGTTCTAGTTTTTACAGTGAATTAACTGACTGTACATCTCAGATCTAATCTCAAGAGGGAATGAACTGATTGCACATCCGGGTTCTAGTTTTTACAGTGAATTAACTGACTGTACATCTCGGATCTAAGCTCAAGAGGGAATGAACTGATTGCACATCCGGGATCTAGTTTTTACAGAGAATGGGCTACTTTTTCACCTGGGATCCAGCTTTTTCAGGGATTATAATGAACTGTTCGCTCATCCCAAATTTATCAAACACATCACTGTATAAATTATAGGTTGAAATATGTATCAAGAATCCAATTGGAGAACCTTTTTATCACACTTTTTCCAAATATAAAAATCCTTTATGTGGTGAATGTACGAGGTTCGTGATAGTGTGGTTGTTCTATTTCACAAGAGAGTCTACTAGACTTGATTGATCAGGGGGCTTTTTGAGTCTGTGGGGAACATGACTCAAACGGTTTATTGGACCCGTTTATCTCAACTTCAGTGAAACAAATCTGTTTTGAACTATTCCATTTTTTATCAAGCAGGACCGTTATCTAATTCATCATTGACGACAATTACATGTCCCAAAGATTGATTGCGTTCTCCTTGGGTATATACGGGACATGCCCTCAGATGTTGGTTTCCCACGGTGGTATTAAAGGGCCCTTAGTGAGGACATCAAAACCTGAGACACTGACGATTGCATGGCAGTATTGCATTCAAGGGGAAGCTTATTGTCACTAGAGACAACATCAAATATGGTAACTACCAACCTGATGCATAACAAGAGGAGCGTCAGAATGGATGTCTTTGGAATGGAGAGAGGTATTGATAGTCTCCATGTTTCATATAAGCCTGGCTTATATCCAACTCATACCGAACTGGGAACAGCGGAGATAAACATTTTTAGCAACAAAGAGAGACGTTGGCTTTGGAAGTCTGGCTTGCACTGGAAGCATGCTATTTGATGAGGGAATACTCGCTGGGGACAATACAACTGACAACTTTACAGCTGAGGCAGAATCTTACCTTATCTACCAGATTGGTGAGGGTTTGCACAAGTACCTTATGCCAATCATTGCTATTATAGGATGGACCGGCAATGCCCTGAGTATTGCTGTGCTGAGCAGACCGCATAATAGACAACTGCCCTGCAGTATCTACCTGACCTGCCTGGCTGTCAGTGACTCTGGGATGCTAGTCCAGGGCAGCATCAACTGGTATGTCTATGTCATCAGGGACAAACAAGGCAACTATGAATCTATGTGCAAAGGGGTGTCCTTCATGGCCTATACATTTGTCTGCTGTGGTACTCTGCTACTGATCTGCGTCACCTTTGAGAGGATGATTGCCATTAGATATCCTCTACAGTCCATACATGTGTCAAGTCCAGCAAGAACCAAGTGTATTTGTTTCTTGGCATTCGTTGTGAGTTTGTTCATTAATATACCCCATCTCTACATGGCTGATATCATCAATGATAACTGCTTTTCTTATAGTATGGGTGGAGAATGGGTAGAGTTCTACACATGGATCAGCATAGTTCTTTACTCTGTCATTCCTTTCTGTCTGCTACTGGCAATGAACTGTGTCATTATTCTAGCTCTCAAAAATAGAACTAAACATTTCAAAACCAATGGAAACATAACTGCCATGTCATCATCCAAGAAAAGTCAAAACGGAGTCTTCACAATAAATAGATATGACATCACCCATGCAAAACCATGTGAACCTACTTCCGGTGATTTTTCAGATAGGAGAAGTCAAATGTCAACATGTTCCACGAAGGAGGACAAACAAGGTCAATTGGCTGTCACTCTCCTGGTTATATCATTCATATTTCTCTTCTTAACTCTTCCTAACTACATAAGGTTCCTTATCTATCATATGATGGATGTCGGTGATGACCCTTGGACATTTGCCGTTTACGTTTTGCTATATCACATTGTTAACAAACTGTTCTACTTGAATAACGCTATCAATTTCTTTCTTTATTGTGTTAGTGGGTCGAGGTTTAGACGAGATTTGAACGTGATGTGCGAATTGTGTTTAAAACGAAATAAGAAAATCACAGCTTCAATATCAAATGATACCATAGCGAGTGTTACCTCAAGGAATGTACAGTCATGCCGGCTTTGAAGCATGCCATGACAGGGATTCGATGACATGTTTTTGCTTATAGAGGCCCTTGTATTGAGGCTTCATATAGTGTTGTATTTGTAGATCATTCGCATGTTTTGTTTGAAGGTCAAAATAAAAGATAATGGTTAAATCTGAACTGTACAAGCATTAAGACAGTTGAAAGTTGGGTGAACAATTGTCTCAAATCTTTTGAGGGCCTATTATCACGTGATGCACATAGCCTAGCAATTCCCCAACAATAGTCTTGCGTCCAACTTTGATTCGCTTTTTGAATTATTATTCAGCGTCACGAAGATAATCATAACAATTCACTGGGAACTTACCACTATCCCAACTCTTTGCACAACGAGAATCAAACTAAGGACAAATGCAGTCCCCAAGTGACAGAAGATGAAGACAGATTATTATTTGATGAATGTACGGAAAATAAATCGAATACATATATCTTAAAGATAGGTTCAGAATATCGTCCAGCTTTTTTAGTCAAATTGATCGACTGAGTCTGATTATGATCGAATGAAATGTTCCGGGAACGTACCATCAAATCTGTATACTGTGCCTTACTGTAATTTCTCGGTGGAAAAAATGAGACCAAAATTTTAATCTTTTACGTATTTGATTTGTTTGATTTTATTTTGTTTTAACGACCTGTCAGTACTGTTTAGGTCAGATCAGATAGAAGTCTGTCACCGTGACCCAATGCCCTACTCTTTTCGAAGAGTGACTAGAGATCTTCGTTTTGTATTATCATATAGACATGATAGCGCAAACCAAGTCCTTTGATAACCACGGATGATAAAATGACTGGAATGGGAAACAACACATGAGCAGGTTTCCACCTTTCTCGACCACGCAGCATTATCAAAGTACTTCAAATCCCGGGCCTTCATCATGGGATACGAACCTCCTACCACTGAGCCACGTCCAACCCCCTAATCTTCACATCACATTGGTTCACGTACGTCCTACCATGGCACCCCAAGAAGATAAAAGATGACACCATGACAGGACAAGATTTCTGAATATATGTGGTACATGTGTTAAAGGTGTAAAGCAGTGTCAAATCAATGTGGACAGTATTAAAAATAAAGATATATTATACAGCGATGAATACTATTCCCTTTTTAAATGAATATGAAGTCTCTTAATTTATTATGTGAAACTATTAACATTGAGTTTCATGTTAAGTAAGATTCTATTTCTGTGGAGAAAGCTGCAGTCTGCTATGTAGTGGACAATTGGAATTAAAATCCAAGCTATCAATTTGAAACTTTAAGGGTCACAGCAAGGTTCAAATAGCTTGTAAACAACTATATTGATTGACTTGAATATGATGGACTTCCGCAAACCAAAATGGAATATGAGTTGGAAAGCAGTTCAAATATGATGCTATTAACATGATTGGAATATGCCAATTCGGTATATGATTTAATCCCAAATTGCTTATTGTTAAATAGATAGATGCAAATATGGTAATGGTATGTTTGCCAAATGAAAAATAAAGATCTAGATTTCATTGTCGTTTGGAGAACGCTCTTATTTGGTGGACCTGAAACTAAGTCAATGTCTTAAGTTATGTTTGCAAAGTATATTGCCATTCATAAAGGAAATCAGCCTTTATTAATATAAACATTATTCAACACAGACTGTCAATGAATCTTCAGATAGATTTATTGCAATACTCCTCTTTGATTTTAATCAGTATTGATCAGGGCAGAAGTCAGCACGACGATTGTTTTTGTATTGAAGCCTGATGCCAATAGCGAATCTTAATTATTGATGTATTTTATAAACCAACCATTTAAATGTTTAGTATTATTCTAATTTAATTCTATCTCTTTTCTTTGAACAATAATCATAATTTATTCTTGAAATTTATCTTCGAGTTAGTAAAAAATTAATGCAGGCAGAAAACATTGTATATATTTGTAGACCAGATGTTCTGTTTGATATTTCTGCCACATGCTTCCCAGGCATTTCTCTTCTGGAACACGGGATCTATAGATGACATGATCTACAGATGGCTTGATCCACAGATGACATGATCTACATATGACATGATCTACAGATGGCGGGATCTACAGATGACATGATCTACATATGACAGGATCTATAGATGACATCATCTATAGATAGCATGATCTACAGATGACATGATCTACAGATGACATGATCTACAGATGACGGGATCTACAGATGACATGATCTACAGATGACATGATCTACAGATGGCATGATCTACAGATGGCATGATCTACAGATGACATGATCTACAGATGACGGGATCTACAGATGACGGGATCTAGAGATGGTGGGATCTACAGATGGTGGGATCTAGAGATGGTGGGATCTACAGATGGTGGGATCTACAGATGGCATGATCTCCAGATGGCATGATCTACACATGACGGGATCTATAGATGACAGGATCCACAGATGACATGATCTACATATGGCATGATCTACAGATGACATGATCTACATATGACAGGATCTATAGATGACATCATCTATAGATGACATGATCTACAGATGACATGATCTACATATGGCATGATCTACATATGGCATGATCTACAGATGGCATGATCCACAGATGACATGATCCACAGATGACATGATCTACAGATGACATGATCTACATATGACAGGATCTATAGATGACATCATCTAGAGATGACATGATCTACAGATGACAGGATCTACAATAGACATGATCTATAGATGGTGGCACCAGTCAAAGAACAAAAGATCGAAGTTATTTTTCTATCGATGCAACCACGATAGAGTAAATATAAAACTAAATCATATACATTAGAGTAATATTCAAAGTATTTACCAATTGATATGTCACATATGTCACAAGTGCGTGGCAGTCAATGTTCAAAGGAAGAAATCTCTCCAAGAATCTAACTTGTTGCCAAGGTAACAGGTCTCTAGCATTGGTCTGTAAAGGTGATATTTAACAACCATTATTTTCAAGTTATTGGGAACTTGCTAAGATATGTGTGTTTTTGTATATGTTAATATTCATCTTCCAGAAATATGATGATTAATGATGGAAATACAGTGTCAAAACGTTAAAAACTAGCAGAACCCCTTTTCAAACCTCAGTCATTGAATCCTTGTAAGTAGCCCTTTTGAAACTATCCAATTTTGACCAAGTCCCACTTGTATTTTCGAGACTGTTTTATTCTGAAATTCTGACATTCCCCTTTTACTGTTCCCATACCCAGTCTACAATTCAGAATCTGGCCTTTTTAATTTTCATAGTAAATTTTGACATTATGGTTGAAACAAGTTAAAAAAATGACTACAATTGAAGCATAGTCTGCACTTTGAAGAAAAAAAATGTATGTACTTTTCTTATTACCTCTTTTGATCAGCAAAATGCCGGGATGAAGGTGTTATGGTTGCCATAAAAGCATGTTTGAATTATTTGTAACTGTCAAAAGTTTGTGAATTTGGATTTAAATAACTTTTCGTAATATGTTACATTTTCCACAAAACAATCTACAGATTTAACATTTTATAAGCCCAAAACTTGTTTCTGATTGGCTGGTACTCCTTTTATCCCCTTGACAAGATGACTGCCACCAGCAAAAGATGATTACAAGTTCAAACAATTTGACCATAATAAAAGTACTCAATAAAAAGATATCTCAAAGTCTTCTTATTTATGTTATATATGTGTTCATATTGGTGAAATTTAAATTGCTAATCTAACATTTGTGAAGGTTTCCTTCCCATTTAAGGTCAATGTATATTATTTCAGGTAATAGCTTTTACTGTGCAATCCTGATTGGGGTCAGTAGCCATTTTGTTCAATCTGTTAAAAATATCTGAAAGACTTTGTGGTGTCACCTCCTCAAGAAATGGCAACTCAGCATTTATTTGGTAAGCTGTCGACATCACAATTTTTTTTCAAAGGGACAAGTTTTTTTTCCTGCATGATTTGCTTCGTGATTTTCACATATTCATGCTTTAATAACAAGTAATGTCTGTTTATTTTTCATGCCTAGTTTACAAAAACGCGTGAACATGATGAAGATGGAATGCTGAATGCTGAATTTGCGGTTTTGGTTGAATGATATTTGCTAAATCTAAAATGTTGAGGCAAAACCCTTTGCATGTTATCAGAATTTCGATATCACTTAATGAAAATACATGTCTATAGTTTTAAGTTCATGAAGCAATACAAAACATGTTGAAAACATAATTTATAAAATTTGAGTAAGTTTGTCTCCAACAATTAGGCAAACCTTGAGAAATTCGTCCATTTGCATTGTTTTGAGCATTGATGATTCCATTTTGCGATATAAGTGGCGTCCTCTGTGAATAATATAAAAAAAAACGCTTGTAGTGCTCCCTGGTGACAGAAATATCAATCTGTCAATATTCCTGACGAGCGAGCTGGGTTTGTGTTCAAATATTATTTTCAGGAAATATGGGAGTTTTGTTTATAATTTGGAATTTCTTAAAGTGTTATGTCCTTGGATTCATCGAGCTCGTGTCCCAGAAGAGACAGAAACACAAAGAATTTACAGGTAGATGCAAATTATTTATCATGTTGACAATGTCTCCGAGTGAGTGATAATCAAATGATTTACTCATGCTGCTGCTGGACCTGTTAACACTGTGCGAGGTCGTGTAAGCGATACATATCTCTATATCACTGTCACAGACTGTGTCCCACCTCCACTGTCAGACTGTGTCCCACCTTCACTGTCACACACTGTGTTCCACCTCCACTGTCAGACTGTGTCCCACCTTCATTGTCACAGACTGTGTCCCACCCCCACTGTCACAGACTGTGTCCCACCCCCACTGTCAGACTGTGTCCCACCTTCACTGTCACAGACTGTGTTCCACCTCCACTGTCAGACTGTGTCCCACCTTCATTGTCACAGACTGTGTCCCACCTCCACTGTCACAGACTGTGTCCCACCTCCACTGTTACAGACTGTGTCCCACCCCACTGTCACAGACTGTGTCCCACCTCCACTGTCACAGACTGTGTCCCACCTCCACTGTTACAGACTGTGTCCCACCCCACTGTCACAGACTGTGTCCCACCTCCACTGTCACAGACTGTGTCCCACCTTCATTGTCATACTCTCCTTTGCATCGGGCTCAATATATAACACATATATTGAAGAGGCCTAGTAAAGCTGGGTATCATTGTCACAGACTATCCTTTCATTTTCACAGACTGTCCTACTTTCACTGTCATAGGCTGTCTAACCTTCACTATCACTGTGTCTAAACTTATGTCACTGACTGTGGTCCACCTTATCTGTCACTGACTGTGGTCCACCTTATCTGTCACTGACTGTGGTCCACCTTATCTGTCACTGACTGCGATCCACCTTATCTGTCACTGACTGTGGTCCACCTTATCTGTCACTGACTGTGGTCCACCTTATCTGTCACTGACTGGTCCACCTTATCTGTCACTGACTGCGATCCACCTTATCTGTCACTGACTGTGGTCCACCTTATCTGTCACTGACTGTGGTCCACCTTATCTGTCACTGACTGTGGTCCACCTTATCTGTCACTGACTGTGGTCCACCTTATCTGTCACTCATCATGTTATAGCTTCACTATCACTGTCATGATTATTTATTACCCTTGTTCTCTGGTGACACTCAACACCAAACCCATCATGCTTATGATTACTCTCAAATAGATGATCATAATAAGTAGTTAGGCATTTTTTCCCTTTAAATCATTTTTTATCATGATTGTAAGAAAGTATGTGTGTGGGAAAAACTACATTTGTAAACTGTAGCCTAATCATGGATCATTAAATCTTGAGTAAAATATATATTATTTTTGTTACAGAGTCTTTACTTCAGAGTCAGGAAGGTCGTGTTGCCATAGTTACAGGTGGCTCACGAGGTATTGGATTTGAAACAGTCAAAGGGTTGCTCCGCCATGGGATCCAGGTCATCATAGGTATGCATAGACAGATAAACAAAATCAAGTATTGCTCTGCAAATACACATCTCTCAGCTGTAATTAATAAACAACATTAAGTAACAAAATTGTGGTTTTTCAGGTAGTAAAGATTCTGAAGAAGCTTATAATGCTATAGAAGAAATAAAGAAAGATTATCCAATGGCTAAAGGTAGGTGTGACACACATACTTAGTGTTTACCAAAACCAAAAATCATGTAATTTGTAGCCTTGCTAGGAGTGGAGAGGGCTTTTAATGTTATGGTCTGCGCTGGATGTTCTGGTGGCAAGAATGCATCTGCATGCGCTTACAGTGTCATTAACCAACCCATAAAGTCACATTTTATACTCTCAAGCCTCTTCTGCCTGCCTGCCTCCAAAGCTTGTTGTACCTTGACATCCTAAGCAGCTAAGCCTCTTTAAACTTTAGAACATTGTAAACAGAGATCCTGACCTTATATATATTGTCTTGCAGTTGAATATCACCACTTGGATCTTGGAAGTTTTGATTCGATTCAGAACTTTGCACAATGGTTTAAATCTGCTGGTTTTCCCCTTCATATTCTCATAAATAATGGTGAGTGTAAGACTTCTGTTCATTTTCTGGGAAAAAGTTTTATTTTGTTTATTTTCTTGGAAAGTATGCAAACATTAATGTGTATTATACTAGGGCACATGTGAAACATCCCAACATAATCATATATTTTTATTATATTTCAGCTGGTGTGATGTTAACTCCACATCGTGTCACACAAAATGGATTTGAGGAACAGTTTGGTGTCAATTATTTGGGTCACTTCCTGTTGACCCAGATTTTGCTTCCTATTTTAGAAAGGTCAAGCACAGAAGTCAGAAGAAGTCGAATTGTCAATGTGTCATCTGTAACACATTGTTATGGGATTATCAACTGGACTGATTTAGCAGGAAGGTATGCAATCAGAATTTTAAAAAATAATATTTTTACCCTCAGCCTTTGGGCTGGATGGGTATTGTTGAAGCTGAAGTTATCTGGGGTCAAGGTCTTGTAGACCTAGGAACAAACCACTACTCTGAAAACTCAGGATAGTGATCCCAAGGAATTGAGATACTTGTTGAGACAATTGAGATATTGGTTGAGACGATTCGGATAATGGTTGAGACAGTTGGGATATTGGTTGAGACAATTTGGATAATGGTAGAGACAGTTGGGATATTGATAGAGACAATTTGGATAATGGTTGAGACAGTTGGGATATTGGTAGAGAAAATTGGGGCATTGTTTGAGACAGTTGGGATATTGGTTGAGACAATTTGGATAATGTTTGAGACAGTTGGGATATTGGTTGAGACAATTTGGATAATGGTTGAGACAGTTGGGATATTGGTAGAGACAATTGGGGCATTGTTTGAGACAGTTGGGATATTGGTTGAGACAATTTGGATAATGGTTGAGACAGTTGGGATATTGGTTGAGACAATTTGGATAATGGTTGAGACAGTTGGGATATTGGTTGAGACAATTTGGATAATGGTTGAGACAGTTGGGATATTGGTAGAGACAATTGGGGCATTGTTTGAGACAGTTGGGATATTGGTTGAGACAATTCGGATAATGGTTGAGACAGTTGGGGTATTGGTTGAGACAATTCGGATAATGGTTGAGACAGTTGGGATATTGTTTAGAACAGTAAGGTTATTGGTTCAGACAAATAGCATTGCAGTATTTTGTTTTTAGGTCACTGAAGGTATTAATGGGTATTGTTGTTCTAGTTGTCAATACATACCTCATTGTAATATGGATAACATTTCTGCTCTAATTAATTGAAGCTATGCATCTCTAGGTAACTTGATAAATGTATTTTGAGATGCCCCGGCTTACAGATAAAGGTCATGTCTTTTCAGATTGGCCTAATATTTAAAAATTAAAAGCTTTAATCCTGCAGTTTTTACTTGCAATACTCCTAGAATGGCAGTGCATTTAAAGTTGATTTTATTTTGTTTCAGTCAGTGCTACTCGAGTCATGCAGCCTATGCTCAGTCTAAACTTGCCATCATCTTATCATCCTACGCTTTATACAGGCGCCTGCAGGCAGAGGGCAGCACTGTCACTGTCAACTGTTTGCATCCTGGCATTGTTGATACATATCTGTATCAGAATGTTAATTGGTTTGCAAAATTGGTGCAGAAATGTTTTATAAAGATTAATTTGTTGCTGGTATGTGATAAACAGGCATCTAATTGGTTTAGTAGAATTCCTTGACCTAAATTTAAATGATTTCCAGATAAATTTAATTTATTTAACTTAATAATAAATCAGTAATTTGATCACATAGTTTTTATTTCTTGAGATTCAAAAATTTATATATTTTCAGACTTCCAAGGAAGGAGCTGATACCAGTCTATATGTTGCCCTATCTCCAGACTTAGAAGGGGTTGGAGGTCAATATTTTGACAACAGCACGGCTAAGAAATCCAGCACATCTTCATACAACAAAGAAATGCAGGAAAAACTTTGGAACCTCAGCTGTCAACTCACTGGCCTTGAAGTATCGTGAGTTTTGTCCGCATGATCATGACCAGTCAAAATCTATCAGAGGTGACATAGTGAATGTTTTTAGGCATATTTGTGCCGAACGCGGACTATGTGAGGGGACCATTACATGTGGCCAGGTAACTCCAAGACCAAATCAATGCTGAGCAAATACCTTCCTTCATACGTATCGTCAAATTAAAAGATCAGCCTGATCAAAATTTTGGTAACAATGTTTTATCCAAGAAATTGTTATTGGGAGAATTTAGCTTATTTTTTCCATAATACAACCATCTAAAAGTACAAACATTTGCAGGTGATTTCCATGTTCAAGCTGTCAAGTGAAATGACAATCATTATGATTGTCTGTTTCTTTAAATATTACTGGACTAAGTTTGTGACTAAGTTTGTGCCTAAATGTGCCTGAATAAGTAATCATTGACCATGTTGACAGTACTGAATGTAGTTGAAATATTTAAAACATCCATTAACTTAAAGTCTTACAAATTAATGGAAAGAAGTTATGTATTATTATTATATATTTATATTTATGGTATTGTGAGTGTTGTGGAGGGACATAAATGTTTTGATAAGTGGATTTTTGTGATGTTATCTCACTACATTCCCCAGGGTTACAAGTTGCCACATTGTAACAATGTGAGGTCTCTTGGGTCCTCAACTTCTGACCCCAGTAACATATTGGACATAGATAGAAATTGCAGCATAATGAAATGAAAGTGGTGAAGCCCTGAAAAAGGAACTAGTCCTCACAACTCACAAATTCTGAGATGTCTAGTCGAGTATGGCTTTATTTCTCTGCCGGATATTTATTTTCTTGTTTTTTTTTGTTCATGTCACATCAGCAGAACCGGTTATATGAATTTCAAGAAAAAATTATTGATATATATATCAAATTTCATCTGTGAAGTTTATGGGTGATATTCTGTTGAACAAAACATTATTTTCTTGCAGTTAGTAAAGCTTATTACTGTAGCTTAAAAGTTTTATTAAATCACACAACCCGCAAATATCTGGGGTAAAAATGATAGACAAATACAAGCTTCAAGGTACACTATAGAGACTTGGTACCACCGGTGATACAAAAATATTTGTTGAGTTAAAAAGCATTTATCAAATATTAATAATTTATTGTGCACCTATAAATATGTTCATTCCATCCTTTAGAACAGCATAATTTATTAATGACAGTTTGTTTAAGAATATGAGTGATCATCTATGTAAAAAAAAATTTTTATCCATTGGACGTTTTATTTATTATAATTTATAGATCATATTATCTGGCCTAGAAAAAGTCTTGATTCTCTCGCTGACCTCCCTTATTTTTTGAAGGTAAGAATAAAACCAGTTGCTAATCATTAAAAGAACTTGTCGGAAAAGTTTGGACCTGGACAATGTCAATTTATTATGACAGAAAAGGTGTTATTCAGCTCGTGTAATAAAAGTACAAAATGCTGATACATGTAAATAACTGCCCAAAAAATCCCACCTGAGCCACTTTCACACTTAAAAGAAACAAAAATGATGAAAAGCAAGGCTTTTTTTATAGGATTTGAGAACATTGTTTTGCAACTGCTGACATCTTTCCGTTAAGCAATGCTCTGTGAATCTTGTCAATTGCAAATAATCAGATACTAAGGGGCCAATTTATCAAAATGAAAATGACACATTATTTATACAAATATATATTTATTTACAATTTGTTGGCTTATGTACAATGAATATACATGTATGTAATAATTGAGTTTATAAATAAAGATTCAAACCAAAATGTCAAATAATTTGAATCACATTTATTCTGCCTTTGAAAATTTGCTTAATTTGAATTACTGTAAATTTCCACTGGTTTGAACCATATCAACTAAGAGGAAATGTGATATGTTATCACCTAACAAAACTGACTCGTGGTTTTAAAAAAATAATTAGATATAGACATCAACTTCTCTTGAACAGTCTAATCATAAATATTTTCCAAACAGTCTACACAAATAAATTATTCAAACTGTACAAATATCAATAGCCTATTGTTTAAGAACAGTCTAAACATTTGACATATAGACCCCATTTGAACATTTGGATTGTATCAACAGGGTCCAAATCGGTTGCCCAAATCCGTGTTCAAAAACCCCAAAATCCAGCTCCAAAAGGATGATTTCAGGGTCGGGGTTCTTGTACACCCCCAAAATTTGCATGGATTCACTTTTACTTTTATGATAATTGTCTTCTTTACATACTTACAAATACAGTAGAGTTTTATGTCAGTTTGTTTTTTTATTGGGGGGGGGATGAAATAGCTGACTCAGTCAGATTAACACCCATGTGGTGCTCAAATCATTCAAACACCATCTTTGTTGACACAGTTACAAGTTATGGTGACCTAATTACGGCCCAGATGGGCATTTACATAACATAAAGTTCTTATCAACGTTTGGATCCGAATGTTGGCACTTTTGGACTATTAAAAATATGGAAGCCTTGCATCATTTCAATCGAAATTTGCATATTTTTTATATTACATAAATATATTTATTATTTTGTAAAGTGATTTTGGTGTTAATCTTGTTGACACAATATTTTGGGGTCCATTTTGAGGTTCAACCCCAATTTGGACCCCCTATTTGGACCCGGACCCTGTTGATACAATCCAGCCCTGTTGGTCAGTCTTTAGACCCATCCCTTGGCACCAGTTTACACAAAGACTTTAAAATTTAAAGTTCTACAAGACAGACCTTTCTGTCTGACCAATATTTCCTCAACATTGACCCCATCTGAACAGTTGCATCCTTCTAATTCTAGAAAGCACTTTGTTTACAAATCAAGACACTCTAATTTTGAAACAGTGTAGGGTCTCTTAAATTAACTATGAACAGAAATGATTTTTTGAATATAATTTCCATTCAATGATCTTGCTTGAGCATCTTCATGAGAAACAAAACACTCCATCCCATTATGTTGTACATATAGGAGACATAGCTATTTTAACAACGAGGAGCAGCATCCAGTGTGTTCATTGAAATCTCTGTGAAAGCATCAAAATGCAATCATCATAACACATGTTACTAGTGCAAAAAATCCAGGATCATTTGATGCCAATGTTTTTGTTTGGAACCTTTGATGGTCATACTCAAGGATGTGCTCACAGGATATTGTACAATAAGACATAGATCCTTGAATACATTAATGCTGGTCCAGAAATTTTTGTGAAAGCATCTAAAATGCAATCATCATAACACATGTTACTAGTGCAAAAGTCCAGGATCATTTGATGCCAATGTTTTTGTTTGGAACCTTTGATGTGCTCACGGGATATTGTACAATAAGACATAGATCCTTGAATACATTACTGCTGGTCCAGCAGTTGCTGCTATAGACCCCAGGGTGGCGAGTCCGTGTTGGCATCATTGGTGTCCATGTCAGCCTGAAACACAACACAATCGGGTGATAATAGGGCACTAAAAAAGTAAAAAAGCTGACATTTATATACCGCTGATACCAGACAATGTCTGCTCATAGCGGTTGATAGTAACTGGCCAGGATTCGAACCTAGAACCCCTGGATCTCAAGGCGAATACTCTACCAATTGAGCTATTTCGGCCATGACGACCTCGTATTGCGTAATGCATTCACTACCCACAAGTGTTCACTTCAAACATCTGGCAACTTTAATTGTAACATATTTTCGTTCACAGGTAAATAAACATAGGCCCATGGCCCCAGAGCTAAGCTGATGATTGCTTTTTTGTAATGTTTGGGAGCATTTTCTAGAAAGTGCTTCATAAAAGTGATCATTTAAATCCTTTTCCAGAGCAAACTTAAGCAGATGATAATTTTGACCGATCAAAATGCATGATACGTAATAACTGGCCCCAACTTGTTATCTCAATTCTCATTAATTAATATTTGTAATGTTATTCAAAATGGTAGTTTCCTTGACAACACTGTGATAGCTATTGATGTTTTGTATAAAATTATAACAAAAAGATCTATGCCCCATGGAAAATAGATAGAATTGGTCCCCTATAAATACATATTTCCTATATATTATATTAAAAACTGAGACTCCACCCAGTAGTTTCAGAGAAGATCAAAGTTGGCAGACAGAATGACAGAAAATTTCCTCCATCACAATGACATTGTCAGCATAGCTAAAAAGCGGCATTTAACATTTTACAATAAAAATAACATTTCATTTATAATATATATATATATATATTTTCATATGTTAATATAAAACATACAAGTTGCAAATAAAACTGTTTAACTATTTAAAATTTTACAAGACAGAAATGTGCAAGTTCTGAATCTATTCTACAAGTTTAAGTGTGCCTGTGCCAGTTTTGATTACCAGCCACCTATATTATTCATCTACTGGCTAAAGCTGAAGCAATCAGTGAAAAAACTCAATATTTGGTGTACTGCACTCAGATTAAATTAGAACTATTCCACATAGTTGTTTTTTATTGTGAGCATGGTGTTCCAAAATAAATTCAGCCCGACTCTGTGGGGAAACTACTTCCTAATTATTTTTTTTATTCCATCTTAAAAGGTTTATCACAGGGCTTTACATTAATCACTTGGTTACTTGGAAGTGTTTTAACCCTCCTGAGCAAGTAAGGTCAACTGTATTTTAAAATCTACTTGCCCTGCAAATGGGTTTAAAAAAACTTCTTTTCAGAAAATCGGTGTTGGCAGTAATCCGTAATATGAATCATGACGAGTGAAATAGAAGTCAAGATAACTTGACTGATAAGTTGCCTGCCCGTGGATAAGTTCCTGGTCACGTTTAATAACAAAGCCCCATAATTCCATCAAGTGAGCTAAAATTCAGCCATAACATGTATTTCTGTGACACAAAAAAACAAACAAGACACCACCTACAACCAAGCATACTAAAGGCCAAGGTAAAAAATGTGTCTTTTCTGGATAAAGCTGAATTAAAATTTGCCAAGTGTATCTGATTACAATATCTTTAGGGGCAAAGGCAATTCTACCCAAATATAACACTATTATATTTATGAATAAAATTTATTTAGTATATTATCTTTAACCAGTTTGGGCAAATGCTTTTATTATCTTGCTGTGTCAATAAACCCCAGCTTGTAACCAGAAAAAAGACATTGAAATTCCACACAAAGACAACAAACAAGCAAAGACGCAAGTGTCAAGCACATTTCTACTGTATCAAACCACTACTGTATCTACCACATCATGGATATTGGAAAATTTGGGGAAATTTTGACACTTCATAATGATTAAAAAAAACAGCTACAAAAGAACCAATCAATGAATATAAAAACAATTAAATGCACTACAAATCCAGATGGGTAGAGGGGCACATCCAGATTTCAGAATCAACCCTAACTTGTTGCTCCAAAAAATAACTTACTAAATGTGTCTGGCCTAACATGACTTCCTTTTGTCATATTTGTGTTGGATGAAATTTCTCTTTGACACCATCCTTTAAATTTTTTTTTAAATATCCAAACAAGGGGAAAAATCTGCTCCTACTATTTCTGTTCAATAAAATGTGTGTGTGTGTGTGTGTGTGTGTGTGTGTGTTTTACTGAGGAGGACAACAGTTCATTAAGTAGTGGGAGTTAAACATGTATATGGTTATACATTGCTACTGCATGACTTCACTTGGTCATGCTCAGTTGCTGTGTGGTGCCATGTGATCATGATAATGCATGACCAAATAGAAGTTAGGACTGCACTGATAAACCTTGGATGTGCCACCAGGGGGCGTGTGAGTAGGAGCATTATAGAGGCTTGACAAATGGTTGAAGTATGTGTACACACTAATCCAATGAAGACCAAGTTTGCACTGACATCGTCAGGTGAGTCGCGATCGTCGATCATGTCAGTGTCAAGCTCGTCATCATTTGTGGTGTCACTTTCATCATCATCAGCTTCATCATCTTCTTCCTCCTCTTCTTCCTCATCATCTGCATGCTGCAAAATATCCACTCTTAATGACTTGATCTACTTAACAAACATTTACCAGTCAGGGCCAAACATATTGTCATGCATAATAAATGTGATCATTTTGGTTAATATTGTGAAATGCATGACCAATGCTTTGATATGAATAGCCATAAACAGTCATGCAACAGGTGACTGTACAATATAAAACAGAGTTTAAAAGTAAACTTTATGCATGACCATACATATGTTTGATATAGATTAATGAGGATTAAAATTAAGATAAAGCAATCTTTTCCATAATTTTATCAATAATATTTAAAATGTCAGTGTAAGAAAATGAATCATAAGTCACCCATAGTAGAGCATTGTAATGAGGGAGGGTGGATGCTTACCTCAGCTGGATTCTTCCCTATTGGAACCACATCTTTGTCTTTCTCCCCTATTGCCTGTAACTGCAAATGATAAATAGATGAAAACAATATTTATTAAAACTGATAAAGTAGTGGATTGTTTGCATCACAGGCTAGAATTGAAACAAAATAAATCAGAATGTAAATGTTCATAATACAAGTGTCCTAATATGAGGATTCAAACGATACATTGAATATGCCACATTTTCATGAATGACTGAATAATAATAATCAATTTGACAGGCCGATTGCAAGTTGCCACAATGTCTGATTGAAAAAAAAAACACATCAGTCCTCCACACATGTGGGAAGTGCACAAAAAAATCTCTAAAATCCAATCGATCAAAAAAAAAAAAAAAAAGGGATGGTAACTCAAAACCACAGTATTCTTCAAATGAGCAAAGAAATTACTATATATGTTAATACTGTCAGAGATGAGGAAACCAGATGATAGACCACTGGATCTTGAAGCAAATTCTATTCGAAACAAAATCTCTACAAATTCTGATGGAAGCGATCAGGAAGATGCTGGTACCAGAGATGAGAGTATGAAGTGGATTTGGGATGAGGAGTCAGGACAGTATCAAGGACCAGAATGCGACATAATTTTGTTTTATTCGTTTTGATTTAAGTTCTTTTTTCTTGGTGCTGTAGCATCATTACTGATTTCGGAAATTAACAAAGAGCACTTCAATATGAATGAAAACCAGCTCAGCACAGACCCAGGTTTCAGTGCCACTTGTCTTGAGACTTGACCATGTTGACTGACTTGAGTTGAGCAAGACTCAGTGCAGTGAGTAGCACAAAAGGTTATAAACTGGCACCAACTTGTGACGTTAAGTCTTGTCTCGATGTGACCTACCCAAAGTTGATGTTCCTCTTCCAGTTTGCATAATTCGCTTTCATCATCGCACGGCCGATCGACACTAAACCAGAGAGAATCAGCGATTCTTGGAAGCAACGACGGGAAAAGAGAACCCGCCATTTTGAATTTACTAATTCATGATACTCGGTGTCCCAGACTTTTCCATGTCTCTAAAACTGATGAAAAGCGACTGGTGATAAAGCAGAGGTTGACCTACTTTAACGCCAAAACTGAAAACCCAACCAGGGTGCACGTGGGGAATTGAAGAGGTGAAGAAAATCAACAATATGGGGAAAACAAACAACAACAAGTTGCCAAATAACCTACCGCAACTCCAAAATGTCATCAAGCGAGATCCAGGATCATATAAAGACGAAGTAAGTTGACAATATTTACATAAACAAAAGATTTGTCCTGTCTGGCATGGTCACTGTTCACTGTCAATGAGTGTCACCGTCAGACTTAAACTAAAAGAATGTTTGGTGGCATATTGATATGATAAAAAACAGTCACTGACAGTGACACAGTGACAATATATCAATTGCTTTACCATAGGAGAGGGCGAGCTGACGTCACTTCCGGTTGACAACACGGTGACCACGTTGGATACGTTGAAAACAAATCAGTGCACACATACACTAGCAATAATTAACATCTTCTTATACTATTCGCAATTACGGCAGTCATTTTCGGGGCCAAAACAAAGTAAAATCTACAAAATACATATATAACTGTCTTCCTCTTGTTCTCATGATTTCAGACATATATAAATCATTTCTGTACATATATTATGAGCCGAGATATGAATATGAAATACTTAAAACTACCTTTAACTTCTGGTTTTATGTACGCAATTACGGCAGTCATTTTCGGAGCCAAAACTAAGGATGTGAAAAATATCCTACTTATGTGAAAAATATCCTACTTATGTGAAAAATATCTTACTTTTGAGAAAAATATGCATGTGAAAGCATTTCTGTCAAAAAGGGAAGACATGACTCAAAGCTGGGGAAACAATGACGAAATGCCCTTTGATCACAGGTTGTGACCTTACATCATAAGGATTTTGGAGAGCAATACTGTGAATGCAGACAATTGGCATCAGTGAAATTTTACTCTGTGACATCCTTTACTTAAATTTTGGGTTGTTCACACCACTGAATGAGAAGACATCAAAAGCTGCATGGAATCCCCCTTAATGTCACTTGTGTGAAAAGTGACACTAAACCTTTTGATCACTGGTTAAATCACAAGGACTTTGAATGACAAAACTGTGAATGCTGGTAATTGGCATCAGTGAAATTTATGATTTGACCCTCTTTGATGAAAACTTGAATTTGGGTTTTTCACACCACTGAATGGGAAGACATCAAAGGGCTGTAGACCTGAAGAATTGAATTGTTTTTGGGTTTTTTTTTTGCAAATTTAAAAAAAAAATAATGATTTTGTACAGACAACAAAGATGAAATGTTCATAATGGGGTTCTATTTGAGAGAAATGCACATCAGAATATTTTGCAAACGTATAGAGCTAACAACCATAGGATTCGCGCAATCATAGGATTGGCTGATAATTATGAAACTGTCTTGTAAACGCATAACAAATGAAACATTATATTTTTTGTCAAAGAATAAATGATATGATTCATATAAATCAATTGTTATGAAAATTGCACCCAGTGGCGCCAATGTGACAATACGCACGTGCGGAAGAAGAATTTTGTTACAAAAACACACAAATGGGCACTGCTCTGTCACAGTTCCTGGCCGATTTACATCATTGACAACTCTAATTTGAGCTACTGAGCTCTTCTCTTCAAATATTTATGTCAGATGGTCGATATATTAATTTTCATCTTTTGGCATTGGAGAAAGGTCAGTGCGCGAAGGCTAAGATTACAATGTATATGTGCAAATGTATGATTTTGACTTGTAAAGCTGCCAAGAATATAACATACGATCATCGCTTCATAAGAATAATTAATGTCAATTGTTGATTGTGGGTATACCCCATTATAGCACGCATATAATTTATTGGCCGTGTTTTGTTGGATAATATGAAATCTTTATATTTGGGTTCCATTTGACTGTACTATTTCAATGGCTGACAGGGATTTGTTTTCAACGCCAATTGGGGTTGCCAGGGCGTGAAAGCCCCGTATGTGTGAAAGTGCCCGTATGACTGCGCCCTCCTATTGGCCCTGTAAATCAGCAATGTTTGTGTTGTTCTACTTGGATATCCAAGTAGAACAACACAAAAATTGCTGATACATAAGACAGTTTGGAGTTGAGTTATGTCTCAACGCAAAAAACAATCATAAGACCAGTGTTAACCAATATTCGTTCGCGTTTGTTTTGACTTTAGCCTTAGGTCTGAATGTTTTCACATGATTATGGATATATACCAGTATATGAGAGTTTGGAGTTATGTCCTATAATAAATATGGGGGCCGGCTTCGAGGGGCAGACCTCTCTCGGGGGGGCCAACTTCACTTTGGGGCCAACTTCACTTGTTACCTTGTTACATGACCGGGGACAGCTAAGTCATGTGATTGGGATCCCGATCCACCTGCCCAGCTTGGCATAGGGACGATAGGGTGGCTCAGCGGGAGAATTTTGACTGTACACGCAACAGCCCGAAAATGAAACGAATGCCAATTCTTCTCCCTATTCCAGAACCAGAATTATAGGGTGTACCGTATGTGCAAAATAAGCCAGGCAGACAGCGCTTTGGTATGAGTGCAGTGTATGAGTGCAGTGTAAATTTTCTTGGATTCTGCCTCAGGATTTTGCTAACTAACGCGAAGTATGTGATGAAAAAAGTTCAAAATAATAATATTGTAGTCCATTATCAATTAAAATAATAACATTGTAGTCCATTATCAATTAACATTGCTTGGAAATGCCTATTAATCAATAGGGCGTAGTATTCTGAGTGGATTTAGTTCAAATTTGGTGTAAATTGGACGATTAGAACAGAAATCACAAGCAAAAAGTCTGATCGATGATTTGCGTTAGCACCTGAGCGATATTAGAGCAACTTACATAATCAAGACTTAAGGGACAGAACTTTGTATTCTGTTGTGCTAAAAAAATCATTCATGTTCCAAATTAGATGTTTTCAAAAGATGAACAGTTTTATCTATTTTAATTTTTGTTATAAATGTTTGTTGTAAGTTTTGTTTTGTTATTTTTTCCCATTTGTGTTACATGTGGAGCACCACTTTTTCTTGTTAAATCAGCACTTGTTTTTAAGTGCTTGTCAGGGACCACTTTCCAAAAAAAACTGGTCAATCAAAAGGTGACTGGATCCTTTTTGAACACAGCATGTTAAACTTCGGCAAAGAATTCTGTCCTGCAGTATGACCATCACTGGAAGAAGTGTATAAGCCCCCTGTTAGTCTCCAAAAAAAAGAAGCTTGTTTCAGATTTCCCTACTTACCAAACTAGCTACCCTGTTTTTTTGCAATTACTTGATGAAAAGACTTTTCTTTCATTTATAAATTTCAATTATAAATTAAATGCTACTTTGTATTACACAGGTAGTATTGCTCAGTCTTTTCACCAACTCTGCCTTTGCCCTGTATTTGATCTTATTAAAAAATTGGAATTCCGTGAGTCATAAATACTCACCTTGATATAGTAAACACTTAGGGCCAATGGGTCAGTGCTCAATGTGAGGCCCAGCCTTGGACTCCCAAGATTCATATGGTGGTTTGAAAGTTAGCACCTGTATGTTGCTTATATTTGCAGTTCCTGCAGCAGTACAGACACTACCAGTCAACTTTGGAGATATTTCAACTGAAACCTTCACAGCATAATGAAACATTGGCAAATCTTGTTACATTTCTCGCCCAGGTAATCAGATTGTATTGAATTTCATAGATTAATTATGCTGGAGAAGAGACCTTTGCCATCTGTCCCTTTGTTCATAGCAACTGTTAGAGGCTCTCCATTACTTCTTTGTGCAAAGAATTTGTTTAAAATATGCTTTCAACAAGGAAAAGTTAAATTTTGATATTTAGTATACAAACAATCAAAATTAAACCATTTAGTAACAAATTGTCAAAAAGAATATCAGAGGTAATCAGAAAAATATCAACCAAAAGTAAACCCAAATTACAGTCATTTATTGCATACATGCATTATATCACATGAGACAACCCAAAGTTTGGACGTATTTATTTAACATTCTTAAATATATTCTCAGCATTATATGATATTTGTAAAAACAAATCTCTCAAATCTCAAGATTTTGAAGGAAATATGAGAAATGTTTTGGTGGAATGTTTGCAGATTTCTAACTGTTACATGGAGGAGTTGGAGGATTACCCCCAGCAGCTGAAGGATCTGCTGCAGAAGCACTCCACGGTGCTCGACCCTAGCATGAGAATGGTAAGATTCGACCTCTATCAGTCTCGGCATCCACAGTGCTCGACCCTAGCATGAGAATGGTAAGATTCGACCTCTATCAGTCTCGGCATCCACGGTGCTCGACCCTAGCATGAGAATGGTAAGATTCGACCTCTATCAGTCTCGGCATCCACGGTGCTCGACCCTAGCATGAGAATGGTAAGATTCGACCTCTATCAGTCTCGGCATCCACGGTGCTCGACCCTAGCATGAGAATGGTAAGATTCGACCTCAATCAGTCTCGGCATCCACAGTGCTCGACCCTAACATGAGAATGGTAAGATTCGACCTCTATCAGTCTCGGCATCCACGGTGCTCGACCCTAGCATGAGAATGGTAAGATTCGACCTCTATCAGTCTCGGCATCCACAGTGCTCGACCCTAGCATGAGAATGGTAAGATTCAACCTCTATCAGTCTCGGCATCCACGGTGCTCGACCCTAACATGAGAATGGTAAGATTCGACCTCTATCAGTCTCGGCATCCACAGTGCTCGACCCTAACATGAGAATGGTAAGATTCAACCTCTAAGAGTCTCGGCATCCACGGTGCTCGACCCTAACATGAGAATGGTAAGATTCGACCTCTATCAGTCTCGGCATCCACGGTGCTCGACCCTAACATGAGAATGGTAAGATTCGACCTCTATCAGTCTCGGCATCCACAGTGCTCAACCCTAACATGAGAATGGTAAGATTCGACCTCTATCAGTCTTGGCATCCACGGTGCTCGACCCTAACATGAGAATGGTAAGATTTTACCTCTATCAGTCTCGGCATCCACTGTGCTCGACCCTAACATGAGAATGGTAAGATTCAACCTCTATCAGTCTCGGCATCCACGGTGCTTGACCCTAACATGAGAATGGTAAGATTCGACCTCTATCAGTCTCGGCATCCACGGTGCTTGACCCTAACATGAGAATGGTAAGATTCGACCTCTATCAGTCTCGGCATCCACGGTGCTTGACCCTAACATGAGAATGGTAAGATTCGACCTCTATCAGTCTCGGCATCCACAGTGCTCGACCCTAACATGAGAATGGTAAGATTCGACCTCTATCAGTCTCGGCATCCACGGTGCTCGACCCTAACATGAGAATGGTAAGATTTTACCTCTATCAGTCTCGACATCCACTGTGCTCGACCCTAACATGAGAATGGTAAGATTCGACCTCTATCAGTCTCGACATCCACAGTGCTCGACCCTAGTATGAGAATGGTAAGATTCGACCTCTATCTGAGAATGGTAAGATTCAACCTCTATCGGTCTCTGCATCCACGGTGCTCGACCCTAACATGAGAATGGTAAGATTCGACCTCTATCAGTCTCGGCATCCACAGTGCTCGACCCTAACATGAGAATGGTAAGATTCGACCTCTATCTGAGAATGGTAAGATTCGACCTCTATCGGTCTCTGCATCCACGGTGCTCGACCCTAACATGAGAATGGTAAGATTCGACCTCTATCGGTCTCGGCATCCACGGTGCTCGACCCTAACATGAGAATGGTAAGATTCTCATGTTGTAATGGCATTACAACTCCATTCATTATATTCCAAGAAAGAAATAAGTGAATTGCTAATTTAAAGAATTGAGCTACTTTCATTTGAAGGGATTTAACATACCATGTGAAATAGTTGTAGGTTACAATAGTTTAGTAGGATTAGATTGTTGTTATAGTTTGGTCTAACTGTTGCAGACACTGTGCAAGGCCCTGATTCTGCTGAGGAACAAAGGATTGGTTCAAGCCACCACCATTCTGGAACTCTTCTTTGAACTGTTCCGTTGTCAGGACAAACTGTTGAGGAAAACGTTGTACAACTACATAGTGCAGGACATCAAGAATGTGAACTACAAGCACAAGAATGCCAAGCTGAATACAGTTAGTAAACTTTGCTTGTCCATCACATCATGTAGTTTTAATGATAAATTAAATATTTGCAATATGTATCATACTTTTTGGCCTGTGTGTGCTTTTATGTAAAGTTTTGTAAAATGGTAATTTCTCTTCTTTTTTTTAATCAAGCTATCTTGTTTCAGTAAAATTCCCAAAAACTTTTTTGGTATTGATTTTTTTTTATGTTTCAGACACTACAAAACTTCATGTACACCATGCTTCGAGATAATAATGCAACAGCTGCAAAGATGTCTCTGGTAAACAATTTTACATCAGATAAGAAAATAATTGTCTTAATCATCGAGATAAAAAAGCATATCAGTGTCATTAGAAAGTATCATTTCAGGATTCTGATATATTGATACCTCAGAATGTATAACTTAAATAGTTTTATTATTTTGTAGGATGTCATGATAGAATTATACAGACGAAAAATTTGGAATGATACAAAAACTGTCAATGTTATCACAACTGCATGTTTTTCGAAAATTACAAAGGTGAGTCCTTGTTTTTACACACACACACACACACACACACACACACACACACACACACACACACACACACACACACACACACACACACACACACACACACACACACACACACAGCAATGTCAGTGCTATTGCATTTTTATGCAATCTCCATATCAGCATGATCAAATCTGTGTTCTGAACATCTCCATCCACAAGGCAATAATGGGAAAATATTTATATAAGTCACTACACGTGTCATGTCCTCAGCAGACAATCACTGCTGTTCTTGGTATGTTGCTTGCAAAGAATTTGATAAAATAAAATCTCAGCACCAGCAAAATGCAGCGGATATTTGGAAGAAGATCAGAATAATTTAAGGTTACTGTAAAATATAATTCACAGTTAATCACTGGTGAACAATATTTTCAGATTTTGGTGGCAGCACTGCAGTTTTTTCTAGGTACAGATGATAAGGATGATGATGACAGTGACAGTGAAGATGACCAGATCAAGGTGAGATCTTCTTAAACATTAAAATATTTTTAAAAAAGATTTTTTTTTAAAAGAATGATACTGTACTTTTTGAAAGGATGTTATTTACATACTCATACATTAAATTTTCTTTCATCAGCATTGTTTCTATTTGTGTGTGTCAGTTTTGAGAGGTCTTCATGTAAAAAGTAAGAAATCAAACTTCCACATGGTAAACCTGTCAGATTTGAGCAGTAATCTAGATTAGATCAGGTAGTCAATGTGTATATATACAGCCCCTCTATATCTCAACCTTTCATCAAAGAGATTCTAAAAATGACATGTCAAAGTGTTAAAAAAGAAGTAAATGGTTAACACAAATGCACGTTATTTTTTTTATACCCTAGCTCTTGGCTGCAGGCATCGAGCATTAAGAAATTATTGTATTCAGCTTAAAAAATTTCCATACATTTTATTATTTTTGTTAAAACGTTACTAGTCTTTTTCTTTACCTTTGAGTTTCCTATGTATTAATTTGTGAAAAATATTATTCTAAATGTATATCTTGAGAGTAGAAAAGGATTGTAGACATAGTTTTTGTCAGCAAAGATATAGAGTTTTTGCAAAAAAATTAAATTTACTATGATCGGTTTACATTCTTTATTTAAGGCAAACAGAAAAACATCAAAGGAGTTATTGACAGCACATAAAGTTGGAAAGAAGACCAGGAAAAGGCAGAAAAAACTTGAAAAGGCCCTTCAAGTTATAAAAGTTTGTATAACAAGCTAGAAATAGTCAGTTTCTCACGAGGAATGAAACAGCAGCTCTTAAGCTATATTTGTATCTTTCATACTATTAAATCAAATGTCATTTTGGAGGATAGAGAGAGACCCAAGGGGTCAGATCAAGGAGGAAAATAATCTGTGTTTTTGTTACTTTCATCACTGTTTTGAGATATAATTAATAGGTTTTTTATGTTTGCCTTTTCCAGAAATCAAAGAAGAAGAAAAAAGCAGAAGCATTTAATTTCTCAGCTATTCATCTCATTCATGACGCTCAAGGTTTGTGATGAAATATTATTTAAATTCTCCTCACTAATATAATCAGACATATTGTTTCAGATATAAATCACATGTTTGTCTGAAATCAATTAAAAAGGCTAGATTTATAAGGATATTTGATAAAGGTGAAAAAAATAAATTTTCAATGAATTGGATAAAATCTGAAATTATTAAAAAATCTGAGCCCAGGTTTTTAAATAGAAATATCGTCAAGAGACTAAATATGACTTCAGGTCTTCTAAAATGTACATTATGATAATAATAGATATTAGAATTCAGATTTTTATTATGTAAATGGCAATTTTAGCACTTTACACTTCCAAAATGAAAGCTTGAAGCTTGCAGCTAACCTTCATATTGGCACTTGGCAGGGTTTGCAGAGAAGTTATTCAAGCAGCTGGAGGTGACTAACGAGAGATTTGAGGTGAAGATGATGATGATGAACCTTATCTCACGTCTGGTTGGCATCCATCAGCTCATCCTCTTTAATTTCTACCCCTTCCTACAAAGATTCCTGCAGCCCCATCAACGAGGTGAGTACATTATCTATATATCCTAGTTTTAATGCATTATCAGCATTATACCCAATTTAAAATGGGCTGGAGTCGAAATATTGATATCAGTCGATATAAGTTTTTAGAGCTTCTTTTTACATCTTAAATGATATTGAAGAAGAAAGTCAGTTATATTGTGATTATTTGTTTGTCAATAAATATTGATAAAGTGTCAAAAAGGTGTCACCAGTGAATGCTGAAATTTAATCATACACTGGAAAATGTTTGATTGATTTGTAGAAGTTACCAAGGTCCTTCTGTACGCTGCTCAAGCTAGTCATGAGCTCGTCCCACAAGATGTGAGTATTTTATATGTCATGTTAGAATTACCTTATTTCCTTAATGAAAAAATCGAGCAAGATCACAGAGCACAGTTGAAATTGATAAATCATTCTATAAATCCATGAAACATTGAGAATGAAATTCTACAAGGTATCATATAGTAGTAAATTTAGTGGTACTCATGATGAATAAAAAATAAAAAAACATACTTCCTTGTGTGATCATGTATTTATTTTTTCAGGTTTTGGATCCGTTGATACAAACCATAGCTAATAACTTTGTGACAGAGAGAAACTCTGGCGAGGTGATGGGAGTCGGGTAAGTTGGCTGTTCCTAGGGTCCCCTTCATCAGGCAAATTTCTGGCCAATTGTCTGGGTTGGTAATTACTACTTATATCTGTGAATGCAGAATTTAGCTTGCGATCTGGGGGCTTGCAGCCTTATCCCATGGGGGAGGGCTGCCAGCTCCGGGACCATAGGTCAAAATCTGTTATCTTAGATATAAGGGATTTATCACATAAAGTTTGCAGTATTGAGCTATCAGTAATGATAGCTCAATTCTGAAAAAATATTATCACATCTTTGTAACTGGTGGGGTGTTGGGGTTGATGATAAATATAAAACAGCTTGATATTTTAACAAAATGTGGAATGATTCATGTGATATAATGTTATTACAGGTTGAATGCAACTCGAGAAATCTGCACTCGTTGCCCCCTGGCAATATCAGAAGATTTGCTGCAGTATTTAGTACAGTATAAAACCCACAAAGACAAAAGTAAGTGCAATTCTACTGAATGCCTTGAAAATATTAATGTATATATCTAGATAGCTTGTTCTTGTTTAAAAATAATGTTAATCTGAATATTCTCTTTAAACGAATTGAATTTGATCCTTTGTGTTAACTGACTGAAATTATGTTAATGGTTAAACTTATCAGTTCACCAAAATGCTAAATCCATAAGAGTTTAGAGTGTACCAAATGAATGTACACAGGTATTTCCATATTAAGAGACCTGCTTGATTGTAGTAGCTTACTCATATAAATATGATGTTTGTTCAGATGTTATGATGGCTACCAGATCTATTATCCAGCTGTACAGATCTGTGAATCCTGGTTTGCTTCACAAGAAAGATCGGGTAAGCTGAGTTTAGCGAATCTAGACATCTTGTATATTTGGTATTACTGGAATTACCTTTCTGTTACCAAGTATACTTGTTATACCTGGTGTACATGGTATGGCTAGAATGTTTGGCCTTGCTAATATCTCTAGTTTATCTGTTTAATAGTGTATTAAATAAACCTTGTTACCTTAAATATCTGGTTAATCTATTACATTTAGTTAAACAAGCAAATTTTGTTTAGGCATTTACTTTTTAAGGTAACAACAGTCAATACACTTTACCTGTAACAAATATCCAGTTCAGAGTTTTGTAATTTAGGTTTAAGATTTTCTTGTTTCTCTCTATTGTTCAGATCAGATTATATTACACAGAATGATGGCAGGAATATTTTGATATGATATGTTAGTTACTATGAGTATGTATTTAGGGGAAGCCGACAGAAGCCATGAAGGAGGTGGAGCCGCTGCAGTATGGAGAGTCTTCTGCTAAGGATTACCTGCCAGGTGCCGAGGCCCTCAAAGACAACACTATGTTAGAAGAGGAACGCGCCGGACAAGGTAAGACACTGCCAGGTGCCGAGGCCCTCAAAGACAACACTATGTTAGAAGAGGAACGTGCCGGACAAGGTAAGACACTGCCAGGAGCCGAGGCCCTCAAAGACAACACTATGTTAGAAGAGGAACGCGCCGGACAAGGTAAGACGCTGCCAGGAGCCGAGGCCCTCAAAGACAACACTATGTTAGAAGAGGAACGCGCCGGACAAGGTAAGGTAAGACACTGCCAGGAGCCGAGGCCCTCAAAGACAACACTATGTTAGAAGAGGAACGCGCCGGACAAGGTAAGACAACACTATGATAGAAGAGGAACGCGCCGGACAAGGTAAGAGACTGCCAGGAACCGAGGCCCTCAAAGACAACACTATGTTAGAAGAGGAACGCGCCGGACAAGGTAAGGTAAGACACTGCCAGGAGCCGAGGCCCTCAAAGACAACACTATGTTAGAAGAGGAACGCGCCGGACAAGGTAAGACAACACTATGATAGAAGAGGAACGCGCCGGACAAGGTAAGAGACTGCCAGGAGCCGAGGCCCTCAAAGACAACACTATGATAGAAGAGGAACGAGCCGGACAAGGTAAGACACTGCCAGGAGCCGAGGCCCTCAAAGACAACACTATGTTAGAAGAGGAACGCGCCGGACAAGGTAAGACACAGGGCTCCTTCGATAATAAGCGGTAATAATTCCTTACTCTTTTTTGGGAGGAGAGATATATTTATGATGAAAATGTTCACAGATTTGTATAAGGTAATGCAAAATACCAGCATGTTGTAGTTGTCCTTCTTGTTAAGTCATGACAGTATTTGTCACCATCTCTCAACTTTTAATGTGGTACTGGAACGTAACTAATAACAATACATGGGATGTTATACAAGGTACACAGTAGACTGTAAGAAGGTCATTAGGTCAGATATGAACCTGTGCAATGTATATAGTATTAAGAAGTCTGTAACCTTGTCTACTATTAATGTTGAAACCAAAGATTATTACAGTACCTTGTGTGACATTTGTCACAAGGTATCTAGTTAATCATGAGATCAGTGAACCATGATTAGTACCTCCATATGATTAGTACCTCCATATGATTAGTGCCTCCATATGATTAGTACCTCCATATGATTAGTACCTCCATATGATTAGTACCTCCATATGATTAGTGCCTCCATATGATTAGTACCTCCATATGATTAGTACCTCCATATGATTAGTACCTCCATATAACATGATTAGTACCTCCATATGATTAGTACCTCCATATGATTAGTACCTCCATATGATTAATACCTCCATATGATTAGTGCCTCCATATGATTAGTACCGCCATATGATTAGTACCTCCATATGATTAGTACCTCCATATGATTAGTACCTCCATATAACATGATTAGTACCTCCATATGATTAGTACCTCCATATGATTAGTACCTCCTTATGATTAATACCTCCATATGATTAGTGCCTCCATATGATTAGTACCTCCATATGATTAGTACCTCCATATGATTAGTACCTCCATATGATTAGTACCTCCATATGATTAGTACCTCCATATGATTAGTGCCTCCATATAACATATGATTAGTACCTCCATATGATTAGTACCTCCATATGATTAGTACCTCCATATGATTAGTACCTCCATATGATTAGTGCCTCCATATGATTAGTACCGCCATATGATTAGTGCCTCCATATGATTAGTGCCTCCATATGATTAGTACTGCCATATGATTAGTACCTCCATATGATTAGTGCCTCCATATGATTAGTGCCTCCATATGATTAGTGCCTCCATATAGCATATGATTAGTACCTCCATATGATTAGTACCGTCATATGATTAGTGCCTCCATATGATTAGTACCTCCATATGATTAGTACCTCCATATGATTAGTACCGTCATATGATTAGTGCCTCCATATAGCATATGATTAGTACCTCCATATGATTAATACCTCCACATGATTAGTACCTCCATATGATTAGTTCCTCCATATGATTAGTACTGCCATATGATTAGTACCTCCATATGATTAGTGCCTCCATATGATTAGTGCCTTCATATGATTAGTACCTCCATATGATTAGTATTTCCTTGTGATTAGTACCTGAACAAAATCAAGATTGACCTACCTTTGGATTCATTTAGATACTCTTTGGTAGCAATAAATATTGTAATTTTAAGCCAGTACAATATTATGTAAGTGTTGAGGTTTATGTGCAAATTAAAAGAAGGCCATTGTTAACATTGTTAACATTGATGTGTCTGTGTTTGCAGAGGACTGGGAGACGGATGAGGAGGAGGAGGACGAGGATAGTGACGGATCCTGGATAGACGTACACCACTCGGATGATGACCTGGAGGTAATAGGCAATGTGGGGATAATAGGAGGAGGTAATGGGCAGTGTGGGGATAATAGGGGGGAGGTCATAGGCAATGTGGGGATAATAGGGGGGAGGTCATAGGCAATGTGGGGATAATAGGGGGGAGGTCATAGGCAATGTGGGGATAATAGGGGGATAATAGGCAATGTGGGGATAATAGGGGGAGGTAATGGGCAATGTGGGGATAATAGGGGGAGGTAATGGGCAATGTGGGGATAATAGGGGGGAGGTCATAGGCAATGTGGGGATAATAGGGGGGAGGTCATAGGCAATGTGGGGATAATAGGGGGGAGGTCATAGGCAATGTGGGGATAATAGGGGGGAGGTCATAGGCAATGTGGGGATAATAGGGGGAGGTAATGGGCAATGTGGGGATAATAGGGGGGAGGTCATAGGCAATGTGGGGATAATAGGGGAGAGGTCATAGGCAATGTGGGGATAATAGGGGAGAGGTCATAGGCAATGTGGGGATAATAGGGGGGAGGTCATAAGCAATGTGGGGATAATAGGGGGAGGTCATAGGCAATGTGGGGATAATAGGGGGAGGTAAAAAGCAATGTGGGGATAATAGGGGGGTAATAGGCAATGTGGGGATAATAGGGGGAGGTAATGGGCAATGTGGGGATAATAGGGGGAGGTAATAGGCAATGTGGGGATATTAGGGGGAGGTAAAAAGCAATGTAGGGATAATAGGGGGAGGTAATGTACCAGGCAATGTGGTGATAATAGAGAGAGGTAATTATAGGGGGGATAATAGGGGGAGGTAGTACACCAGGCAATGTGGGGATAATAGGGGGAGGTAGTACACCAGGCAATGTGGGGATAATAGGGGGGAGGTAATGCACCAGGCAATGTAGGGATAATAGGGGGAGGTAATGCACCAGGCAATGTGGGGATAATAGGGGGAGGTAATGCACCAGTCAATGTGGGGATAATAGGGAGAGGTAATGCACCAGTCAATGTGGGGATAATAGGGGGAGGTAATGCACTAGGCAATGTGGGGATAATAGGGGGAGGTAATGCACCAGGCAATGTGGGGATAATAGGGGGAGGTAATGCACCAGTCAATGTGGGGATAATAGGGGGAGGTAATGCACCAGGCAATGTGGGGATAATAGGGGGAGGTAATGCACCAGACAGTGTGGGGGTAATAGGGGGGTAGTACACCAAGAAAGCTGAGAAATAAAAGAAATCAGTACCTGGCAAAATGAGCACCAACCAAAAAAGGGTAAAATAATGCTACAAGATAAATATGCACACATGGGGAAGGTAATGTCATGTGTTGACAAAAAAAATTAAATGTTTGGATATAGTTAAATGCCTTATCAAAGGATCTACCTAATAATACTGACTGATATAAAGTGTAAGACATAAAAAATATCTTCTGGCATTTTCCAGGGTCTCGAGCCAGTAGAATCGTTACCAGCAGAGGAGAGGATCAAGAAGGCACAAGAGATCACACAGTCCAGGATCCTCTCACAAGACGAGTTCAAGCAAATCCGTATGCGGCAGTTAGCTAAACAATTAGATTCAGCACCAAAGTCCTCAGACACAAAGAGGAAGGGAAAGAAAAGAAAGAGTGAGGCTTCAACGATCGAGATCGACAGTGAAGGAGAGGACAATAGGTAGAGGTCTTCCTTGAAATATTTTATGTCTATGTTGGGAATCTTTACAACACAGTTTAGGCCATATCAGATCATAAAGAAACCGGACACAAGGACTTTTATTTTATTTATTTATTTTTGTATTAGTGTACAACACAAAACAATGTCTTTGATAGGTTAATGGCAAAACTTCTCAATACAATAGTGTGCCATTATTTTTCATATTGGATAGCCTTCTTTGTGCATTTGTCGAGTGTAAAAGACTGAAAGAGATCAGTGGGTCCTTTACACATTGAATTGAATAGGAAATTGATCAGCCCCAAAAAATCTTTTTTCCATGCCCTGATTAAAAGGCAGATTCAACTTGGTAATGAGGAGATTGTATGTTTATTTTATGTTTGATGATTTTTGTTTGATCAGCGAGTTGGTGTCCTTGCGAAATATCGAGAAAATCTACAAGAAGGCACGGCAGGACAAGGAGGAGAGAGTGGCATCAATCATGGTCAGTGCTCCCAATCTATTCCTAGAGAAATCCAAGCCAATCACAGAAACACAATGTAGGCAATACTGCATAAGACGATTTAAACAACGATCGCAGTCCCAACCAAATTACAGAAACGGTTACCTAGCATTACAAAATTTAATCCATATCGCACTACCCCTGCTTTCATCGCTTAGAAATTGCATCAGAGTATAGCTGTTTGAAAAAAATGCCTGCATCTAACTCTTTAATGATATCATAAATTAAAGGCAGTCTTGAAAAAAGGAGATTCATGGCTGAGGTAACTAGAGAATCAACAAATGTTTTACCAAAACATCAGCTAACTCTGCGGGGGGATGGGTTGGGAGGAAGTATATGAAAGTCAATATTACATATTATTCTATGATCACTGTATTCTGTGCTGTGATTGGTCAATTCCTGGTCACGTGAGCTTCTCTAAATTGTTGTATTGACCAGATGCATTATATTGCACGTCAATATACTTTCCACTGCACTGATGGGGAATTCCATGACGTCACCATACAGACAAACTCGTCCTTTTCAGTTCTCACTTTTAGAATTAAACCAACAATGGCAGTAATTAACACAGTGATCATAGAATAAAACAAATATGTACCTGGGTGTCGTGCAATATGACTTTTTATGGACCTTCGGAAAGTTATATTGCACTCGGCTGCGCCTCGTGCAATATAACTTTCCGAAGGTCCATAAAAAGTCATATTGCACTCCACCCAGGTCCATATTTGTATAATATATCAGGGAAACAAATATTGGAGATATTTCTAAAGGGATAGTAATGTGCTTTAACTTGCTTAACTAAGAAATGCTCTACAAGGAAAAATATGTAAAAGAATGAGACACATCAATCCAAGATATAATTTGATAAATAAATACCAGAAATAAAGATGAATGCAGGTTAATGTTTCACCATTGGTCAATTGTAGACTGGGCGAGAAGGACGTGGGAAGTTTGGAGCCAGAGAGAAGCGTAGTAATCCCAATGCCAGTACTACAAACAAGGAGAAAGCCAAGAAGAAGAACTTCATGATGATGAGAAACAAAGCAAAGTCTAAGGGCAAACGCTCCTATGTAGACAAACAGGTGAGAATTACAGTCCCTTTCTTTAAAAGTTGATATTAGTTCCATTTAATTGGAAAATGATCTGTTAAATACTTTATAAGATGTTCCCTTATTATATATAAAAGTTTATCATCTCTAGAAATGTTTATTACAATTTTACATAAAATATCAGTGTTCACTAAAGTGTTTATGGATGCAGACATTTTTCAAAGAGGAGAAACCCTACTTTATTTCTCTGTATGGTTTCTTCATTCTTGGTGCTTTGTATTTCAGAGAGCACTGAAGGCATCTTTGGTGAAGAAGATGAAATATTCCAAGAAGAGATGATAAACTTTCAGTATTGTTTTCAAGATTATTTTAAATACTGGAATGAACACTTAACAACTGTGATGGTTACCAATAAAAAATCTGTGAAGTTTCACATGTAAATACAATTAGAGTTATAAATTATGAATAAAGTTCATATGTGTGCTTTTATCTGTTAAAAGCCATAAATAATTGTAAGTTTCAGTGTCAGAGTTAATGTTTTCAGAGTTATAGTTTTATCCTGTAGTTTTATTCCTTAACTTTATCCTATAGCTTAATCCTTATTTTATTGGCACATAATTTTCCACAGCAAAGTATTTGTTCTTTTTCAAAGAAATCTTGTTAATATTATTAATCCTGTTGTACTTGATTTTTGACAAGGAATTTGTGTTTGTCTCGCCCAAGAGACTATATGGTTGGCAGTCTATAAGCTATATGTAACAAGAGCAAATGTTCCTTGCTAGTCATTCTACATGAAATACATACTTAAATTGGTATGTTGTGATGTGTTATTGTATGACCCATGTCTCTTATCTTCTGAAAGATGGTTTTTAGCTCTGCTGACTTCTTGAAGTCGCAGAGCTTTAGGAGTGGGGAAAATGTCTGTCCGTCCGTCTGTCAACATTTCTAAAAAAATCTTCTCCGAAACTACCAGTAATATATGTTTCATATTTTATATAGAGGTAGATATAGAGGTGAAGATTCAGATTCCTTCAAATCTTAGTGATGTCCCCATTCACCTTAGTGCAGTGACCTTGAGGTCAAATTTTGTACTGAGCATATCTCAGCAACCACCTATAAGAGGAACGTAAAACTTGATATACAGAAATGTCTTAGGTCATAGGTGTGCCTCTTCATACTTTCTTACTCATGCGACCTTTGGCCTTGATACATTGAACTTAAATTCAAAATTTGTGTACATGCAAAATCTCACAACCATTAAAAGTGAATAAACATATATCAATGGCCTTAGAGATATGCTGATCATTGTTTTTTTGTAATGTTTGAACATTTCTTCCTAACTGATCATTTAAAACATTTTCAAGAGCTGACTTGAGCAGATGATGATTTTGACCAATCAAAATGCATGTTACAATTCAAATTTTGCACCAACTCATTGGCTAATATTTCTTTGTTATTAAAAATGGCCTCCTTGACAACTTAGTGATCACTATTAGTTTTTTTTTAAATCATAACAGAATGAAAAAAGAACTGAGCCTAATGGAAGAAGATAGAATTAGACCTCTGAAAATACATCTTGCCTACTGATACCTAAAGGAGAAGATCTCATGAACGATTAACTAAGATAATAGATATTGGGCATGCCTGACAACCACAAGGTGCATTTGTGCACTAGTACAAAACGAGGGTTTTTTGCAAATTTTGACATTAAATTTTGGGAGTAGGTTTCCAGCCAGAAGTTTTCAAGATAGCTATAGCAAACCATATATATGTAGATAGGTAATGTTCTATATTAAAAAGAAAAAATGGAAACCAAGCTAAAAACCTGGTGTAAAATATAAAAAAATTCCGGAATTTTTTTCATGCAGTTGAATGGGTCTATAAATCATGGGAATTGCCTATCACAAAAGACGCGCATTACACATTTGAAGACTATTTAATTATTAGAAGAATAAAAGTATAACTGTCCAGATTACTCAAATATGAGAATTTTATTAAATTACAATCACAAATATGCGATAACTTTCCACGTTTTGTGGTATTGACTGATATTTTGTATGGAAATATATTGCACATACCAATACCATATATTGATATAAGAGAAAGGAGTTGAATTGTATATCAAAATATTTTGTAAAATTAAAGGTCATTTCAAGGTCAAGAAACAAAAAAAATGGAAAACTGCAACTGAACTTTGGTACACTTACAATAATTTGTTCAAATGGCATTGACTTTTGTTTTTTTTTCAATATCAATAACAATACATCTAAAGAAATATGATTAATCTGATTTAAAATTGCTGTGACCACACATTGTGTCAGAGATATGTTAGTACCAAAAAGCTTAAACTTTGGTTGACGGATAGACAGAGAGATATGTTAGCAAAAGGCCCAAATAATAGCTCCAACACAGCTTAGGCTGTGGAAGCCAAAAAAGCCAACACAAGACAAATGCTATGTATTTCACAGAATTGCATGTTCACATTCTTTATTTATTGACATTCAAACTTTTACTTTTTTGGGGGAGGGTACCTGCTGGCATTGAATTCAGAGGAGTGCCAGTGGGCAAAACACTTCCTGTCAGGCTTCAGAGGCAAAAATGAAAACCTTGACAGTAATGTGAGGAACATCCCCACATCACTCTCCTTTCTGTCTTCATGGTGCGGTAGCACACCATGCAGTTCAGTCCGTGTTGCCCTTCGACTGGCTTGGGGAGATGATTGGTCTGGAACTCTCTTGATGCTGGAAACACAGGGGTGCCCTCATAGACTGGGACCTCTTCATATGGATCCATTTCCCCGATCTGCCTTGAGTTCTTCGTAGAAATCTGATATTGCATAGCCTAAAATTATTGTTGTTTTGAAAGATTGACAATTTACAGAACTTCTGACATGAGACTGTTCTGATGCACTTGGTATACTTTACCAATAAAGGAATATCACAATCTAAAATGTTTTTTTTTTCAAATTTTCACCAAAATAAAATCTGGTTAAAACAATTCTTTAGATACTATAAAAAGTACCATTCTTTCTGTGAAATTCTTGGACATCTGGATTTCGTTCCTGAAGCAACTTGAAGATAATGAAGCTGTTTTTACTACAGCCAGATTCATCATGTGGAAAAACAGCGATTTCCACCACCTGTGATGAGAGTGACACATATTAGAATTTGTCCAACACAAAAATATTCTCTTCCAAAAGATTAATTTCCAAATAAAATATATGTATTCGATTGAATATAATACTTTTAGCATTCATGAAAGGGTAATTTGATTACAAATTAAATGAACTCAAAACACTAAATCTTTTTTCAAAATGTCATACCTTACACACTTCATCAATATGTTATATGGTGCAATTTGCTGGTCACTGAAGTCCACTCCCTTCATGTACATGTTGCAGTCACAGATCAAAACTGGCTGACGCACTTGAGACGTGACTGTGCGACCATCCCTGTCCTTAGAACGCCTATCGACTAGATTTGATCCATTGGCTGAATGTGCTGTAAAGCAAATTGTCACAATCTGCAAGCATTTACTTGAAATGTGTTATAATTACAAAGTATACTGTTACAAAATATTTTTGGTTCTTAAAATCTTGTCTGTAAAAATTTTATATTTTCAATGAAATATAATGGATAGAACACACCATGTAATATATATATCTATCTGTGAAATCAAAACTTTATTAATACAATAACAATATTAAAGGTTCATGGGCAAGTGCCAATACTGAAAAAAATGATTACATACCTTCACTGGTTAAGGAAATACAGAACGAAATGTAAAATTTATTAGCATGACAAATTAATTTAAACATTTTATAAATAATAAAGTGTTACGTATGGTTTGTAACCCTACTAGCGTATGGGGAATGTCTCCGTCGTTGGGGAACGTGGACAGGGATCAGGCGTATGATACTCGCTGGCTGTGAACGAGGCCTTAACCCAGCTACCCTATCTACCTATGCGACTTGGGAGGTAATAAGAACTGCAGACACAGAGTATACAATGCACAAGGATTTCCTTTATTCGGTGCTGTATAGACTAGTCTGGCTAGGTCGGCATGGCAAAGAGCGAGGCATATGGAATACCTGAATGCATGATACTGACAAAGTCCTGAAAATGCATAAAACACCCAAGTCTATACAAGTGTGGCTGTCACGATGCTGAGTGTCGTGGATCTTCTAGGCAAGTGGATTCTGCTCCCTGAGTAGCGATTTTGGGGCCTTTTTAAGGGAAACTGGGCATCTGTGTGAGGGCTGCCTGCGTAGCGTCTTCTCCGGCTTTGGGGCTGCGCATGTCCTGCCTGCGTGGCTTGGAGGATCACGTCATCTCTATTCGGGACGAGTAATGCGTCTCCTCGGCCTGCACTTGTTGGCCTCACGTAGCACTCAGTAACCTATATGGTTTCTTGCCAAAGATCGTGATTGTCTATATTTTTATAAGAGTCTATAGGTAGGTAATCTATATCCTACAACAGCAGTATTATAAGAGTTCAAAGATTGTAAAAAATTTAATTTGTTAATGGAAAGTTGAAAATAAAACAGTAGGAAAACCAGGAAATGATTTACCTTACGATCTTTCTATTGCAGACAGAACATTTCCTACTCTTGTGTACCTCATGTCTCCCTGAGCTACTCTCATTCCAGGCCTTGTTCTTCAGGACTGCAGGGAAGGTCCTTCTGTTAAACTTGTGCCACAGGCAAGAAGTCCCATCTCATACAGTCGTTCCAAAAGTGTCAGGGATGTGAAAAAGTTGTCAAAGTAAACACTGAAATGGAATTGATATCATCTGCATGAGAATTTGTTCAATGTTTTCCTCATGCACAAAAAATTCGATTTTTGGATAATTTGTCCATTACATTTTTTCAAAATTCAAAATATCTTGCTCAAAAGTTTCAATGTTACTTGATGTCTATGTATAAATTTAATACACACTTGTACCCTTGGCCAGACAATATCTGACACAACTCCACTACCAGATGGTAGGCTAGCCCATTAGTGCTGGGATTCGCTCTCTTCCCAGTGTAAAGTTTGCATTGAAAAATGGAAATAATGACAGAATCTGCTTTTAAAAGCTTTTGGCTCAAAACAAATGAAATCAGATTAAAGGATTTTCAGAGTAAGATATAAAGGTCTTGTACAGGAAGTCAACAGTGTAGCCCGTAGATGATTCACACAGGCACCACAGCTTGAATCCAAAACGAACTGGTTTGTTGGGAATGAATTGCCTGAAGCCTGACCTGGCCCAAGACTTCACCATCCTCTCGTCAACACCGACAAACACATCTGCTTGGTAAACATTTTTGGGCCAGGTGATTCAGGAGAAACTGCAATTTTGCCAGCTTGTCATTGGGGGCATGGTTTTCCGTTGGGTCAGATAGGTGCAACATTCCTAAAATGGCCTTGAATCTGAAAACAGCACAGATTTACAGATAGGTAAAGCTTTTATCTACACTGTAAAATATTATTGTGATAAAGTTTATATCAACTTTATCCTTAAATAATGTTCATCTGATTTTGAAAGATTTTGAAAATAAACCAACCTGTCTCTGGTCATGAATCTTCGGGCCCACAATCCATGGTACAGTGGGGCTGTGCTCCATTAGCTGCTCAGATCTGGCACCTGCACAATACCCATGTAGAGGATGAGAGCGAGGCAGGCCGTGGCGCAGTTGGATAGAGCGCCAGCTTATTAGCACCAGTTCCTCTGTGGTGATCCAAAGGTTGTGGGTTCGAATCCCGGCCATGCCGAGATTGAACTCGTAATACAATTTCTCATATGAGTTGAGGCCCGTGCCTAAAGGGTTAACCCACTGTCCTTGTAAATCTGTGACTGGGTGGATTGTCATGTCAAGGACCTGCGACATGACAATTCAGTGAGGCAGCACTATATCTGCTACAAGTAGGTCTCATCATGAAATGACTGAAATAATGTTGAAAGTGATGTAAAACCACAAACAAACCACTGTAATGTCAACACAGACTTAAGAACTTGAAATTCCTGTACCATTACCTCCTCCTTTGTCATCTACAAAATCCATTTCATTTCAAATAAACAAAATTTAAAGAGTAAAAGCCAGTCACCCAATGCCCCCAAACCTGGAGTTAGTGGTGGTCCTGGATCTGTGCTTAAACATCCACCAAGTCTCGAAAAGATGGATACTAATCCACCATCAGAGGCCGAGGTCATTGAATTAAATTGTAATCATAATAAGAAAGAGTAATCCTTTCATTGTTATTTTTTACTCATCCAGTATTTCCAGAGTAAAGTATAGCTATCAGTAACATAATACTGTTGAAGTGCAGAGGGCTTGAAGCTAATTGACCAGAATTGGATCTATTGGTCCAAACATATAATGCTTCTGTTATATGCTTGCAGGGGACCAACGATAAAAAAATAAATCCATGACTTTAAAAGGTTTCCAAGGATATTATAAAATTGGTACAATTGATGTCATGGAAAGAGTGCATGGCGGAGTCACAATATTTTTCAGAAACTGTATACCACAAAGTATTCAAATTTACAGGTAGCTGTGAAGGTGATTCTTCACACTATAATTACTATTTGCTTATTATATGTAAGTACCACCGAATAACCCTAGAAATGAATGTGAACTTAATGTTTTGTACCTTCAGTTACCCATCCCCTGTATAGTTGTTGGTGACTTTAATGCTCACCATTATTTATGGGGTGGAAGGGACAACACAGATGCGAATGGACATTTAATTGAGAATAATTTATGCTTTTTAACGATGACACACCAACCTATGCCACAGGTTCCTTGACATCTATTGATCTCACCAAGTGCTGTCCAAGTTTAGTTTTAGATTTTTCATGGGCAGTGAAGGAGGATCAATGAGGCAGTGATCATTGGCCCATTGTTATCTATGGTCATTTTCTTTCTCCAGATGAAAAACCCTCAAAATGGTAATTTTGTAAAGCCAATTGGGGGAAGCCTGGAAAAGATGCAATTGATTCTAACAACTATCATCCCATAGCTCTTACAAGTTGTGTGTTTAATGGAATATATGATTAAAGAAAGATTCGTCTGGTATCAAGAATCTTTTGCATATATTTCAGCTGCAAAAAGTGAATTTAGGATGATGCAAAGCACCATTGACCATCAGGTGCTTTTTGAGACAATTTTGTTAGAGTTTTATGAAAGGCAAATATGTCAGCATATTTACGGAAAGCATATGATACAACAACATGGATATATGGGATTATGCATATGAGTGATTTATATTAGATGGGTTTAAGGGGCAGATTACCCCTTTTTATCCAAAGCTTTCTGTTTTAAAGTGTAAGTGGGTACATCTCTGATGCTTTTGATCAGGATATGGGTGTACCCCAGGGGAGCATTTTATCTGTTACACTGTTTATTGTTAAACTGACAGTATTGTTAACTGTATTAGACCTGGAACTGATTGTTCTCTTTTCGTTGATGATTTTAACATTTGCTACAAATCTGCAAATATGTTTACAATTGAGACAATTGCAGAAATACCTAAACAGAATCCAGGAGTGGGCAGATGAAAATGGTTTCAAGTTTTCATTAAAGAAAACAGTATGCATGCATTTTGTAATAAATGTAGGGTGCACCCAAATCCTGACTTGTACCTTGGACAGTCTGAAATCCCTATTCAAAAATCCTCTTCAAGATCAAGGAAAGTCTTGCTGTTGAAGCAGACGAGTTACTATTTGCAGATTCAAAGAAGGATCCAACAGATCCTTCTTTGTACATAAATAAATACGATGAGATAAAATCAGTTTATAAAGGTTTCCAATGTATCTGCACAGATGACTCTTACTGTGAATGAAAAGCTGTAGCATTTGGAGTCACACAAGGATACATTTATTCTGAACGACTGCCTGACAAGTCCTCATCTGATTGATATGCTTATTACCATCAAAGAATTCAAGAAACATATTACTTTTTGAGATTAAACGTGTACTAGGTAAGACAAAAATGCTTGCACAAAATGCAGGGAAGAGTCAGATTATAGTAGGACATACTCATTTAACACTTAAAGGTGAAGATCAGCCCATGTGTATTGGTTGTCGAAGGACTTTGACTATTAAACATGTTTTAGTTTTGGGCACTGAATGACATGTCAATATGCCGTCATATATGAATAAATGGATTTTTAACACATCAATACATTGTTCATATAGTGCAATTATGGTAAGAATGTTATTTATGGCAATTATGGTAAATTTTACCGTCCACATATAATGCATACCTTAATTGACCTTAATGTTTCGATACCATTCAGAATTAATTTGATTCAATTGAATCAAATTGGGTCAAGGGATGCAGATATTTATATTGGAAGGCTGATCATTTCACAGATCTTATAATTTCTCCAAATCTGTGAGGTATATATGTATGTCTGACAATTCAAATTAAAAATATGTATGCAGCAAACGGCAGTATTCAATGTGATATTTGAATAAATTCCCTCAATCATAACGTTCCAATCGACAATTTGTGGTTGCCAATAGATGGCACTGAGCTCACTTCCTATTTTTCATTGAATCTAAGACAAAATTATCTGTTCCCAAATCAATTTCCTGGTCGCTATAAATAACGTGATTGAATTGAAAAAAATATTCACGCACCCAATTTCACAAACCCATCACCTAAGTTTAATCACAGTTAACTAATGTATGTAAACCTTAATACAGTTTGTGTTGAATCTCAAAATGAGTGACAAACAGGGCTTCAGATATTATGGATAATATACCATTGCAGAGGAAGTTGCATGGTAAATTGTAATTGTTACATGGTAATATATATATATATATATATATATATATATAGACGGAATTTTATAAATGCTATATCATAAATAATATTGTGTTTAACAGTTTTTCAAAAATATGGATAGTGACATACGCTTTTTTACATTTGTCAAAAATAAAAAGGTTTTAAATGTGCATTCTTCTTTCATATATTTTCGCATTGAAGAGCATAGCAGAAATTAACAGATTTATTTGAATTCATTTTAAACGGATTTTTTTCTAAGCCTCAAAAGAACAATTATTCTTACTTTTGAAAAGAAATCAAAGTTTGTCAGGAAACATCGATCAAGTATTGACCAGTTTCATTTTTTAAAATATAAATGTTCAATTTTCCATGGTTATGAAGTTGACAACGGCAACTTTGACAGGATCAAAGAATTTTGAATCCATTTTGTAAAACAATAAGTTGCCATGACGCTATTTCTCATACAATTGGACAAATCACATTGACCTTTAGAGGATATACACGTGGACCTTGGCATTAACTCAAAGACTGCCATGGCAAATTCTTTATCAAGATGGTGGTCACCAGAAACAGATATTAACAATAACGTTAGAAAATAATATAAGGCTGTCTATTCACATATGGAATATTATTTTTTTCATTCAAATATCCATACAATGAATTGTTCATGTATCACTAACATTATTAGAAGTGACTGCCTGCTATTCACAAGACAGAAACCAGTACAATCGGTGACGGTGCCAAACCGACTACATTCAGTATTTATAGATATTAATTTGAAAATGTCAACGTGAAGATTATAAACATAAATCACTGTGTGTGGTTTTGTTCTTCAATCAGAATTCTCATATTTTCTTCTATAGAATTCATAAAAAGACAAGGAAAGGAGTAGAGCATTTTTGCAACAATTCACAGCAAGATGTTGGAAAAACTATTTTAAAAAATGCCCTCCAGAATGGCCTATCTTCCAAGTGGCATGGCACAAAGGAAAGGTCTCTTTCATGTGTGAGATCTATGGGGACGCATATTATATCATGGAATCACATATGCAGACAAATTTCACACATCATGGCCCATGCAGAATGCTGTAATTTTTATCCCAAACGAAATATATGCAGGCATGAATTGTTTTCACCGCATCATTTGTACGCCATGTTATGTTTCGAATGTAAGCTTACATATATACACTTGCATATATATATATATATATATATATTCATATACATATTGTAATGTGAAAGTAACTAAATCCTCTCCACCATCATATTGTACACCTAATGAAACATCTTTCCCATTTTCATTGCTCGGGTTTCAGAGCTTTCCAGTATAATTCTCACTTCCAGCACTTTGAGAATTATTGCTCATATAAACTGATCGAATATAGATTTTAATGTCCCTGTCCGTTCTCTGGATTTTGCTGTATATTGTGTTAATTGATTATTGTTTACGATGAAGCATTTATCCGATATTGCTATGTTGGCAAACAAAAAGGATATTTTGACACCACAGTAGAACATTTATATCGGGGATAGTTAACTGCTTATTAAGAAATGGCCACCTAATCTCTCAGTTGTTTTCCTCCTTATCAAAGCAACGTGGCCATTTAAGAAATATTCAGTGAATTGCAATGTTTTTGAACAATGATAAGATAAGTAGTTTTCTGTGTATCTTGTTTTACATGATCAGCGCAGTGGGAAGCCATTTTGCAGTCATGTTGGTATCAGACTCTGGCCTGAGCTGGCTTGCCCTATTGCCTTGAGTGTTGGTGGTGGCTCGTTAGATTCTCGGGGGGATGCACTTTTTTCTATCAGGACTCTTGGTCCACGTTGACTTCCACAATCTCACAAGTAATTTTAGAATGGTTGCTTGCTTCCTGATCAAAATTGACTTGGGATTCTTGCCAGGTAGACGTAAAATGTGGAATCACTTGATAGCGAACGAAATGTTCTGAGGGAATGGATATTGTCTAATTGATATGAAACTTTAATCAGGTCCAATATCTTTCAAAACCTTTTGAAGTTGGCAGACTTCATTATGACAAAGTGTTTTCCCATTACTCTGTGGTCACATTAAACAGACATCTCTGTTCACTTGTGGGACCAGAATGGCTTTTCTTTATTGTGAATCCAGAGATAAAGGCCCCTAAAAATATTTTCAGATAAAATGACCTTTATGGAAGTCAAACATGCTTAATTTAGAAATTTGGATATAAATATGTGATGATGATCTATTGTATTATATGATTGATGTGATTCTCGTGATCAATGTGCATATACTTTTTGCCCTATTTTAAAGTTTTGAGAAACCATGTTAGATGGTTTGCAATATGTGTACTACTGGGGGACATTATTATTTGGGGAGAGGTTTCAATTTGAGTGGCTTTCACGTGATATTGTAAATCAGGGTGATGGTGTGAAAGCAGGCAGACACCCTTCAGACAGGCAGGCAGGCCGGCACACATCTGACTTCATGGACCCATCACATCCAGTCATTTCAAGTGTCACACTGGTCTGATTGTGCAATTTAGCAATCGAACCGGTGTACTTTGATATGTGATCAAAACGTTGGGCCGCCAACTCGCGGACCGGCTATTGGCACTGTCCATCATGTTGTCACATGAGAAACATCAAGCCCGTCCCTGTAGTGGCTCTATGGGCTGGGTCTGGCCCCGGGGGGATCACTCAGGTAAAATTACTGATGCCAGTCAGGCAGACACCGGTCAACAGAGGAGGTACTCATTGCTGTGATATGCCACAAAATTATTGAAAATGCAGTTAATAGACACATGGCCGTATATATATATTGAATGCATCAAATATGGGAGAAGATACTCGTGCTCCCTGGAGTTCACGCAGCCGAACTTGGTGCTGCTGAGCAAATTCTAAATTTTGTTAGCCCCCCACACCCAAAACAAATGTACCAATCGTCTGACCCTACCACATTCACATTTGCATTTGATAGGAACAGTCTCCAGACCATATTAAAACATATCATTTTTTGTTTTTTGGCAAGAGGAGAAATGGTTTCTGGATGATGTTTAGACAGTGCACGTATACCTCGTGAAAGAGTCTTGATATGGTATCCAAGATGGCTGACGAGGGAATAGTCTGCCCTCTTGTGAGCCATCTTGTCTTCAGCCATCTTAGGTCTATATATGTATACCCTTTACACACAAATCCTTTATGCTTCATGGTATGATACATGGGGGCTGTGCCTAGATATTACTGGAAAAGCACTCGGTCATTCTGCCAAAGATATTTGCAATAAAAACAGGCTTATCCTTTTATTTTATTTATACTATTGCGAACTGTTCATTGTAAAGGGGCTATAAGGCATTTTCTACATGCAATCAATAGCCTTTCTGAGGGGGTCGTTTGCACCAGTTTTTAAATTCTTAGTTTTTGATATTGCTTTACATTTAGCTGGTTTTCAATCTTACTTGACAATTATAGGGTCATCACATAACAAATCTGAATGCCATGTTTTTACTTAGATGTATCTAACAACAATACTGACTGTTCAATAATACTGTTTTCTGAGAAAATGATGTAAAATGTAATTACAAATTCCCCGTTTGAATTCCATTAGATTTTGAATACGATTGGGTGAAGGTTGACTCATACAGTTATCGATCATTGAAACCATTGGGGTAACTGACTGGGGGTAACTGAGTGACGGAGGCCCATGTCAAGTGTACTTCCGTCCTAGGAGATAGCGCCAGTTATTACTATCTGGATAAAGGAACGGCCATGTCAGAGAATAAACCATCTCAGGACATTTTGATTATTAAGGGGTAAGAGCAGAAAGTGTAGGTCACATGGAACATGTGATCATATATGCACACATCCCAGGCCAAATTGTATTGATTTTCTTAACCGTTTTCGCTTGTCCGTCTAAAGCTTCATACCAAAGGACCTTTTTGCATCTGTGTGAGGGCTGCCTGCGTAGCGTCTTCTCCGGCTTTGGGGCTGCGCATGTCCTGCCTGCGTGGCTTGGAGGATCACGTCATCTCTATTCGGGACGAGTAATGCGTCTCCTCGGCCTGCACTTGTTGGCCTCACGTAGCACTCAGTAACCTATATGGTTTCTTGCCAAAGATCGTGATTGTCTATATTTTTATAAGAGTCTATAGGTAGGTAATCTATATCCTACAACAGCAGTATTATAAGAGTTCAAAGATTGTAAAAAATTTAATTTGTTAATGGAAAGTTGAAAATAAAACAGTAGGAAAACCAGGAAATGATTTACCTTACGATCTTTCTATTGCAGACAGAACATTTCCTACTCTTGTGTACCTCATGTCTCCCTGAGCTACTCTCATTCCAGGCCTTGTTCTTCAGGACTGCAGGGAAGGTCCTTCTGTTAAACTTGTGCCACAGGCAAGAAGTCCCATCTCATACAGTCGTTCCAAAAGTGTCAGGGATGTGAAAAAGTTGTCAAAGTAAACACTGAAATGGAATTGATATCATCTGCATGAGAATTTGTTCAATGTTTTCCTCATGCACAAAAAATTCGATTTTTGGATAATTTGTCCATTACATTTTTTCAAAATTCAAAATATCTTGCTCAAAAGTTTCAATGTTACTTGATGTCTATGTATAAATTTAATACACACTTGTACCCTTGGCCAGACAATATCTGACACAACTCCACTACCAGATGGTAGGCTAGCCCATTAGTGCTGGGATTCGCTCTCTTCCCAGTGTAAAGTTTGCATTGAAAAATGGAAATAATGACAGAATCTGCTTTTAAAAGCTTTTGGCTCAAAACAAATGAAATCAGATTAAAGGATTTTCAGAGTAAGATATAAAGGTCTTGTACAGGAAGTCAACAGTGTAGCCCGTAGATGATTCACACAGGCACCACAGCTTGAATCCAAAACGAACTGGTTTGTTGGGAATGAATTGCCTGAAGCCTGACCTGGCCCAAGACTTCACCATCCTCTCGTCAACACCGACAAACACATCTGCTTGGTAAACATTTTTGGGCCAGGTGATTCAGGAGAAACTGCAATTTTGCCAGCTTGTCATTGGGGGCATGGTTTTCCGTTGGGTCAGATAGGTGCAACATTCCTAAAATGGCCTTGAATCTGAAAACAGCACAGATTTACAGATAGGTAAAGCTTTTATCTACACTGTAAAATATTATTGTGATAAAGTTTATATCAACTTTATCCTTAAATAATGTTCATCTGATTTTGAAAGATTTTGAAAATAAACCAACCTGTCTCTGGTCATGAATCTTCGGGCCCACAATCCATGGTACAGTGGGGCTGTGCTCCATTAGCTGCTCAGATCTGGCACCTGCACAATACCCATGTAGAGGATGAGAGCGAGGCAGGCCGTGGCGCAGTTGGATAGAGCGCCAGCTTATTAGCACCAGTTCCTCTGTGGTGATCCAAAGGTTGTGGGTTCGAATCCCGGCCATGCCGAGATTGAACTCGTAATACAATTTCTCATATGAGTTGAGGCCCGTGCCTAAAGGGTTAACCCACTGTCCTTGTAAATCTGTGACTGGGTGGATTGTCATGTCAAGGACCTGCGACATGACAATTCAGTGAGGCAGCACTATATCTGCTACAAGTAGGTCTCATCATGAAATGACTGAAATAATGTTGAAAGTGATGTAAAACCACAAACAAACCACTGTAATGTCAACACAGACTTAAGAACTTGAAATTCCTGTACCATTACCTCCTCCTTTGTCATCTACAAAATCCATTTCATTTCAAATAAACAAAATTTAAAGAGTAAAAGCCAGTCACCCAATGCCCCCAAACCTGGAGTTAGTGGTGGTCCTGGATCTGTGCTTAAACATCCACCAAGTCTCGAAAAGATGGATACTAATCCACCATCAGAGGCCGAGGTCATTGAATTAAATTGTAATCATAATAAGAAAGAGTAATCCTTTCATTGTTATTTTTTACTCATCCAGTATTTCCAGAGTAAAGTATAGCTATCAGTAACATAATACTGTTGAAGTGCAGAGGGCTTGAAGCTAATTGACCAGAATTGGATCTATTGGTCCAAACATATAATGCTTCTGTTATATGCTTGCAGGGGACCAACGATAAAAAAATAAATCCATGACTTTAAAAGGTTTCCAAGGATATTATAAAATTGGTACAATTGATGTCATGGAAAGAGTGCATGGCGGAGTCACAATATTTTTCAGAAACTGTATACCACAAAGTATTCAAATTTACAGGTAGCTGTGAAGGTGATTCTTCACACTATAATTACTATTTGCTTATTATATGTAAGTACCACCGAATAACCCTAGAAATGAATGTGAACTTAATGTTTTGTACCTTCAGTTACCCATCCCCTGTATAGTTGTTGGTGACTTTAATGCTCACCATTATTTATGGGGTGGAAGGGACAACACAGATGCGAATGGACATTTAATTGAGAATAATTTATGCTTTTTAACGATGACACACCAACCTATGCCACAGGTTCCTTGACATCTATTGATCTCACCAAGTGCTGTCCAAGTTTAGTTTTAGATTTTTCATGGGCAGTGAAGGAGGATCAATGAGGCAGTGATCATTGGCCCATTGTTATCTATGGTCATTTTCTTTCTCCAGATGAAAAACCCTCAAAATGGTAATTTTGTAAAGCCAATTGGGGGAAGCCTGGAAAAGATGCAATTGATTCTAACAACTATCATCCCATAGCTCTTACAAGTTGTGTGTTTAATGGAATATATGATTAAAGAAAGATTCGTCTGGTATCAAGAATCTTTTGCATATATTTCAGCTGCAAAAAGTGAATTTAGGATGATGCAAAGCACCATTGACCATCAGGTGCTTTTTGAGACAATTTTGTTAGAGTTTTATGAAAGGCAAATATGTCAGCATATTTACGGAAAGCATATGATACAACAACATGGATATATGGGATTATGCATATGAGTGATTTATATTAGATGGGTTTAAGGGGCAGATTACCCCTTTTTATCCAAAGCTTTCTGTTTTAAAGTGTAAGTGGGTACATCTCTGATGCTTTTGATCAGGATATGGGTGTACCCCAGGGGAGCATTTTATCTGTTACACTGTTTATTGTTAAACTGACAGTATTGTTAACTGTATTAGACCTGGAACTGATTGTTCTCTTTTCGTTGATGATTTTAACATTTGCTACAAATCTGCAAATATGTTTACAATTGAGACAATTGCAGAAATACCTAAACAGAATCCAGGAGTGGGCAGATGAAAATGGTTTCAAGTTTTCATTAAAGAAAACAGTATGCATGCATTTTGTAATAAATGTAGGGTGCACCCAAATCCTGACTTGTACCTTGGACAGTCTGAAATCCCTATTCAAAAATCCTCTTCAAGATCAAGGAAAGTCTTGCTGTTGAAGCAGACGAGTTACTATTTGCAGATTCAAAGAAGGATCCAACAGATCCTTCTTTGTACATAAATAAATACGATGAGATAAAATCAGTTTATAAAGGTTTCCAATGTATCTGCACAGATGACTCTTACTGTGAATGAAAAGCTGTAGCATTTGGAGTCACACAAGGATACATTTATTCTGAACGACTGCCTGACAAGTCCTCATCTGATTGATATGCTTATTACCATCAAAGAATTCAAGAAACATATTACTTTTTGAGATTAAACGTGTACTAGGTAAGACAAAAATGCTTGCACAAAATGCAGGGAAGAGTCAGATTATAGTAGGACATACTCATTTAACACTTAAAGGTGAAGATCAGCCCATGTGTATTGGTTGTCGAAGGACTTTGACTATTAAACATGTTTTAGTTTTGGGCACTGAATGACATGTCAATATGCCGTCATATATGAATAAATGGATTTTTAACACATCAATACATTGTTCATATAGTGCAATTATGGTAAGAATGTTATTTATGGCAATTATGGTAAATTTTACCGTCCACATATAATGCATACCTTAATTGACCTTAATGTTTCGATACCATTCAGAATTAATTTGATTCAATTGAATCAAATTGGGTCAAGGGATGCAGATATTTATATTGGAAGGCTGATCATTTCACAGATCTTATAATTTCTCCAAATCTGTGAGGTATATATGTATGTCTGACAATTCAAATTAAAAATATGTATGCAGCAAACGGCAGTATTCAATGTGATATTTGAATAAATTCCCTCAATCATAACGTTCCAATCGACAATTTGTGGTTGCCAATAGATGGCACTGAGCTCACTTCCTATTTTTCATTGAATCTAAGACAAAATTATCTGTTCCCAAATCAATTTCCTGGTCGCTATAAATAACGTGATTGAATTGAAAAAAATATTCACGCACCCAATTTCACAAACCCATCACCTAAGTTTAATCACAGTTAACTAATGTATGTAAACCTTAATACAGTTTGTGTTGAATCTCAAAATGAGTGACAAACAGGGCTTCAGATATTATGGATAATATACCATTGCAGAGGAAGTTGCATGGTAAATTGTAATTGTTACATGGTAATATATATATATATATATATATATATATATAGACGGAATTTTATAAATGCTATATCATAAATAATATTGTGTTTAACAGTTTTTCAAAAATATGGATAGTGACATACGCTTTTTTACATTTGTCAAAAATAAAAAGGTTTTAAATGTGCATTCTTCTTTCATATATTTTCGCATTGAAGAGCATAGCAGAAATTAACAGATTTATTTGAATTCATTTTAAACGGATTTTTTTCTAAGCCTCAAAAGAACAATTATTCTTACTTTTGAAAAGAAATCAAAGTTTGTCAGGAAACATCGATCAAGTATTGACCAGTTTCATTTTTTAAAATATAAATGTTCAATTTTCCATGGTTATGAAGTTGACAACGGCAACTTTGACAGGATCAAAGAATTTTGAATCCATTTTGTAAAACAATAAGTTGCCATGACGCTATTTCTCATACAATTGGACAAATCACATTGACCTTTAGAGGATATACACGTGGACCTTGGCATTAACTCAAAGACTGCCATGGCAAATTCTTTATCAAGATGGTGGTCACCAGAAACAGATATTAACAATAACGTTAGAAAATAATATAAGGCTGTCTATTCACATATGGAATATTATTTTTTTCATTCAAATATCCATACAATGAATTGTTCATGTATCACTAACATTATTAGAAGTGACTGCCTGCTATTCACAAGACAGAAACCAGTACAATCGGTGACGGTGCCAAACCGACTACATTCAGTATTTATAGATATTAATTTGAAAATGTCAACGTGAAGATTATAAACATAAATCACTGTGTGTGGTTTTGTTCTTCAATCAGAATTCTCATATTTTCTTCTATAGAATTCATAAAAAGACAAGGAAAGGAGTAGAGCATTTTTGCAACAATTCACAGCAAGATGTTGGAAAAACTATTTTAAAAAATGCCCTCCAGAATGGCCTATCTTCCAAGTGGCATGGCACAAAGGAAAGGTCTCTTTCATGTGTGAGATCTATGGGGACGCATATTATATCATGGAATCACATATGCAGACAAATTTCACACATCATGGCCCATGCAGAATGCTGTAATTTTTATCCCAAACGAAATATATGCAGGCATGAATTGTTTTCACCGCATCATTTGTACGCCATGTTATGTTTCGAATGTAAGCTTACATATATACACTTGCATATATATATATATATATATATATTCATATACATATTGTAATGTGAAAGTAACTAAATCCTCTCCACCATCATATTGTACACCTAATGAAACATCTTTCCCATTTTCATTGCTCGGGTTTCAGAGCTTTCCAGTATAATTCTCACTTCCAGCACTTTGAGAATTATTGCTCATATAAACTGATCGAATATAGATTTTAATGTCCCTGTCCGTTCTCTGGATTTTGCTGTATATTGTGTTAATTGATTATTGTTTACGATGAAGCATTTATCCGATATTGCTATGTTGGCAAACAAAAAGGATATTTTGACACCACAGTAGAACATTTATATCGGGGATAGTTAACTGCTTATTAAGAAATGGCCACCTAATCTCTCAGTTGTTTTCCTCCTTATCAAAGCAACGTGGCCATTTAAGAAATATTCAGTGAATTGCAATGTTTTTGAACAATGATAAGATAAGTAGTTTTCTGTGTATCTTGTTTTACATGATCAGCGCAGTGGGAAGCCATTTTGCAGTCATGTTGGTATCAGACTCTGGCCTGAGCTGGCTTGCCCTATTGCCTTGAGTGTTGGTGGTGGCTCGTTAGATTCTCGGGGGGATGCACTTTTTTCTATCAGGACTCTTGGCCCACGTTGACTTCCACAATCTCACAAGTAATTTTAGAATGGTTGCTTGCTTCCTGATCAAAATTGACTTGGGATTCTTGCCAGGTAGACGTAAAATGTGGAATCACTTGATAGCGAACGAAATGTTCTGAGGGAATGGATATTGTCTAATTGATATGAAACTTTAATCAGGTCCAATATCTTTCAAAACCTTTTGAAGTTGGCAGACTTCATTATGACAAAGTGTTTTCCCATTACTCTGTGGTCACATTAAACAGACATCTCTGTTCACTTGTGGGACCAGAATGGCTTTTCTTTATTGTGAATCCAGAGATAAAGGCCCCTAAAAATATTTTCAGATAAAATGACCTTTATGGAAGTCAAACATGCTTAATTTAGAAATTTGGATATAAATATGTGATGATGATCTATTGTATTATATGATTGATGTGATTCTCGTGATCAATGTGCATATACTTTTTGCCCTATTTTAAAGTTTTGAGAAACCATGTTAGATGGTTTGCAATATGTGTACTACTGGGGGACATTATTATTTGGGGAGAGGTTTCAATTTGAGTGGCTTTCACGTGATATTGTAAATCAGGGTGATGGTGTGAAAGCAGGCAGACACCCTTCAGACAGGCAGGCAGGCCGGCACACATCTGACTTCATGGACCCATCACATCCAGTCATTTCAAGTGTCACACTGGTCTGATTGTGCAATTTAGCAATCGAACCGGTGTACTTTGATATGTGATCAAAACGTTGGGCCGCCAACTCGCGGACCGGCTATTGGCACTGTCCATCATGTTGTCACATGAGAAACATCAAGCCCGTCCCTGTAGTGGCTCTATGGGCTGGGTCTGGCCCCGGGGGGATCACTCAGGTAAAATTACTGATGCCAGTCAGGCAGACACCGGTCAACAGAGGAGGTACTCATTGCTGTGATATGCCACAAAATTATTGAAAATGCAGTTAATAGACACATGGCCGTATATATATATTGAATGCATCAAATATGGGAGAAGATACTCGTGCTCCCTGGAGTTCACGCAGCCGAACTTGGTGCTGCTGAGCAAATTCTAAATTTTGTTAGCCCCCCACACCCAAAACAAATGTACCAATCGTCTGACCCTACCACATTCACATTTGCATTTGATAGGAACAGTCTCCAGACCATATTAAAACATATCATTTTTTGTTTTTTGGCAAGAGGAGAAATGGTTTCTGGATGATGTTTAGACAGTGCACGTATACCTCGTGAAAGAGTCTTGATATGGTATCCAAGATGGCTGACGAGGGAATAGTCTGCCCTCTTGTGAGCCATCTTGTCTTCAGCCATCTTAGGTCTATATATGTATACCCTTTACACACAAATCCTTTATGCTTCATGGTATGATACATGGGGGCTGTGCCTAGATATTACTGGAAAAGCACTCGGTCATTCTGCCAAAGATATTTGCAATAAAAACAGGCTTATCCTTTTATTTTATTTATACTATTGCGAACTGTTCATTGTAAAGGGGCTATAAGGCATTTTCTACATGCAATCAATAGCCTTTCTGAGGGGGTCGTTTGCACCAGTTTTTAAATTCTTAGTTTTTGATATTGCTTTACATTTAGCTGGTTTTCAATCTTACTTGACAATTATAGGGTCATCACATAACAAATCTGAATGCCATGTTTTTACTTAGATGTATCTAACAACAATACTGACTGTTCAATAATACTGTTTTCTGAGAAAATGATGTAAAATGTAATTACAAATTCCCCGTTTGAATTCCATTAGATTTTGAATACGATTGGGTGAAGGTTGACTCATACAGTTATCGATCATTGAAACCATTGGGGTAACTGACTGGGGGTAACTGAGTGACGGAGGCCCATGTCAAGTGTACTTCCGTCCTAGGAGATAGCGCCAGTTATTACTATCTGGATAAAGGAACGGCCATGTCAGAGAATAAACCATCTCAGGACATTTTGATTATTAAGGGGTAAGAGCAGAAAGTGTAGGTCACATGGAACATGTGATCATATATGCACACATCCCAGGCCAAATTGTATTGATTTTCTTAACCGTTTTCGCTTGTCCGTCTAAAGCTTCATACCAAAGGACCTTTTTGCAGCGGCAGAGGTCAAGCCAAGGTAAAGGATTCGTGCTTTGTGGAATTTTCATTTGGACCATAAAAGAGGACTCTTCGTTTTCGAGCAGTCCCTATTACATGTTTGACCTCATTAACTTGTATTTACTTTAGATGGAGATGTGGGTTTTGAGGGCAATCGGGAGAAATGTTCTTTTCTGCCTTGTTTGATTGCTGTTTGTGTATGTGATGACCTCTGGTGGCCATAAAAGGCTAGCTGTGTTCAGACCTATGTCAGGAGATAATTGCCACCAACTACGCATGCGCATCAGGTCAATATATTGCTGGGAAAGGAAAGACATCATGGTGTCGTCTGCACTGGAAACTAACTGCTTTGGGAAGCTATTAATATTTCATTGTGCTAAAAAAGCGAAATGTATTGAAGCTCTCCTACCTTTGAAATAGAACTTTGAAATCAATGTCCCACGGAAAAAATTTAGATGCATGGTTAAACCCCCAAGCCATACGTACTCTTCTAAACGTAGGTCGTTGATCCTCTAACTAATGTAGGTAGAGGATCGACTACCTATGTGTATAGAGCACCAAGCTCTTAGATTTACAGAATTCAGATATTTTCCTACCTTCCATAACATGACTCTCTCATATCAGTCCCTGCCGTCAATCGTAAAAAGATGTGTTCAGGATCGGCCACAAATCATCACTATTCATAAAAATCAAGCTGTACACCGATTGGTGAAAAACAATAAATGACTATTCATACAGATTCTGCTTTACACCGATTGGTTAGCCTTGATCACAGGTCGTGACCTGGGACTGGTCAAATTTGACTGGATCATATTTTATCGGGCGTGATACATGTGCATGATCGGATAGTTCCAAATTTCAAATAAAACTCCTTATTTATGACAAGCATATTGTAGTAAATGGTGAATATCTGGATAAAAGATAGATATATATCTGGCTTGAAGCTGGAATTAGAATTATTCATAATTTGGTGGATAAATGTTGGAATTTTCTTACTAAAGATTCCCTGGAAAGAAACTACGTTGTCAGAATCCATCTACATGTAATGATGCTAAACAGCATGGAAAGTGCCATACCTGTACCATGGAAAGTGCCATACCTGTACCATGGAAAGTGCCATACCTCTACCATGGAAAGTGCCATACCTCTACCATGGAAAGTGCCATACCTCTACCATGGAAAGTGAAACTAAAGACTATTAAACTAGATAAAAGTGCTATAAGCAGTGATGGATATCCATATGTTAGTGTATTAGATAAGGATAAACCACAATGCTTTTTAAAAAGACATTGTAACTCAATCTTAATCATTACCAGGTAAGATGGATTTGATTAACAAGAATTCTCCTGGAAAGAGGTTTATAAAGTACCTTATGAATGCACCAGAGAAACCAAACTCCAATTTGTTCAATACAAATTTTCCCAAAACGGTACAGTTGTATTTCAGGTCACCATTGTGTTGTAACCACAAGAAAAGATTGTTTTATGTTTGAGGGAGCAGATGATTTTTAAGTGGCTATGGACATGGAATAAATAGAGGAGTATGCTATATTTTACTTCAGGCCATGGCTCCCGGACGCCATTTGGATGGTGTTTGTTCATGTTTGCTCATCGCATGTTGACCCAGAAATGACTACTCCGCCCAAATAAGACGCGTGTATATGTAAGTGTGGGGCCCGCCACCTACCGGCCACAAAGACAGTCTAGGTCTGGTCATTTATTTTAATTACTGCCTCATTTATTGTGCAGAGTACAAATGGAAGTAAAGGCGGAGAAAATGGACTGGCTTAATGGGTGTGGATGATTGTGTGCTTGAAACAGCGGGGAAGTAGGCCCTCATATGCCATCGGGTCTGCCCCAGTGGACTGACAAGAACCACCCAGACAGCCCTATGGGCCAGCCAAGCTCTTCACCGAGGCCCGGATTACAACAGGGCACTGCCCTCTCACAGCTGTAGTTTTCAAACCTAATATACTAATGAAGTGACATAGATCCTCCTGGTGTCTAACGAGAGACTTAGGCTTGGATACCCAGGCAATATTCTAATAGACCAGTGGACCTATTAGCACTCTCCACAGACTCTAATGTACTATGCGTAATGGCTGAGTGTGCTAGCTCTGCATAAAAGTTCAAATTAACAGTTTGATACAGACAAGTGATCACTCAATTGTATCCCACTAAAGAAGGCGATAGACTCTGGAATAGAATGTATTGCAGACCGGTAAGAGACCAACTGGCAAAGCTCCCATCATTTGTAGTAATAGTGAGTTAAAGTCAAATGTAACATTAAAGCAGTGACATTATTTAAGCTGTGCTAACTTTGTCCATGCAGTAGGACGGGAAATTTGATGTTCTTTTGTGACATATGTTATCTAAATTTCCCTTTCCCATCCATCTCTTTCGCCACCTTCTACCCTCCACCTCCCCATTCCCCACCCATCTTTCACACCACCCTCAACTGTTCACAATCCCCATTCCCCACCCATCTCTCACACCACCCTCTACTGTTCACAATCCCCATTCCCCACCCATCTCGCACCACCCTCTACTGTTCACATGCCCATTCCCAGCCCATCTCTCACACCACCCTATGCTGTCCACATCCCCATTCCCCACCCATCTCACACCACCCTCTACTGTTCACCTCCCCATTCCCCACCCATCTCACACCACCCTCTACTGTTCATATACCCATTCCCCATCCATCTCACACCACCCTCTACTGTTCATATCCCCATTCCACACCCATCTCACACCACCTTCTACCGTCCACATCCCCATTCCCCACCCATCTCACACCACCCTCTACTGTTCACCTCCCCATTCCCCACCCATCTCACACCACCTTCTACCGTCCACATCCCCATTCCCCACCCATCTCACACCACCCTCTACTGTTCACATGCCCATTCCCACCCATCTCTCACACCACCCTCTACTGTTCACATCCCCATTCCCTACCCATCTCACACCACCCTCTACTGTTCACATCCCCATTCCCCACCCATCTCACACCACCCTCTACCGTCCACATACCCATTCCCTACCCATCTCACACCACCCTCTACTGTTCACATCCCCATTCCCCACCCATCTCACACCACCCTCTACCGTCCACATACCCATTCCCCACCCATCTCTCACACCACCCTCTACTATCCACATCTCTATTCCCCACCCATCTCTCACACCACCCTCTACTGTTCACATGCCCATTCCCACCCATCTCTCACACCACCCTCTACTGTTCATATCCCCATTCCCCACCCATCTCACACCACCCTCTACTGTTCATATACCCATTCCCACCCATCTTTTACACCACCCTCTGCTGTTCACATCCCCATTCCTCACCCATCTCACACCACCTTCTACTGTTCACCTCCCCATTCCCCACCCATCTCACACCACCTTCTACTGTTCACATCCCCATTCCCCACCCATCTCACACCACCCTCTACTGTTCACACGCCCATTCCCCACCCATCTCACATCACCCTCTACTGTTCACACGCCCATTCCACACCCATCTCACACCACCTTCTACTGTTCACCTCCCCATTCCCCACCCATCTCACACCACCTTCTACTGTTCACCTCCCCATTCCCCACCCATCTCGCACCACCCTCTACTGTTCACCTCCCCATTCCCCACCCATCTCACACCACCTTCTACCGTCCACATACCCATTCCCCATCCATCTCTCACACCACCTACCATCCTCCACCTCCTTATTCCCCACCCATCTCACACCACCTTCTACTGTTCATATCCCCATTCCCCACCCATCTCACACCACCCTCTACTGTTCATATCCCCATTCCCCACCCATCTCACACCACCCTCTACTGTTCACCTCCCCATTCCCCACCCATCTCACACCACCTTCTACTGTTCATATCCCCATTCCCCACCCATCTCACACCACCCTCTACTGTTCATATCCCCATTCACCACCCATCTCACACCACCTTCTACCGTCCACATACCCATTCCCCATCCATCTCTCACACCACCTACCATCCTCCACCTCCTTATTCCCCACCCATCTCACACCACCTACCCTCCATCTCTCCATTCCCCACCCATCTCTCACACCACCCTCAACTGTTCACAATCCCCACTCCTCACCCATCTCACATCACCCTCTATTGTTCATATCCCCATTCCCCACCCATCTCTCACCACCTTCTACCGTCCACATCCCCATTCCCCACCCATCTCACACCACCCTCTACTGTTCACCTCCCCATTCCCCACCCATCTCACACCACCTTCTACTGTCCACATCCCCATTCCCCACCCATCTCACACCACCCTCTACTGTTCACCTCCCCATTCCCCACCCATCTCACACCACCCTCTACTGTTCATATCCCCATTCCCCACCCATCTTTTACACCACCCTCTACTGTTCACATCCCCATTCCCCACCCATCTTTTACACCACCTTCTACCGTCCACATCCCCATTCCCCACCCATCTCACACCACCCTCTACTGTTCACCTCCCCATTCCCCACCCATCTCACACCACCTTCTACCGTCCACATCCCCATTCCCCACCCATCTCACACCACCCTCTACTGTTCACCTCCCCATTCCCCACCCATCTCACACCACCCTCTACTGTTCATATACCCATTCCCCACCCATCTCACACCACCCTCTACTGTTCATATCCCCATTCCCCACCCATCTCACACCACCCTCTACTGTTCATATACCCATTCCCCACCCATCTCACACCACCTTCTACTGTTCATATCCCCATTCCCCACCCATCTCACACCATCCTCTACTGTTCATATCCCCATTCCCAGCCCATCTCTCACATCACCCTCTACTGTTCATATACCCATTCCCCACCCATCTCACACCACCCTCTACTGTTCACCTCCCCATTCCCCACCCATCTCTCACACCACCCTCTACTGTTCACATCCCCATTCCCCACCCATCTTTTACACCACCTTCTACCGTCCACATCCCCATTCCCCACCCATCTCACACCACCCTCTACTGTTCACCTCCCCATTCCCCACCCATCTCTCACACCACCCTCTACTGTTCACATCCCCATTCCCCACCCATCTTTTACACCACCTTCTACCGTCCACATCCCCATTCCCCACCCATCTCACACCACCCTCTACTGTTCACCTCCCCATTCCCCACCCATCTCACACCACCTTCTACCGTCCACATCCCCATTCCCCACCCATCTCACACCACCCTCTACTGTTCACCTCCCCATTCCCCACCCATCTCACACCACCCTCTACTGTTCATATACCCATTCCCCACCCATCTCACACCACCCTCTACTGTTCATATCCCCATTCCCCACCCATCTCACACCACCCTCTACTGTTCATATACCCATTCCCCACCCATCTCACACCACCTTCTACTGTTCATATCCCCATTCCCCACCCATCTCACACCACCCTCTACTGTTCATATCCCCATTCCCACCCATCTCTCACACCACCCTCTACTGTTCACATGCCCATTCCCACCCATCTCTCACACCACCCTCTACTGTTCATATCCCCATTCCCAGCCCATCTCTCACATCACCCTCTACTGTTCATATACCCATTCCCCACCCATCTCACACCACCCTCTACTGTTCATATCCCCATTCCCCACCCATCTCACACCACCCTCTACTGTTCATATACCCATTCCCCACCCATCTCACACCACCTTCTACTGTTCATATCCCCATTCCCCACCCATCTCACACCACCCTCTACTGTTCATATCCCCATTCCCACCCATCTCTCACACCACCCTCTACTGTTCACATGCCCATTCCCACCCATCTCTCACACCACCCTCTACTGTTCATATCCCCATTCCCAGCCCATCTCTCACATCACCCTCTACTGTTCATATACCCATTCCCCACCCATCTCACACCACCCTCTACTGTTCACCTCCCCATTCCCCACCCATCTCTCACACCACCCTCTACTGTTCACATCCCCATTCCCCACCCATCTTTTACACCACCTTCTACCGTCCACATCCCCATTCCCCACCCATCTCACACCACCCTCTACTGTTCACATCCCCATTCCCCACCCATCTCACACCACCCTCTACTGTTCACCTCCCCATTCCCCACCCATCTCACACCACCCTCTACTGTTCATATACCCATTCCCCACCCATCTCACACCACCTTCTACTGTTCACCTCCCCATTCCCCACCCATCTCTCACACCACCCTCTACTGTTCACATCCCCATTCCCCACCCATCTTTTACACCACCTTCTACCGTCCACATCCCCATTCCCCACCCATCTCACACCACCCTCTACTGTTCATATACCCATTCCCCACCCATCTCACACCACCTTCTACTGTTCATATCCCCATTCCCCACCCATCTCACACCACCCTCTACTGTTCATATCCCCATTCCCAGCCCATCTCTCACATCACCCTCTACTGTTCATATACCCATTCCCCACCCATCTCACACCACCCTCTACTGTTCACATCCCCATTCCCCACCCATCTTTTACACCACCTTCTACCGTCCACATCCCCATTCCCCACCCATCTCACACCACCCTCTACTGTTCACCTCCCCATTCCCCACCCATCTCACACCACCCTCTACTGTTCATATCCCCATTCCCCACCCATCTCACATCACCCTCTACTGTTCACCTCCCCATTCCCCACCCATCTCACACCACCTTCTACTGTTCATATCCCCATTCCCCACCCATCTCACACAACCCTCTACTGTTCACATCCCCATTCCCCACCCATCTTTTACACCACCTTCTACCGTCCACATCCCCATTCCCCACCCATCTCACACCACCCTCTACTGTTCACCTCCCCATTCCCCACCCATCTCACACCACCCTCTACTGTTCATATCCCCATTCCCCACCCATCTCACATCACCCTCTACTGTTCACCTCCCCATTCCCCACCCATCTCACACCACCCTCTACTGTTCATATCCCCATTCCCCACCCATCTCACATCACCCTCTACTGTTCACCTCCCCATTCCCCACCCATCTCACACCACCCTCTACTGTTCATATCCCCATTCCCCACCCATCTCACACCACCCTCTACTGTCCACATCCCCATTCCCCACCCATCTCACACCACCTTCTACTGTTCATATCCCCATTCCCCACCCATCTCACACCACCCTCTACTGTTCACATCCCCATTCCCCACCCATCTTTTACACCACCTTCTACCGTCCACATCCCCATTCCCCACCCATCTCACACCACCCTCTACTGTTCACATCCCCATTCCCCACCCATCTCACACCACCCTCTACCGTCCACATACCCATTCCCCACCCATCTCTCACACCACCCTCTACTATCCACATCTCTATTCCCCACCCATCTCTCACACCACCCTCTACTGTTCACATGCCCATTCCCACCCATCTCTCACACCACCCTCTACTGTTCATATCCCCATTCCCCACCCATCTCACACCACCTTCTACTGTTCATATCCCCATTCCCCACCCATCTCACACCACCCTCTACTGTTCACATCCCCATTCCCCACCCATCTTTTACACCACCTTCTACCGTCCACATCCCCATTCCCCACCCATCTCACACCACCCTCTACTGTTCACCTCCCCATTCCCCACCCATCTCACACCACCCTCTACTGTTCATATCCCCATTCCCCACCCATCTCACATCACCCTCTACTGTTCACCTCCCCATTCCCCACCCATCTCACACCACCCTCTACTGTTCATATCCCCATTCCCCACCCATCTCACATCACCCTCTACTGTTCACCTCCCCATTCCCCACCCATCTCACACCACCCTCTACTGTTCATATCCCCATTCCCCACCCATCTCACACCACCCTCTACTGTCCACATCCCCATTCCCCACCCATCTCACACCACCTTCTACTGTTCATATCCCCATTCCCCACCCATCTCACACCACCCTCTACTGTTCACATCCCCATTCCCCACCCATCTTTTACACCACCTTCTACCGTCCACATCCCCATTCCCCACCCATCTCACACCACCCTCTACTGTTCACATCCCCATTCCCCACCCATCTCACACCACCCTCTACCGTCCACATACCCATTCCCCACCCATCTCTCACACCACCCTCTACTATCCACATCTCTATTCCCCACCCATCTCTCACACCACCCTCTACTGTTCACATGCCCATTCCCACCCATCTCTCACACCACCCTCTACTGTTCATATCCCCATTCCCCACCCATCTCACACCACCCTCTACTGTTCATATCCCCATTCCCCACCCATCTCACACCACCCTCTACTGTTCACCTCCCCATTCCCCACCCATCTCACACCACCTTCTACTGTTCATATCCCCATTCCCCACCCATCTCACACCACCCTCTACTGTTCACCTCCCCATTCCCCATCCATCTTTTACACCACCTTCTACCGTTTACATCCCCATTCCCCACCCATCTCACACCACCCTCTACTGTTCACCTCCCCATTCCCCACCCATCTCACACCACCTTCTACCGTCCACATCCCCATTCCCCACCCATCTCACACCACCCTCTACTGTTCACCTCCCCACTCCTCACCCATCTCACACCACCCTCTACTGTTCATATCCCCACTCCTCACCCATCTCACACCACCTTCTACCGTCCACATCCCCATTCCCCACCCATCTCACACCACCCTCTACTGTTCACCTCCCCATTCCCCACCCATCTCACACCACCTTCTACTGTCCACATCCCCATTCCCCACCCATCTCACACCACCCTCTACTGTTCACCTCCCCACTCCTCACCCATCTCACACCACCCTCTACTGTTCATATCCCCATTCCCCATCCATCTCACACCACCCTCTACTGTTCACCTCCCCATTCCCCACCCATCTCACACCACCCTCTACTGTTCATATCCCCATTCCCCACCCATCTCACACCACCCTCTACTGTTCATATCCCCATTCCTCACCCATCTCACACCACCCTCTACTGTTCATATACCCATTCCCCACCCATCTCACACCACCTTCTACTGTTCATATCCCCATTCCCCACCCATCTCACACCACCCTCTACTGTTCATATCCCCATTCCCAGCCCATCTCTCACATCACCCTCTACTGTTCATATACCCATTCCCCACCCATCTCACACCACCCTCTACTGTTCACCTCCCCATTCCCCACCCATCTCTCACACCACCCTCTACTGTTCACATCCCCATTCCCCACCCATCTTTTACACCACCTTCTACCGTCCACATCCCCATTCCCCACCCATCTCACACCACCTTCTACCGTCCACATACCCATTCCCCATCCATCTCTCACACCACCTACCATCCTCCACCTCCTTATTCCCCACCCATCTCACACCACCTACCCTCCATCTCTCCATTCCCCACCCATCTCACACCACCTTCTACTGTTCATATCCCCACTCCTCACCCATCTCACATCACCCTCTATTGTTCATATCCCCATTCCCTACCCATCTCACACCACCCTCTACTGTTCATATACCCATTCCCCACCCATCTCACACCACCTTCTACTGTTCATATCCCCATTCCCCACCCATCTCACACCACCCTCTACTGTTCACATCCCCATTCCCCACCCATCTTTTACACCACCTTCTACCGTCCACATCCCCATTCCCCACCCATCTCACACCACCCTCTACTGTTCATATCCCCATTCCTCACCCATCTCACACCACCCTCTACTGTTCATATACCCATTCCCCACCCATCTCACACCACCTTCTACTGTTCATATCCCCATTCCCAGCCCATCTCTCACATCACCCTCTACTGTTCATATACCCATTCCCCACCCATCTCACACCACCTTCTACTGTTCATATCCCCATTCCCCACCCATCTCACACCACCCTCTACTGTTCACCTCCCCATTCCCCATCCATCTCACACCACCCTCTACTGTTCATATCCCCATTCCCCACCCATCTCACACCACCCTCTACTGTTCATATCCCCATTCCTCACCCATCTCACACCACCCTCTACTGTTCATATACCCATTCCCCACCCATCTCACACCACCTTCTACTGTTCATATCCCCATTCCCCACCCATCTCACACCACCCTCTACTGTTCATATCCCCATTCCCAGCCCATCTCTCACATCACCCTCTACTGTTCATATACCCATTCCCCACCCATCTCACACCACCTTCTACTGTTCACCTCCCCATTCCCCACCCATCTCACACCACCCTCTACTGTTCATATCCCCATTCCCCACCCATCTCACACCACCCTCTACTGTTCATATACCCATTCCCCACCCATCTCACACCACCTTCTACTGTTCATATCCCCATTCCCCACCCATCTCACACCACCCTCTACTGTTCATATCCCCATTCCCAGCCCATCTCTCACATCACCCTCTACTGTTCATATACCCATTCCCCACCCATCTCTCACCACCCTCTGCTGTCCACATCCCCATTACCCACCCATCTTTTACACCACCCTCTACTGTCCACATCTCTATTCCCCACCCATCTTTCACACCACCTTCTACTGTTCACCTCCCCATTCCCCACCCATCTCACACCACCCTCTACTGTTCACATCCCCATTACCCACCCATCTTTTACACCACCCTCTGCTGTCCACATCCCCATTCCCCACCCATCTCACACCACCTTCTACTGTTTACCTCCCCATTCCCCACCCATCTTTTACACCACCCTCTACTGTCCACATCTCTATTCCCCACCCATCTTTCACACCACCTTCTACTGTTCACCTCCCCATTCCCCACCCATCTCACACCACCCTCTACTGTTCACATCCCCATTCCCCACCCATCTTTTACACCACCTTCTACCGTCCACATCCCCATTCCCCACCCATCTCACACCACCCTCTACTGTTCACCTCCCCATTCCCCACCCATCTCACACCACCTTCTACCGTCCACATACCCATTCCCCATCCATCTCTCACACCACCTACCATCCTCCACCTCCTTATTCCCCACCCATCTCACACCACCTACCCTCCATCTCTCCATTCCCCACCCATCTCACACCACCTTCTACTGTTCATATCCCCACTCCTCACCCATCTCACATCACCCTCTATTGTTCATATCCCCATTCCCTACCCATCTCACACCACCCTCTACTGTTCATATACCCATTCCCCACCCATCTCACACCACCTTCTACTGTTCATATCCCCATTCCCCACCCATCTCACACCACCCTCTACTGTTCACATCCCCATTCCCCACCCATCTTTTACACCACCTTCTACCGTCCACATCCCCATTCCCCACCCATCTCACACCACCCTCTACTGTTCACCTCCCCATTCCCCACCCATCTCACACCACCCTCTACTGTTCATATACCCATTCCCCACCCATCTCACACCACCCTCTACTGTTCACCTTCCCATTCCCCACCCATCTCACACCACCCTCTACTGTTCATATACCCATTCCCCACCCATCTCACACCACCCTCTACTGTTCATATCCCCATTCCCCACCCATCTCACACCACCCTCTACTGTTCATATACCCATTCCCCACCCATCTCACACCACCTTCTACTGTTCATATACCCATTCCCCACCCATCTCACACCACCTTCTACTGTTCATATACCCATTCCCCACCCATCTCTCACATCACCCTCTACTGTTCATATACCCATTCCCCACCCATCTCACACCACCCTCTACTGTTCACCTCCCCATTCCCCACCCATCTCTCACACCACCCTCTACTGTTCACCTCCCCATTCCCCACCCATCTCTCACACCACCCTCTACTGTTCACCTACCCATTCCCCACCCATCTCACACCACCCTCTACTGTTCACATCCCCATTCCCCACCCATCTTTTACACCACCCTCTGCTGTCCACATCCCCATTCCCCACCCATCTCACACCACCCTCTGCTGTCCACATCCCCATTACCCACCCATCTTTTACACCACCCTCTACTGTCCACATCTCTATTCCCCACCCATCTTTCACACCACCTTCTACTGTTCACCTCCCCATTCCCCACCCATCTCACACCACCCTCTACTGTTCACATCCCCATTCCCCACCCATCTTTTACACCACCCTCTGCTGTCCACATCCCCATTCCCCACCCATCTCACACCACCTTCTACTGTTTACCTCCCCATTCCCCACCCATCTCACACCACCCTCTACTGTTCACATCCCCATTCCCCACCCATCTTTTACACCACCTTCTACCGTCCACATCCCCATTCCCCACCCATCTCACACCACCCTCTACTGTTCACCTCCCCATTCCCCACCCATCTCACACCACCTTCTACCGTCCACATACCCATTCCCCATCCATCTCTCACACCACCTACCATCCTCCACCTCCTTATTCCCCACCCATCTCACACCACCTACCCTCCATCTCTCCATTCCCCACCCATCTCTCACACCACCCTCAACTGTTCACAATCCCCACTCCTCACCCATCTCACATCACCCTCTATTGTTCATATCCCCATTCCCTACCCATCTCACACCACCCTCTACTGTTCATATACCCATTCCCCACCCATCTCACACCACCTTCTACTGTTCATATCCCCATTCCCCACCCATCTCACACCACCCTCTACTGTTCACATCCCCATTCCCCACCCATCTTTTACACCACCCTCTGCTGTCCACATCCCCATTCCCCACCCATCTCACACCACCTTCTACTGTTTACCTCCCCATTCCCCACCCATCTCACACCACCCTCTACTGTTCACATCCCCATTCCCCACCCATCTTTTACACCACCTTCTACCGTCCACATCCCCATTCCCCACCCATCTCACACCACCCTCTACTGTTCACCTCCCCATTCCCCACCCATCTCACACCACCTTCTACCGTCCACATACCCATTCCCCATCCATCTCTCACACCACCTACCATCCTCCACCTCCTTATTCCCCACCCATCTCACACCACCTACCCTCCATCTCTCCATTCCCCACCCATCTCTCACACCACCCTCAACTGTTCACAATCCCCACTCCTCACCCATCTCACATCACCCTCTATTGTTCATATCCCCATTCCCTACCCATCTCACACCACCCTCTACTGTTCATATACCCATTCCCCACCCATCTCACACCACCTTCTACTGTTCATATCCCCATTCCCCACCCATCTCACACCACCCTCTACTGTTCACATCCCCATTCCCCACCCATCTTTTACACCACCTTCTACCGTCTACATCCCCATTCCCCACCCATCTCACACCACCCTCTACTGTTCATATACCCATTCCCCACCCATCTCACACCACCTTCTACCGTCCACATCCCCATTCCCCACCCATCTCACACCACCCTCTACTGTTCATATACCCATTCCCCACCCATCTCACACCACCCTCTACTGTTCACCTCCCCATTCCCCACCCATCTCACACCACCTTCTACTGTTCACATCCCCATTCCCCACCCATCTTTTACACCACCCTCTGCTGTCCACATCCCCATTCCCCACCCATCTCACACCACCCTCTGCTGTCCACATCCCCATTACCCACCCATCTTTTACACCACACTCTACTGTCCACATCTCTATTCCCCACCCATCTTTCACACCACCTTCTACTGTTCACCTCCCCATTCCCCACCCATCTCACACCACCCTCTACTGTTCACATCCCCATTCCCCACCCATCTTTTACACCACCCTCTGCTGTCCACATCCCCATTCCCCACCCATCTCACACCACCTTCTACTGTTTACCTCCCCATTCCCCACCCATCTCACACCACCTTCTACCATCCACATCCCCATTCCTTATTCGTATGTCACCAATCTTCTGTTGCATTTATCTCTATTTGTATCCGCCTCCTAGGTTCTTTTCTATATTTATCATTCTCCTGTCACATTAACACATTCTTCAAACAAGAAGAACGAAAATCCATATGTCATTTGCTAAATGTAATTCCATTCCGAGATATCATATATATGTCATAAGATTGATCCTTTGTATCTCTGAAATATCAACCAGATGTATGGCTCCTGATGTGAATTTATTTTATTCAAGTTCTTCCAGTGATATTTTTGGTCGGCCTTTGCGAAGACGAAGGCCAGCCACTTGGGGTGAGATTGGTTCTCAACTTGGCTCTGTCAGACGGTCTCATTTGCTTAAGTCTCATTCACTGCCCAGTGTAAGAATTGTCTCGGACCTCCACACTCTCTGGTCTGGAATCATGTAATATGCTCCCCCCACACAGCATGCACAAACTTATGATGTAAGGAGCTCACTCGCTTGATTGTCACCATGATAATCATCAGGATACTGTAATTTTATGATATTAGCTTTGAAATAATACACCTCCATTTTTTTAAAGCAATTTAAGTTATACTTTTTGTGGAACATTCTTCCTTCTGACACGTAGCATAGAAATCTCGTGATCATCTGACCTAGAGAGGGACACTCTGACACTTGATACCATCCACTCACTCTCCATGCCACGGTGTCCATGCAGTGGACTGAAGCTCTCTTGAACCTTTCAGTATCATCATGGACTAAATGGCATCATGCATCACATCTTAAAATACATCAAGAGGTGACAAGTTGTAAAAAGTATCCCACATAGAACAGAGAGAGGTGACGACCACATCACAGGAATGATTTGAGAGAACTTTGTGTCCAAGCTTGATTGCCACCTTTGATCGGATTACCCTTGCCTCCCAAACTCTGACCTAGAAAAAGTTATGGGGTGCAGCTAAACATGTTTAGTCCTCAAGATGGCATTTTACACTCATTGTTGTATTTCAGTGGGGAAGTATATCGTGTGCTGATCATTCTGGTAACTGATTCATTTCCATTCACCACACAGAAGTGATTTTATTCAGAACAATTCAAATGTCAACAATTCAATCAATTGTCTTGAGAACCCTATTTAAACCAGAATAACTTATTCTCTAAATCATCTAAGTAGGTCATTGTGACCTAGTTACAATTTTTTCTAAAAATTATGAACAAAGATATTGTGTAAGATAAATGTAGGGAGAATACATATTATTTGCAAAATATTTTGCAAAATATCACATATAGTGACCTTGAAAATTGCCTTAGGTCACCCAATATGAAATTTATTCAAGTCCCTCATGTTATATCAATATTGCTGTATTTTGTAAGAAAATAGAGCATTCATAAGTGAATTGCTCCTGTGCTGGCCATGACCTTGACCTTGACCCAAAATCACAAAAAGTTCAACCCCAAAAATTTCCCAGGCCTACATATTATCATAATATAGTATCTAGTCCTCATGTCCAAGCATAAAGGAATGATGAAGAAAACAAAGTGTGGCGGCGGACGCGGCGGCGGGCGGCGGACGCGGTGGCGGGCGGCGGATGTGGTGGCGGGCGGCGGCTTGTGCTGACTTAATTAATAATTCAACACTGTTTTCTTACACTTGTACAGCAGTTTTAAAAGCGGGATAAAAAGTGCTGACCATTCCATTTTAATGGACGTCTTGTCCATATTGGAAGTCGTTATGAAATGAGATCCTTTAATATTTATATGTACTATTATTTTGTAAACATTTCAATTCTTATATTTGTTGAAGATTTGAAATATTTCTGAAAAACATTAGAAGAGAAAAGCATCCAGCACATGCTTCATTAAAGATATATTTGGTTTTTATGATAAACTATGATTTTTGTAAATGGCTGAAGATTCGGCGGATGTTGACATACCCATAACAATAGTCAACCACACAGATAGGTAGATAGAGTGTTTGTAGAACCTGGCTCCAAGCAGGTGACTTATATGAGCGCCCCCTTTAGAGCAATCCCGACTATCTATTTATGAGTATCCAATGTACAATTTATTACTGTTTATTATTCTCATGTTTCTCCGCTCATTCAGAATTTACAGACTTGTGTTTATCTAGCAGGATGCGTAAAGGTTTTAAAGGAGCCCCTGGGTTAATATTGTGATAAAAAAACAGGCAGGTTTATCACCAGTCCTTGCCGTACATGCCCTTAAGTGTATTTTCTTGGCAATGTACATAAGTTCACAAAGCAAACAGCAGGAAGGTTTTTAAAAGCCTTGGCAGACAAATATGCTATTGTTCAAGGAATTGATAATATTACTATTGATATTAAATTGAATATTTATGCCTACAGATATATATATATATATATATATATATATATATATATATAGCCAACTTGTTTGCCATATACTCTTGTAATGATATATAAGTGAACACTTTCAACGGTTTGTTAGTTAAGCCTGAAGAAGTTGACGTCCCTTGAAGGACTGAAACATGTCGCAATAAAAGTTTTAACTCTTTGTCACCACGGACTTTGTAGGATTACTTTCATCCCCATTACACTGTATACAACTACCTTTTTACTTTGGACCAGGGAGTGCTCCAAGTGGTCAGTATTATACAGATATACGACCAGGGAGTGCTCCAAGTGGTCAGTATTATACAGATACACGACCAGGGAGTGCTCCAAGTGGTCAGTATTATACAGATACACGACCAGAGAGTGCTCCAAATGGTCAGTATTATACAGATACACGACCAGAGAGTGCTCCAAATGGTCAGTATTATACAGATACACGACCAGAGAGTGCTCCAAATGGTCAGTATTATACAGATACACGACCAGAGAGTGCTCCAAATGGTCAGTATTATACAGATGCACGACCAGAGAGTGCTCCAAATGGTCAGTATTATACAGATGCACGACCAGAGAGTGCTCCAATATTAGAGGAGATGACAAAATCAAATGTATTGAGAGAGGGAAGCTGGTAGGGGATGACACATTGTGACACAATGGCATTGTGTCCATTGGGGGGAGTTAATAGGAGGTGACACAATGTGCTCATTAGCTATTGATCTGAGGGCCTTGTTCCTGATTTAGGTTTTAGTAGTAGCGATAGGTACTCTGGTACATACCCATTACGTACCTTCCATGCAAGTTGGGCTTTCTTGAAATCTATCCCAGCTTCAACCGGAAGCCAATGTAACTCCATAAATGACACAATGTGTCCATTGAGAAGTTGGTAGTAGATGACACAATGTGTCAATTGGGGTAAGTTGAAAGTAGATGACACAATGTGACTAGTGAATGGGAAGATGGAAGATAAAATAATGAATCAAAGAGTCAAGTTTGTTGTCTCGAGGGATACATAAATACAAAACAGCACGACATACACAGAGCAACTTGATAAAAATCTTGAAGCGACCTTTATACCTCACGGGAAGCCTGGTGATTTCTCAACACAACCTTGTGCTGCAACGCATCCACAGTTTGAAAAGCCAAGATCTGCGAGGAACAATGTGCTTGTATGTCTTGCCAGACATCTTTGTGAAATGCCAGCTTTTTATTTTGCTTTAAATATATTTATCTTCCACGTGCAGCTACTAATACTAATTATTTTTTTTAGTTTTTAATGGGACAGCTTATCAAATTTGTATTTTACCAGCACCTTTCACAAATAAAAACAACTCAATGGCAACTGTCCCATTTACAATGCTAGTTATGAAATGGGATGTGTTTATAGAGGATGTAATCTCTCTCATTACAATGTATCCAAATAAATCATCCAGATTTGACTCAAGGAAAAATCTGAATCAGATAAACAGGCATGCAATTTTACTTGCAGTTTTCTAATGTCTGCTTACTGCAGTACGGTGCTGCCATTATATGCAGTGGCAATTGCTCAAACTTCAAAACAAGCAGTCATCTTGCAGGGTTTTGAAAAGCTCTTATCCCTCATACAGTATAATTTAAATCTAGAACTTCCTGGAGAAACTGGATATTTATGTCCGCATAAAAATGGTATTCTTTTTGGTTTGGTCTATTCTGTCCTCAGCCATGTGATAATGACAAATATTTCCCATCGTCTCTCGTCGAAATGAGTGAGGCATTTAGTCTCAGTGGCAGGTTTTTATCTGATTTGACATAGCCTAAACGGTACTCGGGATATTGCAGCTTGCCACTGAATACAGATATTCCAGTGCAGTTGAGTATGGAAAAATATAAATTTTGCAGTGATCTTTTTGTAAACAAATAATAAATCAATTTGATCAACTGCAAGTGGATTTCAGACATGATTTGTCTCAATTGGCCACTAAAGAAACATTTTCTAAAGATTTTTTATCAAAATTTATTGCTGTTTTTTTCTGTTTAATGTGTGAACAGATAATTACCTTTTAATCCCAAAGGTGTGATTCCAAAATAATGTTTCATGGATTTAATCAAATGTCCCAGCTTGTTATGTTGAGAATCATTGGCATGTAGCAAGAAGGAACTCTCAGAGTGGGCCACGGCTCCCAGGCATTGTTTTACCACCAAAGGTTCACGTGGGTCAATACCTTGCTTGCTAAAGACATGCTTTTATCTGAGCTGGTGTTATTGATTTCATGATTACAAGTCCTACAGAGGACCTCGCGCAGGTCATCCGTCACCCAGGAACATGGTGTGATCTTGCCCACCAGGCATTACCCCTTCTCCTCTCCAGTATCATCTTCCAGGACTCTATTATTTTAGTAATTGTTATGGGTCTTTAGTAGTCTTTAATTTGGCTACCGGAGTATGCTGGAGACCACAGCGACTGGATGAGCTCCAAAGAAGTCAGTAAAGCGGTTTTCAATTAGATGTAATGCCTTAAAGGACCAAGGGCTAGGAAACAGAGGCTGCATAAGGCTGACAAAATGGAAGGGCCTGAGTCAAGTACTAGTAATCTCATACATTAATGTTGCAGATTTGGGAGTTTCCCAAGTGAAACATGATTATAAGGAGTGTGTTAGCAGAGTCCTCTGCCAACCTGTTCTGTGTTTGAAACATTTAATCACATTTGTCTGGCACCACCAGCGTGGCAAACCTCACTCCCTGATGGGAATGGCTCTTGATACTGATGACCCCGGGGATGGCTCATTCCAAATAGATGATGGCTAAAGGGGTATTCTTTACTGCCATTAAAACCACTGTTTTAAGCTCAATGATGCTTCATTATGGTACCACTGGTGCAAGTGTCACAAGATGCTACCTCTTCTTATATTACGATATATTACAAGCATAGTTATCACAAGACATAATGCTTTCATTCTTCTTTTATTACCAAATATGCAAATGTCAAAAGGTGCTCCTCATTCTTAATAACAAAAGTATGTATGTCACAAGATATTTTTTTTCTTTGGAACCAAAAAGAATATTTACCTTTAATACCACGGGCACCACTTTTTCCATATGCAACCTTGTCCAGATGCACTTTTTTCATTTGACAGAGCCTCAGTCGACGTCCCCTTCCCCCAAGGAAGATATGGACCCTCACAGCATAAAAAAGGTTCAATATGGATGTTAACTGTCACGTTTTTTCATTGGAAGTGGAACAAGGAATTCCTCTTTACCCTCTTTAATTTCTTCATTTACTTGTTACCACATATACTATTTTCTCTATTTTCTCCCCGGGGATTGAGCGCTATGAGCGGACGTGGTCTGAAATATGTACGATTTTTCCTATAACCAAAAATAATGCTTTTTCCTATAACCAAAAATAATGCTTATTCACTCATTCCCAGGGGCGGGAGAGCTCTGAAAGGTGACGGACGGTAATCGCAGCTTGGCCGAGTGGTGTGCCGTCATGCCATCGTTCTACACCAAAGGAGGCTGGACGATTCTGCTTTGTAATGATTTCTTTAAAATCGCTTTAGGATTATCGGAAAATTAAATATTTTTGTTGTAGCTGAGTGTTAAGCAGTGTTTGAAGTATGATTGTGTTTTGTGATAAACCTTTAATGTTTTCAGGGTAATATTTGTGCCCTAAAGTCTGGATTACTCTTCATGATACAACCTTAAAATGGGGCACATTTTAGTGTAAGAATAATATAAAATCTCGTCAAAATTCAGTTCCAGATGACCACACACTATATACAAATATATATATATATATATATATATATATATATATATATATATATATATATATATATATATATATATATATATATATATATATATATATATATATATATATATATATATATATATATATATATATATATATATATATATATATATATATATATATACATATATATATATTTATTTTAAAAAACTTAGCCATTGTTCAATGTAATGCAGGTCTACCACTCAGATTTCATTCGGATTGACTGTGATTTAGTCTAGCCTTGGAGTATAATATTACACTCCAAGGTCTGGCTAAGTTGCAAGCATCCGGAATTGAAATAAGAGGGCTATAGCCATGTTCTGAGTGTCTGGAATATCGTGGAATGTACGGGTTAGCCTTGAACCATTCTAAGCTCTCCGACCCCTGTTTCCGTTCATTTTTAAACATTAGTGATGTATGATTTCTCTCAAGGCACACGTGTACTGATATCTACGTGATATATCACTTTGATTTCAACATACTCCTGATCTATTTTACACCTGAAAGATGTCAATTGATCTCTAGTCTAACTTTTGACAAAAAACTCTGTAGACGAAGTGCTAAAACACACCAATTCAAAGGTATGGTTTTTTCATCAAGTGCCGGGAAATGCACCAGGCGTAACCCTTGGTCCATGCTTGGAGTAATAATTATTACTCCAAGGTCCATGTAAGTCAGGAAAGGATGCTTAATTATATCGGGGTTAAGGAATGACCTTGGTATACCAACTTCACATGATCGCTGCAGTGTGGTATCGGCATGTCCCAGATAATTCTGTCTGAATTATACAGAGCATATTTCATTACTACATGTGATTAGATTTAATTTCTTCATTCTTAACATCCAAAATAATTGCACAGAAAACTTGCCCTTTTACTGATTTACAAAACTTGCCCTTTTACTCTGATAATAGGGGATCGGACGTAGCTAAGGTAAGGCGTTTCACTCTAACTAGTGCTTCATGTCTGGTTATTAGTCATGAAGCACTGATTTTAGTTATCCTATCTGTGTGATAATGCAATACAAGGATCCCCAGTCTCTATTCCAAAGGGTAGGGCATTGAGTCCTGGTGGCAGACTTACAGCTGTCCCTCACAAATATTTCTTTGTAAAACTTTTTCATCATTAATGAATGATCCCGATATACCACACGTATCCCCCTTTCTCAAATAAATATGATACATGTAGAAATCGGCGACTGGAGGAAAGAAACTGGAAGAGACTGGGTCCGATCATCTTGATCAACTCGGGCGACCGGATATCGTTTCAATGAGGAGGTGAACCTGCCCCAATCAACTCCGGCCTGGAAGTATAGGTGCGCCCTCTAGTGACGCGCTCTGTTTGGATTGACCTCATTTGGGATCCAGGGTTCAACATTTCAGATATTTGGACTGGCTGGCACATGGCTTCAAAATGCGATAAGGAATGAAGTTTTATATTACACCTAACCTGAAGGAATGTGGTTGCGAAGAGTGTCATGAAGTGACCCCTCCTCAGCTAGCAGCTGAACACTGAAGAAGTATTTAAAAGTATAATTGTTAAATATTTCATCCATGCTGCATTATTCATGCCCAGGGTTCTCGAGCAAGTTGCTTCGTAGTGACATCATTCACGTGAGCAGGCTGGTGCCAGTGGTTGGGGATGGGTGTTAAAAACTTCTATGTGTCAATTACCTGACTTGTTCATTTGGCTGGTGCTCATTTTCAAGAAAAGGTGTGAGCTCCTGACCTGGATTATAAAATAATTTGATAATTTGAATGTGGGCCACACTATTGCAAAATGTTTGTAACCTGCTGTTGTTATTTATTGCAAAATGAGTAACATGTTGTTTATTGCAAAATTTGGGTAACCTGTTATTGTTATTTATTGCAAAATATGGGTACCGGTAACTTGCTAGAACTCAAGAACAAGGCAATTGTCATTTATTGCAAAATATGTGTAACCTGCTATTGACAGAGTATTGTTATTTATTTCAAAATGAGTAACATATTATTGTTATTTATTGCAAAATTTGGGAAACCTGTTATTGTTATTTAGTGCAAGATATTGGTACCCTGTTACAATTACTGGCAAGGCATAATAATAATAGCACATAGCCAAGTTCTTTTGATATTGATATTGGATATTAGATTTTTTTCAACATAGCCCTATATATGTAAGTACTTACATACACTTTAAGAATATAAATCAGAATCTAAAGTGAACAGAACGTGTCAAATAAATGTACACCAGATATGTCCCTCAAGACTATTGACGTCAAAAGTGAAATTTCAAGTAATGATTATAATTCAGCGATCAGTTTTCTGCAATAAAGGTTTTCTGTTTCTGTAGGCTTGAAAATTGAAAAAGATGTAAGCTAAATCTCACAGGAAAATAATATTTCCTGCAGATTTCTGATAAATATTAAAATATCTATGTGCTATGTGAACATTTGTTCATTCAAAATAACCATTTAAAATCCACAAATTCTCCAGATTAAGAACTACTTGAAGATTATGCTTTCCTACTGGGCAGTACAATAATATATTCCTAAAATAAATACATTTTTTATATTTTTATTTTTTACATTTTTATGAATTTTTTAACACGGGCCTTTAAATAATAATTCTGGCAGACATACCATAGTTTATGTGATTCCTTGAATGCCATGTGTTAAATACATTATGCAGCACTCTTCACTGAACTAAGGCACACAATGCAGCGATAAATACCATGAAATGTGACCCATGCCACAAAGGTATTATTCAAAAGTCACAGGAAGGGTCAGATATCCCCAGACAGTCTTAGATTCAGAGATTGGATAGGTAAATGATATGAGGAGAAAATATAAGTTCCCTATGGTATATTATGTAGTGGAGTGTCTGCTCAATACTATATTCCAATACTAATTCATTGTCAAATTTATCCCAAGATTGACTGCATAATGCAATGAATAGTTCTGATTATGAATTATTAGTGATGTATGACAAATGATTGGACAAAATAAAGAATAGCATGCATGTATTGCCTTTTAGAAAAGGATTCTTTTTTAAAGTTAATGTTAAAAAATAAGTACCTGTTTTCTACATTATGAAGATAGCTGTGTTGAAATGAAACTTTAGTTAATACATGCCAGGGTGAGGGCCTGCTATGAGACTTAACACTTTTTATCGCACCTCAGGGAAGAGATGAAGACATGGGGTGTACCCCTACCTGCCAGTGTGAAACACTTCCCCTGCTTAGTCTACTAACTTCCCACCAGAGGGTGCTGATTGGCCCAATTAAGGAAACCCAGCCTGGAGGGAAGGGGGTATGCTGGAAATAGGGCTGACACAGGAAAGAATACTTTTGGTCCTTTTTCTATTAGCCTTTGCCACCCTCCAGATAGCCCAATGATGGTGGCTGATGTAACCTGAGAGGATGGTCAGTATAAACGTCACCCTCCAAAAGGGTTAAGTTTTTAACTTGTAGTTTTCTGTGATTACCCCACTGTGGATGCATAAACTGGCTTGTGTCATCCTCCTGTTTGATGAAGACTAGCCTATGTCACCCCCAACCTCAAGGGTTGAGAATTATTTTGTGTCACCCCCAGAGGGACAAGGATAAGCCTGTGTCACCCTCCCACTAATTACCCAACTGTGGTGATATGTCAAGTGGTGGTGAGTTGTAGACAGGGAGGCCTGTGGGGGGTCCTTAACCCTGCAACCCCTCATCATCCACAACTGAACAACCTTTTTCAACAGGTGCATCATGGGAAGAAAGTGGGTGGAAAAAAAACCCCAAAGACAAGTCACATCAGTAATAAAATGCGACAGGTTTTGTGATCAATGCTTGTTTCCTGAAATGAATGTGGTCATTACTAACACAATACACTGAGGTAATGTCCCTTCTTGGTGTGGAAACAATAAAAAATGATTAAACATTGGAGAAATATTATGCTTTCTAAATGTCAGAAGTCAAGAGGGACATCAGAACTTGGTTCTTGTGGTTCTTGTGATAGAAATGGCAAATGATAAATATTTTTCATTGTTGGTATCTCATTACCCTCATAATAAGCATTTGCTATCTATTAACACTAAAATAATTTGACATACATGTATAAAAAAAACATGAGATATGTGTTATTAAAGGTGTATTGTAGTTTATTCTGTATATCTGACATTGTTCTGTACATAGTTTTTCTGCCTACGCATTTTCAAGGAGAAAAATTCTTGCCATTCTCAAGTTTTCTGAATCAAATAACCTTTTTACATTGTAGCTGATAAATATCTTGCAGTGCGATGAGTTGATGCTTTATTTGCATTTTATCAGTTGTGTGCTCATGTTTAACACACCCCAGGGGCAAGAATATGATTTCAATTTCATACACCCATCAAACTTCATCACACCCAAGTCAGCTTCGTGATCTAGGAAAATAGACTTTCACTTTTGACCCCCGCTGGCATATTTACTCCACTACTTCCAAATATTTATGTGAAATCTGAAATAACTTTATTTCTAATGATTTTAAGATGATTTCTGTGTCTGTTTGTTTTCAGGCGTCAAATCTATCCCCCCCTTAGGGTGATAGCGTTGGGCCCCGTTCAGAGCAAGCTCCTGCCATGAAAATACAGGCAGTGAAATCCACCGGGGTTGAGAGAGACATACCTGTGATAGTATTCTGGCGTCGGCTTACACAGAATCACTTTCTTTTGCTTGTAGAGATAATAACTGGTGAAATATCTAGCAGATGAATTACAAGGAATATCAGCTGAACCGGTGTGAAAATTGAACATTATCCGGAGAGGATTGCCACGCCATTAAGATAATGGAGTGAGGAAGTTTCACTTTGGAAATTAAAAGTCAGCCAGAGAGCAGCAACAAAAAGCACAAATTGCAAGGGTTTTAGCATCCTGATTTTCACAGCAAAAGAGGGAAGACACATGCATTGGGCTGGCACAGGTATTTTGTCCTATTTTTTAAAAATTGAGCTTTATTCATAGAAGCAGGTTTAGAAAGTATTCATTGCAGAGTATTTTATGGTTGAGGTTGTAATTTGCCTCATTAGGGAGGCAAGTAAGGTGAGGAGTGTGCTAAGTAAGGTGAGGAGTGTGCTATCTCTCAGATTGAGATTGGAAGGAGGGAATTACTTGGGGGGGGGGGGGGGGGGGGCATCTAGGGGCAACTATGGGTTATCACAGTTCCATTCCTCAACATTAGTACCATATAAATTGCCTGTCTTCAACTGATGTGCTTCATAAACTCGTAGCAATATGTGTACAATGAAAAACAAACCTTGCTGACACCAAAAATACTCATCATGTTATTAGTACCATATTTATTATACAATTTTAAATATGTAAATTTTTATATTTCACATTTAGTTGAATACAAATTTATTATAATATTACTACATCTGTTGTTTCTGTCAACTCCAGGTAAATGTGTAACTCTAACCTCTCCTATTGTTCTGATATGGATGATCTTTTCTTTCATACCATTCGCCTTTGGACTTTATCATAGAAATAAGGAACTATAATTATATGTTTCTTTCTCCTATTTTTTCATTTGTGATGTTCAACATTGAAGATTGAGATGCACATTTGTTGTAATTGCCAATATGATTCCATTCATAAATATTTAGCATAAATGTATTGTCATAAATGCTTTGTTTCAGTTATACTGAAATCTTAATTGAATGTGCATGCTGAAGACAAAAAGTCAGTATTATCTTTCACCCATGAGAGTTTGGATGCAGACGAAAAATTATCTTTCACAAATAAGAATTCTGTTTCTCAGAAAGATGGTCAGTAATATTGTTAATAATCCTCCATTTTTGTCCTCATTCAATCTTTTAGTTACATAGAGAAGGACCATATCATATGCACAGATTTTACCTCACAATAAAAGCCGCAGGGTATGTTCTAGACATGTATAACAAGAATGGCTAACTTGTAATTAGAACCATAAAATTTGTGAAAACAATGCCACATCTCGTAGAATGTGCCATATTAGATACATTCCCAGTAACCACAGACATAAATATAACGATGGTGTAATATAATTATCTAGTCAGGATGAATAAAAATGCATTAATAATCTTATCCCACCTCTCTTCCATTGTTTTCATAAATTTAAAGTTAAGTATATTCTTCCATTTTGTCATTCTTAATCACAACTTTTAAACCAGGCAGATTGGTGTATTTAGTTATGTATTTCATTTAAAGTTAAAGGTAAATTTTTGCGTATACTTCTATTGGAAACAAAAGTGTTTCTGAAATAGACAAAATCATTCTTTTCATGTTTTCTATAGAAAACAAGTAATCAAATTTCTCATGAAGTCTCTAGGGTCTCATAGATTTTTATGTTCCGAAATTTCATTATTAAACCAATGAATATAATTGGAGAGAAAATACAGTTAATCTTAAAATTTTGGGGCCATGCACAATAAATAACAGAAAACAAATATTTTAACAATTCTGACATGGAGAAACAAATGTTAATCTTGCTGGTACTCGTTGTGCCACACTCAGTCTCATTATTCGGGTTGCATTGGTAATATGTTCTTGGTGGGGGTGATGTTTTGCAATTAGCAGAGGTATTGTTATCATTGTTTCTCAACATCCTTAATTAGGATCATATTCATATCCCCAGCTCTCCTACCTAATTATACTAGCTGCCATAGTTTCCATGACAACATATGATCTTGATGTGTTTTCCATCATAACATCATGCCAAGGTTTTGCCTCAAGTGCTCTATTAAGTAAAACGGATATGGGAAAAGACAAAATTTCATAGATTTGCCAAATCATGGAAAAATGATTGCTTCAAAACATTGGTTACTTTAAACGCCAGCCTAAAGGTCACCTGGTTGAAAGAAGCTTATCAGAAGAGTAATTATCATCCTATATTGCTCATCGCAATAAGTCACAGCAAAGGCTATAATGCTTGTAAATAGCTTATACACACATATGATTAACCATTTCAATGCCAGGTATGTATTTTCAATTCTCCATTTATCATAGAATTTAACAGAATTAATGTCGGCTGAGTTAAGAGATGGATGCATTACATCATCTTTCCATGTTAATTTCTTGTTCAATTTTATTTCAACTTATATTTATTTAAGTATATTTTGTGTCAAGAAAACAGCATAGATTTACAGGTAGATTTATGCTCTACAATATCTCAGTATTGTAATAGGTGACCGTAGCATTGTGAGCATTTAGAACAAAAAATGGCATTGTGGGTGTTTTGACATACTTTGGCCAAAGTATTGAAGGTGTTAAGAGCAGCCTGGAGAACACGGTTACCAGAATTTTTGGGCTGTGGCATTCTCAGTGTTAAACAAAGCTCAGCATCAGTAGCAGTGCTGAGATTTTTGTTGATCAAAACTTAGCAGGGAGTCAGGCAGAGCACACTGATCTATCTGCCACAGATCTTTGATAATCTCCAAGATCACAGAGTGGGATAATCTGGGGATTATAAGATTGAGAGAGAAGGGAACTAGGTAGGGCAGTGGGAACATTAATCCACCTGTCCTCTGGCAAGTAGAGTTTTGCAAACGGACTGTAATTTTTTAAATGGCTCAGAAAGTGCCAAGGGGTATTTGTAAAGAAAACTGGATATGTTGAAAATCACCTTGTTATCATGACCAACTGATGCATAAACATACCATTAAAGTTGCAATATCAAATAAGGTTGTATAGTTATTAAAAGAGATGTGTAAGTTGTTTTACATTGATCACAATAAGACTAATAATGCTCCTGTTTCTGTGGTTATAAAATCAGCATTTATTAAGTAAGTTATATTCTATCAATTTCAAGCAGTATAGGTTCTAGTTGATATTCTCAGGCATCATACTTTTCTTAAATAATTTAGCATCTTTAAATATTGCTTAACCTTGAATATGACCATGATATCACACTTTAAGTGCTTTTATTTGTAAAATATGTCTGCAGTGATATAGACACTTTAGATTCAGCATGGTCACTTTCTGCAGCTCAACCCACCACCTGACCTAATCTGACCTGACCTGACCTAATCTGACCTGACTTAATCTGACCTGAACTGACCTCCACAGATCTCAGTGTTATCTTCCTGAAAAATTAAAGCAACAGTGATTTAGGGTTAATTCATGTGTACTTATTTCATTGAACAGGGGAGTTTTTCTTTTTTAAAACATAACTTTAAGTACTCTGCATTACAAAACTGTACATAGGTAGTATTTAATTACTACCTCTGCAGTCATTGCACTGTTTTTGATCTCATTCAAAGTTTGGAATTCCCTGAGTTATAAATACTTGCCTTGCTCACAAAAATATCAAATCTGACTTGACCAATGTCAGGACATAAACTGTAACCAGGTGTCTGGCACATAAACTGACCAATCAATACAACTGCCAGTAAAAAACAAATCTTTATATTCTTTTACCAATGAGTGGACAGCCAAATTTGTCTGAATACTGATGATGACTTACGCTCGATTTTGTGCACACCTTTATACCTTTGGTGGAAGGGACTGATATGATAGAGAAGTCCTGCTATGGCGGGTAAACTTTAAGATTTTAAAAATATATGTATATCATGCACATTCTTGGCACATTTGCCCTATAAATGTAGGATTCTCATCAGCTCACATCAGGATCTAAATCCATAAGACCCTACAGACAGTGTATTGGTTCATTAACAAGGAAAAAATCTTGTTTTTTACTGAAAATCTATTTAAGGTTTAGATGTATGGATATGTATTACAATGTGTATGAATAGCAAATCTTGGTTTGACTCTGTTAATTTCATCAGTATCTTTTTACCAGTGGATTCAACTCAAAAGAGCATTCTTCTACCAATTTAATTTAAATAGTATCTCAGCACAGGGAATTGTATGGTTTACTTTTATATCCTGATGATAAATAGTTTACGTTTGGATAATTCACTTCTTAGAACTACGGTGAGAAACCAACATAGAAAATTGATTTATATCAAATAGAATAAGGAATAGCACTTTCAAGCTATACATAGGAAAATTTAATATGATGAATTTTATGTAAGTTTTTTGATATCGATGACAACTAGAAAGCAAACGAAGTTTTGACAATTACACATACAAACAGTCTTATTTTAAGTGTGTAGTTTTTTTTTTCTCATGATTTATGAGAGCCATGTTTTGTCACAAATTTGTTTCCATTTCATGTTTTTACTTGAAATGGCTCGTGGAGAAAGCCTTCGCAATCAAATGATAGCGATTCAGAATTCATCCTCACTTTGAAGTGACTCCTCGTGTAACTACCGCAGACAGTTAAGAACCATCACATTTAGATCCGGAGAAATCAATTTTGTTTGCAGGCAAATTTACACAAGATGTTTTCGAATGAAGATGCTAATGGAGATATTGAGATTTATTGAATTGGAGGCAAGCCACGAGATTAGCTGCAGAAGATTTGGAGAAGTTGCCAGATGATTTTGGTATTCGGGTTATCTTTGCACGAATCGTGTAACTCACTGTGGTAGCATTGGCACACTGTGTACATAAATCTACACACTTACATATGGAAATCTTGTGATTTTGGGCTGAAAAACAAAACTGGCGCCACTCTCTCCTATAAACAGAAGCAGCTCCAGTGTTGCAAAATGAACAGTGGAATATTCACTAGGTAACCTGAAACAATAGACATTTTATTGACCAGCAGCGTGTAAAAAATGTTTGCTGAGCAACAAATGCTGAACAGAAAATTGAAATACGAATAAAACTTATCCTGAAGAAATATATGAATAAAAAAAAATACTGAAAGTGAAGTTTGATTTGGCTTATTCAGACATGTTTGTATGTCACCCGATGGAATCACAGGTTCATGTTCATGCCAACCAGGAGTCAAGGAAAAGAAACCATTCTAAATGTGTAAGTTTTAATGGTCAACAAAAAGTATTTTTATATTGTGAAAAGTTTGACTATGCAGATCATGTGATAAGTGAAGTGAAAAATGAGATTATTTCTCTTATGCTTTTTTGAGTTGCATTGTTCTTAGAATTGTTAATTGTATAGTGCTGCCATCTTGTGGATTAAATGAAATGAGATATTTAATCAATTAGAAGTTTAAATGGATTTTTTTCATGAAAAACATATTTCCAAAGTTTAGCAAATTAGTTGCACATAGATAGGTATGCATTAAGATAAAATAATCATTTTTGGCAACAAGCTTTGTTGACATGACAGTATTGGATATTATCCTCTTTTCAGGTAGAAGACAAGATTAACTATTACTGAGAAGGGGATAAAATAATTATGAAATGTTCAATCCATGTGGCAAGAGATACAAGAATGGATTTGTGAGTCTAGCCATTGTATTTATATATGCCTCAAAGTGCCAGACCAATGTCATTACACTTATGACAGATATACAGGAGGCATGTCACAAGTCTTGATGGATGGCCCTCGCCGCATATTCTGCTAAGCACAGTGTGAAATGTGCATGTCTTCTTATTTATTGTGACGACTCAGACGCTATTTCGTGTGAAGCTTTGGAATGCCCCGTGGGATTGTTGGATGTGTCGAACCGACATTAAGGCATGCCAACATCGCTAGCCTGCAAATTGAAACATTTGAAATATTTTGATAAATAATTCAATATTCTCGGGGATATAGCACTTTATGGGAATTGGGTCCCAGCAACACAAAGAGTTTATTGATGCTGAGGAATATCGAGCTTCACCCGCAAACCAAGTCGTCAATTTCATGAGAGACAAGCCCTGTGTATTCAACCTACGCAATATACAACTGTTGTGTAACACTGAGATAAAATAGATGGTCAATTAAGTAGACACGTCCTCTCACCTTTTGTAATGAATATAACATCACAAAGTGAAAAGGTTAGAGATATCAGAGCAGCCATTCTTTTATGATCAGATTTTATATGCTTACGTTAGTGTAGTACCTCTACTGAACTACTGTCTATACTTAAATATAAAAACAAAATACTTACAAAACTAAATTGTTGAATATAAGAATTTTTGATATTTTGACATATATAAAATATTAAGTTTTGATTAACTGTTTTGTTTGTTTGTTGACTTAGCATGGGTTATGCAGTGAGGGGGGATTTTTCTGTCATTCTGTCTGTCACACTTAAACTTTTCCTCTGAAACTTACTCATTTGTTTAATGCCATTTTTATGGAAAACAAATATCTCTACAGATAAGTACAGAAAAGTTAGGTGCAGTAGATTGATGTCGATATACTAAGAAATTCTCAACATCTCTTTTTAAATTTGTCAACATTGAAATGAATCTTGGATCTAGATGGGTAGTATATGAAAGGATGAGATTTGTTATATATGAGATAAGGAATAAGTTTTCCATGTTACACTTATACATGTCACTTTTGTCTTTTTTTATCTCCTAGAAGAAAGAATTGGAAATTACGTTGATGTTAATTGCATTTTTTTTCCCTGTGACTCAGCATTATATTGTCCTGTTGTGAAAATCTCATCTGAAAAATGAAGATGAAATTAATTTGTTTTAATCTGGTGATAATTGTGAAGGGATAATGTTGGGGCTTAGTATGGATTAAGACTGATGAGATTAACAACAGATTAATTGTCATGTCACTGATTAGATTTAGAAACAAGAACTACCAATTAACAAGATTTGAAAAGATAAATTTGAGTTTTGTTTCACAAATTAGGAATATCATTAAACTGCTGTCAGAATTTGAAAATGTTGTTGGAATGTTGTCAAGTGATGTTATAATGTACATGCACAGCGACCCCCAGGGGGCACTGCTTAGAGGAATTTTCAGTTTTTCAGGTACTGCTTCAATGATCACTCTCAACATTCTTATTAAGCATACGGAAATGTATCTTTTGTAGTTGTGCATTTTGCTGTTTGAAGGCCGATAATTGATGGATGTGTCCTCTGAGAATATATATATATGTGTTGTCTCTGTAATATATCATATTGCAGTCTTTCAGAAAATGATTCCATAGAAAAAGGAAAGAAATTTAAAACATCTCTCTTTTTCCAAAATGTTTTCAATTTTACATAACAACTTTAATCTTTAGAACATTGCATCAATACTATTCTTTCATTTAGACAAATACACTGCATTATTTTATAGTTTAATTTGGCTTAACACAGGTCTACATAGTTAGAATTCTGAAGGTTATATACAGACTTTAATATTGTAATTTTCTCTGTTGGACTGCCAGTCGTCCAGAATTACAAGATCTGTCTGACCATCACTGGTTCTGTCTGACCCACATAATATTGAGCACAGAAAATAATGCAATGAAAGAAAAACAACATTATCTATATGCTAAATATGCACAAATATATTTTGCTGTAAAGATGGATGGTGGACAAAAGGTCCGGCATTGGGGTGGGATTAACCAGTGAGCATAATAAAATGTTGGTCGTGGTCTGATGGATATCTTAAAGTCTGTATATATATAAAACAAATTATGAAGAGCAGAATCTTTCAAGTAAATACAAAAATAATCAACATTTTATTTGTGATTAACAATTTTTAAAATGAACAAGATTCAGTATGTCAAGTGCTAAACAGATAAGTCTCGAGTCTGACCTTGATATAAATTCTGAAAATCATTTGTAATTCCGTATTTGATGAATACCCCCTGGCAGGGCTCCAGCTAGCCTCATGGGGCCTTGGAGAAAGCTACAAGTCTCTGTAATTTCTTTATATATTAAGCCATGGGGTTTATCTTCTTCATTAAAAACCTACATAACAGTAACAACAGCTGACATAAAAGGGAGCTTAATTGAAATATAACATGTCCAGGCCAATCTCTCGTGTATTTCATACAGACAACAGGATTTCAATTTGTCTATGGTCTGAATAACTCACTGAGCAGTTGGGCAACTTTAAGTAGGTCATGACTGTATCACTCAACAAGGATGTGCCTCGACGTGGTTCTTTCATGATTGGTAGTCTTGTACCTATATATATATATATATAGGTTTAATCAGGTTAGCTTCCTGGTTTATCTTGTATTAAATAAAGGCAGTCCATTATTAGCGCCCAGTTTTGAGCCTCAGGAACGATAGATATCTTTCATTAAATCTTCATCTGATTCTCTCAGTGATTCGAAATTAAAAATGTACTCTTTATGGGTATAGGGAGGAGAAAAAACCCAATAAACACAGATGCTTTAAATCTTTTAAAGTAGCACCAGAAGATGTGATATTGGGAGGGCAAATTAAATATAGAAGAATGGAGAGAAGATATGCAAGGATTTGTGAAGGCAGGGTGCTTTGGCAGTATGGTGGGAGGGATGAAATGAGTGCCGGGTCCCCTTCACAGTCCAGCATCCCTGCTAACTGGTCTAATATTGATGCAAGAAGTTGACTGCGAATCCCTTTTAAGACCCCCATCTCCCTCCCAGAGGGACCCCCAATATTGGGAAATCTCGGCCGAATCTAAAGCGAGTAAAAAGGTTACGTATTGATCGCATTGCGAGTCCCGGGCCACAGACCTGCTCCAGTATTGGGGTCGGGCGGGCTTGACCACGATAGGCCTTTACACTCATTGCAGGAGGACACTCAGCGTGAAAAGCGCAAATTCTGACGACCCTTCATCGCAAAGTGCGACATCTTGGGAATAGTGGTGAAGGCAGCAGATGCCTGCAAGGTTATTCAATTTTGGTTCCGTTTGAATGTTTGTTTCATAAACAAGATTTGTGGTTTTGAGGCAATTTATATCTGTTTGTTATTCAGTGAGGCTCATGCAAGTCTGTCACATCGGGCAATTGTGGTTAGTTTTGGGGGTGATGGATGTCCGTGAAAAGACACGACCTTCCACACCACATGATGGCTTATGATTACAATATATAGGGCCCCTCTCAAAGACTGCCGCTCGTAATATAACTCGAGTACACAGATTTGTATTATGAGGCAGGACATTCAGAAAGATTTACATTGTTATCAAATGTGCAACAAGGGATTCATGGAAGGTTTGTGTGAGTGGAAATATATATAGATGGCTGTGCAAGTAATATGGTATGAGATATGGCAGAAGCTATGAGGATAAAAGCAAGATTTGTGTGAAGGAATATGCTGTGTCCAAAGAATAAAGGCACAATATGTGTTATAGAATGAGTCAATCAGGATGTCTGGGAATAAGAGAATATATTGTGTCAAGATCGTTTTTGTCTGGGAATATGGGCAAGTTTGTTTGTGAATGTAAAGGCCAGATATGTTGGTAGGTTATAAGGTTAAATTGTGTATCAAGGTATAAGGTCAGGCTATGTGTCAAGGCATAGAGGTGAGTTGTGTATCAGAGCATAAGGTCAAGTTGTGAGTCAGGACTAAGGGCACGCTGATTATAAGTTCAAGTGATATGCCAGGTTATAACATTTAATTGGGTATCAAATTGTGTCAGGGCATAAGGTAAAGTTGTGTGTCAGGGCATAAGGTAAAGCTGTGTGTTAGGGTACAAGGTCATGTTGTGTGTTAGGGTGTAAGGTCAAGTTGTGTATCAGAAAATAAGGTCAAATTATGTGTCACAGAATATAGTCAATTTGTGTGTCACAGAATAAGGTCAATCTATGTGTCATGGAACTTTTGTGTGTGAAAAATGAAACTTAGATGCATCATAAAACTTTTGAGCTCTTGACATTTCAAAAGTGAGCTTGAAGTAATTCAGATACATGAAAACATAATGAAGCACATAACAATTTTTCATTTTCTTTTGCTACGGATTAAAATGAGCAAATAACATCATGCTAAAATGTGCGAGTCAGCGGAGGGGAGATACATTATTTGATTGTCTGACATGAGTGTGATCCCCAAGATGCACATTGAGGGGGACTGGCAGGGAGTGGTAGCGACTATGTTCACCATACATTGATAGCATTGTGGTCTCCAGAGTGCCACAGCCCAAGGTCTGCAGGCATTGTTGATGAGAATTGTTTACAACATGAAAACTACTTGTTATGAGTAAACGATCCAAGCTCAGCCAGATATTTGCTCAGGAAAACTTCAATCCTTTTGTTTCATAATTGATTGTTCTGTTAATTCCAGTGCTGTAAAATTACAATGTCTCTTGGTGAAATTCCCATGAAGCTCTTAAAACATTTTGGCCATGATAGTTGATAAAAATGCATTGTTTTATAATTTGAGTTGCTATTCTTGAGATGTCATTTATTACAATAAAACGAGGTGGAAACATCTAAAAAAATCATAGTATTATATCAATGGGAATCTCTAGATGTAATTGATGTGGAACAATGACAATCCTCCAGGTGTTAAAGAAGTGAAACAATGACAGTCCTCCAGGTGTCATAAAAGTGAAACAATGACAATCCTCCAGGTGTCATACAAGTTAAACGATGACAATCCTCCAGGTGGTATAGAAGTGAAACAATGACAATCCTCCAGGTATCATAGAAGTGAAACAATGACAATCCTCCAGGTGTCATAGAAGTGAAACAATGACAATCCTCCAGGTGTCATAAAAGTGAAACAATGACAATCCTCCAGGTGTTAAAGAAGTGAAACAATGACAATCCTCCAGGTGTCATAAAAGTGAAACAATGACAATCCTCCAGGTGTCATAGAAGTTAAACGATGACAATCCTCCAGGTGGTATAGAAGTGAAACAATGACAATCCTCCAGGTGTTAAAGAAGTGAAACAATGACTATCCTCCAGGTGTCATAGAAATGAAACAATGAAAATCCTCCAGGTGTTAAAGAAGTGAAACAATGACAATCCTCCAGATGTTAAAGAAGTGAAACAATGACAATCCTCCAGGTGTCATAGAAGTGAAACAATGACAATCCTCCAGGTGTCATAAAAGTGAAACAATGACAATCCTCCAGGTGTTAAAGAAGTGAAACAATGACAATCCTCCAGGTGTCATAAAAGTGAAACAATGACAATCCTCCAGGTGTCATAGAAGTTAAACGATGACAATCCTCCAGGTGTTAAAGAAGTGAAACAATGACTATCCTCCAGGTGTCATAGAAATGAAACAATGAAAATCCTCCAGGTGTTAAAGAAGTGAAACAATGACAATCCTCCAGATGTTAAAGAAGTGAAACAATGACAATCCTCCAGGTGTTAAAGAAGTGAAACAATGACAATCCTCCCGGTGTTAAAGGAGTAAAACAATGACAATCCTCCAGGTGTCATAGAAGTGAAACAACGACAATCCTCCAGGTGTTAAAGAAGTGAAACAATGACAATCCTCCAGGTGTTATAAAAGTGAAACAACGACAATCCTCCAGGTGTTAAAGAAGTGAAACAATGACTATCCTCCCGGTGTTAAAGAAGTGAAACAATGACAATCCTCCAGGTGTCATAGAAGTGGAACAATGACAATCCTCCAGGTGTTAAAGAAGTGGAACAATGTCAATCCTCCAGGTGTTAAAGAAGTGAAACAATGACAATCCTCCAGGTGTTAAAGAAGTGGAACAATGTCAATCCTCCAGGTGTTAAAGAAGTGAAACAATGACAATCCTCCCGGTGTTAAAGAAGTGAAACAATGACAATCCTCCAGGTGTCATAGAAGTGAACCAGTGACAATCCTCCAGGTGTTAAAGAAGTGAAACAATGACAATTCTCCAGGTGTTAAAGGAGTGAAACAATGACAATCCTCCAGATGTTAAAGAAGTGAAACAATGACAATCCTCCAGGTGTCATAAAAGTGAAACAACGACAATCCTCCAGGTGTTAAAGAAGTGAAACATTGACAATCCTCCAGGTGTTAAAGAAGTGAAACAATGATTATCCTACCGGTGTTAAAGAAGTGAAACATTGACAATCCTCCAGGTGTTAAAGAAGTGAAACAATGATTATCCTACCGGTGTTAAAGAAGTGAAACAACGACAATCCTCCAGGTGTCATAAAAGTGAAACAACGACAATCCTCCAGGTGTTAAAGAAGTGAAACAATGTCAGTTTTCTATCATGTCACAGATGTCATAATGTAAAAACAATGACATTCCTTTTGATGTGAAACAATGTCAATCTTCTTGATGTCATAAATTTCTTGTGGATGAATTGTGTCACAAATAGAAAGATCCAAGCAAGTATCAACAATAATGCTACGCAATCATGAAAAGAGCCGTAATCCAACTGCCAATAGTCAAAAGATTAATGTGCCTTGCTGGTTAAAATCTTCAACAAAAATGTTCAAATAAGCTTTCCAGGTGACCTGATAAGTAGAAAATGGGAGGGGAAAAAAATAATAATACATTTCTGTTGCATGGGTGATCTTTGGAGAATGGCTCGGTGTAGCCGAGTCTCACAAGTGTTAAGAGCGGGTAATATGTTACAGGAGAGTAATGGAGATCACACATCTCATACGTTCCATTAATGCCCATGCCAGGCATAAAGGAAATGATGGCCCACGCCTAAAAGCTGGCATCGGGGGTATTATGATTGCACTGAATGGGTTCAGAGGGCACGTTGATCATCTGTTTAACTTTACCAGTGTGGTGCAACAAAATGTTGCACCACAAAATGTTGCACCACAAAATGTTCAATTCAGCCACTTTTAAAAAAAAAATGAAACAGTATATGTTGTTGTGATGCTGATGGTGTAAAAGTAGGCTTTATTTTATATGCCTGAAGCATGTTATCTAGCGATATCTTGGAAGGCGTAAGCTGAATGAGGTGAAGAAGTAGGCATCCCTCGACGGTAACAATGCAAATTCGGCAACGAATCACAATTAAGAAATAATGTGGTAATTACGCATACTTATAGGTAGATTACTATGGTGTAGATAAAAAGATTATAAGCCGTCAATTAGGCAGATATGGGCCAAAGTGAATGTCCAACTTTGTAAATATTCATTGGGTGGATATTCCTTGGCGGAACATCAAGCGAGCCAGGGGACTCTTATAAAGCAATTACACTCGATATATTTGTCCTCTTGCCTTGATAATGCTTGTTTTGCCGTTGCTAATCTCCTCAGCATGGAGTTAGGAAAAGACAAAGTAGGACACAGCTCGTATGTTGTTTGACGATTTTTAAACACCCTGTGGCTGAGTTCTGAGGTGCTTTGTTCATTGCTCATTTAAAATTTAGGCTAGCCAGAAGCCTTCAGGTCCTGAAATATAAATTCTCATGCATTTTATAAGAATAACGGTAATCATCAAATTTCATTAAAGAGTGGTTGTAGGCTATAGAGGCCTCTTTTTATATTTATTATATATCAATGTATTAATCTGAAGTTGCCTTTTTATGGAGAATTTTGTGAAAAGAAATAGACAGATGAGGGAGTTTTTTCATCAGATTTTGAGGTGTGCTGTTTTCAAGGGTATATAGGTAAACTGTGTGTCAGGGGATAAAGGTACGTGACATGTCAGAGGAAAAGGGCCAAGTTATTTACTGGAGGTTAAGGACAGTTATCCTGGCATAAATGTCTGAAGAAAAGGAATATGCATAATATATCAAAAGGAACGGGCAAAAAATAGGCTCGGTAAAAAGGACTACAACAATGATTTCAAAGATAAGTTATTCAGAAATATTTGGGATTTCAAAGTTTATAATTATATGTCTAGTGTTTCAAAAAAATTGTCTTTATTATATATTAAATTAATTGGTAAAATGAAGATCAATACTTATTTTTAGGTCTTCACTATTCAGATTTGTATTATTGAAATCATACAAGTCTAAATTGAAGGAAGAATTTGACAATGCATTGAAGCTATTGAATTCCACATTTTGTTCAAAACAATAAAATGATTTATTAAAGTTAAAAGACACAAAGTCCCCTCCGGTAAAATCTATTTTTGTTCAGGAATTTTTCCATTTCACACTCAGTAATTATGCAGAGTGTTAATTAATACTAAATTTGACTAATAGCATAATAGCTATTATTGCCGACAAATGGCAGAGGTTGGGCGACGTTTATTGGCCATTTGTCAGCGGGTTGTCGCAAGGTTCAGGATTATTCCTGCCATATTTCACACTGTGATGAATTTATGTCTCCTGCTGTTGTCTGCCAAAGCTCACGCAGGTTACCAAGAAAAAAAAAGAACAAATATTTGTGATTCATACTCATGACCTGTGATGTTCAAAAAGGGCCTGAAGGAGGGAGGAAGAATTTATTGTTATTGGGTAGAGTTGACGCATGCAGTGCTGTGCCACTCACGAACAAGACTAGAATTTGCCTTCAGAATAGATTTATGGATTTCTGTTGGAATGCCACATCCAGTTTCTGAGGTTACAATATACTTCTAAATTTCAGAAATGATTTATGTGTTATATGGTATGAATTTGGACCTGTATTAAACTTGACCAGTATTTAAAATAGGCCAGTATTGAACTTAGGCCCATATTGAACTTAGATCAGTTTAAAATTACAAGTATTGAATTTGGACTCATATTGAACTTTGGCCTCTATTGACATTGGATCTGTATTGAAAGTGAACTGAATTAAATTTGAACCAGTATTAAATTTGGAAAATTACCCCAAGGCACTTGATTTGTAAAGAGTGAACAGTATGATCCAAAGATGCTGCTTTTGTTAAAATTCATATTTTTCAGTTGTTCGAACAGTTGTTCCAGATTAACAAGAGCAGGGGTCTGATACTGGTCTGATACTGGTAACAGCACTCAACTGGTAACAGCACTCAACTGGTAACAACACTCAACTAGAAACATCATTCATTTTGGTAACATAACTCATTTGGTAACAGCATTCTATTTAGTAACACTACTCATTTGGTAACAACACTCATTCGGTAACAACACTCATTTGGTAACAACACTCATTTGGTAACAACCTCAACTGGTAACAGCATTCTATTTGGTAACAGCACTTATCTAGTAACAGCATTCTATTTGGTAACAGCACTTATCTGGTAACAGCACTTATCTGGTATCAGCATTGTATTTGGATAAAAGCTGTGATTTCACCACAATAGTGTCAGGTAAACTGATAAAAAATGATATCATGACTTCAGTATGTTGTACACCAATTACGATGTGAAATTAATGCGGAAATCAGATTATTGCATTGTCTGAGAAATGACAAGTTGGTAATAAGCGGATTGCTCCTCTCTAAAGCGGACATCCTTTCTGACGTCAATGAAAAACTGCACTCGACAGTTCTCACCAAACTTCTTTATGTTCACGCATGATTAATGTCAAAATGGATCAGGCTCATTGTATAACAAGGCATAGATGTTTGCCTCAAGCCTTTCAACAGTCCACCATGGCCAAATACAGTCATGCAATGATTAGATGTGAACTCATATGTTCACAAATATTTGTGACTGATATATGGTTGGACTGAACCGTAAAAAAACCTGATATATTTCGGCTAGGGTGAGCGACAGAAATATTGCTTTGTGTAATGTGTGTAATAGATTAATAAATGAGTTGCTATTATCTAAATGATCTCAATGATAATCTGTCATATTTAGTGAAATGGCAGTGCTGGATCTGAGGAAATTATTGCTTGTATTTGTCATATGAGCGAGGATCTTTGATTGTTCAGGTTAAATATAATATTCTTTACGGATAAGCGACTCAATACAAAACATCAATTATTCTGAAGTAGTTTATCAATAATTGGATGTTTATCATCAACACGATTTTGTAAAGACTGCAATCTTTTGCTCACAAAATGAGCCCAGCAAGGGGGTGGAGAGGGGTTAAGGTAATTTTTTAAAAATTAGGATTTTGAGCTCTCCTCTACTGAAGTAATTAATCCTCCAACTTTGGACCCACTGAGGACACTATGGTTCTAAGTAGGTCAACCAATATACTCCCAGGAACTTAATGAAGTAAAACGTTCAAAGGAAAACAATAGTCTTCATCCACAAAAAAAAGGTTTTATTTTTGCAGAGCTCACCAGTCAGTCTTTGATGGCTTCAAAACCTCATAAGCCTCTCTTTTATATATGTTAGATCCTTTGTTTTATTATTCAGCATTTTCTAACCCTTTCTTTATGCTCTGCTCTTAAATATACACAAATATAATCCGATTTATTTGTGACTTTTGCCACATATTATGTTTTGGGGATATTGAAGGAAGTTTCTCAAGATGTCCGTCCAGATATTTATGTGATCATGGATATTTTGGATCATTTGCAGTGACCCACTATGTACATGGTTACAAGCACATAGTCACAAGGAACTGAGTATATTATGAAACAATTTATCGGCAATTATCTGAGAAAAAAATGAAGGCCATGGCATGGTATTGGTCATTGTCATTGGTATATATATATAGAAGCAGGTAGTATTTTCATGACTTTTCATGCAGGTCTGGCACTTAGTAATCACTCCCTAATATGCCCTTATGGTGGAATATAGTGCTATCTGAATTACTTCTCCATAAGTGCCCTTATGGTGGAATATAGTGCTATCTGAATTACTTCTCCATAAGTGCCCTTATGGTGGAATATAGTGCTATTTGAATTACTTCTCCATAAGTGCCATTTTTATGTGGCTTTAAGTTTCCCTTTAACAACAATCATATCTCACAAGATAGATTTTTCTTCCTACTTCGGAATGAAAGTTTCTGAATCATAGGAAATACATTGGTGAACTGTGAGAGCTCTCCGACATAGCAATAGAAAAAGTAAGAAAGGTTAGGAAAATAGCAGCCTTGGAATATGGCAGTGTTTATGTGAGAGAATATTTTCAGAGTGAATGTGTCTCGTAGTATTTACCAAAGATATCAAAAGAAGGGTTATGGAGGCTTCCTTGATGAAGCCACGTAACACCCAAGCTGTGGTTACCATGGCTTCAGTTGAAACAAAAGGGTTTTAGATTGGGGAGGAGGGTCTGATCGGAGGCAGGAATCTCAGGAGGCGGGAGCTTTGAAGGCGTGATTGCTGCAAGACACGGAGGTATTTCGGGTCAAATCACAACACAGGATGGATAGATGAGATGCAGGGAAAATGTGCCAAGCTCCGATAGTGGCCACAAGTGATAACTGAACACTGAGAAAAAAGAAAGAAAAAAAACAGTGATGATTTTTGGTTGTATTGTACGCTGAAGAAGTCTTAGCCTCATTGCTTTAGAAGATGACGGCAGAGTTTGTAGGGAAGAGGAGGAAAAGAATGGAGTTTTGTGTCTACAAGGGGCTTGGGAAATGCTAAAGTGTCTGTTGCAAGGTGACGATATCAACTGAAAACTTGCAAGCACATTGTTGGTCGATTTTTCACGGTGGCTGAGGTAAAAGAGCTTGGGAGATTTACTACAAATACCTCAGACGACAGTGCGCTCTGGTGAGCATTTAAATTTTTCATCAATGATGGGATGGGACAATGGTTGTGTTGAATCAATAGGGAAGATTTGTATGACAGGGCAAGTCAAGCAAGAGGGCATGACCGCGCATGTAGCCTCGTGGCTCACATCACAGATTCTCTCCTCATCTCAGTGATCTACTGGTGAGACAGGACGAGACCCCGCCACTAAACGTCGTGACCGGACCTGAATGCACTAGTCTGCAACTCAGAGACTCCCCCCAACTGGACATCACACAACCAATGATACTGCATCACAACGGTAAATCTGAGGATGTAGAACTGCATCAGAACACAGCAACAGATTCCAATAATAAAGCCAGCGACTTTATGGCTTTATAGCCCCAGCCTGTAGATTACTTGCAGTTTATATCGTTCACAGCTGATAGCTTGCTACCAAAACTGTTTGTTTCGCTTTGACCATTTAGTATACATCATAGATCTGCCGATATTGCCCTTCCACCCTAGACACAATATGGCGAGGAGTGTTTATCAATAAAACTGCGGGACTAACAGCAGCTGGTATGAAGCGGTGTCACCGGAGCATGGCTGCCTGCAACCAGCCTGCCTAGATTCCACCGTGAGTAGACTCATCCCTGTCAGATACTCTATGCACCCACGTGGGACTGCGTCTGCTCATTCTGTTTAATACCGCACCTACCCAACGTGACTTATTTCGCTGGAGTATACTGATAAACTCAGGGGGGAAAAAAACGGCAAGTGACCTAAAATCGCATCGCTTGACGTAGGACATGAGAGACATTTTTTTCTCTCCATCCATTAACCCGTTCGGGTTGGATTGTGTTTATCAGTGACACACAGAGACTTTGCAGCACTGGCCACAGTGAGAGAAAGGCGGCAGCTGAAACAAGGTAGGTGCCAGTCAAACTTGCCAATGAACTGACCTAAGGGGTGACCCGTCAGCATTACACTGACATTGCCCTTTGCAATTTGAAATGGTCTGTCTTTTCAGAAGAACATTTAGTTTGTTATATAATGCAGTATTTGCTTGAAGATATTATAACATAGGTTGACTTTTGCTGTGTTTTTCAAATGTTGTGATTTGTAAGTGGCTGAGTAGCTCAGAAGTGTCCCAGATATCAATTGCATCATAGGAAGAGAAAATCTTGTGCAGTGCATATATGTTACAAATCTTTGCACATTATCTATATCAATCTGTGGTACTCAGACCACTAAAATTGATAAATTATTTCAGTCTTCAGCAGAAATTCATTATTTGGTATACAGTTTATTAATAATTCAAACTTTAATATATATTCTCATGGATATGACATAATTATGTGTGCATGTATGTGTACATTTATACTTGTTGTCCTCATGTTTTTATTTTAAGAGGGAATTAAAAAAATATTATATTTGATTAGAAAGGAGTTACATTAATTATAATTTCTATTCAGTGAGATAGAAATATAGAACTTCATTCAGCGAGAGAGAAATATTGTATTGTAAGTTTTAAAGGAAATGCAATAGACTAAACTTGATAGGAACAATTTATACATTAATCCAATAAAGTTTATCTCTCAGTTATTGAGAGAAAGTAACAATTGCAGGCAGCGTATGATGTGACAGGGAGGGAGTAATTATATGATCACCTCAGAGGATGACCACACGTGGTGATCAATAAATGTGACACTATATGGTCACACATAATCATTGGTTTCTCATCATTCAAATGTGACTCTTTTTCTTATAAAAATATATTATATTTGATTAGAAAGGAGTTGCTTATCACAATTTTGTCATGCTTGGACCTACATGAATTCACTGGATCTGATTTGACTAATGATTTGTCGATTGAGTCAAAATTGATATGATATTGAGATGGGATGAGGTGAGGGTGATAGTGTGAGGTGAGGGTTGGGAGCCTCCCAGAGAGACAATTTTAGGTGAGGGTTGGGAGCCTCCCAGAAAGATGGTCTAAGGAGAGGGTTGGGAGCCTCCTAGAGAGATATTGTGAGGTGAGGGTTGGGAGCCTCCCAGAGAGATAGTGTGAGGTGAGGGTTGGGAGCCTCCCAGAGAGATAGTGTGAGGTGAGGGTTGGGAGCCTCCCAGAGGGATGTTCTGAGGTGAGGGTTGGGAGCCTCCCAGAGTAACGATTGAGTGTGAGGGTCCGGAGACTTGTCAAGTGATAATTTTGAGTGATACCACATCAGACAAGAACCAGATATAAGAGAAATGACAGGAGTTTTTGGATGGAAGACAGATCAGACTATCACTATTCATATCTGCCCACACAAACCCAGTTATGGAGATCACAACGCCGCCGCGAGTGGCTCGCCACCCCATTGCTGAGATATATGAGCAGACTGGTAGTCCCAGAGCATTGCCCGGCCACTTCCAAGAAGACTCATCGCATTCCAGAGGTGAAGAATGTTGATCAAGCCGCTATACTACAAGAGTCACATTGCCGCCGAAAAAACCCCAAAAAAACGCTCTTTCTGTATTAGCAGAAATAGGGTGATAGACATTTTTACGACAAAGCTTATCCATTTTGGGCATCATGCAAAGTTGTTTGAGATGGAGGGGAAAAGAAACAGGAGCATTTTTAGCAATAATTTCACTGATTAACTTCAGTGTGATAGAGACAATACGATTTACAGAGACACCTTAACTGTGATTGTCAAAGACAAGAAAAAAAAAGATGCAGATGAAACTAGAATGGGCTTTTAACGCTGAGGGTTCAAACCTAATATTTGTATGATATAGACAATAAAATTTGATTTGCCACCGTGAGTGGCTTGTTTGCAGTGATTTATAGTATTACTGACTTGATTTGATGGTTGAGAGACATCCCTCACCCCCAGCGCACGTCCATCTGACGGACCGTGTTCAATTTTCAGTCTTTTCCCATTGATTACACCACTCGGGAAATCAAATAATAATGGCTGGTCTAGAAATGTTTCTGAAGGGCGTGAAAATTGTAGGCAACAAAATATATGAGATTTATTACTGCTCGTCCCACCTATACATTTGGTCACTTAAGGCTGTACAGTTTGCATATTCCATTCATATTCTATTCAGATTTTGTATTCAGATTTTCTTAATAGTATATAGAAGAGAAATGTCTATGCATTATTTTCCCTAATTAAGAAAGCAGGTTACTTGATTTGCCAATAGTATTATTTTAAGAGTCATTTATATCTTGTGTACTGGGCATGTCAAATCTGAAAGCTTTAAGCTATTTTAATCATTTATGATTCCAGAAACTTTGATGGAGAAATTTCAAGCTCTGATAGAATAATATAACATGCATTAATTTATAGAATGGCACATTTATGAAACGTGGTTACATTCTCATTTCAGTATTCTGCTTCATGACTTAAACTTAATCTGAATTTCATATCTGAATCATTTTATATTCACCTATTTCCAAATGATGATTGCAAACAAGTTATAGAAATAAAAAGGCATTTGGCAGGTTCTTGATTGTAATGGTCAGATATATTTCTTCTTTAATATAATGGACACATTTTTTTTATAGATAAAAGCCAGATAAGAGATTTTTCTAGTATTTGAAAAAGGAAGTGTTCTGGAGAGAGACAATTCTGAAATGTTAGACTGAAATGACCTATGATTGATTAGTCGGTTTTAATATTCATTTTCAATCATGTTTTACAAGTAAATTGAAGCAATGAACATTGGCACTGGTGAAAGGGACGAGGAATGTGGAAATGGATACGGAATAATCCTGTTGATATTTATTGACATGGACGCCGGAAAACACACACATATCTGGTAACATACAAGCCACCAACAATAAGCGCACAATGAAACGTGACATGTTTTATTGATCGGCGTCACACTCCTGTCCTCACATCGATGTCTTGCACAGTTTGTATGCAGGCAGGTTTTATTTTGACCCTTGCAGAGAGCTCGTCAAATTTCATATTTGGAAATGCCAACAACTGTTCACCCTTTCACAAGGAGAAAAGTCATAAGGAAAATTATATCGCCTTGACATTAAATTTTATACTTTACTCCATTTTGTTTGTGATTCATTAAGTTTAAAATGATAAAAGGTATAGAAATGCCAGGATGTATTTAAATGTGGAGGACTGGTACCACCTATAGGCCTGTGCCACGAACACGAATTACAGCTTGTATTAATTGTCAAAACCAAAAATATCTGTTAATGCAACGAGTTTGCCAATACCATTTTTTTCATCCCAATTAAAATGTTCTCTTTGCTGAGCATTTAAAGCTGGCAAAATATAATATAGCATTTCTTTTACCATAAAGATTTTGGAGAAGAAAGTATCAGCATTAAAAAAAACAGTTATAAAATCTGTCTGTTTATATAATGTTTAATTTATCCTGCAATGCAAGTCAAACTGCCTCCCTTGTGACAGCGTTCAATGTCTCATGCTTCTAACATTAGTAAATCAAAATCTCCAAATATTGCCCCAAGGAAAAAACATTGACTTATAAGTTGTCTGCTGTAAATCATCTTTATGAGAGACGAGAAGTTTGCAGTGTTTACCAGGCGTTATTAAGCGTAATTCGCTCAGACATTGATTATCACTCTGATAATTTATGTCACAATTTTATGGCAATTTTAACACACTAAAATGGCTAACGTAAATTTTGGAGTTAAAACTATAAGGAGAGACATCAATAATTTCCCAGTAGTTGCGTGCTAGGAACTTAATTAAATTACACTTGACACTGAGAAGTTATGAAATTATGGGATTTTGTTGATTCATGTGTTTTTGAGGTGGATATTTCAACATGAAGCAAACATGTAATAGGCAAAGTATCGAAAAAGCTCAACCAACAAAATCATTATAAGTTCACAACTTACATGCCAATAGTCACCCAGTGACGTGAAAAAAATGAATGAAGAAATAAAAATGATTTCATTGGCCAGCATTAATTTTGACGATTTCACGTCCCAGATAATTGATAAAAGTTTTGCACCGAGTACATTGACATGCAGCATTTAGGCTGTAGATTTGTAAGCAAAATTTGAGCTGCTACATTTGTACATATGATATGAATAATACTATGTTAGCTATGTTAATACACAACATTTGAGCAGCTGCTTTTGAATTGTATACAGCAATTGTGCAGCTACATTTGAGAGCTGCATAGTTTAGCAGCAGCTACATTTTGTATTTGACATTTGAGCAACTACATTTGATCCAAATTATAATATATAAGCAGCTGATATGTTTTCGTGAATTAGCGGTGAGGATGGTATGTTTGGTGTGGCAGGAGAGAAGATGTTAGTGCGTGGATCAAGACAGGGTCTAATGTTAGCAGTGAGGATGGTATGATTGGTGTGGCAGGAGAGAAGATGTTAATGCGTGGATCAAGACAGGGTGGAATGTTAGCAGTGAGGATGGTATGTTTGGTGTGGCAGGAGAGAAGATGTTAGTGCGTGGATCAAGACAGGGTCTAATGTTAGCAGTGAGGATGGTATGATTGGTGTGGCAGGAGAGAAGATGTTAATGCGTGGATCAAGGCAGGGTCGAATGTTAGCGGTGAGGATGGTATGATTGGTGTGGCAGGAGAGAAGATGTTAATGCGTGGATCAAGACAGGGTGGAATGTTAGCGGTGAGGATGGTATGTTTGGTGTGGCAGGAGAGAAGATGTTAGTGCGTGGATCAAGACAGGGTCTAATGTTAGCAGTGAGGATGGTATGATTGGTGTGGCAGGAGAGAAGATGTTAATGCGTGGATCAAGACAGGGTGGAATGTTAGCGGTGAGGATGGTATGATTGGTGTGGCAGGAGAGAAGATGTTAGTGCGTGGATCAAGACAGGGTCTAATGTTAGCAGTGAGGATGGTATGATTGGTGTGGCAGGAGAGAAGATGTTAATGCGTGGATCAAGACAGGGTCGAATGTTAGCGGTGAGGATGGTATGTTTGGTGTGGCAGGAGAGAAGATGTTAATGCGTGGATCAAGACAGGGTGGAATGTTAGCAGTGAGGATGGTATGATTGGTGTGGCAGGAGAGAAGATGTTAATGAGTGGATCAAGACAGGGTCTAATGTTAGCAGTGAGGATGGTATGATTGGTGTGGCTGGAGATATGTTAATATATTGATCAAGACGGGGTCTAGTGTTAGGGGTTGAGATGGTCTATTTTGTTAGGTCGGTGATCCGCCACTTCATTTGAGGCACAGTTGGGATGCAATAACTTTGCTCACCAGTCTTAGATGGCGTACATTGGCGGTTCATAAATCCTAACTGAGAGGCTAACCAAAACGTCAAGTGTCGGTGCATCAAGATGGGCATCCAATCTGGACGCGGGACCTCGCAATAGGCTGCCACCAGGTCGTTTGGGATGATGAGGTCGCAGGGTGACCGAATAGGCTCGGCCCTTTTATCCCAAGCAAAAAGTGGGAGTCCGGCCCAGAACTACAAGCCAATCCAATCTATCAGGGACTGTTACCCTCTCTTATTGAAAATTATATCAGAGATCTGTAGCAGTTGGAGGCTGGGAGAGTCGGCGCTGGGAGCAGTGCACTGTGGACAAATACTGCCTGATCACAATTGATGCCATTTCCTGTGTACGGATAAGAATTACTAGACCCAATTGAATACCACCAGCGATGCACTTTTGGCAAAATATTGATGGAATTAGGAAGGGCGTCCCATTCAGCATTATTAGTACTCTCCCGCCAAACTAATAGACTTGTAGCGTTCCACTTCCCTTTCAATTTGCAAGCTAGGACCACAATTGTCCTTATTAGGTCGAAGCGTTTTTCTCCAGATTAAAAAACTGCCGATGCGAGTTTGCATCAAAGTTGACATTTGGAGAGGTTTGAGCTCTGCCCGCCGAGCAAAGGCCATGACGCAGTGACACGTTCCTGACCCTGCCAGGATCCAGAGCAGTTGGACAAACAGGTGGACATGCTAAAGCCGTTGCATATCTGAAAGGTGAAAACAGACAAAAGTTCATCATGTGATGATGCAGTTCTGGTGCTCTAGTTATTTTAGATTTGTGTCAAGGTCCTCTTGACACAAATCTGAATGTTGTCTGCTGCGAGTCACAACAAACCCAAACATTCATTACAGAGAAATTAGCTGATGATTTATTAAAGAAATGGCCTGAGATTAATTATCAGTCCCATTTATTATGTAATTGATGACATGCGGATGCCAATATACCCTTCAATAGAATATTTCATTCATTTTGAAATAATATAAATAGAACTTAAAAATAAGGAAAATAGTTCAACACAGGGCTGATCTGCAAAAGAAATTTGGCACAAAGTATCAAATAGATGCAGAACACCAAGTGTGAGATAATCTCCGTTCTGAATCATGCATCATGATGGCGGTTCTTGTTTTAACCAGGAATTAAACCCAGGACCTTTAACATGGCCACACCCCAAACCTCATGTCTGGTGCAATCATTATGCTGATATTAAAGCATATGATCAAGGCACAGCGAAGTCACAGCGAAGTCTTGACCGAATGGAGTAATTATGTAAATAGGGTTCCATGTCTGTAACCATGGTAACCATGGTAACCATGGTTCCATATCAGCAGTGGTTACATGTCTCACAATATATTCAGGCCAAGCTAATATTCCCAAGATGAAATTCTGGATCTTGCAATATGTTTTGCTTGTGCTTTTAAGAAAACTCTAATGTTTGGATTACAAACAAGGAAGGTATCAGGAGAATGAGGAGGGGGTATAATGGGGAGGATTGGGGTGTAATGGGGAGGAGGGGGGGGTATCTTTGCAGAGATTCGGGAAGTTGAGGTGGAGAATACACAGTTTCTAATGAAGTCTGATGAAAATGGAACATGAGTAGAAAGTTATAGAATTAATGCACCAGACCACATGGAGATTTAGGGAATATTGGTGAAAGGCATTGTCGGCCAGTGCCTCGACTGTGGTGAGACTTATGCATTATTTATATATGTACACTGTGAATATAGGAATTTCCCATGAGTCCCTTTATGGCGTTGTGTGTTCAAATGGTTTGATTTTTCACCCCTCTTGTGCAAGGTGGCCAAATATATGAATGAATATCTCAGGGTTTGTTACTGTGATGTCCATATATAAAGAGCAGAGCAATATCCATCCAGCAGATCCAAAACAAAACTGCTTATTTAAAAACAGTTCTCTTTGTAAGTAAGGACAAAAAAAAAGAAATCTTTGTAATTAAGGATATCTACTTTCTTAAAACCAAATTTCTCCATTTCTTATTTTTACATGAAATATAGAAAGTCTTTTAATTCTCCATGCGCTGTGAGTGGGATAATAGAAAGGTACTATTTAACATAGACATCTGCTGATGAGGAGTTTCTTACTCCAACCAGTGCTCTAGAACTGCTTATAAATGGCTTGTTTTGATATCATGCCTATGTAATAATGCAAAAGAATATCTCAAGTTAATCTCCAGTGCCGTAGGATGATAAAGAAAGGTGAATATCTACTAATGAGTAACTTCTCATTTCAACCAGTGTCCCATATTTGACCTATAACTGATAAAGGCCATGTTTTCTGGCATGTGATAAAACAAAAGAGAGCCCCGTAGAAAATTAAAGAGTAGGGCATTGAGTCCCAGTAACAGGCTTCTATCTGACCTGATACAGCTTAAACTGTGGTGAAGTGGAAGATTTTGTATTTGTTTTTGTTTGTAGTAGTCTTAAAAATGTGTAAGACCACCCAGAATCACAATCATGTATTGTTTTACTACAGGTTTATACATTAACAGCCATAAATGTCCCTCTCTATGACTAATATGATGGAGATTTGTCAAGAAGTGACAGTATGGCATTGTCTTACAGCCTTGAAATGGCTGAGGAACAAGAGATATAGACAAGAGATAAAGGATTTTATGGTGCTAAGGTGTACCCAACATATCAACCACCAGCATGTCATATTGTAGCCATGAAAAACAAGTGTTTTATTTCCCGAAAATATTGTAGCCATGAAAAACAAGTGTTTAATTTCCAGAAAATATTGTAGCCATGAAAAACAAGTGTTTAATTTCCAGAAAATATTGCAGCCATGAAAAACAAGTGTTTAATTTCCAGAAAATATTGTAGCCATGAAAAACAAGTGTTTAATTTCCAGAAAATATTGTAGCCATGAAAAACAAGTGTATAATTTCCAGAAAATATTGTAACCATGAAAAACAAGTGCATAATGTCCAGAAAATATTTTTTCTCTCTCTGAAGTATTTGTATGCAAATAATACAGCGATTTGGCTCAGGGTTTAGTGGGATTTAGGCATTTATTGAAAAAGGCACTGAGGTACTTACAAGATGGGGCAGGGCTTTGTGGCACCAACCCCGGGGGACACTCCGAGACTGAGACAATCACATTTGTACAGTGATGGAGGACACTCAGAAAAATAGGAAGCAGGATGAGGGGAGTGGCTATCAATTGACGGTGATGAGATAAAGCATGGAGAACCTCTCCTGGTAAGTACAGGAAGGCAAGGGGGGTCACTCCACAATATACCCACAAGGAAATAAGGCACTGACTAACGGTTGAATAGATAGGATTCACCAAAGTTTTTAGGGAGATATTGACAGATTAATATTAGAAAGGCCACTCTCACTCTTCTAAGACCTCTTTCCATATAATTTATATGCAGATTAATGTTTCACTTTGGAAAACTTGGTGTGTCTGAGCTTCAAATCAGTTAAGATGGATTGGATCAGTCTTATATAATTTAAATAAAAAACAGAAATTGCTTAAAATGACAAAGGCCATCAATGTATTGGAAATAGTTTAATTAAAATAAAGTATATGGTAATGCCAAAAACATTGTGTTTAATTTTGATATAATACCCTGTTAGTACCAACAACTTGGCAGTGTATATTTTGTCCCCAGATATTCCAGTAATATAATGGATGAGGACATATCTTCATGGGGATGCTGTTTTATTTTGTTGCCCATTTTATCCAGTCTTGGCACAGATCTGATCAACAAATATGTGTGCTTCAGATATGAAGACCGACCTTTTCTTGACCCTGTATATTATATGACAAATATGGTGCGCATTAAAGATGGCAAGCACATCGCAAGCAAAAGATGTTTTATGCAAACAACAAAGAGAGTCTTGAAGTCCCAGAAGTGGGTGATCGTTGGTCAGCTGCGTCAGATGTAAGATGGTATTTTGCTATGTTGTCCGACGTCGACCAATCCATCATGGACACACAATGTATGGCACAATCCCCGTCCGTGGGAGATATGAATGATCGCGAGTCATCACAAATAACAGGGTGGGGGAACTCTTCACACACACATAAAAAAGCTTCTCCCAAGAAGGTGTCGCAGACTTTTTATGAAAGGAAAAAATGGATTTCTCTGAGGAGGCAAGTCAGGTTTTCATTTGACATTTTATGAGGAAAAGGTCACGGATGAAGATCCAGATTGTTGCGATGTCCCTGGACACATGTGTATTGTGAAAGCGATTTTCTCAGTGAAAAGGGAACATAAAAGTATGGCTCGGAGCCTGCAGATGACAAGTGGGTTTTGCAGAGCAAGTCTGAAGTGGGCTTGTCAAGAACAGTTGTCTGCCGGGCTGCCAGCCGTAATATGGACGGGCAAAAAGCATTGCTAAACACAGCACCACTGCCCGGAATATTGTATACATGTCAAGAGCTGATATCTGACGAGAAAAGACGCTCTGGCCACTGGCACAAAGGATAACGAGGGCTCGAGACAGAGCCCAAAGATATGATTCCCACATGAAACATGATGCCTGTATTAAACATGATGCCTATATTAAACATGATGCCTATATTAAACATGATGCCTGTATTAAACATGATGCCTATATCAAACATGATGCCTGTATAAAACATGATGCCTGTATAAAACATAATGCCTGTATCAAACATAATGCCTGTATCAAACATGATGCCTATATCAAACATGATGCCTGTATTAAACATGATGCCTATATAAAACATGATGCCTATATAAAACATGATGCCTGTATTAAACATGATGCCTGTATTAAACATGATGCCTGTATTAAACATGATGCCTATATAAAACATGATGCCTATATTAAACATGATGCCTGTATTAAACATGATGCCTGTATTAAACATGATGCCTTGCATTCAACATGCTTTATTTGGGAATCATGCATTCATCATGCTTTATTTGGGAATCATGCATTCATCATGCATTCAACATGCTTTATCTGGGCATCAACCATTTATGTAGACATATTTGAACCATGTTCCACATAAAAATATTAATACCATTATTCATACAGATATATTAAAACCTGGTGATGGCTAATAGAAATATAAAACATCAAGCAACATAACTGAGATATTTAAGGTGGAATCGGGGATCTTCTGATAGCTGTAATATTATATAAATGAGGCCTCCCAAAAGATGACTGCAAGGTTGGCAGGTCCAGTAACCTCGATCAGGGTCCATTGTTGTGGTTGCTATGGAAATAACAATGCAGCACAGCTGTTTCCTGACAACAGGAGGTGGAGAGGAAGGAGGTGAGGAAAACAAAACAATAGTCACAAAAAACACATTACCAGTATGTGGCAATGCAGGAAATGGCTTGGAAATATCTGACAGGACGGACAGTCAATGTGCTTGTTACATTGTGATTGAGAAATAATATTCTTTTTCATTGCAAAGAAATGTTAGACACTGATTTAGAGTAGTGATGAAACATGCAAAAATGCCAGGATGTCATAATAGCTGTGTAATAATGAGAACAATTGCTATGTGGTCTAGCAGGAGATACAGAGGTTATCAGTGAGCACCGAGAAATTACATTCCCTCCCTCTCAACTCATTTATGAGGTGTCTAACTTTAAATTGCTTTCCCTAATTATATAAGGTAGTTTGTCCTGCATTCTTTAAAAATCCTGAAATGTTAATCACTGCATAACATGTAAGCTGCCATGAAAATTGCTATACACACACACACACACACACACACACACACACACACACACACACACACACACACACACACACACACACACACACACACACACACACACACACACACACACACACACATATAAAATGTACAACTCTTTTGGTTAACTTCCAGGGAGACAAACTTATTCAAAATTCCCAAAGTTAAGCAAGTGCACTGTTTTTAAGGTGATTTTATTTCCCCAGGAAAGCACTCGAAGGAAGCTATGATCTTGATTATAAGAGTGAGGTGAAACAGTGATGTGCTGTGCTGTGCTGAGCTATTAAGATCACAGTTGCCCCTTCTTTGGCAATTTGCCTTTAAAATACAATCCAGCGTACCATAAGGACCCTGAATGTAATTTGAGACTGATCCCAGGAGAGCAGCTGAGGCTCCAAAGACTGCATCTAAGAATACATATCCCAGTGAGTCCAGCACAGAATCATAGTCCCTCATATAATTTGTCTTCTCAATTCTCCCTCACGCCTATACATGCACATGTCTGTACCGCATTTAATGCAAATTCAAAAGCACTGTTTTTCCCAATATACATATTTTTCATAAGCACTGCAATTTACAAAGAATACCACCTATTAAGCCCATGCCTTTTAAGCACACGCCTTTTAAGCACACACCTGTTAAGCCCACAACAATTAAGCCCACATCTATTAAGCCCACATCTATTAAGCTCACACCTATTAAGTCCACATCTATTAAGCCCACACCTATTAAGCCCACACAAACTACCGTATATACTCGTGTATAAGACGAGGTTTTTTTCCAAAAACTCTTAGTTAATGTTTAGGGGGTCGTCTTATACACGAGAGCAGTCTTATACTCGAGTATTTACGGTAAAACGTAAATACGGTAAAACGTAAATACGATGTTCATATTTTCGAAATAACGAATATCAGACGTAGCAGATTGATTTTAATTGCGTTTTAAATGATAAATGAAGGTATTTACCCAATATTATTGGTCTATTATTTCAAAACGCTTTGTTTTGACTTTGTTCTTACTGATTCCAATTATCAGCGTTCAGTTTTGCGTTTCGTCATTGTCTCCACTGCTTTGAGTCGTGTCTTCCCTTTTTGATTGCGTTTTAAATGATAAATAAAGGTATTTACCCAATATTATCACAAATTGTTCGAGAACAGAACAAAACCATCAATCCATTTAAAACGCAATTAAAATCGATCCACGTGTGAAAGCATTTCTGTCCAAGCGGGAAGACACGACTCAAAGCAGTGGAGACAATGACGAAACGCAAAACTGTGAACGCTGATAATTGGAATCAGTGAGAACAAAGTCAAAACAAAGCGTTAATTGCATTTCAAATGATCTGATAAATAAAGGTATTTACCCAATATTATCACAAATTATGCATTTCGTCATTGTTTCTACTGCTCTGAGTCGTGTCTTCCCGCTTGGACAGAAATTCGATGTGCGGAACACGGTAAATTTGATGTGCGGCAACACGATGAGAAACCAGGGATCCATCGTTGCGCAATATATTAATATTTCAATGCGAGTTGATACACTCCATTTGTTTTCGCGCCAAAAATAAGAGCTTGTCCCCGTCACTCCCGCTTTTTAAAATGACGACCTCGTATTGCGTAATGCATGTTAAATGGATGAATGATTTTGTTCTGTTCTCGACCTGCAAAGCGTATTTTGTGTTAATATTGGGTATATACTTTTATTTATCATTTAAAACGCAATTAAAATCGATCCACGTGTGAAGGCATTTCTGTCAAGAAGGGAAGACACGACTCAACACGTGGTCGCAATTTTGAAAGGCGGAAGTGACGGGAAGAGGCTCGAAAATCGATATAAACAATAATAATTAAAAGCGATATAATGAATATCTTTATAATACACAAAGAAATATTCTCCCATGCGTTGGTTTTGATGCTAAGATTAAGGACGTCACGTACATCGTATTACGTTCTACATCGTGGAGAAATTCTTGCGAAAAATAATTTGTGATAATATTGGGTAAATACCTTTATATATCATTTAAAACATATTATTTCAAAATGCTTTGTTTTCACTGATTTCAATTATCAGCGTTCACAGTTTTGCATCTCGTCATTGTTTCCACTGCTTTGAGTCGTGTCTTCCCTTGTTGACAGAAATGCTTTCACACGTGGATCGATTTTAATTGCGTTTTAAATGGATTGATGGTTTTGTTCTGTTCTCGAACAATTTGTGATAATATTGGGTAAATACCTTTATTTATCATTTAAAACGCAATTAAAATCGACCCGCTACGTCTGATATCCGTTATTTCGAAAATATGAACATCGTATTTACGTTTTACCGTATTTACTCGTGTATAAGACTGCTAAGATCTTATATCGTAAGCATATTTAAGTTTCACTTTTAAAATGACCGCCAAGCTTCAGCTGAAGCTTGAATGGTAGCAGAGCCGATATGTCAAGAAAAACCAACTCGTCTTATATTCGGAAATTGGTTTTTTTTAAGCAAAATAACCTCAATTTTGGGGGTTCGTCTTATACACGAGTCGTCTTATACACGAGTAAATACGGTAAGCCCACACCTATTAATCATCACTCAACAAATTATCACTCAACAAATTTAGCCCATACCTATTAAAGCCACACCACTCAACAAATCTGTATTCCAAATTACAAATATATTATGTACTATTAAACAAGGAATTACATCTTTTTCACAGTATCTTTTTAATTTAACACTGAAAACATCAAAACTTTGAATAGTTATTTTTGTCAGAGTCTCACTGATTGATATTTATTCAGAAATTTTTTAGAAACTTTTATCAAATGTATGACGGATGTTTAATTTGGGCCATCACATTTGTAGAGAAAGCTGTTATGTAAGTATTCGAATTCAGTGTGTGCTTATGTGCAGTGCCATGCTGTTGTGGGGCAACTGTGCCATGCTTGCTGTTTACTCCTCCACGAACACATTATTCACCACAGGTAGATTGGATTAAGGTTTTCATCATCAGGTTTGGTTGCAAAGATAGAATGTATATTTTTTCCATTGATAGATTTTATGTGTTTTATATGGTGAATTAAGATATCTGCACAGATGAATCTAAAACTGGGAAAATATATGCTTTGTCTGGGTGAATGCATGGCCTCAGCGAGGCTTAATGTCTGGGTGAATGCATGGCCTCAGCGAGGCTTAATGTCTGGGTGAATGCATGGCCTCAGACAGGGTCACATTTCTGGGTGAATGCATGGCCTCAGCCAGGGTTACATGTCTGGGTGAATGCATGGCCTCAGACAGGGTTACATGTCTGGGTGAATGCATGGCCTCAGCGAGGCTTAATGTCTGGGTGAATGCATGGCCTCAGACAGGGTCACATTTCTGGGTGAATGCATGGCCTCAGACAGGGTTACATGTCTGGGTGAATGCATGGCCTCAGACAGGGCCACATGTCTGGGTGAATGCATGGCCTCAGACAGGGCCACATGTCTGGGTGAATGCATGGCCTCAGACAGGGTTACATGTCTGGGTGAATGCATGGTCTCAGACAGGGTTACATGTCTGGGTGAATGCATGGCCTCAGACAGGGTCACATGTCTGGGTGAATGCATGGCCTCAGACAGGGTCACATGTCCGGGTGAATGCATGGCCTCAGACAGGGTCACATGTCTGGGTGAATGCATGGTCTCAGACAGGGTTACATGTCTGGGTGAATGCATGGTCTCAGACAGGGTTACATGTCTGGGTGAATGCATGGCCTCAGACAGGGTTACATGTCTGGGTGAATGCATGGCCTCAGCGAGGCTTAATGTCTGGGTGAATGCATGGCCTCAGACAGGGTCACATTTCTGGGTGAATGCATGGCCTCAGACAGGGTTACATGTCTGGGTGAATGCATGGCCTCAGACAGGGCCACATGTCTGGGTGAATGCATGGCCTCAGACAGGGCCACATGTCTGGGTGAATGCATGGCCTCAGACAGGGTTACATGTCTGGGTGAATGCATGGTCTCAGACAGGGTTACATGTCTGGGTGAATGCATGGCCTCAGACAGGGTTACATGTCTGGGTGAATGCATGGCCTCAGACAGGGTCACATGTCCGGGTGAATGCATGGCCTCAGACAGGGTCACATGTCTGGGTGAATGCATGGTCTCAGACAGGGTTACATGTCTGGGTGAATGCATGGTCTCAGACAGGGTTACATGTCTGGGTGAATGCATGGCCTCAGACAGGGTTACATGTCTGGGTGAATGCATGGCCTCAGACAGGGTTACATGTCTGGATGAATGCATGGCCTCAGCGAGGCTTAATGTCTGGGTGAATGCATGGCCTCAGACAGGGTTACATGTCTGGGTGAATGCATGGCCTCAGCGAGGCTTAATGTCTGGGTGAATGCATGGCCTCAGCCAGGGTCACATGTCTGGGTGAATGCATGGCCTCAGCGAGGCTTAATGTCTGGGTGAATGCATGGCCTCAGACAGGGTTACATGTCTGGGTGAATGCATGGCCTCAGACAGGGTTACATGTCTGGGTGAATGCATGGCCTCAGACAGGGTTACATGTCTGGGTGAATGCATGGCCTCAGACAGGGTTACACGTCTGGGTGAATGCATGGCCTCAGACAGGGTTACATGTCTGGGTGAATGCATGGCCTCAGACAGGGTTACATGTCTGGGTGAATGCATGGCCTCAGACAGGGTTACATGTCTGGGTGAATACATGGCCTCAGACAGGGCCACATGTCCGGGTGAATGCATGGCCTCAGCCAGGGTTACATGTCTGGGTGAATACATGGCCTCAGTGCAAACCTATATTTGGAAGAATGTATAACTCCAATGCAAACTTATATCTGGAAGAAAGCATAGCACCAGTGCAAACTTTGGACTACATGACAGAAAGAGTTGAAAGCCTGTTTAGACATATCTCAGAATGAATGAATATATGATATGATTATTTCAAAAACATCAAAATGCTTGATCCTAGTGTGAAATTTACAGGTGTCCTATGTTACCATGGAAACCACGCAAGTTGTAGAAGCTAGTGTAAAAGAGATAGAGGGAGATCATTACAATGCATATTATTCAGAAGATTACCTTACATGTTAATCGGATGAGTCCGCAAGACTGAAACATGTGTTGTCAGTGATGGCACAAGTCTATGCATAGATCATCTCATTTGTATACTTTGCTGGTTTCACTTGTGGAGATTCCTCGATTATTCTTACTCGTTCTTTAGGTTGATTTCATGTTTTAAAAAATCACAGAAGAGTTCTTTCTTCTGATTGTTTTAAAGTAGATGAATCTTACATTGCATTAAACCACAGGCACCAGAAATGCATTTCCCCAGCACAATACTGAAGTGTAATGCCAGCTCTTAATAAACTTATTACATTACTTACAATCTATTTCACAATAATCAATGCCTTTTCGCAATATTTTCATTGAATATCTTGGCAGATGCTGGTGTTTTTACCTTGCATTAATTTGTAAGATTTACTGTAACACTCTGAGAAACTCATTTTCTCTTAATTGTCTTTGTTGTAAATGTAGCAACTCCTCATCAGTTGATCTGGCAGGTGAGGCACTTTCTCTGGAAACGTTGAGATGATGAAGTCCTATCATCATTTTTTACTTTCCTTGAAAACTTTCCAAAGTTAACACATAACACCTGACAATTTGCATCCCCTGTCAATTTCTAAACCTTCCCATTATTATTTTTTTTAAACGGTTATAAGAAGTGGACAGGTTATCCCAATCTGGCAGCTAATTTCAGAGTAAGAAATAGATAGAAATATGACTTGCTGTGCAAGTGTTAGATGTAGAGTAGATTAGGTTACACGTTTATTATAGTGTCACCATGTTTTTGTACATTGTCATTCATATAAAATTGTCAGTTAACTAAAATTGTCACACTATAGAGTTGTGAGACACTTGAAATAGATGTTACATTTAAAAGCAGAAATACATCATATTATTAAATGACTAGCTTTGAAATGTCCATAATATTAAAATCCATTGTGTGGTATTATTTTCAATTCATTTAAAAGGAGGCTTCACAGTCTTAAAACAGTTACATATTCAAATACATGTAGAATGTTTGTGAGCGATGGTCCAATATATTATGGCAGGTTTTGGCAGTAATATTTACAAAATCCTTATTAATTAAAATAAATGCAAGTTTCTCGGGAGTCATTTAATCGGCCAAATTCATCTCTTATTGTTATGGCATCATATAGCTCATTGCATCTAATATGTATATACTATGCAGGTGATTTAATTCTGGAGATAGTGGCAGAGATTTTGCTGTGTTAACGTACGGGACGACTGTAGGTGTATAACGCAGCCTCTCTCCTCATCCCTTGACATTCACTACCACCCTCCGTACAGTGGTGAATATATCTGACATTTACTGCTCTTTACGGGGACAGTTTTGCATAATTGCACCTATAATCGGTGCAGCTTTTGCATTCACATGAACCTGTCTGTAACCATTGTGCAGTCCACATAATGTTTTGTATCAAGTCTTGGTTTAGTCACTACTTCAGGACCTTTCAGGTTTTAGCAGTATAAAAAACATAAATAGTCCACATTCTTGCAGTAGTGTCTACACTTATTTATACCATAGAATAGAATTATTCATGGTTTGGCACACCTAAAATATCATTTGGTCACCAGGTGGAGCTTTCTCTTTATATGTAGTGCTGCCCTCCAGTGACAAAATCATGACTAGTTGTTCGACAAAATGTTAGAATAACAACAGACCACTTTTATTCTGTATATTTGGTAGATCCTTATTTAGAGCCAAACTTGTGGTGTTTACTTTTCATTTAGGATAAAACAGGATGGAAAGAGTAGTGCTTTCACACAGAAAAAACTACACAGAAGTGTGATAGAGACCGGGAGGAGAATTGATGGTGACTGACATGTTGTTGCTTTGGAGGAAAGTCTCTGTTGACTCATGCAGTTCTCCGCAAAATCTGTGTAAATACTCAATACAACAGTGCGCTTCAAGCTTTCACATTTACAGCTAAAAATAACCACTTTTCTATTAGACTAAAGCGTCCGTGAATGGTACAAACACTGTGAAATGAGTTTTGTGATGCAATCAGGAACGAAATATAACTTTTGGAATGGAGTCATAAATTCAGAATGGTGTTTAAGGAAGAAGTTTGTGGCTTTTGCCTACATACTGTTGTGAATGTATCTCTAGGTCAAATATATTTAGCTTCTGGCTTTGAACACCAAACTTTCCTGTCAATCTAAAACATGCTTACCAAAGGGAAAAAAACTTATACTGGACTTTCTTGTTATTAACTACATCTGTCCTGCATACTAGATATTGGGAAAACCAGGAAATACATCCTTCTGTAAATTAGGGCAAATTATTGCAACATTTCTGCATAACTATGAGGAAAAGAATTGATTGTGAGTAATCCTTTTAAATCAGAAAAAAATCTCTTCCTGGCCATATGGTAACTATTTTGACATTTGTATCAACGTTTTTATTGATATTGTTCCTGATCACCCAAAAATCTTTTAACTTCGCCAGCATACACCTTGGCATAATTGTGTTTCCTGCTCTACATTTCATCTGTAGTAATGATAGTCATTCAATCGGCTCACTACCTCTGCTGTCATTACCCTGTTTTGACGTTTGAAATTTGGGACTCCATGTCCAGTCATGCCTATCAAAATGTTGTAAAATCAGAAATGACCATCCTAAGGTCATGACCTGTATTCAGTATGATGACCCAAACCCTACTCAATAAGAATCTGTATGAAATGTCATTTATTCCTTTACCAATCAGTTCACAGCCATATTTTTATGAATAGTCAGGGCTGTTCCTGTGCACACCTTTTCACCATTGGCCGGGCAGAGACAGATATGATAGATTTCCAGCCTCGCTAGTATACCTCGACTTAATAGTGTACCACACGGAACGGGACTGTGGAATTATGGGATTCATATAGGAGCAGCCATGTTCACTAAAACACTACACATTGGACAATGTCTGTAACTGAGATCTAAATGGCTGCCATAGAATTGTACTTTTTCTCTATAATGGGGTTATAATGTCAGCTATTTGGTCTGCATGATATCAGGGAAGAGTTTTTCGCTGTATGCATCGCATAGCTTTTGCAGAGAGGGGGGAGAAATTTTTGGTCAATCTGTTTGTCCGTCAACTGTGATTCTACCGGTCACAGTTCTTAGGTATTAGAAGGCAAGATGTTGTATTTTCAGGGAACCAATTCTATCTATTTTCCGTTAGACTCTGAAATTTTTTATGTTTTTGGAAAAATCCAATAGCCATCACTGAGTTGTCAAGGAGGCTGAAAACAAGGCAAATAATATGACAAATATTAGCCACTGAGAACAGAGATAATGATTCAATATATAACATGCATTTTGGTTGGCTGAAATTATGATCTGCTGAAGTCTGAACTGCGAAAGGATTTAAAATATCATTTATGAAGCAATATTCAGGCAATTCCACAAAATATTCCCAACACTACCAAAAGGCAATGATCAGCATAGTTCAAATGCCATTGGCCGATGTTTGGGAATGTAACAGCAGATATGCAGGATGATTGGGATGGCACTTAGTATTTACTTTTGGTTTAGTCTTTGACTCATTTTTCCATCCTAACACCTCTGCATGATCATAGCTTTGGAAAGGCCACAGGCCGTGGCACAGTTGGTTAGAGCGCCAGCTTATTAGCACCAGTTCCTCTTTGGTGATCCAAAGGTTGTGGGTTCGATCCCGGCCTTGCCGGTATTGAACTCATGATACAATTTCCCACATGAGCTGAGGCCCGTGCCTAAAGGGTTAACCCGTTGTCCTTGTAAATCTGTCCTTGTAAATCTTGTAAATCTTGTCATGTCAAGGACCTGCGACATGACAATTCAGTGAGGCAGCACTATATCTACAACAAGTAGGTCTTATCACGAAATGACTGAAATAATGTTGAAAGTGATGTAAAACCCCAAACAAACAAACAAACAAACAATAGCTTTAGAAACACTTCCTTCATTGAAATTCAAATGAAAAAACTTATGTTTTCAAAATATTAACTAAACTTGATTGGCAACTTTTCCAATCAATGAAAGAAAGCTGCAATTGCACTAGACAAACTTTTATCTCGATTGCATGAGATGTTTTACTTCTTTTTTGATCTACAAAGAGTTATTTTCATTGTTATTGGGCTGACATAGTTCTTCACAGGACACAGACTGGTGTCTTCACTCTGTCAGGTTCTCCCCCAGAGCTGGGTGCCGTCAGGACCGCAGACTGAGAGATGCTAAGATGCACACGCAATCTTGCAGCTAAATCAAGCACAAGTGTGGCACCCCTGACTGAAAGTGGGGTGGAAATCAAGCAGGGGGCGGTGTCACTGAGAGGCTTGTGAGTTGCATGAGGATGTCGCGACTGATGCTGGCTATGCTGCCCGGCTGACGTCGGAGATGTGCCGTACAGATAAGGACCACAACAGAGCTGGCACAGAACACAGCTTTAATACTAGGATGCTAATTTCCTATTCAGGATATGCGCTTTTAAAATTGCGTATTAAACAGATAAGATCAAATGTTTGGGTGGATGATAAAGACACATAAACAAAGGTAGATCCACTTAAGGGGTTACGATGAAAGTGATAAGTTAATAGGATCAATACATCACCACAGCAGGAAGAAAATGGATGCCCTGCAGATATTTTTTAAATAGATTGTCTCAGAATATTTCCAGTAAATAGGTCAGACATTTTTTCAATGTGAGCTAGAGTGCTCAACAGACTCCATGGTTGCCTGAGAGCTCAGCAGACTGGTTGGTTGCCTCTGAGCTAGAGTGATCACCTGACTGGTTAGTTGGCTCAGAGCTAGAGTGATCACCTGACTGGTTGGTTGGCTGAGACCTAGAGTGATCACCTGACTGGTTGGTTGGCTCAGAGCTAGAGTGATCACCTGACTGGTTGGTTGCCTCAGAGCTAGAGTGCTCACCAGACTGGGTGGTTGCCTCAGAGCTAGAGTGCTCAGCAGTCTGGTTGGTTGGGTCCGAGCTAGAGTGCTCAGCAGACTGGTTGGTTGTCTGAGACCTAGAGTGCTCAGCAGCCTGGTTGGTTGTCTGAGACCTAGAGTGATCAACTGACTGGTTGGTTGTCTCAGAGCTAGAGCTAGAGCCAGAGTGCTGAGCAGACTGGTTGGTTGGCTCAGAGCTAGAGTGCTGAGCAGATTGGTTGGTTGTCTGGGACCTCGAGTGCTCAGCAGTCTGGTTGGTTGCCTGGGACCTAGAGTGCTCAACAGACTGGTTGGTTGGCTCAGACCTAGAGTGCTCAACAGACTGGTTGGTTGGCTCCGAGCTAGAGTGCTCACCAGACTGGTTGGTTGGCTCAGAGCTAGAGTGCTCAGCAGACTGGTTGGTTGGCTCAGAGCTAGAGTGCTCAGCAGGTTGGTTGGCTCAGAGCTAGAGTGCTCAGCAGGTTGGTTGGCTCCGAGCTAGAATGCTCAGCAGACTGGTTGGTTGCCTGGGACCTAGATTGCTCAGCAGACTGGTTGGTTGCCTGGGACCTAGAGTGCTCAACAGACTGGTTGGTTGGCTCTGAGCTAGAGTGCTCAGCAGACTGGGTGGTTGGCTCCGAGCTAGAGTGCTCAGCAGTCTGGTTGGTTGGCTCCGAGCTAGAGTGCTCAGCAGACTGGTTGGTTGGCTCTGAGCTAGAGTGCTCAGCAGTCTGGTTGGTTGTCTCAGACCGAGAGTGATCACCTGACTGGTTGGTTGTCTCAGACCTAGAGTGATCACCTGACTGGTTGGTTGTCTCAGAGCTAGAGCTAGAGTGCTCAGCAGACTGGTTGGTTGGCTCAGAGCTAGAGTGCTCAGTAGACTGGGTGGTTGGCTCAGAGCTAGAGTGCTCAGCAGACTGGATGGTTGGCTCAGAGCTAGAGTGCTCAGCAGACTGGTTGGTTGTCTCAGACCTAGAGTGATCAACTGACTGGTTGGTTGTCTCAGAGCTAGAGCTAGAGCCAGAGTGCTCAGCAGACTGGTTGGTTGGCTCAGAGCTAGAGTGCTGAGCAGACTGGTTGGTTGGCTCTGAGCTAGAGTGCTCAGCAGACTGGGTGGTTGGCTCCGAGCTAGAGTGCTCAGCAGTCTGGTTGGTTGTCTCAGAGCTAGAGTGCTCACCAGACTTGGTGGTTGCCTGAGAGCTAGAGTGCTCAGCAGTCTGGTTGGTTGCCTGAGACCTAGAGTGCTCACCTGATTGGTTGGTTGTCTCAGACCTAGAGTGATCAACTGACTGGTTGGTTGTCTCAGAGCTAGAGCTAGAGCTAGAGCTAGAGTGCTAAGCAGACTGGGTAGTTGGCTCCGAGCTAGAGTGCTCAGCAGACTGGGTGGTTGGCTCCAAGCTAGAGTGCTCAGCAGTCTGGTTGGTTGGCTCCGAGCTAGAGTGCTTAGCAGACTGGTTGGTTGCCTGAGGGCTAGAGTGCTCACCAGACTGTGTGCCTCCCACAGAAATAGTGTTCTAAAATCACTTGTGTTTTTTCAAATGATGAATTCAAGGACATTCAACATAAAGCTTGAGCCTCAACTGGGTATTACATACCTGGGGTGTGGATCAGACTGGTTGATTTAATTTTAAAATTACTTTTGTTAGACTTAGTGTTTTGCTTTTCTAGTGAAGCAACCTCTAAGTTGATTAGTCCTTGATTATATATATATATATGTGAAGCTATTATTGCTGTGCTCTTAATGTCAAATAAAAAGGCAAACAAATCTTTGCTTCTCCCCCTTTTCTTGGGAAATGCAATATCTTAAATTTCTGTTAATGGTGAGAAATCTTCTGAGAATATTCAGATCTGTGTTACAAAATGATTTTCCCTGTATTTAGGTTTTTGTGATTATTGCAAATATTACGCTAGATATGGTCGGAAAAAGTAGAAACAGAATCTTTCTAGGAGGACAATATGGTCTGAGACACAGACAGGTGCAGGCCAAAGGTCGCAGTAAGAGGTCAAGGTCATGGGTCATTGCAGAGGTCAAGAGGATTAGCTTGGAAAGGTCTTGGTCTACATCCTGGCAACCTAATGGAGTAAACGTGGACAGGAAGCGGACAAGTCTTCGCATCAAATGGAACACCTGGTTACTGTACATTAAAAGCAAGTTCTGCACTTACTGCATTTATCATCGTACTATAATATACCTGTTATAGTCTCCCCACTGCCACTGACAGATATATCTCCTCAAGAAAAGTGTCTTTATTGCAGTCATACAGCACAGGGCCTACAGTTTTGCTTAAAATTACAATATCTTAATATGACCATTTCGATATGATATCAGAAGTGCCACAAAGAACAAAACCCTTTCAGCAATGTATAGAACCCTTTCTGCAATTGACATGATCTATTTCTGCAGTTTACAGGATCCATTTCTGCAATTTACAGCACCTGTTTCTGCAATTAACAGAACCCATTTCTGCAATTTAAAGGACCGATTTCTGCAATTTACAGGACCTATTTCTGCAATTTACAGAACCCATTTATGCAAATTATAGCACCCTTTCTGAAATATATAGTACACTGAATGCAATGTACAAAACCTGAACTGCAATGTATGGCAGCATCTGCATTTTTTCGCTCACTTGGCAAAACTAACAGGCATCCAGCCTAGATTGCCATGTATGGTATACTAGGATAAATAAAAGAAGGGATGAGGGTAATTGATATAACCCTCATCTGATTGGGTGTACTGCAAAAAAATAAAGGAACAAAATATTTGGAATACAGTATTTATCTTCAAAATGTTCATCTGAGTAATTGGTTTCCTTCATTTGAAATTGACATTAAGTCGTCAGATTTCAATTTGCTGGTGTCAGGATTTCATGGTAGATTTCTATTATGGCAGATGCCTTTACAATAGTTAAGAAAAAAATCCTTCTCTCCAATTACTGCAAGAGAAATTGACTTTTCTTTGTTATAAAGATTTATATTATCAAGCACAATACTATACAGAAAAAACCTACAGAAAGTGGAAAGGAAAATAAATGTGAGATATCTTCATCTATTTGTCTGACACCTTGAGGGAAGGACATGTCTGTATGATAGAGACGTGTTCAAAACGGGGACAGAGATGACAGGATCTGTCACGTGTGACACAAACCTGTCACATCTTCCTTTAACGTGACAACGATTATGTAAGTAGCGTGGATAGAGAAAAGCTTGTGATGGCTCATAAGGCACATATATGATCTGTCAAGGCGACCGCGGGGATGATGACAGGGAAGCTCATAGATGTTAGATCATCAACGCCAACCTCTCGCACACCACTCACCTGACAGGGCTGAGAATCCTTAGACGAATCACGACAAGACAACTCCGCAACAACATCATTTCTTTTTTTCTTAATCAAAAGGTAGGTGGCAAAGACTGAGATTATCAGGAAACAAAGGATGGCATTTATCAGGCAAAAAAAGACATGATGATTTATATACATGTACATGAAGAGGTGCAGGCAGGGTTAGACTCGGTTGTGGTGACAAGTAAAGACACCTAGTTCGGCTAATACTGGAATTGTTTCTGTGCTCCATTGACAGGTATTGTCACCAATGTTCAGATATTATAGACATTTCTTTGAATATGACTGGTCGTTAAACCCACTCATATCAGATATTATTCGGTGCTTTTAATCTGAGGGCAATATAATACAATATTTATTATTGCTCTCAGTTTTAATGCAACACCAACATTGTCAGAAAAACAGAATATATTAGACTTTAACCCCTAACGGACGGGAAGGACGTCACCGTCCACCACCGGTAACGGACGGGAGGGACGTTGACGTCCCCATTGTTCTGACTTGATGACGTCATTTGTAACATTCTGAAGGGCTGCAACTTGTTACAATGTGATCATGATGATGACGTCAGACTGCCTTAATCATGAACTTTTGACCCCAGCACTTTATTAAGCATATTGAATAACCATGGTTATAAATTTTATTAATTTAGTATGTAGATACACTAGTCCAGAAAAAAATTGGTTAGTCCTGCCAATGAACAAAATTAAGATAGCCTAGTCCCTTAGGGGTTAAGTAATTGGTAAAATTGTCCGATGTTACACACTATTGATTTTTTTAAATTTTGAATGTTCCTATATATGACATTAAATGTTCAATTGTTTCAGTTATATATTGTGTTGAGACATAGTGATAAGATTACATATTTTATAAGGTAATTTATGGAGGAGTATGTTCTTGAAGTTGAAAAGTGAGAACAAGACCTTTTTATACTCCTGGGCATTTCTTGTATATATATATATAGAAAGGATTTTATTTCTTGAACGTGATGGGATGTTCATTTGTTACTATAAGTTTGATTTGTGCTGTAAACAGCTCAGATATGCTATTAAGGATCATTGTAGAATAAAAATAGTTTTTTGAATTTTCACTTCAGATAAAAAAAATATTCAGTTCAGGTTTTTATACTGCATTAAAATCATGATATTGTGGTAGATTACGTAGTGATATGTGGGTTTTCCATCCCTAAAGATGTATTACATAGCAGCATTACCTGGCTAAAATGGCATTATGTGAGAATTTGTGGCAACCATGCTGCAAATATTGTTGAATTGTAGTTCAGATACATTGAATCAATTATTGAATATTAATTATGTCCATATTCAATATAAAAGAATGTGACAAGGTTTTATGGTCACACCCTTAACTTCCATCTAGTAGGTTTCTTATATGAGACAGTCTATATGGAAATATCCAATTATAGAAATGTGATAAATTTATTTGTCTGTAATATCTAAACAATTGTATCTCATGAAAAAGATTATGGTTATATATGTTTTCATTTTGACAATTTTGTTCATTTAAAATTTTTGTATTGTCCTTGTAAAATGATCTTAAACTATCTTCTTATAAGTTAATCCTCCGCATGACACGAAGCTCCCTGCAGCCTGATATCCATTTACATTTATATTTATAGAATTTTAAAATCATTGTTTATCAAGGTATATTTTGTTTCTAGGTTATTAAAATCTCATTTTCTTCATAAGATTAAAAATAAACTCATATTTTTGAACAGTGCATCATATTCTCTTAGAAGGTTGTGTAATCTTGTTACCATTTTCAAAAATATCTCATTACCAGGTTGGTAATTCTTGCAATCACTTGTTGGTTGTGTATGATAATCACAGGGTTGGTTGTACATGTATACAATCATATTATGTGGGGGGTGGTCACATGATTATGCTATCTGTGGTCATTATTAACTAGTTCTGGTCATAAGATTAACCAACCTGATTAAACATTTATATTCAATGTTATCATAAATTATAAGCGATTTAAATGCACTTTCTTATAATATCTATGACTTATTTGATGATACAGCATGTCGCTAGATTTGGTTTCTCTTGCCATTGGTCACGTGATTACCCCAGCTGATATTGCAACCAGCTTCCTCCTGGGGCGTGTTAGAGCTGCATGTCCTTGCAGCTGTGTCTAAGTCCGTACTCACCTGATAAACCAAAGCTCATGACCCGCAGTGGGAAAACATGTGGACCTTGTGGGAAAACAAGGGCACGGTACGAAAACACAGGCCGGATCAGAGACAGCGGACAAACAGTCATAGATCCTCTCCCCGGGGGTCATGGGTGTGCTTGATATACGACCACAGACCTGCCACAGGATTAAAGGAATTAAGCTTTGCGTAAAAAGCACTCAGCTTTTAGCCTCAAATTGTGCCTCGTCATGAAAATAGGGGGCTGAAAGGTCATTAAACTTGGGATGGTCAAATATATGTAGAGAGTTCGTTGTTCTCAGCCGTGGCCCGAGGCATGGCAAGTATTGAGAAGATAATCAGAGTACGAAGAGAAAAGAAGCAGGAAGCTTGGTATTCAAGCCACTAGTCCTTGGTGTGAATTAATCAAGTCAGACGAGAGATTTACATGCATTGAGTCTATGAAGACATATTTCAATTTGTGAGGTGTGGTGAAATCAAATGCAATAGCCATTGTTCCATGGGAGAAAAAATCTGAATAACAAATCAATGACATTGAATGACATATGAAAAAGATTCTCTAAATTTAGGTATAATGTTATGCAAAAAGGCAAGAGGCACAAGAAATGTTTTTAATAGTACATAATTTGAATGATTCTTAATCAAAATCTGAATCTTTATTTATCATATCTTTTCCACAGAATATTTAGATTCAATCATATTTGTTATACCATGATGTCTAATTTCAAGGGATATCTGATTCCAAATGTAAATCACCTGTTGTAACAAAAACATTTTTTTGGGGAAAAAGATTATTTTATTATTAAGTGTTGTGTACTATAGAGTCTTTCGTTTCTTCTTTACAATATTTTACACAAGTTTCAATTTCTGCTGTAGTCAGATTGAGGCGTTTGCTTCATACCAGGTGAATTTATGCACTTTAGTTAAGCCATCATCCCATAATTCAGGCTGAGCTTTCCTGCTTGGTTCATGCACAGATTTAGATGGAAAATTTTGTTTCTTATTTTTTCTAATAAAATTTGAATGAGTTGAGCAAAGATTTACGATATCAAATGTAGTCCCCAAATAATTGTTTTATGTTTGAACACTGCCAAGCAGGACTTCTCTCATGGAACATAAACCTTAAGATCTAATTAATTCATTTAAGGAGCTTGCTTTGTCTGTCCCCATTAATTTCGACCTTTGATTAAGATCAAAACCAAACAAGAGACATTCAAATGAAAAGCATCCAGAACACAGAGAGAGAGAGAGAATGAGGGAGAAATAAAAGAGATAAATGAAGCAAAAATGATTCCAGATAACATATTGTATAGGGCATAATACGAGTCATCATTGTGTGTAACATTAATATTTATGAAAAGACTAATAGGATCAAAAATATCAGATTGAAGTCTCCTCATCAAATATCCAAGAGGACTTGCTTAATGTCAACGTGCATCTTTTGCCATAGCTTGGGCTTAGGTTTGTTTTCTTCAATAATAAGAAAATATGAGTAAAAAGGGATGATTATAAATAATGTTAAGATCCAATGCTGAACAATTTTGGGGAACATGAAGGAGGACTGAAAAGAGATGTGGGGGCGGGTAAAGGAGAAGGAGGACAGGTTGGAGATGAGGAGGACAGGTAGGAGATGAGGAAGACAGGTAGGAGATGAGGAGGACAGGGAGGAGATGAGGAGGACAGGTTGGAGATGAGGAAGACAGTTAGGAGATGAGGAGGACAGGGAGGAGATGAGGAGGACAGGGAGGAGATGAGGAGGACAGGTAGGAGATGAGGAGGATAGGAAGGGGAGAAGGAGGATAGGAAGGGGGGAAGAAGGACAGGTAGGGGATAAGGAGGACAGGAAGGGGAGGTGGAGGACAGGTAGGAGATGTGGACAGGCAGGGGAGAAGGAGGACAGGTAGGGGAGAAGGAGGACAGGCAGGGGAGAAGGAGGACAGGCAGGGGAGAAGGAGGACAGGCAGGGGAGAAGGAGGATAGGCAGGGGAGAAGGAGGACAGGTAGGGGAGAAGGAGGAAAGGTAGGGGAGAAGGAAGAAAGGTATGGGAGAAGGAGGAAAGGTATGGGAGAAGGAGGAAAGGTAGGGGAGAAGGAGGAAAGGTAGGGGAGAAGGAAGAAAGGTAGGGGAGAAGGAGGACAGGTAGGGGAGAAGGAGGAAAGGCAGGGGAGAAGGACAGGTAGGAGATGTGGACAGGCAGGGGAGAAGGAGGACAGGTAGGGGAGAAGGAGGACAGGCAGGGGAGAAGGAGGAAAGGTAGGGGAGAAGGAGGACAGGTAGGGGAGAAGGAGGAAAGGCAGGGGAGAAGGACAGGTAGGAGATGTGGACAGGCAGGGGAGAAGGAGGAAAGGCAGGGGAGAAGGAGGAAAGGCAGGGGAGAAGGAGGACAGGTAGGGGAGAAGGAGGAAAGGTAGGGAGAAGGAGGACAGGTAGGGGAGAAGGAGGAAAGGCAGGGGAGAAGGAGGACAGGTAGGGGAGAAGGAAGACAGGTAGGGGAGAAGGAAGACAGGCAGGGGAGAAGGAGGACAGGCAGGGGAGAAGGAAGACAGGCAGGGGAGAAGGAGGACAGGCAGGGGAGAAGGAGGACAGGCAGGGGAGAAGGAAGACAGGTAGGGGAGAAGGATAGGTAGGGGAGAAGGAGGACAGGTAGGGGAGAAGGAGGACAGGTAGGGGAGAAGGAGGAAAGGTAGGGAGAAGGAGGACAGGTAGGGGAGAAGGAGGACAGGTAGGGGATGTGGACAGGCAGGGGAGAACAGGTAAGAGAGATGGAGTATAGGTAAGGTAGAAAGAGAACATACCCAAGAGAAGTTTGTCTACTTTCCGTATTCATATTCAGTGTGCAGTGTCTGCCAAGTATATTTTATCACTGCTTATTAGATTTTTGATGATTACACAGATAAGGTCATTGTTGTCTTCTAGAATCACAACCTGTAGCAAAGCTCATACAAACCATGTAAAGGGCTCCATAAAACATGCATAGTGACATCCCTGAGAGACCAAGGATTACCAAAGTAGACTTCCCGTTCTACAGACAATGAATGTACATGTAAAATGTCAACTCAGTGTCGTTCATACAGCATTCAGGTCTGGTCCAGATCATGTATAATGTTAACTCAGTATTGGTCTTACAGCATCCAAAGCTGATTTAGAACGTATAATATATCAACTTTGTGTGGAGTCAGCTTAATGTTAGGTATACCCAGGGCCAGTTCAGGACATATTCTATCAACCTATACATTGCGAGTCTGGAACATGCAAAAACAGAAATACAAGCGAAGGTGCTGTTGTGGAATGCAGAAAATATCAACTCTTAGTTAAGATTGGGAATTAGAAAAAGCATCCAAAAAGCTGGTATAGTGCCAAAAATGCAAATTAACGTATTTCTGAATGTAAATACATTTTCATGAAATTTATAATAGGTTGAAAAGAAGTTAATTTTTGGATTGGCCCTTGATTGAATGTCACTAGCGGAGAGTGGTTGTTGGTGACTTTGAAGGTCACTGTATTCTACTACAAATGGTTGCCTCATAAACAAAGTCAAATCAACTGTTGGCCTCCAAACAAATGCTCAGATAAATATCTCACACCGGTCTCTGCATAACTGGGCAAGTTTTACTCTCCGTTCTCTTTTAAATAACTCTCATTCACTGGATTTTATTTACTAGATAGAAGTTGAGATATTTGCATTAAATGCCCTCACATACTTCCAGACTCACCTTTGATTTCTTTCTTCTTGACCTCCATTGACCCTTGATCCTTACAGATCTTTTCCTGAACTGCCCACATCTCTTCTGGACCCTTTGATCAGATCTCTTTCTGACACCACTGGATATCTTTCTGAGTCTTGATAATCCAGTTGCATCTGCAGACATCTTTCTGGCCCCTGTTGGATCTCTTCCAGTTGATGGATTTTACCATAAACCCCTTCTGAACTAGTGATGGCTAGATCCATTATTACACACCCTTGGTATTTAGGTTCATGGATTGCACACTATTCCTTCAAGGTTCATGGATTGCAACCCCAGGTTCATAGATTGCATTCAATATTCATAGATTGCATGACCTTGGTATCAATATTTGTGGATTGCACATTATTTTGCTATTAAGGTTCATGGATTTCACATCTCTGATAACAGGATTCATGGACCACATTCCAGCTTCAAAGGTTAATGGAATATACATCCTAGCTATTCAGATTCATAGATTGCTATTAGTTAATTGATTACACGTGCCTGTTGACAGGATTAATGAATAGCACACCCCTGATTACAGGATTCCTGGATTGCACACCACTGATTGCAGGATTCATGAATTGCACACCCCTGATTACAGGATTCCTGGATTGCACACCCCTGATTGCAGGATTCCTGGATTGCACACCCCTGATTACAGGATTCCTGAATTGCACACCCCTGATTACAGGATTCCTGGATTGCACACCCCGGATTACAGGATTCCTGGATTGCAAACCTCTGATTGCAGGATTCATCGATTGCATGCCCCTGATTACAGGATTCGAGGATTGCCCGCCCCTGTATTTGTGCTACTCAGCAGATTTGGGATCATAGGGCAGACCCATTTGTGTAAATATCTGTGGCAGGGTAAGGAATAGAGCGTCGCTAAGTAGATGGTAATCCCAGCCTCGGGTGACGGCACCGCCACCTGTCTGCACTGACGCACCATGCACATTTACTTAATATCTCCGTTCTGCTAACCCAACTCACCTTGCTTTCTCACACTGCCCACCATCTTCTATATATGTCTAAGATTCTGTTTTAGACAGTCATTTTTTTTCTGTCCAGAAAGTATGTATCATTTCACATTGCACTCAAGTCAGAAATTCTCATAATGTGCAAAGTCTTGTTTCAAGTGAGTTCATTCCAAGGCTTATTGTATTTTCTGATTCCTGTGTATTCAGGAAAGGAGTTCAGTGATTACGTCAAGAATTTTACTTATGAACTGTTTAAGTCCAGGTTAAGTATATTTTGGAATTGCATTGTATTGTACATCTTTCGGAGCATATGGAAGATTGTCCTGTGAGTTTGGGTCTATTTTGGTGTTTGAAAGAAAGTTTTTTAATCATAAAGGTCCATTAGTTTTTAAGATATAAAGTTCCATTGCTAATGTTCATCAAGAGTTGACATCACAAATCCAATTGACATGCAAATAGAGCAGATGCGAAATGCCTCCCTTCAACTAAACAGATGCGAAATGCCTCCCTTCAACTAAACAGATGCGAAATGCCTCCCTTCAACTAAACAGATGTGAAATGCCTCCCTCAACTAAACATTTTAGAATGTTCACTAATTATAAAAGGAATTTGTGCTCCTTTCAACCTTCTTGTTTTTTCTTTGAAATTTCTGTCAGATAAAGTAAATCAGTGCAGCAGATTCTGCAAATTAATGACTTCATTTTGACTCATCATATTATTAATGATGATTAGCATGATGCTACAGTAAATGAAATTTTGAAATTTGAAAGGAGCAGGACATTCTGTCAGGTGGCAGGCATTAATTTGGAAATGATGACCCTCTTTGTGTCTTTAATATAGAAGGTTTGCCACTGTGCTTTGCAAACTGTGAATAGACACCACCTTACATATCATATAAAACAAAGCCTTCTATACACAAGATTGTAGTCTCTACCTTGTCAAAGATCAAAGGCATCAAGAAGGTTTAGTCTAGTTTGTTTCTTCCCAAGTCCCTGAACACCCAGTAAAGATTAAGAGTGAATTGTATCAATGTAGTTCACAAATACATAGCCAAGTCTTCTACGTGTAGTGTACATATTATATGTTGAATACAAATTGTTTTCTTTAAGATATGTTCCCATGAATTTTGGCTATTTCTATTTGGTGACATCTTAATGTACTGGATTTAAAGTGCCAATTAGTCCCATTGGGATAGGTATTATTGTGATTACAACGAATCAACTTTATTGAAAAATAAATTACATTGAAGCAATGTTAATTGATTGACTGCATCGTTTTTAACATTTCATGCTCAATTTCATAGGTATAGGCAGGTTAAGTAACATACATATTACATATACTTGTACATTGGAAAGCTTACTCATAGATATCAGTATTTGTATATTCAAGTACCAGTAATAAGTAAATAATAGACGTATCTTGATTGTAGCTTATTATTGCTTTTCTTGTTTAGTCATTTAATGTTTTTTTTAAAGTGAAATTCTCAATAAATAAGAGTAGTAAAAACTGATATGGAAAAAAAGAACTCTTTCTGCCAAAAAATTGCAATTTGTTTTCAATTGACAGAATAATTTAGTGTAAGAATTAGGGGGTCATGTGGGCCAACCAGAGAGCTTCAAATGAATGAACCAGATCAAGTCGTAGATTCTCCGTGATCTATTGAGGGCCAGATGACTTCTGACTGACTAATAAATTTATACCCCCAGCCAATCATATTTGTGTTGCCTGTACGTCAAATAAGGGTCCCGGGGTTGCAGAAGATTTGCAGAATTATAAAGAGGATTTGGGGTCCGGCTTCTGTCGTAATGTGAAATGTCATTCATAAAATTCTCTATTGGGATTTTCTCTTTGTGGCCGTGGAATATTGATATAAAAATTGCAGAAAATTGCCTTGTGTTGAATTGTCATGGTTTTTCTATGATACACCCAGTTCTTGTCTTTTCTAATAACATCAACCTCCCAACAGTCAAGCCCATAATATTTTTGCACGATGATGAGTCTGCCCTCTCTGTCTGACATTGAAACAGCCTGCTTTGCGTGATATTTCTGAATGCATGTTTTGGATATAACTGAATTGTTTGATATCCAGCTTAAGCCTTTATAGTCCATAGCTATTCCTGATTTTGTGTGCCTCAAGGCCAGTCTCCTGGCACAAAAAGTTGGTATTGGCAATATTGTATAAAATAGAGGGATGCCTGATTCTAAATATAAGCTAATACTACCTAATACTATAGATGCAGCATATACAAAGAACTGCCAGATTTCATGGCAAAATATTGGATATTGCACCAACTATTGTTTGGAGGCTGCATATAAAACTGTCTTGATCTGAATTGCATAAAAACCAATGGGAACATGAAAAGATGGAAGGTGATATAGGTATCAGGGAGCAAGGAATTTGCAATAAAGGATAGGGATAGCAGTGGGGAATTAGGGGATAGGAGTGGGGAATTAGGGGATAGGAGTGAGGGATTAGGGGGATAGCAGTGGGGAATTAGGGGATAGGAGTGGGGAATTAGGGGATAGGAGTGGGGAATTAGGGGATAGGAGTGGGGAATTAGGGGATAGAAGTGAGGGATTAGGGGGAAAGCAGTGGGGAATTAGGGGATAGAAGTGAGGGATTAGGGGATAGGAGTGGGGAATCAGGGGATAGGAGTGAGGGATTAGGGGGATAGCAGTGGGGAATTAGGGGATAGCAGTGGGGAATTAGGGGATAGGAGTGTGGAATTAGGGGATAGGAGTGGGGAATTAGGGGATAGCAGTGGTGAATTAGGGGATAGCAGTGGGGAATTAGGGGATAGCAGTGGGGAATTAGGGGATAGGAGTGGGGAATTAGGGGATAGGAGTGGGGGATTAGGGGATAGGAGTGGGGAATTAGGGGATAGGAGTGAGGGATTAGGGGATAGGAGTGAGGGATTAGGGGGATAGGAGTGGGGAATTAGGGGATAGGAGTGGGGGATTAGGGGATAGGAGTGGGGAATTAGGGGATAGGAGTGAGGGATTAGGGGCTAGGAGTGGGGGATTAGGAGATAGGAGTGGGGAATTAGGGGATAGGAGTGAGGGATTAGGGGATAGGAGTGAGGGATTAGGGGGATAGCAGTGGGGAATTAGGGGATAGGAGTGGGGGATTAGGGGATAGCAGTGGGGAATTAGGGGATAGGAGTGGGGAATTAGGGGATAGGAGTGGGGAATTAGGGGATAGGAGTGGGGAATTAGGGGATAGGAGTGGGGAATTAGGGGATAGGAGTGGGGAATTAGGGGATAGGAGTGAGGGATTAGGGGGATAGCAGTGGGGAATTAGGGGATAGGAGTGGGGAATTAGGGGATAGGAGTAGGGAATTAGGGGATAGGAGTGGGGAATAAGGGGATAGGAGTGGGGAATTAGGGGATAGGAGTGGGGAATTAGGGGATAGCAGTGGGGAATTAGGGGATAGGAGTGAGGGATTAGGGGGATAGCAGTGGGGAATTAGGGGATAGGAGTGGGGAATTAGGGGATAGGAGTGGGGAATTAGGGGATAGGAGTGGGGAATTAGGGGATAGGAGTGGGGAATTAGGGGATAGCAGTGGGGAATTAGGGGATAGGAGTGAGGAATTAGGGGATAGGAGTGGGGAATTAGGGGATAGGAGTGGGGAATTAGGGGATAGTTGTGGGGAATTAGGGGATAGGAGTGGGAAATTAGGGGGATAGCAGTGGGGAATTAGGGGATAGCAGTGGGGAATTAGGGGATAGAAGTGAGGGATTAGGGGATAGGGGTGGGAAATTAGGGGATAGGAGTGGGGAATTAGGGGATAGGAGTGGGGAATTAGGGGATAGGAGTGGGGAATTAGGGGATAGGAGTAGGGAATTAGGGGATAGGAGTGGGGAATGGGGATAGGAGTGGAGAATTAGGGGATAGGAGTGGGGAATTAGGGGATAGGAGTGGGGAATTAGGGGATAGAAGTGAGGGATAAGGGGATAGGGGTGGGAAATTAGGGGATAGGAGTGGGGAATTAGGGGATAGGAGTGGAGAATTAGGGGATAGGAGTGGGGAATTAGGGGATAGGAGTGGGAAATTAGGGGATAGGAGTGGGGAATTAGGGATAAGAGCGGGGAATTAGGGGTTAGGAGTGGGAAATTAGGGGTTAGGAAAAAATATTTAAATATTATATCGGCCACATCCAGGACTGTTTGCATTGCATGAAATTATGGCTCATAAAATGCCTTTTTTATGGTGTATATTTTAATATTATACAAATCAAAATTGATCAGAATGTGATTTCATGATACATTATTAATTTATAAACACAGAATGTTTTTCAGTTGTTCAAAATTGTAATTGATGTTATTGCTGTCATCAATGCTTGGAATCTAGGTTAAATTTGCATTTTTGTGTATTTACAGGTGTGTTGTGAGTGTGAAATCATAGGAAATGATGGACGGCATTTGAGAAAATAAAAACTTGGAATAAAACTTTCCATAGAAGACCTCAGACTGGAATTTAACACTACACCCCCTCAAGTAGTAAACTATTTGGGGAAGCAACTTGCAGAGACAGCAAACATTTGACCTTGACCTTCAAAAGATAACATTTACATGGGATGCAGGTGAGTAATAAAAACCGACTACTGTAAACTGTTAGCTTCATGTAGGCCTCATTAAAACAACATAGCAAGGGGAGAGAAAGACATGGAACGTGGTAAAGTTGCCCAGGAACTACGTAAAGTTGCTCGGGAACGAGGTGAAAACGGTTTACAGCTGTATGCAAGTATATTATTGGTGCATGTGGTCTGAGTTGACCTTGTCCATCTGTGCAGCTAATAATATTTCACATGTGGTGTGAACGCTCATCCCTCAGCCTGTATTTATGATGGCCAGTTTCACCTGACGTCTCCGCAAACTGAGGCAACCGCCATAGATATATTTCAAGAAAATCATTTCCACCTTCTTCTCATCACCCATTATATGGGTGTATTTGACTTGTTTCTATTAGTCAATTTTGCTTGCAGGTGTTCAAAATTTATCAAGATATACAAATTGTGTAGATTTAATTCAATGGAATATACAAGCCCTTCAAAATGGCAGATTTGAGTCCAATATTTGACACAAATGTTTGAAAAAAAATGACGGGATATGCATATTCAGATCTTAATAGCCCTTTACGCATCTTTATAATATAATGTTACATTTAAGTAATTTTTTTACATCTGCATGCTTGTTTATTTGACAAAAACCACACACACATTTACCAGATTATTATTGTCAACCGACAATATATTTCTTGGCAAGAAAACCAGTTTCCACTGTGTGGCATGCAGAGATTCATAGTGTCCCTTCCCATGTGACCATAAAGGTGGTGGTCAACCGCAGCCATCAGTTCACGAGGTGTGAATCACTTTATTATAGTCAGCACTGTCATCAAAATGGAGGCACGATCGCTAAGCCGCTGCCCTCATTTCTGAGCCTGGAGAGGCGTGGATGGCCAAATACGCTGGCCATCTTTTACTGTCTTATTGACTTGTGATTATGCGTGGTCATTGATTTAATCAAGAACGTCTAGAGTTATTGCTTCAGCAGACGACTAAATTAGGTCATGCACCCATCTGCTTAACCCTTGATTACCCCTGTTAGGATCAACTATAATCCCTGCCTCTTGCGTACCCACCAGGGGTCTCCAAGTGCATAACTACCTTTTTACCATGTAACTGAATAACTAAAATATCCCATATATTTCTCTTTTTGGTGTAACTGAAAGTTGTTTTTTTATTTTGGAAGCGGGAAAGTTTTGATTTTATATATAGTATTAATTTAAATAAAAAATTATGACTTTGTGAAGACTCTGCTTTTGGCAATGTTATCAGCTTTCTCGTCCTGTCTATTCAACCATCCATACCCGTCTATCATCCGCAAAACAAATTTGAGCAATTTCCATGCAGGGTCAAGAAAGTTATCATTAATATTGTCACTTTATGGCCTATAATTTACGCATGGCAGTGAAGATGTCTCCATTCAAATATCCATCCCATGAAATAATCAAATAAAAACATGTAACCTGTCTTTTTAACCCCATATTACCCCTCAATAAATCATTTGCTGCTGCTTGTTTAACCCTAACACCCCCATAAATTGAGCAAATTTCCCATTTTCACCGTTCTGATGCAGTGGTGTAGTGTTTGACCTGACAGTCATTATAGGATCATTTATAATGATTCACACTCCAAGTCATCAATGTTACCACTGTATGAAGTGAGAAAAATCATACCCAGATTTGATTTTATAATGCACAATCAGATCAGTTTATAATTTAGTCTTGCATGGTTCATAATAGTGTAAGAAATCTTTTGTAATGTGTTATCTTAATTTAGCAGGCACACCTTATATTGGGGAAGTGCATTATGAATGGAGACTAACCTGGAAAAAGATTTGAGTTTTGATGAGAAAAACATCTTCCGTTGGTCTGCTCACAACATATGCATATGATTATCTTGTAAACCTTCTGAATATCTCATTTTGTTCACCTGGAGTGTGATGATTCTTTTTGCATTCACAGAAAAGTACACTTTGCTGCAAATTGGGCCAGAAAAATACTCTTGTGCTGTGTATTAAAACTCTTATGTGTCAATTATAAACATTTATACCGTTTTAAAAAAGAAATCTTCCTTATTCAATAGTCATTTTGATTTGTTTATTAGTTTTGAAGTTTTAATGGTTTTTAGTTTATACAGGTTTATACCGAGTCCACAGGAGTGGTCTACGGGAGTGTTTCAGTGGGCAGAAACAATTCAGACCATATACATCCCATATTCTGTATACAAGAAAAGATCTTCCCCCCAGTACATGTACATCCCTGATGCTTGCCCCCGTCCTGACCTAGCTGTGCTGTCTCTTACTGGACCAGCCCTCAGAATATCCCCCCATACATCCCTGATGCTTGCCCCCGTTCTGACCTAGCTGTGCTGCCTCTTACTGGACCAGCCCTCAGAATATCCCCCCATACATCCCTGATGCTTGCCCCCGTCCTGACCTAGCTGTGTTGTCTCTTACTGGACCAGCCCTCAGAATATCCCCCATACATCCCTGATGCTTGCCCCCATCCTAGCTGTGCTGTCTCTTACTGGACCAGCCCTCAGAATATCCCCCCATACATCCCTGATGCTTGCCCCCATCCTAGCTGTGCTGTCTCTTACTGGACCAGCCCTCAGAATATCCCCCCATACATCCCTGATGCTTGCCCCCGTCCTGACCTAGCTGTGTTGTCTCTTACTGGACCAGCCCTCAGAATATCCCCCCATACATCCCTGATGCTTGCCCCCGTCCTGACCTAGCTGTGTTGTCTCTTACTGGACCAGCCCTCAGAATATCCCCCATACATCCCTGATGCTTGCCCCCATCCTAGCTGTGCTGTCTCTTACTGGACCAGCCCTCAGAATATCCCCCCATACATCCCTGATGCTTGCCCCCCGTCCTGACCTAGCTGTGCTGTCTCTTACTGGACCAGCCCTCAGAATATCCCCCCATACATCCCTGATCCTTGCCCCCATCCTAGCTGTGTTTTCTCTTACTGGACCAGCCCTCAGAATATCCCCCATACATCCCTGATGCTTGCCCCCGTCCTGACCTAGCTGTGTTGTCTCTTACTGGACCAGCCCTCAGAATATCCCCCCATACATCCCTGATGCTTGCCCCCGTACTGACCTAGCTTCCCCCACATTTAACCTCTGCCTGACAGCTTTTTATCCTCGGGTAATAGATTTCTTTCAATTGAGGTTATTTATGACGTTGCTGCAACCTCGTCTTCCGAGTTAGCTTATTTTTGGTGGACATCTTTGAGGCATTTAGTACAATAACTAGCCTCTTTCGTATTCGGAGGTGATCAAGCCAATATGACACAGGTCTCCAGCATGGCTTAGCTTTTTTCTCTAACCTTTCATTCAGCCATTCTCTTTTGCCATTCAGCACTCTGTTACAGAAATAAAAGGTTTTCCATATTTTTTTGCCATTTCCTTAAAATTTCAAGATGGATGCTGTATTTGATAGTTAATTACATTAAATGGCCAATGAGTCAGAACAGGGCCTTAAAGGAAAACACCAGAACAACAAAGTTCATGGCAAATGGCCTTTCAAATATATACCGGTATGTTATTTTAGTATATTTTGGATCAGATTTAGAACTTGCTAAGTCTATGCCATTCAATAAGTTTGATATAAAAGTAACAGACAGAGATAGATGTCAGACTTGTGCAATTTTTCTCATAGAAGAAGAATGGAATTGTTTTAATTACAGAGGCTTGTATGGCAAGACCCCATCAAACTTGAGAGATCTTGACTTGCATAATTAAAGGGATGTCCCAAGTTTATGTGACAAGGTTGGTCCAGCAGTGACACAGCCTGCATACGTGGGCACTTCCTGTTTGGATGATTACAATTAACAAAAAGCTTTGTTCATGTCATCATTATCAGGGGTAGGAGAGCTCTGAATGGTGACACACTGAAAATCTGAACTAATACGTACATTTCACAACAAAGACGTCACAACAAAGACGTCACAACAAAGCTGGAACATAATCACATCAATTCCGGCCACTGGCAACTTAGCCGGACACTGAATTGCAACATAACCAGATGAAATCTGACTGATATTGTATGCTGAACAATAGTCAGAATTAAAAAGTTGTTTCCTTTAATCTTTATACATCAAATATCACATCCATTTTTTAAAGAAAATAACATCATCATTAGTTACATAGATAAGTATATGATCACCTGAAGCAAGGTTTTAACAAAGGAAGGTGCCCCAGATAAAGATCGCATTATGAAGAATAATCCAAAATTACTATGAGAAGATTAAAAAATTTTTATACCATTGACACCATTATAATCAAAACTCCTCAACTGCAACAAAATTTGGATCATTTTGTCATGATTTTCAATTGATCTTGATGCTTTTTCATGAGAAATTGAGAAGTCATTTTATGACAGAATCACCCAGATTAATTAAACATTGGTGTAGAACAATGGTATGAAGTCATATTTACCCCGCCATGCTGTGATTCCTGTCCGGCCCTATTCTGAGCTCTCCCACCCCTGATCATCATGAAAGTCAATTTTGAAAGTGAATAGACAAAAAAAGGTAAATGCTTCCTTCAAACTGAGTCTTCTGTAGCTGTCCTTGAAATAATTAATTGAATACTTCTCGACTTGCTCATAAGTAATGAATGAATCAGATATTGTTAGCTGTCTGCTCCCTGACCTGCTCATAAGTAATGAATGAATCTGATATTGTTAGCTGTCTCCTCCCTGACCTGCCCTAAAGTAACAAATGAATCTGATATTGTTAGCTGTCTGCTCCCTGACCTGCCCTTAAGTAATGAATGAATCTGATATTGTTAGCTGTCTGCTCTCTGACCTGCCCTTAAGTAATGAATGAATCTGATATTGTTAGCTGTCTGCTCCCTGACCTGCCCTTAAGTAATGAATGAATCTGATATTGTTAGATGTGTGCTCTCTGACCTGCCCTTAAGTAATGAATGAATCTGATATTGTTAGCTGTCTGCTCTCTGACCTGCCCTTAAGTGATCAATGAATCTGATATTGTTAGCTGTCTGCTCCCTGACCTGCCCTTAAGTAATGAATGAATCTGATATTGTTAGATGTGTGCTCTCTGACCTGCCCTTAAGTAATGAATGAATCTGATATTGTTAGCTGTCTGCTCCCTGACCTGCCCTTAAGTGATCAATGAATCTGATATTGTTAGCTGTGTGCTCCCTGACCTGCCCTTAAGTAATGAATGAATCTGATATTGTTAGCTGTGTGCTCCCTGACCTGCCCTTAAGTAATGAATGAATCTGATATTGTTAGCTGTCTGCTCCCTGACATGCTCATAAGTAATGAATGAACCTGATATTGTTAGCTGTGTGCTCCCTGACCTGCCCTTAAGTAATGAATGAATCTGATATTGTTAGCTGTGTGCTCTCTGACCTGCCCTTAAGTAATGAATGAATCTGATATTGTCAGCTGTCTGCTCCCTGACCTGCCCTTAAGTAATGAATGAATCTGATATTGTTAGCTGTCTGTTCCCTGACCTGCCCTAAAGTAACGAATGAATCTGATATTGTTAGCTGTCTGCTCCCTGACCTGCCCTTAAGTAATGAATGAATCTGATATTGTTAGATGTGTGCTCCCTGACCTGCCCTTAAGTAATGAATGAATCTGATATTGTTAGCTGTGTGCTCCATTACCTGCCCTTAAGTAACAAATGAATATAAAGTGATCAACTGAAAACTCTTTGATCTGTCCTGATGTAATAAATGACTGTGCTTTATTGAGCTATATGCTCTTTCTCTTGCCTTGAAGTGATTAATGTATTTGAAGCAATTAGTCGAATGCTCCTTGATCTGCCTGAAGTATTTAGCCAAATGCTCATTCAACTGCCTGAAGTAATCACATGATTTATTCTTTACCTGTCCTGAAGTAATAATCCAAATGCTTATTGACTTAATCAGCTGGTCTATCATTGACCTGTCTTGAGGTAATTTGTTGAATGCTCATTGCCTGAAGTAATTAATAATTTTGAAGTAATCATTAGAATGCAGCATGACCTGTTCTGCTTGCCCTGTAAAAAAATAAGTTTCAATAATTCCAGCACACATACCTAAGGGATAATCACCTCTTATTCCACCTAACACAGTGCAGTTGCCTTTGTTTTATAGATTTAAGTTTGGATCCATGATTAAAACTAAATGGAGATAAATCCCAGAAGTCTGAGGTTCTAAGCTTATTCCTGGATGGTAGAGAGAGAGAGAGAAGAATATTTACTTTTTCCTTTAATTATACCTGGCTTAACCCTTCCATTAGGGAACATTTATAATTACCTTTCCTTTTAAATATAATACAGTGTCTTATTAAATTAATGATCAATAATTATCGCAATAAAAGTTTTAATCCTGCTACCTCCGTTCCAGCCATTCCAATGTTTATGGAAATTCCCTCAATGCTGGCATTCCTGTTTTCTCAAGCGCCGAGCATTTGGGAATGTGCTCATCACACCACTTCCTGTCATTTTATTACATCACATTTATCAGATGAAAAATCATGTCTGCAAAATTTGTCACACTGCGATCGGCGTGGAATTGATGCACTTATCGAAATGACGTGCAAATATTTGAAATAATGTGCCTTTTGTACTGAGATGAGAAGACTCGGAAATACGTGGAGGAGAGCATGTTCCACTCATAATCAAGGTACATCTCCATTTGTAACATCTCTTGATACTTAAAGTGTTAATTTTTAGCCGGCGTTTCCCTTCCTATGAATTGTATACTATGCAAACCATTTACATTTATTGTGCTTTCTATCAGCCAAAATGTCCTTCTACTACCTCATGTTATGATAAAAATTGCTTCAAATATTTTCTTCTGTTCATATGACTTTTGAAATCTCACTTCCTGCATGTTAAGTGTAAATTAAGCTACCTGCATTTCTCAGACCTTGAATCGAGTTAGGTTTTGAGGTTCTGAGTGATTTGCTTTGGGGCTTTTCATGGCTGGATTTACAGATCTAGAAGATTAAGACGATGTTGGGTTGTACAAATATTGAGCCGTGCATTACAGCATTTGCACAGTCATTTGTAGCAGGCAGAATTAAAAGCAACTTAGATGCGGAAACAAAGTGCTAAACTTGTTAGAACAGACTAAATTGATTAGATGAGTGTAAAGTGGGCCACGCACTGGTCACTTTTATCTTTCCACAGAGCCAGGGGTCAGTTATTTCTCACCATCAAAACCAAATGATGAGACATTTGCTATTTCTTCATATAAAAACTCTGGAAATAAGTCTCAATCATGTGAAATAACCATTCAATAATGAATCTCATTATTTTTATTTTAAGAGCAGATTTAAAGAGCAAATGAAGATTGAAAATGTACCATCCATTACTGGACTTCTCTCTGATATCAACCCCTGATGTCATTGGTGAAAAAGTCTAGACTATTCATAAAAATCAGACAGTGAACTTCTGATTGGTGAAAGATTAAATAACTTCATACAGATTCTTCTTTGTTCTGATTGGTCAGCGGCTCGGTCAGACAACTGATCACAGATGGTGATCAGAAGCTGCTCAATTCTGATTGGACGATGATTGGACATGAAGTTTCAAATTGGGAATGTTGCACATACTGGCAATGAGGCAAAGGTAGTGCGAAGATTGGACTGACATAACTACCAATGGAATGCAGAGAGTATTGAAAGTGCAGTGACTATGAATTCGTAAATTACGAGGCAAGAGTAATACTCAGTATTTTCACGTTCCTTCAATCCAGAATCTGATTCCTATTTTTTTATAAAGAAAATAGTAAGACCTTCAACTTCTTATCATGAGAGAAATGAACAAGACAGGAATTTATAAAGGAGCTATTAGAAAGCGTGTTGACAGGTGACGACGTTCTCCGTCGGCTTTTTAGTTCTCGGTTTCAGTGGCATATTGAGATGTCAGAATGGCTGGGATGAAAAGATCCGAGCAGGTTGAAGTAGTTGGCTCAATGGACACAATAAGCGAGCTCAGATGTAAGACGTGATCTTGTCCATTTCGGGCCGAGTCACAATAAATCAATAAGACGTGGAGTGCTGCTTACTCAATAGAAATAAGATTTATTAAGTTAAAATAATGACGTTTGGGGGCAAAGGAAGTGATCAGTCGAGGTGATTTGGAATGAGCACAGGCAAACGAGAAGTCTCTTTAGCTAGTTGTCACTCGAAGGGCAAAAGAAATTTCTGAGTACCTGCAAAAATAACGGAGAGGATGAAAGCGTAAGTGAAAAAAAGACCACACAAAGTGCTTAGGAAATGGAATCGATCCAGTCAGAGATGTTTTTTCACGGAGGGCAGCTGTGTATGTTGTTCTGATGGTGAGAATGGGGATTCAGCAGTACAAACTTAACCCTCAGTGGTTGAGGCTGGGTGTAAAGTGACTGAAGTGGGTAGCCACAGGTGTTGCTTCTGGTGGTGCCGGGTGGTCACCGGGTGGTCAACGGGTGTCAGATCCATTTCCCTGTGTCACCGCCGTCTGCGACCAGCCTTGGCACTGACACCTGACGGTCGACACATCCCACCTGCCCCAGTCTGCCGGGAGGATTAGGCATGGATTATAAACAGGCCGGATTATCAAGGATTACCAGTACTAGATGAGTGCTACTTTTTAGGGGGGGGGCATACCAAGTTGTAAAAAATGTGAACTGTGGAGAAATATGTTTGACGAAAAAAGAGAGGAAAACTTGACCTGACGCTTATGATACTCTGTGTCTCATTATTTCTTACATGCTATGTCCAAAGAAAATGAAGAAAAATCACATACACGTTAAAATATAGGATGTGTAACATGGCCTGATGGGAAGGCATGTCAGATATGTAGCACACTATCTATGGTACGATCCATCACCAGCCTGCACCTGTACATAAACTACACAATATGGGTGGGGAAATTATGGCTTGAACGATCATATCATGTCTGTGGCAACTTTCTACTTTATTACGATTTTCTGGAAAAAAAATTGCATCAAAATAATTTTCTTTATTAGAGTCATTAGGAGAAACATTAAATGGGCAATTTTGATTAAAATTGTACTCACTTAGTCTTTTGTTTCCTCAATAAATATAAATAATCATATGATCTAGTTCAAATCCTAAATATGTCATGCAACACACCCACTTTGTTTCACCTTTGATCAGAAGTTTCCATCGCAGTTTCACACCTTCATAGTTTAGTACCTGAACTTTCCCACCCTTGATTTTCTAACCATTGAATTTCACACTTCCCATTCTAAACTTTTGATCCCAAGTTTTTCACAGACTGTTTATTGGCCTCAAATTTTCACAGTTTTAAGATTTTACAGTCTTCAGGCGACCTTAACTGATGTACTAAACAACCCCCAGTCACTTTAAACCGTGTAAATATACATAATGGTCAAACATATAGGATGTGGTCAAACTTTATTAGTTGTGGACAAACTATGAAATATGGTCAAACTTTATACGATATGGTAAAACTTTATGTGAAATGGTCAAACTTCATGCAATGTGGTTAAACTTCATGTGTTAAGGCAAGACTTTATGTTGTATGCTCAAACTTAATGCTATATGGTCAAACTTTATGTGATATGGTCAAACTTTATGTGATATGGTCAAACTTTACGTGATGTGGTCAGACTATGTGACAAAACTTAAAACTTATGGGATGTGGTCAAATTTTATGTGATATGGTCAAACTTTATGTGATATGGTCAAACTTTATGTGATATGGTCAAACTTTATGTGATATGGTCAAACTTTATGCTATATGGTCAAACTTTATGTGATATGGTCAAACTTTATGTGATGTGGTCAAACTGTATGTGATATGGTCAAACTTTATGCTATATGGTCAAACTTTACGTGATGTGGTCAGACTATGTGACAAAACTTAAAACTTATGGGATGTGGTCAAATTTTATCTTACTTCGTATAGTATAGCAAAGTGTGGTCAGATTTAATTGTGATGTGGCCAAACTAAACATGATCTTTGAAATATTGACCTGTTAAGGCAATATGTAAGTTCAGTGGTCATCATTGATATAGTTGATTTGTGACATGCAATGCATGTTGATGGCTGCTTGTTATCACCTGGGGGGGGTGCTTGTTTCAATGTGATGTATATTTCCCCTTGGTGCCCGCCCACCTTTTGGTGCTCCGAGCACAAGCTGTCACTATCATTACGATGGCGGTTCCCCGGCGGGCAGCAGGATGTTTTTGGCTGCCAGCGCTCTGATTTGTCTGAGTAATGCATCAGTGTGCGTTAGCATCTGTGGTCAAGCTACTCCGCACTGATGAGCTGGCAGACACTGTGACTGGCAATGAGTTTAACCTCTTCACCCCAGTGAGCAGCCCCATGAATACCCCTCTCCCTCCTCCCCCGGCCACCCATTAAACCTGCAGGGACTCAACACTCCCTACCACATCCTCCTCTTTTTTCGTTTTTATTGTTTCTATCTCTTTGTTTTCCCCTTCTTTCTTCCGATACTTTTCCATCCCCTACTCCTCTTCTTAATTTTCTTCTTTTCCGACTCCTCTTTCTTCTTTCCCGACTCCTCTTTCTTCTTTCTCTTTCTTTTGTTCTCCTGCCTTGACTTCTTAAGTCTTTCCTCCTCCTCTTTCAGTCCCATGTCATTCCATTCCTGCTTGATTTTAACCTTGATGCTTTGTGACCTAAATCCCTCCTCCAAGTACCTTGTGACCTGCCTCATGACCTGCTTCATGACCTGCTACCCAATGCTTAAGTACCTGCCAAATCTTATCCAAGTACCTCATGACCTGCTACCTAATGCCCAAGTACCTACCAAATCTTATCCATGTACCTCATGACCTTCATCACCTTCTGTCCAAGTACCCCGTGACCTGCCACCCTCTGTCCATGTACCTTGTGACCTACCGATCCTTGTCCAAGTACCCCGTGACCTGCCACCCTCTTTCCAGGTACCTCGTGAGCAACCGGTCCTTGTCCAAGTACCCCTTGACCTGCTGTCCCCTACATTGTCGCCCCCAACATGACCTTCTAGCCTCTTTTTTCCATTGGGAGTTTGAGGCCTCAGTGCTGCCCTCTGCTCACCACTTTCTCTGCTGCTTTGTGATTGGCAGATCTTCAGTGACCTGCAGCATGACATGCATATAGTCCCACACTCCCAACAGCACCAACATGCATTAGTTCAGTAACCCTTGACTCTTTTTACAACCCTCTTGCCACCCCTTGACACCCCCTTGACACCCCCTTGACACCCCCACCCTGTGCAATCCGTCACTGTGTCTGGCTGCTACTGGACTGTGACATGTAGCTCCCCCTTCTGCCCAGATTATCCCCTCAGACACTGCATACATTCATCATGTTAACCCCTCACCCCTAAATGGCCTACTCATGTAACTCCTTCCTTCACTTCAGTCATGTTTTACCTGCTATTAACCCTCCAGTGTCTAAAATGTGCCTTTAAAGCAGAGAGAATACTGTAAACCTAAGACAGTTTTACTGTATATATCTAAGACTGCTCTTCTGTAAATCTGGGATCAGGGAGGATTCTATTATTATTGTCCCAGTGTACCTGAGACTGATTTTTCTTATTTTTCATATTTCATAAATAGATATTGAGTGGGCAGAAATATTAACATATCAACAATTCAGGGCAGACATAAAAATCTAAATTAATCACTTAATATTCTATATTTTGAAAGCTATCAGGAGTAAGTGGTCACCTGAACTCTGTTTTTAACCTTCCCATATCCATATCATGAGCCTAATTGACAGGTCAAATAAATTGCCAATTTTCTCAATGGAGAAATGATATGCATATTCATCTTGGAAAACTGCATGCTGTTTCTCCCCTCTGCATTCCTCCCCCAGCTTAAAATATATCAAGAAAAGAAGAAGAAAAAAAGACCTGCAGATTTCTGACCTCCAGTCACATAAATTCTCCCAAGAGATTACCATTACTTTTTCATGTTTTTGTTCATGCTTCAGGACATATTAGGTTCCTAAGGGCGGACATGTTGGCAATTTCTTGTATTTTCCTTCCTCCTTCCGACTGATTTCTCGGCATATATGTCTCATAAAAAATTCACATTCAGGTATTGCCCGCACTAATGATCTGTAAAACTGAAACACATGACTGCCAGCATCCGGATGCCAATTTGTGACAATTAAGGCAGTGCCATCTGGTGGCAGATAAATTGGACCAAGTGATTTACTTGGTTCTTGTTGTCATACAACAAAAGTTATTCTTATCGAGCTCTTGTCTGTTTTGGGCCTATAAAACGTGATCTGAAAAGAGTGAAACTTTGATTTCTTGATTTTGATAGAAGAATACTATTATAGTGACACTAGAGTGCTTGTGGTGTTGATTCTTAAGAAGGTGATTGAGTGTGTTTGCATATAGGAACAACTTCCCAATATACGGAGTAAAATGATTTAAAAAAATTATGGAGTATTGATATGTGTTTGTAGCAATGTATTAGAATAATCAGCTTTTGATGTCAGGCATTGATTCTTGTATGTGATGAGAAATATCTAGAAATATTTCAAATAATTTCAGACTGACGATATAAACTTATTTATTTGCCTCCCTCTGAGCATATTCTGATTGTAGCTTTACAAGATCAGCCCAAATTTAGGAATTTTTACTGCTAAGCTTTTTTTTATCTCACAGTATCAAATTTGATTTGTCTTTTTTGCTCATTGGCAGTTGCTGCATTGTTGAGGGGGACATTTTATCCGAGACACATCATGCTATTTTTTTGGCTCTCTCCTGTTTTTTTGTGCTCAACCAAGTCTGCGGGAACACCGATAAGTTGTTGTTTTCTTTGTCCAAGGCTAATGCAGGCCTTGTCAAATGCTAATGAGGCTAAAAAAGAGATTTAGTGAAGGGGGAGATGAATGCAGAAGTGGACAAGATGTGCAGAGACGGTGCACTGCAAGCAAGATGGCAGCTCAGGGAGGGCTCATTATCTGCTCCTCAGTACAAATGCTGTGGCTGGTTGCTGTGCAGGTTTATGGGGGATTTCTTATCATTCTCATTAAGTATCTTTATAAGGCATTGAACTATTCTGTGATACATATGCATGGTCTTAAACTACTCTTAAACTTGCAGCACTTTCAAATAATACCTTTTTTAAATGGAACATATATGCATGTGGATTCTTGATCAACATCTTTATTATTATCTTATTTTTGCCCGCTGTGTTATCTCTGTGCTATTTTGACTCTTCACACTTGTAATAATGCACCATTATTAACCAAAAATGGTAATAATAACATTATTAACCAAAGATGGTAATAAAGTACTGTTGTCAACCAAAGATGGTAATAAAGTACTGTTGTCACCCAAAGATGGTAATAAAGTACTGTTGTCAACCAGAGATGGTAGTAAAGTATTGTTGTCAACTAAAGATGGTAATAAAGTACTGTTGTCATCCAGAGATGGTATTAAAGTACTGTTGTCAACCAGAGATGGTAATAAAGTACTGTTGTCAACCAAAAATGGTAGTAAAGTACTGTTGTCAACCAGAGATGGTACTAAAGTACTGTTATCAACCAAAGATGGTAATAAAGTACTGTTGTCAACCAAAGATGGTAATAAAGTACTGTTGTCAACCAAAGATGGTAATAAAGTACTGTTGTCAACCAAAGATGGTAATAAAGTACTGTTGTCAACCAGAGATGGTAGTAAAGTATTGTTGTCAACTAAAGATGGTAATAAAGTACTGTTGTCAACCAGAGATGATAATAAAGTACTGTTGTCAACCAAAGATGGTAATAAAGTACTGTTGTCAACCAAAGATGGTAATAAAGTACTGTTGTCAACCAGAGATGGTACTAAAGTACTGTTATCAACAAGAGATGGTACTAAAGTACTGTTGTCAAACAAATATGGTTGTAAAGTACTGTTGTCAACCAGATAGTAGTAAAGTACTGTTGTCAACCAGAGATGGTAATAAAGTACTGTTGTCAACCAAAGATGGTTGTAAAGTACTGTTGTCAACCAGAGATGGTAATAAAGTACTGTTGTCAACCAGATAGTAGTAAAGTACTGTTGTTGACCAGAGATGGTAATAAAGTACTGTTGTCAACCAAAGATGGTAATAAAGTACTGTTGTCAACCAAAGATGGTAATAAAGTACTGTTGTCAACCAGATAGTAGTAAAGTATTGTTGTTGACCAGAGATGTTAATAAAGTACTGTTGTCAACTAAAGATGGTAATAAATTACTGTTGTCAACCAAAGATGATATTAATGTACCATTATTAACCAAAGTGAATGTGATCATAGCATTAAGTTATTATGCTCTATCAACATGTTGTTTTTTCACTTGTCAAATAATAATGTCGATTGATATAGACAGATTTTAGTTGAAGATTATTATTATTTTGTGAGTCCTGTTGCAATCATGGATGGATTCTATTTCCAACCAGTTTAACAAATAGGTCTCCAGACACAATAGACCATAAATAGCTTATATAGAATATCATAGGAGAATACAATATCAAGTGGTCTGTAAAGTGAAAAGATATCTCATAAATATTCATATCACACATTTGATATTTAGGTAAGATCATGCAGTGATCAGAATGACGGATGTCTCAAGTTGGTTCTGGTGGAAGGATCTCAAGGGTCCTTCAGTTCTTGTCTTTATCTTATACTTGTCTACTCTAGATGGTTGGGGCTTGCAGTCAACTTTACAAACAGCACAATTTATTTGAAATTATAATGAATAGAAACAGAATCTAGTTCGGCACAAGGGTGATCTGCATCAAAGTATCTCATAGGTGTAGAACATTCTTTTGAGCCACCAGGTGGGAGATAAATCACAAAACTTGTTCGATATCATGCAAAAAGATCAGGTTGAAGATCTCACAAAAAGGGCAAGATGATGTAAATGGAAGTGTTCATTGTTATTGTAAGGAATGTGGCCAAATGTATCCTTGTATCAGAGTGAATATTAGCATTGTTCCGTGTTGTCCCTCGACTCTCCCACTATTGACACCAGGAATATGGATCTCATCAGGGACATAGCATTGGTCCGTGTTGTCCCTCGACTCTCCCACTATTGACACCAGGAATATGGATCTCATCAGGGACATAGCATTGGTCCGTGTTGTCCCTCTACTCTCCCACTATTGACACCAGGAATATGGATCTCATCAGGGACATAGCATTGGTCCGTGTTGTCCCTCGACTCTCCCACTATTGACACCAGGAATATGGATCTCATCAGGGACATAGCATTGGTCCGTGTTGTCCCTTGACTCTCCCACTATTGACACCAGGAATATGGATCTCATCAGGGACATAGCATTGGTTCGTGTTGTCCCTTGACTCTCCCACTATTGACACCAGGAATATGGATCTCATCAGGGACATAGCATTGGTTCGTGTTGTCCCTTGACTCTCCCACTATTGACACCAGGAATATGGATCTCATCAGGGACATAGCATTGGTCCGTGTTGTCCCTTGACTCTCCCACTATTGACACCAGGAATATGGATCTCATCAGGGACATAGCATTGGTCCGTTTTGTCCCTCTACTCTCCCACTATTGACACCAGGAATATGGATCTCATCAGGGACATAGCATTGGTCCGTGTTGTCCCTTGACTCTCCCACTATTGACACCAGGAATATGGATCTCATCAGGGACATAGCATTGGTCCGTGTTGTCCCTTGACTCTCCCACTATTGACACCAGGAATATGGATCTCAGCAGTGAACTTTGTGGAATCTTCATTATTGTGACATGTGATAACCCTCGGAGACCTTCAGATCCAATGATGTCTGCTGTTGTGGGGTGCTCCAGGGGGTTGGTTAGCTTTACTCGCAATATTGTTTTTTTTTTCTTTTCTCATTTTCCAACCTTTTCTCATTTTCATCTATGACCTTGACATTGGCAGAGAAATGCATTGAGTGAGAATTTTGGTAATTTGCCTGTTCATTTTCATGTTAATGAGTTCCATTGGGACCGTGTTTGTCCTTATGCACCACATATTTTTCTGGGATTCCCCTAACAAAATTAAGGCTCAGAGGTGAATATTTAGAATTTGAAAAAATGGACATTTACCCACTGGCAATCCATCTTTGTTAGGTTGTGTTTGATTAAAAAAATTCCTTGCTGTAAATGAATCAGAGAAGAAAGAGGAAAAAAAACCAGGAATGACTTGTTGTGGGACATCTTCTGAAATCTGCGAGACAATGCCAGGATGTTGATGTGTCATTTACTGGTGGAAACTTTGCTGTTTGTGTCTGATTGTTTGACAGTTGGTTGTCCAGCATATCTGCCGCGGCTCAAGACAGCAAGATTCTAGTGCTCACAATTTCTCTTGTCTTCAGTGTCATCAAACTCGTGGTGCCACCGAAACATTTCCCATGATCCTTTGCTGAGCAGGACAGATTTTGCTGACAAGGCAACCATATAAATTACATAAGCCATCAATCAGGTCAATTATGTAGGTCAACGTTGAAAAAACAATGCAAGTATTTTGCAGGTATATAAAACAATGTATAGCTTAATTACAAATTATTCATTTATGAAGAGTATGTGACAGGTCAAATTGTCCAACAAAATATTCTGGACTAGTAACAATATCTTGGTTTGTCGGGGGAGGCAAGGACAAGATCCATTCTTAAGTATTGACCTTGAGAGGAATATCTAGGGTATTGACATTTCAAATGTCAAACCTAGAAAGTAGGCAGTTGTGTGGGATGAAAATAAGCCTGCTTAATGTACTGCTCGGAATGAACCTAAACTTTGGAGATCAAAATAGATTTCCTTGAAAGAAAGTGATTTATTTTTTTAATTGTGTTACCAGTGTTTCAAACATTATCTTTTGGCTGACTCAAAACATCATTTCTCTCAATTAATTTGCAGGATAACTGCCTGTAGAAATGGGTCGTCATGATAAAGAATATGGAATTTAAATATTTATCCTGCAAATTTTAATCTGTTATTTGTACCAGTTTAAAACCCATCTTGTGTAAATGCATTAAATATCAAATGTCAGATGGGCAAACTCAGGAAGCAATTCCTTTAAAACCCATCTTATATATATTACATGCATTGTTACATCCATGCAACATCAATCCACTGTCGAAATACACATTTCGTGTGTGCTCTTCAGTGATAAAGATTGCTAATATCAACGGGAGGGCGCGTACTCGGCGACGTGTGTGCGCATCCTGTCTACAGCGTGCTGCCACGTCCCAGGAGCTGTGGCGGCTAATCCCACGCTGCTCATCGGTGGATGCCGCCGTACCCACTCACAAGATAGATTAGCCCCACCACACCATGCCTTATCACATTCTCCACCAATGCCAATTGGATAAAAAGCAAGGCTATTGTCTTGGGAAGCGTGTAAATTCGGTTGAGACACATGAAGCATATTATATCATACATGTATGCTTGCGTGTGGATTACGATGTGTGCTTATATATTTGCTCCATTGGTCTGATATCCATTTTATGCCTGTGGTGTTTTGACGTGTCAGTTGGTGAAATATATATACCGTATTTACTCGTGTATAAGTCGACTCGTGTATAAGTCGACCCCCCAAAATTGAGGTTATTTTTCTTGAAAAAAAACAATTTCCGAATATAAGTCGAGTTGGTTTTTCTTGACATATCGGCTCTGCTACCATTCAAGCTTCAGCTGAAGCTTGGCGGTCATTTTAAAAGTGAAACTTAAATATACTTACGATATAAGATCTTAGCAGTCTTATACACGAGTAAATACGGTAAAACGTAAATACGATGTTCATATTTTCGAAATAACGGATATCAGACGTAGCGGGTCGATTTTAATTGCGTTTTAAATGATAAATAAAGGTATTTACCCAATATTATCACAAATTGTTCGAGAACAGAACAAAACCATCAATCCATTTAAAACGCAATTAAAATCGATCCACGTGTGAAAGCATTTCTGTCAACAAGGGAAGACACGACTCAAAGCAGTGGAAACAATGACGAGATGCAAAACTGTGAACGCTGATAATTGAAATCAGTGAAAACAAAGTCAAAACAAAGCATTTTGAAATAATATGTTTTAAATGATGTATAAAGGTATTTACCCAATATTATCACAAATTATTTTTCGCAAGAATTTCTCCACGATGTAGAACGTAATACGATGTACGTGACGTCCTTAATCTTAGCGTCAAAACCAACACGTGGGAGAATATTTCTTTGTGTATTATGAAGCCAATGATATTCATTATATCGCTTTTAATTATTATTGTTTATATCGATCTTAGCATCAAAACAAAGCGTGTTAATACACAAAGAAATATTCAACCACGTGTAGACAGTAGTCCGCCTGTCCGATATTTGCTTTCACGCTAGTATTGCGTAATGCATGTTAAATGAATGGATGGTTTTGTTCTGTTCTTGACCTGCAAAGCGAATTTGTGATAATATTATGTATATACCTTTATTTACCCAATATTATCACAAATTATGCTTTGCAGGTCGAGAATTTCTCCACGAAGTAAAACGTAATACGATGTACGTGACGTCCTTGATCTTATTGTCTGGGTGCCCACGAGACAAAAGTAGAGCGGCCAACATGTCAAATTGAACTTTCATATCCGTAGCAGATCGATTTTAATTGCGTTTTAAATGATAAATAAAGGTATATACATAATATTATCACAAATTACGCTTTGCAGGTTGAGAACAGAACAAAACCATCCATTATTGCGCAATATATTAACAATCGTTTTCGCGCTAAAAACAAGAGCCTCTTCCCGTCACTTCCGCCTTTCAAAATTGCGACCACGTGTTGCGACCACGTGTTGACGATCTTAAGAAATTGACAGAAATGCCTTCACCCGGGGATCGATTTTAATTGCGTTTTAAATGGATTGATGGTTTTGTTCTGTTCTCGGACAATTTGGGTAAATACCTTTATTTATCATTTAAAACGCAATTAAAATCGATCCACGTGTGAAAGCATTTCTGTCAACAAGGGAAGACACGACTCAAAGCAGTGGAAACAAAGACGTATTGCAAAACTGTGAACGCTGATAATTGGAATCAGTGAGAACAAAGTCAAAACAAAGCGTTTCGAATAATAGACCAGTAATATTGGGTAAATACCTTTCTTTATCATTTAAAACGCAATTAAAATCAATCTGTTGCGACTGATATTCGTTATTTCGAAAATATGAAGATCGTATTTACGTTTTACCGTAATTACTCGAGTATAAGACTGTTAAACCGACCCGCTATGTCCGATATTCGTTATTTCGAAAATAAGAATGTTCGTAATGAAAACTCATAGTGTCGTAATTTTTTGGCGTAAATCCTCGTCCACAGGTTGCTCTCGTGTATAAGTCGACCCCCTAAACATTAACTAAGAGTTTTTGGAAAAAAACCTCGACTTATACTCGAGTAAATACGGTAATATTAATCACCATCTCACTATTCTGATATCAATATGATGCTTTAGCATGCAATTTTAATTCTGGAGAAAAATAACAAAGCAAAATATGTAATAAACACACATATAGAGTTTTATGAGAATTAAACCTTTTCCACCCACCAGGTTCTCAGAACTGCAACAAATCCTGTTTGCTTCACATTTTGCTTCATATATAATGGTGATAATAGAGTGTTATGTTCTCTCCGTTCACACTGTGACAGAGAGAAAAACAAGACTTTGGAAATCAAGACTATAATAAGGTTTAGGCACCAACACGGAAATTAAAAGAGAAAGTAATAACACATGATGGGAAAGGCAGGTTCACATGAAGGTAAACTCTTAAAGCAGTGTCAAATGAAGGTACCTGCAGTGACACATGACACACAAGGGTAATGACACATGAAGACAAGGTTAATGACACATGGAGGTAAGGGCAGTGACACATTAAGGTGAGGGCAGTGACACATTAAGGTGAGGGCAGTGACACATGGAGGTAAAGGCAGTGACACATGACACACAAGGGTAATGACACATGGAAACAAGGGTAATGACACAAAGATGAGGGCAGTGACACATGACACACAAGGGTAATGACACATGAAGACAAGGGTAATGACACATGGAGGTAAGGGCAGTGACACATGGAGGTAAGGGCATTGACACATTTTAAGGTGAGAGCAATGACACATGGAGGCAAGGGCAGTGACACATGGAGGTAAGGGCATTGACACATTAAGGTGAGATCAATGACACATGGAGGCAAGGGTTGTGACACATAAAGGTGAGAGCAATGACAAATGGAGGCAAGGGCAGTGACACATGGAGGTAAGGGCATTGACACATTAAGGTGAGAGCAATGACACATGGAGGCAAGGGCAGTGACACATGGAGGTAAGGGCATTGACACATTAAGGTGAGATCAATGACACATGGAGGCAAGGGTTGTGACACATGGAGGCAAGGGTAGTGACACATGGAGGTGAGGGCAGTGTCACATTTGGAGGTTAAAAAAGTGAGATAGGTTCAGAAATAGATTCAGACAGTGAAATAAGAAGGATCAGGCAATGACATAGACACATAAAAGTTCAGCCAGCAACACGATACGTAGGTTTAGAAAGTAACAGACACAATGGTTCACAACCTTCACAAAGGTTGGGAATATGTTATTTAATATTTCCCATAATAAAAACAAGCAATAAATATGTTGATGTCTAGAAATATTGCATATTTGACAATATCTCTACCTGCAGACTGCGGGAAGTAATATAATCCGTGTTTAATCAGAGATAAGATAATGGAGCAGGAGAGAAGGAGCATTTTTCAATTTATTTTGACATCTTCACACCTTCGATGTCTACGTATCATAAACTGCATCAGTCACTATCAATTAATGTGTTAATTTCCTCTGCATTTTGCAGTTTGATAAAGTGGTGAGATTGGCAATTATGTAAGTGTCTTTGCCACCGTCAGATAGTTTGATAGAATAATGAACATTTCATTGGCATCAGCAAACAATCTGCACTTCGGCCCGCTTGCTCGACTCTACAACTAATTCACTCACTCATTGTCTATTACCTTGTTTTGACAGTGACATAAAATATTTATCGTTTATTTTTATATGCTGTTTTGTAACATTAATGCCACACATTAATTTTATAAGAATGAATTTCTTGTTGTGTTGAAATTTTCTTGTTTTTCCATGTGATGCTAGGGTAAGGGATGGAATTTTAATATCCACCCAGCCTCTTTGCAACGTTGCTAGGGGAGCCAGTCTGTTACTTAACAATTTATTGAAAAGTTATCAATGAAAATGTAAAATGTGTCTAAAAATACTGTAAGAGACAACGAAAATCATCATATTACAAAATATATGGCTGAAATTGATAAAGATATTTTGTTGAGAACCAATTTTTGCTAAATAATAAAAAAGGAAGCAGAAATAAAACATTTCAAAGTAGAGAAACTCTGGGATGAAGGAAGACATACCCTTCAGAAACAAAGATGTACCACTCTGATAAATACCCCTGTATCAAAGACATACACTTCTGTGATAAAAAAATACCCCATTCTGTGACAAAGACAAAACAATCTGGGATGAAGACATAGCCATTCTTCTCTTAAGACCTACCACTCTGTGACAAAGACCTTCCACTCTGTGACAAAGACCTTCCACTCTGTGACAAAGACCTTCCACTCTGTGACAAAGACCTTCCACTCTGTAACAAAGACCTTTCACTCTGTGACAAAGACATATTGCTCTCTGACAAAGACGTGCCATTTGCTGACCAGGATATATTGTCCTCTGACAAAGATGCTCCACTCCCTGACAAAGATGGACCCTTCTGGGACAAAAAATGACAGAAATAAATATTACCAATGATATTTAATGAGGACCATGTACAGCAGGCCTGCGACCAAACTGAGGAATTAATGCATTCATGGGTGTCTGGTAGGCACTCCAGGGTGATGCCATCGTTGCCAAAGGGACACAGCAGGCTGCATTCATTTTGAACATGCACATAATAATCGGCCAGCACCGAACAAGCACAGAACAAGCCCCACCAGCACAGAGCAAGCCCCATCAGCACAGAACAAGCCCCATCAGCACAGAACAAGCCCCGTCAGCACAGAACAAGCCCCGCCAGCACAGAACAAGCCCCGCCAGCACAGAACAAGCCCCACCAGCACAGAACAAGACCCACCAGCACAGAACAAGCCCCGCCAGCACAGAACAAGCCTTGTCAGCACAGAACAAGCCCCGCCAGCACAGAACAAGCCTTGTCAGCACAGAACAAGCACCACCAACACAGAACAAGCCCCATCAGCACAGAACAAGCCCCACCAGCACAGAACAAGCCTCGTTAGCACAGAACAAGCCCCATCAGCACAGAACAAGCCCCACCAGCACAGAACAAGCCTCGTTAGCACAGAAAAAGCCCCGTCAGCACAGAACAAGCCCCGTCAGCACAGAACAAGCCCCATCAGTACAGAACAAGCCCCATCAGCACAAAGCAAACACCTTCCCATTTCATTGGGTGCTTCACCTTGTTTCCAATTGTACTGCATTTGCATAATGTCAAGAAAAATAAATTGCATTTTGTCAAATATTCAGTGCACAGCAGAGGCAGTTCTTACTTAGTTCTGATGTGACAAGAGTTTTACTCAAATTCAGACAAAATGTACTTTTCTTGATCTGCTATATCCTGTCGCTGTGAGCACTTTTCTGTATCTGATTTCAGTAATAGAGAACAACTTTAATCAATATTGATACGAGGTTTTATACATAATCTAATTTGATGTTATTGTTATTGAAGCATAAGTTGTCAGTAGCTACAAAGCCGTGCAGTTCCTAGCAGAGTATGCAGTCATATTTCATTTTATTATTGTTTAATCTAGTTTAAAATCTGTGCTAATTACTGAAATAGATGATTCGAGATTATGATATCATTTATCAGATAATCCCACGATAAATCTAGATTAAAAACTAGTTGTGGGGCTAGATTTATTTGAATATTTTAGGAGATGATCATAAAACACATGCCTGGATAGGCAATATTTGGTGAATAACATAACAAATTAAAGAAAAATGTTTTGCTATTATCTTTGAAAAAAGAAAACAATTATAGAATGCAGCACATAAATTTTGAAGAAAAGGTTTGTATCGCTTGATTTCAAATAGAGCCCAGTGTTCTGACTACACAGCAAAGCTAGGGAAAAAACTGTCATAAAAGTATGTGATAAATCTATGCTTGGAAATATTATTAAAGTGACCTAGGATAATGAAACGTGATGGTCATGAAATGTTAGGATTATGAAACGTGAGGACTATGAAACATTAGGGCTGTCAGAATGAACAGTAAGAATTTGTGATGTATCAAGCATCCACGACACTTATGTCTACTTCCTGTTTGAGAAATAGAACTCTCCATGCGGGGAGGCATGGTTCCTTAGATCGTTCTCTGGAAGAGCTCCATGCAGCCGGTATAATGGCCCACTCTGCCATGTTCAGAATTTCCTTGCATGCCATTTTCATTCAGCAGCAAAAATTGAGAAAGTGGGAAATTCTTACTTTGTTAATGCAAATTGAATGTTATAATTTGATATGTTCCATATACTTTGTTTGAATAGAATATGACACATTTTTTTATTGCAATGAACAAAATATTACAGACGTGACTACACATATAAAAATTAGGGATTTGAGAGCAAAATTCATTAAATACACAATAGTTCTGAGGCAAAAGCTCTTTGTTCAAGCTGGGGAATCTAAATTTCAATATTTATAATGCCGTCTGGCTTGAGATTTTGCCTTGTGCAAATAAAGTGCAAAGCTTTTGTTGACAAAATTATGTTGTTCCAGATGAAATAGACCTAAGTCAAATGTTTCTCTTACAGTACAATTGATGTGGATTACGGGGAGCCTAAATACGACCTGCACTGTTGCTGATGTAGATGTTGGGGACATAGCCATTAAGCATCTCCTGCCATTGATGATGTGAGGTAGGCATATGCATGTTTGCCTCTGGAACATTCATCATGCATTCTGACAGGTGGACAAATCATATGTAACTATTGTGTAATTAAGCTTATATTTGCCTTATTGGATCATATTCTATTGTATTTACTCCCCAAATAATTGATCTGACCTAGTTTGACTAGAGACCTGATTAGGCAAAAAAAAGTGGCCATAAAAAGATAAACAAGAGAAAAATGTGCCCCACACAGATGGAAAAATATAAAAAACCAAACAGAAAGTTAAGAAACAAAATCATTTTGTACACAAACACAATAAAGTATAGAAACAACACAAAATAAAACAAAAAATAAACAATCATCGCAAACAGATGCGATGATTATGTCGGAGAAGACTCAAATACATAAACTGATGTAATATTGCTCAGGTCTTTTCATCGATCTGACTTTTGTTTTATTCCTTTTCTAATTGTCTGATTTACACCAAATTTGAACTTAACCAACTCAGAATTCCTTTTTCTAGTGATCGGAATAGATCCTCAAACACTATATACCAGTAATTATATCGATGAATGATAACAATATCATTTTAATCTTTGTGTTTTGTCAATAATGACATCATGAACTTTTTCTTTGTTTGCATGAAAAAGGAATATATTCATACATGATAGCACGTGTGCCAATTAGTGTCTTATACATGGACAGAAACTCTCAACAGTGGAGTGAATTGTTTAAACCATTTTGACACACAAAAGGAAACCATCCATGTCAAAGAAATAGTCTAATCATCTTGAATTTTTCAACAAACTCAGAAATAAAAATAGATTGCTTTATTTAAAAAATGCTTTTTTTAGGAGTATTTGCAAACCATTTAGGAGCATTTGTAAAACATTGGCACAAGTGTCATTATTCTCACCAAAAGGGCAGAAATGAGGATATATGGTATTTAATTGAAATCCTCTGAATGTAAATGTGTGATAGCTAATGGCCATTAGTTCTGCTTCATCATAAATTTCAAGAACAGAGAGGCTCACTTGCATTTAGTTAAACATTTACTTATTGTCCCCACAGAGAACTCATGAAAAGTTCCCCATTTAATTTATAGCAACTGAGCTCTTGCTCTTCTTTGATAAAGTCTGATTTACTTCTTGTTGTTTTACTTCCTGTTGGGACAGCACTCAGCTGCTCAACACTCAAATACTACAATATAAACCTATCAGAGTGATAATAACTAAAACTCACACAGATATGAGTGTTAGGAGAGTACCATTGGTGTTAGACAATAGCAGGACATGAGGACAGGCGGGTACATGTAGGTCAGAACAAGGGACCATTCATTGCGTCCCATTGGACATGATTCTCCACCCAGACCTGCAACAGCTTGCTCTGGCCGTTCTCTTTGAGTGAGATAGTTGCCACAACAAGCCATTATTGATCACTCAGTTTCAGTGTATAGTATTTACGGTTATATTTGTCTAGAGTTGGGGCGGCTCGAGGTCTCAGCATCAATAAACGACTTGTCGGTATGAATAGAGTGGTGTTGAGCCTCATTGGCGGTGAATTGATGTTTGAATGAGCATTGATTGATTGCCATTGTATCTCAATTATGGATATTACCCTCAAACAGAGCAAGAGGGGAATCAGTAATGCCTAGTGTATTAATTTGGAGGCTGCAATGTTCAAAGCTAAGCTGCAATTTTGTGTTTCACGTGCATTATTATTAATGGTGTGTGGCTATACATCACACATAGTATTTACAAAGTAGAAGGGCATTTTATTTTTATTGGGAAAGGGTTAGTTGTATATCACAGGAAAGGAGCTGGTTGTGTATGATAGGAAAAGGGCTAGTTGTATGTCACAGTAAATGAGCTGGTTGTGTTTCACAGGAAAAGAGCTGGTTGTGTATCATTAGAAAGGGAGTGGTTGTATATCACAGGAAAAGGGCTGGTTGTTTATCACACTAAAAAGGCTGGTTGTGTATCACAGAGAAAAGGCAGGTTGTAGATCACAGGACAAAGGCTGGTTGTATATCACAGGAAAAGGGCTGTTTGTGTATCACAAGAAAAAGGCTGTTTGTGTATCACAGGAATATCATTGGAAATAGGACAATTATTTGACACTAGTAGGTACAAGTTATTGAGCACAAACACAACCTTTCTTTTTCCCATGAAAGTGCTTAATTAGATACAGAGAAAAAGGGAATATTCAAATTTAATGTTTCTTTTTATGTGCCATACTTTAAAAAAAAAATCACAATTCATGCATTTATATGACATGATGTTGCAGCTGTAATTTGCTTTCATTTATCATAAAACAAGTGAGATATCTATAATACAACGTATGTACAGATATAGAAGCATATGAGGAAGGTTAATCTAATGTTGTTAGACAGGAAAATGGATAGGCCTTCGCATATTGACATACTGAACTAATGGGGGATTGTCTTTCACCGATTTCTACGTAACCGGCTGCCAAAGACGGCACTGTCGATGTTAATTCAGGTTTGGTAAAGGCGGCGGCCAAAGCCTCAAGATGCGATAGAACGGGGAACCAAATTTACACAGGTTGCCGGAAGGTTACGCACAACAAAGAGCCGGGGCAAATACAGCATGTTGAATGGAATTCTTTGACCCACAGTAATACTGCCTCCACATCAATGTCAGACAAGGAGAAAACTTGACTATGCATTGGTAGCTATGTCACTGCATGTCTTTGATATATGCTTCTTATTACTGAACACAGACCTATTGCTGTGTAGTGAGAATTTAAGTTATTTTTACCCCTCAGCTCACATGTGTTATGAGTAATTATCCTTAATTAATAAATACTTAGCAGTTATTGTATTGCACATCCTGGAATTGAATCATTAACAGATTTATACTACAAGATTTACTAATAATAGGGCTCTTCAGCATCCAGATGACTTCCTGAAGATGCTTCATGGCTTTGCCAGTAAATATTCTGTGGAAATAGGACAATAAGTGGATTTATAATGCTTTTAGTTGAGTAATAATAATAACAAGAATAACAAGAAAGCCTTTTTTATTTGTATGCAATTTCCTTTTGAAAATGATATTTATATTTCTCCATCCCCCAAATATCAATGGCCTGGCCGCAAATCTTGCCAAATGTCGTCTGCTGAAGATGCGTTTGTAGACGTAGGTGATCTTTGTTTCACATCGGATTTGTGAACTGCTAAAAGAAGGAAATGTATACAGTTCAGAGCGCCGTTATCCCAAACTTGCTACGTATGAATCGAATGCGGCTTCATTAAGTAAATCTATGTGAGAGTATGAATCGAATGCATCACAGAATGATATGTACGCAGAAATCTCTGATCACACTATATGTAATTTGTTCTAATATAGTCTATATTATTATATATATTTATTATTGCTCTAGGATCTGCATACAAAAATCATTTTTAAGTTAAGAATAAATTTACTTTAAATGTTCAATATTCCTCTATTTAATTGAAAAGGTTATTTGCTTTTCTTAATAAAGGAACCAGACAAATATTAAAAGTATTCAAAGTTCTTCTTTAGACACAAACTATCTGTCAGACAGAAGAGTTATGTAATGTATACACTGGATGAATTTCTCATCAATGATATTTGATTGTGGAGACAAATACATTGTTGACTTGAACCTAAACACTCAAATCAGACTTTGCTGCCTGATAGAATGACAAAATTACAAGGCACAAGAGGAAAGAGAAACATTCAAACTAGAAAATGATGAATGACTTCAGATGAGATTTTGGTTGAGGTTTTTTCGATGGGCGTATAAACTCCTGAGTTTTCATTCTATATTTTAAAAGAGTAATTTTTTTGCTGATGATACTGCTCAGTTGTTATTGACATTTAGTTTTAAAAAAACAGGTCCAGAGAACAGTGTAAATTCATGCAAACTTTTCATATAACTTAGAAGGAAAAACATAGTTTAGTTGCTCATACCTCTATTGAATGGACAAGGCCCAAATCATTTGGAAAAAAATCAGAGGATCCAAATTTTTTTTACCACACCCCCTACAGACCACTTGTGAAAAATGACAAAAATATCAAATCTGAAGCAAACAAATTCCTCCAGAATGACTATGATTATTTCTTGCAGAACTTTCAAGTTTTAGGGAATGTGTATTCTCATTAGGAGGTTACATCTCTGCACCTCTAACATAGAGGTGCTCTATGAATAATTACATAACTGGTCAGGAGATTCAGTTATCAATCTCAACAACACAGCACATAAAGGTATATGTACATCTTGGTAGATCATTCAGATAATCAAAACATCATTTATTTGTCATTTAGTCTCACCTACATTTAGTGTTATTTGTCAGAGAAAGCCACCAAAAAATAGTTATATTTTCTAGTTTATTCGCTTGTGGTATGTATATGTTTGTGTGACTCATGCCTAACATTAAATTGCCTATCATATTTGTGTTGGATATAACATGCCCATATGAATAAAGTCTGATATTTATTTAGGGCAATTATCAAGGTAAAAAGATAAGCTTTCATGAATTGTCTGTGAAAAAATATAGATGAATGTGGTTACCGTGGTAATGACACAAACCTGTTGGCAGGTTGAGATCAGGTGTCTGGCCATATAGACTGCTCATTTTTATTATGGGGGAACAAGGTGAAAGATAGATATATAAATATGGAAAGAATGAGGATATATCTAATTCCTTCAAAAAAGGGAAAAAATCAGAAACTTGTGTCATTGTGGAAGAAAACAAAAATGAAAAGATGAGAAATCCTAAATGATAAAAATATACTGTCATTACATTCTGAAAGGTGATATCTAGTGTAGTGCTGATGTGCTGTGGTCTGCTGAGAGATAAACCTTTATGAGACAGATTTAATGGAATATCCCACCAGGCACTGGCAATATGCAACCCACCATCTCTAGGACCCATGTTTCATTTGGTGAGAAATCCTGAATTGTATTTGAAACATTCCAATTCTAACTGTTTGTAAATATTTGTTCCAAATATCAGATGTGAGTAAAATGTTTAGTCCTTTGTTTAGGTTGATTTTTTTACATTGTACAAAAAATATTTTTAGGCATTCAAGTTTAAAATGATGAACATAAAAGAATGATCATGGTGCTAATTTTGTGAGGTATGATTTGAGGTTGTAAAATATCCAATGACATCTTCTCTGCAGAATAAGATTCTTTTATAAAATAAAATCATTAGAATTATGCTTGAGTTTGTTTTCAGTGAAGACTGCTTCTGCATATTGATTTTAGTCCTCGTGTTGGGATGTGAATAGTTTTCAGTGTAGTCTACTTCTACATGTATGTTGCAGCCCATGTGTTTGAATTTTGAGTAGGTTTCAGTATAGTCTGCTTCTATATGTGTGTTGTAGCCCTCATGTTTGGATTATGAGTAGTTTTCAGTGCAGTCTACTTCTACATGTATGTTGCAGCCCATGTGTTTGGATTATGAGTAGTTTTCAGTGCAGTCTACTTCTACATGTATGTTGCAGCCCATGTGTTTGGATTATGAGTAGTTTTAAGTATAGTCTGCTTCTATATGTATGTTGCAGCCCTCATGTTTGGATTTTGAGTAGTTTTCAGTATAGTCTACTTCTACCGGCCACGGGCCGTGGTGCAGTTGGATAGGGCGCCAGCTTATTAGCACCAGTTCCTCTGTGGTGATCCAAAGGTCGTGGGTTCGAACCCCGGCCGTGCCGGGATTGAACTCATGATACAATTTCCCACATGAGCTGAGGCCCATGCCTAAAGGGTTAACCCGTTGTCCTTGTAAATCTGTGACCGGGTGGGTTGTCATGTCAAGGACCTGCGACATGACAATTCAGTGAGGCAGCACTATATCTGCTACAAGTAGGTCTCATCACGAAATAACTGAAATAATGTTGAAAGTGATGTAAAACCCCAAACAAACAAACAAACAAATCTACTTCTACCTGTATGTTGCAGCCCATGTGTTTGGATTATGAGTAGTATTCAGTATAGTCTACTTCTAAATGTATGTTGCAGCCCATGTGTTTGGATTATGAGTAGTTTTAAGTATAGTCTACTTCTACATGTATGTTGCAGCCCACGTGTTTGGATTATGAGTAGTTTTCAGTACAGTCTACACCTACATGTACATGTATGTTGCAGTCCTTGTATTTGGATTGGTATTCAGTAGGGTCATCTTCAGTCTCTTCATGCTTAATGTATTGTTCCATTTGCTTGAGGACCAGCAATTGTTTTCAAAGATGAAACAAAAACTTGCGCACTGCCATCTCAGGGGAAGCAGTTTTACATGGTAAGGTCGCGAGACACGTCATGTTGATTAGAGTCTCAGGCAAATTAGAACAAGGAAAACATCTTAGTGGCCCACCATAAGTGCGTAATCTACTTGTCCGGACTGCTGTATTAAGACAATAGAATTTCCTAAATGCTGATAGGTCGATTTGTATGAGCAACCCTTTCTAAAATCAGAAGCTCCATCGCTTGATTTTGGCCGATGACGTGGCAGCAGAATATGGAGTTGTTTGAGGGCGATGCACTTTGCAGGCCCCCTTTTGTTGATTAAGATCAGCCAGGATTATCTGGGTTAAAGATCAATTTCACCAAAATGTAAGTTGAGGTTTGTCTAAGAGATTGGAGCACGTCTCTGATTAAGTGACAGAAAAAGCAAACTGAGAGGACACCAAATGGAACAAAATGGATCGGCAGTAATTGATTTCTAATGCAATCCACCCCACTATCTATTGCATGTGAAATGGACAGTCTGTGGGCACGGCACACAAAAGTGAATAGCAAAGAGAATCCGTAGGATAGGGTTTTTTCATGTAGTCTTTTGTTTCTGATGGGCTTATGGAACGCAACTTTCTTTATTTTGATTCACCTCTATTGCCTGATCACCATCGCAGGCCAGCACTGTACGTGGCGTCTCCTATTGGCTCTGCTTTGATCGGCAACTTCTGCAGTCACCTTTTATAAGAGATAAGATAGGACGCAATCACACATCCATTCCCGTTCAAGAATTATTGTCAGATTCTTTGTGGAATGAAACACACTGAGATAACAACCAGAGAAAAACGGTGCAAAGATGGAAGATAGAGCTGACAGAGAAAACCTTTATCAAATGTCTGGGGAAAGAACTGAACCATTTCACATGGTGAGAATGAGTGACATTTCTCAAAGATAAATAACATTGGGTGTTCAGATGTCACATCCTTGATGTTGTTTTTGTCATCCCTTAATGCATGCAATGGGCAGTCAGGTTCTGTCAGTTACATATATATATATATATATATATATATATATATATATATATATATATATATATATATATATATATATATATATATATATATATATATATATATATATATATATATATATATATATATATATATATATATATATATATATATATATATATATATATATTTATATATATATATAAATATATATACTGAATATCTGTTAAGATTTGCTGAATATATAACCCATTGTAATCTATGTTATTTATGTTAAGAAATATTCACCTAACAAAAGGTAATTGTACATGTTTATACATTGTGTAAATATCAATTTAAGTATCTCCTGCAATATTGAATTTGAGCAAAATATTTCAATCTTTAACACAATTTGTTAAGTTTTACTGCAACTCATGATTCAGTACTTGATGTTGAGGTAATAAAACATTACTAATTACATGGAAACCAAACCTCAGTTTAGTTGTCAGTATCTATTGTTCTGAATAATGTTACAACATATCTAGTAACTTCACAATAACAGAATCCCTGTTGTCATGGAAACTATAGTGATTGTGGATTGATTATATATATAGCATCGCAGTGTGTAACAATATGTAAATGATAGCTGATTAGTTCAAGAATAGTTGTTTTCCAAGCTATTGTAGGTGTAATATTTTAAATATGGTCTTGATCAACAGAGCAATAATCTTGCAAATTGTTAAAAATGCCTGATGTGTTTCATCAAAAAAAATTGTTAAGTACAAGAACATAGAGTGAGTGATGTATATACACAGTGATTATAGAGAATTTAGCCTGGAAGGGAAATCAGTTGATGTATGCCTCTGAGAGGACCGTCGTATTGTTTGTATAGCTCCACCTGGTGGCAATAACAGTCGATGCTCAAGGCACCCTATAGAAAACACTGCCACTCTCATTTCTTCCTTTGAATATGTATAAATAATTGGCGTTGTAGGCTGAAATGTAGTGTTTAATGTGCTAGCTCATAGTGAAGTTGTTTTTATTATGATATGTATGTTCCCCCAAAGGTAACATGTGTAATGAAAAGATAGATAGACAAAATGAGAAACTGAAAAATAAAATATAACACACAATATAATGTTTCTATCATGTTGCACTTTATGCAATTTTCGTTTGATATGCATGTTTACTAGTATATATTCACATACACGCATACACAGACACACATATATATATATGTATATATATATATATATACACACACATATGTATTTGTATTTTTAATTGAATAAGAGACAACATTTGAATGTTTTTGCACATTGCACTTGTACGTTGAAATCATCATCTTTCTGCTTGTTTTCTGATGTGACCTTTACAGAATACAACATAAGAAAAATAGGTGTAATGTTTGAAAAATAGTTCATTATAGGCATATATAGTTGTTTTAAGTCCACCTAAAAAGAGGCAAAATGCTTGCTAAGTGACAATAAAATGACACAAGCATAATATCTGGAAAGCATAATATCTGGAAAAGCATGATTAAAATATAATGTTTGGCTCTGCATTGTATTTGCATTCAATATCAATTTCTACAGTACAATATTTTTTTTTTGTATCTCTGTCTAAAAAAAATTAATATGTGGAGTAGAATTTTAGCATTTAGACAGTGTTCTAACTTGGTGAAATATGGTATTTTTGACCTTGTGACCTTCATGTGTTATAAAGATGGCGACATCAATACTGGGGCAGTTTAAGATGGGTGATTATCAAGCAAATCACACGTGCTAGACGAGAAAGGCCTCCAGTGTTAAGAGTTTTAGATAAGACAATATGAATCTGTATTAGGAGTTATGGGTCCAATAAGATTATCACTATTGAATTTGCGATCGCCTTCGATATCTGTGCAGCCTCACTTTGGCTCGGGGTTCCCTCCCGTGAAAGTTGACCAGTGGTCTGGCTGGGTTCTGGTCAGTCTCTCTGCACCGTGTGCTCAGTGTAAACAGGTCCCGCTCACTACCAGTACCACAAAACTGGAGCAAAACAATCCTCCTTCTAAACTTAGACGTACTTGGCTTGATATGAGCTTCTTTTTTCTTTGCTCAGCACTATTTAATTCATATTAAATTAGTTTGAATAAATAAAAGCCAAAATGAATATAAGGAGTGAGGTAACATGTTTGTATGATCTTTGTTTTTTGCTTTGTTTTTCTGAGGTTTGTTTTGTTTTTTGTACACATGGACAACATGGCGTTAAATACTCCCCCAGCTCCTCCTGAACCGTTGCCATATTGAGACGCAAATCTAATTACGATTGCATTTCCCCAATGGCAAATTATCCTTTCTCAAGCCTTTTCTCCAATTAACACGGTTAAGTAGATTTGGCATTTTAACCTTTTCAAATGAGTTGACCATTAAAGGTTGGCCTGTCCATCTCATGACATGATTTTTTAGTAAAGACTTCATCTTGATTCATGACTCATAAAGATACCACACGTACCTCAAAGCATGTGTACTTAATGGGGGACAAAATGGGAGGCTGCTCAAGATTTTGATGGACCTTGATCACAGGCCCTACCAACATGTGTAGTTAATGCTTATAATAAGATTAAGTGAAGATGACAAAGATGTTGTTTTATCCTGAGATGAGAGGCACAGCTCCATCTGTCCAGTCCTCAGTAACTTAATACCTACCCCAGTCACATTGCTGCACATTTCAGTGAAGGCACCCAGTTGATAAGGTTTTTTTTGCTTTTATTTTTTGTTGTTGACAAAAACGCAGAGGCCATCGTCAGAGAGCTTTGCAATATCTAAGCGACAATCCTATGATAATCCTGTGCTCCATATGATATCTTAAAGACGTCGGTTCTATTCAATCTTGCAGGTGCCGTGCACTGAGTCTAGATGCAGCCAGATGGCATGCGCCGTGTCAATCGTCAATGTATATATATATAATAAACATTATTATATATATACATTGACGTCATATTGGCCCCACCCACTCCCCACAAATTAGGGACCCGTGTGTTTCATGACCAAACATTAAGCATATCTCAATTGTTGATAATGACCTCCCCAGCATCCGGCAAGCTGGCCGATTCTTACTTCACGGCCGGTGCCCGGCACAAATGTGATTACTGGGGTATGAGGGCGCCACCGCTTTTCTGATGAGCCCTCTTTATACTGGACAGATGCTTAGTAGTAGCCTGTTATACAATCAAACATAGATACAAAATCTTGAAGAAATTCATCAAAATATTGAGTTTTGATTTGTATTCTATTATTGGCATTTTTGTCCACTATATTTTTGTAGAGCTTTTTGAATGTTAAATATGTTGATGTTTAGATCTCATGGTGCTGGCTCACAAAAGATACTCATAGAGAACTCATAAAACTTAGAGAAGGTCATAGTCTGAAATATTTGACTTTTGGCAAGAAATGATGTAATCCACTTATTAACCATTTCAAACATTTCTTTAACAGAGCAAATTCCCCTTTTAAGTGAATCCATTTAATTTGTAATTTATTTTCCGTCAACAAAAAAGTGCAAATTGACAAATCGAGGAAATTCTCATGAAAGTGGTAATTTCAACATTATTGACATGTTTAATGTTGTTTTAAGCATTTGTCATAAGAGATTTTGAATAGAAAATAAAATAAAATCACAAAGGGAGGCTGATCATTCTGAGAAGCTGTCTTAATCATATGAAACAAAAGAAGAGTTTTAACAGGTTTTCAAAGCATATTGGAAGCAAGTTTTGCACGCCGCAGAAGTCTTGGCAGATGGTGTGTTTTCGTCATGTGGCGAGACAGCTGTTCCCAAAGGGAAAGTTCCCGCCTCAGCGTACCATGCTCGAAACATTTTCTCATGGCTATTTTTTTTCTTCTTGTTGTGTAACAAAGTTTGTAAAGAGGCAGCAGAGGACAATGAGGGCTTCACATGATGAAGAGACATTTGTGGTCACAACTTTCCCGGAGTTGCGGTTCCAGCAGGCAAACTCCCTCTCATCCAGGATTTAACTGTTCAAACATGCAACATACATTTCATTTTAAAAAGGGGCCAGTGACCAATAATTTTAATAGTTTTTTTTGGAAAACATAGAATATATCAAGATTCAATTTCACTAGAACTTACGTAAATTATTACAAAATGTTGTCTTTGGCCCATATATGATCTCATGGGATTTCATGAGATATGAACATCTGATCCACTTTGTTAGATCTGCAGCTTTATTGTATTGTTAACCACGCAAGGGTGAGGCATCACTCCTTTTGTCTGGTGAATAATCAAAATGTGCCACTCCACTTTAAATAGGGGGGTAAACATCTTCATTGTCTGACTGTCACTCCATGGCTATGCCAAGGATGTCATATTAGAGGAATGTTTAAATTTAATTGATGTCTCCCTATTTTTTTGTTTGCGGAGGTCAAAATAATTAGTAACTTTTAATTGTTTTGTCAATGACATTTTCAGGATTTTGTGTTGCATAATGAAGGACAAGAAAAATCAAATCAAAGTAATTAGTATCCAACACAGACATTTGATACCGTTTTAGTTTTGAGCCATGCATATCAGGTGAGGGTGAGAAATTTTCTGTCATTCTGTCTGTCTGGAAACTTCAATCTTCTCTTCTTAAACTACTTGTCGGAGCTCTTAGCTATTAGTAGGTAAGATTTTGTATTTTCAAACATCATAAAAAGCAATGGTTGTCAAACCTCTAAGGCCATTGGTCTAGGTGATAAAACTTCTCAGTCTAAAATGTAAGAAAAAGGTTTGTAGGTTTGTAATTTTATTCAAACTACACCCTCTCTCTTTCTCCCTTTTATATCTTTAACCAAAAGACAAAAAAATGGTTGTTGTTGTGTTTAAATAATTTTTGAGAATAACTGCAATATTAGCATTAACTGAATGTTTACTGAATGTAAACAAAGTACACGACAAAACTCTCTGAATAATTACGAATAGTAACTGCATTAGTACTGAAACTGTCTGCATTATTACTGAAAGTCCATTGTAACTATGATTACTGAGAGTAAATGGATGATTACAGAATGTGTCTGCATGAATACTGAAAGTACATGCAAGATTACTGAAACTATCTAAATGATTACAAACTGTATCTGCATGATTGATGATTGATGATCACACATAAGAAACTAGGTTCCGTATTATACTTTAACCTGAATGAAAGTTCTCTGTTTGTATGAGATTCTTCAGTGTTTATTCAAAGTTCTCTTGTTCTTTACTCTAAGTATTTTAAAAGAGATATGGGAAAGATAAAAGTCACAACCTCCCTTTGAAATGGTTAAAGCTGTGACACAATAAACAAGCATTTTGTTTTATCAAATTTCATCTGAAAGTGAGAAGAGCTGTTTGGTGGTGAATGTGTTGTGTTTTACTCATACTACATTGTAGCAAAAGTCGGTGTTGAATGGAGTTCAAAAATCTAGTTTAAGGTGGAGAAAAGAAGAAAAGTTTTCATTGTTCAGGAAACTTTAATATACATGAGCACAACGACTAAATAACTTTTTCAGTAATGTGACCTTTTTTGGAGAAAATTTATAGTCAGAAAGTAAAATGGCACACATTTGACTGTTTATACTACCAGGGAAAAATGGCCAGAGAGATTGGGCCTGGCAGTGTTCTAACGTTATTCTCATTAACGTTAATCCAGAAGCGCAATGTTACATCAAGACATAGTAGTATGGGGGAGGCGTTCTCCTTGTGTGGCACCTCGGTCGCCGTCAAGCAAGAGAAATGGCCCTCGGAGACCGTCTGTCACCCTCCACAGGCAATTAGTGGGGTAGAAGCCCCAGCCAAGACTCGCACCATGTCAAACACATTAACCCAAGTAATTAGCACTCAAAATAAGAGCTCCGCTCACGTCAGATCTTCGTCAGATCTCCGCCGTTTTTCATTCTCTTGATTGCGGCAAGAACAAAGTGCAGACGGCAGTGATTATTGCCAGAAAGGGCTTGTGGATATTGCTTATATATCAAGAATGTATGGAGGCGATACCGGATAAAGTAGCATGTAGAAAACAATACTTAAGATGAGAGAGACGATGCACATCCAGAATACATTCTGAGTTGGAATTATATCTATATTTTCTGTGTGACAAGAATAGATAAAGGCACTGAAAAAAAACTTACTTTTTCCATGTCTTATTGTCACCAAAAAAATTTGGTTTAAGAAAAAGCATGGGTTCTATTTTTCAAGATAGCTTCAATTGGTGCCATTATGGATATGAAAGATTAGGCATTTCTTGACCCGATCAGAGGGGCTATTTGAACAGGAAAGAGAAATGGAAGCATGGCTGTTTGTATTTGTATAAAATATGACGAGGGCATAGGACAGGCTGTGTGCACAGAGGAAGTGGTACCGGTGATGTACGTCGCTGCAGAAACCTCTGCGGCCCCGCGATTCCCTGCCCTCACCAGGGAGGCCACTCCACCAAAAAATATGTATCCAGCTCTGCAAATATCGAATTCTGTGAAATGGCTGACAAATGAGTAGATGCAGCATAGAGAGCATTGATTTATTCTGGTTATCGTCATCATTTTTTATGTGAAGGGGATGATTGCATATATTTTCAGTGGACATTTAATTAAAGTACCCTCCCCAGATAAGCCATAATAGACATGACCCCGAGACTGAGAGAAATTGCACCACAAAGAGTTTGCTTTGTTTGCCAAAATGCCCTGGTCCAGCGATATACCACACCAATGTTTTCACTGGGAATTTCCAATGCAGGGTCAAATCTGCACCAATCCATCCATTACTAAAATGTAAAATAGCGAACCTAAAACCACCCTGCTCTGTAGACCATGATGGTATCTGATATTAAACGAGAGGATTTATTAAGGTTTACAAGGCTTGTTTAATCAAGAATTTGTTTTATTTATTATTTGCATATACCTGGAGTGCAGTAGGTGTTTAATATTTGACGAGACAACAGGATTAAAAGGTATACCATGAGGTCTGTGGGGAGGACCTGTCATCGCCGAGCTCAGCACCAGCGTGATATAGTAAAATTATATAGTATGAATAAATCATACGCGCTTTTGATGTTGGGCAACAGTGATAAAGAAACACATTATTCTTCTGCAGTAGGTTTTGTGTTTTGAATATTTCATGGGAAATTCAAGGCGGTTGTGGATGGAATATGCACGTTCAGTAATAGCCACACAGGATAGGATGTGCACATTGCATAATATGTAGGTGTGATAACCATCAAGACCATAGCATCTAGGTGTGATAACCACGTAGACTGTTGAATATCCCTATTATCACCCTCAGGCTGGCCCAAAATAATAAATAATGAAATGCACACCCATTTTTGCGAGCAGGATGTGCCTTTAAGTTAAGAGATTTAGTATTACCATGAATTATTACCACACTGGCTTTTATTAGAACATTTATGTTGAAGCTTCACAATTCTATCTTTATAGCTGTTGTTTTACAAATTATTACCATAATCCAAAACACTAAGAATGCTTTGAAATTCCACATGATAAAAAGTTAGTTGTGAAGTAAATGAGCTTGTATTATGGTAATTATTATAAATTCAAAATGGCATTTTAAAACAATCACAGACGGTTGATGAGTGAAGTCATTTTGGCACAGGAACAGCAACCAGGGCCTGTAGAAGCATTTAATAAACAAACGTGTCGTTGTATATTTGCTCCTGTGCGTTGCTTTCACTCAGACCACAGCTGCGGTGACATTTAATTGTTTTTCCATGGACATAGAGATGTGTACGAGAGATGCAGGACTGATAGGTAGATAGTGTACCCGCTATTCACACAAGCACCTCACATCAGTGTTTTATACACATCCTAATGAGGTGTGAACTGCTGGGTCAGCTTGTTACCGTGCCAACCCCCTCCGGCTGCGCTTCTCATCTTTATACAAACACGTAGTGGAGCAAGTTCGCCAAGGTATTTCATACACATATATTTCATGTACATAAAATGATTGATATATGCCCAAGTGCAGTGTTGAGCAGAGGGAATTACAATACCATAGCTAACCATTGCTACTGAGACCATGATATACCTGCAAAGACTATATACTATGTCTACTGAGACTATACATAACCGTACACTGTCTACTGAGACTATAAATAACCATGCACTGTCTACTGAGACTATAAATAACTATGCACTCTGTCTACTGAGACTATAAATAACCATGCACTGTCTACTGAGACTATAAATAACCATACACTGTCTACTCAGACTATAAATAACCATGCACTGTGTCTTCTGAGACCATGATTAACCATGGACTATATCTACTGAGACCATGATTAACCATGGACTATGTCTACTGAGACCATGATTAACCATGTACTATGTCTTCTGAGACCATGATTAACCATCTACTATGTCTACTGAGACCATGATTAACCATGTACTATGTCTACTGAGACCATGATTAACCATGTACTCTGTCTACTGAGATCATGATTGACCATGTACTATGTCTACTGAGACCATGATTGACCATGTACTATGTCTACTGAGACCATGATTAACCATGTACTATGTCTACTGAGACCATGATTAACCATGTACTATGTCTACTGAGACCATGATTAACCATGTACTATGTCTACTGAGACCATGATTAACCCTGTACTATGTCTACTGAGACCATGATCAACCATGTACTATGTCTACTGAGACCATGATCAACCATGTAATATGTCTACTGAGACCATGATTGACCATGTACTATGTCTACTGAGACCATGATTAACCATGTACTATGTCTACTGAGACCATGATTAACCATGTACTATGTCTACTGAGACCATGATTAACCCTGTACTGTGTCTCCCGAGACCATGATTAACCATGTACTATGTCTACTGAGACCATGATTAACCATGTACTATGTCTACTGAGACCATGATTAACCATGTACTATGTCTACTGAGACCATGATTAACCATGTACTATGTCTACTGAGACCATGATTGACCATGTACTATGTCTACTGAGACCATGATTAACCATGTACTATGTCTACTGAGACCATGATTAACCATGTACTATGTCTACTGAGACCATGATTAACCCTGTACTATGTCTACTGAGACCATGATCAACCATGTACTATGTCTACTGAGACCATGATCAACCATGTACTATGTCTACTGAGACCATGATTAACCATGTATTATGTCTACTGAGACCATGATCAACCTTTCTTTGTGTCTCCCAAGACCATGATTAACCTTGCTTTGTGTCTCCCAAGACCATGATCAGCCTTGTGCTGTGTCTCCCAAGACCATGATCAAACTTGTACTGTGTCTCCCTAGACCATGATCAACCTTTCTTTGTGTCTCCCAAGACCATGATTAACCTTGCTTTGTGTCTCCCAAGACCATGATCAAACTTGCTTTGTGTCTCTCAAGACCATGATTAACCTTGTACTGTGTCTCTCAAGACCATGATTAACCTTGCTTTGTGTCTCTCAAGACCATGATTAACCTTGTACTGTGTCTCCCTAGACCATGATCAACCTTGTACTGTGTCTCCTGAGACCATGATTAATATATTCTGAGAACATGCCTGAGAACAGTTATAAATCACCTGACTACATCCCAAAATAGAATTTGAGTACTTTTTTGCCATCATTTTGCTCATTAAGGAGTGGCAAATAATTTCTGTCATCTTGCACTTGTGAAGTTATGGTTCCATATTTTTTAATCGAAGATGATAATGGAAAAAAATGTGGTCTCTAAAAATGCATCATTTATGGAAGTAAATTGTGTTTATCCTCCCAACAGAAGCATATGTAACTTAAATGAAGAGATTGCATGATCTAATTGCTGCAGCAACAGTAACTCAAAGTCGGGATCTCGAATTGATATCACCTAACAATGGGGAAAAAAGCAGCTGGTGCACTTACCTGCACGCCGGCGACATGATCAAAGGAGGCGATTACATCAAAGACAATATCCAAACATCATCGATCCGTGGGCCAACAAAAAACAAAAAATAGTCTCAGGCAAAGTAATGAACAAGGGGAAATGGGTACAGGAGAAAGTGTCAAATCCGCGAGGTTTTTCACAGGGCATATATCACTGGGGAGGCAAAACAATAGAAGAAAGAAGAACGGCAGAAGAAGCCCTAGTTGTATTGTCCTGTGGAGGTTTCTTAATGATGTTGTGAGGTTTTGATAGGAATAGCTGGTTCATAAACCTGATACTTTCATGTCAGCCATGACAGCGACAGGTGCCGAATGAGGGATTATTCTGTCAACACGCCACCATTTACAGATAGTATGCATTATTCAATTACAGACATCTCAATATTTAATGTATTGTTCCACAGAGATTTGTTGCTTCTCAAGAAAATAACTTTTTAATCCAAATTGAAATGACTGTTGAGTAAGCTATATAAATGTCACGGTCATCGGCAGCCATGCAAAATTTTTTTAAATTGTGAAGCTATATTGGTATGTTTTAAATCTATACTAATATGTTTTATGAAGCTAAACTTGTACATGTTGTGAATTTTTATTGTTAATCTTCAAAAATTAAACTGACATACTTTATGAAGCTTAACCGACATACTTAAATAAGCATTTTTTGTGTAAATAATTTAGAGTGTTTGTCAAACTTGAACTGGTATGTTTGTATTAATAATTCTTTTTGATTGTAAACATTGTTATAAGAAGTTTAACAGGTATATTTCATGAAACATGAAATTAAAACCTAGAAACAGGTCATAGGTCATAGAAACAGGCCATAGAGCTCACAGATTCTATTAATAAAATTAGTGGCAAAGCATATGTGTATGCAGTGTAAGTATATATTTTTAATGTAAGTTGCTATCCATATATAATGTGAGTTGCTATCCATATATAATGTGAGCTGCCATCCATATATATAATGTATATATCCATATATATAATGTGAGTTGATATCCATATATCATGGCCTAAGTTGTTATCCATAATCTCAAATAAGAGGTATTGTCCCTGTGTTTCTGTGGTAAGGTTTATACACAAGCTTGTTATGTTTATGGAGCTGTCATTTTCTGCAGTTTTAGGCGTTCTAAAGAGTGAGGCAGACAACAATATGTTCTTTGAGACTTTGGGTGTTTTTCTTTTGGCGGTGGGTCGTATGAAACTATGGCATGATGTACAGTGTAAGAGCAGACAGGTAGGAGATAATGGGCAACTTGAATGTGATGATACAAGGCAGCGCTGGCTGCAAGGAAGTTATCATCTTCTATTAAATGTTAAAGGTTTCTTTACCTCCAGAGTCAACTACATGTCACAGGCATTGGACATGAGAACCATGTCAGGGAGCAACTATGAATATCTACCAACAATACACGTCAGAATCACTGTGGTGCTGCACCTGTATCATGGTATCTTTATGAGGCATTGTCAATGCCAGTGTGGTGCTGCACCTGTATAAAGGCATCTTTATGAGGCATTTTCAATGCCAGTGTGGTGCTGCACCTGTATAAAGGCATCTTTATGAGGCATTGCCAATGCCAGTGTGGTGCTGTAGCTGTATCAAGGCATCTTTATGAGGCATTGTCAATGTCAGTGTAGTGCTGCACCTGTATCAAGGCATCTTTATGGGGCATTGTCAATGTCTGTGTAGTGCTGCACCTGTATCAAGGCATCTTTATGGGGCATTGTCAATGTCAGTGTGGTGCTGCATCTGTATCAAGGCATCTTTATGAGGCATTGTCAATGTCAGTGTGGTGCTGCACCTGTATCAAGGCACCTTTATGGGGCATTGTCAATGTCAGTGTGGTGCTGCGCCTGTATCAAGGCACCTTTATGAGGCATTGTCAATGCCAGTGTGGTGCTGCACCTGTATCAAGGCATCTTTATGAGGCATTGTCAATGCCAGTGTGGTGCTGCACCTGTATCAAGGCATCTTTATGAGGCATTGTCAATGTCAGTGTGGTGCTGCTCCTGTATAAAGACATATTTGTGAGGCATTGTCAATGCCAGTGTGGTGCTGCACCTGTATAAAGGCATCTTTATGTGGCATTGTCAATGTCAGTGTGGTGCTGCACCTGGATCAAGGCATCTTTATGAGGCATTGTCAATATCAGTGTGGTGCTGCACCTGTATAAAGGCATCTTTATGAGGCATTGTCAATGCCAGTGTGGTGCTGCACCTGCATAAAGACATATTTATGAGGCATTGTCAATGTCAGTGTGGTGCTGCACCTGTATAAAGACATACTTATGAGGCATTGTCAAGCTTTACCTCTTGTTGCACCAATATTTACCATATGAATTTGTTCTGCATTACTACATATCTTATTTATGCTAAATTTTGAAACAATTTGAGTTACAACAGTTTTCTTTCAAATGTGTTTACCTTTTCACCAATCTTTTCTTACTTCAATTGAGTCAATTTGTTAGGATAATTACCGGTACTAATTTCACAACTATAAGTGCAAGGCACCCTGGAGAGTTGAAAAGACTTCTTTTCCAGTTTTTCATGTGTTCAAGCTGTTTTCTGAAGAGAGACCCCCAAGATTGGCAAACTTGGGTGAAAATGGACAAAAATTTACAACTTTTGTAAAACACGCTGGTGTTGTCACAAATTGGGTGTAATTTGTTGAAAATTGTTCCTCAGAATATAAAAAGATGACGTTCATGGCAATTATGCTTCCCACTTATGTCAAGATTGAGATGGTTATGGTTAAAGTGTACATAGTTCACCACTGAAACAGGCCACTATTCAGGTATTTCAGAATAAATCTCCTATTTAGAATGTCAACGATAAAAACGCAAAGAATCTCTGATCTTCATAGAAAGAAAAGTATTTGAGAGGAAAAACAGGAAGTCGTCAATACTTTTATATTTATTTTTTTTATTTAAGAAAAAAATAACTCACATTTTTTAAGTGAATATATTCAAATTTGGGTTCCTTGAGTTCAAGTGGGATAAACTATTTTTCTAAGTGCACCACTAGTATTTGTTTTCATTCTTTCTTTAACAAATGCAGAATATGTTGAGGTTTCCCATATTGCTGCTATGTACAATGTAGCTATCAGGATATATTTAGGATCTCGTCTCGAGATAAGAATCTGTGCGGCAATGCAGACGTGTAAATGGTTTGATTATTGCAAGAAACCAACTATTTATGAGTAGACATTTGACACAATCGCAAAATCTCCAAGAGTTTGGGATAGTTGAGGTTTCTATACAGTGCCCCCTGGTGGGTTATAAAGTTTATACACATACTGATCATATCTTACCAAATAATAGGGTGTTTGAATTTATGTATCAATTTAAAGGTTATTGTGGCCAAATTGAGTGAAAATGACAAAATATTAGCTCAGAGAGATTTTCCTGGAGATTGAAAATAAAAGATGCCAGAAAAAAATATCTTGCAGATTTTATGAAGATACAAGTATGTTGACTCTGAGAGAAATAACAAATTATGTTGCTCCTATTGTAGTCCTGTTTTTCAGGAGAATTTAGGCGAAATTGAATTGTTTGTACATGTTATTGAGGTTTTCAAAGTACGTATGTAACTTAAAGTCATATTTGATATCTTAATGTGTGTAATTCATATTGCCAGCTACATCTGATTATTGCAGATTACAGTGTTAGATGTATAATGCATGCACAGATGTGTATAATTTGTGTATTTGCAAGATCACAGATTTTGGTCCGAATCCATGGAAACAGATTTAGAATGGTTGTAATTTGGTTGTCAAAATGGCATTTTATGACAGGTGGTATAAATGTAATATCACACAAAAGGAATTTGTTGCCCCCATAAAGCTACCTGCATAACAGACTGCTGGTCTGCACTTTCCCATTTTTTATGACCTTTACCTGATATTTAGGATGTCCTAACAAACATTGAACATCAAGGAATGAGTGTAAAAAGTAGAAATGTTTGGTTTGTGCTGCATCAATATTTTGTGAAAATGTATCGGAAAACTTTTTTCCACAAATATTTTAAAGAACTTTGGTGAAACTTGAAAATGCGAAATGTTGGTTTAAGTGTGATGTTTGGTAGAAGGGTAGGTCATTTCTGGAGAATTAGCAGAATCACTTGGATGAAAAGATGTCCTCTGAATGAGAAAGCCCAGCAATATGGGGATGGTATCGACATAGGGGGTTAGATCATATGGTAATGATGGAATCCCACAATCTACGCACCCCTCCCGGCCACACCTTTGTAATCTGTGGTCGCACATTGGCGATGATGTGAGATAATTTAGATGGCGACGGGTGCCGTTTTTATGGCATGATCACACGTTACCTCCGTTGTGAGTCGCGGGTGATTGGAGGCAAGGGACAAAACCCTCCCGATCTCATCATGGCTAGTCTTTCATGTGAATTGCTCGACCGAAAGTGCAAGAACACGGCATGTCGAAGGTTACTGCACGAGTCAAGGCATCCTCTGCTTAAGTCAACCAGGTTAAATGGGCCATCTAGATCAGAACACGGCCTCCTTAGACCCTTTGAGGTCTTTCAGGATGCCCCACACAACCCGCCCCATCCTCTAATACCCTTGATATGCACCTCCCCATTCTGACCATCAGGTCTTACCTCTTTGAAGGTCAGTGAAGCGAGGGGGGAAAAAGTTATAAACCCTTCAAGTCATAAAATGCTAGATGCACAAGGAAAAGCTTGAGATGTGAGCAGAGCTGTATTATTCCAACATTTGCCAGTGTTTACGTGGTTGTTCTGACACGGGAAAGGTCGCTGTTTATTAAGTTGTTGTTGAGGCACAACTGTCCTTGAATGCATTTTAAGGTCATCACACTTCTGTGTTTGGCAGCTCTTTATTGATTGTGTAAATAAAAGAGTGGGATGCAAAAACAGAGCAATACTTGTGCATTTGTAGCTGTGGGGGTCAGGATTAGGACCTCTTGAGATAGGAGACCACCAAGGTGAGCAGGTTAAGATATTTGACCTTGAAGGTCATTCACATGTACAATAAAGGTCACAGAGGTCGGTGGAGCTTCACACATGGTGGAGATCTATTCAAACATTTGTTGTCCCATCACTGGGAGTGAGCGATTTATTCAGATTAATAAACTGTGGGGATTCAATCCAACAGCTCTGGCCTCCCGGCAAAACGACCAACACAGAATGGACGCTTTCACCATTTCACCAAATTGTTGCTTTTTGACGACATCTCGTTTCAGGAGGTGCTTCAATAACAAACATAAAATACCACTGTTGTGACTGACAGAATGATGGGTGTATGTTTGAGAAGAGATTCCGTCGTCGACGCCCATTGTCTCTCATTGCACAATACTGAGGATAAACAATCAGTGGGAAATCTATTAACTCAGGAGGCGGGGTGCACAGGGTCTAATCCTTTAGTTCCACTAGTTTGATGCTTCCATACCTCAAGTTAATGACTCGTTTTATCCGAGCTGTTATTGCATATTTCTTTCACACGCTCAAAGTATGATTTAGGTTTTTGGCTCTTTCTGTTGATATTAACCGAATAGTGTGATTTCGTGTTTTGCCACTATGAACTGTGACATTCACTTAATATATCGTATGGCCACGTAGTGGAACGCAACCCTTCATATTTTCGCCCGCCGTGGTAGACTGCGATAATTGTCCCCTGGTGGGCTTTTAATAACACTTCCGACTCTAGACTGGTACTTCGACCGTCAACATCTCATGAATAAGAGTGCCTTTTGAAGCTCTTTTTTGAGGGTCACCCATTACACAAAACTCGGCACTTTTCTGCCTGTTTGACATCACATATTTTTTACGAGATATGGGGAACAATTAATTTTGGTTGGCAGTGTTCCCCAGAGATCACATCACCATGTGGTTTGTTCTCCTGTGCGATGCCCATAAAGAAGGAAACACGTCGCCAGCAGCGACACACACTTATGCCAAGATCGTAACTGTCTCAAACTCCCTTCACATTGCATTTAGTAATATATGATCAGGCGACAATAGTATTGACATATCAACAGAATTTTCTTGATGGTGAGCTTGGGGGTTTTCAAGATGTATCAAGGTTTGTTTGTGGAAGTATTTCAACCCTGCTTTTTTAGGATAATTCATACACGGAATTATCAAAATCTTCACATATACAAGATTCCCTAATCTGTGACATATTATAGTCTAAGTTACATATTCTATGACATGTTATATACTAGGTTCCCTTATCTTTGACATGTTATAATATAGGTTCCCTATACTTTGACATGTTATACAGTCTAGGTTCCCTTATCAGTGACATGTTATAGTCTAGGTTCCCTTATCAGTGACATGTTATGTAGTTTAGGTTCCCTAATCTGTGATGTTATATTCTTGGTTCCCAAATCTGTGTTATATTTTAGTTCAGGTTCCCTTATCAGTGACATGTTATGTAGTTTAGGTTCCCTAATCTGTGATGTTATATTCTTAGTTCCCAAATCTGTGATATATTTTAGTTCAGGTTCCCTTATCAGTGACATGTTATAGTCTAGGTTCCCTTAGCAACAACATGTTATATAGTCTGGGTCCCCAAATTTGTGACATATTATATTCCATGTTCCCTATTTTGATTCCCTTATCTTTAACCATTCCACAAGTGAGTGTCCTTCCTAAACATATCAGTAATTACTATAACATACATATATACTCACTTATTTGAATTCTGTGTGTGATATTAACCCTTGACGGACGGGAAGAATGGCAACATCCACCACCGGTAACAGTAGGGAGGGACAGCAATGTTCACCACCGGTAACGGACAGGAGGGACATTAATTGTTCTGTCTTAATGACGTCATTTTGTAACATTCTCTTGGGCTGCAATTTGTTACAATGTAATCATGATAATGACATCAGACAGCTTGGATCATGAAATTTGACCCTAGTGCTTCATTGAGCATATTCAGTAAGCATGATTACATTTTCTTTATTTTATCAATATAGTATGCAGATATGCTGGTTCAGAAAAAAAATGGTTAGTCCTGCCAATCACCAAAATTTAGATAGGCTAGTCCATTAGGGGTTAATGTAGAGAAACCAATGCATAGATAATTCTTTTTGTTATGAACCATATGTATAATATCCTAAGCACACAACTTCCTGGGCAAATGTGTACACACATGTATAAGATGTAAATCTTCTGATACTGGACAGTTGTTAACATCTGCTGAGTTCAATAAGGTCACCAAGAAGGACAGAGGGGTTATAATTAAGAAAGGAGGGTTTGGACCATGGTGGGAGTTGATCGCCAAAGTGGACTACAGGGGACAGTTATGGAGGAGATGTCACTCATAAGTTCCACAAATTCTGTCCTGTATTTCCACAATGGCAGACGATTTCATTGCCCGATTTCTGACATCTTCATTGATTGCATATCCATCAATATGAAATGAAACAATGTGAAAATATCCATATCATCATTCATGGTGCATCATTTAAAAAATTATGGTCTTGATTTTGTTGGCAATTTCCATGAAAATTATTATTAAAAAACATTGCTAAAATAATAGAAAAGAATACATTTGTAATCTTGGTGTTTATGTACATGTATTTTGCACAAAACATAGATAATTCAGGAATGGTCAGGAGTAAGACAGAAATATTGTTTTTTTGGGGGTTACCTGCATATTGGACTTATCGGTGCCCAGAACCATGATGGATGCCTGCATATCAGACTTATCGGTGCCCAGAACCATGATGGTTACCTGCATATCAGACTTATCGGTGCCCAGAACCATGATGGTTACCTGCATATCGGACTTATCGGTGCCCAGAACCATGATGGTTACCTGCATATTGGACTTATCGGTGCCCAGAACCATGATGGATGCCTGCATATCAGACTTATCGGTGCCCAGAACCATGATGGTTACCTGCATATCAGACTTATCGGTGCCCAGAACCATGATGGTTACGTGCATATCGGACTTAGCGGTGCCCAGAACCATGATGGTTACGTGCATATCGGACTTATCGGAGCCCAGAACCATGATGGTTACCTGCATATCAGACTTATCGTTGCCCAGAACCATGATGGTTACCTGCATATCAGACTTATCGTTGCCCAGAACCATGATGGTTACGTGCATATCGGAGTTATCAGAGCCCAGAACCATGATGGTTACGTGCATATCAGACTTATCGTTGCCCAGAACCATGATGGTTACGTGCATATCAGACTTATCGTTGCCCAGAACCATGATGGTTACGTGCATATCAGACTTATCGTTGCCCAGAACCATGATGGTTACGTGCATATCAGACTTATCGGAGCCCAGAACCATGATGGTTACCTGCATATCAGACTTATCGGAGCCCAGAACCATGATGGTTACCTGCATATCAGACTTAGTGGTGCCCAGAACCATGATGGTTACCTGCATTGAAAAACCTCTTCATAAACATATATCTAACTGAACAGTTATTGGAAAGTAATGTTTCAAATTTATTGTTTTGAATTACGTTTAAATGCAATCCTACATCCCTTTGTATTTATGTGTGTGTGATATATATATATATATATATATATATATATATATATATATATATATATATATATATATATATATATTTAGAAGCTGGTACAGATATGAGGTACTGGAAGTATCTTTGTCAGACCTCTTTATGGGATATCATCTCATACCTTAATGTGTGTAACAGGAGAGTGCCATCTGGTGTTAATAATGAATTTATTTTACATACCCCACAAATCTAACGTTCATATCAATGGCGCTAATGCTATTATCCACCACCAGGGCACTTATTACTAACTGTGACACTAGATGGCAGTGATTTATATAGTTATGGCCTGGTTGTATAAATATGCTTCTCAGACATGTTTGTTCAAAAAGGCCTTGTACGGGTTACTTATGTAACTGTGACTAAGCAGCTGCAGTATGAAGAATGGGGTATTTTATATGCCTCACAGTACGTCAATGCCCCACAAGACAGGTCTGAGATTGGTAAAAACCCCATATCTGATACAATCTCTTTCTATATATATATATATATATATATATATATATATATATATATATATATATATATATATATATATATATATATATATATTTATACACATACATTCATCAAAATTTAAATGTTTGAATGCCATTTAAAACAAAATTAGTTTTTATTTGAGAAATATATCATTTTAATAGAATTTGTGGATGTTTGCAGGCGTGGTTCAATCCCACTGTGAATAGACATGATGTATGCATCCCTCTTGTATTCAGACTCTTATTCTAAGTGTGTTTCTATGTAAACCATTGATCGTGCAACTACTAAATGTCAACATTTGTCTGCTCCATAGAAAATATGAACACATATATGTGTCAAATTATGAGTGATCTTAACCCCATATCAGACAATACTTGGGTCACTTAATGGCCGCTTGACCGCAACATGCAATCCTCATTCAACTACGGAATCAAGAAAGAGTAATGTTAGCAGCTTAAATGTATTGTCATTTGGGCAATTTAACACAAGGTATAAGATATTACAAGCATTTGTTCAAAAGGGCCCCCAAAGACATAGACGACATGATTCTCTGAGTGTTAAGAGCAGAAGATGGCCGCAAAAGATGCCATTAGGTATTTATTGCATGCATATTTTGTACAGGAATATTTATCAGGTTTGTTTGAAGTTGCGCAGAAGCATATCAAATGCATTACGTGGTCCGGCCCGTCAGCCTGGCGAATTGCAATACAAATACTGCCAGTACCAGGGGTGTCGTTGGAAAAGTGCTTAGGAAGAAGCCACCTCCGCCGGGACAACACATTAAGAAGATCTATCAGCTACAATAGATTGGACCTGGACACAGCCTCCTTTGTGCACCGCCTCAGCCTCGCCATCTTGCTTCTGACAGTTTTCATCATTACTTATAAAATATATCATGAATTGAAAAAAAAATCAACAAATGTTGTTTATAGGGTTATTATTGACCTACTTTCTTGGAATATCTTGCCATTGTTGGCGTCTGTTCTGAGGAAACGAGGTCAATTCTTTGTAGGGAATAAGCAATCTGGTGTTGAAATGTTTAAGGAAAATTGTTGCAGCACCAGCAGTGGGTGACATATTGTATTTTTGGCCCATTTTGTCAGTGCAACATATTTGGACAACTTTTTTGTCCTGTCCATAAGAGTATTTCCCAAGGCACAACTGGCCCAAGCTGAAGGACAACCACCTGCCCTATGCCTTCATCAGCCATCAACACAAAGGCCAGAGGTCAAGGTCATTTATATTTGTCCATATACTTTTACTCATGGTTTTTCTTCCTCACAGATGTCCTTTGTGGATTATTCTATTGCGTTTTATTGCACATTTATTTTAGTTATGTCATATTATCACTCACAAAGTATTTAGTCTCCACAGTCCCAGAAGTGAAAGGCGCCATTAACTTTTATATACAGGGATCAATAAATAGAAATATTAGATTAGATTCCTTTGAATATTTACGGTATGGATCAGACCACAAAGATTGATTTCTAAGTGATAAATGAAAAAAACGTACTCACACATTGTCAGTGGCAACTTCATAGGATGCAGAAAATGAGGTAAAATGTGACAAAATAGATTTCTGGGTAAATAATAGATTGTCATTGTTAATCAAATCTATCCTGTGCAAGAATGGCTGTCGGAGGGTATTCGGTGAAAGTCGCAATTATGATGTACATTACTTGGGGCCTGGTCAGTGATTTGTAGGGCCATTTGCCAGCTCATTTTGTCGCTATCTGCAGCCACCAGAACTGAAAACAGTCATGCCTTACTCTGCCTCGCAGATTTAATCCATTTTTAGGGTGGGGAGGTTGCACACCTCATAGATCTGTGAGTTGGGATCAACTGTGTCTGCTAAATCCAAACAAAAACAATTGAAACTGATCAGTGATACACACAAAAGCATAAGGCAAGAACACGTGAGTGCCATTTCCAGGGAGACCGACTAACAAGGATCTCACAAGTCCCAAGCATCTCACAAGCTCCAAGGACAAGTGAGATCCTGACACCTGAACCGACGTGTGAGATCTGTCTGCATGGACACTGCTTAAATGCAGTTCTTGTCTTTATCTCATACTTGAATGTTTTTATACCTCCTTGCACATTTCATTCATGAAGAAATTAGTGGTTAAACTATTGGCATTGAATTGATGTCATTTTTAAAATGGGTGATCAGAGAAAGTAGTACGGCACAGGGGTGATCTTCTTAAAAATATCTCATCAGCACAGAATACCATCTTAGAAGCACAAAGTGTGAGATAAGTTTAACTTCTTCCAAAGTCAGATTGATTCTCATGAAAATTATCAATAGAACATATTGCCCTAAGAGAGATATTTTAGGACGAAAATTTGTTAGAATATTATATTGGAATGATATGATTGTAAACTGATGGTCACTTCAGAGTGTGTGTGATGGAGACAATGTAAACTGGCAATGTGAGATATGTTGGACCCATTGCAGTTGTCATTCAGCCCCTCTGATTAGTATCTTCATGTCTCCGAGTTCTCCAGAGTGCAGCAGAGTTAATCAGATGGTACAACCGGTGATCTATATTCCGGAGGGATGGGTCATTCTGGTATTCTAATAGGGAGAGCAGGATGGAGCTGAATTGTAGCCCCTGGGCACCAAAACCAACTCTAGCCACACACGGTGTACCTACTACCTCTCCAGGGAGGGCACTGGTGGCCTGACATGGTGTACCTACTACCTCTCCAGTGAGGGCACTGGTAGCCGTACATGATGTACCTACTACCTCTCCAGTGAGGGCACTGGTAGCCATACACGGTGTTCCTACTACCTCTCCAGTGAGGGCACTGGTAGGTGTACACAGTGTACCTACTACCTCTCCAGTGAGGGCACTGGTAGGTGTACACGGTGTACCTCTCCAGTGTACCTACTACCTCTCCAGTGAGGGCACTGGTAGCCATACACGGTGTACCTACTACCTCTCCAGTGAGGGCACTGGTAGCCATACACAGTGTACCTACTACCTCTCCAGTGAGGGCACTGGTAGCCGTACACGGTGTACCTACTACCTCTCAAGTGAGGTCACTGGTAGCCGTACACGGTGTACCTACTACCTCTCCAGTGAGGGCACTGGTAGCCGTAACCTCTCCAATGCTGCCATCATGGTGAACCACCAAGATCATCATATATAACAGGTCAAGATATATACTTTTATAATATGTTACTATTGTTACAGGCGCCTTTAATCCTTTAATTTGAAGATATCACATCACAAAATATGAACAATTACCCAGACTGTCGGATTCGCTTTCCAGGTCATAAAACAAGCCCTGTTCAGACAAATAAAAGCCAGATGGAGAGAAGAGCACAGCACATACTTTTAGAATAGAGTATAGAAGGGGGCTGGTAGGCCGAGTGCTCCATTTTGTGCAGTGCCATCGTACTGATGACAATATATGTGCTACCCCGGGGGTAGGGGACGGCCACCTGCAGATATACAGCCACTTCCTCATTTTCCTCGGAATTAAACGCGCCCCACTCCGAGCCATAGTCTGGTCATGTTTCCTCCACTAATCACCACCTCCATCTACCTTATTTTTACTCTGAAAGTCCATTTTTTTCTTTTTGGCAGCTGCTTAATATTTATGTTGTATTGGAAGATAGCTATTATTTGATGTGGGTTTAAAAAAATTATTTAAAAAATGTTGGTCTGTATCGCGTGTGTGCAATTTTTAGTACGTTGGCAAATGGATCAAAGAGGAAATTATTTTGGATGTGAAAGCTGCACATCCGGCCACTTCTGTCTCAAAATGGAGACCTGTGCATGTCATTGCACTTTCATGACTTCTATCTTAAAGAGCCTCCCATCAAGCCGAGTTAAACAATCAGGGCTGGCTGGACGCAAGACATAAAGCTAATATTTGCCAGGAATATCTGTGCATTGTTCCTACTTCATTCATAGCAATCATTGACCAATGAAAAGTGTGCAGTCAAGCGTCGACAGTGTTAATGTGCGCCTTGATGGGTGTGCGTTGCAGGTAGAGGCTGATGTACCGTGGATATTAGCTGCATTAGTGTCGTGCGAGGTGGTGGGCTGTGGCGGTAGAGTCATCGCCGCTTGCATGATCCTGGACACTGATGTTCCAGAAGTGCTACGAATTGTCACAAAACGAGCAACGTCTCCACTCAGGTGCCTCTGAAACGGCCGTCCAAAGTGATCTAAATTGCCCCCATCATTTAACAGACTTCAAAACAAGAATTTCACAAGTTGACAAGTAACAATTTCAAAAGTGACCAAATATATTCTTTGTGCCCTTGCGGTCACCACACTCAGACAATATAAGTGGTAATTTTGGTAATTCTATCTACCACAATATTCATTTTGAGTTCGCGATCTCGGCTTGGGCATTGTGCAGCTTTGTCAGTTTAGGTCAGGTATTTCTTTTTATCAGCACCTGTCGAGTGAAAAGTGGTGTCGGCAGAATTATGGAGTTTGTTCTCATTAAGGGGAGAATTATGCTGGACATTTAGGGGTGGTCTCGTGATTGAATATGACATTCTTTGCCTGGAATATAAAGGGTTAAATCAGTGTGCCGTGGGGGGGTTACTGAGCTGGGGGTAAAAACACAAGGGTAAGGGCGATAGTTAAACTGACCATGACTTCTCAGGGGCAAATATTGTCAACAACTTGGGTTAATACTTTGTGTGCCATTAAAGATCCAGAGATTGTAGTCCCACTAAAGATTTTATACATCATACATTTGGACAAAATGGCAATATTTAATGTTTAAAAAAATGGATAATTTCAGAACAGGAAATTTTATATGTTTGGGTGTAGATGAAACAAAAAGAGTTGACAGTTTTACTTTGATTTACTTCATTTAAAGTTTGCCATGAATTATATATGGCATTGGTAATGTTAATAAAAACTAAAAATATGTTTCAAAATATGTACTTAAAAAGGACTCACTGAAGTGTATGTTATTATTCTCAATCTTAAACCCACAAATTTGCACCATTTCCACAGTTTGACAAGGTGTTAAATGGCCTTTTGACAGGATCTATACGTGTAAATAAAGCTTTCTTCCCAGTGCAAAGTGGATTCATTAAAGAGAAGAATTTGTCAAAGGACAAGGCGGGATGATCTTTTCTGTACATTATCTTTCTTGCCATCAAAAGATGAATTACTAAATGACTGACGTACTGCTTTTTTAATTGATGTCTTTCACTTAAGGCCAAGATAGAAAAATGTCTTGAATCTGGTGATAACAAGAAAGGTATGTGGGCCTGCAGGCAAGAGCCCCTTTAAAAACAATTGATGCAAAATCTTACCATTTTAAAAATATTATTTTACAGATTGATTTTACTGCTGCCTGATATTACAATGTTTATATTTTACTGCTGCATGATATTACAATGTTTATATCTTACTGCTGCATGATATTACAATGTTTATATCTTACTGCTGCCTGATATTACAATGTTTATATTTTACTGCTGCATGATATTACATTTTTTTATTTTACTGCTGCCTGATATTACATTTTTTAAATTTTACTGCTGCCTGATGTTCCCAGTGTTCCTTACTGAACCAACAAAAAAGGTCTCTGAATTGGCTCAGCAGAGGCCCCGATGCATCCTATTTCAAATTTGATTTGAAAAAAATCTTACTTTGTTCGAGATAACTTTGCGTTTCTATTTTGTTTTCTCCCAGTCTCATATACATGTATGAGCAAATAAAATGTAAATTTTCTCAGATCAATTATTTTGAGTAACTTTTAATGAGCTGGTCATGAAAATAATCAGCCATATGGGTAATCAGGATTGTTTCTTTGTATTATCATTGACCTTTTTTCAAACCTCAAGGGTCACTGTCTTCAAAGAGGCCACCATTGCACAGCTCAGTCTCAAAACACACATGCCAGATATTCAAAGCTAAAATTTTGAGAATATATAGTAAGATTAATGAAATGCTTTAGATGGAATATCAGAATCACTACAAGGACAATGCTCAAACATTTCTGAGAATGGTATCTCTTATCTGGTAGGATTTGAGAAAGATTAACCCATCTCCGACCCCTTATTAACCCCTTTCATGTTTTATTCATTGACAGAGCTTCCAGTAGGTTGAATCATTGATTTTATTTCTGAATCTCTATCGCAGAATTAAATGCTAATCTCACATTTCACTCATGTGAATGAATAGTTGTGATGAATGAAAAGTAATTTATATTTATATTTTTCAACTGGCTAAATACGGAGCTTTCTTTTATTTGATTTCAGGCAAATTCTTTTTATTTTGAAAGATACTATTCTTCATGATCCAGACGGGATTTGTGTTTTATTCATCTATGCTGATATATTTTCTAGAAAAATGACCGTGAAAGTGGAAAATGAAATGTAAAATATGTTTTAGTGGTGTTTAATGTAGCAGCATACCCACAGACTGTGGTGAAATCAGCGCTGAATGCAATGGACGTGGGGTCTGGTGAATTTCACATTGATCTTCTTCGGAACCCCTCATTGATTTCTTCTGGCAGCCCCATCTCATGACAATGGGCATTGTTCTGTGTAAAATCATCATATTCTCTACTTCCGTAAAGAAATCGCTGAGATTTTCTGTGCGGTTTGTCTCGCACTTGGCATTTCACGACCCTGAGGAGATTTGTTTTATGGTGTAGGAACAGCTTGAAGTATAAATGTATGCCAGACGCCTCAATGTATGCTAAATTGCCCTCATCAAATACTACATTATCAACTTAAATGGATTGATTTACAACATCGAGAAAACTTTTATTTTCAATATCCTCATTGTAATAAAACTAAACTGATAAAAATATGGATATTTTTTTTTACATTTTGATCATCATTAGAATATTTCCAAAATATTTATAATAAATAAAAGTACTGTCATGGAAAATCAAAACTATTTTAATTATAAATTTTATATAATAAAGATATATTATAAATATAATATCTTTATTACTATTTTTTTGCAATTTAAATTTTTAATTGCATTCATAATGTTACAGAGTGTAAAGTAAGAACATTTGATTAACAGATTTGTGAAATGAGATATCTAGTATTTATCTATTTCTGTATATATGGATCAAATAAAGTTTCAGTTTTCAAGAGTAATATTGAATTTTCAAAACATATATGAGTAGTTCAGATGGACATGGCCATGTATACTACAGAATTCAATTTATTTATATAAACTGTTTAGATATGGTTACTCTCAATATATCAGTAAATTGGCATCTCAATTTGTTACTGTAAGTCTTATTATATTATAGGTAGGAAATACTGTGTTATTGATTGATCCATTTAGTAATATCAGCTTTATTAGATGATACATTCTCACATTTAAAGAATGGAAGGCTCTTCATTAATAGATTTGCTTCCTTTTGGAGGACCCGTCCAAGGGATATTGCACACAAGTTGCGCTCCTTGTGATTATATGTTATTTGACAATACTCGCTCTTAACCAAGCCTCATAGTTAGCCTGCCATCTTAGGCCAAACAAAGATATTATGATGTGTCTGATAGCCCCAACAATCTTGGGTGAGGCCACAGAGATTTCACACCTCTGTTGATTTTGTCCTGTGTCTCTGTCTTGAATGAATGAAATCTATGCAATATTAAATTGCAAGAGGGCCGTAGCCTGGAGAGGCGGCCCTGCAGTGTGACTTATTTTGCCAAGATTATAAAGTCTGTGTGTATGTGTGTGTGTGTGTGTGTGTTAAAATAAATACATTGCTCCTTATAATGGTTGGGATATGCAAATCATTTGATATGATATTATCTCTATTCAGCTTTCTGAATGAGTGAAAAATTCAAAGAGCAAGTTTCTAGCATTTCTGCCAAATGTATTTCTCCCTCCCTCCTTGGGCACAAGTATATGGGCACAAGGACCAAGCTGACTTGTGAATGAATAGCTTTCCAGAGATAGTAAATATGTTTCCAAAATGGGCCACATCATTTCATCAAGTCTTACATAGATTCCTGGAAAAAATGAGTTTTTCTTTGCCTTGAAACAAGAATAGGATTGTTTTGTTGTTGCTGATGGCATGTTTTGGTCAAGATTGATACGAACCCTTGGTGCAAACAGAGAGGGACAATATTCCTCCTCAATTGGCCAATGTCCCGGCGAGCACACGGACGGAAGGTGTAAGGCGAAGACAGGGGGTCTAGAACATTGGCAGTGGCCCTGATTGATCGGCCCTTGGCATGAGACATTTAGGTTCTCCAGGACACCGTGCTCTCCTCCTCCATGTGGGATTAATGTAACCACTGACAGGTGGACAGGCGGCCATGTTTGCCGTGGTGGGACGAGGTCGGACCCTCATGCACCTCAGCCTCAAACTTTGTCAGATCTCACCATAGTAAGTGCATGTTGATCAATGATCCTGACACAGGTGACGATCACGATACCTCTGTAAAGTATAGAGCAAAGTGCGCACAAAGAAAAAAAATAAAGTCTCTCATGCTAGACATGCAATAATATGATGACATATTTAGACAAACAAGGAATTTATGTCTTTGTTCTCTCAATATACCTGCAGCAATTACATTATTGTATGCATACATATCTTCAGGATAAATAAATACATGTCTCCTCAATGAGGACCATATATTTAGATATAATATTTATATGTATGCTCACCAACAAGACATGATAATTCTCAATGAAAAATACATGGGATTTTAAAGATTTTCTTATTCTCTAGCTTTGCTTTGGGCATTTCATTAATTTCTTGCATAATGTCATAATATTCTTTGCATGAATGATATTTTCATTTGTTAACACGTTCTTTTATTATTCTAAAATGACTTGACATTTACAAACTTTCCCTGTTGTCAGGATCAGATTTTTGCCTATCATCACCTGTTTTTATATGAGATCATTTGTAGTTGCGAGTAGTTTCTCTATTATCTTCAACGTGAAAGGCAATGCCAGTAAAAAAAACAGTTGTATTGTATTTCACACCTTTATAGTATAAGAATGACAACTACATAAAGAGAGATCACACAAAATGTCAAACCATTCCTGCATAAACAGATTCTCTTACTTTGGATGAAATGGGAGAAATTTCACAAAAACAAATGACTGATTAAAAGCAATTTAACCAAGATTCGTCTGGGATATAATTCATTCTTTGAGAGTAAATGGTGGATGTGTCAATTTATTATTCTTGTGACCTAGATATTTGGTGGGGACATTATTACTGACACCCCCCCCCCTGCAGGGACACAGATGACTTTGAATTTTGATGAGTTTGTGTCAAGTCCAGTGCCTCCATTGACAAGAGAAATTTCTCGTGCATTACAATGTCATTGGGGGTGAATTATTGTCCATGCATGTGTGAAGAACACAATTGTTGCACACACATGTTTGTAGACCACGCCTGGGCGTCAGTACTTTGAGAGCAACATTTTCAAATGCTATCATTGAAAGCTTCCTGGGGAAAAATGGGTCACACAGTTATTTGGTGCTTCGGCTTTTGTACCTTTTCAGATTCATTCTTGCATGAATATAAAAATGATAATGTTCAAATTAAGTGTTTTGATGTGGCATGAAATATTTAATGATAGTAATCATGATAAAATGTTAAAATGCCACATATATGACTCACTTGTGTTAAAAGTAGAACATTTTTTTCATCTGTTTGTCAATAACTATTTTTTTTGAGAAATTTAGCTTTTAGCTATTTGACCAAAATGGTACCTTGGAATGTATCTGTTGATTATGCTGTCATAATTTATAAGAATATTCAACATGTTTAAATAATTCTTATCTTTGTATGCAGAATGTTTCAAATAAGAATATACCATGTAGTGATCATACCAAAAGATTGTAGATTTATTGTTAATGTGAATACAAGATAAATCTCTTAACACAGCGAGCATTTTCATCATAATATATGAGTATTCTATCATAATATCCAAATCAAATAATGAAAAAAACCAGATATTTGCTTCGGAAGGGAAATGGAATAAATGTTTATCTAAGAATCTTAATAAGGTTGTCAGTTCTCAAAGAATAAAAGGTAGAGTAGACAAGCCGTTAATAAAAAAACTCTTAAAACGGGATAACTATGTCTTATTTAGCTTGAAGGGATTATAATTCAGTGAAATTGGATAGTCTTTTTCCCTGGCTTTCAAAGGGGATGACAGAATAAGAGTATAAAAACATCAATCGCTTTTTAGGCATGATTTTTTCCGGTTCTCTCTGGTAAGCAGCATACCGTGTGATCCGCATTTGTAAGGTATGGCCAGAGTAAAATTTCAGGAAAAGTTTGATTTTTATACACATCTGATTTGAGATTTGTAATGGTTTCTGATATTTTTCTTCAAAATCTTTGGTCTGTATTGTGTCAAATGGATTTGTGTTGCCAATTCAAGAACAACTGAGAAATTGTTCTTTTTCTTTTTGATAAATGATGATCATTTATTCATGGACGTGGCCCCTATCCCACGGCACATTGCCACCATGTAGATTTACGCCTAATAACACAAGACAACTATTAGCTCTTTAAGACCATTACCAGTCAAATGTTGACGCACCTCATGGTCAGTTTATACAAGTTTACAAACTCCACAGAAGAGAGCAATTTAGCGTAAAATCTACCCACATTATAAGACTGTGCGAATGGAGTAATCTACCGCGAAATACAGCACAAATCTAAAGTTTATCCAGCAATTAGCCTTTGAGGCTGGTTTGCTGTGAAATTAGGCTTTCAGGTTCAGCGTTATTGGATAAAGTTAAGCTTGAAGGCATTTCTGCCGGTTTCAGATATTAAGCACCTTGCAGAGATTATGAGCTAAACTCTTAGAGAGATTAACAGGTTTTGATATTTTAGGGAATAAGATTTGGTAGAACTCACAGAAGTTTAATGTGTTATATGGGGTCCATAATGAATGGACACAGGATAATGGCTTGTACAGTATAGGCTTATTATATGTTTACCGTTGTATTGTCAATAAGTCCTCATGTGTTTTGGCTTGTTTTGACACACATAGAGGTATGGTTATGACAATATGGGGGCGCATTTCATACGTCAACATGGGATATCATGCAATGTTGTATATGCCTCGGGGCTGAAAAAAGATAATGATCTGTTGAGTAATATATGATATGAACTACCCTACTCACATACATCTTTTGTCACGGTAGTATCATTATGACAGGAAGGTTTTTTTGTTTTCTTTGGGGGGGTGGATGGTACGTACTGGTTGCAGAACCGACCACCATGAAGTGTATGTACCCAGAGCTGCATGCATAGGGCATGACTTTGGCATAACTTTTATTCCATGATACCTCAATATCTTTAAATGTCCATTATTCTCAAATCTGAATACTCTTTGAATGTGCCCATATTTGGCCAAATTTGCTGAACCTTAGTAGGAAACATTTGCCAAAACTAGGAGTGATTAAGGAAAAATATGCCAAAGTAAAATTGTCAAAGCTATTTAAAATTAATGTAAAGAATTGCCAAAGCTAGTAGAATTACAGGTAATGAAACTATTGCCAAAACCAGTAAGAATTAAAGAAAAAATTGCCAAAGCTAGTAAAAATTAAATGTTAAGAAGAATTAAAGAAAAAATTGCCAAAGCTAGTAAAAATTAAATGTTAGAATTAAAGAAAAAATTGCCAAAGCTAGTAAAAATTAAATGTTAAGAAGAATCAATGAACAAATTGCCAAAGCTAGTAAGAATTAATGCCAAAGATTGCCAAAGCTTAATGATGATTTAGGATGCTGCATCACTCCACCTTCAGAGTCATACAAATCCCATGATACAAATCTACATATATATAGAAGTTCACTCGGCACAAATAAGATGAGATTTAGCAGTTAATTTGACCATATATCTGGGGCCAATTTACCAAGGCCACATTAACTGCTGATGCCTTTTGGTTGGTGTGCAGCGAATGTGCAGCTGTGTTGAGGACTTGGGTGAGGTACTGGATGACAAGATGTGCAGGCCCTGCAGATCATTACGCTCCCATGTGCAGTCCAACCAACCTCGCGCCAGCTCGCCACAGGAGACAACCACACAGGTTCCTCGCGTAATTGCCGCCTGATTTTTCATTCTCTGAAAAGAACGATCGCTTTTATCTAGTGCAAACCTCAACAAGAATAGGTATTAAGGAAAAAATGAAAGTGTTGCAACAAAAAAAGTTTATCTCCAAAAGGGATATTTAGGGTAACCTAGAGAGGTAGTTTAGGCTGAAAGGTGAGAAGGGTGTTGGGGGTAAAGTATACCCCTTTCAAATTTGTAACAATTCCGATTTGAGGACATTGCAGGATCTCTTTCCTTATACTTATCTGAAAGGGCGTCATTTGTGGGCATATATCATACTCATAATACGCTTGATGCCACATCCAGTTGCACAGGGATTTTGGTACAAAATTGCTATCTTTGAGTATGTTTTCCTTCAAAACATTCCATTTGCGAGGAGAAATTTGGTGAAATTCTATCTGACAAGATGACATTAGTTTTTTGTGAGTCACCTCAGCCTGGGGTTTTGCGAACATGAGGTGTGCTCTCTCGAAGCGTTAAGTTATAATTGACACTGTAAACTCCACTATAATGAAAGATTGAGACCAAACACAGAGACCCCTTTGTGTTGCAGAAAGTACATGACACAGTTTTTTCCTGTGGCATGTTATCTTGAAGGTATTATTATGTTGTAACAGACGATACAAGTCTATTTGACTTCTGAGTTGTAAACGAAACTCCCATTTTTTTCAAAGGGGGTGGTTATATCTTGTGAATTCGGTCTATTAAGGTGAATTAAATTTCACATTTGTCCTCTAGGTTTCAGAGTTCATCCTCAAAAATACAAACAAGGATATATCTCCTGTTCTATCTTATAAAACCTGACACAGGATATAATAAGGGTCATAAATTTGTTTGACCACACTCATTCGTCATAAAATATGGAAATGGCGGGTTGGTGTATCTGTGTGCATCGTATGGATGTCACTCGTTATTCCTGGAGGCAATTTTGCACACAACATACATTTTCTCCGTTATTTGGTTTCAGATTGAGCGCTCACCGAGGCATGGATGTGTGATCGTTCAGGCACGGTGTGGGGTCAGACACTCGGATGAAAACAGACTGCCCGATTCCTGGCCGACCCAAAACAAGCCAACTACCTCTGCCGAGCGCAAGTCGACGCGGCCAAGGAGCCAGTGACACTTTACGTTCTTCTTCACAAAAGAGCAACCATCGCGGTGCGCCCAGGTGGCACTCAGACAGTCAGGTGGGTCCATGTGATAGGTGATTTTATTGGAGGTTCATCGTGTTAATGCTGTAAACTTTCAGCCATAACTTGATGCGAAAGACTTAATGTGGAAAACAATTGGATAAAAGTTATACCTTGAGGGGTTATACATATGTAAAGCACGTTGTGGAGTGCCATATTATCACTCGTACGGAGTAATATGATGTTATTCACTCGACACTCGAGGATTTGAACGGAATACGAGATATCACTTAAAGGTGAGTTATATTGTCTTTCATAACATATCACATTGCTGCCGTTTACACCTCAGGTAGAAACCTTGTGAACTGCTTGGGCTGTTTATTGATTTTTAAGCCATGGGTGTCGATTCTTCACCATCTGAATGGTACATCGGAGGTTAGAAAGGTTACAAATAGACCAAATGTGTTTTTTATGCCGGGGAATTTTTTTCTTCAGATTTTGCTCTTCTTGAGGGAAGAACAGTGATAGAGGAAAACACAATTGGTTCTACAGCTTGCTCTTGTGGAATGTAGATTACACCCGCGAGTCGCGGCTGAGATTCTTCCATCTTCGTGAGGGGAGGAGCAATTACCCTCCTTGCACAAGATAGCGGCTTAAAGCACTCTTTTGTGGCTGAGGTAGAAATGGCACAATGTAACAGCAAACTGTGCAGTGCTTGATCACTCTCTGCAAAATTTACTCGAGATCTTTCCCCACCACGATCTCAGGACATTGTAAAATCAAACATCGCCCTTTTCAAAATGATTAAATATGCACAACACTCCAAAAAAGCATGAACAAAAGTTACTATGAAGTGTACATAAAATAACCCCTACTTTTTTTCTTTGTATTTTTTTCTTCCCATTTCCAGCCAGTTTAACTGAGTCTCCAATACGAGGCGGGGATGAAAGCTTCCAGCCATTGCAAGTGTCTTCTCCCAGACACCAGTATCTCATCAGGCGTATTTTACCAGATCTTCACATCGTTGTTTACAAATCATTGACGCAGGTAGAGATCATTTTATATGCATCCTTATAATGCATAAATCGAGGGGGGAGGGGAGACTAGCATGGTGTGTGCCTACGGGACATTCTCAGGCTTAGGTCTGCGTGCAGTTGTATGAATATTATACCGGAGGTGGCCAAGAGGCACCATTCCACAACATGGTACATTTGCTTAATGCTCTCTGTCAGCCCGTTGTAACCACCGAGCATCCCTCTCACATGGTTAATATACTTCTGCGGGTCTGGCCCAGATATAATCACCTGGTCAGTAGTATTTCAGGGACAGATAAGAATTGCATCTTGACCACCAATATCCATATCAGATTGTTGGATACTTGATCTAATAGTGGTCCTTGTCCTTGGTTGATCTCGTAGATATATCAGTCGAGACATCATTTCAGTCCATGCTGTTTTGCCAGCCACAGGGTACCTGTATTTATGATTTTATTAGCTTATTACAAACAGGCAAGCTAAGAACCTCAAATTTGCCAGTAGCCAGAAATCATTTTGTAATGTAATGCAAGGTAAAGCTATTTTATTCATTGTAATTGAAGGTTATTTTTTTATTATTTAACTCCCTCATATGAATTTTAATTGTTCCCTTGGTTATAGTTAAAGCAATAGACCTGCAGAGAATAACAGATAAATATAGTGCATATCGTACTCATGATACTCATCATGAAATTCATAGAGACCGAATATTAAATATTCACGATAAAGACTTCTGGCCAAGGCCTTGTTGGTTGCGTCAGTTACAACCTGGGAAACAATGGGGCATTGTTGGAGCAGTATTTGCTACATATTGCGTCCCCAATCATTGCTCCCTCGTGCTTCACCGGTGGCCTGGAAACGCTGCCTACATGCAAACCTACTGTCAGGCAGTATTTGTCTCTCCACTATATATGCATGTTATCATATTCCGCCGGTGACTCGGTTAGAATGCCTCACGTGTCTAATACAAGCTAATCTCTGTGATATACAGTAGCAGAAACTATAAGCTATCCTCAATCTAGTGCCATTTGCTATACATATCAGGGGTATGTTGCAGAAACTGTAACGGTATCCTTTAATTTTGAATGTTGTGCTATTATTTGTGGTATGTTGCAGAAACGCTACAAGTGTCCAGAATTGAATGTAAATAGATAACAGTATATAGCAAGAAGACGAGCACCGCGATGGGTCCCTCGTTATCTTTTTCACAAGAACAAAGTGGTGGCTTAACCAGACTAGTTTCAACAGAATTGTGTCTCTTCAGTGGTTTAATGAATGTAAATAGATAGTTAGACAATAGTGGAGTGTAGAAACACTAATGGTACACTTTGTACATTACATGGATATGCTGCAGAATCTTCAGTGGTATACTGTAATTTTATCATGATGGCTTTTACTGCATAAACTCCATCATGCATAAATCAGATGCAATAAAATGCCTCAAGAGGATGCTGCAGTTATATTCTATATGTGTATTTTTTTTCTTTGTTTATCATGGAATACGAGAATCGTTGCTCTGACCTTTCTGTGCTTGAGATGACAATTAAGATAATGAGACTCTTTATAGAAAGGAGACCCAATAGAAAGATTGTTATGCAATTTATTTTATTAGGACACCCCTGAAGTGTCTGAGGCATGTCTATCTTTTTTCTGAGTATAAGTCGCCTTTACATCAGGGTGCAACAATAGGTACAATAGACAGTACAGGCATACTCAGGGGCAGCAAGGAGCATAGGAAACATTGCACTGTTCTGACACAAGTCGCGCTCCATCAATAATTATTCCATGATGGAGTATCTCCCTTGGAATTCCACGTCTGACCGAGCATGAGGCTGCATTTTAATATGAACTCCATCAGGCACACACTGCCACTAACTTCAATAAAACCTGCTCAAACAGCATATTGCATTAACTTGACTTTTCAATTTAATACAGCCTTTCAAGATGTCTAATTCGCTGAGATATTTCGCGGCACATACGGGGCTTTGATATGGGAGATATGACACCGTTTCAAATGTTTGTCAGTCTTTAAGGACATTAGCACACCCCTGGATGCTTGGTAGTGTAATTGTGGGAATGATAATAGTGGATATTACTGAACATGCCATGTTTGACATGCCCTTCTGCTCTGCTCAGGGCCTCCTAGGCCAAACAAAAAAAACATGTAGAATTTGAATGTGCTCTTATTCAATTTGGCTTAAATTAATGGTGGCAAATATGTGTCTGATGATGTTCCATGGGATGTTGCATAACATTTCAATTTAAATAAAAAAGGGTGAATATTTGAAAGTAATCAATCTTTTTCACATGTTATTGCTTTGGGGGAGGGAGTTTTTTCGCAGAAAGGTGGCACTCTGGCCTTGTGCTATCATAATGGGAGTCAAATGTCGCTGTCAAAACCTTGCCGATGCCGTTTCTCGGGAGATGCAATTTGGGCTAATGAATTGCATCGCATGTATTGGATTTTAGCGTTTTTTGTCTGCCACAAACAGGTGGAATGAACCAGCAATGTGTAAGCTACTCAATAATTATTTGCACATTTGCAGCAAAATAAACGTCTGTTATTTAAATGTACAGCCACAAATGAATGTGACATGCCACTTTTATTTACGAGCACGAGCATTCTTTTATGATATGAAATGTCACACAAAGCTAACTTTGTTTCATGATATTCATCATGGATGTAATGAAATATTGCCGTTTAAACATCAGAAACAACAGATGTGTGTGTTAATAATATTTCAGATGTCAAGTGAAACTTGTAAGGTTTTGAAATAATACACAAGACCGGTATGTGTCATTTGAATAGCTTTTTATTTCACACTAAACCATGGGAGTGGTGTTAGTGTTTGGAAGCTATTTATAATGAAATAGTCAAGAGACTTATAAGACAGTTAGCATATCACCTGAATGAAATATGATAGTCAAGACACTGCAGCATCACTGGGTGCTCGACGTCCATTGACCGGTCAAGTTTGACCGTAAGTTTTCTTGACTTGATTTAAATGGCAGCCAGTTATGTGATAAAGTGGCAGGTATTAGGGCCAACAATGAGGCGACAATGACAGCTTAGGTCCACTCACATCTAAGTGATGAGTGCTTTTCTCATTATTCAACACATCCCAAAGTGCAAGTTGAACCCCCTAAAGCTTTGTTTTCATTAAAGGATTTTTTTTAACTGCCCCTTCATGGTCAAGCAGTGAGAGTGAATTGGGTTCATTGAGTTATGTGAATATGGGTTCAATGGCAGTGGTTTGTTGAAGCCAAGGTATTATGCTGGGTTTACTGATGGTACAACTTGGCAGGCCTTTAAGCTTAAAATGAACCAAAAAGTGACCGTCTTGACATCCTTGCAGAAGAGAACATTAGCTCCCATCCAGTAAAACTGTGTTTTGTGGCAGATCGGAATGCCACTGCTTTTATGCTCCCAAAATGACATACAGCGCATGAAGTTAGCCAACAAAGTGGGACAAGTTGGGACCTTTTAAAGAGCAGACTTTATATCAGTTTTTATGCAGTATTTTATCAGGGGTTGTACAGACATCAATCAAGGGCAAACCGAGACTCGCAACACGCTTTAAGATACCACACAAAGGCAACTGCATGAATATGATGAACCCCGGGGAAGTCTTGAGCAAAGGACAGAGTTCGTCACGGATCGGATTAGACTTACGTTTACATTTGCACAGTTATGTGTCTCATGGTGATATATATAAATTGAAATCTGATGTAAATAGTAGTAGATACATTGTGTGGTCTTCATATTTCATATACAACTCATTTTCTGAACCAGTGAGTAATCTTAACAGGGCATACACATAGCAGAGACTCGGAGTATGTATGGGCCTTCACCGGTGTTATTAGGTAGGACTTGCCAGCGAAGATAAGGCCGTCATTGTACCGTATTCATAGGGTGGCTTTATGTATGTGATAAATGGCGGATAAATAAGCATCATTCTGGGGGTCAAATTGTTGTTTTGCTCCATGTGATTGTGCGAAATGATCAGTATAACTCACCATTATCGTCAAGTGATGATAAAGTCTCACTTGATATCCATCTGAATAAATTAAGCAAAATTGCACTGAAATTAATTATCTGAAGATTTATAATTGCAAATAAAAAAAGAACTAGTGCGTCCTTCAAAGCAGAATCTGGCTTTAGAAAACAACATATCCTTGAGAAAATTTCTTTGATCAGGTATTTTTAAAAGCATCAAAAGTTTGCTCAGTCAAGATCAAAATCTCCTCGATAGGAGACAGAAAAAATGGCCAGTCTGGGAGGAAGTTGGTATGCAAAGGGACTGTATACAAATGGCAGGAGAATTCTCCAAAAATGGTACTTTGATAAACAAGCTATTGCCCTTTTTCCCCCATTTTTCCAATTAGATTTTGTTTCATAGCTTCAGGGAGACTGGGTGAATAAAGTGTAACACAATAAGATGGCCAATATGGTGCAGAGTAATTACCACGTGCTACGCCCTGTATAAAATAGCCTAATCTAATATAAAGTTAAATATATACTAGACTAGCAGAGAATCTGATCGCCATTGTGATTGTAAAACAGGTGTAATTGGAGGTATGATAAAATGTAGAGAAAGAAATAATACAATGTAATGACTTCAACACATTCTGTAATGGCTTTTTTTCAACATCTGTACTTGACAGACATTATGATTTTGTTTGGTTCAACATAAACAATGTGAGCATTCATCATATTTTTTTGACAAATAAAGGCACACATTTGCATCAGTATAAGATACAGTTTATATTTGTACTGATAGATTCAATACATGTATCATTAGATGCAGTACTTATATCAGTTGATAATGAAGTAGAATTATCTGGTGCAAAATTTGAATTAATATAAACTGAAGTTGAATGACTGCATGCAAAGGATGTTTTATATGTTAGAAGTATTGCCAAAAGAGTCACTGTACCTTCTATTCTTATTTATGCATACTCTTCCATTTGGAAACCTTACAGCTTTGTTAATCTTCAGAGCATGGATTCAGTTAAAATCATAAGGTCCACATGAGCTGTTTGAAATATTGATTATATGATAGTGTTCATTTTCGGAGTTATTACTAACACCCACAATGGGAAATATATGAGTACATTGCAATGCATGTTAGTCATGTCCAATACCTACAGTGTCATTGAGAAATGTATGCATATATATTGCAATGCCTGTGTGTCTCGACTTATACCCAAGATGTCACATACAAACATATGGGCTAATTGCAATGCATGTCTATGGTGACTCATTAGCATTATGGTAATAAGAAATAAATTAAATCAAAGCATAACTGTCTTAGACAGCACTTTATACACCTGTTGCAAATAATGAAAGGAAAACAAAAATAAATTATCTGCTCAAGTCTTTTTGTGGCACAAGTCAGTTTCACAGTCAGTGGTTTATTGGGGGAGAAGTCTACTGCACACACCTGCAACTTCCCCTCAGGCTCAGACGATTTCATTTTCATTCATAAAATCTTGCGGCGGTTTGTTTTTGGCGCCCTCTAGCGAGCCTAATTATCACCTCTGGGACAGGGCCTGTGTGGGCCAAGTCCCCACTCAGACAGCGGCTTCCGGCAGACATATTGTTACAGAACGTCCAGGTGTGTCCATGCCCTGTTATCAGCCAATCATACGAGGTTATCAATCAGATCCAAGGTGACTACCTTTATCGGCTCTATCAGGGGGGGTTTGGCCAATTTGCCAGGCTAGACTACCTGATCAATATGGTCAAGCCATGATAAGCAATAATTAGCCTTTGAAAACATTCTCACAACTTCTGTTCATTCCCCAGGTCATGTATGCCCCAAAGGCATATCCTATCTCAAATATAACAGATATTATTAAAATCACTCCATACCAAGCTCTGTTTGCTAATTGACCTCTTGTTATATTCAAACTTACATTTCATATTCAACCATTACAATGCTCCAGCTTGCTATTGCCCACTTCAATTATCTAATAAAATTACTTATCTCATATAAATGCAGATCTGAAGTGTCAATATCACAACAAATTGGTACGATGGAAAATTACCATATGGAATTGAATCTTACTCCACTATATATTGTTTAACGTAGATGGATATATTACAGTTTGACAGGAAGCAATAAATTTCCATGGCTGATTCATCATCCCCAGGAGTAAAAAGCTTAGGGACATACATATATTCATTTTGTATGAATGGCAATGTTGGTAATTAATCAAAATTTAATTATAACTCAAAACCACTTGCTATATCTGTTAATTAGTCTGATATAGATGTAGTGTACCTGACTGTGGTCTGTACTACACATCTGTTATTTTTCTGATGTTTGTGTATTTTAATTTTAATTACATCAATATGTTTCGAAACATTAAAACAAAACCCAAGATATAAACCTGATGATTTTTTCTTGATAATTTCTTAATTCTATTTTTGTTGTTACTTTTTTGAAGAAATATTTGGATTTAGAATATTATACATATAACTACTGTCAGGATAATGGGTTCCTGGGGGGATGGAAAATAGAGCTACTTTTGCCCAGCAGTGTGCTCTTATGATTGTATATTTTCCATATGGGTTTATCAAAAGCAAACCTGTTCCGTTCATACCCACGCTGTGTCAAGTGTAAAGTGATATGGGCCACTTTGTCGAGTGATTCATTGTGTATTGTAGTATCTATACACTGAATAATTATACGGTATTCCCCGGCCACAGGATCCTGAGTTTATATTTGGCTAAATCCACACATCACATTAATCATACTCTAATGATAGTTTGAGACACCTCAAAATCTAGGTACATAGACGGGTCGCCGACCTGAGACACGACATTGTGGTGACCAGTCTATAATTAGTCATTGTATTTAATAGGTCTAAGGATGGAAGCGGTTGACATATTTTCTCTCCCGCAAATAGTTCTGTATCTTTTTGTTTCTTGGGCACCAAATAGTGCAGATATTTTATGGTTTTATGAAAAAAAAGATGAGGGAGTGAAAAATATGGAAGACACAATGATGTTGTTAAGAATGTAAATCCCTTGGACAAATATGGTAACCCCTTTGTTGACTCTTGAAATATTTGACATTATTCTGGCGAGTGATGAAAGGTGAAACAGCAAATAAAAACTTTCAAAAAACACAAATGATGGCAGTGACTTTTTTTCTATATTACTGCCACGATCTGTCGCGTGGAAGACGGATCGGTGGTGATAACTTGTAAAAAAGTTGTCAGTGCCATCATTTGATGGTTATGCCGATGATGTAGAATTCACACATGGTTTATTAGATCCATGGCAGTGTGCCAATGTCTCTCCCAGAGGTTAGGTAACACACTATTTGTCATGTTCATCAATTATCACTCATCACATCAGCTCAGTCTCGCACAGTTTCTTCCTATCTTTCTCTCTCACATTGTATTTTGCTGGCGTGTTCTAATGCCAGTCTCTTTGGCTTATTTCTTATTTTTATCCCATTTGCTTTAAGTGATTCCTCTTCAATACACATTTTCCTGTTTGTCTACAACTTCTCCAAATTTTGCCTGTTTTTTTTTTCTTTTTTACTCCTGTTTGCCATTGACTTATTTGCTTGTCATCTTTGAGGTCTCAGATTCTGAATAGAATAAGTCCTTTACAAAAGTAAGAGAGAATTTTAATGTAAAAACAATGGGGTCTTTTTGACTTTGAACTCCACTTTGCAACTTGGTAAAAGAACAATTCTTCATTCATAACAGGGCATCTTAAAAATAGTCACTTTTCTAATGAGTGCACCCAGAACCATATTCTGTGTGGACATGGTACCAGTCGCCGAACAAGACCAGTAGAGACATGGTACCAGTAACAGACAAGACCAGTAGAAATATGGTACCAGTAACAGGACAAGACCAGTAGAGACATGGTACCAGTAACAGGGCAAGACCAGTAGAGACATGGTACCAGTAACAGGGCAAGACCAGTAGAGACATGGTACCAGTAACAGACAAGACCAGTAGAGACATGGTACCAGTAACAGGGCAAGACCAGTAGAGACATGGTACCAGTTACAGGACAAGACCAGTATAGACATGACACCAGTAACAGGGCAAGACCAGTAGAGACATGGTACCAATAACAGGGCAAGACCAGTAGAGACATGATACCAGTAACAGGGCAAGACCAGTAGAGACATGGTACCAGTAACAGGGCAAGACCAGTAGAGACATGGTACCAGTAACAGAACAAGGCCAGTAGAGACATGGTACCAGTAACAGGGCAAGACCAGTAGAGACATGGTACCAGTGACAGGGCAAGACCAGTAGAGATATGGTACCAGTAACAGAACAAGGCCAGTAGAGACATGGTACCAGTAACAGAACAAGGCCAGTAGAGACATGGTACCAGTAACAGGGCAAGACCAGTGGGGCCTTTTATTGCCAATCCAAGTCACTTAATTACTGGTTTATTTGCCTGCATGTTGACAGCCTGCCTTCCTGTAGCTCGGTCAGCTTGGTCCAGTGATTGGTTATGTTCTCATACTGGTACCACATCTCCACATATATGAAGTGCCAGTATTGCCAGTATCTAGGATTTACTGTATGTGTTATTCTCCTCAGAAGAATCACTATAAGTTAACCAATCAAGCTGCATAACTCCCACTGTCAATATATCTACTCCCATGGAATCCACTGGCAGATTTAAATGATAATACCACTAAATTCCTGAAACGACAGTAATCAATTTGCGGAAAAAATAAACTTTGGTCCAATCAGTCAAGTTAAGCATAGATCAGGCAGTGACAAGATTTACTATATTAGATGTTAATTAAATGTAGTTAAGGTACAGTCAAGCTGATGTTTGAAAAAGGTTTTGATAGGATTTTGGCAGAGTGTGTGATACCATGTGCCAGGTTAGAACTCAATATTTTCTTTACTTCTTACAAAGGATTAATTGTTGTATATCAACATAATGCACATAGTTTAGCTTGGAAAACATTGAGTGGCAACATTTAATCGTGCAACGATCAGAAAATTGCAATCAATGATTTGACAAATTCCAATTCAGAATTGGGTTTTCTAACTATTTGAAAGTAAAGTATTTGCATTGTAAATGTATCTGAGCTAAACAATTTGCTAAAGAGACTTTACAGTTAAAGACAGAAAGATGCAAATTTTCAATCCTACTCTTTATCTATATACTTCTATGAACAATGATAAATTGAGACACCTCCTTCTATTTATCTCCATATTTCTATGAAAAGAGACACCTACTCTTTCCCACATATTTCTATCAAGTGAGACACCTCCTACTCTTTCCCACATATTTCTATTAAGTGAGACACCTCCTACTCTTCCCCACATATTTCTATTAAGTGAGACACCTCCTACTCTTTTCCACATATTTCTATCAAGTGAGACACCTCCTACTCTTTTCCACATATTTCTATCAAGTGAGACACCTCCTACTCTTTCCCACATATTTCTATTAAGTGAGACACCTCCTACTCTTTTCCACATATTTCTATCAAGTGCGACACCTCCTACTCTTTTCCACATATTTGTATTAAGTGAGACACCTCCTACTCTTTCCCACATATTTCTATTAAGTGAGACACCTAAAAACTGCAATAGCATGAAGACTATAATGCTTAGTTTGATATTGAAAATGCTATGCAGACAATGTAGTGGAATCCTTCATATTTTTTCTTTATTTGAACAGGAAATAAAACTGATTTTTATTGAAACATTGTTATTATTTCAAGTTCTCTTTTTTTCTTGTTCAGTTCCTGTTATCAAATGTCACTACTGTATGTAGATGACTGCCCTGATTAACAATATCACACTTAATCATAAGTTTACATCATGTAAACATTTATCAAATATTGATGTATTAGTTTTCTGTTCTATAATCTGGTTCCCTATCTTCATAATGGTATTATCTGATAGGGATTTTGATATTATTATCATTATCATTATTATTATTATTATTATTATGCTTCAGCTCCATGCAGTTCATATGTGCCATGGAAAAGGTTATTGGACATAGTTTTTGCATTTTTTAGGTTATATAATTGCCCTTTCATTCAACAAAATTCTTTTATTGGCAAATTGTTCATAGTATTTCATTATTCATTTGAAACATTATAGTTTGTTCTGTTGCATTATAATTCAATAAAAAATTATAATTTAATAAAAGCTACAATTCAAATATTCTGGAATGTTAATTTCTTTCCTAATTAATTTGCAGGATAGGCTATTTAAGACAGTCATGGAATTCAGTAAAGTCTGCTTTAGTCAATGATAATTTGCACTATGATGTGCCATGTGGTTGTATATTAAGTGAAGGTCACAGTAACTGCCACATTGAGAGCAGTGTTCTGGACCACCATTACAAGCCTTGTCAATGAGCTGAAGCAATTGTAGTGTTTGCTGGTAATAACTTATCACACATAGCAGATATTGGGGGCTTTGATATTACGTGAATGCAAACAGGGGACCAGTCTATTCGTTTAGACAGGCTATGTCCCTGATGCTGGTATGATAGCAATATTTGTGCCTGTCGCAGATTCTACACTGATGGCTTTATCGGACGTCTGTACTCTACACAGCTTAGCTATAGTACCATCATTTAGCTTTATAATTTACTTTGCCTTGCAGTATTTCACACAAACTCCATTTCTATATATCATCTATTTGTATGTATTTCTGGAGTACTATCGACTCAAAGAGAGGCGTCATTCTGAACATTAAGGTATCTATTACATGGGAAGCTATTATGTAACACTGACGCTCAGTTGTGAGAGGTGTGTGAAAATTACACACGGCCAGAGAGAATAGAAGGTGGGTCTGTTGAGGTGCTATATTAGAATAATGTTGTGTTAGCCATTAGTGGATAAGTAAAGTGTGAGTTAGATCATATTAGTGTGAGTGGTACTTATTATGGTGCAGAGTGTATCATAACATAATGCAGGGCAGGATCGCAGTAATTGCCCTCCACTCCAGGCTTATGTAAGGTTCTATCACTTCAATTCATCCTATCTTGCCAGGCTTAATTGAACTTCACTTCAACCTGTGCGATCTATAATTAATAGCTGAAATGGAATATTTGTTTTTGTGATATTATTATGATATTGCCATGTCTTTTTAAATACTTGCTAATGGGTTGCCATGAAAACCACTTATTTCACTTTGTACAGTCTACCAAGTTTAAAGCACAATAGAAAAATCACTGAATAGGATTTAAATTTGAGGCATAAGATATGAATCAGAATAGCTTGAAAGGAAGAAAAAATGAGGGAAAACAGGCATCATTGTGTATGTCTATGCAATATGCTAATGAATGAGATCGGTGAACTTTCTTTAACAACAAATATTTAATTTTCTTTTGCCCTATCAGTGAAATCTTCGACAATAACAACAAGATTGCCCCGAGGGAAAAATTTGGCATGACAGCTTTTTATATATCACAGCGTTGTTAAAAAGTCATTAAAGAAAATGGCCTGAGTTCGTTTGACCCTGATGACCTTGGGGTCGGTGGAAATTGTCTATTTACCTAGCCATCTGACAAATGGGGGCTTCCTTAATCACTGATTCTTGTTGGCATTCATTGGTCCTTTGATGATAGCTTTGTGCACCTATTTTCTCAACAAGTGGCTATTTGAGGAGAGGCAGACGAGAAAAAAGCTCGCTATTTTCTGTGCCTGCTTTCACCAATATATCACAAGCCGAGCTCTCGCAGGCGACCAGCCCGCAAGGAAGTTGAAATTGAAAATTTCTCATTGCGATAATTGATCTGAATTTTCCATGTAAAAAAATATAGTAAATTTGAGAATTTGGTACAAATTGCTGTTGACATAGTGCAAACTGCCACCACAGGCATCAGAATTGTAATAAACAGAAGTGGCTCTCCTTCAAGAGGGCCTCGTTGTTCCAGAACCATGATGCCCTTCCATCTGTGTGAGGTCAAACTGATGTTATGGAGAGTGTAGCAGGCACAGCGCTGTCAAGTCACTGCCTGCAGTTGTCACCAGAGGGAGTCATTTGTTCTCACTTGAGCGTCTAGAACTCAAAGCTCGAGGGCTGAATAATTCCTGTGGTTGTGTTGGTGTGTAAACTCTGTGTCATTGCATCTCCGTCCTCTTGCCAATGTATAGTGTCCAGTCTACTTTATGCCCCAGTTTTGTGGGTTTTCACAAGCCAGTTGCATCATAGATGAACCATGGGAACTGCGTGTGGTGCTAAGCCTATTCCACACGAGTCACACAGTCAGCTATCTCGTAGACAAACATCCTCATGTTCATTTTTGCTATCTGACAAAAACTCTTGTTGCTCATCATAAAATTTGGTCTTTTTGACCTTTTAATTAAAGTCAAAACTATGTTTTATTTATGTAGGACTATGATATTTTATGTTTTTTAGTCCCTTTTTATCAGATGTGCTCTTTTGGACTTTTCAGATTAAATTTGTTTAGGTCCTTTTTGAGTTCACCTTCCAGACAGAGGATAATGGGTTAGTGTTCTCCAATCACCAATCAGCAAAGCCCAGATAGGTGATCTGGAGGGGTTTGTCAAACGTCCAAGGTTTCTACCAATTTCAACCAAAGAAAAGTTTGGTGGAGTTGATTGAGCTCTAGTGAAGTAAAATATCGCCAGCTTCAAAAACTGTGGTAAACCCGTTTAAACGTCAAAATTGAACTCATTTTAACTGCCGTTAAACCGGGTTTGACTCAGTTTTTGCAGCTGGCGACTATTATCAAGTATTTATATTTTCTTTATTTAATGCTACCCAAAGAATAATCAAGCTTTTGGGGGGATTTTAGATATAATCATACATAAAATATGAATTATCACTAAAACAGTTGGGTATTTAAAAAATCAAATCTAAATGAGATTATACAGGATAAGCAATAATCTCAGACGTCTCCAGATCACCTATCTGGGCTTTGCTGATTGGTGATTGGAGAACACTCATAATGGGTGCAGCAGAAAGTTTGCCTCATAAACATTCTAAGAAGCCGAAAACAATTTGCAAATTTTGAGGAATCTTAAGAATTGTGAAACTTTTTGTCCCCCGCATTCTTAGCAATGTGAAAAGCTGGGGACATTAAATTGAGCTGTATGCTTGCGTCTGTGCGTCCATGGTAAATTACTTGTGTGCACAATACAGTCACAATGGTTTGACATTTACCTTAGATATTGCACACATGCACTCCTGAGGACAATCCACTGATCTGATTAGATAATGGCTGTGATTGGTCAATTTCTGTTGCCATGACAACCATGTCACCAACTTGGCTTGTGTGCATAATACAGCCAGAACGGTTTGACTTATATGCACACATGCACTCCTGGGGACCTTTCTCCAAACTGATTAGGTTATGGCAATGATTGGTTTGTTTTTGTTGCCATGGTGACTGTACAAAGTGCAGTCAATGTTCTTTTTTTCTGCACAAAAGTTTCTTCCGTGATAGAGACAGTGTAAAAATACTTTTTACCTCTCTGATATGTCTGAGCAATATGTCAAATATTTGAGTGTGTGATGCACACATTTCTTTGGTTATAAAATTGCTTATTGGAGGTCAGCAGACGCCGTGCAAGATGGCTGCTGCATCACAGGTGATGTGGTCGTAACTCTAATGAGGTCAGAGAACTGTCTGGACAGTAATGCAACTTTCTTAGTGCAGTCTTTTTACTGAGAAAAATGTGCTTGCCCACAATATATTTACCCAATTAGAGTTCGTTCAGAAAGTAAAAGTAGACCTGAGATCTAGAAAAGGGCACTGAACTTACATTGTTAGATTGTCTGGACAGTTAATGTATCTGCTTACGAAAGAGGAAAAGTTGAATTAATGCCATGAATCTTTGACTGGTACCATCCTGCTAGACTTTTAAGTAGCTTTTTGATCCTTGTTGGCCCTGACAGGATGAGCGGTGGAACCCAGTGAATATGCATCTGTCCGACATTCGTATTGTTGCTAAGTAGACATTAGGAACTAGCTCATGACTGTGTGAAGACAGCGGTGATTATGGTCGTGTCGGATAGTTTGAGTACGATGTGACCGTTACACTTTCCTGACTGTCTCCTCATCCTCCTCTCTTCTGAATGTTCCGAAATGTTGTCATTTTCTCTGCCACAATGACATTCACAGGAGAGATGGGAGATTGCTTCTCATTGAATGGATGTGGGTTGTCCACACCTCCAGGACAATCCTTTGTTGTTCACACTGCTAAGAAATTGACTGCTTTGGGACTTTAAAAAAACCTATATATTCTCCTAGAGTTATAACTTCTTTAAATCATTACATAGAATTTGGTTCTCACAAATTACAACATGTTGCAATTAAACAACTTTTTAAACAATACAGACTCCTGTAAATGAATCATTAAAAGAAAAAGATATTTGAATCAAATCCATTTTTCAAGGCAAGAATGTGCCATCAGAACACAGTTGATTTACTAAGACTGGATTCAACTCTCATAAATCTGTGATTTTTTTTCTTTTTTGTGAATTGTCTTCAATTCATAAAAATGAATGAATAAGTCTGTTAGCAGAGTACGCAATGACATTAAGTTTGGCACTTCTACTTTGAATGTCTGAAATGAATTTCTGCTCTGAAATATTTATGAAAGGAAATTGAAATGTTCAAAAAAATCTACATTTTGAGTGGGAACCTTTCTGACATTTGACTGCGAAATGCATAGAATGGAAAGTAGTGGATACAAACATGATGTTAGGTGTCATTCATAATTTATATCATTCTCAGACCTATTGTCCTTTTATTCATTTTTGCGCAATGAAATCCATTATAGAGATTGAAGCAGGCAATTGCAAAGGAATTTGGAGTCTTTTCATTTTGTGACAGTTTCATTCGTTCCTGTTTAACTGTGGGTGCAAATTCAAGTTAATCATCTTAAAATGTTTTGATTAATGGAATTTCCTCAAAAACATCTGAAAAGTACAAAGACATAGAAGTGATATATTTTTCTATTGCATTATAGAGCTTATGTGACTGGGGATAGGTTTTAGAGTGCATTGGGCTATCACCATGGGAACCATTGTCTGTTTCCATGGTTACCTTTGTTGGCCCTATGGACAACCATTGTCTGACACCATATCCTGGCTGAGAGACTTTTGTCTAAGACTGCATAAAGAACGTCCTTCTGTATAAGTTGATACTTTATGGCTTTACTCGTGTGAGCAGTGTCCATGTCTACCCACATGTAACCAAGGTGACCCATCCACTCTAAAATATTAGGGGTTCTCTATTTGTGCATCAGCGAGTATAAACAGTTTCTAGTATTGTCTGGTCATGTCTTAGCAAAATTCAATGATTAGATGTGATACATAAGAGCCTCTACATTTTCTAACATGTGACATATAAATCTGTCAGAATCTGCCATTTCTTCTTAACAGACCCAGGCTTGTGTTTCCAAGGGAGGAACATAAGATGTAATTTGGGTAATGGAGAAAGTAGCCATTGTTGGATGGAGAATGCATATTTGGGAACGGATCAGTCAGAATTTTAACCTCAGATCTTTCGTAATATGTGTACTGCATCCCCAGGTTTGGATACCTTGTTAAGGCAATCATGAGAGGATTTCAGTTTGTTATTAATAACTAGCTAAATGACTTAAAACCTTTTTTATTTACTAGCTTCAACGACACACAGAGTACAAAGAACCACTACACTTTTAATAAATAAAAAGCTTGTCCACAAGATTCATACACATATAATACATTTATAAGGCAAATATGGCACTGAATGTGGTGTTTGTATGACATGTCAAGAAAGATGGATACTAATTGTGAACTCTAGAGGGCTCTCTCATTATGAGGAGGTCATTCACCTGCCTTGGTTTACACACTAGTCTATAATGTATACCTGCAACAGACTTCGACAGACTGAAGCAGAAATCCTGCATATGTGGCCCCTATTTCCTGCCTGGCTGTTTGTGATATTTTACACAATAGAAGATTCATTTCACAATTTTGCTTATTTTGTCTCTGGTTTTGAAGTGTCAACTCACATGTAAACAAATAGAATACCTGTCTGTTTAACTGCAAAAGTTTTTAAAGTTTAAAACAAAGGGAAAAAATATCAGAATCTCCTTTTGTGTGGATTTGTTTCATAAGTTCATATTTAGTTTATGTGTGACCTGCACATATAATACGTACAGTCATAAATGTATATATTTGTGAGTTATCTTGCTCACTGTTAAGTATAGGGCCATTTACATATACTTAACGGCCCTTCTGTGTAAATCAACTTTGAATATAACTGTACAAATATGGACACAAGATGGCACTGATAAGGCTCTTGATAATGGCTGTGATAGGAACTGACCCATCAGTTTGCTCATTCAGGGGCGTTACAAATAATCGCTTTGTTCTGGGATCTCAGGATTACAGACTAAGCTGACAGTATATATCTCTGTAAGTTACTTTTTTCATATTTGGTCAAAATAGCCTAAAGCAAAGACATTGGTTTGTATCAGGTGGGCCAGATGCATGGTGGGAGAACAGATGCATGGTGGGAGAACAGATGCATGATGGGATAAGAGATGTATCATGGGAGAATGAAGGTCAGTTGTGGTGATGGGACATGGTCTATGGAGTAGGGAAACTCGCCAAACTTCTTTGTGAGATTGCAGTGGGTTTACCCAGGATTAACTACCAGCAATCAGGTAGCCAACAAGTTGGGAGAGAACTTTTCAGTAAGAAATATTATTCTTGGATGAACCTGGAGTGACTGGACAGAGAAATCAATAATTTGTGTAATAATAATAATTAGATTAATTTCCATGGATTAAGTGTGGGGTAAGCCATCAAGCTGAGTGGATAATGACAGTTTATTTATTTGGTTTGTCTGATACCATTTCTCACCTTTGATATTCTCTTGCACAAATAGATGTAACAATACACTTAACAGATATGTAAATGTCATTAAACACCGCCACATCAAAGCAACAATTAAATGGGACTCAATTATGCATGTTTGATATTTTCTGCTTGGGATTATGTACTGAAATAGGAAGGTTTACACTCAGTAACATTTACATTTACAATTTAATGTTCATTGACCTCAAAAGGAGAACTCTAAACTTCATAAGTCTGACGTATAAATTAGCCTTTGTACACATAGATTGAATGTTACTGGCTTGATTTAGGATCAACTTACACAAAAGCAAACAGAGAGGGTGGGGATAAATGTTTTGGGGTTTGTATTAGGATAGAATGTAGACCTGGATGAGTGCAGAGAAGGCCCTGGATTGGGGAAGATTCAGGCACTGGTTTAGGATAATGTTTTGAACAAGATAATGTTTAGCCCTGGATGAGTGTATGGTTTGTCTCTGAATGGGAATAGTGTTTGTCTCTGAATGAGAATATTGTTTGTCTCTGAATTAGAATATTGTTTGTCTCTGAATGAGAATAGTGTTTGTCTCTGAATGAGAACATTGTTTGTCTCTGAATTAGAATATTGTTTGTCTCTGAATTAGAATATTGTTTGTCTCTGAATGAGAATAGTGTTTGTCTCTGAATGAGAATAGTGTTTGTCTCTGAATGAGAATAGTGATTGTCTCTGAATGAGAATATTGTTTGTCTCTGAATGAGAATAGTGTTTGGCTCCAAATTACATTAATGTTTGACCCTGAATGAGGTTAATGTTTAACCCTGAATGAAATTGTGTTTGACCCCAAATGAGGTTAATGTTTGACTCTGAATAAGAATAGTGTTTGGCTGTGAATTAGGATACTATCTGGCCCTGGAAGTCTGAGGAAATGTTGAGCTCTGTGTCTGACAGTGTTACATGTACATGTGAAGGATTAGCAGATGCTTCATGTAAAAAACACATCTGCCAGACATCACAGAGTCTTGCCGAGCAGGATGATAAAAAAAGATAAAGGAAAGCATGAAAATGATGAACCCCAAAATTACAGACAATAACCTAGAATGGTGATAAGCTGGACTGGAAGCTCTGATCACCACCTTCTTCCCACCTCATCACCCACATCCTCCCACCTCATCACCCACATCCTCCCACCTCATCACCCACATCCTCCCACCTCATCACCCACATCCTCCCACCTCACCACCCACATCATCCCACCTCATCACCCACATCCTCCCACCTCACCACCCACATCCTCCCACCTCATCACCCACATCCTCCCACCTCATCACCCACATCCTCCCACCTCATCACCCACATCCTCCCATCTCATCACCCACATCCTCCCATCTCACCACCCACATCCTCCCACCTCATCACCCACATCCTCCCATCTCATCACCCACATCCTCCCATCTCATCACCCACATCCTCCCACCTCACCACCCACATCCTCCCACCTCATCACCCACATCCTCCCACCTCACCACCCACATCCTCCCACCTCACCACCCACATCCTCCCATCTCACTACCAACATCCTCCCACCTCGCCACCCACATTCTCCCACCTCATCACCCACATCCTCCCACCTCACCAACCACATCCTCCCACCTCATCGCCCACATCCTCCCACCTCGCCACCCACATCCTCCCATCTCACTACCCACATCCTCCCACCTCGCCACCCACATCCTCCCACCTCATCACCCACATCCTCCCACCTCATCACCCACATCCTCCCACCTCATCACCCACATCCTCCCACCTCACCACCCACATCCTCCCACCTCATCACCCACATCCTCCAACCTCACCACCCACATCCTCCCACCTCATCACCCACATCCTCCCACCTCATCACCCACATCCTCCCACCTCATCACCCACATTCTCCCACCTCATCACCCACATTCTCCCACCTCACCACCCGCATCCTCCCACCTCATCACCCACATCCTCCCATCTCACTACCCACATCCTCCCACCTCGCCACCCACATCCTCCCATCTCACCACCCACATCCTCCCATCTCACCACCCACATCCTCCCATCTCACTACCCACATCCTCCCACCTCATCACCCACATCCTCCCACCTCACCACCCACATCCTCCCATCTCACCACCCACATCCTCCCATCTCACCACCCACATCCTCCCACCTCACTACCCACATCCTCCCACCTCATCACCCACATCCTCCCATCTCATCACCCACACCCTCCCACCTCATCACCCACATCCTCCCACCTCACCACCCACATCCTCCCACCTCACCACCCACATCCTCTCACCTCACCACCCACATCCTCCCACCTCACCACCCACATCCTCCCATCTCACCACCCACATCCTCCCATCTCACCACCCACATCCTCCCACCTCATTACCCACATCCTCCCATCTCACCACCCACATCCTCCCACCTCATTACCCACATCCTCCCACCTCACCACCCACATCCTCCCACCTCATTACCCACATCCTCCCACCTCACCACCCACATCCTCCCACCTCATTACCCACATCCTCCCACCTCACCACCCACATCCTCCCACCTCACCACCCACATCCTCCCATCTCACCACCCACATCCTCCCACCTCATCACCCACATCCTCCGATCTCATCACCCACATCCTCCCATCTCACCACCCACATCCTCCCATCTCACCACCCACATCCTCCCATCTCACCACCCACATGCTCCCACCTCATCACCCACATCCTCCCACCTCACCACCCACATCCTCCCACCTCATTACCCACATCCTCCCACCTCACCACCCACATCCTCCCACCTCATTACCCACATCCTCCCACCTCACCACCCACATCCTCCCACCTCACCACCCACATCCTCCCATCTCACCACCCACATCCTCCCACCTCATCACCCACATCCTCCCATCTCATCACCCACATCCTCCCATCTCATCACCCACATCCTCCCACCTCACCACCCACATCCTCCCACCTCATTACCCACATCCTCCCATCTCACCACCCACATCCTCCCACCTCATTACCCACATCCTCCCACCTCACCACCCACATCCTCCCACCTCACCACCCACATCCTCCCACCTCACCACCCACATCCTCCCACCTCACCACCCACATCCTCCCATCTCACCACCCACATCCTCCCACCCCATTACCCACATCCTCCCATCTCACCACCCACATCCTCCCACCTCATTACCCACATCCTCCCACCTTACCACCCACATCCTCCCACCTCACCACCCACATCCTCCCACCTCACCACCCACATCCTCCCACCTCACCACCCACATCCTCCCATCTCACCACCCACATCCTCCCACCTCACCACCCACATCCTCCCATCTCACCACCCACATCCTCCCACCTCATCACCCACATCCTCCCATCTCATCACCCACATCCTCCCATCTCACCACCCACATCCTCCCATCTCACCACCCACATCCTCCCATCTCACCACCCACATGCTCCCACCTCATCACCCACATCCTTCAAGAATTTATTCTGTATGCATTTACATCTAAGGCATTCTTTGTGTTCCTCTGCTTGAAGCTATTTGCTTAATTGTTTAAAAATATAAAAGTGTCAAAGTATAATAGTGTCTGGAATGTAACCTTAAGTCACATAAAAAGTCAAAGATTATGGATATTATCATTAATAAATGTGATATTACCATTTTACCTTTAACAATATACCCATTCTTTTAGATATAAAAAACATGATAAGAAAAAGACAGGTTAGAGATCAGGTTACAGTCTTATCTCAGTCTGAATTCTGTAATAGAATTTTTTTTATTTGCCTTTCAAGTTGGAAGTATTAGCATGAAGTATTTGCTTAACATGTTCAATGTTGAAGGCTGCTTTGGTTATGTGAGCTATCTGTAATCCAAAATGACATTAAGGTCACATTTAAAGACAGTTTCACAAATCAAATAACTAAAAACCTCGACTCCCTTGTCTACTGTTGAGCTGTGATCCCCACATAATTAAAGATGTTGCTTGACATGAGAGGAAATCAAATCTGAAGCTTCCTTAGACTCCTTAAGCATGCAAGATAGGTTTTTTTAAAGAAAGAGACCTTCTTTGAAGTAGGATATGTGTGCTTCCTTTGTGTTTGTGCTAAGGATTGCTAGTTACAAATGTGTTTTCCTATCAGTGTTTGTCTACAGATCAAAGTTCAAGAGACGAGACGGTCGTGTCTAATAAAACCGAAAGTTAATTGATAAACACGATTGACATCTAACACATCAAGATATGTGCCTCATGTGTCTATAAGTGCTCCAATTAGGTCTTTATTTTGCTGATATTCTATTACTGCTGCTTTAATTAAAATAGTAATAAACAGCAAAACAAGTAGAAAGGGAATAAAATAGTCTTTTGATTTTGAAATAAATGTTAGCTTTGAAATACACAACTTATATTTGCCTTGAAAGTGGGTTGTTACAATGAGCTTTCAGAGGAGGAAAATATAATGAGCTTTTATGAGAGGTTCATACAATGAGCTTTCAGGGGAGGAACATACAATGAGCTTTCAGGGGAGGAACATGCAATGAGCTTTCAGGGGAGGAATATGCAATGAGCTTTCAGGGGAGGAAAATATAATGAGCTTTTATGAGAGGTTCATACAATGAGCTTTCAGGGGAGGAACATACAATGAGCTTTCAGAGGAGGAAAATACAATGAGCTTTTATGAGAGGTTCATACAATGAGCTTTCAGGGGAGGAACATGCAATGAGCTTTCAGGGGAGGAACATGCAATGAGCTTTCAGAGGAGGGAAATATAATGAGCTTTTATGAGAGGTTCATACAATGAGCTTTCAGGGGAGGAACATACAATGAGCTTTCAGAGGAGGAAAATATAATGAGCTTTTATGAGAGGTTCATACAATGAGCTTTCAGGGGAGGAACATACAATGAGCTTTCAGAGGAGGAAAATATAATGAGCTTTTATGAGAGGTTCATACAATGAGCTTTCAGGGGAGGAACATGCAATGAGCTTTCAGGGGAGGAACATGCAATGAGCTTTCAGGGGAGGAACATACAATGAGCTTTCAGGGGAGGAACATACAATGAACTTTCAGGGGAGGAACATACAATGAACTTTCAGGGGGGACCATACAATGAACTTTCAGGGGAGGAACATACAATGAGCTTTCAGGGGATGAATATACAATAAGCTTTCAGGGGAGGACCATATAATAAGCTTTCAGGGGAGGATCTTACAATAAGCTTTCAGGGGCGGAACATACAATAAGCTTTCAGGGGAGGACCATACAATGAGCTTTCAGAGGAAGAAAATATAATGAGCTTTTATGAGAGGTTCATACAATGAGCATTCAGGGGAGGACCATGCAATGAGTTTTCAGGAGATGAATATACAATAAGCTTTCAGGGGAGGACCATATAATAAGCTTTCAGGGGAGGACCATCTAATAAGCTTTCAGGGGAGGACCATATAATAAGTTTTCAGGGGAGGACCTTACAATAAGCTTTTAGAGAAGGAACACACAGTGAGTGTTCAATGGAGGAACATACAATGAGCTTTCAGGGGAGGAACATACAATGAGCTTTCAAGGGAGGAACATACAATGAGCTTTCAGGGAAGGAACATACAGCAAGCTTTCAGGGGAGGAACATACAATGGGCTTTCAGGAGAGGAACATACAATGAGCTTTCAGGGGAGGAACATACAATGAGCTTTCAGGGGAGGAACATAAAATGGGCTTTCAGGGGAGGAACATACAATGAGCTTTCATAATAGACACAGACTGTCTATATTGGATAAGAGATTTTGCACATTACTTTACTATGAAACACATTTTAAGTATGGAACGTAAAGTAGGCCAAGATTAAATTTCTGCATATTATACATTGAAAGCTTGAGACCTTGTCTGTTTGTCATTATGGATAATGATCTTATGCTTTTTATTGCTGAAAGGTGAGACCTATATAGGATAGGTTGAACATTGAACTTGTTGTCAGGTAATTCAAAGATTATGTGACACAGTTTGGGGCTTATAGCTCCTGGAATGTTTCATGCACCTTCAGTACACTGGGAATCTCAGGCATGTAATGATTTGACATTGGTAAGGGGCCAAAAGTGGACACGGCGGTCCTCAACAGCTGGGAGATTGGATTATGAGAAGATATAAAAGAAGTGTGATTATTTTTGCGTCATGGGATAAAACACTTACCAGGAAGTCGCATGACCTGATGAGAGTTGAGACAAATTGCTATAACAACAAAAAACGGGTTTTATAGACTGGGACAGTTTTGAAGGTAATGTAAACAAGTGCATAAAGCTTGGAAGATGGGTGTTTTACAGCATATCTTAATGAAACCATTTAAGGCAAGACGCTTGATGGAGGTTTTATGAGAATCTCATGTGATGAGGGTCCATTCAAAGTGATGGTGCCTGTTATTTGTTGTCAAGTATTTTGTATCATGGGTCATTATTTTTTACAAACTGAGATGGAGTTATGTTTAATGCAGGAATTTTTACAGATTTTGTTCATTCTTTATGCGTAAAATGAGACATTTGGTAGTCATGTTGGATCAGTAATGGACTTAATTACATTACTGCATATTACTGCATAGAGTTCGCTGTGATATCCGGCTTGTTAGTCACACATCATGTGATTGTACCCCTGTTCCGTATATCACATATTGCTTTATGTAGTTTTATTTCCTTTTCGAGAAATAGCTTAGTTTGGTTGCATTCTCTCTCATTGGTTGCATTCTTTCTCCCACACATCAGATAAAACATCATGTTGTTGTATTTCCTGTGCAATGTGGTTGTACTTCCTGTGCAATGTGGTTGTACTTCCTGTGTGTTATGGTCACAATCCCTGAATATTGTGGTTGCCCTCCCTGTTTAGGACCCACACCAACAAGTGGTTGTACTACATGTACACATATGATATGGCTGTGCTACTTTGTCAAAAATGCATTTGTGAAGAAGAAACTTCACCATGTGATTTTTCTTCCTGTATAAAGTGGTTGTTCTCATTATATTAGTAACCTTATCATGGGGTTGTACTCTCTGCATTAGGCATTGTGTCATGTGGTTGCATTCCCCATATTGGACACTGCATCACATGATTGGGCTCCCTGTATTGGGCACTGCATCGTGTGACTGCTCCCTGAATTGGGCACTGTCCTGCATCATGTGACTGTACTCCCTGCATCATGTGACTATCCTCCCTGTATCATGTGACTTAACTCCCTGTAATGGACATTGCATCATGTGACTGTACTACCTGCATCATGTGACTGTACACCCTGCATCATGTGACTGTACTCCCTGCATCATGTGACTGTACTCCCTGCATCATGTGACTGTACTCCCTGCATCATGCGACTGTACTCCCTGCATCATGTGACTGTACTCCCTGCATCATGTGACTGTACTCCCTGCATCATGTGACTGTTCTCCCTGTATCATGTGACTGTACTCCCTGCATCATGTGACTGTACACCCTGCATCATGTGACTGTACTGCCTGCATCATGTGACTGTACTCCCTGCATCATGTGACTACACCCTGCATCATGTGACTCTACTCCTTGTACCATGTGACTGTACTCCCTGTATCATTACGTGACTATATTCCTTGTATTGGACACTGCATGGTGGTTTTATCTACTATCTTTAACTGTATCAGGTATTATACTCCTTGTGCTGGGTATTCTCAAAAGTCAGAGTGAGAACCACGCTACAGGAGGCGGTGTCGACTCGGCACGCCATCAAAGCATTCTTTACCTATCTTACATTTGACATAGGATTAAGCGCTCTCCGCAGTGAGGCTGAAGACGTATGGACAAAAAGGCGCCACAGAGGATATCCTGACCTCCAATGCAAAAGAGCTGTGGACATTTGTGGGCAGCGGTGACAGACTGGTCAGTACTGAGCATAAGTATCACTAATTACTGATCACACTCGCCGATAAGAACAGAACGGGGGAGCCGTGCACAAGAATGTCTGAGCCGACGAGATTATCAAGCAACAAAGATACTTGTCTATGAAAATATTTACGGCACAATATGCCTATAAAGATCAGAGGTCAGCTTAAGTGTCGGTTGGACATTTATTCGTGGGATTGACGATATAGCGAGGCCGGATCAGAGCGGCGATAAGCATCAGAAAATGCAGGATATAAAAGACGTAGCCAATGATTTAATCTATTTTCCTAGTTCTGGTCAGAAAGTTATTTGGCAATCGCTTTTATTGAGCATGTTTGTGGTGGTGGGGCTTGGGAAATGATTGAGGGGGCCTTCAATATTGAGATATGTACAGGGATTAGTGGACCCCTCGCGTGTGGTACGTCAACCTTTACATTAACCCTTACCAAACTCAAATTTAACATCGAAAAGACTGTCTACTACATACTCCTGACTGTGGTTTAGGTGATTTTTTAGGGGGGCAAATGGGATTTTTTTTATCAAAAAAGATATATACATATATATTTACAGATATATGATTTATGTCACATTATTTGAGAGCTCATTTTTAAAGATAGCTCAGACAGATGGTTAATAAGTGAGGATCTTCGGGGAAGGATCATTAATTATTCGATCTTCTCACAAATGTGGCATAGCGTATGATGAGGTTTGACATACGGCTGGTCTCGTGGGTCATTTCTCACTGACCGTGTCGGCTCGTTACCTGTCTGACACATTGACAAATGTTGACAAACCTATCGTGCTGGCTGGTGCCACGTCATGCCAACTGGTCCCACATCATGCTGACTGGTCGTCCCACGTCCCTCGATACCTGAACGCGTGGACATGACATGGATTCTGATGAGAACTCCACTTGCTGTACATTGATGGCTGTCATCTTAAATTTCCCCAACTTACTCTTGCTGCCCAAGATGGTTTATGCCCCGAAAATTACAACCAACCTCAGTTGAATGCATTTAAAGAAAACAAATATTTTTATCAAAATGTTCAATTCTGAACATTTATTTTGAAATTATTTCATTGGCATTTGACACTACGCAAAGAATATAGGCACTACTTTCTGTGCAATAGCTTCTTTATTTTTTTGCATCACAGATTATTGTGGGATTTCATTTTACCACTAATAGCCTCAATGCAGGGAGTATGTGAGTGTTCTGTCAATCACAGCAATGTGAAGGAGTCCTGTGTTCAACTCTGTTCTCCTGGTCGCCCTGCTTGTTGTCATCGCTGGCAGTCCATTTTGGGATGAGATGGTTATTATCTGTCTCGCAATCCCTGATTCTATAGCAGATAAACCTCACATACATCAGGTGCCTCTTATGTTGGGCCTCAACCGAATACAACCGTGAAGATTTGCCTTGACGTGATTTTAATCTCCATTTGAATATTTTTCTCGGTAAAAGGATCTATTGAGGTAAATTTGGTGGGGTTAATGCAATCACAGTTTAGTGCATCTTCAGTATTCATAACATTTATACATCTTCAGTATCCACAGCAAGCTTTAACATTCCTCTACATAACAACTCTTTTGTAATTAGGCTTATAGTCAAACTGTCTGAAAAAAGGTTTATAATGATCATATCCAGTCTCAAGGACTTTGTGATAAACCTTAGCCTTCTGACCTTGATCTCCAAAAGGGCGGAAACATGTTGCTGATTCTTTTATATGTTTGACAAGATAACCCTCAGGCATGCATGTTTTGATACTAAAAAAATCATTTCAATTAGAAGTAGAAAATTAAGATTGTTACCCCTCAGATACTAAAAGCAGTAAAGGATATTGTTCTCTGATTGTCTGGCTGTCTGATCAAACTCTGATGTGCTCCAATGTTACTACTCTGAACATTAAATAGCTGTATCTAGGTACAGGAGCAATGCATTGTGGGAAGCTTTGCCATTCCTTTAAAGAGTGAATGTCATGCTGTTATATTCTTTTCTAGTTTTACTTGATAAAAAAAAACTAAAAAAATAAATCTCATTTTAAGTCTTGTAGGATTTCTTTTCGCACAGAAAAACAATTTGATGCTGCGACCAAAAGGCCGACCCTTGTACTCATTATCTTGTCTAACCCTTGTATTCTACCATTCCCATGATGCCATGCGGCAAGCATTATCTAATTTGCTTCCATTAACTCAGGCCATATCCTTCACCACACTTTAGTTGAGACCTTCATATTTACTATTTTATTAACATCCTGACCTTGGCAGGGAATGGCTTGCAGCAGTTAGTGGCATCACGAACCACAGCAGTGACCTCTGGTGGCGTAAACTGTCTGGGATGAGCGGGTTCAATAAAGCACGGATTACCTGCACACGATGCAAGATTAGCAGTAATCCGATATGGGATTTGTAGGCAGAGAGGAGGCATCGGACTTTGCTTAAACTCTTCCTATCAAATTCCAGTGTCAGGGAATGTCCATCTACATGGCGAGCGAGACCGTCCCACACCGGCTGCATGCAATATCCGCACTGTGTGGTGGACAGGACTGTCAGAGAGGTCCAGGCAAGTGACCTTGACCTTCTAGACCCCACGCCAACATTCTCCTGACCAATCAGAATGAACTTTTATGTGGTCTATCATGTGGGCATATTTGTTGTGGTAAAATCTATTTCGAATACAAATCTTCAATTTTTAAAAACTGATATTCATCTGAGTGACATTTATCTATGTGATTTGTCTTTTATATTTCCTCTATCAGTCCATCTCCTGTCAGTTCCAACCTCTCACTGTCCTCACCCCATCCTCTCTCTGCCTCCTCCCTGTCCTCTTACTATCCTCACCCCATCCTCTCTCTGCCTCCTCCCTGTCCTCTCCCTGTCCTCACCCCATCCTCTCTCTGCCTCCTCCCTGTCCTCTCCCCATCCTCTCTCTGCCTCCTCCCTGTCCTCACCCCATCCTCTCTCTGCCTCCTCCCTGTCCTCTCCCTGTCCTCACCCCATCCTCTCTCTGCCTCCTACCTGTCCTCTCCCTGTCCTCACCCCATCCTCTCTCTGCCTCCTCCCTGTCCTCTCCCTGTCCTCACTCCATCCTCTCTCTGCCTCCTCCCTGTCCTCTCCCTGTCCTCACCCCATCCTCTCTCTGCCTCCTCCCTGTCCTCTCCCTGTCCTCACCCCATCCTCTCTCTGCCTCCTCCCTGTCCTTTCCCTGTCCTCACCCCATCCTCTCTCTGCCTCCTCACTGTCCTCACCCCATCCTCTCTCTGCCTCCTCACTGTCCTCACCCCATCCTCTCTCTGCCTCCTCACTGTCCTCACCCCATCCTCTCTCTGCCTCCTCCCTGTCCTCTCCCTGTCCTCACCCCATCCTCTCTCTGCCTCCTCCCTGTCCTCTCCCTGTCCTCACCCCATCCTCTCTCTGCCTCCTCCCTGTCCTCTCCCTGTCCTCACCCCATCCTCTCTCTGCCTCCTCCCTGTCCTCTCCCTGTCCTCACCCCATCCTCTCTCTGCCTCCTCCCTGTCCTCTCCCTGTCCTCACCCCATCCTCTCTCTGCCTCCTCACTGTCCTCTCCCCATCCTCTCTCTGCCTCCTCACTGTCCTCACCCCATCCTCTCTCTGCCTCCTCACTGTCCTCACCCCATCCTCTCTCTGCCTCCTCCCTGTCCTCTCCCTGTCCTCACCCCATCCTCTCTCTGCCTCCTCACTGTCCTAACCCCATCCTCTCTCTGCCTCCTCACTGTCCTCTCCCTGTCCTCACCCCATCCTCTCTCTGCCTCCTCCCTGTCCTCTCCCTGTCCTCACCCCATCCTCTCTCTGCCTCCTCCCTGTGCTCTCCCTGTCCTCACCCCATCCTCTCTCTGCCTCCTCCCTGTCCTCTCACTGTCCTCACCCCATCCTCTCTCTGCCTCCTCCCTGTCCTCTCACTGTCCTCACTCCATCCTCTCTCTGCCTCCTCCCTGTCCTCTCCCTGTCCTCACCCCATCCTCTCTCTGCCTCCTCCCTGTCCTCTCCCTGTCCTCACCCCATCCTCTCTCTGCCTCCTCACTGTCCTCACCCCATCCTCTCTCTGCCTCCTCACTGTCCTCACCCCATCCCCTCTCTGCCTCCTCCCTGTCCTCACCCCATCCTCTCTCTGCCTCCTCCCTGTCCTCACCCCATCCTCTCTCTGCCTCCTCCCTGTCCTCTCCCTGTCCTCACCCCATCCTCTCTCTGCCTCCTCCCTGTCCTCTCCCTGTCCTCACCCCATCCTATCTCTGCCTCCTCACTGTCCTCACCCCATCCTCTCTCTGCCTCCTCACTGTCCTCACCCCATCCTCTCTCTGCCTCCTCACTGTCCTCTCCCCATCCTCTCTCTGCCTCCTCCCTGTCCTCTCCCTGTCCTCACCCCATCCTCTCTCTGCCTCCTCCCTGTCCTCTCCCTGTCCTCACCCCATCCTCTCTCTGCCTCCTCCCTGTCCTCTCACTGTCCTCACCCCATCCTCTCTCTGCCTCCTCCCTGTCCTCTCCCTGTCCTCACCCCATCCTCTCTCTGCCTCCTCACTGTCCTCTCCCCATCCTCTCTCTGCCTCCTCACTGTCCTCACCCCATCCTCTCTCTGCCTCCTCACTGTCCTCACCCCATCCTCTCTCTGCCTCCTCCCTGTCCTCTCCCTGTCCTCACCCCATCCTCTCTCTGCCTCCTCACTGTCCTCACCCCATCCTCTCTCTGCCTCCTCACTGTCCTCTCCCTGTCCTCACCCCATCCTCTCTCTGCCTCCTCCCTGTCCTCTCCCTGTCCTCATCCCATCCTCTCTCTGCCTCCTCCCTGTGCTCTCCCTGTCCTCACCCCATCCTCTCTCTGCCTCCTCCCTGTCCTCTCACTGTCCTCACCCCATCCTCTCTCTGCCTCCTCCCTGTCCTCTCACTGTCCTCACTCCATCCTCTCTCTGCCTCCTCCCTGTCCTCTCCCTGTCCTCACCCCATCCTCTCTCTGCCTCCTCCCTGTCCTCTCACTGTCCTCACCCCATCCTCTCTCTGCCTCCTCACTGTCCTCACCCCATCCTCTCTCTGCCTCCTCACTGTCCTCACCCCATCCTCTCTCTGCCTCCTCCCTGTCCTCACCCCATCCTCTCTCTGCCTCCTCCCTGTCCTCTCCCTGTCCTCACCCCATCCTCTCTCTGCCTCCTCCCTGTCCTCTCCCTGTCCTCACCCCATCCTCTCTCTGCCTCCTCCCTGTCCTCACCCTATCCTCTCTCTGCCTCCTCCCTGTCCTCTCCCTGTCCTCACCCCATCCTCTCTCTGCCTCCTCACTGTCCTCACCCCATCCTCTCTCTGCCTCCTCACTGTCCTCACCCCATCCTCTCTCTGCCTCCTCACTGTCCTCACCCCATCCTCTCTCTGCCTCCTCCCTGTCCTCTCACTGTCCTCACCCCATCCTCTCTCTGCCTCCTTCCTGTCCTCTCCCTGTCCTCACCCCATCCTCTCTTCCTCCTCACTGTCCTCACCCCATCCTCTCTCTGCCTCCTCACTGTCCTCACCCCATCCTCTCTCTGCCTCCTCTCTGTCCTCACCCCATCCTCTCTGCCTCCTCACTGTCCTCACCCCATCCTCTCTCTGCCTCCTCCCTGTCCTCTCCCTGTCCTCACCCCATCCTCTCTCTGCCTCCTCCCTGTCCTCTCCCTGTCCTCACCCCATCCTCTCTGCCTCCTCACTGTCCTCACCCCATCCTCTCTCTGCCTCCTCACTGTCCTCACCCCATCCTCTCTCTGCCTCCTCACTGTCCTCACCCCATCCTCTCTCTGCCTCCTCACTGTCCTCACCCCATCCTCTCTCTGCCTCCTCACTGTCCTCACCCCATCCTCTCTCTGCCTCCTCACTGTCCTCACCCCATCCTCTCTCTGCCTCCTCACTGTCCTCACCCCATCCTCTCTCTGCCTCCTCCCTGTCCTCACCCCATCCTCTCTCTGCCTCCTCACTGTCCTCACCCAATCCTCTCTCTCTTCTCCCTGGTTTGAATTTTAGAAGTAATGTGATAAACACAAGAATGTTTAGAATCTATTCAGCTATATTAAGAAAATATGTCCCGAAATACAACAATGAAACAAAATAAGTGGCTGAAATGAGAAGTGTTTGAACATGCTGAGGTGGCAGTCTACATTATGCAGATTGAGTGTCATATTACATCCATACATACTAACCAATCTAAGTATTTCACATCTAAGTATTACACAGCAATAGATCCAGACTTCGGCACAATAAATACACAGTGAGATGATATACCTATCGAAAAAAGTGGAATAAGGACGTGTCAGACGAGAGCTGTACTTGTTGTGGTATTGCTGATGTGATGTGACCTGCCGCAAGTCGGATAACCACATGGCCATCGAGTGTTGATCCCCCGTGGTGCCCTCTGGGAGCGGGTACAGTGCTAAGGAAGCATCCTGGACCATATGGCATAGTCTCACTACAGTCAAAGTCATTGAAATGTGACTGAATACATTGAGTTGGATTGTGTAAATATTGTGATAATTACGCTATGGGTCAGTGAGTGGTTGCATGTTAAAGTAGATAGTCACGCTCAAGGAGTATCAGACAAAGAGCAAGCTGTAATAGATCTTTCATTTATGGTCAAGTTTGATTTTATATGTGACAAACATACCATTTTTTAGCTGTAAGTTAATGCTCGATGGCATTTTGGCATTGCGATGTAAATCATTGGCTTGGTCAGCTGCAAAACCAATAAAATTCACAAACATTAATTTCATTTTAAAGAATAGATTTTCCTATTTATCCACATGTAGATATGTTTTTTTTTTCAAGTTAGAAGGATCGGTAGTTAACCCCACAATATCCCATACCCCCTGGCAAGATGATGTAGAAATATTATGTGCACACTTGTACAGGGTGCAGCATGAGCCACCCACTTCTACTATCTCTCAATGGGAAAAATTGCAGTTAGAATGCTGTTACATATCTCAGACCAGATAATCTGGCTCAACTTCCATCCTGCAAATCTCCTGTAGATTGCTGGGTGCATTACACCACGGGCATGGAGTGTGGCTCGAGAGCGAGGCTCTGCCTGGAGGGTGAAGCGTGGGGTGACACCACAGGCTGGACAGCAGATAAGATAGCAAATCGTTCAAAATGTATAACAAAAAAAACAGTATTTTATCTATAAAAAGGGATGATAACAATATATTTTTTGCAAATGAGATTTTTTATGTAAAAAGAAAATAATACAAACAAGAATATTTGGAGAAAGCATAGAAGCAAGACAGATTATGGCAGGTTTCATGCCAGATGCAGGAGTTGAATTAAGAGTGACTCTGAGAGATGCTGGGCTGAGGAGAGGGCTCTGATAGTACTGTGAATAGTAGCAGGATGGGGCAGGATTTGGGAGTTGTGGAAAAAGGATTAACCTGGATGGGTGAAGATTTATGAGATACTTAAAGCAGAATCTGACAGTGAATAATAGATATAGTTTACAAGTCCAGAGCTGTGAAGTGTGGGCATGACTGAGTGTGGAAATGATACCTTCCATTATTTTATGGAAACCGATAGTGTAATTCAAGAGTATTAATCAATTTTACTATCTACTTCTTGATGAATATTTTGGCAATAGAAATTATAGGAAGTCAGTGAGCAGTGACGATACACAAAAGAAGTTACTTTAAGGCTTTTGGTACTTGCCGTAGTCTGTTCAAAACTCACCCATTTATTTCTGTGACTCATTTTTTTATATCCTTTCTGAGCATAAAGATCCTGGATGAATATTTCTTTGATATCTGTATGTATCATGTGGTTGAACCTAGTAATTCTAGTGGAAATGCTATTCTTTGGAAGGAGTATATCTTATTCACATTTATTCAAGTAGTAGATATTTTTTTATATTCATGTTATCTATGTCCTACAGAGAGTGAAATGAAATATACATGCATGATATCGCCTGATAACTTTGTCATATATATGCATTGAAATTGCAATTTTACGTTCCATAAAGAGACGATCAAAATGCTGTTTTGGGAGATCAAAAATCCCCTGATATCGAGGATGGAATATTTATGGATGAGAAAATACAAATGACTTGCAGACTATTCACAGGAGGAAAATGTCTCCTTTTTCTGGAATTATTCTTATTATGTGTAGGAAGAAACGAGAGAGTAATTGAAGATTAGTATCCAAATTATTGCATGTTTGTCGTTTTGAGCAGGTTCTATGTAAATTTGATGCATTGCATTAATACAATAGAATTTATGGTACAATGGTCATATGGCTTTTTTACTCCTCATCCGAAATTGACTGAAAGGTAATATTGTTGTTTTGCCATCCGGCCATCTGTTAGTCTGTGTGCAGTATCATAAACAATCTCATGAATCGTAGGGTTTATATATAGCAGCCATGTAATGAAAATAAGAGGATCTGATACAAAGCCGTATGGAAAGTGGAGAGTTGTCTTAGGGCTTAACATGGAATGATTCAATCTGTTGTTCTGTGTTCTACAAAGGTCAAAATACACGAGTACATTATCACTTTAAAAAATATGATCTGCTGTGGTTTAAATGATAAAAGTAATCATTATTTACATCTTTCAATGAGATGCAATAGAGCGTTTTTTTAATTTGCATTTTTTTTCTTATCGAGTAAGATTGAAACTAACAAATGACCCAGGATGATTAGCCTTGGTGAAATATGCATTTGTGAAATGAACACTCTAGGACAGTGTGGTATTTAGAAGTCTATGACAGATAGATGCATGCAAAAGATTAAGAACAAGGCCCGGTCCGCAATAGCCACTCAGAAAATACGACTCGCAACCGATATCGTACAAGCCACATTATGTTGTGGATATGGGATGCCATATGCTATAAGGGGCATTCGTAAGAGGAAATGTTTAACCCTTAGTGTCAGCAGTGCCTTCCTGTTTCCGCACTCAAAAGAGGCACTTTCCTTGCCTCATACAATGAAGTATAGAGGTTTTGTATTTTCATTCTTTGATGTCCTATAAACCATTAGATCAGAAAAAAATGCTGAATGGTTTTTAGGCATATGACATGTTAAAATATTTTGCTTGAAATCATATCATCCTAAATTTTGATGTGTTTTATATTTTTTATTTTTCCATAGGATCAGTGTCTCACAAGGGAGTAATTTTATGTGAGGGATCAGCGTGTTTCGTGAGGGAGCAGTGTTTTTTGTGAGGGAGCAGCGTGTATTGTGAGGAAGCATCAAATCAATACGTTTGGATTACCACAGAAGTGTATGCGAGGAATACCGACACAGGTAGGGTCCTGGTTTTCTATTCTGTCACATTTGCTGTTATGTTGAATTTACTTCCCATAGATGAAGACGGTGTCATCCTGATATTTCTTACGATCTCAAGTAAATTCATTCCCATAAATTATGATTCTCATTCTCATTCTATTATAAGAATATTAAGGCTTTGGTGAATTCCACAAAAAAGATACCAGCTTGAATTATAAGTATATTGGGATGACAAATATCTTTTAGGATTTTTATGTGAAATAAAATTTGCAGCAGCCCAGAATGTGATAAAAGTGCTTTTTTCTTTGCTCATATTCAGCTAGATGCTTGGAGATTGTCAATGTCTCAGCAATGTACGATTTGTGTTTATCTTGGGAAGTATCAAAATATAGAGTTTTCTCGGTAGGCAAAGGGTCGATGTTTAGTTGTGCCGCATAGGCACATTAGAGTCAAGAACTGGCCGCAAAGAGCCCCCATGGGCAGTCATTTGGGCCAAGAAAAATGGACAAAACCTCTCCACCACCAAACCGTGATTTCCCTTTTTAGACGCAGCAGTCCCAGATATATGGCCTCAATGTTTTCTTGTGTGTTTAGACTTCATTTGGAATGTCAAGCAATGTGCATCAATTGTGAACCTCTGTCGGTCTTTCTCCAGGAAGACAGCATCACCATCATTTATGCTTATAAAGGCCTGGAAGAAAGCACAGCTGTGCTGAACCAACTATATTTGTGTGTGGATATATAGATATATCAAATACATAATCAAATCTCATATAGGAATTTTACATATTAAGATAGTTCCTTTTTTTATCTTTCTAGGCAGATTTTGTCTAAATTAATGTGGACAAAGTGGTGAATACAATTGGTGTATATACATTGATACATACCGGTATGTATTTGGTCATCAAAATTTTGTGGTGGATTTTCTGATTTTTTGCAAACATGAACACCATTGGTTATTTCATGAATTAAACTTATTACCTGATATTTTTCTACACTCTCTATTTTAGACAACATCTTTTGGTTATCAAAATTTCCTGGTCTACAGTTACAGCTTTTATACTGAATATATTTCAAAGGTGTAAATATGAATGATATTGAAGCAAATGGTGCTTATTTGTGATGGGAATGATAGATTGGGGATGCATATTCTATATCTGGCTGTGTTGTTTGTAGATAGAATCAAATCACGATATATAATTGGTTCACAGACCGGAGAATGCGTATCTATTATTGATACCACCAGGGCCCTCTTCTCCAGGGGAGGGGAGGGAAAGACTCGTGTGTGTTTTTGTTGAGGTATAAATCAGGGGAATGAGTTGGACTGCTATCAATCGTAAGAAGTCATTTACTCATTGTTTGGTGAAGCTCAAGCAAAGGCCACTTGTCTTGAAATAGACATGATGAGATTTACGAGGAAAAAGCACATTTGTGGGAGGAAGCTGCAGATTTGCGCAGAGTCGAGAGGATTTCCAGGGAAAAAGACATTTGGCGACAGGCTGTTTATTACAAGAAAGGCAGACTTCAGCCAGCTAGGTGTTATATGTTAACCCTTTTTTGTTCAACGATAAAGGAAAAGTGGGTAAAACTGACAGGTAAGAGCAAATGTGTGAGAAAATTGAGATGACAAATATCAGAGAACCTGACTATGGTATGATAATAAAAACTTTGTTGTGACATAATTTGTGGGGACAAATATTGCAGTCTCTAATCATGTGATTCGGAATGACAAATTTAGAAAATCAGGTCTTGAGATATTACATGTATGTACAATGTGACTTCTATTGTAAATATGGTCATGTGATTTACATAAAAATGATCTTTGACACCTGTTGATTTTTTTTAAATCTAAAAGGAAAATTAAGATTAAATGCATCATGTTATTATCATATTTAGAAATTGAAATCATAGGTAATGATAAAATAAATATATCCGGATGTTTAACTTTTAGTTTTGTGTGGATATGGGAGATAGTTGAAGATGATAGTACAGTGTCTAATAAATTTCATGATTGTCTTTGTGAGATTACATTTTTTAGTGTTCCATGTATATCATATCATAGTGAAAAAGTTAACTGAATCATCAAATAACTTAGCCCGGGTATGAAACAAGAGAATTTGACGAGGGCAAACATGAATAAAGCGATATATAAAATGTGAGAGGCTTTGTTGTGAGAAATGATTGCCCAGTCAGAATTTTAACAGGGTGAGCTGTTTTATGAGATGCATATGCATATAAAAATCATAATGCTAAATGATACATGTGCAACATACATGAATAATTCAGTTGAAGTGGCAATAGATCTGCGGGAGAACGGCCAGGCGGGGCAGCTCCAGAACGGGCCCAGCTCACACACCAACCTGCAGGCCTCAGTAACACTGTCTGCACATAGCACTGATCTTAATTGCTTTGGTCCTTCTCACAGTTATCATACAAACATACTTTTTTCTTGGTTTGGGGTGGGGTTGGGTGTGTGCGATCTTAAAAGAAAGTGAAAAGAATTTTCGGAAGATGGGCTTCTTTTGAATGGATGAGGAAACTTAATTTTTCTTTTTATTTAAATGGTCTCGATGAAGTTAGGTATAGTATTCCCTCAGAATATCTACTAGGGGGGATTTTCTGTCATTCATGAGTCTAAGATTTTTTCATATTTAACAAAGAAATAAAACCTCAATAGCTATCAATGAGTTTTCATGTGTGCAATACCATGGCTCAACCAAAGCATTGAAAATATCAGACAACTGGAACATCTATAGTGCCTCAGTATTGTCTCAATATAGCTTCAGTTTGAGACTTTCAGAAAAAGGAAGGTGGTGGTGACTGAGTGGCTGTCACATTGGATTAATAATAATAACTCAAGAATTCAAGGAACTTCCCTTATCAGCAGATATTTTGTTGGAGAAAGTCATTATTGGGGTGATAGAATCAACCACCATATTGGATACACAATTTGTTACATTGACAGTACTGTAACTGGGGAAAGACTAAAAAAACTGCAAAACTGGGGAATGACTAAAATTTATCATTTATAAAATAGTTTGTTGACCTTATCAAGGAATAGTCATTACCTAAAATCAAGCATCAAAATAGCTTTTAGGCCTTTGGCCGAGGTTTAAAATATTCTTGCGATAATTACCTTCAAAGTCAAAACCAAGCACAGATGGCAAATTCACAGACTCTTTTGATATTTTTACTAAGTTTGTAGACTCTGATAAGTTTTCTTTAAGAATTAAAGAAACATGATGGAATGTAGAAAATAGAAAAGCATTTGTGATAAATGAACAATTCTCTCATGGAGATAGAGAAATAGGGCATTATGGGAGTAGTAGCATTGTCTGGTCTCGCCCGATATGAATATGTACATGCTCAGTTCTGTTTGTGATGGATAGGTAGGGGCCCAGTCTGGTGTTTGCCTTGATGGGATCAGGTAGCTGGTCTTTTGTGAGCACATTTTATTGAATGAGCAACATGTCTACAGCAGTAATAGTCACACATTGTTGTAACATATGTGTGCACAGGACAAGCTAATAAAGCCACATTGCCAACCAACAACGGAACAAAACCTCGCTCATATTAAGCCACCACAATCTCATCTCTATATCTGTGTGTGTGTGTGTGTGTATATATATATATATATTTACTTACATATATACATACACACACACATACATATATATATATATATATATATATATATACACACACACACAAATATTTATATATACATATACAAAACAACATATACACACAATGTATATATAGCTTTTTTGGGCATAGAAACTGGAGTATTTTTTCAGGCACAATATAAACATATTGCATATATGCAATAGGAGATTGAGACTCTGTAAGAAGATATATGTCATTGTGAATTAGCACAGCCCCACATATTGCACCTTGTTCTGATGAGAAGACCAGCCCTTCTTGCCCATTGACAGATCCACTAAAAACCAAATGTATACACCACTTTGTCCACGATCATGACTTGAATAAGAAAATCCTGCAGATTAAGCCAAGATATTGGAGTCAGGATATGAGAGAGATGAATTATGGCTGCGACTATAATGGACTTATAATGTTGAACAATGCCACATGCCGGATTCTATGCGCGACAGGGAATTGCGGACAATGTTGGTTTAGTGGGTTGGTTTTTAGAGGCAGTCTTGGCATTGCATTGTCATGGAAGCACCTGCTCACATCGATGTAGATCCGCTGGCATACATAATATATGCGCCAGGTGAGCGTCCACCTAGATATATAGCAAGCTCCCCTTTGTGACGCAGTGAGTTTCATATACTGAGAAATAGCCCTTGAAACAAGCAATTGCTCAGACATACCTCTTATCCTGGTTAGAAGCCATGCACTCTTTGCTCCAAATTACAAATGCAAGTGAGCAACTGGTCGGAAATACTGCTCACCCCCTGAGGTCTGTAGTATATAAATGGCATAGAAATTCCAGTTGAGCAACTGCTCAGTTAAACTGATCACCCATGTGAAAAGGTTTGTAATGGATATGGTAAATTTAGTAAGAATAGTGAAATGCTTCGAATATCGAATTCAGAAGAGTGATTGCTCAGTTCTGCTACTCATTAAGATGTGGTCTCCATGCTAGGAGTTGTAAATTCAGAAGAGTGATTGCTCAGTTCTGCTACTCATTAAGATGTGGTCTCCGTTCTAGGAGTTGTAAATTCAGAAGAGTGATTGCTCAGTTCTGCTACTCATTAAGATGTGGTCTCCGTTCTAGGAGTTGTAAATTCAGAAGAGTGATTGCTCAGTTCTGCTACTCATTTAGATGTGGTCTCCATGCCAAGAGTTGTAAATTCAGAAGAGTGATTGCTCAGTTCTGCTACTCATTTAGATGTGGTCTCCATGCCCAGAGTTGTAGATTCAGAAGAGTGATTGCTCAGTTCTGATACTCATTTAGATATGGTCTCCATGCCCAGAGTTATAAATTCAGAAGAGTGATTGCTCAGTTCTGCTACTCATTTAGATATGGTCTCCATGCCCAGAGTTGTAGATTCAGAAGAGTGATTGCTCAGTTCTGCTACTCATTTAGATGTGGTCTCCATGCTAGGAGTTGTAAATTCAGAAGAGTGATTGCTCAGTTCTGCTACTCATTAAGATGTGGTCTCCATGCCAAGAGTTGTAAATTCAGAAGAGTGATTGCTCAGTTCTGCTACTCATTTAGATATGGTCTCCATGCCCAGAGTTGTAGATTCAGAAGAGTGATTGCTCAGTTCTGCTACTCATTTAGATGTGGTCTCCATGCTAGGAGTTGTAAATTCAGAAGAGTGATTGCTCAGTTCTGTTACTCATTTAGATGTGGTCTCCATGCTAGGAGTTGTAAATTCAGAAGAGTGATTGCTCAGTTCTGATACTCATTTAGATGTGGTCTCCATGCCCGGAGTTGTAAATTCAGAAGAGTGATTGCTCAGTTCTGATACTCATTAAGATATGGTCTCCATGCTAGGAGTTGTAAATTCAGGTGGGCAACTGGTCTGAGACACTGGCCAGGCTGTGAGTGATATATACTATTCAGTGAGGGAAGTGATTTGAGTGAGACATGGTGTGATATAGTGAGCGTTGAACAAGGGCACTAAAGTACACACTGTATTAACTGACAACAGTGCCTCTGGGGAACGATTACCATGATATGCGTGATGCTACAGTGTACATGCATGCTGTATAGTAAATCTCAGGCTGAAACCAGTCTATGTTATGATCATTAGCACCGTCAGGGAGGGGGCATGTTTTGATTGATAAGACAACAAGCTAAATTTCACAAAGTAACTCCTTGGACTGACGTCACCAGGTCAAATCATGGCCAGATCAGAGAATATATCAGTGTCCTTTAAAACAGAACTGTACATTTTGAAAGATCATGTCAGCAAAATGTCATTTTGAATATCACAGTAAAAGGTCATGTTGAATATCACAGTAAAAGGTCATGTTGAATATCACATCACAATGTCATTTAAATAATCACTGCTTATCACAAAGGTTATTAAGTTAGCACAGCAAAAGGTCATATAGAATATACACAGTATATAATGAATTTGGAAAGAATTGATTATTGGTTTGGGGGATTTTTGATATAATGATTTTATTTTAGCAATTTTCTTTTCCATGTTGATTCTCAGCAAAAAGGATACCTTGCTAAAATGTTCAGCACTGTCGATGTAAACATAATACCATTGTTTGATATTATGTTTCACCGAAAAATGGTTTAAAAATGTAAGCTCTAACCTGAATCTCAGCCTTAACACAAATCTCTTGCTCGATATTGTTTCAAGTGGGAACCTGATGACAGAAATGACAAGCAAGTTTTATGCTTAATATCTGTTATCACAATAATGTTGCATATTCATTCTGTTATTTTTCTCTATTTGCATCGAGAAGTTTTCATTAAAACCATCTCTGCATTTTTCATTGTCCTTTGTTCTTCTCAAGTGATTTAATGGCTTAGATTTATTCAGTTTTATGTAATGATTATAAACCAAATCTGGACGCATTGTTTTATTATTTCGTTTCATTTCATTTGTGTATGCACCTGTAGTGAAAGCACTTTCGTCATGACATTTCCAGACTCATGTCGTCACATCACAGCCCTTTTATTTCAATTTGTTTTGTATTTATTGCCACCAGGTGGAGCTGTCTGCATCTGCACATATGCCCTATTATTTGAAACTAAGTGAAATGCTCCTGCCACCAGGTGGTGCTATGTGGATACTTCTGCATTGTCATTTTAGATATTGACAGATCCACATGCTCTCTGTTTGGCTATATTTGTCCTGCATATGCTCTCTGTTTGCTATATATGCCCCACTATTTACAACTAGAAGGAGTCACCAGGTGGAGCTTATCATGTTATATATCTGTTCTATTAAATACTGGCATTGTCCTTGCCACCAGTTGGATTTATCTCTCATATATCTACCTATAGCAAGTAGTAGTGCTCATAGCACTAGGTGGAGCTCTCTGTTGCCCTTCTATTTACAACTAGGCATAGCGTTCTTGTCACCAGGTGGAGCTCTCTGTTGCCCTTCTATTTACAACTAGGCATAGCGTTCTTGTCACCAGGTGGAGCTGTCTGTGGTATCTCTGACCTACTATTTACAACTTGGCATAGTGTTATTCTCACCAGGTGGAGCTGTCTGTGGTATCTCTGACCTACTATTTACAACTTGGCATAGTGTTATTCTCACCAGGTGGAGCTGTCTGTGGTATCTCTGACCTACTATTTACAACTAGGCATAGTGTTATTCTCACCAGGTGGAGCTGTATGTGGTATCTCTGACCTACTATTTACAGCTAGGCATAGTGTTATTTTCACCAGGTGGAGCTGTCTGTGGTATCCCTGACCTACTATTTACAACTAGGCATAGTGTTCTTGTCACCAGGTGGAGCTGTCCATTATATCTCCACTCTGCTATCTCCAACTGGGTATGGAACTCATGCCTGGATGGTTGTGTCAAAGTATATGATCTCATCACACTGAGCCGGGCCCATTTAGCTCGTAGTTCTGAGCTGTATCAGTTGTATTTATGGGCCCGTGCATATGGCATTTCAGATACAGCAAATAGTAATCCAATTTATATGTACCCTTTCATGCAAAAGGACAATTTTGACGGCAGATGCCTGAGCTGGGTGTGTGCATATCCCGGCTTATCTGGCCTGACTCTGCCAGACGGTCTATGTCAACTGGTCTCTGCCGATAATAAATATACATCATGTGCCTTTCATTGTTACTTGAGACCATTCAATTATCAAGTCAAATCAAGTTTCACAGACCTGAAAAAAAGGTTTTGCTGACTGGTTGACTTAATTTCTGGGTTTTTGATCTAAGAGTATCATGCATTGTGTCATAAGATAGTTATTCGATAAATTCATCTGTTATAAATCATCCCATGCAAACCATTTGTCTCAAACTGAAATAAAAGGCAAAAGTGACAGGGTTTGGTTCTCACAAACCTTCCCAAGAACCCTTTGATGAGCTGTACACCCGTCACACATTGTTATATGTTCCCGCTGCCAGTCCCACATATCTATCCACAATTAGGGTAGTGACTCACTTTTCAAGGGGGCAGGTTTAGGACCAGAACATTGCACATTATGCCCCTGTTTTGTCTCAGGACTTGACTCACCTCTCACAAGGGGGCGCTAATTTTTATGCTGATGGCCTCTTGTCTTTGTTTATGGTGCAAAATGAGAATAAATGGTTCGCATTGTGAAATGCTAATTGGCTTAAAGATAGAGACCAGGTCCTGTTTCATGTGGAATATTCAATAGTTATATATATATGTTAAGAAATAGGATTTATTGGAAAATCTTCTGCAAATGATAAGCAAAATGCTTTAATGGACATAAAAATAGACATGCTGAAATGAAAGATTTTAGTTAAGGTTTCTGTATTGAAGATATTGTGATATGAAATTTGAGTATTATTCTAATGTGTTTATCTCGCGAGATATTTTCCTTTGAATTTGTAACCTTAAACACATGTCAATATCTGAGACAGAAATATTGAATTTTAAAATTCCAAACTTTTTTGGACAGATATTCATCTGATATTGAATAGGGATAGGTGAAAGATTTCAGCAAAATAAGCATGTTACTTGAAAGCTGCCTATGAACAAACCCCAGCTTGAAAGCCTCTTGTCAACAAGCCCCAGCTTGAAAGCTGCCTATTAACAAACCCCAGCTTGAAAGCCTCTTGTCAGCAAGCCCCAGCTTGAAAGCCTCTTGTCAACAAACCCAGCTTGAAAGCCTCATGTCAACAAGCCCCAGCTTGAAAGCTGCCTATTAACAAACCCCAGCTTGAAAGCCTCTTGTCAACAAACCCCAGCTTGAAAGCTGCCTGTTAACAAGCCCCGGCTTGAAAGCCTCATGTCAACAAGCCCCAGCTTGAAAGCTGCCTATCAACAAACCCCAGCTTGAAAGCCTTTTGTCAACAAGCCCCAGCTTGAAAGCCTCTTGTCAACAAACCCCAGCTTGAAAGCTCCTATTAGCAAGCTCCAGATCGAATAACTTTAGAGCCACCTCTAAAACAGCTCCAGTTTGAATAGCTTGAAAACTACCTGCTAACGCCACCTTTTAACAAGCCCCAGCTTGAAAGCTAACGGTGAACAAGCCCCAGCTTGAAAGCCAATGGTTAACAAGCCCCAACTGGAAGCAAAGCGTGTCCCTCTGATTACCAAGCTAAGGATGACTCGCTTATAAAACATACAGTATCAAGTGTTCAGCAATTGACATATGTTTGTTATGGATATATGTTGTGAAAGAGAATCTCAGAGACAAAAAGGGGAAAATGATGACGGATGATTTGGCAGGAGAATTTGTCCTGTTTTGTGTCACTCTCTTCTGTATGTGATAAGTGAAAGTGATATGATTACCTTAGTGTGAAGACATCCGAGATATGATAACTACAATAGAAGGTTCCATGGAATGATACCAGTCGTTTGAATGCAGGATGAAACCCAATCATAATTGTGCTTCTGTTTTATTTGCATGTTGGAGAATCTCAAACGATGTTAAGTTTTACTGGATCCTGATGCATGTCATAGATACAGTTGATACTTACTTGTAAACACAATATTACACATGTGTTTTGTCCGTGATCTAGATTGGTGTGTTTAAGCTCTACCCATGTCACGAAACTATGCCCTTATTAACTGTAATACTTGTTGTTCCTATCCCTGATAACAGATAAATGCTTGTGGATTAAGGATGGATACAGTTCAGTGGAGAGGCCACAGACAAAGGAACTCATGAAATCTAGCAAGTCACAGCCAGAAGAATGGGGGATAAAGATCAGGAATTGCACAGGCATAGAATAGGGATAGTCGGGATGAAATAGGGATAGTGGGCATGGAATAGATATGGTGGGCATGGAATAGGGATGGTGGGCATGGTGGGCATGGAATAGGGATGGTGGGCATGGAATAGGTATGGTGGGCATGGAATAGGTATGGTGGGCATGGTGGGTATGGAATAGGGATGGTGGGCATGGAATAGGTATGGTGGGCATGGTATAGGGATAGTGGGCATGGAATAGGGATGGTGGGCATGGAATAGGTATAGTGGGCATGGAATAGGTATGGTGGGCATGGAATAGGGATGGTGGGCATGGAATAGGGATGGTAGGATGGTGGGCATGGAATAGGGATGGTGGACATGGAATAGGGAAGGTGGGCATGGAATAGGTATGCTGGGCATGGTATAGGGATAGTGGGCATGGAATAGGGATTGTGGGCATGGAATAGGTATAGTGGGCATGGAATAGGGATAGTGGGCATGGAATAGGGATGGTGGGCATGGAATAGGGATGGTGGGCATGGTATAGGGATAGTGGGTATGGATTAGGGATGGTGGGCATGGAATAAGGATGGTGGACATGGAATAGGGATGGTGGGCATGGAATAGGGATGGTGGCCATGGAATAGGGATGGTGGCCATGGAATAGGTATAGTGGGCATGGAATAGGGATAGTGGGCATGGAATAGGTATAGTGGGCATGGAATAGGGATGGTGGGCATGGAATAGGTATGGTTATTATGGATTAGGGCCAGAATGCATATTGGACAGAGAATAAGGAAATGACCCAGATTGCTCTCCCACACACATTTAGCTTTATACAGTACCTGATCATATTATCAGTTTTACATCGTCTCCAAGCACAATTCTATCCCCAACCAAAACAGCAATACGAGAAGGTCCTATAAATGTCAATGAACTATAATACTTCCTGTTTAACATTTGTTTTTTATTAACATATAATGCATAAACTGGTCTGATCTGGCCAGGGAACATATTCATCCATTGAGTTCAATTAAGACAACCTTTTTTTTCAAACAATTAAAGCAGCTAGCAAGATTTGGTTCACATGTTGTTTGTATTAATGTTTGTGTGTTGTTTACATTGTAGTACTTCATATATAAACTCACTGCCAATATACTGTACATATTTATCATATCACATCAGATCTCAGAGTGTACACTCAGTAAAATGAGATTAGATCTATGGCTAAGTGTACACTCATTGAATGGAGTATATCAGATATTAAGTTCAAATATCAGTAAATTCAGTGAACAATACATATATAGATTGAGCATACACTCAGAAAAGTGTGAGTTTCCAACTGTGGAAACACTCCATACAGTGTATGAGATCCAACTGAGTATACACTCAGTAAAGTTCATGAGATCCCAGGCCGTCAGCATACACTCAGTAAAGTTCATGAGATCCCAGGCTATCAATATACACTCAGTAAAGTTCATGAGATCCCAGGCCGTCAGTATACACTCAGTTAAGTTCATGAGATCCCAGGCTATCAATATACACTCAGTAAAGTTCATGAGATCCCAGGCTGTCAATATACACTCAGTAAAGTATATGAGATCCCAGGCTGTCAGTGTACACTCAGTAAAGTATATGAGATCCCAGGCTGTCAGTGTACACTCAGTAAAGTATATGAGATCCCAGGCTGTCAGTATACACTCAGTAAAGTTCATGAGATCCCAGGCCGTCAGCATACACGCAGTAAAGTTCATGAGATCCCAGGCTATCAATATACACCCAGTAAAGTTCATGAGATCCCAGGCCGTCAATATACACTCAGTAAAGTATATGAGATCCCAGGCTGTCAGTGTACACTCAGTAAAGTATTTGAGATCCCAGGCTGTCAGTATACACTCAGTAAAGTTCATGAGATTCCAGGCCGTCAGTATACACTCAGTAAAGTATATGAGATCCCAGGCTGTCAGTGTACACTCAGTAAAGTTCATGAGATTCCAGGCCGTCAGTATACACTCAGTAAAGTATATGAGATCCCAGGCTGTCAGTGTACACTCAGTAAAGTATATGAGATCCCAGGCTGTCAGTATACACTCAGTGAAAGTTCATGAGATCCCATGCTGTTTATATTCATAAGATATCATAAGATATTGTTGAGACATGTCAAAGGAAGTGTTCTTTATTGCAAAACAAACTGATACAGATATCTAAATGTGTGCAATATGCGTGGATGGCGCCATTTTATCCACTTTCATTTAAATAAGAAATGGAGTAACTTGTCATACAGAACACTGGATCCTATAAGAGTGCTTTGTTGTCTGGTTTAGTATAACACTTCTTAATTACACCTATTATAATGTCTGCATGAAACGAAAGAAATGTTCATAGAGGATATCAGATTATCCTAGCAAGCCAACCTATATTTAGCTCAATATCGACAAAGATTCCTTAGTAAATAATTAAAAAAGGTTATTTACATCCTGTTAAAATTGTCTTATTGTATTTAAACATGTGGAACAGTAGATATTAGGTCGAGTCTTTGGATAAATTTTAATATATATATATATATATATATATATATATATATATATATATATATATATATATATATATATATATATATATATATATATATATATATATATATATATATATATATATATAAAAATATACAAATGTGAATAACATCTTCCTCAAATAGATGACAATTAGCTAGCTGTCATGGGTCGTGTCTGTCTTTAGGGCAGTGTCAAACCAGTATGGAGCATAGTAGGTGTATAAACTGTGGTTATAATGAACTTGCTGAAGGCGGAGAGGAGGTTTCATGGTGCAGGATTACCATATTCATTTCAAATACATTAATTTATCATAAGGCAAATAATGGAGTTTTTTTGGTTGTTGTTGTTGTTATGTTCTGTAATTCTGCACGTGTGTAGGTGGCTGAAAACATTAAAAAGAACAAAGACTGAGCACAGTTTAGTGTTGCAGCTGGACTGAATTTGATTTAGTATGTGTTTGCTGGTCCTGTCATCTCTGAATTATATGTGGCAAAATTGCAAGTATGGTTTGAATAGATTAGAGGTACACATTTGGATAGATTATTGATAAATATTAGGATATATTTGGTTAGATTAGTGGTATACTTGGATAGATTGGTGGAATATATTTGGATAGATTAGAAGGATTTATTTGGACTGATTAGTGGAATATATTTGGTTAATGGTATAGATATGATATATGATCTGAGCTAACAAATGTATTAGACTTGGACTAAATACATTGTGTGATGATAGCATTGTAGGGATGGTTGTATCAAAGTTTGGGTAAATATAGCATATAATCAGAGGGGCTCTATCAGATTATATTTATATGGTAGCTTTATAGAAAAGGCCACATTGTATCTAGAAATTTTAAATTTATAGCTGTGCTTATGACAGCACCATATCAAATTGGAGGCCTATACAGTAAGATATTACAAATATTACTCAGGTAAGGCCAAATTAAACTGGAGGCTTATAACAGTAACACATAAACTAGAGGCTTATAACAGTAACATATAAAACTGGAGGCTTATATCAGTAACATATAAAACTGGAGGCTTATATCAGTAACATATAAAACTGGAGGCTTATATCAGTAACATATAAAACTGGAGGCTTATATCAGCAACATATAAAACTGGAGGCTTATATCAGTAACATATAAAACTGGAGGCTTATATCAGTAACATATAAAACTGGAGGCTTATATCAGTAACATATAAAACTGGAGGCTTATATCAGCAACATATAAAACTGGAGGCTTATATCAGTAACATATAAAACTGGAGGCTTATATCAGCAACATATTAAACTCGAGGCTTATATAAGCAACACATTTAACTGGAGGCTTATATCAGCAACATATTAAACTAGAGGCTTATATCAGCAACATATTAAACTGGAGGCTTATATCAGCAACATATTAAACTGGAGGTTTATATAAGCAATTTATTTAACTGGAGGCTTATATCAACAACACATTTAACTGGAGGCTTATATCAGCAACATATTAAACTGGAGGCTTATATCAGCAACATATCAAACTAGAGGCTTATATAAGCAACTTATTAAACTAGAGGCTTATATAAGCAACATATTAAACTAGAGGCTTATATAAGCAATTTATTTAACAGGAGGCTTATATCAACAACACATTTAACTGGAGGCATATGCAGTGTCATTGAAGATTGCATTAGGCCATAGAAAGTGGATGCACACATGTGTTAGCATTGTGTCAGAGCAATGGTGTTGCCTGCGAGTATGGAGATATATATATGGTTATAACTGAGAGTCTTGCAGCAGACCTATATCTGTGAACAGGTGAGCCCGGGCAGTCTGTAGACACGACAGGGTCGGGACAATAACGCGGTGTACGTCATGTAGAATGCTCACCCTTAAGCTTGCCATTGTAGGAGGTACTCTGGTGTTTATTTGATCGACCTCCCCTCTCTGTGGGGCGTGTTTGGATCCCAACAACGGCAGGCACGACACTGGTGCTGCCGGGAAGCCCCAAACAGAGCTGTAGAGAGAGAGAGAGAGACTTGTAGTGCTGAGCGGGTAGGGGCGGTAGGAGAAGCTATCAGCGATTGCTTGTGGCTGCCGGTCTCAGAGTGGATCAGAGAGCGTTGGATACGAGCTGCATCTGGCTGGATACACCAAGCAGGCAGAGACACAATTAAGTCTCTCTCTATGACAACCCCTGACACCTGTTATGTCAGGTAGCAAAAGGCACCGATTGTTCACCGCAGGTAGTGTGCCTGCGTGCCGGATGCTGTGTTTGGAAGGGAGCAGCCATTTGAGAATATATACATAATACCCACACCCTGGATGTCACCACCTTGAATAATTACCCCTCCCAGTCTCCTGCTCCATCCCTCAAACAGGTAGGTCCTTATTAATGATGATCTGTTATTAGGAGAAGCGCTTTCCTTGATGCACTCTGAGGACTAATTATGTGTTCTTTCCTTTATGAGCGTGGATACTATGTGTGTAAAAGTTGACAGTGCTTGGCATTTGGCCAGAGACCACAAGAGTCCTCACAGAGCTAGGTGATGGCAACAAGCACACTTCGTCATCCAATGAGAACTCCTACAAATGTGTTTTTATTTGCTTTGGTGGCAAATCAAATCGTGTTAGATGCCATACACTTAGGCTTCCGTATGTATTTGACCAGGTAGAGTTTTATTGCACATTGAGCAGCGTAAACTGCAGCATTGTGTGAATTTGTAATATTCTAGCTGATAATTGAATGATAGGTTTTTTTAACATGAAGATTTCTTGAAGTTATAGTGGATTTGTATAAGGGTTGGAATACTAGTTTCTATACACAAAAGATATATACTCTTGGAAGCCACAACATTTTTAGCTATTTTGTGTTATTCTGTCTGTCTATCATCTTCTACTTCTCCTCTAAAACTACTGGGCAGAGTTCTCAGCTATTTGTGGGTAAGATGTTCTAGTTTCAGGGGACAAATATTATCTTTTTTCAATGAGGCTCAGATTTTCCCATATTTTTATGATTTAAAACAAATCTTTTGACTATCACTATCAAGTCTGTGATAAAATGGCTGCACCAAAGCTTTAAACAAATCAGATAACTGGAACATCCACTGTCTCATAATTGTTATCGTATCATAGCCTTAGTTTGAGACTTTAAGAAAAAAGGAAGGTGGTGGTGACTGAGTGGCTGCCATTTATGATTTAAAATAACAACTCGCAAGAAAAAAGGAACTAAATATATTATTATCAAGTCTACTGGGTGAATTACACATTTTTAGATGTTCAAAAACAAGATATAAAAAATAGTATTTTTAGGAGATGACATCTTATATTAGGGATTTTTTTCACACATGCATATACATGTATACCTGGAATGTCCAGTGCCTCATTCTGCTAATCTATAGCCTCAGTTTGAGACTTTTGATTTTCAGAAATGTGGGGGTGATGGAGTCAGCCCAAAGAGTGGGTATATTAGATTTACCACATTCACCGCTTTCAACCTACAAAGCTGGGAAAATAGTAGAAATTTGAGGAAATGTCCACAAAAAGCAATGATCAGCAAAGCTCTTGGGCCATTGCCTTATGTTTATATCTAAGACTGCATCATTTTCCTCAGTGATTTGTTAATTTTGGATTCTCAGAGTTAAAATATCTTTCGCAGTTTAGGTGTTGGAAATCAATTAGTACACTATAATTCCATGTGGAAATAATTTTCAACACATTCTATGTTTAAATTCTACATCTTACACCTGTTGCATGCAAATGTTAGATTTAGATTTTTTTTTGCAGTTGAGAATGATGTTATTGATGTGTGTATATATATATATATATATATATATATATATGCATGTGTGTGTCATAACTTATGAAACCATTTTGTTGTGGCATTTTCAAAAGACAAACTGTGTGATTTTGATTGCACAGCCATTCAATATTTTTAAAAGACAAGGCACTAAAAATTTGCTGCTGCAGCCTTTCAATGTTTTCAAAAAGCTAGGCAATGCAGGGAAGCTGATGTCATCGCCTTTGAGTGTGCAGGTAGAGCAGTGGCAAAGGAGACGCACTGTCAGGGCACTGAAGGGCTAACCGCTACTTTATGTGCAGTTTGAAGTCAGATTCAATGACCAACAACATTTTGTCTCCAATATCAGTGATCGTTTGACAGGACAAGATGTGAGGGAATCGCAACCCTTCACATTGTATCTGACATGCTCCTGATCTCCTGCACTCAGTGACATAGTCTCCACCAGGGGGTGCTATGACAATGTAAAGCTCATTCTCCATTTTGTTGCTATTTATGGAAGATACCCTGATTGTTTGTTGCCCTGAACTCATCGAGGTGAAGATAAACTCATCACATCCTGCTCTAAATAATCCTCATCTAATGTCACAGCTTTCTTGATATTATGTTTTCCATTTGTAAATTACATTTATTTGCTAAAAATAGATTATACTACATGAATGTTACTCTTTATCACATGCTATTCTTGGAAAGTAATTGTTGCTCATGCTTAAAGGTTGACCCACTTCTGAAGGTGACCTCTTTTATGTTTAATGTAAAAAAAGATTTTCCACTTCAGATGCCAGGAAATATTTTGAGGCCACAGACAATAAAGGTCAGGCTGAATTTCTGAGCAGAGCTGTTTTTTTCTGAGCAGAGTGTCTGGGTAACGAGCGGGGTCTTACTCAATTGTGTGAGATTGGAGGCATGCTTTGATAGGCAACACATTAGATTTGTATGATCTGACATGCTGTCAACATCGGGTCTTTTATCGCACCACATGTTAGCATGTCACTCCATTGAGCCACTAGTCTCGCTTTGTCCCGGGTCACGTTCCCCGGGGTTATATTTGGCAATGCTGGTGTGTGCAAGTTTGGCCATTCACAGTTAGGGAGAGACCATTTTATCATTATGTATAAGAAAACTTCTTTATCTTTTGTCACTCATGGAGTGAAGAGTTAAATAGAATAGTAAGTATTATAAGGTTTGTAACAAAATTTAGATAGACTTTCATCATTTATAGATGTTTGTGCAACTTTGGAGTTAAAAATCTATTGAAGGTAATTTATTGGTTAGAATGAGAAGAAGGGGAAATGGTCAGTCCAAATGAGAAGCATTCTGGCAGAAATATTGGAATGACAGGTTGTATGTGATATGCACAACTGTCATATCATATTTAACATCATGACTGGGACTATGCTGTCTCCACAATGCCTTAGGATGTCATGTAGTCATTCAGGTATCCTTTAGGGGTCATGTATTTATAAGGTGATCTTTGAGAGGTCATGTAGTCATTCAGGTATCCTTTAGAGGTCATGTACTTATAAGGTGATATTTAAGAGGTCATGTAGTCATTCAGGTATCCTTTAGGGGTCATGTATTTATAAGGTGATCTTTAAGAGGTCATGTAGTCATTCAGGTATCCTTTAGGGGTCATGTATTTATAAGGTGATCTTTAAGAGGTCATGTAGTCATTCAGGTATCCTTTAGGGGTCATGGATTTCTAAGGTGATCTTTAAGAGGTCATGTAGTCATTCAGGTATCCTTTAGAGGTCATGTATTTATAAGGTGATCTTTGAGAGGTCATGTAGTCATTCAGGTATCCTTTAGGGGTCATGGATTTATAAGGTGATCTTTGAGAGGTCATGTAGTCATTCAGGTATCCTTTAGGGGTCATGGATTTATAAGGTGATCTTTGAGAGGTCATGTAGTCATTCAGGTATCCTTTAGGGGTCATGTATTTATAAGGTGATCTTTGAGAGGTCATGTAGTCATTCAGGTATCCTTTAGGGGTCATGGATTTATAAGGTGATCTTTGAGAGGTCATATAGTCACATAGGTGTTCATGTGAGAGCTCATTCAGTTCATTAATCATTTATTCTTTTCTGTAGCCATGTACTCAGTGTATTTTGCTGCATATTGTTCCCTATCTTGACACACATTCAAATGGAAGTTCATATGCATGAAAACACCCTAAACCACACAAATACCATACTATGTGTTTGGATTGATAGGAAAATATTACCTGATAACTTATCTTCATGGAAAATTCATCTCATTTCAGATTGAATTAACAAATTAGCACACAGAAATTCTGCCTCGACTAGTAAAAATTAAAATCATTTACAAGATTCAGCCAATTTAGCTTCGAAAAAAGGTTTGCATTGATAAGCTACATATTGAGTTGGTGCGTTTGTTTATGAAGAGTTCTATATAAGCGGTGAGAGATAAATGACACCGTGAAGCAGGGATATGGTGCTGTCCTTGTGCGTGTTTATTATCTACATCAGAAAAAAGGTTGTGTGTCAAACATTGAGGGCGATCGCCTCCAATTGACCTGCCATGTTGCCTCGGCCACAGAGACTGATGGCGAGCGATAAATGGGGACAATTAGCAATGGCATATGCCACGCGAAGGCAAGGTTTGAGCAGCCATTGTGCCTAGCCTGAGGTTGTGGCCGTGGGCCCAGACCTGACACCAGGGCCACGAGGAGCTTCAAGGGTTAAAGTGGCACATATAGAGAGAGAGCATGCATATTGCTGCCCACTGATGTAATTGAATGTGACAGAATTATGATACTGCACAGTATGGGAAACCGTTAGGAAAGAATGGTATCCTCATATTTTTTTTAACAAAAATGGAATTATATGAAAATAAAACGTTTGATGAGCCGCATATATTGAAGGCGAGATTCAACCTCTTTCAAATGAGAAAAATTAATTGGTCTGCTTTTTTTGCTTTGTACAGATTTTTTAATCTAATATTTCAGTTTGATAATAAAACACAAGAAACAAAGACCTGTAGGAAAGTGATTTTTCTCTCTCTCTCTCTGAACCTGAGAAATATATTGAATGTGGTGTTGCATCGTATTTCAGAGTGATCCCAACATATTACCTTTTGTTGTAAATCAATTAGCAACAATTGCTGCAGCACCAAGGGCCCTTTGTCTCCTGCACATAAAATACGCCTTCACTTTCAATATGAACTCGCCATTTTTTGTGTCGCTTTACTTTTCAAAGCTCCCTTTCTGTATTAATTCAGCATAATGGCATCAGCTGAAGTAAGCGCCACCCCAGATATGTAAAGAAAACAATGAAATCCTCGGATCATAAAAGATTCAAAGTCACATGACAAAAAATACAGAAATATCAAACAGAACAAAATATTGAAATGTTATCAAATACATCAGAACGCAGGAATATTTGGAAAACACTGTGTAAAAAGGTCATATATTACCTGTAGAATATTGATAGATATTGCAGTAAAATGGTATGGCTCTTCAGGCCCATAGAAATCACAAAGCAAATCAGACAAATGCCATGTTTTAATTTTTTTTGCTGTGTTTTTGTTCCTTTGATCTGTATTTTCTGAGTCATGGACACGCTATGCTCATCAGCGTATATTATTGTCATCAGTGAATTCTAGTCAAATGCCATAATAGCAGGGAGAGATAAAAAGCTGCAGGAATTAAAGGAGCATTGAAGCAAACGCATATATACATGTATATGTACCTGGCAAGCAACACAATGCCAGCATCGCCAGATTGCGTGACGTACGCACAACCATGTCCCATGGCAATATACGTTCACAAAACACAGATTGAATATAACACTGCAAGAGTGTATGGACTTTTAAAAGAAAACTATTACACCTTATAAATGGTATTTTTTGTATGTTGCTTATTGCTTTTAAAGTTTTTTTCAGTTGAATTGAGTTTTATTCCAACACCAATTGGATATTTTTCTGCTGTTATATATATACATCACGTAATAGTGAATATCAAGAATTAAGGCACAAGTCAAGACAGCAGATATGTCTTTTCAGATCTCATGCTCATTGTTTCTCAGTCCTGCTTTGTATCCTTGCCTTGCGGTTTGGTAAGAACTTCTGAGTTCCTAATTCACATTTGCATAAACTCTTGACAATAATGCTGACATTGCCGAAATAGCTCAAGTGGAAGATTATTCACCTTGAGACCCAGGAATTCCTGGTTCGAATCCTGGCCAGTTACTATCAACCTCTATGAGCAGACATTGTCTGGAATCAGTGGTATATAAATGTCAGCTTTATTTTTTTTTACTTTTTGATTCCATACTCAATACATAAACCTATAAAGTGGATTTAGTTTCATCATATTCATATGAGCAGACTGATTTCCCCAGGAGGTTAGGAGTTGGTTAGTGTAGGAAAGCTGGAAAGAGATTTTGGTTGTAAGAGTGCACACCCCTGGCAGGGAAGTCTGGGAGGAGATTTTGCTTGCGTGGTATAGCACCCTATGTTTCATGATAAACACCGATATTGCAAGTCTTTTACAGGCCCCAGCCACGTATTTGTGACATCAAACCTATTAAATGTCATTCGTCAGCACTTCTTGCAAATTTACTGCCAAACCGTTGTCGCTTAATGAGGTAAACTTACAACAAATTGTGTGAAAATTGCACAATATTTTGTGATTATATTCAAGTCATTATTTGGATGTTTTTCTTTCTTCACATGATTTAGGAAATATAAATATTCAATTTTGACATTGAGCTAACAGTAAGGTCAGCGTCATGACATTAGAAGGGTTAAGTATGTCATGTCCATCTGTCAATTGCATGAGGTCCCTGCTTAATTTTCATACCTTTTTGTTCTGGTTTTTTTTTTTCTTTTTATTAAATGGGAAAGTTTGCATGTTATTTTTTATACAATCAATCTTAATAACAGATCAACGTCCTGACTATCAGGAACTCAGATGTGTTGCTTTTCTTTGAAAATCAAAATTTCCAACCTACAAACAAATACTTTGCTTCATACAATAAATAGGTCAATATTCAAAGTTCATATTTACCTTATAAATTAAGGACTATATTTCTATTTCTTTAATCAATTATAATTTGTTAGATATAATTGGTGTGCATAAGTCTGCTTGATGAGGTAATGGCTTAACACGGCTGGCTGGAAAACGAGCATGTGGCATGGAGGCAGCTCCACGATTAACAAAAAATGAACTTATAACATGACACAAATGATTATCGCATATTCAGACCAAAATAAATTCTTCAAAACCGCTTCCAACCGCATGCTAACATCAAAGATGGGGGTGTGTTATGTGATGCCTATTTAGTTTTTCAGTGCGTGAATTTGTTTTGCAACTTTGATGTATATATACAACATGTGCAACAAAATCATGCTTCAGTTATTCCTGTGAAAAGTAAAATATCATCGCCCATAATCATTATTAGCTTTCTGCTTTTTTTACTCAAAAGTCATTAATTTTTGGCATGAGTTCATTTCTTCTCTCGGCAAATACAAGCCCACAAAAATAGCCCATTATGTTTTTAATTTTGCATGAGTCTCTTGTTTTATGAGCGTGTAAATTGACAATCCTCGGTGAAATCTAGATAATCGGAACAGCACATTTAGGGAAACAATAGAATTTTCACAATTTATTAAAGGATTATCAAGTTTTTGGCAGCCTTAATTTACTTTGCTGGCAGACATACAGGTAGTTTAGAGCACGCCAGATGTAATAATTATCTCACATCAAAGCTTGGGTTTGTCTCAATATGTGAAGTGGTATAGAGAATTTTGGGAATTTTATGGAGTAAAAATAAATATCATTTTATCATATGGTCTTTTAAAAAATACATCAGCCCATGATTATAAAACCAACTCATATGTTGTAAGTAGGAACTTGCATCAACTCTGTTATGCTATTGTCTGTTATTTTGAACCAATCTGTAATATGCATATAATGTGTACATATTTACTAGGTATGATATTCTCAAGTTAAACAAAGTTTGGATTGTTTTGATTATAAACGTATTTGATGTCTAAATCATAAAAGTATAAAAGGTTCATATTCTCAAAAGTTACTCTGCATGGCATCAATATATTGCAAGCCATTCAATCTTCTCAATAACTCTGCCAATGATTAATCGCCCTATATTTTACATCATTCCAGATTTAAAATTTCCTAAGTCATAGATACTTGTCTTGCTCACCAAAATATCATCCAATCAGAATTGACCAACTTCAGGTCATAGCATGTGATCAGGTGTGTGACCTAGATGCTGACCAATCATGTTCTTGCACCAATTGCTCTAAAGCCTGATTCTTATGAATAGTCATGACTTGTGTCCGATCTTGATGCACTATTTCATCAGTGATGGCGCAGACTGATATGAGAGAGAAGTCTGGAGGGTATATTAAAGTATGATAAATTCAAATTATAAAAATATGGTATGAACAAATCATAAAGGTATGGTATGATAAGTTGAAATTGTATGAGTCGCAAGATGATATAATTCTCATCATCATGGAAAGAGCAAAATGCTATCCGCCTTTTGATGCATAATGGCAGTGTCTGCACTGAGAGAACAGTTTATCTCCATGGAAGATTACTCAACAGAAAGCACATAATATCACACATACCAAGGAACAAATACAAGAAATGCCATACAAGCAAATTTCACAGATCTTTTTGGAGAATTAGAAGCACTGCCAAGGAACATAGAAGGTCCACATGCGTGATTGCCAAGAAACAATGTCACTATCCATTATGGCGCCAATTTCATGTCGGTCATTGAGTTTGCGGGAAATTGACAAGACATTCTACATTTGTGTCTGGATCCATTAATCCAGAGTTAATCTCCATGTTATGTAATACATTTATGGTCCTGTTTAGGACACATGAGATTTGTGTCAATTGTTTGTGTCCTGCACATGAGACTTAAGACACGTGAGAATTGTGCCTGTTTGTTTGTGTTCTACACATGCAATGTCGGACACTTGAGATTTAGGACACATGAGATTTTGGTCACATGAATTTAAGGACACATGAGATTCTTGCTTATTGTTGTCATTCTACACATGAGATTTACCACATGAGGAAGACCCATTAGCAGTTTATATATTTATTGTGTCTAAAAAAATGTTGAAACATTTCATAATTTGTTGTTATAGATTGTTTTGTTTGTCTCAGCACAGACTGCAGAGACAAAGTGAATATCAAATAAAGAAATATGAACATAGAATCTGGAATAATTTATTTTGAAAAGTTATGTGTTTCTGAGTTCTTGTTCACTGCATTACATTAGTACTATCAGTCGTATTGCAAATTATTCAAGTCTTCTCACGACCTCTAGTGTCATTGCTGTATATTTGATATCATTCATAATTTGGAATTCCCCAAGTCAGAAGTACCCACTTTGCCCACTGAAATATCATCCAATCAGAATTGGCCAACATCAGGTCATGACCTGTGATAAGGTGTCTGACCTCGATGCTGACCAATCAGTCCAAAGAAGAATTTATATGCATATAAACTTTCACCAACCAGTGTCTATCCTGATTTAAATGAATATTCATGACTTACAGCCAATCCTGAATGCAGCTTTTCACCAATGATGACAGGTTCAGATATTTACCAAGGGACAGATATGGAGGAATGTACTGTAATAAAGGGTAGATTCTCTACTTCTGCAAGACCAGGAGTCTGACAGGGTCAAAAATCATGTCTAAATATTTGACATAGATCATGAGTGTGACATTTGCATTCAGTGAAATCCACATAACACTGGGCTCCTATCAAATGCTTCATGTTGATCTTTAACCTGCGATGTTATATGTCTTAGTTAGCCAGAGACACATCTGCCTAACCTCCATCCAGGTGTTAAAACTGAATAACACAGGAAAAAAGCCATCTTTAACAGAGGCTTGTGAGAGTGTCAAGATTTAATAAACCATTTGGTTGTCATAAAATAGAGTTTGATGTATTATGTCATCAGAAATGCCATAATATAAAGACCGATCAATAATGATTCAGTGAGAACCAGCCCGATTCCTTTATCACATGCACACACTATTTTCAACAGGAACAAAAAGATAACTGATTATTTTTACAAAAACTTGATGCTCATCTAGCATGTTTTATTAGATCTGCTTTATAAATCTTCCTCTTGCACACTACTACTTGATAATATTGCAGCATTAAGTCATTATTGGAAATAGTTTTTACCCTCAGCCCCTGATGTAATCAGGCTGAGGGTATTGCAGTACTCCTGGCGTGGGTATGTATGTATGTCTGTATGTATGTATGTCTGTAGCGAACATCCTTGTCATCGCGATAACTCAAGAACAAATGATGGCAGCTTCATGAAACTTGACACACATATGCATCTGGTGAAAACCTCGGACGAGTTCGATGGACGACGACCTTGACCTATTTTTCAAGGTCACAGGGACAATTATGTGAAATCTCAAGAATCACAATAACTCAAGAACGAATGATGGCAGCTTTATGAGATTTGACACACATAAGCATCTGGTGAAGCCCTCAGAACTTTTCCTATGGAACATGACCTTCACCTACTTTTCAAGGTCACAGGGACAATTATGTGAAATCATCTTGTCATCGCGATAACTCGAGAACAAATGATGGCAGCTTCGTGAAACTTGACACATATAAGCATCTGGTGAAAATCTCGGACGAGTTCGATGGACAGTGACCTTGACCTATTTTTCAAGGTCACAGGGACAATTATGTGAAATCCCAAGAATCACAATAACTCAAGAACGAATGATGGCAGCTTTATGAGATTTGACACACATAAGCATCTGGTAAAGCCCTCAGAATTTTTTCTATGAAACATGACCTTCACCTACTTTTCAAGGTCACAGGGACAATTATGTGAAATCATCTTGTCATCGCGATAACTCGAGAACAAATGATGGCAGCTTCGTGAAACTTGACACATATAAGCATCTGGTGAAAACCTCGGACGAGTTCGATGGACGGTGACCTTGACCTATTTTTCAAGGTCACAGGGACAATTATGTGAAATCCCAAGAATCGCATAACTCAAGAACAAATGATGGCAGCTTTATGAGATTTGACACCCATAAGCATCTAGTGAAGACCTCAGAATTGTTTCTATAAAACATAACCTTCACCTACTTTTCAAGGTCACATGGACAATCATGTGAAATCATCCTTGTCAACGCGATAATACGAGAACAAATGATGGTAGCTTCATGAAACTTGACACACAAAAGCATCTGGTGAAAACCTCGGATGAGTTTGATGGACGGCGACCTTGACCTATTTTTCAAGGTCACAGGGACAATTATGTGAAATCCCAAGAATCGCAATAACTCAAGAACGAATCATGGCAGCTTTATGAGATTTGACACACACAAGCATCTGGTGAAGACCTCAAGACTTCTCATGATGGAACATGACCTTCACCTACTTTTCAAGGTCACAGGGACAATTATGTGAAATCATCCTTGTCATCGCGATAACTCGAGAACAAATGATGGCAGCTTCATGAAACTTGACACACATAAGCATCTGATGAAAACCTCAGACATTTTTGTATGGAACATGACCTTCACCTACTTTTCAAGGTCACAGGTACAATTATGTGAAATCCCTATCATTGCTATAACTCGAGAACGAATGATGGCAGCTTTATGAGATTTGACACACATAAGCATCTGGTGAAGACCTCAGACTTCTCTTGATGGAACATGACCTTTACTTACTTTTCAAGGTCACAGGGACAATCATGTCAAATCCACGTCATTGCAATAACTTAAGAACAAATAATGGCAGCTTCATGAAAATTGACACACATAAGCATCTGGGAAGACTTCATATGAGTTTGATGGACGGTGACCTTAACCTGCTTTTCAAGGTCACCGGCCCATCTCAATAATTCTAGAGTAAATGATGACAGTTTCATGATACTTGACACACCTAAGCTATCAAAGGAAGTAGATTTTATGGGTTTTTTTAACCCCTGCATCAATTTGCCTTGGTGCAGTGACGTTTTGTTCACAAATATTGTGTGGAGCGAATGTTGTGCAATGAGTTACCAGGGCTGAGGGTTGATGCATCTCTGATGCCTATGTTTAGATTGGTGAATGGGCCATTTGGAATAGGATGAGAAATGGCATATGGTAACAAGATATCTTGAAACATACATTGTACATTATCTGTTCAGTGTGGTGTTGCAAGAAATGCTTGAGTGAGATTTGCTTTATCTCACTCTGTGGCTTGGCCACCTTAATTTTGTTCTGCCGACTGGGATTTGGATGCACAAAAAAAGTTTGTGTTGTATAAGAGGAGTAAATGGGGCGTCTGAACATTGGAGATAAGAGAGGGGGTGGGAAGCAGGCCCACCAATCTACCCCCCAGCCTCCATATTTAAGAGAAATTCTCCTGTCCAAAGCTTTAATGGCCAAATTAAGACAGTTGCCGTACCTTTGCCTCAATATGTTATTTTGTTCCAAGCAGCACAATATATTTAGATTTTTATTTCATACTATTGTTTTGTTGATGTGTACATGCAAATATTTGTATGAGGTTGCCACTGACTAATTCAGGTGCCACTGACTAATTCAGGTGCCACTGACTAATGCAGGTGCCACTGACTGATGCAGGTGCCACTGATTAATTCAGGTGCCACTGACTAATGCAGGTGCCACTGACTGATGCAGGTGCCACTGACTAATGCAGGTGCCACTGATTAATTCAGGTGCCACTGACTGATGCAGGTGCCACTGACTAATTCAGGTGCCACTGACTAATGCAGATGCCACTGATTAATTCAGGTGCCACTGACTGATGCAGGTGCCACTGATTAATTCAGGTGCCACTGACTAATGCAGGTGCCACTGACTGATGCAGGTGCCACTGACTAATGCAGGTGCCACTGACTGATGCAGGTGCCACTGATTAATTCAGGTGCCACTGACTGATGCAGGTGCCACTGACTGATGCAGGTGCCACTGACTAATGCAGGTGCCACTGACTGATGCAGGTGCCATTTAGTAATACAGGTGCCACTTACTGATGCAGGTGCCACTGACTAATGCAGGTGCCACTGACTAATGCAGGTGCCACTGATTAATTCAGGTGCCACTGACTGATGCAGGTGCCACTGACTAATTCAGGTGCCACTGACTAATGCAGGTGCCACTGACTGATGCAGGTGCCACTGACTAATGCAGGTGCCACTGATTAATTCAGGTGCCACTGACTAATGCAGGTGCCACTGACTGATGCAGGTGCCACTGACTAATGCAGGTGCCACTGATTAATTCAGGTGCCACTGACTGATGCAGGTGCCACTGACTAATGCAGGTGCCACTGACTGATGCAAGTGCCACTGACTAATTCAGGTGCCACTGACTGATGCAGGTGCCACTGACTAATTCAGGTGCCACTGACTAATGCAGGTGCCACTGACTGATGCAGGTGTCACTGACTGATGCAGGTGCCACTGACTGATGCAGGTGCCACTGACTTATGCAGGTGCCACTGACTGATGCAGGTGCCACTGACTGATGCAGGTGCCATTGAGTAATGCAGGTGCCACTGACTGATGCAGGTGCCACTGACTAATGCAGGTGCCACTGACTGATGCAGGTGCCACTTAGTAATGCAGGTGCCACTGACTGATGCAGGTGCCACTGACTGATGCAGGTGCCACTGACTGATGCAGGTGCCACTGACTGATGCAGGTGCCACTGACTGATGCAGGTGCCACTGACTAATTCAGGTGCCACTGACTAATGCAGGTGCCACTGACTGATGCAGGTGCCACTGACTAATGCAGGTGCCACTGAGTTATGCAGGTGTCACCGACTGATGCAGGTGTCACCGACTGATGCAGGTGCCACTGACTGATGCAGGTGCCACTGACTGATACAGGTGTCACCGACTGATGCAGGTGTCACCGACTGATGCAGGTGCCACTGACTGATGCAGGTGCCGCTGACTAATGCAGGTGCCACTGACTGATGCAGGTGCCACTGAGTAATGCATGTGCTGGAAAGTAATGCAGGTGCCAGTTAGTATTGCAGATGTCGGTGAGCAATGCAGGTGCCATTGAGTAAAGCAGATTGAGAAAACATATAAATATATAATGATTATTGCCAGGTAAAAAAAACTCAATATATATAGACAGAACAGAAAGAAAGAAATGGAAGAAGTTTAATAAAAGCTATGGTCTATAGAGTGTCAGGTACCAAGGTCTGCAGTGATGAAACAAATGGACTGCAGACCTGAGTTAGGACATGACCAGAATTCCTAACATGTGAGATGGCCTGAGGAGCAGCTAACCTCACTGCATCTGGATTATTTTATTCAAGTCAGTCGCACTCATTTCTATCAAACTGAATCAATCTTTTGAATGTTATATATATTTTTAGAATAGCTTGTTACCCATGTTAGAGTTCCACTCCTAGATATTTGAAGAAATTTTGGTGAGATAAGATTGTAATAGGTGAATGTTTACTGATGAATTATTTCTCACTCTCATTAGTGCCTTGTGACCAATTATCAAATATGAATTATTGAGTAATGCAGATGCCACTGAGTAATGATTGGACAGTCTAAAAGAAAGATATGTAGATATTCTTCATAAAGAGCTTGGCACTAAGCCCCAATGGCAGGGTTCTATTTATTACCTGACAATACCAAAATGTTAATATTACTATCATGAAACAGGCTTGGTAAAATATTTGTGTGACTTTATAATGTTTAGATCAAATGCTAGGTATTTTAAAATCACTTAGTTTTATGACATAGAAAAAATTCAAATATCTCAATGTTGATGACCTACTCTGGGGGAGTCAAGCTCTGTGCAGTACATTATGCCAGGATGACGACAAGTTGTCTGTATAACATTCAAAGGGATGGACTTCTACATTGCATTATTGTCATGTAAAAACATCTAGTCACTTCAAAAAATTAATTTTCCTAACTTAATAGAACAATCGGGTAGTTGAGGATTTCTAGGATAAAAGTCAAAATGACGGATTTGCCATTTTGGTTTATAATGCCTTCATCCAAGAACAGAGCTGCCTTATGTGTTCATGAAACTGAGCAAAAGTGAGCACATTTTGCAAATTGTCTGCCTTTCTTCAGCACTTATGTTATTAACGATAGACAAATGGACTTCTCTTACCATTTAGGAACATCAGCATGGGGTAAATTAAAAAAAAAGAAAAAAGGTAAGGAAAGAAGCTGTTACATCTCACTCGGTCAGGTGCAGCTGCGGCGAAGGCTGAGTTTTGAGTGTCATCACACGCCTACAGATTCCCAGTGCGTTTAATAAGTGTTACCTAGTTTGCTTCAGTTTGGCTTGTTTCATAAATGTTTCATCCACTGCAGTTCTTGCGCGCCTATCGCAGAATGTCCGTTTGGCATATAAGCCCTGCGGGTGATTTATCATGTGGTGCCCCCTAGGAGTAGCAATGGACCTGACCAGTGTCTGATAGGGGCCTAAGTTGGAAGCTGGCCAGACGCTGAGACTGCACCCAGTGTCCCACACAACATGCTATGCTAATACCTACTTATCCCCACCTAATTGCGGGTGGACACTGTCTGCCTCGGCTGTGACTCTTACTTTGCTTGTTACTCTACACTCCGGCCCATCACACCTCGCCTCTACCTGCCTGTAAACCGCTCACTCAAGCCTTCTCTGTTACTGGGTCTGGTCCGTTCTTAAATGAATAGGGGAGAGAGGACATTTTTAGGGATTATCAGGGGGAAAAACACGTTGATTGTCAAGGTAGAAAGGCGATTTGAATGTCACTCAAAATGGTCATGTCAATTGTCTTGGTTAAAATGTAGGGAAAGAAAATGAAACTTGCTTTGCAGAATATTGTTCCACTTGACCACAATGTCAAAGAGTTCATTGCAAAAAAGTCATCTTTTGGTCCATGTCTTTATAAGCCAAATTGTTATTAATTAAGTTGCCTGGAGAAAAGTAACAATTGTCTTTATTGCCAAAGAAAGTTTGAGCAATAGTTTTTCATGGTATCACAACTTCTAAAGAAAAGAAAAAAATGCAAGTTATATGTGAAAATGAAGAAATCAGTACTTTAGGTAATCAAAGAGAAGTGATTTGCAGATTAATGAGAAAAGCAGTTGTATCTGAGAAGAAAGGGGATGCCTGTCATTCCTCAATATAACACAGTGTTTTAGTCTTTACTCAAACTTCCCAAATTGTAGATGTTGATTCAGCCTGCATCCAGGGACTTGATCATATTAGTCTGAGGTCTTGAGAAAAGTTTTACCTCAAGCTTAACAGTATTATATTGTGAGGAGGTCTGGGTGATGCAGTCATTGCTATTACACAGCGTGAAAGACATTTTATCCAAACGAAGATATGGACCTCAAGGATCATGTTATATGATAGGGAAAATTACAGTATGAAGTATAGGAAGCGAAAATGTCAACTGGAGTCACCATTGCAGTTCACAGTGTGAAGTATAGGAGGGGCAGACGCTGCCTGGAGGATAGCGGGTCACAGTGTGTAGTATGGGAGGGGCAGACATTGCCTGGAGGATAGCGGGTCACAGTGTGTAGTATAGGAGGGGCAGACGCTGCCTGGAGGATAGCGGGTCACAGTGTGTAGTATGGGAGGGGCAGATGTTGCCTGGAGGATAGCGGGTCACGGTGTGTAGTATGGGAGGGGCAGACGTTGCCTGGAGGATAGCGGGTCACAGTGTGTAGTATGGGAGGGGCAGATGTTGCCTGGAGGATAGCGGGTCACGGTGTGTAGTATGGGAGGGGCAGACGTTGCCTGGATGATAGCGGTTCACAGTGTGTAGTATGGGAGGGGCAGACGTGGCCTGGAGGATAGAGGGTCACAGTGTGTAGTCTATGAGGGGCAGGCGTTGCCTGGAGGATAGCGGGTCACAGTGTGTAGTATGGGAGGGGCAGACGTTGCCTGGAGGATAGCGGGTCACAGTGTGTAGTATGGGAGGGGCAGACGTTGCCTGGAGGATAGCGGGTCACAGTGTGTAGTCTATGAGGGGCAGACGTTGCCTGGAGGATAGCGGGTCACAGTGTGTAGTATGGGAGGGGCAGGCGGTGCTTGGAGGATAGCGGGTCACAGTGTGTAGTATGGGAGGGGCAGACGGTGCTTGGAGGATAGCGGGTCACAGTGTGTAGTATTGGAGGGGCAGACGTTGCCTGGAGGATAGCGGGTCACAGTGTGTAGTATGGGAGGGGCAGACGTTGCCTGGAGGATAGCGGGTCACAGTGTGTAGTGTGGGAGGGGCAGACGTTGCCAGGAAGATAGCGGGTCACGGTGTGTAGTATGGGAGGGGCAGATGTTGCCTGGAGGATAGCGGGTCACGGTGTGTAGTATGGGAGGGGCAGATGTTGCCTGGAGGATAGCGGGTCACGGTGTGTAGTATGGGAGGGGCAGATGTTGCCTGGAGGATAGCGGGTCACGGTGTGTAGTATGGGAGGGGCAGACGTTGCCTGGAGGATAGCGGGTCAGTGTGTAGTATGGGAGGGGCAGACGTTGCCTGGAGGATAGCGGGTCACAGTGTGTAGTATGGGAGGGGCAGATGTTGCCTGGAGGATAGCGGGTCACAGCGTGTAGTATGGGAGGGGCAGACGTTGCCTGGAGGATAGCGGGTCAGTGTGTAGTATGGGAGGGGCAGACGTTGCCTGGAGGATAGCAGGTCAAAGTGTGTAGTATGGGAGGGGCAGGCGGATAGTGGGTCACAGTGTGAAGTATGGGAGGGGCAGACGTTGCCTGGAGGATAGCGGGTCACAGTGTGTAGAATGGGAGGGGCAGACGTTGCCTGGAGGATAGCTGGTCACAGTGTGTAGTATGGGAGGGGCAGACGCTGCCTGGAGGATAGCGGGTCACAGTGTGTAGAATGGGAGGGGCAGACGTTGCCTGGAGGATAGCGGGTCACAGTGTGTAGTATGGGAGGGGCAGACGCTGCCTGGAGGATAGCGGGTCACAGTGTGTAGTATGGGAGGGGCAGACGTTGCCTGGAGGATAGCGGGTCACAGTGTGTAGTATGGGAGGGGCAGATGTTGCCTGGAGGATAGCGGGTCACAGTGTGTAGTATGGGAGAGGCAGACGTTGCCTGGAGGATAGCGGGTCACAGTGTGTAGTATGGGAGGGGCAGACGTTGCCTGGAGGATAGCGGGTCACAGTGTGTAGTATGGGAGAGGCAGACGTTGCCTGGAGGATAGCGGGTCACAGTGTGTAGTATGGGAGGGGCAGACGTTGCCTGGAGGATAGCGGGTCACAGTGTGTAGTATGGGAGGGGCAGTCGCTGCCTGGAGGATAGCGGGTCACAGTGTGTAGTATGGGAGGGGCAGACGTTGCCTGGAGGATAGCGGGTCACAGTGTGTAGTATGGGAGGGGCAGACGTTGCCTGGAGGATAGCGGGTCACAGTGTGTAGTATGGGAGGGGCAGACGTTGCCTGGAGGATAGCGGGTCACAGTGTGTAGTATGGGAGGGGCAGACGCTGCCTGGAGGATAGCGGGTCACAGTGTGTAGTATGGGAGAGGCAGACGTTGCCTGGAGGATAGCGGGTCACAGTGTGTAGTATGGGAGGGGCAGACGTTGCCTGGAGGATAGCGGGTCACAGTGTGTAGTATGGGAGGGGCAGACGTTGCCTGGAGGATAGCGGGTCACAGTGTGTAGTATAGGAGGGGCAGACGTTGCCTGGAGGATAGCGGGTCACAGTGTGTAGTGGCGGATATCTGGTCACAGTGTCTCATATAGCATGGGAGAGGCACATCTGTAGTAATAAGACTCCAGTGGCTTGACACCTGCTGATCAAATTAAGGGAATGACGCCTCTTGCTGATCACAATGACATACATAAGAAAGGGAGCACCATCATATAATTACATGGAATCTGCCTTAGGAGTACATACATACATGTATATAATATACCATATATTGAAAGTGTACCATAGTTAGATGGAATGGCTCACTGTATAAGTCAAGACTGGCTGATGTTACCAGCTAATGTCTAGTAACATTACCTGTGTCTAGCTTAACATGTTTCTTTCCTTTGACGTTATCTTTTACTCATTGCACCAGTTGGCACTGGATATTATCTACAGCCGCCTGTACCAGTTTTCTGTGGGCGATGTTACGTACCTCAGGTGGTGGTGCCTACATAATGTGTCATGATTCTTTACTGGATGGTGCATGGTATGACACCCCTCAACAAGACATATCACAGCGCCCCCTGTCTGACCAGTGTCCATCTGTTAACACAGCCACTCTCAAAACACGCTCCATCCTAATGCATCAAACTCCGCCCTCCATTGTTTGACCTTTGTCTGCCATTTCAATTTTTTCCCCCGAGCCTCAAGTCTCATCCAGGCAGACCATCGGTTGTTGTACTACTCTGAGCAAATATCTCCATTACTCGCAGGAGTACCATTGACTGTCCTCAAAATCATTTAATTTGTTTATTCTATGAATTTTAAATTTGATTTATTTTTCAATTATCCCAAACAACAAATAGGAAATTGAATGTTGTTTGAGGTGACATTATGTTACTGTTTTATTGCATGAATGCACATTTGAATAGATGTTTCGCATGGAAAGATGAATATTACTTGCTAAGGTAATAAATGGCAATAAAGTAGAAAGGGTTTACTTGCTAATAGAAGATAAGAAGTGGTTTAATAGATGAAAACACATATAGCGTGTCAGATAAGTTTAGAATTTGTAGGACAGTTAAAAATCAGAAAACCAATTAGTGTCCAGGAAATGCAGCCTTGACCAATCACATTTGATGTGAGTCACCATGGCAACAGCCGCCTCCTGACACAGATGCTGACAGCTGATTGGTTGCTATGTTGAGGTATTGTCTAGCATCATGCATGGTGCTCCTGGGGTCAGCATGGTGAGTAAGCTGTGGCATGCAGAGACTCTGGCCGGCAGATCCAATGGGACATTGCGCATTCTTCCTAAAAATGGCCCATTGAAATTGATGACAAATTTGTGTCGGGAATGGTTGGGGATTTTTTTTTTATAAAACAGTCAAGATTAGGATAGATATATTAGTTTTCTAGTTGTCTCAGGCCATATTGAGTCAGGAATGATTAAATTCAAACTGACTTATAAGTCGACAGCAATTGATATCAATGTTTTCAATAAAAATCAAATAATGAATAGAGAGGGATGTGAACATTTTATCCCACGTGTTTCAACCATTCGATATAGACATGTCTATTTTTCCCCATTATAAGTTGGAATTATACCAGAAAATATATTACTTTTCAGTTTTGCAATACAAAAAGCACACTTTTAGAATGACATCTTGAATATTTTGGATATTTTGTATATAAACTGAAGACAGATACATTTCGTGCGAATACAACTGATAAAAACTATTCTGACATAAAATAGGGACAAAAATTAGAGTTTAGAAAATGACGAAATCTTATTCAAATATGTATCATGTTACACTTTTCAATTTGAAGACATTTTACATTCAGAAACTAATCCAAAATTCTAATTTGACAGAAATTTTGATGTCTTTCAAATATCTTGGGGTGTTTTTCTGTATGTGCCATATTCAGGGATTTGACTAATTTTTGATGTGCAGCAGCAGAATGGAGAGTTATATCATAGGTTTGATTCCCCATATTGGGAAAGAAATATGAGGAGAATAAGATGTGTATTCTGACGCCGTATGAGAGTCACAGTTTGTCATTACAACTGGGAGAAAGATGATCCAGTAGAAATGTTGTGTTCATAGCGGCCGTTAGGATTCTCTGGGGCAAGTCTATGAGTCCTCCACATGAAAATGAATTTGAAATTACACGAGGGATGGCGGGACTCGTGTGACAGCAAGGTGGGGCATGCGAGCCGCCGCAGAGGGAGGGAGCTCGCGTTCTCTAGAGGCATATCACCAGCAAATATTGAGGCTGTGTTATCCCAATTTGTCCTTATGTGGCACCAGAAACAGATACACGGCTGTCAACAAGGCCACAACATGTGAATTTGTCTAGAATGTCCCTTGGCTTACATCCTGGTATCTTTCTGGCTTTGCTCACCATCTTACACAACGAGCTTGTTTTTAATTTTCCAATATATTGTCGCCAATAAGTCTTGATCTCAAATAGGGATTTTTATGTAAATAGCCAAATCATTTCAGGAAAGTGTCATTTGTTGGAAGGTAATTATGCATGTTGCAGGCAAGATCTGGTTGGGAATGATGGCTTTTTTGTCTGAGATTCATCTTAAAGTTATAATATGAGAGATGATCCCGGTTATCCGTCGTGATAATTCAGTCCATACCCGGGCAGGTGTTGAGGAAGATTAGCAATTTTACCATTGGTTAGAATGGCTCACTTTTGCTGGTTGATTAGTTTTAGCATTGACAAGCACCTGCCATTCAGCCACTGTATCCGGACTGGAATGTGGAGATGGGTTAGATTTTATCCTTGTCTGTTTCCATACCTGTGTCTGGAATGGAATGTAGATTATGCTCTGGTCTGTTTCCATGTAATTGATCCTTGCCTTGTTTTAGATATAACTTAACATAGGAACATTCCAGTTCTGTGCTCTCCACAAATCCATTCCTTGTTTTAGATCCACCTGGAACATACCATTCAAACATTCTATCATGGCATGCGGGACCCAATTTATGTCACCAAGATTAATCATCATAACAATACACATACAAGATTAAAATGCATGTAAGGTTTTTTCTACTGTGGTATTATTCACTCAGTTTGTCTTCACCATATTGGACCTCTAAGTTTCACAGTTAAAGATATTAGACAGGGTTTAAAATGCAACTTAAAATCAATTAAAATACACATAAAATTCAATCTAAAAAAACAGCTATAAAAGTTACTATATTAAACTGCATAAGCTTATCTCCAGACAAGCTGTTTTTAATAATATGATTTCATATATCTCACAAAATTCTTGAAGCAAAATGTATGTATTGTTGCCACTCTCTGTCAGAAAACAATCAAGTTGTGAGTGATAACCATTTTGCATTGAATACATCTGGTCTATTATGACCTCCAACAGGTCAACTTTAATTGACCTTGACCCAGATACAATACAACAAATGCAAAAATGTCCAAGACAAATCATTTGTTTGTCTCAATAAATGTTGAACCAACTCAGAGTATATTTTTTTCAATATTTTTAACATAAAAAGTGTATTAAAAAAAAGGCAGCCAAGGACATAAACACAAAATATTTGCACTTGTCGTTGTGCTACAAAGTGAAGCATTACATACTTTGGACTGGTGGTGTTTGATGGTCTGGGATATAGTATACATGAGATTAATTTGTAAGGGCTCTGACCTTAAAATAGACTAGAGGTTTTTTTCAAGACACTGGCATCAGAATATAAAAAGATGTAACAGTGTAAATATAGAAGGTTTCTTGTGGGGCCTGGCATCAGAGCAGACGTTTCCTTGCTTGTCACTAGCATTAGAATAGAATCTTTTTCATAGGACACTGGCAACAGAATATAAGATCGCTAATGTTTTCATGATTAACTCCGGCAACAGATACTGTGGTTTTAGCATTCCTGATAAATTAATTCTGAGGTCATATTTCCAGTAAGTTGAAAATATTATATTGGAGAGATATTCTATCTGTGAAATTATATGAGAAAGCAAAACATGACACCAATTGAAATACAGTGCCACTGATATGCACCACCACTTATCATTATGTTATTGAGCAAGTATAATTTTAATTTCTGCAATCAAAAATGTCTATACTCCATATTTCTTGTTTTCAGGAAATATGAGACCATTTTCTTGCTAATGGTGTGGTTTAATAAATATCATGGGAGGGCTCTTAAGAAGGATTGACCAACTTGTCATAGATTCAATTATTGGCAGACAAAAGGTTAAGATGTTAGTCCCATTATATTAAAACCAAAATGTATCATGATAAACTGTTTCAATTAAAAAATCAAGCCAGTGCATGGTTCTGCGTGCATGTTTTTATGTACGATGTATATGGGAAAACTGGCACAGACATAAAGGCCTACCTAAGAGAAGTGTAACTTGTCTTATGCTGATTAAAGCCTTCAAGGATATATCACGGAATGCAACTCCCTCGCGATTATCAGAAATAGAATGCAATTAAGTGAAACATTCTAATGTTAAACATGCCGCCGTTGATTCCTGGGGAATATCGTCAGCATGATATTTGGTTATTAGTCACAGAGCGCCAGTCAACTTCAAAGTCTGTGAAGAGTGCTGAGTTTTGTTTGTATCTATCAGTATTTATTCTCATCGTGGGGTATGTTTGTCTTCTCTTTATTGTGGCAGAGAGATACATCAGAAACTGTGAGCCTCTGCTTTTTTGTGCTATTACGTGGTGTATGGCAGTCAAGCTTTAAGCATCTAATTTTTATCTGTGTGGCTATGTGCAAACGCGTGTTGTCAGGTTATTTAGAGTTTATAACTATACAAAGTTAGATCTGACAATGTCAAGCTAAAAGGGACTTGAGAATTGGTCTGAGATATTGAGAAACTCACCTGGGTGTATGGGAACTAATATAACATATTCAAGGGGGGGTCACTTCTAGAATAGGGGGGTTGTCTTGGGTCAGGTCATTTGGCCTATATCAAATGACGGGTGCAAGTTTTGTAGGTGACATTTCTCATGGGACTGACTCAATCAGGCAAGCGGTGGCCATCTGATTGGTTGCTTATTCAGGTCGTTCTAATCCATCAGTCTCTATACATGTGAGGCACATCACTCTGTTACAAAGATGGTTAAATTAACCCCCTACTCTTGCTAATGTCTTTAGGACGATTCCTTCAAGCGTCTGCCACAATTGCAACTGCATTTACCATATACCTTGTAGTCAATTTTGTGCTGACTGCGATCATGGTGGGTTTATTGATTTTACCTCCTGTGTATTGAGGCATCGATCTAAGACGCTAGGCCAGCATATAGAATCAAGCAAAGCAATGCTGAGTTTCCTTTGTATGCATGTGAGAAATAACTTTATACTGTTAACTTCCATGCCAAGACTCAATGGCATGTCCAATTTGCCATGGACATGAAAGATGAAAGTTTATCTCGCAATGTACATTTTCATCGGCTTCTTCCTTTGAACCGTCCGTCAGAGTTATCAGAAAATGGATGCCAAATTTGTGGAGATTCGACAGGCAGGTATTTGGTTTCAATGTTCGTGAAATCTTATTCCTGTCATTGGCAGAGTTTGTTAAAGCAAGGCTTCTTTGGGCGACCATGTCTATCAGGCATGTTACATGGGTAACACAATATTATAGACAATACATGAGACATGTAACGCCATAGTCAGAATGGTATCTGCTTGGATGAAACAGTCAAACCTGCTCGGATGAAACAGTCAAACCTTGGAAATATATCGCTATATATTTCCCTTCTACAATTACACGTTATGCATCATGTTCAGATAGATGTCTGCTTGATGGGCTAAGAAAAGTCACATTATGAGAAATACGTAAAAGAGAAGTGAATTATCATGAATAAAGTATCTGTAATGGAAAGAAAACAGTTTTTAATGGTAGTCATAAATGAAAAGTATTTGAAGTAGAATGAGATTAGAAATAGCCATCAGGAGAGAAGGAAGGAAAGCTTGTAACAAGTTCATGTACATCGCTTTAGAAATATGACTCAAATGTCAATACTGACATCAATAGAAGAGTGAGACAGCAGTATATGCAAGAGATCTGATGATGATGCCATGTGTAGATATATAGACATATAGATATAGGTATAGAGACCACAAATAACAAGCATGACAAGGGAAGTGTCTGAATGTCTAATCTATCTTTGTATGTGAAGCGTCTCACAAGGATATGCCTCTCTTTATGAGGGCGTTGTTATGAAATGCCATTGAAATAATAATAAGAATGGATTTATTGAGGAAGTGTCATATTGCAGGTATTATTGACATAAGGCCTGCCATTAATATCAAACATACCAAGCTTCCGAGGATTCAAACAGCATGTTGTCATATTGACAAATCCACTGCGTTGAAATGCGTTGATATTTATTTATTCACTGTTCACCTCAATAGTGTGCAGGCCAAAAGTCTATTTTTGAAGGTCAAAAGTATACTAAGTTCTTTCAGTTTTTTTTCATAATATATGAAACTAGTTTGAATATTTGGATATTTAGGCTTGGAGTCGTTAGAGGAGTAGAGAAATATAAGAAATGATTACAGGTCAAAGTTTCCATATCCCAGCATGCAATGTGTGCTCACCTTGAGGAGTTGGGCAGATTTTGATGGCAATAGCAATAGCAGAATGTGACACTGAAATAAGAAATAAAGCTCTCTATACCAGTGCTGAATGTCTCAGCGTTCATTATGGATACCAATAAACAAAATCCAATATCACACCAATAATGCTTTGTCAACAACAAATATTCTTTTGTTCAAAAAAATAAAATAATATTTGACTTCTTTGTAACTTTGCAAATAATAAGCTCTGTTTTTGTGATGTTGTGTGATTTTTTTCCTTCATAAATATAGATATAGATATATAAGTGAGAGTTTTTCCTTCTGGTGATAGCGAGTATATTTACTGGCAGGGTATGGCCTCAACAATTACTAACAGAGCTCTCTGACCAGGTAATTATCTCTTTACTGTGAATATCAAAGAAAACGTTGCAAAGTGAGAAGTGGGAGTTTTTCCATATGCAGCAGGATGGCGGTGTAATCTGTGCCACGTGGCTGAAACAATCTGCAAATCGTAAGAGCATGTGCGAGATCCAAGTGGAGGTAATCACCAGCCGAAAGTATCAGGCAGTTCAATAGGGGCCTGCTGTGAAGTGGGGATCAGTCATTATTTCCCCTGATAGAAGGGGAGGTTGCCATGAGAAAATAACATTCCTTTAACACTTGTTTTTAGTGCTGCCGTTTAGATGAAATGCAAGTCTGTCTGTCTGTCTGTCTGGTCCAAGCCTGCAAATTAATAGATAAACAGGTAAATAGATATATAGATTCAAAAAAAAAAAAAATGCATCATTGCTTTGGATAATGATGATATGAAAATTAGAATATTAGCTTCATGTGACATGAGAAATATAGAAATATATGAGAGTAGAAGGGTCCTGATAGCATGTGAAGGCGAAAGTGAAATATCAAAGTCTCAAGGTGGCCCTGCAGGTGACATATATCTTCAGTATTGCAAAGGTGAGTATCAGGTGGATGTCTTCAATGTGTATTCCTTGAGTTTGGTGCTGAGTTACACATGGTCATGTGATCTGTACCCCTGACGCAGGTTGCAAAGTAAAGAATGTACAAGACACATCCGTAGAGATAAACAGACAATACATTAGGACTGCTATATATTTCTTTGCAGGTGCATTATTTTGTGTGACACCTTCATCTTCACCTGGTTCTCACTCTTTCCTGTTTGTGTTAATCATTGTGAGGGCAATAATCACTGGGTGTTGGACCCGTCAGTACAGACCAGCAGGGAGTTTTCAAACTGACATAATTGAGGCCCTCTTGATCCTTTACAACATGCTACTAACTCTTTATTGTACATGCATTATTAATTTTTCTTACTTTTTACTTTTTTTCCAAAAAAGTTGTATTTTATGTAACCCATCTGCTGCCACATATAGTATCATCTTTGAGAATAAATTAAAAAATCTGTATCATCAATTGTGAAAGGTTTTTGCCAAGTGAGCAACAAACTGTCTCTTATTGTACCTACTAGAGGGCACTACATGACAGGAAGATGGTGGTGCCACCTTTTGTCTATCAGAGTTCTAAATTCGTATGTAAAATCAAGTGGAGCATTCCGTGTGAGGTGGACGATGTTGTCAATTATGCCCAAGAGGGCTGCATGCCTGTTAATAGCACAAGAGAAAGTCAGCAGCCACAAATCACAAGACTATCCATGGCAACATGTCCCTGTAATTTTGATGTGATCAGAGAGTTTTAAGTGTGTTCCACTGGTACTTATGGTAATCTACGGCCACTTTTGCTCAGTTAGGTTAGTAGCAGTTGTAAAACAGCCACTCAGCTGAAAAGAGGCAAGCACATTCAGTCTCACTTCTCATTCACTTTAAGGATATTTTTCATTGCTCTTTGCCAAAGGATATGGAACCGTAATGTGATATCCAACAATTTTTGCACAGCTCCAGTCAAAGAATTCTTCAAGTAGTAAAAATAAAGTCATGTGATATTGTGATATTGATATCATGGAAATGTCTCCCAAGTAAATCACTTGCTATCTGTGGCAAGTATTTCTGTATTTCTTTCTGAAAATGAATTTGTGTACTGTGCAGCATGCGAAAAGGTCATGCATTGCCACTGTAAACTGTAACTTGCTGCCACTTTGAAAGAGAACAATATTATTGCATACTGCCACAGCTTTCATTTTATCAGACAGTACCTTTGGTAATAAATGACAATAGAAGTCAAAATAAAGAAAAAAATATCTCTGAATTTTTTTGCTAAATTTTATGAATTATTCATTTAATGTTGGTGGCAGAATTGCATTGTGGGAAGTCAGTTGTCAGGACTTGTAAATATGGAGGCAGATATGAATAAAACAGACAGAAATAAAGATATATGTGAGGATATATCATATCAAGGCTTGGTGTGGGGTAAGCCTGTCAGTGAGGCAGTTTGGAGACTGTTTTATGCTGTCTGGTGGAAGGGCTTTGAGAGTATGTGTGGGTTTTCTACGGTACCATTTCAGTGGACCCATTCTGAGGCTGCTGGCACCCTGTGTGTCTGATTCAAGTATCAATGGTGTCAAGGCTAGGTGTTTAATGCTAGGTTAGACACTACTTACGGAGAAGTTTTGAGGACATTTTGTAGCCTGCCTGTGGAGCATTTCTAAAGTTGTATGTGTGGGGTGTGTAAAAAAGTGTTGAGGCTATATTTGGAATATAGCAATTTTGAGGTTATTTTTAGGGCTGTGAATGTGTCGTTGTATAGTTTGTGGTAATGTAGGGTTTTACATAAAGGGAGAGCAGTTGGGAATCCTGTGAAAGGGGGGAAGAGTCTGTGGAGAGGAGATAGTCTGTGTGGGAAGTTAGTTACAGTAAGCAAGAAAGCCACGACACACAGATAAAGAATTGATTACTCCCAATCTCACCGGGGGCCACAAATACCCCGAACGTACAGAGCTGTATTGGCAAGAGAGACACAACTCCTTCCAAGCCTTAGAATTGTCTGCTAAATATAATCATGCATATTTGGAATAAATGAGTAAGTGGCATTGCTACCGTGTGTACTGCGGTCGACTGAGAATTGGCTATGAGGAATAGTTGCTTGGTAGGCCCACCAAGCAGGTTAGAGATCATACGAAAAGGAACCAAATACACAGTCTTAATCCTCTGTTTGATCGCCATGGAAATCAGACTCGGTGGCAGGTCAGAGGTCACGTCCAAACAGGAAGTAGGAAGGAGAATTTCCCCCCACAATGCACCTGTTACACAGGATGGGGATCTGGCAAATCAGAGGGAGGCTTGACAGAAACAAGCTGAGGGCACGGGCAGGGGTCCGGCCCCTGTCCCAGACAGCTGATGTTCTGATAGACATGGTGTGTTTGATCAGATGGCAACAGACAGAACAGGAGGGTGGACAACCATCAGGACTTATCTTATGCTGGGTCATCAATGCAACATGGCCGACCTTAATGGCATATACACACAATGACTGTCAGTGAACACAGACCATTGCTGCAGATAATAGCAAGGACCCAGATGGTATGCACAGTCAATAATGCTCCTACTGTGGCATTGTATCTCCAAATCCATGCTACAAATCTGCATTCTATAGCATACAAACTGGTCAATGGCACTAACCATGTGCATACATCTACCAGTCCTTCAGGCAGGAACATATACCAGTTTATTACATTGAAGAACCATCCCTCATACTTTTTAAATATCCTGTCTTATTTCACTATGTTTTAAAGATCAGAAAATCAAGTCAGGTTTTCAACATAATGAGATTATAAGTTGTGTCAAAATATATGGAGCGAGATGGCCGTGAGCACCAGTACTGCCCACATGGTTACTACAACTGACATCTCTGGAGCGCTGTGGCCTTTCATGTAAGCTGTCTTTGAAATGCTAGTGCACACTGGCTGTTTCTTGTCCTGGGTCTTTTTTGTGGACATGACAAAGGCAGAGCTATGCAGGCCAATGGCTGTAGGTCTTGTTGTCACAGCTGAGATGGAGCACAAGACTCTAGCTGCGGCCCACAGGCTTTGTCTGACAAATTTATCAAAATCACGTCAACTTTTGTGTCACCCACAATTGTTTTCAATAAAAAATAAACATATGGATCAAAGTGAGATATTTTGTTGAAAAATGAAAGGATTCGTGGGGATTGTGGAAGTTGGTAGGCAATTTTGTCAGACAGACTGGGCTACATAACATTCAAGGCATTCTCCATTCTGGGCTAGGGGAGCGAGACACAGGGATTATGGGTTGTCAACTATAACACCATCTGACAGCACAACTGCTATATTTTATACAAGGTAGCACACAGATACTTGTGTTGCATATTTTTCCATAATATTCTTTCCGGTAAACATATCAAATTCTTTCAAACATGCTTGAAGTGAAGTACATTTGAAATTTTATTCCCCAATCTTTCATAAAAGATTTTCATGATCACATTTTTCTCATACTTCACACACTAGATGTCTTTTCTTATAAGAAATATTAAAAAACTTCCCATCTGATTATTGTTGAGGGTAGAGCTTTGATTTTTACTCTCTTTTCATTATCATAGCTCCCTCTTATTGGTCTGTATAATGAGGCAGGCGTGGCTTAAAATGATGTCATAAAATTTTACTTGTGTTATGACCTGGGAGACCCTTGTGCTTGAATGAATAATAATGAGCAGTCAATTTCAACATAGATTATCAACATATTTGCTAGGCCAGTCATCAAAGAGAGGCCTAGTAAGGCAGGGTACTTTTTTTACATTTCCCTCCAAAAGATCTTGGAAATTAAATAGCTTTATCATACCCTGCAATGCTAGATCTTCTCTCTCCGATAACTGGCCTTGTGCTTATGGTCGATATCAGGGTTCAAACTGACCACTCATTATTCAGTCATAGTAATCTTCCTTTGTCTTCCTTTACAATGGGATTGAATTCTTAGGGCAGTCTCACATTAAGTGATTGAATTCTCGAATGAGAAAAATTAATCTTGAAATAAAAGAATTTTCCTGTAGGAATTGTGCTTTAAGTTGCACGGATGTAAAAGCTATTTTGACTTTTTTTGCCAACAAAATGCATTTCTTGTCAAACAGTTTTTAACCAAAAAAAATAAGTGAGATGTTTCCAGGAATGTTAGGTGTGTCCAGAGAGGCCTAGGTAGCCTTTACACGCCTCTCAAGTGACAATATCTTGTGGAAAGACGTGGTTAGTTGGAGGAAAATGGAATGCAGATTCTTGTTTATTTGGAAGCCGGGTGCAAACAAAAGCGAGCCCCTGCATGGCAAGTGGGCCTCAGAAGCAACATATACCTATTAGGCTGCAAATAAAATGAGCTCCAGATTCCATACAGAAAAGTCATTTGAGAAACTGGCAGAAATAAGCTTGAGGAGCACTATAAGCCACCGAGGCCTACGGACTAATTGAAAGCGGATCGGCCTGTAACAAATATAAAAATCATACTGTAGAGCTGTAGCTCAGGGCCAGTACCACAGGATGCCCACAGTACAGTGCCCCACACACGCCCCAGCTTGGCCACATTATATACAATTGGATATCTCCTATTTACTCATTCAACTATATACAGTTTAGCGAGCCTCTGCGATCCATTTTGGTTAAGTTATTGTTAGTTTTTAATTGAGATTTAACATCCTGATTGTATATTTGAATTATTTCAGTAATCTTGCCTCAGATTTATATAACATTATCTAAATTGTAGGTTTTACGTTGTAATGAATTTCTTACAATCTTTCTGTCATTTCAAAGAAATTGTATCATCAAATCTTTCTAGCATTCTGAGCCATCCATTTTACAATGTATATCCCTTTGTGCCCCATGTTTCCTTTCAATCTCATCTTATCCAAGATTTGATGTGAGCAAAACTCAGATCTGAGACATCCAGACCCTCACAAGGTCACATGCTGGATTATAACCAAGGCACATGATAGTGAACTTAGAGAAATCACTATGATGGGTTAGCACAGTGATATCATTCAAATAGATTGATCAAAGTGAACATGGGTTCTGTGAAACATAGATATTCATCTAGATTTATTAGCTAATGGAATAGAATGATTTGAAGGTTTTCACTTTTCCCTTCGACTATAAGGGGCGATCCATTTGATTTTTGTGGGGTGGGGTGGGAGATTTTGGAGAAAAAAATTTATTCACCCACCCCATCCCAGAAAAAAAAATTATTCATTCACCCTACCAAAGAAAAAAAATTTATTCATCCACCCTACCAAAGAAAAAAAATTTATTCATCCACCTCCTTCCAGTTTTTCTATCTTCTATATGGATTGCTTGAAATGAAGGAAATTGTTAACAAGAAAAAAAATTTATTCACCCACCCCACACCAGAAAAAAAATTTATTCACCCACCCCACACCAGAAAAAAAAATTATTCATCCACCCTACCAAAGAAAAAAAATTTATTCATCCAGTACTGCTGTCCCACCCCACCCCACAAAAATCAAATGGATCGCCCCTAATGAGGTCGCTAGCCATTTAATGGCATGGCATATAGAGTAGTCAGTTGAATATGGCAGAGCCAGTGTCAAGTTACATACATAGAGTCCATAATAATGAGGTTTGCCTGTAAACCCATTAAGCTTATATCTAACTGTGAGTGTCATGACTCATATATTTATGTTTTTTACATATATATATATATATATATATATGTGTGTGTGAGTGTTGGTCCCTGTACTGTGACTATTGCAGTAATGTCTCCAATATATGATCTCCAGATACATAATGGGTATCATGCTGTGATCTCTGATGTCAAAACTCATTAGTTTCTGGTGACTAAGTTTGTTTATGTCAAGAAGAATATGATATTATTTCCTGTGCATGCAGTTTCTCATGGTATCCATTTGGTCAAATATTACCTCTCAGTTTCCAGCTAATTATTAATCATACCATGTATGGTGTTGGCACAGTAAGTGGTTTACTGGGATTAAGAGTGATGAAAAGAAGATGATTTTGGTTCAGCTGAGGAGAGTGACCAACTAGGGAAAAAGAGACAGATTATGAGGCTATGTAGGGAAAAAGAGACAGATTATGAGGCTATGTAGGGAAAAAGAGACAGATTATAAGGCTATGTAGGGAAAAAGAGACAGATTATGATGCTATGTAGGGAAAAAGGGGACAGATTTTTAGGCCAAGTAGGGAAAAGGGGACAGATTATAGGGTTAAGTAGGGAAAAGGGGGAGAGATTATAGGGCCAATTAGGGAAGAGGGACAGATTATATGGCCAAGTAGGGAAAAAATAATGGATTATAGGGTCAGGTAAGGACAAAGAGAAGGATTAACAGGGTCATGTATGTCCAATGGAAAAAAATTATTATTTTCCTTCTCGGTTGAGAGTTAAGGCAACTTTTGTATATTTAAAAGTGGTTTTGAGATTGCTAATTTATTGATTTATATGTTTGCAGTTTCATTAAAGACAAGGAATATATTTTTAAAAAAGATATGATTTACTGTGCCTGTTTTAACAACATATGTCTTTCTTAGTTCTCTTCCCATGATAGATAAGCAGTCCTAGGCCAGTCTAGAAAACTTTGTCCACAATCATGGTAGATTATATTTTGACACCCTCCAGACAGCTGTAGTACGAAAGATAGATGGTCCATATAGCAGCAATTGTCACTGTTGGCAGAGCGTGGCTAATGTTTATAGAAGCGCCACCTATTGGCTGGCTCATCCCAACCCTACTTGTTGGTGGCAGTATTTTCTGAGTCAACAAGCACACTTTAAGCTGTATCATTCCCCATACTTTCCCTCAGTGCCTGAATTCCACCAGCTTGATCTGTAGGATAGCAATCTTGCATATCAACCCTTTAAGTGTCATGTGAAGTATCTTTTATTTTTCATTTTTTGTATGAATAATTTTAGATGAAACATACTGATGGTATTCAATGTTTGGTTCTAAAGAATGAGCGTTTATTTGTTATTGATTCTCTTAAAAAAAAGAAAAATAAATAAATCAAAGGTCAATCTTGTGGAGACAAACGGTTAATATTGGTGGTGGTGACGAGAGATCAGAGCGAGATCAAAAGAGATGGGAAAGATAATATGGCAGAGCCTGAATGTCCAGTGGAAGGCGTGTACATCCAGCCTAGATCTCACTCATATACCAGCCTAGCCCTTCCATATCTGTGCTGGGGTTTCCGATGACAACACAGTTATCCCTTCCGTCCTCCATCATCATCTTGTTATTGGTTGCTAAGGAAAACACCCTTGACAACAAAGCGTCACCATGGCAATCATTAGTTTCAATACACAGCCACAGATCATAGGAACGTGTTGCTATACAATACACGCTGAGCGCGGTGTCATTGTTAGCCAGAATCTAAAAACCTACAGTGACATTGACCATGGCGATGTGATGTAGTTGCCATGACAACCTGTGTAACAAAATTCCTCCCTGATGTATTGCTATGAGCAACAAGTGGCTACTTTTATTGAAGTGAGAATGTTTGTCTGTCTTGCAGGTGGTGGTTAGCAGCATATATATATGTGTATAGGTCATAACATGGAGTAAGCTGGTGAACCGTTTGGGCTGCACCCATCTTAGCAACATTTATGAGGTCATCTGGACAGAGAATTACTACATTACAAGATTGATTCATTGGATGGACATTAAATTCTGCAACACCTCTACTTCATGGTTTTGGCATTGAAGGTAAGAAACCCCTTTTTCTGAATGATCTATGTGTCATAATTATTGAGTCCATTATCATATGATCTATGTAATGTTAGAGGGGCCATTGAGTGTAATTGACCCCACATATTGTGACCACTTCCTGTCATGTGACCACTTCCTGTCATGTGACCACTTCCTGTCATTGTGTCAAGGGTTCCCAGAATGGCTCTCAGGAATGAGGGTCAACCACCTACTCAGTATACTTCTTTTTCGATAAAAAAGACAATTAATTCCAGATTTTTTCCCCTGTTTATTATCACCAAAGGACTGATTGTCTCTTTTTTATCAAGACTGTGAATAATACAACATTTAGTGTTTATTGCTATATAAATTTGCAGCTGCGATGGGATTGGAAGTGGAATGTCATTTTGTAGGCGGGATGACATAGCTCAGTAATAAAATGGAAAGAGATAGAATGAATAGATCATTAATATGTCATATATATAGCGTGCTTTATTGAACCTCAATTGACATTCTGTGCCAGACAATTGTTGAAATGGGCCTTTATTGCATAGTAAGAATATATAGCATAACATAGATAGCTTATCATTGCTTTCAGATGATTTCTGCTTCCAATATTACACATAGAACCACATATCATGTACATGTACACATAAAGGAAACACTATTGCTGCCAAATAGATCAGAGGTGTATAGCAAACATTCTTATCAGTATTTGTATTGTCTATATATATATATATATATTTGAAATGGGTTGTTATATGCATGATTGTTGTGTATTATTTGATAGATATTGCAGCAGGGAGGCTCTTGGTTTGTTAGTTTTCGCACAGGTATATCTGGAGAGGCAAGCTTTGCCTGTGAAGTGTGTGTAGTGGTATATTGATGTAAAACCATGTAATGTCATAGAGGTATTACAAACTTGCTTCCAATAGATTACATCCTCACAGATCGTCATGGTGATACACGATCAAGCCGCTTCCCATGATCAATAGATACAAAAAGATAAAGCTGCCTGTAGAGGGCGTAAGCCCTCCATTCAGACTTGACTATCCTCATGTTGTTTTAGCAAGGAAAATATTTTGACCTTGAAAGAGATTTCAATTCCAGTAGTCACAGAGATAAATCTATGATCTGCTGACTTAAGATTTACGTCTGTTATAAAAGATTGACCTGTAACAGGGGAAATCATCTGGTCAGTGAATGCCTCCTCAAAGGTGACATGATATTAACTATAAACTCAGATACACATTTTGCAGTTCTTCAGCAGTTGTATATTGTTTGATTAAATTAAACAGCAGGTAATGCGATAAAGGTTGTCTCATTCCTTGGTAATGTTAATCGTATCTTTTAGACAGATTAGTCACCAGGTGGCTCATGAAAGGTGATGTTGCACCTTAATACCATGGAATGGAACCTTCAGGCAGATTAGTCACCAGGTGGCTTATGAAAGGCCATGTTACACCTTAATAATTATGATATGAACATTTTAGACAAATTAGTCACCAGGTGGCTTGTGAAGGGTGGTATTGCACCTTAACAATAGGTTTTTTCTTGTGGAATGTGGCAGTCACGAGGGAAGGTAGAATACAATTCACACAACGATACCCAAGTTTATTTAATCAGCTAGTGACAAGGGAAATGTTATTTTGAACCGATTTGTGCAAGTCTAGCATGCCATACCCTTGTGGAGACATTGTGTGTAATGCAATATACAAGAATGTAGATCTTAGACAGTCTCAAACTTGCCTTGTTAAAAAATCAGTGCTATCAAGCTTATTTGCCACGCAAAGTATTCATTTTTTATTTCAGGAGTAAATATAAAAATTATTAGAATTTTTTATTTCCTCATGTGAAAAAAGAAACCCCTTTTATATTAAGGACAAAAATGATTAATCTCAGCTCTGGCTTGTTCTTCAGAAATGAAGCGTTATTCAATGAGAGTCTGATTTATTACCAAACCATGCAAAGCAAAATGACGAGTGCATATCATATTTTAGAATTAAAATGGAATAAGCCATCGTTAACCTCATATTGATGAGATCAAACAAGTGGGATAAGTGTTCCTCCGAGTCCATTTATTGAGTTTGCTGTAGATTTTCCAATTTGACTCCTCAGAGGTGGCGCAACTGTAGCCTAGGGTGTGAGTCCGCCATGGCAGAGGCCAGGACCTCAGTGTTACATTGGCTGCAAGCACAAGCCACTAACATTATCAGCAAGTTATGGTCAACTGGGCAATTATGCAGTATGTGCCGAACATGTTGCCTCGTCGACAATCGGGGATTTCAACAGTACCCAAACCATGTTAAAATCATCCGGGACCAAGTCGGCCGGCCTCCTGGCTTAGTCATGTGGCAATTTTCATGTCTGTTCAGGCGGTTGTGATATTAGTGTGAAATGGCCTAAATGACCCTGAAATGCAATATCAAATAACGTTGACAGTCTCTGTGATGTCACCGTTTGATGAGGTTAGTTTTCCCGCCATTATCTGCCATCTTGAAGAAGAGGATAACCGCAAATCATTTGCATAATTCCAGGATGCAGGGAGCAATTTATACTCATTTGGAGTGTACCAGAACCCTCCCAGCATAAAGTCATTAAACACAAACGAGGATGTGATTCTGATCACAAGCTGGCCATGTCCCACACATCCCATAATATCATTCACTCTCGACATTTCCAAAATGGGGCGCCCAGGTTTTCCACATCATTTGATAGGGAACCAGATTATGATGTGATGGCACCCAGTGAACCTGATGACCTCCATTGGCCTACTTAGGATCATTACAGCTCTATTATAGATTAGGCCAGATTAGCTCGTAATCCTAATGTGTCTGGGGGATAATCTGGTGTTGAAGCTATACCCAAACAGGCAGGATTAAGATACAAGGGGATTAAGACATAAGTAATTAATGCGGTCTGCATACCCTATTAGTATGTTACTGATGAGGTCTATCTTGTGTAAAGATCGTTACCGGCATCTCACATGAGATGGTCTCGACAAACTCCACTGGGAGCGAAACTTCTCCTCCACATCGCAAGGCATTTAATACTTGTTTTGTTATCAACTACCCTGATCTTGTATAGTGCTTATTTATGAGAGGCTGAGGTAAACGCTGTTAAGTTTATATATGGAGACTGATCGGTGGAAAATGGGCCAATCATAGAGTAGAATAACTTGCAAAAGATGCCAGAGGGTGGTGATGCAAGGTATAAAATAAGAATACTAAAATAATGCCTGAATCTAAGGCCAAGTAGGATAAAAAAACAAATAAAAATACTAAAATAATGCCTGAATCGAGGGCCAAGTAGGATTAAAGAAAAATAAGAATACTGAAATAATGCCTGAATGTAGGGCCAAGTAGGATTTTAAGATAAATAAGAATACTAAATTAATGCCTGAATGTAGGGCCAAGTATGGAGAAAGACAAATAAGAATACTAAAATAATGCCTGAATATGGAGGAAAAAGACAAACAATAATGCTGAAATGCCTGAATGTAGGGCCAAGTAGGGAGAAAAAGAGGATTGAGAATACTGAAATGCCTGAATATAGGGTCAAGAAGGGAAAAATATTAATAAGATTACTAAAATGCTTTCTTGTTACAGAGGTGAACTGTTGTCCCTTGCATATATATACAATATATATATATATATACTTCATTTCAGATCGCAAGATGTTGTCATGATTTTGACGGAGACTCAGTTGACGTTTCATGTAAACAATTCTCTTCCTCCTGCTGTTTGAATAATTAATGATAATAAAACCTCATTGAATGTTCATATGTGACAGATGTTACATAAAACCAATATGTGTCATATAAATATAGATGAACAATGAAAATCTGTAAAATGAGGGAATAATACTAGAAATATGCAAATAGAAATATCATCTTGATTGGGGGCTCATGATTTGCTTACCACATAATTAAAAAATCACCAGATATTAATTATGGCTTAATGAAGGATACTATTACCTATTGTTATAGTTGATAACCTGGCACATATTCCCAGGAAATAACTTGGACATTTTGCTGAATACAATATGGAGTTCTCCTGTCTTTCATATTAAACCAATTATCAAGGGCAGATTAGGTATGAGCAACTTTACATGAAATCACAATATGATCATGTGATCAAAATTAATTTCATATATGTGTGTGTGTCTGTATCTTCATTCAAATTTTGATAAGACAATTTGGAAGATTTTGGCAGCAGTTTATTTTGCATAGTTTTGTTAAACAATATCATCTCAGGAAATTAAAGGTCCAATAACAACAAATACACACCAAGAAAATATCAGTGACAATGAATCTAATAAAAGATGATTTTTTTTTAATTTAACAATTTTATATGGTCTCAGGTTTAGTATTCCTTTTAGTGTTATAAATTACTATGCAACTGATGTGAATTTTGTTTGTTCGGTTTTTTTTTTGGTACATTTTTTTTTACAATAGAACGCTGAGTATTTGTATCATTCTTAATTGATACAAAACGTGTCAAGTGGGAGATGATATCAGATATTTCGTATCATGAGAAGACTTCTTTCTATATAAGTCTTTTATCTCTCTAACCTATTCTATATAACACCAAATAATACAATGATAATCCTTAGGAAGTAATCTAAGCTGTTCATTTTCTCTTTAATTTGTTAAATCTTTGAAATCAGAGACAAGCAATGATGGTAATTTCTCAGTATCAGTTACCTGGCTTTTGTTTCCACCTATGTTATCACCTCTATAATTAACCATGTTATTGTCTTTTTTCAGTAAGACAGTGACACCTTAGACAACTGAAAATAGATTTTCTAAGAAATTTCAAGTTCAACAAAATGTCAAACCAATCATTCAAGCAAAATTAGTATTTCTTGTGACCTTTTCATGATGTATTCTGGGTACAATACAAATGCTAATTGGCTAGTAAATTAGGCATAATTGGTACCAACAGTGGCTTAGATAAAGGTATGTTTAATCAGCAAATGTTTTGTAGAAAAAAGCAGGGCCATTGTTTTATTAATTAGTTTGTTGGTGTGAGAGATATAGTTGATTGTTATAAGTTGTAGTGAAGATGAATCTTGTCATGGAGTATTGCTAAGCTGTGATGACAAGGGACAAAGACTCATTTATGTAGATGGGATGGTAACGTCGAAGACATCAAGGCCAACACAACCATTTGATGTCAGATCAGTCTTGCCTACTCCAGCATGTAACACTTACATTTATATATAAATATTACCTGCAATTACAGGTACACGAAAAACATTTTACAAAAATAGCACTAGTTTCATGTTATTATGAGTATTAAATAGGGCCTGAGTATCAGGGATTGAGTGAGTTTGGCCGATGTCAGTGAGATGTTTCTGGTTATCATGCCGGAGGGATGTTGTAAGATACTGGAGTGATGTGGAAATTGGCATCAGTGTAATGGCACAGTGTCAAACCTGTAGCTTCCGAGGCAAATACGTCGACTCGTACCACAAAGGCTGCCCCTTCCCAGAGCCACCCCCACTTCATGAGATAAATACCACAACTGGGTCTCACCCAAATCTATTAAAGGAAATTAGCCTGCTCTATTTGAGTAAACTGAGTTAAACCTTTAACAGGAAAAAAATAGTCAGGGAGAGTTTGTTTCATATACATATAATATACATGTAATAAGAGGTGAATATTAAAGAAATAAGAGACGTGAAATGGGGAGCATCAGGAAGGGATGAGTTATTGTATATTGGCAGAGATGAGTAGCACGACTTGATTATGTATGCTTTTCTTTGATTGGCTGGCATGGTGCGGACCCCGAACGGTGCCGCTCATTAGGTCGCGCACAAAAGAAGAAAGATTGTGATGAGATCAACGCACACTGATTTTGCAGCTTAGAAAATAGGTAAAAGACGTAGCATCTCCCACGAGACCTGAGTCTGCAGTCCCTACTCATTCATTGTCTGGTCTTATTATGCCAATTTCAAAGGGCAGACTGATTCGGTTGAGTAATGTGTCCCAAACAACTCTGCCCCCTAGTGGCAAGGGCTTTTTAGTTCGGCAGGGCTTGAAAAAGATGAGTTATTAGAAGAAGTGATAGTATTTTTCCTAATTAAGTAGTTTCTAACTGTAAACTATTCTGCCTATCTAACTTCAGTATAATCTAATACTTTTTTTCCGTCAAGTGTTTTTTCTCCTTGAAAGAAATGTGCAAAAATCTTAAAAAGTCAATATACATACTGCAAAGCAGTGTTCAGTTGATCTTAAATGCCAGATGTGTGGTAATGAATTCAATTATATATTTGAACAGTTTGTTAAATAAGAAGTCGGTAATGCAGATTTGTATGTGTTTCAAAGTGTGTATGTTTGCGCTATTATATCGAAAAGAGCTGTGTTTGTGAAGTACTTAAAGTGGCCCTATGCATTCAGTGCCTTGTAATTGAGGTCTATGCGATACACATGCTAATACCTGGGGTCAGAGTGGACTTCAAAGTCAGCAAGCATTGCAGTGGTCGATACCGTGGCTTCGTTCCTGCACCTGTCCCAGGAGAGAGAGTGAGAGAGGCAAGGGTCGAGGGATAATGCAAGCGCTCATGCGGAAAATGAGCTCCCGACTTAGAGGTCCCGGAAAACCCTCTCAAGGTATAATAAACAGCACGGCGATCTGGATGTTGTTACTTGTAAATACTAAACCCAAACCCTTTAAAAGATTTACATAGTGACTGCCCGAGGCTTGCCGCAGAGAGAGCGAGAAAGGGAGAGAGTCCAGGACATTATGTACACGACTCTGAGGAGGAAGGACACACACATATACAGCTTGAATTAAGCCGGGCAGGAGTGCGCACAATTAACATATGGTGACCACCCATATACCCTACACAGCCTCTGCTGGAGGTAGCACATACTTTAATATCAACATAGCCGCACAGTTTCGTTATACTTGTTATATTATGACACTTCTCTGTGTCTACACAGCGCCCGTCAAGGTACTCGCGGGATATTTGGATAAAGTAAGAATCGCCTTCACCAATAGCTGAAAAGAGGTTTAATTAAGAAAATAGCCCGGAGGCTCCAGCATCCGTCTCTTGTACTTATCCGCACTGGAACACAGGATAATGCTCCCAAAACCCGTAATGTAATTTTATAGCTTTTTGCCACCACAGAACTTGCATAATTGTCGGCGGATGGTATTCTGTTGGGGGATGTATGGAGAGGACGTTGTGGGTCTGTGAGGAGAGCTCCGGGCGACGACCTCTCTTCTGCTTTCTCGACCAGAGAATTCTCGCCACGGCCTTGCTGTGAATAGCCTTAATATATTATAGAGTTGCATATCAAATTGGATTTCTTCATGTTACATAGCCGGTACATCATTGTTGGGCTAATACCTGAATGAATTTGCACAAAAACCACCTGTGGAAGTATAATATATTATATTCTCAAAACATCCAGGCTAGTGGAGACACTTGATGAATTGTTACTAAGTTGAACAGACTAAGTTGAACAGGTGAGTGACATTTCTGTTTCAAAAAGTCCAAAAGTCCTGATCTTTAAGACATTGTAAAGCTAAAATTTCACTAGGATCTACTTAGGGTGTTGTTCAACATCAGGATCCTGCTTTATATAAACAGAACTGCAGAGGATTTTCACGTCAGAAAACTTGTTTGAAATATCTGGCAATTGTCATATCAGCTTATTTATTATTAATTTGAAAAAAATGTGCTCAATAGAATTCCAATTATTTCAATTAGAAACTATATTATGGAAGTACTTTACGTAATTAACAAGAATATAATTTCCTTTTTTTGTCACAACATCAGATGTAGATCACGTTGATTTCCATCTGAATAAGCATGCAGACACATCTAAATGAAGAAATGAATTAGTAATTAAATGCAGATATGAATTAGTAGTATATGGTTTTTAGTCAGATGTACCAGAATCAGCAATTATTATGTTACATTTCGACTTGGTTCTGTTCGTCGCTTTCCTACGGGAGGGAGATTTGGTTGCAATGTTCAAAAATAGAACTAAACTTTCATTTAAAAGATGATTTGCACATCAATTTCATATTTAAGAACGGCTGTCTGTCTGTGTGCTACAGAAGCTCATGTTCCATTTTATGCCTTAGTTACAAAGTAGATTGTCTCCATTTTATAAGAAAATAATCTTTTTATCTGAAAGATTGATCAAAAAAGCCCTTAGTTTTGTTATGTAAGCTATATCTGTTTAAAGAATTGTGAATTTTCTGGTGTAGTGTGAAAATATATACTTTATATATCTCTTAAATGCATACACATTTCTTATTATTCAAGAAAATATTAGAAATATTTGTTAAAAAAGGAGATCCTGAGAGTGTTCTTGAGAAAAGACAGTCCTATTCAATTTTGATTTGTATCTATTCATTGAAATTCAAATTAAGAAATAGTGCAAACAGGGATAATTTCTATTAAACCCTCTATTATCACTCTACACATGCTCCAAACATGATCAATATCGCCACGACTCAATATTTACCAGACAAAAATGGAAATGTACAATTTCTGCGCATGATTAAGATATTGACGTCGGGTAATCAAGAAATTCAATTACTGCTAATTATAGAGGAGAGCTTGGTGGTGGGATGTTGGGCGGTATTGTCTCTGGTAGGCAGGCCTGCTCAGTTCTCAGCAAGGATAGATTAGGGGAGTGTGAGCTGGTGGGTAAGTCATTGTTATAGAGAACGCTTTCACCGCTGACTATTTGCCTCACAGCCGTATCTCTTTGTGGTACATAGCTTACACTCTGGATAGGTTCCCACAGTCTTTATTTCAGTCTTTGACTGTACTCTGCACATCTGCTGCCACTGGCACCTCAAATGTGAATGCTGCTTGGCAACACAGGCCCATATATTGCATTTCTGGACTTGAAAGGTGAATTAAATTTATTTATGAAATACACCAATTTCAAATATGAAATTCCTAATGATTGTATGCTGGTTAAAGATTTATGTAATATTTTTTTATTTCATGACATATAACTCTTTTGTTTTGTAAGTGATGACATCAACAATTATGAAATCTCTGCTATCAAACAAATATATTATGTTAAACAAATGTATCAGAAAATATAAGCTTTTGGGCATTTTGGAATAAATTTATTTGGAACGAATTTATTTCATCATGAAGTCACATTTAAAAAAAGATATATTTATTTTAAAAAGGTTAAAAGATCGTGATAGGCAAAAACTGATTTTATCCGTGACAAGTGTACACAATGTAAACTTGCATGCAAGCAGGAGAATGCTCCTAAATGTAATGTAAACAGTGCTGATGTGGTGTTTCAACATGACAGTGCCGTGTTTTCATTTCCGCTTACCTGATTGTACAGGTGAATTGCCATACCCAGGCCACAGCCCAGATGCTGTCTCCTGCCAGGCAATATGCTCCTGCCAAACATTATGTAGTAGTCCACACTCTTATGCCTTTAATCAGGTTACATGTTTTCCTTCTTTTTTTTAAATGATTCAAACATATAAATGTAACAAAATTCATTTAATTAGTTTCTATAATGATAAATTTTTCAATGAATGTAAGTTTGTTTTTTTCTGATATATTTAATATTGATTAATTAATGAGTAAATCAATGGAAATATATTTAAGGAATTTATCTAAAAGAAAGAAATGACAAGAGTAAAAAAAAAAAAAATATTATTAGCTTCCAAAAGTCAAAGATTATTTTGTGGTTGATACAGGTGATGTGAATTCCTAAGACCTTGTATATACTTCAGGCTTGGCCTTTGAATTTAAAGTGACTCAAGAGTCAATATTCTAAGCCAGTGTGCACTTAGAAGTTAATTTTCATGTCAATAAATTATTTCTAAGGCAGGTGTTATAATGACAGTTCAATTAATGTAAACACATCCTTGGTCCTGGACATTGGAGACCCCCACATACGGGTAAACAACCCGTCCTATGATCGGTATTGAAGTCGCCCACCCCTGAGAATGAGTCAATTGTAGTATCTAGTCTCCGCTATTCTACCAGTCTATACCGCCTTATCAGTGGGCAGTTCAGATTAGATTTCACGATGTGGCGTGAGACGATTGTGTGGCTCAAACTAAGCACGAAGTGATTTATGCAGTCAATTTTGAGATTTCTCATTATATCGCAGACTGACAAAGTAACCTGTTGCAGTCATTCATATGTGTACCATATCAAGTTTTATTATGTCCATGATTATATTTAACATGATAAGTATACTAATGTCACTCATGTGTCGGGTCTGTTATTCAAAGCATCAAATTAAATTATTCACTGAATAGAATAAATATACTGTATATCTCTCTTAATAAGTAGATGATATACTGTGTCAGACTGAGACTGTATAAATCTCTATGGAGCAAGACTTATGTCATCACTGGCCAACGCGGCATGGAAAAAAGAATTTTGCAATGGTATTTTGAAATGGTATTTTACTTATAATGTAGATAATGGATATATCTTCAGTTTAAAATGAATATAAAAGATTATCTTTATCATCATGTGGACAGTACCAGTCACATGGATTTACAAAATTAGAAGAAATTTTATTATCTGTGCCTTGCTATATAGATAGTAATCTTTCTTAGATTTGGAGTTTAATGTAGGTCATGGTGCAGATCTTCAATATGTCTTGGGATTAACAGTTGCAATATGATAGGTGGAGCATATATATATATATATATATGGACACATACAGGGATATAATACGGCAATCACATGATGTGCAGGTCTGGGTCATGGTAGTGTCAGCCATAACAGTGCAGTTACACGCATATATACATATGTGAATATATGTATATTGCTCTTTCAGACGTCAATAGTTCTGGCGGGAGTTCCTGTGAAAATAGATCTGTCATCAAAGTGGCATGAATGTAAGCGACACAGATGTCCTCTCGACAGCATGCAACAGGTAGATGGCACTGGCGTGCGTGAACTGGGCTCCACACCCACAAATGCAGCCCATTTGTTTGAGAATTAATGCAACTAACCCATTGTTTCAGTGCGAATCTCTTAACAATGATGACAGACCTAAGTGCTAGCAGCGGCTTGTCGGTGCATTGTTTTTGCAACATGGGCTTTGCATTCTCGTTCATTTTAACTTGTTTGTGGTATTAAGGGCTCATAAGTGGTTTTTGAAATTATTATTATTATTTTGTGCATATTATGAAGGATGAAGATGATTCTGCTTTGAATGCTGGAACACGTGCCATGAATATTATATTTATCATCAGATCATGTATTGGCAGTAGGCAGCATATTACTCTGGGTAGTGCTGGAATTTTACTGTTATAATGAGATCAGAACACCCCTGTATGGCAATAACCCTGTATTGAAACATCCTTGTATCAGGATACCCCTGTATGAGAACATCCTTGTATCAGGATACCCCTGTATGTGAACATCCTTGTATCAGGATACCCCTGTATGTGAACATTCTTGTATCAGGATACCCCTGTATGAGAACATCTTTGTATCCGGATACCCCTGTATGAGAACATCCTTGTATCAGGATACCCCTGTATGAGAACATCCTTGTATCAGGATACCCCTGTATGAGAACATCCTTGTATCAGGATACCCCTGTATGAGAACATCCTTGTATCAGGATACCCCTGTATGAGAACATCCTTGTATCAGGATACCCCTGTATGAGAACATCCTTGTATCAGGATACCCCTGTATGAGAACATCCTTGTATCAGGATACCCCTGTATGAGAACATCCTTGTATCAGGATACCCCTGTATGAGAACATCTTTGTATCCGGATACCCCTGTATGAGAACATCCTTGTATCAGGATACCCCTGTATGAGAACATCCTTGTATCAGGATACCCCTGTATGAGAACATCCTTGTATCAGGATACCCCTGTATGAGAACATCCTTGTATCAGGATACCCCTGTATGAGAACATCTTTGTATCCGGATACCCCTGTATGAGAACATCCTTGTATCAGGATACCCCTGTACGAGAACATCCTTGTATCAGGATACCCCTGTACGATAACATCCTTGTATCAGGATGCCCCTGTATAAGAACATCCTTGTGTCAGGATACCCCTGTATGAGAACATCCTTGTATCAGGATACCCCTGTATGAGAACATCCTTGTATCAGGATACCCCTGTATGAGAACATCCTTGTATCAGGATACCCCTGTATGAGAACATCCTTGTATCAGGATACCCCTGTATGAGAACATCCTTGTATCAGGATACCCCTGTATGAGAACATCCTTGTATCAGGATACCCCTGTATGTGAACATCCTTGTATCAAGATACCCCTGTATGAGAACATCCTTGTATTATGACATTCCTCTATGGGGAGATCCCTGTATCCAGACTGGTGTTAGAGCACACTCTAGAATGAGAACTCCCGTTTCAGAACACCCCTGCATGATAACATTCTTGCACAGGGACACCCCTGAATCCTGACCCTTGGATTTTGACACTCCTGTATGGATATATTAGAATCCCGATGATAAAGGTTCCAGTGGGAGTTGGAATTGCATGTTTTGCCATCATTTCCTTTCAGGAGTTTTGACACAATTTCTTCAGCTTGAGTCTAATTACATTGCCTTTATAACCTACCGTATTCAGCCTTATAAGATCCCATCTTTCAAGAATTCATCTTTTTTCCCTTGTGCTTCAAGCTTTTTAGTGACAGGGCTTTAACTTAAGGGTATATGGTAGATGTTTAAGGTCACGATACAGAAGTATATGGTGAATACTGTTGAAGGTATAGACCAGAAGCTTGAAAACATACAGGGCTATAAGTAGATGTATAGGGTAGATGCTTAGGACTATAATATAGAGGTATAGGGTAGATGCTTAGGGCTTTAATTAGAGGTATAGGGTAGATGCTTAGGACTATAATATAGAGGTATAGGGTAGATGCTTAGGGCTATAATATAGAGGTATAGGGTAGATGCTTAAGACTATAATATAGAGGTATAGGGTAGATGCTTAGGACTATAATATAGAGGTAAAGGGTAGATGCTTAAGACTATAATATAGAGGTATAGGGTAGATGCTTAGGGCTATAATATAGAGGTAAAGGGTAGATGCCTGGGCCTATAATATAGAGGTATAGGGTAGATGCTTAGGGCTATAATATAGAAATATAGGGTATAATGCTTCACTCTGTAAAATGGAGTTAAGGGTAAATGATTGAAAGCACACAGAGCTATAAACTAGAGGTTTATGGTAGATGAATAGATAAAAGAGACTGTGATCAGATGTGGCACAGGGCGACAGTAACTGAACACCAGGTGTGGTATTAGTATGGAAACAAGGGTTATCTTATCATGAATGTCTCACAATCTGAGGCACACATCATGCCAATTCAAATATAGAGAAAGCATGCAACAAGAATTGTAGAAAACTCTTTTGATTTTTGTACAAACACTCATTTCATAATGGAGTCCTTTCATAAATGTTTTTGCTCCTTATTTCTCATCAAACACACTCCAATCGACTCAGACAAGCCATTGTCGTCGAGAGCAAGGGGGAAAAAATAACTTGAAATCAGGACCGAGAATATGAAGTGCAAGCACGGAATAGATTAGTTGTTTCTCATTGCTGTGGAATTAAGGGAAAGGCATCATTGAGAGCAGCGATTGTTGTTTGTGTGTTGTTGGTGGCGAGGCTGTGACTGTTACAGAGATGTCTGGGGCGTTTTGCAACAAAGGGTTTCAATGGCTTCCATGCTGCGATCCTCGTATAGTTGGTAATCCTGCGACGTTTGCCAGCACACTCCCTGCTGTGACCACAGCTTGCACCACAATTACTCCACGCACTCCACACATAAGATTGAGATTGTTCTTGTGGTTCCTTCTAATTTTGTGCCACCCGTTGCCATTTGTCATATGAAAAAGTTCAGAGAAGTTAATGAAAGGGGAGGAAACACATTATTCTTCTGTGAAAGTTAAACTGCAATTCTCCTACCTGAGTTAATTTGAACTTTTTTTCAAAAGAGATGGTACAATTTTTCTCTGAAAGTAGAAGAAAAAGTATGGTCCAGGCATTAAAATCATTTACAAGAGACCATTTCAATTCAAAATGAGTTAATTTTAACACAGTTTAAGTTATCCATTGCATTAAAATGGTTAAAACCAATAACTACATATATTAGAATCCGAAATGAATTTGTGAGATTGCTTTGCTTTAACCTTTGATATTTTATCAAGATAGGCCTGTATTAAAGATCATAACAACCAGGTCAAAGGGTAGTTTGCTTCAAAAGAGGATTATTTCTAGAAGACTTTGAAAAGTGGAAGAGGAATTAGTCAAATAGCAAGAAGGATTATAGAAATATTTATATAGGTCAGACAGATATCTCAATATCAATGTGATTTGTTTTCAAAATATGAGGCTTTTAAACCTCTGAGTGCCATATTGTAAATACTACAGAGTGGGTGATTGCAAATACCATAGAGTGGACAATTGTGAATACCACAGAGTGGGTGATTGTAAATACCATAGAGTGGACAATTGTGAATACCACAGAGTGGGTGATTGTAAATACCATAGAGTGGACAATTGTGAATACCACAGAGTGGGTGATTGTAAATACCATAGAGTGGACAATTGTGAATACCACAGAGTGGGTGATTGTAAATACCATAGAGTGGACAATTGTGAATACCACAGAGTGGGTGATTGTAAATACCATAGAGTGGACAATTGTGAATACCACAGAGTGGGTGATTGTAAATACCATAGAGTGGACAATTGTGAATACCACAGAGTGGGTGATTGTAAATACCATAGAGTGGACAATTGTGAATACCACAGAGTGGGTGATTGTGAATTCCGCAGAGTGGGTGATTATAAATACCACAGAGTGGACAAATGTGAATACCACAGAGTGGATGATTATAAATACCATAGAGTGGACAATTGTGAATACCACAGAGTGGGTGATTATAAATACCACAGAGTGGACAAATGTGAATACCACAGAGTGGGTGATTGTAAATACCATAGAGTGGACAATTGTGAATACCACAGAGTGGGTGATTGTAAATACCATAGAGTGGGCAATTGTGAATACCACAGAGTGGGTGATTGTGAATTCCGCAGAGTGGACAATTGTGAATACCACAGAGTGGGTGATTGTGAATTCCGCAGAGTGGGTGATTATAAATACCATAGAGTGGACAAATGTGAATACCACAGAGTGGATGATTGTGAATTCCACAGAGTGGATGATTGTGAATTCCACAGAGTGGGTGATTGTAAATACCATAGAGTGGGCAATTGTGAATACCACAGAGTGGGTGATTGCAAATACCACGGAATACTGCCTCACATGCTCCAGGGACTGAAAATGTGAGAACGGTATGAGATCAGTACACTGAGCAGTATGTATGGAGTTGCCAATGGATGTCGAGTGATATTAGAACCTGCAGTGCAATCCATACTTTGCATTCCACCTTCCATTTCTTGCCTCCAGCATCCTATATTTGTCAATACACTATTATATACTCTAGGACTATATATGATATTTTGAAAAAAAATTATTGTTAATATTTATGAAGAAACAGAATATTACCGCGATGATGAATTTGTAAGATATTGTAATAAATTTCTATCAATTCCGGAAACATAGTATATCACATGACCAGCTGACATTTGGGTCGGTGTTGTAAGCTCTACATTTTGATATCTGAGCTGCTGAATAGGACGGGGCTAACTTTAAGGACCCAAATGATGAAATGTATAAGCTGGGAGGAAGGCTAATGTAAAATGTTGGGATCCCATATATATATATATATATATAAATATATATTTATATATATATAAAGAATGATAGAATGAAACTGGAGAGACAGCACTTAGTCTGCAGTGAAACTCTAGCAGCATTAATATGAGTTAATAAGACACCACAGATTTGAGATAACATAAAGCTTTTGAAATAGATGAGTTAATTTGTTGATGGCCTAAATACATTGATGAAAGTAAGATATCTTGTATTTGGTATCATACATAAAGTGAAAGGGAAGACTATGGCGACAGTTGGACATTTGAAATATCTATGTGAGATATCAATATCATCAACTGAAAGTATGAAGAGATGTGTAGATTTAAAGGTCGTAAAATTGGTCTGGGACAGGCTGCCAAGAATTGAATGAGGTCATTTAAAATAAAATTTGATTTCTCTTCTCTTTTATTTTTATGTGATATGACACAAACGAATATATAAAAATCATATCCAAAAAGATAATATATAATTTATATAGTTTAAGGTTGGAGAATGGGGCATTTGGGAGGAATACTTTCAGAGCATTTAAAGTGTTCATTCATGGCAGACTTTCTACAAGCGGGCGTATCTCATAAAGATTTGACAGGAACTCTCTCCTGTATTGACTGCTTAACCAAAATAATGACTGAAAATGGGTCCAAAATAATGACTTTTTCAGGTGAATAATTATTATGTGTCGTATATTTATACACACACACATACACACTAAGCGCTGTAATAAAAGTCTATAAGGTAAGAATATAAAAACCGGGATGAGTTCTACATGGCTGAAGCATGGTACACATGATTCCTGACCATTAAGAAGTAGTGAGTATTTGAGGATGGCTGCTATCTTGTCCTGTGTGCTCCGAGTATGTTGGCATCTTGTGAGCTGGCATCCACCCATATTAAGACAATTATCCCTTGATCACCGAGATTGTCATCAGATAACATTTGGCATATATCATGTCTTGTTTGCTGTGGGTATGTTTCTGGCACTGAGGGCCATGATAAACCCTCACTGTTTTCCACATATGGATGTGATATTCATGCCTACCTCACCTGTATATTCCCACCTGTATATTCCCACCTGTATATTCCCACCTGTATATTCCCACCTATATATTCCCACCTGTATATTCCCACCTGTATATCCCCACCTGTATATCCCCACCTGTATATTCCCACCTGTATATTCCCACCTGTATATCCCCACCTGTATATCCCCACCTGTATATCCCCACCTGTATATTCCCACCTGTATATTCCCACCTGTATATCCCCACCTGTATATCCCCACCTGTATATCCCCACCTGTATATTCCCACCTGTATATTCCCACCTGTATATTCCCACCTGTATATCCCTTGTTGCTTCTATTGGGAAGGGACCATTGTTCGGGATGACCCAATTTCTCAGTATGGCCCATTGTTCAATTTGGCCCCATTGCTCAGTATGGCCCCATTGCTCAGTATGGCACCATTGCTCAGTATGGCCCTGTTGCTCAGTACAGCCCCATTGCTCAGTATGGCCCCATTGCTCAGTATGGCCCTGTTGCTCAGTATGGCCCCATTGCTCAGTATGGCCCCATTGCTCAGTATGGCTCCATTGTTTTGGATGCCGACCTATAAACCTGATAAAGTCGGACAAAAGTAGACATGCTTCTCTTTGAAACGATTCCAAGAATGTAATATTGTGATGGTTTTCTACAGGGTGGGGTAGCGATGTAAATATTTTATTATTTTAACACACATTCCATTTTTTCCTTGGCAGCAGGATGGAAGCTGCACGAGCTATGGATTTTCATCATCACTATTTATTTGAGACCCGATGGTGCCACACAACAGAAAACGGACTAGCATTGTTCTAGACTATGAAAGAACCATTGATTTGCTTCTTTTGAATTAAAAAATTGGCACCACCTTACACTGTTCAATAGTTTTAGATTTGTCTATGAGGTATTGGTGTAAAAATAAAGAAGCAGTGGCATTTATGTACGATAAATACTGGATTGTACTTCGCTTAAATCAATAATTATTCTATGCTATTTCACCCAACGTAGAGATTTTCTATGCAAACAAGGGTGGAGCAGCCATTTTCCTTTATTTTTGCATGATGTATATTCCGTATATATCACATTTTATGGTAGAGGAATTTCTTTGTTGACTTCCAGCTTTTCGGTGGAACAGATTCAATAATTTCACAAAGCATTTCTTGAGTTGCTCCACAGCCAAGAGTCCCCGCTTGATTTTATATTTATGATGTGCAGAACGTCTTAGTGCAGCCCAATACAGTGGCCACTCTAAGCCAAGACTTTTGAAATTACGACATCAAGGATCATTGTTGGGAGACTATATTTTCTGGCAAATCTTCAACTTTCATGTTAATGTGAATGGAGGAGTAATATTGATTATTACGACTCATTATTTATATATTTGCCAACATTCTGTGAGCATTTACAGCTTGAACCAACCAACCCCTTTTATTCCTGGCCATGTTAATATCCTACATTCTGTGAAACCGTTTTTGATTGGCTAGTGACATAAACAAAATCTGGCTAATCGTTTGCTATCACATGGTGCCTATATTTGTCCTTGAATCTACACATATTTTTGTATCTCTATCAGGCAAGACAAGCAAAAAACAAATATCAAGCAGTGATTGGCTCAATTTAGGGCACGCTACAGGTAAACTTTGAGAAAAAACGGAATGTGTTGGCAGCGATCCTACGCCAGCCTTCCTAAGCTTTTGCTTTCCTGTGCGAGAAGCAGGCGCGCCAAATCCTGCACATATCGTGAGCTTGAAAATATCAATGACAGTTAGAGAGTGTGAATTGCGAGACATATATTGATAAATTCTGAAGCACGGTCTGGTTAATTGATCCCATCATGCATCTAATAGGCCTATCATGTCCGTCGCTCGGACAATTGCTGGATATTTCTAACAAAGAGATTAATTCTTTTTTATTATATTTTCTGTCAGGTGCGATATAGTGATTTTTGTCAGTACTTCAAATCCAATGTTAATTTAATATGTAACTTTTGGTAACGAACAGATTGTGGGAAATGGCATTTTGCATTGCTGTGTAATGCTTTTTTACCCTCAGCCCCTGATGTAATCAGGCTGAGGGTATTGCAGTACTCCTGGCGTGGGTATGTATGTATGTATGTATGTATGTATGTCTGTATGTATGTATGTCTGTAGCGAACATCCTTGTCATCGCGATAACTCAAGAACAAATGATGGCAGCTTCATGAAACTTGACACACATATGCATCTGGTGAAAACCTCGGACGAGTTCGATGGACGGCGACCTTGACCTATTTTTCAAGGTCACAGGGACAATTATGTGAAATCCCAAGAATCCCAATAACTCAAGAACGAATGATGGAAGCTTTATGAGATTTGACACACATAAGCATCTGGTGAAGCCCTAAGAATTTTTTCTATATAACATGACCTTCACCTACTTTTCAAGGTCACAGGGACAATTATGTGAAATCATCTTGTCATCGCGATAACTCGAGAAAAAATGATGGCAGCTTCGTGAAACTTGACACATATAAGCATCTGGTGAAAACCTCGGACGAGTTCGATGGACGGTGACCTTGACCTATTTTTCAAGGTCACAGGGACAATTATGTGAAATCCCAAGAATCGCATAACTCAAGAACAAATGATGGCAGCTTTATGAGATTTGACACCCATAAGCATCTGGTGAAGACCTCAGAATTGTTTCTATAAAACATAACCTTCACCTACTTTTCAAGGTCACATGGACAATTATTTGAAATCATCCTTGTCATCGCGATAGTACGAGAACAAATGATGGCAGCTTCGTGAAACTTGACACATATAAGCATCTGGTGAAAACCTCGGACGAGTTCGATGGACAGTGACCTTGACCTATTTTTCAAGGTCACGGACAATTATGTGTAATCCCAAGAATCGCAATAACTCAAGAACGAATGATGGCAGCTTTATGAGATTTGACACACACAAGCATCTGGTGAAGATCTCAGACTTCTCTTGATGGAACATGACCTTCACCTACTTTTCAAGGTCACAGGGACAATAATGTGAAATCATCCTTGTCATCGTGATAACTCAAGAACAAATGATGGCAGCTTCATGAAACTTTACACGCATAAGCATCTGTTGAAAACCTCAGACTAGTTCGGTGGATGGCGACCTTGACCTATTTTTCAAGGTCACAGGGACAAATATGTGAAATCCCAAGAATCACAATAACTCAAGAACGAATGATGGCAGCTTTATGAGATTTGACACACACAAGCATCTGGTGAAGACCTCAGACTTCTCATGGTGGACCATGACCTTCACCTACTTTTCAAGGTCACAGGGACAATTATGTGAAATCATCCTTGTCATCGCGATAACTCGAGAACAAATGATGGCAGCTTCATGAAACTTGACACACATAAGCATCTGATGAAAACCTCAGACATTTTTGTATGGAACATGACCTTCACCTACTTTTCAAGGTCACAGTTACAATTATGTGAAATCCCTATCATTGCTATAACTCGAGAACGAATGTTGGCAGCTTTATGAGACTTGACACACATAAGCATCTGGTGAAGACCTCAGAGTTCTCTTGATGGAACATGACCTTTACCTACTTTTCAAGGTCACAGGGACAATCATGTCAAATCCACGTCATTGCAATAACTTAAGAACAAATAATGGCAGCTTCATGAAAATTGACACACATAAGCATCTTGGAAGTCTTCACATGAGTTTGATGGACGGTGACCTTAACCTGCTTTTCAAGGTCACCTGCCCATCTCAATAATTCTAGAGTAAATGATGACAGTTTCATGATACTTGACACACCTAAGCTATCAAAGGAAGTAGTTTGTATGGGTTTTTTTTACCCCTGCATCAATTTGCCTTGGTGCAATGACGTTTTGTTCACAAATATTGTGTGGAGCGAATGTTGTGCAATGAGTTACCAGGGCTGAGGGTTGATGCATCTCTGATGCCTATGTTTATATATATTTTTTTCATTCTTGGTCAAAACAGCTTTATACATGTATATCAGATATGATACCAGATGCAACATTGTTAATATGACATAAAATTAATAGGAATGTTTGGATTAACCACATAAATTCATGACCAATAAATGTTATCGATACACCCCAAATTGCAAAGTATAATCAAAGTTAGAAACAAAGTAAAAGTGAATTCTAATTATGTTGATGAAAATAGAGACTCCAATTAAGTTTATCTATAATTGAAGATCAATAAACTTTGAGGGCAAGTACTTGGACAAAAGAGCTAATCTTTCAACAGAAGTCAACCTCAGTACATGATCACGGTTTCTTTCAGTTGTTGATTTTATGTAGAAGATTGATCGGCAGTTGTCATGCCATTTAATTACGATATTTGGCCATCGCGATAATAGCAACAGTAAATTAATAGTAGTAACCTCCGAATATGGAGGGTCCAAAGGTCATAGAGTCCTGCCAAGGTATCCGGTACTCATGCTTCGAACAGAAATGGAGGAATTGGTGAAACATGAAAGGTTTCTCATGGAAGCCGACACAGGCTTTGCTGACATACATTGGGCGCATTATGGTTGGCAGCGTGGCTGTCATTGCCCCACTTTGTTGATAATGCACAGGACGTTCTTCGCTAGATTTGTCCGGACATTTTTGCAGATAAGCTTGATTGAGGGTTTGTTCTGTCACTGACTTATGATGGATTCTAATGGAGAATGCAATACATAAGACATTAGACCATAGAACGACATTTTTTTCAGAGAAAATCTTTTAGCAAATGGTCTATTTTATCCAAAGAATCATACTAATTTTAAAATTTTAAGTTGAACGATCCATTTTTTACACTTTGTAGAATCATTGAAATAGGATCTAGCCATTTTCTTGATTGTAATCTTGACTTTCTCAGCTTGTCACTTAGGTATAGCAGATGTTATCGCGGGGCAAGCCCTGGACAAACCTAAATCCAGCACCAGTGATTCTTGTCATTTCCAAGGTCACTCCAGAATTGCGACATGCTTGTGGCATGCTGTTGCTCTGTTCAGTGTGACATAGAATCACTGGTTTAAATTGACAACTCTTTCCCATTGCAGATCACTTTCATGATGCCCCAAAGATATTAACTCAATAAGGTAGCGTTATTGAGAAGAAGACAAAGTCACCAACGACCTTGAAAAATAACTCATGACATGTATGCAAATTTATTTGTTCCTTTGATTTGACCTACTTTTTGACCTACAAAGTCCAACATATGTGTACTAGAATTCAGAACATTAAAAGGGTTAAACCTTTACAATGCTGTCTGATATTGATGTAGAGTCCAAAAATTGGAACCTGCGTGAGAAGACCTTCGTAGAAGTTGTCGAGTTTGTCCAAAACTATTCAGGCCAAAGTCAAATAATAGGCCAATCAATGGTCTAACCTTCAGGCTCGAATCCTTTAAGATTCCACTGTTTTGTAATTTTTTTATTGCCCTTCAAAAGCGAGTTTTCTTATAGCTTCTTCATGTCTGAATGCAGTAGTTATTCTTTTGTGAATTGGCTCATTTTGGGCTCCCGGTCTTGATTTGTCATGTTCAAATGACTTCCAGAGACGACCGTTCAAGTTATACAATTGCTACAAGTTTGATTGTAAAGACATCGTCAATATCGCTTCCGAGTCATTGCCGCATGATTATAGTCGACTGTATTCACACGGAAACTAGTCATGTCTGCTGAGAAAAAATGAAACACCAACGAAAAAGAAATAAGATGGAGAACAGACGTTTTTTCTTTGTAAGAATCACTGGTGATTTGCAAATTACAGAGAAGAATGTCTCTGAAAGTAATTTCTATATGATATATAATTGATCAGGAAAATTGCAGAGATGTCAAGATGGTGCATGAGAATTTGTCTCTTGTCCTTCTGAATAGTCATGCCCTGTAACTACAGCAGAATATGTGACAATTTGAGGGTCTCATTAACTAGATTGCAGGAGGCATTGTTATGAGGCGTTAATCAATTATAGGAGGACAAGGAGCGGGGGACAGAGTAGAGGAGAGTGGACAGAGGGGAGGCACCTGTTGTAAACATTGGCGAGCACTTGATACCAAACAGGACCTCATTCACTATAGTTAATTAAATGGCCAGCACATTGCAGTGTCTATGCGGGGGCCTGTTTGTTCTGGCCGGCCGCCTTTTGTCCTGTTCTGATGCTGCGATCAGCAGAGACAATAGGACCGCGCGGCAGAGCTGGCAGCGAGACACTAGGTGAACGAGGCATTGTACGGGAGGCTGGCCGGGCAAACGTTGGTACATCAGTATGCGAGCAATACACCGCACCAATTAGACGCAATCGAAAGTGGCCAGTGTCGGCTGAGTTGTGGCCATATACCACGAGATATCACCTATCATCTGCGTATAATGGATTCCTTGTCCATTCTCTACACATGGAGATCATCTCAGACTGTCCGATCACATTCCAGCTAAGGAAGCAATGTAAATGTACATGGAGCAAGGATTTGTTTTGCGAGGCGGCAGCAGACGGGGCTAGGACGGCCTAGTGGAGAGTGCTATACCATCACACGCAGGAAGTGCCGCGAATTCTGCCACCGCCACAAGATTGAGGGTTCCATTTGCCGCGGATTGTAGCCCATATATAGAACAAACAGTGCATGTTTTTCAAGCAGGATACTGAAAAGAATAGCACAAGCCGTGGAGGAAGGATGCTCAGCATATGGCAGAGAGGGATTTGTCAGGCAAAGGAAATGCATCGACTTTCACAATAAAGAGCTAAATCTGCCGGGTTATATGGGGGGTCAGAGATAAGCTCCAAGCAACAGGTTGTTCTCTCTTTGTGGATATTTCTACATATTTGTCGCCTCGCACTCCAAAAGGCTTGGATTTGGCCGAGCCATTTCTACAGTAAGTGGCTGGCTCAGTGGAATATGTTGTGTTTTTTGTTCAGAAAGCTGAGTCCATCTGATGCTTTGTGAGAATTCCCTGGTAATGTACATCCATATCGAAGGAGGATTGGTTCACCATTGATCATTACCACGGCAACAAAGAATTACCGTGGTGACAAAGATCAAAGAGAGGCTATCTGTGGATAAGTAAAAGAAAGGGATCCTTACAGAGAGAAAGATGTTTTGTGGTGGGTTTGACGAGGCGTTGTAAAGTTGTTCCTCAGCGTACTTACAAGGTACAGTGAGCTGACGGCATATACGCGCCCACACGGCTGAAGCCATCGTCATCCTGGTGCCCGCGAGTTATATCGATAGCGGGTGAGGAGTAAAGCAGAGTGACCAAGCTGGAAACATGCACGATGAGCCCGGATAACAAATGCTGGATAAACACAGAGCATACAATATGAGCACACCTGTGTGTCTGTTGTCGGCCATTGTTACAACCATCAGATGAAACACAGGATCCATAATTGCCAAGCCACCCACGGAAAACAGCAAAGGTAAAAAACAATTTATGCAGGCTTTTTCTTCCAGATATATATTGTGCATAAGTTAAGGGGATCTATCTGTGCATGCCAGATGACAGAGATTAACCGCTATCATTTGCATGTCATTGTCAGGGTTAATACGACCACCCCCACGACACTCCATCCAGTTTTATCCACTGTCATGCATTGTCTTGTATTAATGAGCCAGATGAACACCGCACCACACACCGTCAAGGAAATCCTTAATTAAAGGTCCATCCCTCATGCAATCAGGCTTTATTAAACCGTAATCCCTCATCAGCTTTGTCCACATAACAATTCCCAGCGACGTCTTACATCTATTTCATAGCGGCCATTTCTCCATTGCCAATTGCTCCTCGGCGAGAGATATTGCCAAATTCATTTAAAACGCTATCATCATCCACTGCATTGCTCATAATGTATTAAGTTTTATATCATTGATTCTTCATCGGCGCGGTGTGATTATTAGTCGGGGAACCTGGTTTTCTAATTGAGTAGGACACTTTCCTTATCCCCCTGACAGGGCTTTATGGGAGATTTAAAGCCCTACCTGCTTGCACTTCAGGGAGTTGTGATTCTATGAAGAAACGCTTTATGAAAACACTGTAGATTCACTGCAATGGTGTTGAGATATTAGTCAATTTAGATGCACTGGCCAGATTCCCTAAAGTCCACTTTATATGCTCGTTTATTAGCACGTTGATGTTGTAGGGGGTCTTTATGCGGTGTCGATATTATCAGCCGGTCGAGGAACGTCCGTGGAAATGTCAGCTGATTGCGTAATATCACCTAATGTGACATAATCGGATCCGAACTGGATCAGCTGTTCATCTGGGGCCACGTCTCAAAGAAATTGACGATAAATTGTCACAAGACGTAACCAAAGATCCACAAGGAGGCTGGGGCAGACTGGAGGCCAGTGGGATATTCTGATACAATTATCAACACCGCAATGTTGTATGACGTGCACTGTTAATCCTGCACGAAATATAAGCAAGTCAAGGCGGAGGAAACATGCCGGTCACATCAGTGCTGCTGGTCAAATCACCTCTGCTATTGGTGTCCAACATGGAAAGGAGGAGGCGGCAGGGCGTTCCTCCACCCAAGATCAGGTTGGCTCAGTGTCTCAGACTCCGTCCCATACTAATGAATTGCCCCATAGACAAATTCACCAAGAGTTCAACAAACGAATGGTGAATGCAACTTTTTTTTCTCCTTCAGAAATGCCACTAAAAGAACAAGGGTTGACTGTATAATACTGTTGTGGCATACAGATGAATCGTAAACATTTGCCTAAAATTGCATTTGGCATCGACAAATCGCTCTGGGAATGTCAGAACAGGGGGAAAAAACTCATTGACTCTAAAGAGTCTGACCTTGTTGTTGGCTTGAGAGAAACGACCAGATCTTCTGTGATGTTGCCGCAAGATTTCATTATGCATTCATGTTACTGTCCAAATAGCCAGAGGGACATTACAAATTTACTATTGTCTATATCCCGCGAGAATATGCCGCATCAAGATGGACGTTTTTTAGTCCTCGTCCTTTAGGAATGTCAATGTTCATGGATGGCATTAATGTAAATTTTTACGTATTTACATTGTGGAGGTCGCAGCAAAGGTCGGCGCATGGTACCAGTCTAAGTCTCGCGTACAGACTGGTGTGTCCGCCATGAGCCGCGAGTGGCAGATCAAAGGCCTCCATATATGGGACGTCAAATAGGTATCGCAGGGGAATTTGTCGGTGCACATCCCATCGTGTATGGAATTTTAGCTGAGAAAATTGTCCTTCTAGACTAGGATGTCAGGCTTGTTTAACTTGTGATATGATTCCAGACTATCCATTAAATGCCTCATTTCGGAAACCTACGGAGTCGTAATTCAGACTTTGCTTCATATTTCTTGTTATATAAAAAGTGGTATGGATAGATTACAGAGATTTATCTTTGATGTGTGTGATACATGTAATCAAATATTTGCCATATATTTATGTAATCAAATAGTTTTAATCAGATATAAAAACTTTAAATCTTCAAAGATAGAATCATTTGAAGCAGTCTTCTATTTATAAGATGAGTTTAGATTCATGAAGTTGTGGACTTAATAGAGGGAGACGAGGTTACATCAAAATATTATGTCAGAATCACGGGGATTTGTCCAGTAGTTGATGGTAAAATATGTGCATGTTAAAGTCATTAGGTGAGTGATTGAGAATAAGGTTATAACCCTTAGACTAGCAAACACTTCTTGACTATAAAGTGTCACTGAAAGAAGCAGAAACAGTGTATATACTCTTCTGGACTAATTAGGCAAAGGGCTGTGGTGCAGTTGGGTAGAGCGCAAGCTTATTAGCACCTGATTCATCTGTGATTATACAAAGGTTGTGGGTTTGATTCCCAGGCATGCTGAGATTGCATTCATGTTACAATATCTTATATGAGCTGAGGCATGTGCCTGAAGGGCTGACCTTGTAAATCTGTGACCGGACGAGTTGTCATGTCAAGGACCTGCGGCATGACAATTCAGTGAGGCAGCACTATATATGCTACAAGTACCTTTTCATGAAATGAACAAAATAATGTTGAAAGTGACATAAGACCCCAGACAAACTTAATAAAACCAGATTGTTTAGACAATATCTGAAGAGTTTTGATGGTTATAGAAGTTACAGGCCTCACCTTGCAGAGCGATATCTAAAGAGTTTTGATGGTTATAGAAGTTACAGGCCTCACCTTGCAGAGCGATATCTAAAGAGTTTGGATGGTTATAGAAGTTACAGGCCTCACCTTGCAGAGCGATATCTAAAGAGTTTGGATGGTTATAGAAGTTACAGGCCTCACCTTGCAGAGCGATATCTAAAGAGTTTGGATGGTTACAGAAGTTACAGGCCTCACCTTGCAGAGCGATATCTAAAGAGTTTGGATGGTTATAGAAGTTACAGGCCTCACCTTGCAGAGCGATATCTAAAGAGTTTGGATGGTTATAGAAGTTACAGGCCTCACCTTGCAGAGCGATATCTAAAGAGTTTGGATGGTTATAGAAGTTACAGGCCTCACCTTGCAGAGCGATATCTGGTTTTAGAAGTTGATCAATCTGTCGGCTTTTGAGGCGATGTTTTGGTGGACAATTCCAAAGGGAGAGAGAGAGTTAAGAGTATTGATGTATGACTCAACTGTATTACCTTAGCAAGTTGCAAACATGTAATTAGCTTTATAATAATGAAATGAGCCCAAACTTTAGTGCACACAACAGCCCCAGAGATAGGGCTAAAAGCAACCTCCGATGATTCTGTATTGATTTCATTAAAGTTTAATCATGCTTTACTGTTTTGATAGCAATAATGGGCGACTACTATTATAAAATATGGATTTAGTACACCAGCATCGTGTTGTGGTTTTATTGTGCGATTTGCCGGAGTGGTGAAATTGTATGTCAATACATGATGATAAGATCAGGTCGTGATTGCAATTTGTCAAATAATTGATAAGTCATATGGTAGCAATATGTCAAAAACAGTGACATTTTCATAATATGTGATCTCAGTTGATTTATTGAATTAATTAAAACCTTATTCCTCATGGATTAAGCGGAAAGTTTGCATCAACCCTGGTAACATTGGGTACAACGTAATTTATTAATGATTTGTATTTTTGTTTAGGATAAAAAAAGTCTATGAACTCTACTGGAGTATTCATAGCAGAAGGTTCGGTACATATACTGAACAAAGCAATATCTTTTGTATCTGATATTTTGGCAGCAATCTAAATTGTTTGCCGGGGGAAATGGATGAGGAAACACACAAGCTTGATATTAGATTGTAGAAAAGCAATGAATTTCCATCATGTCAATATCAGTGTTGGTTTCAGTGCCATTGGTTTCAGTGCCAGCCTAAAGGTTAACTTTAGGCTGGCTCTAACATATAATTTGACTTTTGAAAAAGGTAAAAAGTAAAATTTATATTGATAACTATAGTAGAACATATAAAATGTATTTTCTCAGAATGGTGATTGTGTTTTGTTACATTGTGCATGATAGCTTACAATCTGGCTACAGCTTAGCAGCAGCCTTAAAGGTGGAGAGTTCTACTCCACAGTGTGGAACGTGGCCAAATCTACTTGCATTTGGTTCTCAGTGTAATCCTGAAAGGGTCCTGACTTACAAACGTGTTGGACTTGTGGCTTGGCGATAATTAATTGATTAACTTAACACGTTTTTATTGGCCCACATTGTGTTGTGATATAAACTATGTATCGGTGTCCAATCGTGACAGAACATCATAGACCATTCTCTATGAATCTCGTAAAGGCACCGAGCTTGCACTCCAGGGACAGGTCATACAATTTGGGATAGCCAACGTTGAAACTTTGATACGCTTCTAGTAAACCTGGCTCGGATCATGAAGTGAATTGATCCATTTATTATTAATAATTATGGCTTACAGTTCAAGGGAAACATAACACAAATGATCCATTTGTATCAAGTGATGTTATTTATTGGGTAATTTTAATACTTACGTTTGGGTAATTGAATATTCCAGCATGGCTGATTAAGTATACAAGCTTTTGGTATTGACTTTTAAAAGCTATTACAGGTGAAAACACAGAGATGTGGAGAATCAAGTTTATTTCTTCAATATGGTAAATTTTTCATGCTTCTGACACAGATGCAAAAATACACGTAGAATTACTTCATTTTCACATTATGTTATGATTAAACCAATTTATAATAGCCAATGTGATTAAATACAAAAAGAAAATATGAATACAAAATAAAAGATACTTTGCATAAGTCATTTAATTTTATGACTCACTATGGATGGTTTGGTGATGTCACAACTCACAGATTTCATTAAAAGAAAGGAAGAGTGCAAAGAGAAATATTTCCTATTATTGTCTTCTTCTCTATATGGTGTGATACTTTGACAGTATGCTGTTGAACTCTATATAAGTTCTGATCTATAATTGTTAGGTTTTATCTTAAACTTTCCAGTTCATTGGTAATGCTAAGAGCAATCGATTGTTATGCCAGGAAGATTTCCCTGAAATTAGATACCGAAATAAGTCATCAAAGCTAAATTTCCTGATATGATCCACCAAATTAGAGGAATTGCTTGATTTGCTTTACTCATATTAACGAGAGGAGAAACGCGCTACTACACGTGTCATTGCCAGGATTGTATCAATTCATGTTTGTTATGACTCCATGATTATTCCCTGGAATATTATGTTGTCTAATATATTGATGGTTCAGCAGAGAAGGGAACCCCAGATGATGGTTTTTGTTCACATATTGATTTTGGCAGCTCAGAGTATTTCCCTATGACACAGATTCTTATCATATTTCTTAGTATCAGTTTTCTACCATGGAAAATTTCTGCAACTGTATTCATGCCAGGGAAGATGGTTGCAGGCAGAAATCCATGCTAATTCTCCATGATAATCAACTGGGAATGAACTTCTCTTCCACTGATATTTGTGATCATATAGGGCTTCAAGTTAACCAGACTAGATCAAGTGGTATAGAACTGCAAAGGTATATTACACAGTAAAAGGGCATGGAGCAGATATTTTGTAAAAGATATGAGATTAGCATGAGGAAGCTTACGGAGAGCTGAGACGCTATAATATTTAAGGTAAATGTTGGCCCTCCATATGTAATCCATATAAACAGTGCCCCCTACAATCTAAGTCCTGCACACCATGCCTGCCCCCTGGTGGCAGGATCCGTCATGATCTTATGTGACTTATCCTGCTGAAATGCCCAGCTAATCCATGGCAAGGTTGTCATTTATATTAGGTTTTTGATGAGGCCTGGAGAGTGTAGAAGGCACTGGGTGGTATAGTAGCATTAAATAAGAGGTGTATTCTGTCCACGTGTGGCGATGGAGCTGCGCACAGTGGGGAGCGGAGTGTGCAGGCCGCCAGCCAGTACCGCACTAACAGTATTACTTTTCTCCATGCACTCAAAACTTCAAACAACTCCGACCTTGTCAAAGAGAATAGTTACATAGGTCAGATTAGTTGGGAAGTGGAGCTGGCGGGAATCATCAAGACGGGAATGGACAGGTCGGCGTGATCGATGAATTCATAAATGACTGTGTGAGAACAAATCAACGAGCTCAAGAAATGCACCATATCATTACCCGATCAGCTTCATGTAGATCATATAATCACTCTTACATTGTCTGCTTCTGAGACAATATATTAACCTGGACCATTATTTTCGTATCACAAGACTATTAAGTTGAAGTTATTATGCAACCCTGGAGCCCAGCTAGGGTGTCAATCTGTGTGTGTCTACACCCAATCATGGCTTTGTTTTCTTTAATAAATATTTGATGAAAGGTTTGAAACCAAATGCCTGGGTATCAAAGAGCTATGGTATCTTTGTGTATTCATGTATATATTATACCCAACATTACTAGGCCTCACTCTGTTTACTGGCCTAGCGCTTACGGTAAATCTCAGTGTTCAAATTGGGTGCTCTTAATGTGAATAATTGCTTCGTCATGGCAACAGTTACATACAGTACCATAATGTCATTTAAAGACACACCTTTTCTCGTTGTACAAAGGACACATGGTGATCAAGCTAAAGTAACCGCATCATATGAGACGGTGTTAACATGGGCCACATGCAAAGGTATACATATTTTTGTGAATTGAAATATAATTGAATTTGATTTGATTTTGAACTTGAATTCAATAGAATTTTAATTTGAATATAAAGAATTTTGTGCATTGAATACACAATTTGCTGCTGCAATATCCAAGACCAAGGCCTAAAAGTACAAACACAACACAGAAACATATGTACTTTATAGTAAAACAAGCATTCTCTACTGCGTTTGTGACAATATCCAGAACATGTTAGAATACCTGCCCTAGTGGAGATCAGAAAGTTATTATAATGGGTTGAGAAAGGTCCCAGGCTCAAGTGACAACCCTATAAGTAAAGATTACAGCAGATCCTCGTGCTCTGGCTGAGGTATCATGGGGCCAATTAGAAAAGGTCAACCCACGAACAAAGAGAAGCAGTTTATGTCATGGTGCCAAATATAGAGAAACATGTCAGGGAAAGCTCAAGGGAATATCGTGAATAATGACGATATGCACCAGAAAATGAATTGAGCAGTGTCATGGGGCCTATATATAGAAATTGAGAGAGCCATAAGGCCATGAAAGAATAATTAAAGGAGGCCAAAGATAAAGAGGACTTTCCTCTAAGGGACTGGAAGGGTGCGGAAAGCGTGTTAAGATATATGTCACATAATATTGGTAGCAAAGCGGTATCTTTCAGCAAAAGCACAGGGAATAAATTTCCAGAAATTGAGCGCAAATAGTTCACAGAGGGCACTGCAAAAATAAAGGTCGTCGAGCAAAGATTGAAGTAGGGGCACAGCAACATACACATGTAAAATAATATTTAAGGTTAAAAAGGACTTGCAGAATATTGCAAAATGGGAACCAAAAGTGAAGCTATGGACCCATACAATAATTGAAAGGGAAACAGTGTCATTGAAATATCAAATATTAGAGAGACTGACTGTCATGGGGCAGTCAAAATATAATGAGATGGAGCTATGACATGGAGCAGTCAGAGAATGATGAAGGGATTGTATCTTTGGGCAATTACAATAAGGCAAAGGAAATAGATTCTTTAGCAATTAGATGAAACATGCAGAAAGTTTGTGATGAGGCGGTCTGAGCATTGAGACACAGAGAGAGAGTGTGCATTTATGCTGTGAGAACTGTGACAGGTGGAAACACAAGAGTAGGGTAGGGTCTGGAGGACAAGAAGGAGCCTGGGGAGAGGAGGAAAGAGGCACCTGAGATGGACTGGGAATGCACACACCTGCTACCTCACACACACACACACAGGCAGAGGCACACACACAGATATACACAGATACACACACACAGGCACACACAGATATACACAGAAACACACACACACAGGCAGAGGCACACACACAGATATACAACGAGACACACAGGCAGAGGCACACACACAGATATACACAGAGACACACACACAGGCAGAGGCACACACACAGATATACACAGACACACACACAGGCACACACACACAGATATACACAGACACACACACACAGGCAAAGGGACACACACACAGATATACACTGAGGCACACACACACACAGAGACACACACACAGGCAGAAGCACACACACAGATATACACAGAGACACACACACAGGCAGAGACACACACACAGATATACACAGACACACACACACACAGGCAGAGGCACACACACAGATGTACACAGACACACACACACACACAGGCAGAGGCACACACACAGATGTACACAGACACACACACAGAGGCAGAGGCACACACACAGATATACACAGAGACACACACAGGCAGAGGCACAGAGCCACCAGGTCGTGTTCAATTTTGAAAGCTTGGGTTTTTAAATCACTTTATATCATACACTGCCACAACTAACAAACATTTGTTTGATTCTTAACTGGAGTTATGCTTTAAAAATGTGGATGTTAAGCTTTTTTTCCCTCTGCCATATTATAAAAACCTTTAGTGTTGTCATTCATAACATCTCTTGATAATTTTGTATTTTCACAATACTTTGATGGGTGGATGGGCGAGGGAGACTGCTGCAGACATATCTTGTGCTAATAGGCAGAATAGTGCTAGAATAACAAGAGAAAAGGTCAGGGCATGGCGGATACAGAGAAGCACACATTTAGGCAAACATTGCTGTGTCTGAAAGCAGGCAAACTCACTTGCCTGAAATGAGTCCTTTTTCCACATTTTTTTGGCATCACATTTCAGTGTTTATATATAAAGAAAAGAAAGACATGTAAAACAGATTTTAATAATTGATGAAGAGTAATGTGTATTATACAGAAGGAGATTTTGGATATGTAAATATATGTTTTTATAGTATAAAGATCATTAAACAGATTGTCATGAATGTTGTATATTGCACTAGTGGATTGTGGTAAGAGTATATTCATGACACAGAAAAATACAAGGGAAAACAAAAATAGGGTTAAAGTAAGCCAAAGAGAAACTACAGCATCTATTAGGCTGTATACAACATAACACTGCACTCTCCACACAAAGGAGTGTTGGCAGAGTGTACATCCCTCAGGACCTAGCAAAAGACAGTCTGTTACCTAATATAAAACTATTCTTCCCGCAATTCCTCATGGTCCAAAGATATTGATTCTTGCTGAGACTGTGTGTATTTGACCAGTCACACCAATGAAATTACAACCCTGGCTGCCTCGGCCATTGTTTGAACCACCCACCCGTGATGAGGCTTATGCTGTGGCCACAATTTGACGAACACATTTGCCATTTTTTCACACCATCCTGAAATTAAAGCTTACAACTTGGACAAAATCTGCAGTAAACATGACTGCGAACACTTTTCCCTCAACTTTTTTTGACATGAAAGGATAGATTTTGAACTGCAATCACATTTATCAGAGAGCACTTGGTTAGTCCCCCATCAAGAGTGTAGCGACATCTTGTCTAACCTGTGTGCTGAATTAGAAGGCCCCTCCTTTGCCTTGTTGCTCTGTAGCTCAATTGCCTCTGTGATTGCCCCAAACGACAATAACAATTCGTGTTTTGCATGCAGATGTAATATTTCAAAGACGATATTCCTAGGGTTGCACTGGAAGTGTTGTAAAAAAATTGGCAGATGACATTTTCAGTAAGATGTCGTAACTTGTAAGTGTCATGTAAGACTGAGGTACAAAGTCATTTGCAAAATGGCAGATTTGGTGTTACTGGTCATGGAACCACAAGCTAGAAAAGTTACCTAAAAGTATATGAGGGATGTCATCACTGTTCTGAATTCTGACTCTTCTAAATACAAAGATTTGTTATGACTGGTCTGAGAGTGGCTGGTCTGGGATTGACTGGTCAACAATGAATGTAGAATATAGGGTCCATGCCCTTTTCTCCCTTCTACATCCCATGACCTCTCACTCCTACATCCCATGCCCTTCTCTCCTTTCTACATCCCATGACCTCCTCCTACATCCCATGACCTCTCACTCATACATCCCATGCCCTTCTCCCCCTTCTACTGTACATCCCATGACCTCTCACTCATACATCCCATGCCCTTCTTTCCCTTCTACATCCCATGACCTCCTCCTACATCCCATGACCTCTCACCCGTACATCCCATGCCCTTCTTTCCCTTCTACATCCCATGACCTCTCACTCATACATCCCATGCCTTTATTTCCCTTCTACATCCCATGACCTCCTCCTACATCCCATGACCTCTCACTCTTACATCCCATGCCCTTCTCTCCCTTCTACATCCCATGACCTCTCACTCATACATCCCATGCCCTTCTTTCCCTTCTACATCCCATGACCTCCTCCTACATCCCATGACCTCTCACTCGTACATCCCATGCCCTTCTTTCCCTTCTACATCCCATGACCTCTCACTCATACATCCCATGCCCTTCTTTCCCTTCTACATCCCATGACCTCCTCCTACATCCCATGACCTCTCACTCTTACATCCCATGACCTTCTCTCTCTTCTACATCCCATGACCTCTCACTCATACATCCCATGCCCTTCTTTCCCTTCTACATCCCATGACCTCCTCCTACATCCCATGACCTCTCACTCTTACATCCCATGCCCTTCTTTCCCTTCTACATCCCATGACCTCCTCTTACATCCCATGACCTTTTCTCCTGTCTACATCTCATGACCTCACTCATACATCCCATGACCTTCTCTCCCTTCTACATCCCATGACCTCTCACTCGTACATCCCATGACCTTTTCTCCCCTCTACATCCCATGACCTCTCACTCGTACATCCCATGACCTTTTCTACCCTCTACATCCCATGACCTCCTCCTACATCCCATGACCTTCTCTCCCTTCTACATCCCATGACCTCCTCCTACATACCATGACCTTCTCTCCCTTCTACATCCCATGACCTCCTCCTACATCCCATGACCTTCTCTCCCCTCTACATCCCATGACCTCCTCCTACATCCCATGACCTTCTCTCCCTTCTACATCCCATGACCTCCTCCTACATCCCATGACCTCTCCCTTTTACATCCCATGACCTTCTCTCCCTTCTACATCCCATGACCTCTCACTCGTACATCCCATGACCTTTTCTCCCTTCCACATCCCATGACCTCTCACTCGTACATCCCATGCCCTTCTCTCCCTTCTACATCCCATGACCTCTCACTCTTACATCCCATGACCTTCTTCCCCTTCCACATCCCATGACCTCTCACTCGTACATCCCATGCCCTTCTTTCCCTTCTACATCACATGACCTCTCACTCATACATCCCATGCCCTTATCTCCCTTCTACATCCCATGACCTCCTCCTACATCCCATGACCTTCTCTCCCCTCTACATCTCATGACCTCTCATTCGTACATCCCATGACCTTTTCTCCCTTCTACATCCCATGACCTCTCACTCTTACATCCCATGACCTTTTCTCCCGTCTACATCCCATGACCTCTCACTCATACATCCCATGACCTTCTCTCCCTCCTACATCCCATGACCTCTCACTCATACATCCCATGACCTTCTCTCCCCTCTACATCCCATTCCATCTCACGCATACATCCTCCCATGTGTGATTGCCAATGTGTTTTCTGATTTATTTTAAATAAATTCTTATTTAATGAAGGATTAAAAAGACAGATAAAAATAAAGTATCATATCAACAGTGTTGAAGTGCAATTTGTCATACGATGTATTTAATTGGTTTAATTTATTTCATGCGTTTCGTCTGATTTGATATTTAATATTTTCATGGCAGAAAATAAGTCTTGTTTTTAAGGAGCATAATTTGACTTTTGATGACAGAGTTTTGAGCAGTTATATTCAATATTGTACAAAATACATCAATTTAATTAAAATGTGGATTTTCTTATTGGTTTCAGTTGCTGAAGTAGTGTCATTGTTCTAGGCAGTGAGGGATTGTGGACAGACTCGCTAAACCATTCTTGCTGCCTTATTGAATAATGTAAGTATCTTTTGCAAGTCAGAGTGAAAAATGTCTTGTTGCTTTGATGTGACATGGAATATTTCTTGCATAGAGTTGCTTTAAAAAATACCCTGTCTGAATATCATATGCAGCTTCTTAGCCAAGAACTCCTGCTATATTAAAGTAGAATTTGTGCGATATCAAAGCTGAAGTTTTAGAGTATTAAATGAAAATTATTTAGGTATTGAAGTGAATTTATTATAGTATTTCAATGTCATTGTCAGAGTATTCTAGTATCAGGATAAATCTTGTTGAATTGAGGTAGACGTTTTACAGTATTAAGAGAAAATTATTCAGGTATTGAAGTGAATTTATTAAAATATTTCAGTGTCATTGTCAGAGTATTCTAGTATCAGAATAAATCTTGTTGAATTGAGGTAGACTTTTTACAGTATTGGGGGATACAGTATGTAGTGTTGAGGTAAAATACTTGGTGATAACACAAGCAGGGAGCGATTTGATGCAGATAATAAATAACGGATGTAGACTATAGATTACAAATGTAGATGATAGATTACAGATGAAGATAATAGAATACAGATGTAAATATTTGATCACAGAGTTACTGTGTCCTCCTACGACTGTGTATATAATCGCGTTGTTGTTGTGGACACCAGTTGTAATGCCTCGTCCGCTGTACAAGGACAGCAAAATGAAGTGATGTCTTGTGTAAGATGACTGCCGTGTGCTGCCCTCTGGTTGCTGCCCAGAGATCTTAATCTCTCTCATTATCACTCACATCTGAGGCAAATCTCAGTAAGTTGAAAGAAAAAAAAACCACAATAAAATCTTTCTCAAAATCCAGGAGACCTTTTGTTATTGTTTGCAAGACAAAGGTAAGACCACGGCTGTCAGGGAGGCTATTTAGATGAAAAAGGTCATTGATCTTCCAACAAGACTGATCAGGTTTCATGCAGACAAGCAGAAGTGTGTGAGTGTAGAAGGTCACACTGGTGTGGTCGTGGAAGTTGCCATCATTAGCAAAGGTAATGTGATAAGCGCGTCTTATATTTCTCTCTAAACAGCAGAATATCCTTCAACTAATGACCACCTTATAATTAGTAACCACTCTCTGAACTTTTTGGGCTGATATAGAAAAAACTCATTTATGTCTTTTGAGTTTTCAACTCTGAAAATTTGATAGAAAACATGTCTCTTCAACTCAAAAAAATGTTCATTTTGTATCTTAGATTCTTCTGATAATTACCCATGAAGAAAAATTAAGTGTTATATTAGTTTTATAAAATGTAAATTGGGTAAACAGCATCTCCCTTACTTAACTTGAATACCTTGAAGATAGGTCAATCCATTAAATGTTTGGTTTAGTTTTGGGGGCACAAATTAAAGTTTCACTCAGTGGTGGTTGCTATGGAAACAGGTAATGGCTACTACTGGACTTAAAGGGTGTTAGAAATGAGCACAGAGGAGAGAGGAAGTTGGGTTCTGTACACAGGCGTCAGCGCCAGGAAACCGGTGGATAGTTTGCGGAGTCTGAATAGGCAGAGCAGGAGAAAGTGCCTCCGATCCTTGATTGAACGCTGCCTGAGGTACAAGTGCACATTTGTGCAGTAATGTAACCGGTAGAAAGAAGGCAAAGAAAGAAGCAGGGAAGTCATTTGCACACAAGAAATGAGATAGCACTGGAGTTTTCCCGTAGACCTATGTGTATATAGATGACATGTCTGACTACAGATATTCACCACATCAGGAGAACAACAGCGCCCCCTGGCTGAGCGTGAAATACTATATCGCATGAAATAGTTCCATCTCAGATATCTTCCTTCTGGCAGAAAATGTAGGAATAGGACAACATAGTTAAATATTCTTGAAGTATATCTTTGGGTTAGTGTAAAACAATGCGGGCAGAAAATTCTTAATTAATTTGTTTCTCTGATATGAAAAGGGACATTTCATATGATGTGTCCTTCAAGCTTTCAACACGAGTGGAGCACATACTTATCTTGCTTGTCATTTGCTTATAACAGTCAATATCAGCTGTTTTGACATTGCTGTAGCTTCCTTAATAATCGTCAGATTTCAATTTTCTTCTGGAATATGAATATCAGTATATATTAGGACACAACCATATCAACAATATAAAATGGAAATAAAATGAGATGCGAATGGGTCATGCACAACTTCAGTATCTCGCCAGGCCTGACAATTACGTACAAAGCAAAAGTCTAATTTTGGTGCCATATTGAATTTCCAATTTAAGATAATTTTGTAAACACTTCAATAATGATACACATATATAAAAGACTTAAGGAAGAAAAATATAATTTGTTCATAAAAAGCTACAAATGTATTAGTTGAAAAATCTTCAAATGTTATACTGTATACCGAGAAAAATTCGCGCCTAGTTATTTTCGCGCCATCGCCATTTTCGAAAGGTTCGCGCCGTTTTATTTTCGCGAATTTTGGATTTCTAGTACATAATATTATCACAAATTACGCTTTGCAGGCCGAGAACAGAACAAAACAAAAAATTTCGAAACACTTTGTTTTGACTTTGTTCTCACTGATTCCAATTATCAGCGTTCACAGTTTTGCATTTCGTCATTGTTTCCACTGCTTTGAGTCGTGTCTTCCCTTTTTGGCAGAAATGCTTTCACACGTGAATCGATCTTAATTGCGTTTTAAATGATAAATAAAGGTATATACATAATATTATCACAAATTATGCTTTGCAGGTCGAGAACAGAACAAAACCAGCCATTATTGCGCAATATATTAACTATCGTTTTCGCGCTAAAAACAAGAGCCTCTTCCCGTCACTTCCGCCTTTCAAAATTGCGACCACGTGTTGCGTTGAGTTGTGTCTTCCCTTTTAGACAGAAATGCCTTCACACGTGGATCGATTTTAATTGCGTTTTAAATGATAAATAAAGGTATTTACCCAATATTATCACAAATTATGCTTCGCAGGTCGAAAATTTATCCATGAAGTAAAACGTAAATATCATGTACGTGACGTCGCGGTAATTCACGTCTGCAACACAAGGAGAAGCCAGGGATCCATCATTGCGCAATATATTAATATTTCAATGCGTGTTGATAGACTCCAATTGTTTTCACGCCAAAAATAAGAGCTTGTCCCCGTCACTCCCGCTTTTTAACATGACGACCTCGTATTGCGTAATGCATCTTCAATTTCGCGTCCATTTAATTTCGCGAATGACGTCCTGGCGCGAATTAACGCGAAAATAAAAAGGTCGCGAAAATTTGTCTGTATACAGTAATGCAATTGATATAAAAAAATTGTTGTTTTTAATCTGGGATTTTAGCACTAGCCCATAGTCCCAGACTAGTAGATTGATAATTAACCCTAGATATTATCAGAGTGAGTTAGAAGTAAAGATTGATTTTGCACAAAATGTCTATAGTATATAGGTGTGAATTTAAAAAAATTGAATACTGAAAAAAGTCACAATGATTAAAAACTATTTACTTTGATATATTTTTACTTAGTGTTTTTAGAATTTCCCATTGTAGATAATGGATTAGCTATTCTACAGGACCACATCAATTATTCCTAACATTATCAGAATCTCAGGTTCACAAATTCATCTTCTGCAATAGTAAACAGCTTAGATCTTTGTGATCAAAAGGAGAAATTACAGAGAAATGCTTGCAGTGCTTACTTCGGTATCTATTTATTCATGGAATGCAGAGACAGATAAATATGTGTGAAAACTATAGCACAAAGAAACTTCTCATGAAAGTAGATCTGCAAGATTGTTCATCACAAAGTCTTTTGTAATTTCTAGATGATTATATATGATATTGTTGCATAGTCACAGAATTGATATAATTGGCAGCATCGTTATTTTGAAAAATGTGGTAAAAGGAATACCCAATGTTCTATTAAACATCGTGAGATTAGCAATCATTTTGAAAACATCTGAAAAACAGAAGCACCATACTAAAGGGGCAAGTTAAAACTCATGCAAAAAAGTCAAGTTTGATATCATGGAAAAAGGTCAAGTAGAGTATCATGGCAAATAGTCAATATAAAATCACAGAAATCAGTTGATTTAGCGAGCTCACCGGAAGGACAACTTTGATATCCTGTAGAAATATGAAGAGGAAGGAAGTAGGTGTGAAATACCACACTGATGGTTCATATGTGTGTGTGTGTGTGTGTGTGTGTGTGTTCCTTAACTTTCAGGAATACACTGGGAATAGGGTAAACACAGAAAAATATGCTCTATTTGCCATAAAATGGATAATGGAAGATCCACACACTTATTAGAATGTGTCTTAATGGGTTTTTGTGGGGCAATTAATTTTTGTCATTTCAAGGTATTATGAAGTTTGATGAATGAGCAATTCTAGATATATCCATTTTAGTTCTCATGGCAAGTTCTTAGGTCATGGTTCTACAGGGTCGGGCATGATTCATCACGTATGCGAGAATCAGCCAGCAAACTCTTCTATATAGCAAGCCGGCAGATTGATAAACGACCAGAAATGGCCAAATTCTGAATGCAGATATTTCAAATTTGCCCTTCAGCTCTGTCTGAAAAAGGGGCGTTTTGCCGTGCCTCATTAAACCTGCCATAGAAATTGACGTTATGATATGGATTATGTGTCAATGATTTGAGATGGGTGCAGCTGATGTACAAAGCAAGGTACAGAGGTAGTGGGGTTGAAATATATCCAGACGGGGCCAACGGTCTGGTGACTCTGTCATTTTATATTTACACAAGAAATGGCTCTAATAAGCCCAAGATAAAGTCTCAGGATCTTGGTGGAAGACGACATGCCTGTATTGCACAGATTGAAAGTTGTGTTTATAATTGTGGACTGGTATAAGGTTGGCTATAATGTCAGCTGTCGTTCTTGATGGAGTGATCATGGCACAGGTGATATGATGTCAGAAACACTACTTGCCCTGCGTAGCTCAAATTCTTCATCTTTTTCTTGATATTATCTTACAACATTATGTGCTATATTATTGATCGTAAGCTGATCGCACAATAGCTACCTCAGCTTAATAGAGGGGTTAGGGGTGGGGGGATGTAGTATCCTACATGCGGCCGCACGAAATGGCTATATCTATTATCATATGTCTAGACACAGTTAGAAGGCTTGAGGGCCACTAGGACATGCTACCAGTACTCAACGCTTGGAGAAGAGAGCATCGTTCCTCTTGCTGCCTCCATTGAGGAGTATGTTTCTTATCCTAGTTGGCAATATCAAATTATAGAGCCATTCTAATTCAATATCAGATGGCTCTCGTTTAGCGCCACTCCTCTCCTAGTCCCAGCAATGCCGGCCTTGAAAGGAAAATTGGCTCTTGTGTATGTTAGTGTGTAAGACGGTGAGATAGTGGAGAAGAAGGTGGAGAATACGAGTCAGTCTCGAGCTACAGCAGCCTCTAGGTGCCATACAACACAAGAAAGCCACAAACTCTTTGCCTCTGCTGCATCGCGTTTAGGAAAGCAACTGTGTACAATAGCGATGCATCTTTCTGCATAATATCGCAGGCTAAGATATAGCAAAGCTCAGATTCTTGTCAATCTTCTCTTCCTGACCTGGTTATGTGGCGACAAGATTGACACAGGTTATATTCCTGCATGATTGGCCCAGGTTATATTTCGGCCTAATTGGCCCAGGTTATAATCCTGCATGATTGGCCCAGGTTATATTCCTGCATGATTGGCCCAGGTTATATCCCTGCATAATTGGCCCAGGTTATAATCCTGCATGATTGGCCCAGGTTATATTCCTGCATAATTGGTCAAGGTTATAATACCGCATAATTGGTCAAGGTTAAATTCCTGCATGATTGGCGAGGATATATTCCTGCATAATTGGCTAAGGTTATATACCTGCATGATTGGCCCAGGATATATTCCTGCATAATTGGTCAAGGTTATATTCCTGCATAATTGGTCAAGGTTATATTCCTGCATAATTGGCCCAGGATATATTCCTGCATAATTGGCTAAGGTTATATTCCTGCGTGATTGGCCCAGGATATATTCCTGCATAATTTGTCACGGTTATATTCCTGCATAATTGGCCCAGGTTATATCCCTGCATAATTGGCTAAGGTTATATTCCTGCATGATTGGCCCAGGATATATTCCTACATGTCACTGCTAATATTTCTAATCACTAATATTTCCCCCTGAAATGTTTGAGATCTACTTTGTATCATGATAAAGCAAAATATCGAGTGCTTAACATTAACAATCAGTTGGGTTTTATTGGTACATGTGTGAAGACATTGTCACCAGGCTGTGACTGTTAGCTTTCTCAGAGAGGAAACAGGATCAGCTTCTGGCAGTGACAGCAGTACGGAAATCATCACGTGCACTACTAAAGCATCTGCTGCAGATGAGGTTAACCACCGATTCTCTCTATCCACTTTCATTGCCAAGTGCAGATAAGTGTGGAAACGCTATATACTTTGATTGTCTCCAGCAATCGGCAATGAAACTCCAGCCATTTACGAGAGTTTATGTATATCAGGTTTTCTTCTGGTGTCATTTAGGCAAGCATGTGTTTCAATAAGCAATAAAATCGTGTTGATATACAAGACAACATCAAATACTGACTCTACAATACTGACTCTATAATTTTCTTAAGAAGACGAGGACGCTATTATCCTATTGTATAAAATCAATAATGGTGCTCTAAAACCAGAGAAAATAACACTAATTAAGCCTATAGAGGAAAAAAACGCAGGTTATTGCTACAATACATTAAAGGGTTTTTTAAATGATGAGATGAACAGATAACAGATAATCTGATACTGTTCTCATAGATTTAAGACCTTGAGCTGATAATCCTCAGAAGAAAAATGGCTTGGTCTCTTAAAGATATAAAAGCAAATCCATTCAAGATGTGATCATGAGCTTATATTTGAAATCTTATTATGGATCTGCAACTGTTGGGTTTTTTTCTTTTTTTACTGCGGGGTATATTGTTTTGAATATGGGATTGGATAACATGGTGGGATTCTGTGCAGTGGCACTCTGTCCCTCTAGCAAATCATCAGACTTTTTCAATTACCATTTAATGAAATCTGACGAAGCATCTTGGCGGATCTATTTCAAGATTCACAAATACGTAGTGACGGATAAAATTCGACAAAATTGAAACGTTTTATCAATCAGGTATACTCTCTTTAGCGGACATGTTGAATTTATTTTTATGGATGTTTGATGTAAATTGACTGGTATCTAGGGCGGGGAATTAGGCAAGGGACTAAGGAAAAGATCGGGCTGGCTTTACGCTGATTATGTAGGCTACCCACACCGGCCTCCTAGTCAGATGATCTAATCTTTTGATCAGCGTGAATAATTGATTTTGTTTTTCTTAAAGATGTGTGCAGAATGGCTTGTAGGGAAAGTAACAGCCATGTATACCAGTGATCTGCCTACTCTCCGCAAGTGTCACACAAAAAGGGGCTCATCTTTTCCCACCTTCTTCCCACTTTCCCTCCTCACTGTTAGAGCTCGTGATATTTTCCATTCCTAAGATTTCCCTGAGCCCCAGTTATTTGGATGAATATTGAATTACAAGGGGAGGTTGCTTATAAAACAATTATCTGCTACGTGGATTATAAAGCAATTATCTCCTTTGGGTGATATCAGGTTTTTTTTCCTTATATAGCTATTACTTTGTATGTGGATTATATAAAAATGCTCCATTTAAAGCAGTTAAGGTTTATATGATAATACTCTATATAAAACATTTATATCATGTTGATAATATGAGAATGCTTTATATAAAACAGTTATCTCAAATGTGGAATATATGAGAATGCTCTATATAAAACAGTTATCACAAATGTGGAATATATGAGAATGCTCTATATAAAACAGTTATCTCAAATGTGGAATATATGAGAATGCTCTATTTAAAGCAATTATCTCATAGATTGAATTTATGCCATTGTCTCAAATGTGGATGAAATTAGAGGGCGCTGTATTTTATTCCTTTGGCCTTTGTACAATATGATAGTATTTTGCAGAAAAAATGAAATGTCTGTATATTTCAAAGTAAATGTTTAAAGCAGCATGGATTTAAAAATGAAAATTAATCTGAAAAAGTGAAAAATTATCATTAAATTGCCTTCTGTATGATCTACTGAGGTTGAACGTGAATGTCTCTGTTCACAGTTTTCAAGAATTATTTTGCTCAATGACATAAGAATGATGAATTAAATTTGACAGAGGTGCAAAATGTAGCTAATTAGTTGATGGAGAACGCCAGAAAACAATACTGATGCCAATCAACGCAATAACTCATCTCTACTGTAAAGAAAGGTTCGCCACGTCAGGAATTTAAGTCACCAATGCTGACTGATCAATCTGTTTTAAATTTTGACTAAAAAATCCAATTATTATTTTTTTTATGACTTCTCGTGATAATCTGTCAGGAAACTTCAAAATGTATGAAATGTATTGATTAGGCATACAAATTTAGATGTTGTGAGAGTTTGCCACATTTGTATTAATTGCAGTTGAAATTTTAATTACTCCCTTAATTAGTATCTGAAAATAACTGTGTTGAGAAATCATGCACTTTTATAATTTTTCATAAAAAAAGAGTGGTACCTCAAAAATATGCAAATCATGTGATAATATCTAGTTTATCTGCAAATAATAAAAGAGAAGAGTGTAAAATGGCTAATAAGTTGACTTTTATTTTTGGGCAGTTATATCTGATCCATATTGTGTAAATTTGAGGGCATGGATTCATTCAATTTCCTGTGCACACCTTGAGGGTGACAATGACATTCAGAGCAGGCTGAATCTTCTTAATAAGTTGATTAAATCTGCTCTACACACTTGCATTGTATTTCTACGCCTCACCCATTATGCAAGGTGTGATGAGGTTGGGACTACATGCCAGAGGCAAGGATATGGTTACTGTAGGTGAGGATGCTTTCACTTCCTGTTTTGGTGGTATTCTTGCACCAGTGATTGTTCACTTGTCACATTGCCTCCACTGACAGACTCTGTCTCTTCTTCCGCTCAATTGTTTGTCGTCTCCATGGGAGCTGCCATTCTTATTTTTACACACCAGATTTTAAAGTAAAATGGCAACCAGACAAAAAATATATCTGCCACATTGCAAAATATGTAGAAATGTTGTACTAAATTCTCTGAAACAGTGACAATTGGACAGTGCTCATAGATTATTACATAGTTATGCCCCCCAAGATGTTTTATAATACATAAAGTGTAGTGTACATGTACATCAATATTCCCAGCTCACCTGTTCTGGATCAATTTGTGCACTAATAAGAGAACATTTTCTGCAACATGCAGCTGCAATGCAGAAAGGATAATTGACAAATGCTCATCTGTATGTGCAACCAAATATATGTATATTACAGGTTTATAATTGCAATGGATATAGTGACATTTCTTACATTTTGCTTATTAGAAAATGTCATATTAAAACACATACATTTGTCACTTGTAAATGTCACAATACTTTCATGACTTTTAAGTTTTCTCTGTTTCTGGTTCTTTCATTATGACTTCTGTCATTATTATTATGCTTCTCATGGTAAGATTCTTGATGAAGAAAATCTTGTAATTATTAAACATGAATTCAGGAAACGATGCTTCACATTATCATTATTGCAATTTTAAATCATTTCAGGAAAAGCTGCTATCTCATAACAACAAAATGCAATAAAGAGTTCCTCTATTTCACTTGCAATAATCACATCAGTGACAAGAATGCATTTTCAAACAGGGATGATGTAGTTATTTATACATCTGTTCTATGTCACGAGGAGATTATGCAGTGTTGCACCGTGCAGCGATGTGTTCTGGTCTGACTTTGTGGTAATATATGGCGAGCTCCCTACTGGAAGCTAGCTCATAAACCGTCGCCAAAATGGCCCCCCTCCCATCCACCAGGACAGCTGAAAATTTGAGCAGAGCATCGTAAGGGTATGGTAGTATCTTGTGGTCTTGGAATCGTGTTTGCAGTAGGTGTTGGGGGGTGCACGTCGATTGCTGCATTAGCGTGTCGGCCGCAATCAACGCCGAATATGTGACGTGCATGAAACTAACGTTTCACACTGCGCTGCATTGTGGCAAGAAGAAAATGAGCGGACACCAGAATGTGGCGTGTTGCAAAGCAGGATGGTCAAGGAGTTCCTCTATTGGGTGTGACCAGAAAACACGATTTGTTTTTACGATCGTCCAAGATGGCTTTAGACAGAAAGCTAAGCTGCGTCGGGTATACATTGTAACGGCCCGCTTGACCTAGTAGGTGCTACGTATGCGGGCGCGTCTGAGACGGCAGTAATGCTTGTCTTGGTGGCAGCACTAAGCCTAGCCTTACACCTCATTGCGACCACTGATACACCTATATCGACTGCATTATTGTACAATAGACCATAATCACTCCTCTGAGATTCTGCTCCACACAGCCCATCCCTCACTCATACCACCCATCCCCCGTGCAAATAGCCCGCCCTCCATGGGGCAAGTTTTATGAAAAGTTCATTGCTTCATTAAAATTCATCTGTTAAAAGTTCCTGATTTTTTTTTCTGTGTTGCATTTTATATGTGTGCAACAACCCCTCACTAATTGAGAAAGATTTTCTCAGTGAAACATGTTGTATGGGCCAATATCTACAGAAGTCTGGACACAATTATAACTGGACAATGACAATAATGAATGAAGGGATACAATAAATATTTAAATAAAATATTGTTTTTGTCTTGTTCAATGGATGACATTCCTCACAACAGAAATTTTACTTTGAATAGCTGACAACCATCCATGAGTAGAGAGATCTTTGTTCTGACACAAAAGGAAAAAAAGTCTCAGTAAAACAAATTAGTTTGCAAGAAAACTCCATAATTTACTGTTCAGTTACAGTAAGCCATAGATGGGTGGAATATGTCTATCTGTTTGATGGGAAGTTTCTTTACCATATAAGGACTTAATACACTTAGGCCACAAGGGGGAGCCATCACTATCATTCTCAGGTTTGGCAGAAAATATGTGCCTCGCAATGATTGAACGATTTGCATTGGATTATGGGATTTGATTTATATGGAAATGATTGGATGTGATTATGTCTGATGTCGTTATAGGGAGTGAGAGAGAGGGTGCTAATCGCGAGTTTACGACACCGTAAGATAGGAAGGGCCCCACAGAACAATGTGAATAACTGCGTCTTATCAGCAACACGCAAACTCTCATGTAAATGCAAAGAAGTGTAACTTCCCACTCACCTCTTGGAGGCAATATCCCGTGGCAAAATCTGGCATTTAATTATTTATAAAGAATAGATAATGACTTGTATTGACCACATGCACACATATTTTAGATAGATGTTTCTAGCTTGTGGGATAGTTTGGTGGTTTTGATGTTTATGCCATCCGCGGCTGAGAGGGGTGGAGGGTGCACAGCAATGCCACACACAGCGAGACATAAACTTGTCTCTCTTATATAATCCCCCTCAAAATTATTTGCCTATCACATGCCCTTTGAAATCTCAAGGTCAACTTGACTTGTGCAAGAAAATAAGGAGGAAAAAAAGGTGTTCTGGACAGAATTTGAATATATTATCCCCTGCAGATCACTACCAAGGTCTATTCAAAGGTGAAAACTTGTAATCCAGTTTTGGAATTGTCATTTATGGGATTTATATGAAATATGTGTAATGAAGTAATGTTAGGTGAAAGAATAGTTTGAGGTCAAAGGACTATTTGAGGTCAAAGAACGGTCTGAGGCTAAAACAAAGTGGACAATCAGTACTAGGGGAAGTATCGAATGAAGTTAAAAAATGTTGCTAACCATAAGTAGTGTCAGGTGAAAGGAGAGTTTAAGGTAGAGAACAGAAGAAATGGAAGATGTAAGAGTTATAGAACAGTTTCATGCAAAATATCCTATAATGAAATGATAAATGCTAAAGGATGTACTCTCTGAAAGAAGTTTTAATAAAGTGAGAAAAGATAATTGAGTGAGATAGGTTTGCATTAAGATGGTCCTTGACCAGAGCAAATGGGTTCAGTGTGGAAGGATTCCCCGGGCATCACTCTCATAAGTGGGCAAGTTACGGTGCGGGTGACACCGGCATCGCTCTCATAAGTGGGCAAGTTACGGTGCAGGTGACACCGGCATCACTCTCATAAGTGGGCAAGTTACGGTGCGGGTGACACCGGCATCGCTCTCATAAGTGGGCAAGTTACGGTGCAGGTGACACCGGCATCACTCTCATAAGTGGGCAAGTTACGGTGCAGGTGACACCGGCATCACTCTCATAAGTGGGCAAGTTACGGTGCAGGTGACACCGGCATCACTCTCATAAGTGGGCAAGTTACGGTGCAGGTGACACCGGCATCGCTCTCATAAGTGGGCAAGTTACGGTGCAGGTGACACCGGCATCACTCTCATAAGTGGGCAAGTTACGGTGCAGGTGACACCGGCATCGCTCTCATAAGTGGGCAAGTTACGGTGCGGGTGACACCGGCATCACTCTCATAAGTGGGCAAGTTACGGTGCGGGTGACACCGGCATCATTCTCATAAGTGGGCAAGTTACGGTGCAGGTGACACCGGCATCATTCTCATAAGTGGGCAAGTTACGGTGCGGGTGACACCGGCATCACTCTCATAAGTGGGCAAGTTACGGTGCGGGTGACACTGGCATCATTCTCATAAGTGGGCAAGTTACGGTGCGAGTGACACCAGCATCACTCTCATAAGTGGGCAAGTTACGGTGCGAGTGACACCAGCATCACTCTCATAAGTGGGCAAGTTACGGTGCGGGTGACACCGGCATCACTCTCATAAGTGGGCAAGTTACGGTGCGGGTGACACCGGCATCACTCTTGACAGTTGCTCCTTGTTATGTTGTGGCATAAGACGCCTCGTGTGATATAAACGAGAAGAAGTGATGAATGTGGAGTGGGGCATGATGGGAGATTTGGCAACACTTGTCGTCATGACGACACTGGTGCACAGGTGAGAGTCATTGTCTTAGCACTTGGGTCTCTTGTCTCCAGGAAACTTGTGTCAGCAGTCCAATTAGGGCCATATTGCCGATGCATTTTTCTAGCAACACAGCACTGACTGTGAGCACCTTGTTACCAAGCTTGCATGGTGAATGTGGCAGTCTCCCTCCAGAGAACAGCACAAAACCAGCAAAATCCCCCCAAGTCTTATTACATGGAAAAAACTTTTCTCACCAGTTGAAGACGAGTTCTGCAGGTGGCCGGTGCCAAACAAATTGACCCTTAATGTCAAACAGGGCACACACAGCCAGCGAGAGCGTGGACACATGGTTCATACAGGGGACAGGCTTGTTTGATAATCTGTTTCAGGGAGAGTGGCATATTTGCTAATTAAACAGAAATGGGGTGGGCAAAAGGGTCAGTTGTGAAGATGTTTCGGGTTTATCTGTGGTGCCTGTTGTTGACTTTGGACAGCGAGGGCTAAAACATTTAATTTTGTTTTACAGGGAGTCTGCGGCAGCCAGACAGTAAGGTGTACATAAGAGGTAAATATTTGATGAGGTCCGGGTAGCACAGCCTGCATCAGTATTGGCACTGACAGAAGCCTTGTCTGAGACAGGCATCTCGCTGTCAAAAATGGCATCATTAAAGTAGATAATGTTACGGAGAGGGGATGAGGTAACCGGCCATCAGGCAAGAGGAGTTGCCGCGTGCCAGTTACCCGGGGCTTACGTTACCGCCAAGAGGCTGCCTGACACACTCACAGTCTCCTGCTAGATTGCTGGCCAGTGTCTGCCCAAACCCACACTGAAACAAACCACCGACAAGCCAAATAGTCAAACAAACCCCATTGCAGTCTTTTTTAAAATAGCGAATATTCAATTAGGATATTTTTTTTTTAATTCTTAAGCACTTGTTCATCTTTATAATACTGAGTTTCTTTAGATTTTAAATAATTAGTGATTGAACTGAGCAACTTGTGCCCATACTCCAATATATACATATGTTCCTCAGACGAGCCTCCCATACTCCAATATACATATATCCCTCGTACGAGGGTCTCTCATACTCCAATATATACATATGTATACAACTCAATCAGACATATATACCTTAATAATACCTTATACCTTAAGACCAAGGGATGCTTGCATGACAAGGAAACATTCTAGACCTGCTTGTATCAGACGTGTGATGGGGCCAAACAGTGTCCCATGTCATAGCAATTTAAAGGCAGAACAAGGCTCTGCAAGTCTCCGTCCCACCCTGGGATGTATGGATAATATGACTGGAAGCTAATGGACATTGCACCCGGAACTGTCAAGTAGCTATGAGTAGAGACGCCCCTCCCCTGCCATATTGCATGACTTGTTCATAGACCCACTTCTCCCAGCCCACAGTCAACACGGCTTGCGTTGAGGTCTCTGCTGTTTTTCCATAAACATGCATTGTTGTCAGACCAAATTGCCATTTTCTGTCGAGCACAGACAGAGTATTTGCATGGCAATGGGGGCTGTGTGTTCTAAGCCAGTTATTTTCCTCTCTAATGACGATCCGGTGAAGATTTATTTCAATGACGAATCTGGCTGATTTGTTCTTTTTAATTATACAGAGAACCTTGCCTCTGCCTTGATTGGGGGTTTTTGTTTCATGTGGCTTTCGGTGCGGTTTCTGGGTTTCATCTGACGTGAAGTATGGGCTTAGTGGGAGAATGGGACATCCATTTTGTCTGCGGTGGTATGATGGAGTCCGGAAAATGCTCTATGTCATGTATATGACAACATAAGATGAAGTGCGCCTCGTTTTCCGGCCATATTGTTTTCAGCAAGACGTCTTGCAAAGACACTGGCTTGAGTTTCTAAAGCCTTGCCGACGTGTTTTGCCCTCCCCATGCAACAAAGATTAAGGACGCGATCTTCACACCGGCATCTGCACTCAAACTTATCGTGAACTTTCTACACATTTTATGAATGAAATATTGTTGTTTATGCATGGCCTGACACATGTATTGTGCTTGCCTGATCTGATTTGAAATCTCCACAAAGCTAAGGCTTATGCATATTGATAACCAGTTGCCTAAATATGCAACGTTACCTTCGTCCACAAGCACAGTTTTGTCTCATTTCATGTGATTTAAACGTTTGTTCGTTTTTTTTCTGATTAGTTCCATTTGTGTCGTTAGTAGGCGAGTATAATTCAAAAGCAAACTTTCACTATTGGTGAATGATATGCTACACTGCCAACAACTTTAGCGTAAAAAAAAAAAAATCAGTGTTTTCCTTCAATTTCTGCATGGACCTTTTCCTGTTAGACATAATGATCATATTCATTTGTGATGTCAAGATGAGGGGAATAATATTGCATTATGGGCTGGTATGGGGCACAGAGAGGGTCGAGTCAGGAGCCTGATGCGGGTGGCCAACTCATTATGTGCAATATCGGCATCTAGATTGTCCTTATTTGCTCATAAATTCCGATAGCCCCATTTTTATGCCGGTTTCCTGGCGCTGACAGGTCACATGTTATTGTCAAATATTACATTGCATTCATGTTTCACTGCCACTGTGGATCGGCATTTTCGGCCTCCTGCTTGCCCATAAATTCCTGTTAACAGTTTCGTTGGGGAGGTCAAATAGCACACTGACTTCCTGTATAGGTTTCCTGAACGTCCCATCCTCATCTCTGCAGCGTAATTTCTTTTCATTTATCAAAATATGAGAGAGAATCTTTCATATGGGCTGATTCGGTGTTGATCCAGGCTCCTGAACACTGCTGTATAATGGTATATAAATATCACAATATAAAGCACCTGCTTGCAAAAGCGGGCAATTTCATCGGTTGACATGTTAATTTTGTCTGGACCCAAAGGGTGAGGGGGATACTAATTGGTCGATGGAGGGTACTCCCTTAACGTCTCACTAGTTGCGTGACTTTGCCAGACAACAATTGCTTTTGGCCGAAATTGGTCTCTCCCTGGAATTGACGTTTTCATGGAAGAATGAGACAATACGAATTGCAAACCCAATGCACCTGTTCTGCATAATTGCTTTCTCTTTTTGTTCCGATTTTTTACCTTTTTTTCGCAGAAACTAATGGCTAATAATACACCCTCTCACGTAACGTTAAGTGTAATCAAAGCACAACTGATAGAGCTTGAAATAGCTTACTTAGGGTCTGCGAAAATTCTCCCATATATGCATAAATTATAGAGCTCCACGGATGGCTACATGAATGGGAGACGGTGAGCTATCGCAGGGTAGGGGGTCCCTCTGGGAAATCACCTGCGGCTGCACTCATAAATGAAGTCGGAGAATAGGTGTGAAGATGCATTATGGGTAGCAGGTGGAGGAATTACCAGGGAACGAGGTAAAGACAATAGCTTCCTCGTTATCTCAGGCGAACTCCTCCTTGCTGTGGTGTGAGGGCAATGATTCCAATGACCTTCAATCACGCCAAAGGTCATCAGGTCCATGCCCTTTGGACCAATAGGAAGACATGGTAGTGAGCGTAGACGGTTGGTGTTTTATCAGAAATTAATTACAGTCCATTTGGAAAGCATGTCTAAAAGTGCACCATGGCACACATGACAGCTAGAAATGGGAATTTTATTATTTTGGGGTTCTTAATGTTTTTGCAATTTGCACTTCAGTGTAATCCTTAATTTCTAAATGTGCAGGTCCCAGTAAAGTCCCACGATACAAGATTACCTCAATCTCAAAATAACTGAACAAAATTGTCAATTTCCCATGATTAATAATTGAAATGTATTAATGATTTGGGTATTTTTGAATTAGGAGGCTCAAAGTGAAATGAACAGGGAGAATTTGGTGCATTACATGTCACATATCGAGAAATGAAATTCTCATGAAACATTTCTGCCACTACTGTAAATTCAACATGAAAGACTCATTTTGATTTCCAAATAGCAATCACAAAGTGTGTTTTTATCATATCAATATTCAATAATAGCGGGTTGGATCGTCACTCGCATGTTGATTTCATCTTAAAATGGATAGCACGCATCATGCGGTGGGGCGGACATGGTATTTCCAAATTCCACTGATGGACGACTGTGCACGCAATCCGATGTAAATAATTGATGGTGAATGCAGATTACATTGTAAGAGATAATTATGCTAGGTATAATAGTGGATGAGGCCTTCTCTCGTGTGATCTCCTCGCCAGATAAGAAAGTCACCACATATTATGCTGACATTTTGCAGTTCTGCTATTAATTGCTCATTAGCAAGGGCTGCAACATTAATGAGCGGGATTAATTTTGTAACAATTTAGAGCCTTTGGTGTTCAAATTGCTCATTTATCCAATCAGTTGATGTAATTCTTCCATCCCACAGCATTCTAGGACAGCGTTCATTTCTCGTTATTAAATTTTCTACAATTTGATGGCCAACATAATTTGGAAACTTCTTTTGCTTTATATTATCAGGCGTCAGATGTATTTAGATCTGATGCAAGATTAAGCTACAGAGAATGATGACCATGAAGTAATATTGATCCCACAGACCCTGGAATCTTTGCAGTCCTTTATCTGTTGGGTCAGTTTGTTGTATTTTCAAAACACACATCAAAAAGAACTAATGTTATAGATAACCCTGAGTATATTATACCTCTTTTGGCTTTTATAACATGATAGGTGACCAGTGGTAGCCAGTGGTCAAGCCTTCAGTCTGGGTGGTGTGTCTAGGTGACCAATGGTCGGGCCTGCATTGTGAGTGGTGTGACCAGTGGTCAAGCCTTCAGTCTGGATGGTGTGACCAGTGGTCAAGCCTGCATTCTGGGTGTGGTGTCTAGGTTACCAGTGGTCAAGCCTTCAGTCTGGATGGTGTGGCCAGTGGTCAAGCCTGCATTGTGGGTGGTGTGTCTTGGTGACCAGTGGTCGAGCCTGCATTGTGGGTGGTGTGTCTAGGTGACCAGCGGTCAGTATGGATAGCGAGTGGTGTTGCGGGCATTCCCCTCTTGAGGCTGGGGGTGACTAGTTGTCTGGTCAGGTCTGATAGTCTCCTATGTCTGATGTGACTTGAATGCCAGACTGTCTAACATAGATTCTCAATGCCTTGTAAAGCATCTGACCACAATAATGACTCCACATATTTCATGTCACTCTTCTTCTGTATCTGTCTGCTATAGTTTGCTCCTTATTCTTGGGCTGTGCTTAGCATATTATATGTTTTGAGCCTTGTATTGCACTTTGCATCATATCACGATATTCAGGTCCAGGTATTGTACTTTTTATTGCATTGCTATATCCAGGTCCTTGCACTCTGTCTTATATAGATATATTCAAGTCCTTGTATTAACCCTGGATGCTATATTGCTATACTCAGGTCCAACTATTTTGCTATATTTTATACTTCTTTGTTCCTTGTCCATGAGGCCAGTTTCAAATTCACATGAAAAATATGATCTGTCCAAGTCATGATAATTAAGACATATTAGAAATTTTCTTATTGTAAAACAATATTTAAGACAGTGTCACACAAAATTATCTAAGTCTATAATATCAGTTTTTTAAAACTAAAACTTAACTTTTCTGATATTTCATATTGTAATAGCATCAACATTTTAAACTAATGAATAGTATACCTAGATACACTGTTTTTTATCTGCTGAGGTAACTCTTGAAGAAATCTCGGAATGTTGGGCAGCTGTTCAAGACGGATGTTTGCATGTCAATGAGTGATAATACAGAGCTTTCATAAATCTCTAGTCAAACATTGTGTCTTATCAACATCTTTCTATTTTCAAGATTTTTTTTACCTGCAATTGAATGATGCTGACAATGCGTTATAAAATGTCAAGGTTTTACTGTCTTCTTGAGGATAACAACTTTCATCGCTTTTGTATGCAGTGAAAGACAGTTTTCAAGAGCATTTTTTGCAATACCAAGTTGTTTCTTGGAGACAAAACAATAGGTCATTGATTGTGTGGTCTGGATTATAATGAAGGTGCAAATGATGACAGCGGGAACCTGCTGTCGATGGAAACTGCCACAAACAATACAGCAAATATATGAGGGAACACCAGTGTATTTAAAGGGGGAGATATAAAAAAAAACTTCTAATTTTAGTTGAGATTTTTGATGAAAAAATATATTTTATGAGATATATCTGTAAATATTACAATTGATACCAGAAAAAATTATGTGATATTTTATTTCGGTGAATAATTAGTTAAAATGTATGGACATTGACCCCAGAATTAAATGGGTCAGCCTCTTATGTTATAGAGTGAGCAGCTTGTTTTTCATTGGAGGATGATTCAGCTCTTGTTGTGCATAATTAGTGGAGGCTTGGTACCGTATTGAGCTGACATAATGGCAGGGACTTTATCAGACATATCATGGATATGTGTCAGCCGCATTAATCAACAGATGCCTGTTCTTGTTGTTTGCAAAGATGTAAGATTGCCTGCAAGAACCAAAGCTGGATTAACTGGGATTTGATTCATATTTGATGTGGTTTCTCTGAGACAATGTGGATTGAAATCGTATTAGATTTGGTTTGTTGAAATCAAATCAATTTATATGATATTTGGGGTGTTTTTTCCCAATAATTTAAGGATTTGAATCATGTTTGATGGAGTTTCTCCTATACTTTAAGGATTTTAATCATGTTTGATGCAGTTTCTCCTATATTTTATGGATTTTATCATGTGTGATGCAGTTTCTCCTATACTTTATGGATTTTAATCATGTTTGATGCAGTTTCTCCTATACTTTATGGGTTTTAATCATGTTTGATGCAGTTTCTCCTATACTTTATGGATTTTAATCATGTTTGATGCAGTTTCTCCTATACTTTATGGATTTTAATCATGTTTGATGCAGTTTCTCCTATACTTTATGGATTTTAATCATGTTTGATGCAGTTTCTCCTATACTTTATGGATTTTAATCATGTTTGATGCAGTTTCTCCTATACTTTATGGATTTTATCATGTGTGATGCAGTTTCTCCTATACTTTATGGATTTTAATCATGTTTGATGCAGTTTCTCCCATACTTTATGGATTTTAATCACATTTGATGTGGATACTCCAACACTTTATGGATTTTAATCATGTTTAATGCAGTTTCTCCCATACTTTATGGATTTTAATCATGTTTGATGCAGTTTCTCCCATACTTTATGGATTTTAATCATGTTTGATGTAGTTTCTCCTATACTTTATGGATTTTAATCATGTTTGATTCAGTTTCTCAAAATGATGGTTATTGGAATAATACCCAGTTTGCTTTGATTTGAACAGGCTTGAATCAAATTAATGTTTTTTAATGGACAATTTGTACTGAAAAAACTTGCTGGTAAGTCATGTTAATCATATATGATACTGATCAAAACAGATGCATGTTTCATATAACAATATTATGTGCATTTGAAAACATAAGATAAAGGTTTATAAATTAGATTGTACAAGATTATGTCTATATATGTACATAAATCACTATGATGGTGGCAGACTTTGTATTAGATGAGTAAATATGCCAGCATATATGACATGCAGGTACATACATGATGGGGACATCGTGGCCACATTGCTAATTAGATTAACATGTGATGAGGGCCTCCTGTGTACATGCTCTGTATGCTGATGATGAGAGCAGGGAGGAACCTGACTTGCTTACAATGGGATGAGGCCACCTCCAAGATCAAAGCTACACATATTGAGCTGTAATGCTTATTCATAGCAGATTAATAAATGATCAAAGTTGACCGGGGTGCCTTCTCTTCTTGTACATGGAGTGCATTTGCATCGCCGATCAATGAGGTCGTTATTGTCACAAATCAGTTTGTTTTCCTTTTTCTTTGATGGCCGGCTGGCAAGAACAATGGTCTTAATGAGAGAGAAATGATAATGGTGTAAATGGCTACTGGGGTCTGTGGGGGAGGTGTTTGTCGTCGTGCCTTGGGAGGTCACTGAAAATTGCAATTATCTGCATTTGGCCTCCTTTTGGTCTCTTTACCATTCTCTTTGTGTCCATTAAGAGTGGGTCATTGCCCGTGTGGGTCATGCAATCGTCATGGTTACAGGCCACGCCCTCCCCCGGGGTTGACGGACATGTGTTTGGACAATATTTGTGAAGTTGAGATGGACACCAAATCACATAGAAAACAATGCCAATTAGACGACATAGGTGTGCATGTAAATTAGGAAGGTGAAAGTCGCATGCTGCCAATCATTTAGCCACCACATGGGGGCACTGCACAGATCAAGGTCATTAGGCCAAGGCCGGGGAGGCAAATCAGCTGTATTGCTGGAACTAATAAAACATAAAATAGAGGAAATCATCTTTGTGGAATGAAGTAAGTTAATTTAGATGCAAATACAGAGCTTTGTCTGTGTTTTAAGTCAGGAAGTTTAGCAGAAGGTCATTTGTTGATAATTGTGCAAACTGTGACATATTGCAGTGATGGGATTAGGTCGGTCCTGTCAGACATAATCCTATCAGATTGACCGCAAACAGGAGCAGGTGTCAGTAAGATGTCTTATGCGACAGACTTGGCTGATGTCTCCTTCTACCATTCTGGCTCTTCTCTCAATCACATGGAATTACTCTTTTCAACCAAAAAAAACAAAATTATTCATCAACATGCAATAATTGATGCATACATTTTAAGCTTATTGTAATTCCAACTGCCACTTTTTTCTGGTTATGGATGACATATTTGTGCGCATTCATCAAATCCCAATGAATGTAATGACATCAATTTCAAAATATCTTGATTTAAGGGAGCAACTCTTGTTTGTGCACACATGTAGTGTTGTATGCGTGATCAGGGTACAAGTAGTGGATTTGTTGCATAACTAGATCTGTTTAAAAAGATCATTTACTATGTCAACCTTTAATAACACAAACATCAGTTTATTTCTACTTGTGTATGTTGCGAAAGTGACAATATGTTGTGACGGCTGGAAATACACGCTATGGTATTTTGTGATATTGATTAGATGGAAATCCACCAACACAATTCAAACAAGGTGACCTCATTTGCATAATAAAGTGTGCAAAATCACGCTTGCGAATGCAACAATGTGATCATACTCGCAGCGAAGCCCACATTTTCAATTCAAAATGAGAATTTTGAGTTTTATGGTGTTTTTATACATAAATAATGATCGTATTGGGCTGGTACATGCTGATGAATTCACAATAATAGGTTTATTGTGCCGTGATTAAAATGAATCCTGCCGAAATATCAATTAATAATGATATTAACACTTGCCGCACAACTCATCAATTAAATTTAAGTTATTTACAAAAATGAAGTTTAGGGGTTTTTTTTACAAGTTCAAGGTGACAAATCTTCAGTTCCCTTTAAAGGTTTGAACAAAGAATAAAGTTGTGATCAACATTTTAAACTTTGTCTGCAAATGTCCTAATTGTTGAGGTATCATGTCAAGTGGAAAATCAACCTTTTAATTTGTAGGATAAGGGTTAAGACTGCAGACACAGTTAAACAGGACAATTAATGGGTTAGGTTACAGACATATTGGACACTCCACGAGATGAGAGAGGAGGGGGGGTGGGGCCACAGCAGGGGAAAAGGGGGTGGCAGTTTTCAGGGCCACAAGAGAATACTGCTAAGAAATTAATTACAGGCCGGAGGAAACAGAAGTGGTCAAATCTTCAGGCGGAGACCTGAGAAGATTTAGGTCGGTCATAAAAGGATTTTTTTCTGGTGGATCTTAAAGGGATTATGGTCTAACAATGGGGATTGGGAATACAAATCTGAGATAGAGAAAGGAAGGAACAAAAGAGGAAGATACAATAGAGGAGGCTAGGAGAGGAGATGGGAGAATGGCGGGTGATAATAGGTGATGTTAGGAAACAATGGGTATAGTGACGGGTAGGAGTGGTGATACACAGGAGGCGTAGTAATAAAGGCATGGATTACACCCGAGGATTAGCTCTATGCTGGAGGATGATGAAGAGCCCCACAATACATTTACCACAACTCTCTTAATCCCATGTCAGTTCTCAACCGGGCCCTGGGGTTGCTATCGTAATAAGCTAGGCTCCCGTGGCTTTTGTGCTGATTTATTTTTAATAACATTACATATACATTGTATATATTTATCTGTAAAAGCAGCATGATATCATTATGAAAATGATATTAAAAAGTTTTTTTCAGATAAATTTATTTCTAAGGAAATCCCCCCTGTAGATGTCCTGACCTTGACATGCCCTTTGTGTTTCACTGGAGGAGGATTTTAAGTAAAGGAAGAAGGAGATATTTAGTGGCAGGCAATGATGAAGCTGTTGTTTGTTTAAGGGTTTTACTCGTGTCATTATGAAGTGGTGGAGAGCTGAATACGAGGCCTGGCTAATCAGGAAGGCTCTCATCCGCCCCTAGTATCCACTAAATGTATCGGGGATTCCGGCCAAGATGAAAAGCATGTTACAATGATCTGCCGCATTACCCACATTGTCTGCTCACATCGACATGGTTTTTATGGGACTCCATTGCATAAGTAGCCTTGTAGAAGTAGCGGCAGCTCTCCGTGTGACGCCGCCAGCACTATTTCACCTGTTGATGTAGGGGGCGCCACATCATCTTTGCCACAACCAGCATCCCATTGAGATATGGGAATCTCAACAGCAGGTGTAAATATTGAACTAAAATATGTAAATTGATTTTGTTGAGCATGATGCAGTGGAGAAAATATTGGTTGAAATGATTTTTTTTTGTAAATGGCAAAGATTTAATGTGCAAATATGCCATGAACATGAACAATAATCTGGATTTATTCAATTTTTACAAGATGATTCTTTACTTTTCTCATATTGAACAGTTTGTTGGTAGAAGTAGTTTCTCGGGCGCTTCAATGACCCATGCTGAGTTGGGAAATGCACACTTTTAATAACAGAACTCAAAAACTCAGTTGGCCATGCAGACATGCTTGGAGATATGCTTTGCATGATGGGATAGGTGTAATTCTTTCATCCATGTGAGACATTTAACCCACCAGGGGGCATTGTAAAAAGGGCGGTAACCACCAGATCAGAGAAACACTGTAAAACAAGGAACATGGAACATGCACACACTGCATGTTGACAAGAAATTAAAACTGGACTGGAAAATGTGTTATATTTCCAGAATTAACCTCCAGGAATTTTGATCAGTTCATTCATCAATAATTATGGGCGAAACTTTATTTCTTCTCAAATTATCATTATTAAAAGCTTAGATTTCTGTCAGGGACTTTAAGATGATAGAGTTTGTGCAGTGAACCGCTGGCAATGATTGATGTCATACACAGTGGCACATTATTGTGGTCTTGATGATGATGCCCCCGGGCAAGAATCGGATACCACATTGTTTTCAGAACGGCAGTAAGAGACAACCCCTGGCTCCTCTGAAGCTAATTTACATATAATAATGACTTGATGATAGCATGCAGAGGACGTGGAATACCAAATCATATTGTCATTTTGTGTAAGTCCACATTCATTTTTCTTAGAACTAGGAAAAAGGAGCATGTCTCATGATTATGAAAATGTATTAAAAAAATACAATAGGTGTAATAGGAAATAATGATATGAGAGTGCAGAGTGCTGAAAGGGTTAATTTGAAGCTACAAGGTAGAGAGCTGTAAGGATGGGAAGAGGGGAATTATGTAATGTCAGGAGGGACCTGAGGATAAGTATTACATCCTTAATTTGCTCTGCTGCAATAGGTTGTTATGACAACAATGAAAAACAAGGGAGGTGTGGTCAGGTGGGCTTGGTTGCCACGGTGATGTAACAATGGGAGAAGATTGTTAACAGCTGGATCTTGTGGGCTCGAGGGCCAATGGAAATGCCAATGATCTACGCACGTCAGTCACAAGAACTCTTACACTCTGACAAGAAGGTGTCGGCAATACAGGTGGCCCAGGGTTTATGACACTGTGTGAACGGTAAGATTTAGAAAGCTCTTATAGTAGGCCCATTTGTATGTAAATGGGCATACTATAAACCTCTCACCAGATACTTGAGTACCTGCCAAAGGTGACACTTGATTTTCAAGCCGAGGGGACTACCATATGAACCCATAGAAAACAAGTGTAATGAAACACCTGACATTCAGTGCTTCTATTAATACATGAAATTGAATAATCACATTATTTAGCAGCCTGTTGTCTTGGCAACAGATGAACATACATGAACCTGAATATGAAACTGATATTTTTTAAGCATTTATTAGAACAGAAATTATTTGCACAGTGACAACTGTCTTGAGAATTAGAAATGGCTTAACTCGCAACTCATTTTGGATTTTTAGATGTAAATGGTTTTTTCCAGGTTTTTCCTATAAAAGAATTTTAGGTTGTTACATTAAGCCTTCAATAAGCTTTCAGAATTAGTTTGCAAGTTAAACATCTTCCGGTTATTATGAAGTCAATGTTGATTGCAGTGCCGAGGGTATGTCTTGTCAAAATTCCTGGAAGCAATTTTGAAGGAAGTGTAGAAATTGAGGTATTGAGAATTTTCATTTCAAAGAGAGATTAAAATTAAGTTTGAGACACATTAGTTATTTTAAGTCGATGTTAGCAAATGCAACTTTTTATCCTCAGCAGAAGTTATGAGTCCGAGGATCTTGGCCATTCTGTTTTAAGATCTGTCATTTTGAATGTCTTTGTCAAATATATACTGGATGTTATATCTTGAAATTGCTACATCAGAGAATCACCAACTCGTCATGTCAACACTTCTAGTATTTACCTCATATGAGTTTGATCATGATTGACCTTGACCTACTTTCAAGATCACAGGGGGTGTTATATGTTGGCCTAGGGCTGATGATACCTGCATCTCACATTCTCATTCACAAATTATAAATTACGATTTCCCATCTTTAGACATTTTTTCCTCTTTACAACTCTTCTAGATGAAAGTTATGGTAATAATTGATCAACATCTCACTATAGGAGTGATTACCGATTGAGTCTAGCTACTCGTGCTATTCTGTACATCTCTCCCTCTCGCAAACTCAGTGCAGTATCTCCCTCATTAAAAAAGATTAATTTTGGAATGGAAATTTTCTGCGTCCATCACATCTAAGATATTAAAAGTTTGGTCAGAGAAGATTCCTAACAGAATCTCTGGGAATCTCTGGGATGCTGCATTGAGAGATGGAAGGGCCTTTGATAACCGTGAGATTGGAAGGGACTTGGAAACTGAGACTCAGATGGGTCATTGTTGTACCTTAACACAATAAGGATCTAATTGGCACATATTAAAAGTCTCAGAGATTCTTATGATTTTTTGTTTATTAATTCTTATAATATGGCAAGAGTTGAGTAATCATTTTGTTAATCTCCTTATTTGACGTCATAGTTTAATCAGTAACTTCTTCTGAAAAATACATATATGAAATGAAACGCTCATGGTTGAGTCAGTTTTTTTCTTCAGAAAACATAACATGATTTACGTGGAAAGAGATTTTCAGTAATTTGCATTGCACACTGTGCCTGTCCCACATCCAGGGAGAGACTAAAGGTCTTATCCAAAACATCAAGCAGTAATTAATTAGTGGAGATTTGATTAATTAGGAAGGTAATTGTCTTGTGTGAGATTTTGATGGTGGTCCTATGAGAATTGTTCTCCCACAGCGATTAAGAACCCAAAGTTAAGAACTCCTTGATGTTGTAAAGGAAGCCCCCACATGTATTTGGTAGTGCTTCCGATTAAAATGTATTGCCCAATAGTTTGGTAATTAAGTAATTATTCACATATAGACGGAATTATTGATGCATGGAGAATCAGAGTAGAGTTGAGGCTGAATTCTATAATAGATGAATAATACTTGGATATTTATTTGGGACAAAAAGTTTTTGTTTTACAGTAATTAACATCAGATGATTATTTTTTTATTTATTTTTATTTTTTGTTTGTTTTTTTTTGGTCTCTTGAATTTCAATTAAGACAGGAATAAACACCATTGTTTAAATGTTAGAGAGAAAATGAATCTTTGACACACATTATGAGAACTGAATTGAGTTTCAAACCACTTCATCAGAAAATTTGGCATTTACAAGGCCAGAGTTATCAAGGCACATTTCATAAAAACAAAGAAATCTTCTATGATTATCTCATGCAGTTTCACAATTATTTCTACAGCACCAGATATCAACAATTTTACACCAGATAGATTGAATAGCAATATTATCTTATTAATCAAAATCAAGATTTCAAACTTTGAATTATTAATTTACAGTCAATTTGTTTTCATCAAATTTCCCTAAATTGATAATTTCCATATGACTCCAAGGATTTTTTTCCACATCATGCTCATCAGCTCAAAATAGAATCGAGAAGGACCATTTGTTGTACAGGAAAATATTGATAATGATATAATGGTTGATATTTGCATAATAATGATATAAAATGATATGAAGGATTTTTATTAGTAGTGTATTCTATTAAAAAAAAATTTTCAACAGGGCAGCCATGATTCTTATCTGATATTCATGTTGTTTTTTCCATGTTTGCTGTCAGACTTGAATTATTTGGTTATTATGTTTGTTCAAATACATTAAAATTCAGAGTGTGAAATTCCTGGGTGGATGCGTACATTGCAATATCAAATATCTGTGAATTTCAGGGGCACGGTATAAGTGAAGTCAAACATTGCCGTTCCACAAAATAATCATAAGAGGATTAATTGAAATATGATTTTAATGGCAAATTTGATCAGAGAAAATTAAATGTCGCTCAAACTGTTATTAGCGATATTGGAATGCTTTGATTGACAGACGATGCCAAATATTTTTGCATGTTATTCTAAATGAGGCCCTTTCTTGACTCCTATGACTAGAGAGTTAGAAGTCAGTCTCGTTAAAAGCCAGAGAAAACATGCTCAGAGCATTTTAAATAGATGACTTAACTGAAAGCTTACTTGTTCATAAGCTTAATATCTTCTCAAGTGCTTCAACTGTATGTTGACTGAAGAAAAGCAAATTTACCCTGGGTTAACCTTTTCTCCACTTAAAGTCACATGTTATAAAAAGATCCTTGTTTCAAGTGATAGAGCCCACACAGTGCAAGATGCAGTGACAGTCATTCACGCTGATCTGCAAACTGGCACAGAGTCATTGTGGCCTATGTATGATTGCTTTGTGACTTATTGACTGATCGGGGTGGAAAACGAAAATAAACACGGAGTGACATCTAGAGAGAGCGGTAGACAGATGTCTTCAAATGTTTGCCATACCAGGACAATTCAGCACAGCTTGGATATTCAATGTTTTCCAAAATGTTTTTCGCCAGAATTTTGAGTTATAAATGTGACCACTGTCAAAGATATTATGGAAACGTTACTAAAGATCTGAAGAAAAATAATTTATCTGAATACGGCTAGATTAAACATATGCAATGTAATATGAATAGATTATATTTTCAAAAGTAACTATGATATATCAGTTTGCCAGAACCAGTCACTATAGTAACTATGATATATCAGTGAGCCAACACCAGTCACTATAGTAACTATGATATCTCAGTGAGCCAACACCAGTCACTATAGTAACTATGATATAGCAGTGAGCCAGCACCAGTCACTATAGTAACTATGATATAGCAGTGAGCCAGCACCAGTCACTATAGTAACTATGATATCTCAGTGAGCCAACACCAGTCACTATAGTAACTGATAATAGTAGTGTGCCAGCATGTCACTTTAGTAACTATAATATAGCAGTGAGCAAACACCAGTCACTATAGTAACTATGATATCTCAGTGAGCCAACACCAGTCACTATAGTAACTGATAATAGTAGTGAGCCAGCACCAGTCACTATAGTAACTATGATATAGCAGTGAGCCAGTACCAGTCACTATAGTAACTATGATATAGCAGTGAGCCAGCACCAGTCACTATAGTAACTATGATATAACAGTGATCCAGCACCAGTCACTATAGTAACTATGATATAGCAGTGTACATTGTACCAGTGACTGTTGGCATTGGAACTGCCGGACCCCATAAGAAGTTTCAAGAATGATGATTAATCGACAAAATGTGGGACTGCCTAAGATAGAGTAAGAAAGATGGCACCTCGGAGAATTATCTCTGTACTGGTCTGAGGGGGGCAATATATAATTTAAGGGGGGGTGGGATTCAGTTGATCGTGGTAGGAAAAGAGAGTAGGCAGCTATCCAGCAGTGCTATGAACCCTTTTCGTAATAGGGCATGAAGAGTTATAAAAGGACGCCATAGATCTTTGCCTGATTTTCAGGAATCGGTCTAGTCAGAAATCGGTCTAGTTTGGATCACTTGTATTGTAGAGGATACCCATTGATATGTTATATGATAGTTGTTATTGGTACATGTACAACTTCGCCTTTACAAGAAGCCAATCTTACTAGTGGTATTTTTAGCGTCGTTATTACCAAAAAAAATATATATTGAGGCAGATCAGGCTCTTGATGATTCTCTGAGCATACAATATTTTATGATTCTCGTAACTTCATAGTAAACCATGTCAAGATTAATATAAGAGATAAAAAATTGATGGCTGTGTGCCGATGGTTTAAGCAAGTTAAGCAGTCTCATTGATTCAACTCTATTGATATCTCTCGTCATTTTGGTTGGTAAATAGAAAACGAGCGAAACACCTGCTCGGCAGGGATGCAGTCAGGGGGCGCCCCGTGCCTCAGCGCTTTTTATTCTACGATGGAGGTCTGCGGGCTATTCATCTACCATCAATGATTGTAATGTGACCTCTAAATAATTAATGACTTTATAGACTTTTTCCTTTAGAAAACTCAAGTAGATTTCCGCTGGCCCAACTAGGGTAACAGAATAGTGTGCCACAGTAGTGCGTTAAGTTATGTACAAAATTTAAGGCAGCGGCCTTACAAGTTTACACAACAACACTTGCAGATTCCCTGGCCATTTGCAAGTCGGAGCAGGGGGGGGGGTTGATATATGTGTGAATAGGGAGTGCCCCCTGGTGGTATACGACGACCTTAACTCCATTGCTGCAGTGTTTAAAGTAGCTAATGCAGATTGCATATTTATGGCGCCATTTTAACGATAAGCGAAACTCTCTCGTTGTTTCAATTCTCAGTGGAAATTTGCGTCCAAACAGCCTAGCGCAAAGAATGGATCAGTAAATTTTGGCCAGCAATTGGTGACCTCCAAATAAGCGAACTTTCATGTAACAGGCCTCTCAGATGTAATGAATTTCCGTGTGGAGAACAAAAAAACATAAACATATGGGAATTAAGTTTTTGGAGGAGTTAAATATGACAGAGAACTTGTGGCGTGGTAATGCAATTGTTGGCGATGGGAGGAATATGTTTTGCCATTAAATGGATTGGCAGATGTGCTTGTCAAATGTTATAGGTTGAAATAGGATATCTGAAAGAATTCCACTTTCGAGGGAAATTATGTATTGAGCTCTAAATAACGGGGACTTAATGGGGGAAACGACAACATTAATATGGCGTAATGATACGTTTTCACGGTGATTGTAATGAGTGACTCGGGTCACGATGTTGTAATAACGAGACACAAGCCAGGGGGGGCTCATTCAAGTTAACTGAGAAGAGGGGGGTCTGCAATTTAATTCTGATTGGCAGACCAAAAGTTTGCGTGATAAGAATTAGCAATGAATTGAGATGGGGCATGCAGAATTTCACAAGGACATCATGGTTGAGATTTGAATTGTAAGTTTCTTGAGCGGTTTTGTTGGGAGTGGTCGCGTGTTTGTGTCGTCCTAGCATCGGGCGATGTATCACTACAGTGGCCGGGAGATCGCGCGTGTTAATCTGCTGGCAATACTGGGGCTGAAGAAGGAGGTGCATACGTTGGCCTATAGCAGCTTATCACCTCTGCGACACACCATATATAAGCCTACATATGTCACAACAATACCAGACCCACTTATAAGACAACACAATAACACACTGCCTACTTAAGCAGCCTGTCATCTGTAAAGGAAGCAACATTCATCTCCCATCATTTGATTCACGTCATCATCCACAACACCTTTTGAGTCGCAGAATCTCTATGGCAACGACTTCAAATTATATATGTATATTTGCGTGCATCTTACCTGAAAGGTGTTCAGCCTTTTTTGGAAAATCAGAAGGTATTTCACGTGGGCAAAATGGCATTCCAATATAACTCATGAAATAGCTGGAAGGTTCCAATGAGAACAAGGTCTCCCTGTTTTAGCGCACTTTTTCAACAGATTTGGCAAGAACAGTTATTGTTAAACAAATAAGTAAATGGACAAGGTCCTCATAACTTGCACATGAAATTACTTGGAAAAAGCCAACCCACTCATCTCTAAGTGTTTGTTGGCTTTTTTTTTCTTTTTTCACTGTATCCTCACCCTCGGTGCTTCAGGGGTTTAGCGTCTTGTTGTGTTCAGTGTTTTGCCAAATGAGCTTGTACCATGCGCTGTCAGTAGAATTAGCTACATGTACTTTTGGTTCATAAGCTTGAGTGAAAGAAGTTCACAACAAGTCTATATTAGTGCAGGCAGAATTGAGCAAATGGTTTTTTTTAGTTGATCAGAGCCACAGACAGAAAGCAAGAAGTTTGGAATTATATGTGAGAGTTCAGGTGAAATAGAAGATTTGATATCATGTTGTGTGCCCGGTGGTGGGTACGGACTATCGGACACTCGCCATGAGTCAACATTTGACCATGGCCGCTGCCCCAGGCACCGAAAGCATTCACTCGCATAGCCATGTCAATGACACCGCATAATCTCCAAATAATGCAATGAAAGATGATGTGGTACCTGTCAATTAAGTCACAAAAAGATGACGTGGGACACGTCTATTGTTCAGAAAATTAAAGTCAATGAACTTAAAGAAGAAAAGTTATGGAGTTGATCCAAAATATATTGTTGGCAAGCTTAGTGGTTTATTAAAGAGATTGTATAGACAAGCAATTAGGTTGTTATTGAGTGAAATATGGTATTGAGGACCTGTGTGAGTGGCGAGCGGGGTCCCCGCGGACGACGCCACACACAGACCCGAGATACAGGGAGGGTGATGGTATGCAGAGAGCACACACAGTCCCTGTACACATCCACGCCGACAGCTGCCCACAATGGCTGGCATCGTTCTGTCCGAGCATGGGCCATGCTGTGTCAACACCGGGCGGGGGAGGCCTCGCCATGTTTGCTAGAAGAGTAGGCTGTAATTGATGTACTGTCAGAATGAGGTGACAACAGAGAGGCAAAGTGACCATGCATGTGTACGTGGGATAGGTGTTAGGTATCTGTCAGTCTGGATCCCACCTCACCATCTCGTTTTTCACGAAGAGAACACTTGGTTTCATTGTTAACATGGTTAGTAATGTGCTTTGTTGTTTGTCGTTTCAGAATAGAGAGCGAGAGATGATGACAACAGAGATGGCTGAACGGCGACTGTGGTGCGTGACCAGATGAATGGCACGGAGATGAGCAGAGGCCCGGACAGTGGTAGTATGAACTCCGAGCAGCGAGGTAACTCTGAGACAAACAGACACCGGGCAGCACTGGACATGCCACGGATCAGCACCTGAGCATTAAGTGAGCACAGTCATAAGCCACATCATGGACTGGCGACATCTTGCTCCCGGTCTGTGGCTGGTAGTGGTCCACCTTCTCGGACTGGTCATGGCCGACTCGGACCGGATGACCACGCATCGCATCTTTGAGGATCTCCCGACCGACACCTTCATAGCTAATATTGTGCTGGATGCTAAGCTTGACCTCAAGTACTCGCCCAATGATTTGAGACTATTGCATTTCACCCTGCATGATCGGAGGGGAGCCTCACAAAACTTTCGCCAATATTTCCACATAGAGGAACGGACAGGGATTTTAAGAACAGCCAAAGTAATAGATAGAGAAACCATATGCCCACACAGGCTAAACTGTCCTATACACTTGAATGTTATGGTTCAACCAGGCCAGTTCTTTCAAATAATTAAGGTTTTACTGGAAATCATAGACACAAATGATAATGCTCCACTTTTTCCTCAGAATCTAGTGGTGAGAACAATATCTGAGACGACAATGCCCGGTGCAAAATTTGCCTTGCCGAGCGCCGAGGACGACGACAGTGGAGTGTTCGGCATACAGCGCTACCAGCTGGTCAGTGACTCAGAGAAGTTTGAGCTGAGGGTGACTAACAGTACAGAGGGCGATGTGGATTTACACCTCGTCCTCAAAGGCAAGCTGGATCGCGAGGTGGAGGAGAGTTTCGTCATGGAGGTCGTTGCCATGGATGGAGGAAATCCACCGAAATCTGGGGCTATGATGGTGCAGGTGTCCGTGCTGGATGCCAATGATAATAACCCCAAGTTTAACAATTATACATACGAAGTGACGATATCAGAAAACACGCCCATTGGGAGCACGATTCTCCAGCTCCACGCCCATGACCCAGATAAAGGTGCAAATGGCAAAGTGGAGTACAAGTTTGACGTCACAACTCAGGCTCAAAATGGAGGCCTTTTTGGTATTGATAATGAAACTGGTGAAATTTTCATTAAAGGTCCCATTGATTATGAACGGGGAAATATCTATTATCTGACAGTGACAGCCAAAGATCATGGTCCAAATTCTCTACCGGCTTATGCTAAAGTTGTTGTGAAAGTGGAGGATGTGAACGACCACGCTCCACATATAACAGTGAATGCATTGACTAACACCGGATACGTGGAAGTGTCCGAAAGTGCCGAGGTTGGAACGTTCGTAGCCCACGTGTCGGTGGCTGATTTTGATAGTGGCACAAGTGGCGAGTTTAATTGTCGCATGGATAGCGACCAATTTCGACTACAAAAGCTATATGCAACTGAGTTTAAGATAATAACTACGACGACGTTCGACCGCGAGATGCACGCGGAGTACCACTTGAACATGGTGTGCACCGACCAGGGAAATCCCCCAAAGACGGCTACGGAGCACATCATCGTCACCATCCTGGACGCCAATGACCACGCCCCTGTATTCCAGCACCGTGTGTACACTGCTGAACTGCGCGAGAATAACGAAGTCGGGGCCTTCATAACTCAGGTCGTCGCCTTAGACACGGACAGTGGCAAAAACGCACAGGTCAAATACAGCATCGCAGATGACGATCGCAGGTTATTATCAGTGAACGAAAACACAGGAATCATACGCGCCATCGTGCATTTTGATTACGAGCGAGACCACGAGTTGGAGTTTGTTGTGGAAGCCAAAGATCAGGGTTCTCCGCAGAAAACTGCACGAGCCCTGCTTCGCCTCATCATCATCGACGCTAATGATAACAAACCTGTGTTCAGTCAGGTGGGATACGCATTCGAGGTCATGGAAAATATGCGAGAGAAGACATTTGTAGGCACTGTGATAGCTGCAGATAAGGATTCGGCACCATACAACCAAATCACATATTCTCTGCACCCGGACTATGACGGCCTCAGATCGTTTAGCATTAACCCATATACCGGAGAAATTACCACAAAACGTGAGCTGGATCGTGAGGAGCAGGCTCGGTACTTGTTGGTCATCGTGGCATCCAACGACGGATATCCGATGATGCGAAGCCTCACTAACGTCACAGTATACATACTCGACCACAATGATAACGCTCCCATTCTGGATTACCCTTCGGAGTGGAACAACACGGTGCATATATCGCGTGCCATGCCAGTAGGGGGCACTGTGGCACAGATCAAAGCACATGACTTAGACTCCAACCAAAATGCGGAGCTGTCCTATTCAATATTCGACGGCAACGGAGGAGAGTACTTTCTCATGAACAGCACCTCTGGAGTTATATACTTGAACAAAAAGCTGGAAACAGAAGGGTACCAGTATCACAAAATGAAGGTCGTTGTGAAGGATCATGGGAAGCCCGAGAAACAAGCAATGGGAGATTTTAATATAGTTGTGAATAAGTCTCTGGCTGTAATACAGTATCAAAATTCAGGATTTTCGTTCCTCAGATTAAAAGACAGCAATGTGATAATTGGCGGCATAATTGCCATCTTTGCGATTTTAGTGTGTGTCCTTGTGGTTGTGATAATCAAGTGTCGGCGGAAACGCAATCCGCGACAAAAATACAATTGCCGCCAAGCCGCCAAGAAAAGGGACGGCAAAAAGAAAGATAGGCGGGAAAGTTTAGAGTGGAAAGCCGTGCCAAATGACTGGTGCGACAAGGATAATAAACCAAAAAAAGCTGTGACATTCCGTATGGAAGTAGAAGAAGGAGAGGGTGAAGACGCATCCCAACAACTATGGCCACCAAACGTGGACAGCGACTGCAATCAGGTACGCAAGCAAATCCATGTTTTATTCTCACATTAATTATTTATGCTATCCATAATATATTAATTATTTGATCTGTGCATATGAATTTTGAATGTCCCCTGTAACTGGATATAGTTTGTGTTATTGCTGTGCTATCAATCACACCATTTCTATTGTATACTATGTAATGCATCATGATTCATATCGTTTTAATCGTAAAAAAAATATTTCACACCTTTCACTTGTTTGTGGTAGTGCTGATATGCCTGACCACAATGATGACTGATGATCACATCTACATGTCATAAATTTATCAAATTCAAAATTCAAAAGAAGCAAACCAATTTACTCAAAACATATATATTGGTATTAAATTCTTGCCAGTCGATCAATCCTGTGTAAAACAAACGCTCACGTGAGGCATGATTATAAAGTAATGCAGCGATACGGTGGGATAATATCCACAATGGCGGCATGATAAGGCCAGTGTATGGTATGTGTTGTATGGATGGTAGGTCGGTCGGGGATATAGGGGGCCCTGTAGAGATAGCCCTGATGGATCTACCCAAGCTTCACATCCATTATCGGCCGCGGGCATTCTCCCAAAGAACATACTGCACAGTTTTGGTGATAAATTTATTTTAAGAACATTTATGTGGATGACCTTCACAGAGCGGAGTGATTTGGTGAGGTCCATCATGTTAGGACTTCGCCAAACTGGAGAGATGAGAGACGTACACAAAGTATTATATTGTTCTTGGCAACTGAAAAGATTGATAAAAGATGATTTATATGGCCGCGATACAGAACACTGAAGAATTGGCTCGTATCGATTTTATGACCAGATTTATATCCCGTTGCCGTATAGAAAGTTATTGGAATGCCACAAATAAAAGTCAAGGGAAAGAAAATAACTCAAGTAATATCACGACAAAGTTGGTGTATAACACAATTATTTGATGAAAATTGATAAGCAATTTTCATGAAAGGTTGCCGCAATGGAGAAATTTGAAATACTTGGAGCAGGAGCAGGACATTATGAGTGGGCAGAGAAAATATGTGAGGGACTGCGTCTGACGATGAGATCAGCGTTGCATGGCGGTGTCTTACATAGTTAGATTATTGACCATATTGTCGTGGTCAGTGTGCAAATATTGACAGCCATAAAGTCTCTACATCCTGCTCAGCAGTCCAGCGAATAATAACAGGAAATGCAAATGTTCTGCAACAACGTCATTCATCAACGCCATGACTGAGTTACTGTATACCGCACATTGTCTGCAGCACATACTTCCTGGCATATTCTTTTTTTTTTTAATTATTATTTATCTCAGATTGTGTCTCATTTACAAAATTTGATATATTATGTTCAAAACAAATTAGATTTACCATTTTGTGATAAAAGAGACCAAATATATATGTTTAACTTTTATTTATAAATTATAGAGATTTATAACATTTTTATAATTCCTAATAAGGTTGCGTACAGGAAGTTCTGAGAAGTGGTGGCTTCTGGGTCATGTTTGTCGATCCGCTCTGTTTTCACATCTCTGCTTGCTTGCATTTCCTATTTCTATTTGACATGTTGATCAGCTGAATCAAGCTTAATAAAAACCTTTATATGTGAAACAATCATCTTTTGTTGGGACCTGCCTTCTTAGAGGTCAACTGGGGGTCAAGTTTTGGCGGGAATAAAGTGACTCACGGAAGTGAGCGGTGGCCAATTGAAAGTGGACTGTTGATTTTATCCGTCAGAGTCAATATGCAATGAATATTTTATTGAATCGAATCGGTGTCGGAGAATAGGAGGTGACCATAAGGATGTGAAACCAAAGGACCGGGGACTTGATTGAGGAGGTCAAGGGTCAAGATGGCAGGATTAATACAGTCTGGATGGGATCTGCTGGAGTGCTGTGTACAATTTGAAGTTAACACAAGGAGATAGACAAGACAAATCGGGCAGATATCCTTCTCTGGCTGACCATAATGGATATATACTCCACTCAGATTGACCATCAACATGATACGCCCTTGACGTCCTTCATGTGGCCAAATCGCAAATAACCAGTAAATGCTTGAAGAACACTTTTAAGTGTCATTTACGATTTCTATGATTTCTGTGAGAAATAATTATCTGAGTGTTCTGTAAACAAATTGATGTTTCATTATCAGTTTTGTTGGCCAGATTATGATAATGGGTTTATCCTAGTTTTTAGGAGATATTTCAACTTAAGGATGAATCAAAAGATCATATGAAAAGTGTATGTTCTCCATTTCATTAATGCCACACCCTGGCTTGACTGTTGCATCACTCTTATTGGTCGTAAAATGACACATGGTCAGAGAGGGGTCACAGGGTCATTCAATGGCCCATATCCATGACTATTATCACACTCCTGTGACTTTATTTGGTCACCCTTGGGTGTGGAATTTTTCTGTTTGGTTATAAAACCATTCATGATAAACTTGATACAAAAGATAAGCTGAAATTGTATATTTCAATCCCTTCTTGAACATGCGTCACTGTATTTGTGAACCTTTTTGAGATAAAAACCTGATAGCTGAGTATCAGATTATATGTGGATCACGAAGCTCACTAGATGCTATATATATATATATATATATATATATATATATATGTCTCATGATGGCAAATTCTGGTCAGTTTATAAGAAATTCCATCTTCACACACACACACAGACACACACATATATAAATATATACATACACACACACACACATATATATGTATATGTACACAAACATTTATATAACGTATGTACATTTATATAACGTATGTACATTTATCCAAGCAGATTGATCAATGAACCTTTTGAAACTGGATACTGGATATACTGCATGAAGCCGCGTGATGTTATGCATGCCACAGAAAACTATCTCTATTATAGCCACATACTGATACTGCAGGATTTCATATTTGAGTCCTTGACATTAATATGCTCAAATCTAAACAGTGGCACCTCCAGGTATCTTTGTGAGACATAAAATACCAACCTCAAGAGTGGAGGACTTGAAGACTTATTGCACAAAATAATCAACAATATGTTTGGTTAATATGGTGCATGCATATGGTGTCTTAAGAAGGAGAGAAACAAGATGACCTAAATACAACAAGTAAATATACAGGCAAGTGCAAAGAGCTTGCAGCGGCAATATTCATATAGTTTGCTTTACCTTGGGGGGCCTGCCAGAATTTCTCCCCAGACATGTGACTGTTACTTAAGTAATTATCACATAAAGCCCGCGGGCACGTTGCATTTCTTTGTGGACATGATACCATGTGACCTCTCGATGGGTCGGCCCCCGTTTATCATGTGAGCAGGGCTGGCCTGCTTTATTAACATGATTACTATGGAAGAAAAACGTCCAGGGATTTATGGCCAGTTTAATGTAGCAGCCGCCTATCTTATATATTCTCACTGGTTCACAACATAATATCGGTTTTGATATAAGATATAATGGACACGAACATTCTTTCACACTCTGCTTCAGAATGTGGAATGAGTTGCCATGCAGTTTACACCTCTTTGGAAATATTCACTTAAAATTGAAGTGGTCTAGATACTATACTAATCCTGTTGTCCTTTTCCTGTGATATTCAGGTTGACATTTTCCTGTGATGGTTTATTTTGTACTTTGCCTAAGCTGCTGTGACAATATAGACTATAATATAAGTGTACCTTTGTTCTTTGAAAGCTTGATTTGTTTGTGGGCTATTTAATATGACATTTTCCTGCAACAATAGACTAACCTATTTCCTGCGACAATAGACTAGCCTATTTCCTGCGACAATAGACAAACCTATTTCCTATGTTGATCATATTCAAAAATATCAAACAATTTGACCTGTTCCTGTGACATTCACCTGACCTTCTCATCGATTTTCACCCTCAGAAAGGAGAAATTGCCTTTATCTCCAGTTGATTTTGTTCTGGACATTCCTGATGTGTCTTGTTAAGATGGGAATGTTTCTTTCAACTTGTCTGGATTTCAGCGAAGTAACTCACAGGCTTGCTAGAGAGGTCATTAGTCTCGACAGTTGTCACTTACTTCACCCTGGAACACACAACTGCTCAATTTCCTGTTGTACACAATGCGTACGTCCCATCTCTCTCAATACTATTGAATCCCTTCCGGTTTGAAACACAGGTCAGTCGACCTTGCGGCTGGATTTTCAGTTAACTGTCCATGCCTACGTCGACATCAAGTCATAAGTCCTGTCAAAGACATCCAGACATTGCACCCACAATCACAACGTCGAATAATACCTGGGCTCTGAAATCTATTGAGTTCTTGTGTCTGAACCGATGGATGATAAATGATTCGGGGGGCGGCTTTGGTGGTTGATGGACCTCTGCCGGCGGCCGGTCAGAGTTCATGACAGAAGTGCATTAGTTCAAGACTTGTGAGGCCCGCAGCAAAATGGTAGCCAATCTGGGCATTCTGCCGCAGATGATTCGGCTGATACGACCTAATCACTTAGACAGAAGGTCACTATCACAGAGGGCCTTGGCATTTGACACGCTAAAAGGGCCCAAATGCTTGAATGGCTACTGAATCACAGGGCAAAGGTCACTGCCCGGCTACACTCACCTGGTGTTTCAAACACAGGGGATAAACATAAGCCTTCTATTAAAATGATAATCCGATTGACTTAATCCCTTTTGACAACGTCCAAGACAAGCCCTGAATATTTATAAATCAAATAAACTTATCCTTTTTTATGAAGCCACTTCTGAATATTTATGTAATTCTAAGCATATACAAATCCATTAACACGATTACTTATATTAAGCAAATTTATATGAAAGATAATCCTACAGGGTGTGGTGGTATTTTTTTTAGTTGCATACGTGGAGAGAAATGGAGTGTTGTTAGTGACAGATACATAGTACTGCCATTTGCTTAATTGGGTTGGTTGTTTACAAACATGCAAGGCGTGCATTGGTTGCTGACGTACAGGATCTGTGGGTGATAATGGGGAAGTGATGAGGAAATAACGGCATTGCCTCCAACACTCGCTGCTAATTGTTGTGATTACCCACCTCACATTGTCTTGCTATTTGCAGCCATATTCCTCTGATATTGAATCCATGATAGATCGACTGCAAAAAAATTAATTGCAAGATCAACAAGCCTTAAAAAGCACCGTCCCACAGATCGTGGGCATTCATTATTTTTTGTTATCGTTCTCACTTTTCATTTTAATATTTCTATCTCATTAGTAATTCCCTCGTTCCATGATGAAGCATTGTTCATGTTGTCCATTGAATAGATCCTATTTCACATTTGTATGTATCTGATTGCTTCATCTGTAATGAGTTAAGAAATGTAATTGGCATTTGCTAATTTAAGTAAAAACTCCTCCATTTTCAAGATTTATAACATTGTATGTTTGATGAGTCAAGATTTCAATCTTGCATGCATATTGTCATAATTAAGAAACTAAATTATTTTGTCAAGAAGAATAAATAAATGGAATCTTTATCAGACACAATTATATGATTGCATTTGAGAACATTACAAGAAGATCGGAAAATTGAGACAGAAATGTAATTAAAGTATATTATCTAGTAATATTTTATCTTCTATAAAGTAATTATAAATTATTTTTTAGTGTCAAATTTGATTTGTCAAAACACATAAAGCAAAAAACACTGCTCCAGATAATTAGTTTACTGAGGAATGTGAATAAAATCATGTTGTGTGTGTGTAAATATATATATGTATATATACATATATCCTTGGAAATTATGGATTCACTCCATGACATAAAAGACAATGCAGAGAGTGCAGAATTGTAAATCTTTGACAATGTTTTTCAAGATGTGCTGCCATTTTCTTGACTTTAAATATATTCTCATTCCAGGTCTCTGAATCCAAATAATTGTATCTTGTTTAGATAATTAATGTAGAATGCAAAATGTCCATTAGCGGATCAATATAATGTTACTTACATGTATATATATATATGTAAAGTAAGAAGTCAAAGCATCATAAAAACCTTGCAAAGAAAGCTTGATAGGACAACATGCACTAACTGCAGTTCAGCGGTATTGATTTTAGAGAAGTTCTTATGAAGCTATTAGCAGTAAACCACAATGCATTGCAAAATGTCACACATAATGTTTTCTGACTGCATTTTGTTGCTTAGTCATTTGATTTGTTATATGCATTTTGGATAGATTATAAAGAAGGAAATAGAATGACTGAAGTTGATTTGAGTCCATTAATAAAATGAAAATAACTTAGTTCCAGGTATTAAGTGAATCAAGTCAGATTATATATTATTAGGAACGAGCTTTTGACGAAAGGAGTTTGCTATTATTGCAAAGTAAAGTGCTGCTATTTCATATCATATAGACTTTGGCAACGCTTCACGTTTTATGTACGATTTCCCCTTTGAAATGGAAGTTACTGTTATCCACAGTTAACAAAACAACCATCACTTCATCAAATGTGGGAGGTAAACATATCCTTTACACACTAAATGGAAATTGAGGCAAAATTTAATACCTATATACATGAGTTATGAACAGTGTATTATGTGCCTGTTTTCCCCGATTCATTGAATCTAATGGCAATCACGAAAATTACCTAATGTGGAAGCGTAAATATTTATTAAGCAAACCATAACTAGCTTTTAAATCAGAAATTTGCTTAGATGGCGTGAGTGGGCTTTGGAAAACTTAAACTGACACTGCTCCTTTGGCACACTGTTATTAACATCTCTCGTATGGTTTTCACTGAATCTTTAATTACGAGCATATGGCAAAGCTTTTACCGGCTTACATCGCAACCCAGTTAAGAAACACTTTTTGACGTTTAACAAAATATTATAACACTCGTGGCGGCATCATTGTTTTCTGCTCTCAGTTTCCATTGTGAAAAATAAAACAAAAATCGGTGTAAATTTTCTCTGATGTGTCCGTTAGGGAAAAAAAACTACTTAGTATTTTTTTACTTTTCTTTTTTTTTTTTGGCATGAGCATTTGTGAATCACTTTGCTTGCTTTTCGATAGAGATGTCCATTTGTTGATGGGTTTATTACCACGGCATCCTCTCTCAGGATATAGAAACCCATTATGTAATAGACCAAGCCTAGGAAAGGAGCCGAATTCAGAGACGAGCTGGGGCCTCTCACAGTGGGAATTGACTCCCGCAAAAGGCGAGAGTTTGGAACAACAAATTCACTTTGAAAGAGAAAAAAGGAGAGAAAGGAGAAAAGGAGAAAAAGTGGAGCGTCAATCAGCAAGCCTAGACTGTGCCATGTCAAATCTGTGATTGCAGCCTGTTAATTATTTCCATGTGAAGTGGGATGGGTATATTAATGACGGCCAGGAAATGTGATAACATTGGTATAGATCAAGCTTGGTTGTAGTTTTAAGCTGGCTGGGTTTATACAAGGAACAAGGAGGTTAGGTTTAGGAGATGCACAAAACGATGTGCTAATGGTGGCGAGATTGTGCTGAATGGCCACACCATGAACGAGTGTAGTTAATTCTGACTTCTCCCCACACCCCCATGTCAATTACACCAATCACTTTCCAGCCACCAGAATTGACCATTTTTATGGCCACTGCAAGATCTAGCAACTCTCATAGGAGAGATTTATGGCGGAGTTTTCTCCGTGACACTGAGAGCGTAGCGAATCTGCGACAAACTGACGTGAGCTACACTTCGCAGACGGAGGGCATTTTTTACAAATTGATGAGGGTGAAAGGTGCGTCTCGGTCGCAGGACTTACAAGACAATGGAGAAGACTATGGTGACATTTTGCCGACATTTCATGCCTTGCAGCGTGAATCTGCTACCAAATCCCTTGTCATGTCAGTCCCAAGTCAAAAATTGAACTAATTTGACACCATGGGCCGATTTCCTTCTTGCACTTCTAAATATATCACGTCTTAACATCCATGTTGCGGGTATCTTTGTTAATCCAAGAAAGGGATATTTATCCTGCAGAATGCAATTATTACGTCTTTTTTTCAAAGTAAACAGCTGCAGATTAATGAACACAAAGACGGCGAGATGTGAGAACACAGGCAGACATTATTAAATGGCAGATTACAATTCATTAACAACGTGTGTGATCTTAAACAAGAAATGAACACACTTTTTGGTGCCGTGATTTGATGAATGTCGGTGGAAATGTTGATTAGTTTTCACCTCGGAGTGGAAATGAACAAGGCAATAGTTTTTAAATTGCTCACCACCAGGTGGCAGGATTTATTTTATGTTTTTAACCCATATAAAAGTAAAAATTCTTTTAAAAAATTTCTCACTTACAATCTCCAGAAATATCATAAAGTAATGCAAATACCTGAATTGAACATTTTGTTTACTGAGAAGAAAAATATTTTATTAGTGAAAACAAATGAGATATTGTCTGCGGGGAGATAAATGTGTGTTTTGGATGTTGCTTTGAATGTGTGGTGTGGATGTGTTCATTATGCAGGGATGTTAGCTTGTCAGTGGGTGATAATAGGACACTGTTGAGGCAGACCTTCCCATGCCTGATCATTGAACTCTCCCACCTCCTTGCATTAAGTCAATTGAAATGGATCTGTGGTCTGGATGGCACTGTGACAGGTAATGCCTCTCAACATGCAATGTCAGGGTTCGGTATCTATTTATCTCTTAACAGATTACACTAGGTTTCCATGTGCAATGCCAAGTACTGTGTCTGTTATTCTCTCATAGATTACACCAGGGTTTTACATGTAATGCCAGCTTCTGTTTTTATTAATCTCTCACAGATTACATTTGAATTCTCCATGCAATGCTCATAGATTACACTGGGCTGCCATGTGCAATGTCAGGTACCGGTATCTACTTGTCTCATAGATTACACTGGGCTGCCATGTGCAATGTCAGGTACCGGTATCTACTTATCTCATAGATTACACTGGGCTGCCATGTGCAATGTCAGGTTCCGGTTTCTATTTATCTCATAGATTACACTGGGCTGCCATGTGCAATGTCAGGTTCCGGTTTCTATTTATCTCATAGATTACACTGGCCTACCATGTGCAATGTCAGTTCCGGTATCTACTTATCTCATAGATTACACTGGGCGTCCATGTGCAATGTCAGGTTCTGGTATATATTTATCTCATAGATTACACTGGGCTGCCATGTGCAATGTCAGGTTCTGGTATATATTTATCTCATAGATTACACTGGCCTGCCATGTGCAATGTCAGGTTCCAGTATCTACTTATCTCTCATAGATTACACTGGGCTGCCATGTGCAATGTCAGGTTCTGGTATATATTTATCTCATAGATTACACTGGCCTGCCATGTGCAATGTCAGGTTCCAGTATCTACTTATCTCTCATAGATTACACTGGCCTGCCATGTGCAATGTCAGGTTCTGGTATATATTTATCTCATAGATTACACTGGCCTGCCATGTGCAATGTCAGGTTCCAGTATCTACTTATCTCATAGATTACACTGGGCTGCCATGTGCAATGTCAGGTTCCAGTATCTACTTATCTCATAGATTACACTGGGCTGCCATGTGCAATGTCAGGTACCGGTATCTATTTATCTCATAGATTACACTGGGCTGCCATGTGCAATGTCAGGTACCGGTATCTACTTATCTCTCATAGATTACACTGGGCTGCCATGTGCAATGTCAGGTTCCAGTATCTACTTATCTCTCATAGATTACACTGGGCTGCCATGTGCAATGTCAGGTTCCGGTATCTACTTATCTCTCATAGATTACACTGGGCTGCCATGTGCAATGTCAGGTTCCGGTATCTACTTATCTCTCATAGATTACACTGGGCTGCCATGTGCAATGTCAGGTACTGTATCTAGTTTACTCTCACAGCATATTAAACTATGAATGTAATTCCTGGTTCTTTGTTCCTAAATGTATACAAGGCCAGATAAAAGCATATCTGAGAATGCAAGAGAAATGAGAATGCAAGAGAAATGAGGAAGGGCAAACCAGACATATTATGCAAAAGGAAGGCAGTCCCACTTCATATGGACAGTTAGTGGATAATTTTATTCGGTTCTAGCTGCAGGGTTTCTCAAGAGATTCCCAAAGCGGTGGTGTTTTTCACACGATTCATGAATGATATTACTAGATTCACCCACTTGCACGACCATATTGCACTATCTGTGAAAAACAGCATGGACACCGATAACAAGATCGGCCATTTGCAGCAAACAGATAGAGCCAACAATATGGAAACTTAATCGGAGAGACACAAGACACGACAATGGTACCGGAGGAGCGACAGAGGTGGCGATGATTCTCCATTAATTGTTCTAATTGGGCAGTCTAATCACCGCCACAAACAAAAGCCTGGTGTCATGTGACCATTTGGTGGGGTATGATTGGTGGGTGGCTCGTGCAGTGGTGGTGGGCATCTCTAGCTGTCTGGTCACGCATTGATGGATCAGCTTTCACCGCATCAAACGGTGACACTTGTAATGATGTTAATGATCTCTGTCAACTGTAATGCTGCTAGAAATTAAAACAAAGGCCATCAATAACTCTTATTTTGTAGCAATTAAGTATCTCTTCAAAAGTTGACTTAGCACATGGGTCTAAAGTATTTCAGAAGGTTATGAAAATGTTTTTTGAAAACACAAACCTGGTTTTTAAGTATGATGATTCTTGCAAGTTTGATAGCATGTTATTCTATTTTCTGATATATTGTCCGTCTTAAAGGTTATAGAAATATTGTGATAAAAAACAGGAGCCTTTAAGCAAATAGGACAAGGCATTTTTTTCATGAGTTTATATAAATATGGGACAGTTACCATTCTATATACATACCTCTATGTTTGTGTGGCTTTGCATGTCAAGACCCGATCAAAGATGGGACGCACATCAAAAGAAGAGCTCAAAATCTCATCGCAAACAAGGGACGTCACTTCTGGTACACAGACCGGGCCATATGGTGGTGTCAAGGGTGTATGTGTTAGCCTCAGAACTTTCTGCATTGCCGCTGAGATGCAGCTTGGTTTCCACTGTTACTTCATAAAGACTTTTAACCCTCAGAGTCAGAAAACAATATCAGAAACAAAAAAAAGAGGGCCACCATTTTAGGAGTGTCACTGTCCTTTTGATGATTTGTGCCGTCATTGCTGATATATCATGCAAAGTAAAGATTTATATAATGGAACGAGACAATTTGTTGGATTAATTGCTAGGCCATCAGGGCAATAATATGCAATCATGAGCAATCAGAATGATTGACAAAAGTGCGGCCGATTTGTACAAATGAAAAACGCCCATTATTGCAGTAGACTATGTGGACCTATCAATAACTTTTCACCCCACACGCCTTGTGAAGAATGGGTGGTGAAACGGTTAACTGGTTGCGCTCGTTCGTTCATTCATTGCAGTAGCCTGCACCTATCTATTCCAGGCAACAGTCTGCCTCGGCCAAAGTTGCACCCTGGGAATAATAGCCCCAATAATATTTTTGACAGCACCGCATACATTTTGCAAGGGGTAATAGATTTCATTAGCCGCCTATATATAGCCCGACCCCCCCCTGCCGAGTCATTATGCACAGCCATGGCACTGCACTTGTCACATACGTACATTTCCCCCATAAAAAATTCATGGCCTGAGCAGATTTTGACCAAAATCTGGCCACCACCTCAAATATGTGTTGAAAGCATTATTGCATTCCAAACAAGGGATTTTATTTCATGGACATCAATATTACTTGCTGTTTTGTGCATATGAATTATGGATGCATTGAAAATAGCTCATTTGGGTCAGATTCACGTGACCCTCATTCTTTTCCAGAACACAACACAGCAAAATGGTCTGGGTGAAACTTGCCCGTGGAAGAGTCAACTGTTTTTCGCTGGGCAACGTCAGTACCACACTGACCTTGGTGCATGCTGTCCCCATAAGACTTAAGCAGTGCCAACACAGTACAGTATGGAAAATAAATATTAACACATTTTGTCAACAGTGGACAGTGCAAACAGCAGTAGTACACATCTTACCAGCCATTACACAAGGCAGGGAGACTCTTGAAAGGACACAAGTGTGGACCAGACCACTCGCAAGTTTCCTGTTTAAGCCCTCAGGGTTTTTTACGCAAACAAAAGTTCCATTGAGAGCAATTAAGCAGACATAGCTACACATTGTGTGTAGTTTTCTCAGTGTGAGAGTGTTTACTGCATATTGTTGGCCTTATTGTTCCCCGTGGTTGTGATCGCTGTAACAGGCCCCTTTATGCATGTCCACTGCTTGTTGCGAGCAGATTGGCGGCAGGATCACGAGTACAGATGGCGGGTGGGGCTGCAGCGACTTCAGTGGTCATTACTCAGCAGCTACAGATAATGGGGTGTAATTGTCACAAACGGAACAACCGCTATTGGCCAACTCCCAAAACTACATGGGTTTGTGCGCCTGGACTCTGGTATCGATTCTCTCCCACTCCCTGTCTACCAACCACTAAATCAATGTACAAGCCAAATACAGAACCCTTTATACCCTGACAAACTGACTACTTCATGTTTATACAATATATATATATATTTTATATATTCTTTGATTCGTAGTGTATACCATGTGCAGGTATAGCATTGGTTCATCTGGGAGAGTAGAGGGTTAATCGTTGAATGTTTTGACTGCAGCAGTTTCCAGCATAGACTGGGTCAATGATTTAAGCCGAGACCGCCTTACTTAAGTAAGACTTCTCACAGCTGAAAGGACAGGTTGACCCAGGAGGTTGAGAAAAAACAGTGTTGGACGAGGGACGTTGTCGTATGGGAGGGCAATGAATGTGCTGTCTAGACTACGCACCTCCGTCTACATATCTGACGTACTCCGCAGCGCAGATACGATCACGCGATGATGTAGCCAAAAGTGTCACACACCACATTAACCAGGCGGTAGTCATCCCAAAATATGTGCTAATTCACATTTAACTGTTTCTGCTACGGCATTGATATGAGATTTAGCCAAGCCTGTGAATAGTATACAAGCCTCATTCCCATTCCAGCGCCGAGCTCTAACGCAAACGTAATCAGCCTCAGTTAGTGAAATTGATTGCTTGTGAAATTTAAAAATTTCCAAAACATTAATCGAGGCACTCCAAACAAAACGCTTCCCATTTCACGGAGTCAGAATTGATTTAAGCCTCATGTCGACTCAGGCCGGATTCAAGAAAAATTTTCCACCAGAGTAGTTGTGTTTTGTGCAGGTTATTCTGAGAGACTTGAGATTCTCAATACGACAGTATCATGGCTTTGGGAGTGCACGCTCCCCAAGCAAAACAGGCACATGTGTGGCACTAGCGCTGCCCTGGGAGAGTGATGAGATATTATAATAATTCTCCCTGATGCTTAACAAGTGAGAAAAAATAAAATAGACTGTTTGGTAACTCCATGTCTGAAATCAGAAATGAACTATGCAGGGAGAGTCTAATGGGCCGATTGTTAAGATTGCTGTTATTGTTGTCATTACACTTGGTGTACCTTAATGATGCTGATATTGTGTGATTATAGCCTCGTCTCAGTACTCGGCGATACATTCATAATGCTATCTCACAGTTTTGCCTTGATATCTGACAAGATATATGCCATTTTCTTCTCAGCTTCATTTTGATCACTGACAGTGCTTGGTGATGCTAATAGTTTGATGGGCTGTGATGTTTTTATAAGTGAGGATGACAAAATATTCTTGTAAAGTCTCCCTATTGTTGTAAGAATGTGGTAAGAACAGGGTATTTATCCCTGAGTCATCCCTGTCCAAAATATTATACCAATACTGACACTGTGATGCACATCTAGACCTTCCCTGCTGATATTGTCATATCAATGTCTTCACATATTTGGACTATCCCTGCTGATATTGTCATATCAATGTCTTCACATATTTGGACTATCCCTACTGATATTGTTATATCAATGTCTTCACATATTTAGACTCCCTGCTGATATTGTTATATCAATGTCTTCACATATACTATCCCTGCTGATATTGTCATATCAATGTCTTCACATATTTAGACTATTCCTGATGATATTGTCATATCAATGTCTTCACATATACTATCCCTGCTGATATTGTTATATCAATGTCTTCACATATACTATCCCTGCTGATATTGTCATATCAATGTCTTCACATTTAGGCTTTCGCTGCTGATATTGTCTTATCAATGTCTTTTCATATTTAGACTGTCCCTGTTGATATTGTCTTATCAATGTCTTCACATATTTAGACTATTCCTGCTGATATTGTCTTATCAATGTCTTTTCATATTTAGACTGTCCCTGTTGATATTGTCTTATCAATGTCTTTTCATATTTAGACTGTCCCTGTTGATATTGTCTTATCAATGTCTTTTCATATTTAGACTGTCCCTGTTGATATTGTCTTATCAATGTCTTTTCATATACTATCCCTGCTGATTTTGTCTTTTCATATTCAGACTATCCCTGCTGATATTGTTATATCAATATCTTTTCACAAATAAGCCTTCCCTAACAATATGGTTTTATCAATATCTAGTGCACATATTGTCTATATTGCTGATATTTTATCTATCAATATCTAATGCACAACTTGGCCATCCCTGCTGATGTTTGGGGACATCTCTGTGTGACAGATACCACTGTGCCAATACTCTCTCAAGAGATGCTGTAAATTATTTATCGCTTAACTTTGTGTGGGGCAACCAACGCCCTGTCACTGATGACACCCTCCCTGCGCACTCCAGACATGAGCTGAATCGTCTCACACTCCATGGCCAAATCTCATATAGCAAGCCACAAAATAACCAAGGTTTTTATACAGACATGTGCATGAACGAACTTCACAGAAAAGTATACTTCTTATGCTGAAACGTTAATAATATTTGGATCTGATTCAATTAAATTTGGACCAGGTACCTGTGATATTGGTTTTTTTTCTTTCTGGGCATGTATTTGAGGTTCAGATATTTGCCGAGTTTGTTTATTGTTTATTTTGAAGTAGGACTATAAAGAGCAGTTAAGGATACATCTTACAAGTTATTTATGAGAACTGGACAGATGCTTTGTGTTATATAAACCATCAAGATGCAATTCTCTAAAGAAGCTGCGCAGAATAGAAGAGACAGATGGCAGGGGGTGGGAAGCAACAATATGCCATTGTTGATACAAGTTCTATTAATATTGCCTACTTTTCAATCATTAGGAATGTTACGAGAGGGGTCAGTCAGTGTGGTTAGATCTGTGACAAAGACAGATGATGAAGGTTTGACGGGAGCTGCTATCGTAGGGCTGCCTCTTACTGGCCTACCGGCGTAATATCACAATCTTGTCACCGCGATATGACCCGTTTGTCGTTAGCATGAGGGATCGTGGAAGCGATCAAACTTGCAGGAGTTGCGTTACGTAGTGGTTGGTAATTATCATGGCTGTGGGAGTCTATACATCATAAAGGCTGCTGCGAGGAGGGAGTGACTTGGCAGGCCCCGGCGGCGGACCACCGACCCGGCAAACACCACACCACCAAACACCACCACGCTCAGCCAACGGCCATACTGCCTCTGCCCGGGTAGAAATACTTCACTAACTAAGACTTAAATGGCTGATAATAAATCACCTCGTGTTTATTTTACTGTAAAACTTCATTGCTTGACCGTTTTCTATCGTCGTTTTGCCTCGTAAAAAAAAGGGCTAATTTGCAAGTGGCAGGATTTTTAAGAGAGTTTGTTTGGAATCGTTTCACAGTTGACAGCCCCCGTTAGTAGTATTGGACAGCTGTCAGAACTAAAATGCTGCCTTTTTGCCCAGTCTCTTATTGGCCATGAAGAGACATTTTGGCACACTGGTGTACTTTGACCTCGCACGATTCATCAGAGAATGACCGAAACCGCAGAAAAGAATCTAATGAAATGAAATACTCTTATATTTTCATTCATCCTTTTGGCTTTTATGAGTTATCTTATCAACATGTGGAGCCTGACAATATGAAATGTGGTATTATGTGTAAATAAGGGAAGCTGTGAAGTAATTGTCAGATTTCATCAGGGTAAAAGGGACCTAAACAGCATGATTCATTTCAAACAGACAGAATGTCCTTTTGGCTGATATTAGGGCACCATATTGGATTTACCAGGACAATGTTCAGATGAATAAAACATTCAATATGACAACAAATTTGGTGACAGACACAAAGAAATAAGATATAGTCATGATGAAAAATGACCCAACTTTAGCAATATTACATCCAAAATGATTTGCAATGAATGTCTGCTTGCTTTGCTTCTCCAGTGTCACGACTTAGGTGTGTAAAAACAAGACAAGTTGCAGTAATGTTTCTCTTAAAATGGTTCCCTGTTATTGGTTGGAGCAGGATTATTGAGGGATATCAACAAAGTCATCCTGAAACTTTCTGTTCTGCCTTAATTTTTTTTTCATGAATTTTTGAATCTGTTCAAATATTACGGGGAAAGTGGGTTGTGGGTAAGTGGGAGATGGATCCTAAATGGACAGAGCAGGTAGAAAGGCAAATATCATCTCCATATATGGGCAGGAAGCCCCAGGTCATGACTTTGGCCTCAGGTTACAGACAAATTGACACGGTAGTAATCAGTGATAAATTGGGAAAATGTAATATATGCTGTAATTATATAAAGAGATTCAATTAGTTCAAACCAGATTACCAATCTTTGTGATCATTAAAAGGACAAATAATTTCTAGTCAGTTATATTATGATGACTTTTTGTTTTTTTTTTTGGGGGGGAGGGGGGGAAGTGGGGGAGGGGTGGTGGTGGAGAGACTTTGAGAAGTGCAAAATTACTAATTTTAAGGAATCAAAACACAATACAAAGAATTGAACTCCTGGAAAAAAATGGAACTATATTTAGCTGTATGCCTGTTTCTAATTAAAAGTTTGAAACTTCATGTGAGTTTTTTTTGTGAATAATGATTATCATGAAGTTACAAGAGACAATTGTCAATTACATTATTGTAATCCTGGTAATGCTGGCCCTTTATTGTGTTTATGAACAATACAATCTCTGCCAGGCTTGGTGGTTGATATGCACAGCGTAGGATCATGTTACATAGTTGTAGGGCATCTTCATATTGTGTGTATGACACGTATGTCAGTCTCGACAGTGCTGCCTTGACGGGTCCCTGGTCATGATACTTGACAAATGGGCAGACGTACATGTACAGAACTGACACTGACACAATGGGAGTGACATAACTTGACACATTTCACAACCTCTTCTGCAAAATAAACAAACAAGGATGATTTGTATGTAAACAGCATCAAACCTTCAGAGGACAGGAAAAAATAATAGTCATTTTCATTTTGTTCCCCTTCTATTTTGATTAAATCTCTATTTTGACGGAAAGTTTCTAATCACGATTACTACAATACAGGCAGTAAGATAAAATAGTTTTTGGAACAGCCCTCCTACTCCATGACAGCTCTTTTGGCAGGGAGATTTAATTGTGATAAAATATGGTTTAATTATTAGTGCATTACAATGGAAGGTGTGTGTAGCAGTTGGTAATGATGGGAGAAGCTGGCAAACAGAGCGTAAATGTCCATTAAAATGATATCAAATAGACCTGCCAATGAGGAGACAGGTGATTGGGCGGCACGACGCAGCCCGCCGCCACTGACGTATCATTGTTATCCAGTCTCTCTTATCTATTACCACCTCTCATTCCAAACCCCTCCTTCTTTAACCCACTATTTATATATTATATAGAATTTCTATTATCACTTTATCCTAATGTTGGAAAAAAAAAAAAAAAAGTTTATTATGTCAGTTTTTATTTGATCAAACACAAGTCCACAGACTTTTATTGTTGTTGTTCAACCAAGTACAATAAATTCATATATGTAAGGTTTTTGTTTTTTGATCAAAATCCAGTTTATCATAATTAAGTACCACAAATTTAACAAATTATATTTTTGTTGTTTGACCAAATGCCATAAGATTTAGAATTAATAACTTTTGCTATTTGACCTGGTTACATGTGTTAGTGTTTAACTTTTTCTGTCTGACAACATACTAACAGTTAATCATTTGTTTTAACTGGTTAAATCAAATGCAACAACATTGTGTGTTGTTTGATCAAATAAAAGTTTAATATTTTATTTTATTTTATTTATTTAATGAAAACCAATAAAATTGTTTTTTCTTGTTTCATAAAGCTAACAAATTAATTATTACCTTGTATTTAGTAGAGAAATGGGCTGTTCTGCCACTTTGTTTTGTTGTCAGTTTGATTATATTTAGATAGACTCTCATTGAGGGCATTAATGTGTAATGTGATGTGAGTTTAATGTGGTGGCCAGGACCTCATATATAACTGTTCACCATGAGCACACCTTGATGTCACATGCAATCAAACACACATAAAAACAACAATGACCTTTTGAACACAATATAAAACAAACAGTGGACACAAACAATGCTGCCGTTATTCTGGGAGTTGCCTTCCTATCGCCATCTGGTGGCACGCACCTCAGTATCATGGAACCAACAGAACTCGACGCTGTGTTGTGTTTATTGGTAAACTGGCACGTTATGAGCAAATCATAGAAGGGGTGTTTAATTCACAGGCGTTCGTTACAGTTTTCATGTTAGAAAATCAATCATGTCTAAATTTCCAAGCGAGGCACGCTGAATCTGGCTGGCACTTCGGATATTGTCCAATTGTGTTCTAATCGACTGTCCCAGATAAAATTGCGGTATCGCATGCATGAAACGCATGCCCCATATTACATTATATGTACATTATCTATATGACAGCACAAAAAGCAGCAAAAGCTTTGTGTTTGTCTCTCTCTCTCTCTCTCTGTCTCTCTCTCTCTCTCTATCTAGACAGCTCCACAGCTAACTGCAATTCTACTATAACACGCAATAAATGGCAATAATTCCTAGTCATTATCTTCATCTTGCCACATCAATATTTTGAATAAAATGACTATTATAGGGCCATTTTGCATGGGTTTGTTTCTTGACACGGCAAGATAGTGGAGAGGTGTAACAATTACAGGGGATTAGAGCCGTACTTTTCGATCACATCGACACATTTCTGAAATGAACGTCACATCCAATCCACAACCTGGCTTTTCATTTCACAAATTTGGTAATAATCTTATAAACATCAAACTATGACAGGCCATTCAGTCAGCCATTTCACCGCATATTAATGCCATTAGCCAGTGTCGTAATTAACCAGTATCCCCATTTATTTTTCTTCACACAGAAATCCAACTGCTACAGAGATAGCGATGCAACCACAAGTTGCGATGAAGATGGTTTCTCTTCCATAGATCGCCGAAACTATTTATCGACTGGTTCGGTGCGGCGATTTCCTCAGCCAGAACCAACGGATAATCACCATCCCCATCCAAATCACTACTCCTCACCACGAGGACCTAATTACCCCCCTCTCACTAAGGCTGAACTAGAGGTAGGCTATGTTCTATTTTTTTCTAATAAATATCCTTTGCTTTTTTTTCAATCTTTTTAAGAAATCAAATACTTTTATATATTGCTACAGTTGTTCCTTGTGTAATATATGTTGTAAAGTTCTCTCCCTGTCCACCAGGGGCATGAGATAAGTGATGATGATTCTGTTGTCAAAAAGGTTGTCATTGTACATATATATATATATAATGTGTATACATTTATGAATAACTTTGCTTGATTTCACACTTGCTTCGATATTTTTATGAAGAAAAAAAACTTAGTTATGTATTACTTGATTTCTTTTTAATCCTCAGCCCTGATTGTGATCAGGCTGAGGATCTTATAGTTTCCCATTCTGTCCGTCTGGAGAGATATGTGATTGTTTCAAATTATTTTGGAAACTACATCTTCCCAATGCTTTAAATGATACTTGCTGTGTTAACACTTCTCTTATGCATATCTTATGCATTACTTGAAAATCCCAAGGTCACAAGGCTATGTGTAGAAATTCTTTTAGAAAAAATATCTTCAACAGAATTGTAAAAACCTTACATTTTGAACTGATTATTGGAGAATTCCAACTGATTAGCATGTAGATGACCTCCACCAATTATTTTTAGATCAAAGGCTATTTATAGAAAATCTTCATGCAGAGTTTTCAAACGTGGCATACGGGACCCTCTAGTGAGGATGAACTCATTGGTGACCTCTTGACCTTAAAGCAAGGTCACATAGCAGTTCCAATTGGGGTGCGGATAACTGCATCTCTGGTGCAAATTTCTTTGGAATAGATTATTTAATAACATATTTTGAACCAAAATAATTTCAGTTTGTCTGAAAAAATGAAAAACCAGTAATTCCTGAATAGAGATATAACTAGGGTACATGTACACCTACAAGAAGAGCAGTGTTTTTATCTCAGAAGAAGAAAGGATTAGACGTGCCAAACACCAAGGCAAACTGTAGCAGTATGTGTGATGTGAAGTTAGACATGACAGTTTCTTACCCCCGATTTTAAGTTGAGACTTGCTATTGTGCCCTCGCATCCAACCAGTCATATTTCATTAAACAGCATGACAGCAACTGCCGATAGAAATAATTAAAACCTCTGGTATTGTTGCTGATCATATTCTATTCACAGATACCTACCCAGACTGGCCGTCTACAATGGCATTTTTCAATTCCAAATTTCAATTACTCTCCAAGGAAAACCAGTCTCGTGTTTACCCCTTATGAAGTGAAGGATTTTTTTTTTGCGGGATTATGGCATAACAGAGCAGTCTCCGGGAGACCTGGTATTACAGATTAGAATTATGAAAGCTGACGCAAATTTAGGAAATTACCTATCAGGGAGGTTGGCATGTGTTGTCATAGATACCCGCCATGGTGTCACGGCAACGCAGCGATATCCTGGGCACTTCTGCCACCTCTTGTCAATCATACTTGAGCTGTCATAATTTGGTATATAGCTATTGTATTATTAACAACAATTTTCAGGTGATTGCTCACAAAAAATATTAAAGGTCATGCCAAGATAAGGAGATTGCTTTCAAATTTGGATCCAGTTTTTGTTACCAAGGACTATATTAGTATAAAATGCAGTTTGTGTTTCTAGGCTCCGGAAGGGTTGCTATGCTTTTTGCATGATGTATCCTGATAGACCTAAGTTTGTAGGAAATATGAATCTGTGGTTCTTCCTCGGCCGAATTGGCACCTCAAGGACAACCTGCAGCAGGTTTCAAAACATGCGAGGATTTAATAGCACGGCTGCAGTTACAGTCCCATCACAGTCATGTGCACGTCGGTCTTAATACCCCCAATGGCAATTACAATTTAGCATATAATTCATTCTGGCCATTTCTTGTTCAGCTATGTGATAATTGGTATTAATATTAGATACATAAGGATAAGGTTACATCTCAAAATGAGGTCATTGGGTCATGCCATGATTATTTTTTAGTTTGATAGTAAACATTACACATCTTTTTTTGGCCTGCTTTGTGGTACTGTAATTTATTTTGAAAATATTAAGATTCTGTTTGTTATTAGCGATACAGAAAGTTCTAAATAAACCTATTGCCCTGATTCTAATAATGATATTATAAAGCAGAAGTACATATGTTTTCTTTTTAGACTACAAAAAAATGCTTCTCACATTCAAACATTTTTGTGTGTGCAAAATGTGTATCACTACATGTTTCCCATATACATATGTAGATTTAGATTTTGACAATCAGGTTGAAGTGAAGTATGCTTTATCATCTGATTCTGTTCAAATAAGGTATCGCTGATTCTATTATAGAGATAAAGTTATGAATCAACAGTCTGAATATGAAGGTAGATTCACACCTGCAAATTACCAACATGGTTTTGAACATTGCACTTGATTTTGATACATTATTTTTTTAACATAGCATCAGTTGATGGTTAGAGAAACGTACATAAATGTTTATTACAGAGTTATATTTTTAACTTTTTGTATCATGTTCTTATCAGATCTTTTGTGTTATTTTATTGTTCTTGATGTGGTGATTTGTCATTGACACATATAACGCACCTCAAAGTTTGGCAGACTGACAAAGGCAAGATATTGCCTCGCAGCAATCCCATTGGCTGCAGTAGGACATGTGACCATGATGTCAACTGCCCCCATTATCACCCACATTGTTGTAAAGTTGTGAGATTGTTGGTATAATTGTTGGGTCCTGGGGCTGGCAGACCTACGCTGGGTGCCTTATCACTTTTCACATCTTTTATGTTCTCATGTTGCCTGTAGCATCTCGTGATTTCTGCAAGTGTCTCGACAATTTGCCAAGAAAGCCTGATCATTAACCGTAATAGTAAAGAGAAAAGCTGACTCCCGGTGCGACTTTCCTGGACAATTATATATACCCAGAGTGTTCCATATCAGACAATTATCTGCTGACAGCAACCATTTTATAAAGATTAAAAAAATGAAAAGAATCATTCTGTGATTGTTCCAGACTGGGCAATAATGTGTTTTTATTGACCATACCTTTAGGGTCGTATTTTTCACTCTTTTGTTGGATAATGTAGTGTTAGTTTTCTTTTGAGGAGAGAAACTTCTTTTGAGTTTTTGGTGCCTGTTTGTACTTTGACAGACAAACCCTGAAGCAAAATTGTCCTCGTTGGCAGTGAAAAGATATAACAAATCACCTGATGGGTGGGGTTGGTCATATGATTCTTGCGACACGAGCGCAGCAAATAAAGTCATTCCTTGTCTGATACTCTTTGTTTCCAGGAGGACCTAGGTAACAGACATTGTAACAGACAATGTAACAAAGAATGTAACATACATTGAGGATATTCAAATCTTTACCCAGGTGGCAGAGACTAAAAAATTTAATTAATTGGAAAATGGTAGGATCGACACAGTACAATTAGTGTAAATTTTCAGAGGAGAAAATTGCCAGTACTGTTAAGATGGGTAAGAGATCTATGTCTGTAGTCGATTTGAATTCACAAGACATGAATATGTACGATATTGAATGATTTGCTGGGGGACGCAGTTAAAGCGTCAATAAATGGCAGATTGTGTATTGAGTAGCATGGAATGCAAACAGAGAAATAATTATATTCATGCTACCTGAGGTAAGAAATGTGGTGGGGATTTGATAGTAATGGATAATTTTGAGGGTTGTTTGTGGTTTGGCGACTGCAGATCAATAGATTTGATTGATGAAGTTTTATTTGTACCGACTGCAGCTACTTATGTGGCAAATGATAGAATTGTGTAATATATGTGTTCGATTGCGGGGCAATGTTGCGATGCAGGCCTGACTGAAACAAAGAATGGCTCCGGCGAGGCATACAATTATATTACCATCACCTACATTAGATTCAAACAGTTCATACTGAAAGATATGACTGTGGTACCCATAAAAATAGATATTGAATCATTGGCAAACTACATCTGACTACCACGCCGCAATTGCAAACCAATTGCATTATCATTTTATAGCACAGTTACAAATAGGTTATAGAGGCAGCTATGCCAAACTCTTTTGCCTATAGATACACCCATTTTTAGCACTGCCTCTGCCCAGTTTTAGTGCCATCTCTGCCCAGTTTTAATGACGTTTCTGCCCAGTTTTAATGCCATTTCTGCCCAGTTTTAGTGCCATCTCTGCCCTGTTTTAGTGCCATCTCTGTTCAGTTTTAGTGCCATCTCTGTCCAGTTTTAATGCCATTTCTGCCTAGTTTTAATGCCATTTCTGTTCAGTTTTAGTGCCATCTCTGTTCAGTTTTAGTGCCATCTCTGTTCAGTTTTAATGCCATCTCTGTTCAGTTTTAGTGCCATCTCTGTCCAGTTTTAGTGCCATCTCTGCCCGGTTGTTGTGCCCTACTGCTGTGCCGGGTCAGCAGTAGGTATGTCGGACAATCCCTCATATCTGGTCAACCGATCCATCAACATCTATCAAGCACTCCGAATTGGAGCAACAGTTTCTCGTAAAAGGCTCCTTCATATCGCACAATATGAAATAAATTGATCACCCACTTTGCTAGCAGATTGGATCCATTTTGTTGAGCCGCCGTCATTCCGTGTGAACAAGATGGAGCCGTCTGCGAGAAGAGTTTCAATAAAACACTTTGCTGGTTTTATCCATGTGGTTAGAGGAATTTATTATGTTATCATGTCTATATGTTTGTGTATACAGTGGGATGATCCGTAGATAGAATGAAGTCCTGTGTTTGCTTAGGTTTCTGGGGAGTTCTGGTTCCGACTCGCGGCTTTCGGAAAGCAATTTTACATCCCATTTGATTGATATATTATGAATTATCCATATCCTGTGACTGAAATCCTGATTGAATATATGAACTTTGTAATTGCATTTTCTATGCAGTATGTGGTATTTCACATGAAAGAAACGCATTTATTGTTTAATAAAAGATCGTAACCCCTTTAGGCCTTAAAAACAAAATTAACAAACAAATTATTCGTTAATCTTGCAAATGAAATACAAATCAAATCCCTCTTTATGTTGTTTATCAAGTTATAAGAAATACAAATTCTGGAATAGTTTTAACATAACTGTGTAGTTTCTCCTAGAGTATTAAAAGGCAGGATTTTTTTCTACATTTTCAGGCAGTATTGTCTTAGATATGTACTAGTTAATACTAGAGCATTTTTAAATTTTTCTTCTGCTTCTGAAGGTTTGGTGAGCAACATCAATATAAAAATTCTAAACCTTTTTGGGGCATTTTTTCCCCAACAATCTTATAAATTGTCACCAGGCAGGTGATATGTTTACCAGGGTTATTATCCTTGAATCTAAGGTTTCATTCAACAGTTGATAGATTCTGCAGCCATTTGGCAGTGTATGAGGTGACCGCAGTGCATAGAAGCAGACCACAAAGGTAAATCCATCGCGATAACAGCAAAGATGGCCGCATCCTTGCTCCGGATGTCATCAGCCATTTTTTTTGTAGGTCAGGACAGTTTCCCTGATCAACCTTATAGAGTTATTTTGCTGATATGCCAAGTGTGCAAAGACTGGGAAATGATTTATACTGGGCCGCATGCATTGCTAGGATGAAATATGCCTCATTTCCGGGCCAGGTGGCGCCAGGGTGGATTCCGTATCTATCACAACGTGGGACCATGTTGACGTACCACTGGCAGACAAATACTCGTTCATCCCTCGGTGGATACGTCAGCAGAGCCCAGGTGAACAGGCACTCGGGAGAGCTGAAAAGAACCACCTCCGAAACAGGAAAGGCAAGCGGACATGTGCAGGGAAAGATAGAGGAAGTAACAGGATGTTAAACGCAGGAGCAGAGGCTCATGGGAAATAGACTTATTGTGGTGGCAAGTGGTTGCATTTCTGCAACAGACGTTCTCAGATCTGATACACAAACAGAGCGGGCATGCCGCCCAATTCACATGAGATAAATTCTAGCCAAATGAATTCATATCAATTACAGCTCTTAATCTTGGCAGACGGGCAGCAAAATATTCATGGATGTCAGAAAGCACCTGGTCAGGAAAGTGGGTAGATACAAGATGAATACAGGTTCAACTGGCATGATTAAAGTATGAGCAGTGATGGCTCGTCAGCAGCAAGAGTCAGAGACAGTGAACAACGATGGCCTCTCAGCAGCAAGAGTCAGAGACAGTGAGCAGCGATGGCTCCACAGCAACAAGAGTCAGAGACAGTGAACAGCGATGGCTCCACAGCAACAAGAGTCAGAGACAGTGAGCAGTGATGGCTCCACAGCAACAAGAGTCAGAGACAGTGAACAGCGATGGCTCGTCAGCAGCAAGAGTCAGAGACAGTGAACAGCGATGGCCTCTCAGCAGCAAGAGTCAGAGACAGTGAGCAGCGATGGCTCCACAGCAGCAAGAGTCAGAGACAGTGAGCAGCTATGGCTCCACAGCAGCAAGAGTCAGAGACAGTGAGCAGCGATGGCTCCACAGCAACAAGAGTCAGAGACAGTGAACAGCGATGGCTCCACAGCAACAAGAGTCAGAGACAGTGAACAGCGATGGCTCCATAGCAACAAGAGTCAGAGACAGTGAACAGCGATGGCTCGTCAGCAGCAAGAGTCAGAGAGAGTGTAGGTGTGAATAGTGATGGTTCCTCAGCAGCAAGAGTCAGAGAGAGTGTAGGTGTGAACAGCGATGGCTCCTCAGCAGCAAGAGTCAGAGACAGTGTAGGTGTGAACAGTGATGGCTCCTCACCAGCAAGAGTCAGAGACAGTGTAGGTGTGAACAGCGATGGCTCCTCAGCAGCAAGAGTCAGAGACAGTGTAGGTGTGAACAGCGATGGCTCCTCACCAGCAAGAGTCAGAGACAGTGTAGGTGTGAACAGTGATGGCTCCTCAGCAGCAAGAGTCAGAGACAGTGTAGGTGTGAACAGCGATGGCTCCTCAGCAGCAAGAGTCAGAGACAGTGTAGTTGTGAACAGGGATGGTTCCTCAGCAGCAAGAGTCAGAGACAGTGTAGGTGTGAACAGCAATGGTTCCTCAGCAGCAAGAGTCAGAGACAGTGTAGGTGTGAACAGCGATGGCTCCTCAGCAGCAAGAGTCAGAGACAGTGTAGGTGTGAATAGCTGGGCTTCTTGTTTCGAAGAGGCAGTTTAGATGCAGAAATTGTTGGCTCATCTTTATCAAGAGTCCTACTTAAAAAACAATCACACACCCAAACTTTACATAAAAAAAAGAAACAATCTCTCCTAAAAAATATCAAGTATATTTGGAAGGTGTGGTTGCCACGAGGTGAGGTATACATTATTAGGAGGCAGTTTTGCTGGAGAGCTGTGTGTCATGGGATCCGTGGGCCATTTGAAATAGGATTGCGAGAACCCTAAAGGTACACTAGCAATGTAATTCGGCCCCAAAATGCTATTCCCAGAGTTAGGAAATTGTCTCTACAGGTTTGGGAATTGTGACAAACTGCCACGGGCCACAGTAAATACTGCGACGGCAGCTCTATGCGGATACTACAAATGTGATTTCGACTTCATTTTGCTCTCGTGGGCATGGTGGCCTGAGAGAAGCCCCCCAACTCCCTCATCCACTCCACACAACTGTGAAAATCATATTCCCCACCATATTGATATAGCAACTAAGAGTGATGTAATTTGTCTATCCTATTTACCTCTCCGCCAGGTCATTTTACATCTTCATATTGCCATGTTCGTTGACATTAAAGCCAGGCTAAGTAATTACTAATCCAGGGACAGCATTTGTGAATTTTCTCTATTTCTCTGTTACATTATTACCTGTAGCTTTCGATTATATTCTTATTTATATCATTACCAAAGTCTTGCAACTTATGAGAGCAAATTAGAAGATTTTTTTGACAAATAGACATGTACGTCCTTATAATATTTCTCCAGTTTCAGTTTGTGTGAAATTCTAAACTTGTACAAAGCATAATACAGATGTTGACTGCAAAGAAGAGTTATTGCACTCAGTTTGATATTAATGAATTGGCATTCATACATAATGCAATTTATAAAGTGGTAAGCTCCCCTCTTGAAAACTAGGCATCTCACATAATGTCGCGATTTACCATTCCATTCAAACAAACATCCTTTTCAATTCAGATTTACTGTTGTTGAATTATTCCAGTCTTTTATGGTGCAAACCGCTACATCAATCTTTTGAATATGAACCTTTTTATTCTCGTATTCAATTTTAATACATTTTCTTGGTCCTTTTAAAGTTATTATCATATTAGATACATAATTGGTGTATTAGGCATGGATGTGTGTGGTGTTTCCTGGATGGGAAACAAAAGGAGGTCTAAAATATGGTCTGCCGCAGATTCTGAGGTGAATCCTGGCGCAGTTCCTGCATGATTGAATGCAGTCTCCTATTTTATCATATTTCCTATTTTTACATGAAACTGCTTTCGCTAAGGCATGTGATATATAATCTAATCGCATCCAAAAGCTTTTTGATTATTTATCAAATATATTTGATTCTGATTGTTTTATAATTGGTCAAATCTTTTTGTTTATTTGTGTGTTTTTCTCATCTTATAGAAAGTACCATATAAAAGGTTCCAGATAGAAACAGATAAAACCAGATAATATCAGATATGATCAGATAAAATCAGATCAGCTCCGATAAAAGTAGATAATATCATAAAGAAACCAGGTGAGGCAGAATCCAATAAACTATGTATCATATGGCAATTAAATGTGTACAAATTGACCCTGTGAGGACCAGGCCAGCCAGTAAAGCTAGGCATTATTCTATTTTGCCATTAATATTGCATTTGCTTGGATTCATATTACAGTCCTGATAGAGCTCCCATTACAGAAGAAGTTCAAAATATCAAATTTAAAAGGAAATAATTTCATTTGTAAGAATCTACATTATCACAGCAAAAAATGGAAACTGTTTTTCACTTGTAGCCATATCTGCAAACCTAATGTTAATTTAAACTTTTATCTATACATGAACTCAAACTGTTGTTTTTGTTTTTTTTGTGTTCAATTTGACTTGTTACAGTTGAGCTAAATTTCTATTTGACTAGTTACAGTTGAGCTAAATTTCTATTTGACTAGCTACAGTTGAGCTAAATTTCTATTTGACCAGTTACAGTTGAGCTAAATTTCTATTTGACTAGTTACAGTTGAGCTAAATTTCTATTTGACTAGTTACAGTTGAGCTAAATTTCTATTTGCCTTGTTACAACTGATCTAAATTTGGCTTGTTTTGTGTTTTTGTTGCAACCTCAGTCAGAAGTTTGAAGTGGGTAGCTGACCTCATGTCTTCCATGATAATCCCCTGCAGGTAACCAAAATCCAATTAAACTAGTTTAGCCGTAACATTATATTACTCCCTTTGTTTATTATTTCTACCTCATAATCTTCCCCGATTTCTTTTTATGGTTTCAGAAATTGATTCAATTTTTTTTCTCCATTTTTTATCATAGATCGTGACATGTGCTGTTTGCGACAATGTTTTAGTTTGCCATGCGTATACTGTGGTGACAATGTGCTGTTGACTGTCTAGACAACGCAGATTTGTTGAAAGCTTTAGATTTTATTCCAGCACCAGGTACAGGCTTGCTCTAAATGCACAATAATGAACAATTGATACACTTAATCATCTGTGCTTGCACTCTATATTTGATATGCTCATGATGCAGATATGTACCCATGTATACACATCTGTAACTCTGATGTACCCTTCTGTAACTCTGATGTACCCTTCTGTAACACTGATGTACCCTTCTGTAATTCTTGGATTCATTTTTTGTAACTCTAACTTGTGTACCATTCTATAAGTCTTGTGTACCCTTTTGTAACTCTGATGTGCCCTTCTGTAACTGATGTACCCTTCTGTAACTCTTGTATACTTTCTGTAATTGTTGTCTACTTTTCTGTAACTCTTGTATACTTTCCTGTACCCCCTGTAACACTTGTGCACACTTCTGTAACTTTTCAGTAACTTCTGTAACTTTAAAAAAAAACGTTCTGTAACTCTTCAATAACCCTCCTGAACTCCTTGATTATCAGACTTTCTATATTTCTTTAATACCTCTTTTATTTTTAAATTAACGTGACCTAGCCCCATTCCTCCATTCTGTATCTTCCTGTAATTATTGTTCACATTTTAAGCTCTTTCAGCACTTAATATATTCCCTGTGTACCTTTCTATAATAGTATTATTGTGTACTCTTCAGCAAGGTTTCTGTAAACCCTCAATGTACTTCTCTAAATATCCTTTTGATTCTGAAATAAATCTGATTCTTTGCAGAAAAATATTTAAATATGTCAATTAAGCATTTCCTATCTCTATTAAATCCTTTAAACTATGAAAAATCAGAAAAAAAATGGAGAATCACTATTTTTATGACTTATTAGGCAGACAAGGGTGAGCAACAAAAGGTTTGTGAGAATTACAGATATCCAGACCGCTCCAACCTATACATGACCATGTGCCACTGCACAGAACTGATAAATTCACAGCCGCAGTTTATTTATGACAATGTTTTTTGTCCGAGGGGGAGTGTTCACATATGAAGTGGGGATGTCAGATAGGCGTGGAGTCTGGATCCATCACAGGCTCTCAGTATCTTGGGGGCACATGTAATTTTTACAAGCAACTACTTGGCTAAGCTAATTGATTGTACACCCTGCAGAACTAGAAGGGACTGGGTAGTGGAGTTGCAATATGACCTATTTCAAATATTATCTGCATAATCTTTAAAATTTTCTTTACCATTTCTGCCCACATCCAGTGTTATTTGGAAAATATAGTTATTTGATGCATTTCTTAACCAGTCAACCTTCATCCCATCATGCTGTCCGTAGATATTAAGAGATATAGAGTCAAGGTGGACATGAGTATCTAGAACAGGATAGAATTTAGCAAATCCGGGAAATTTGGAAATATATCTGGTTATGTGAGTTGTTCAGTTAGCACAAGCTGACAAAATATTTTTGCCATGTTTCCACTTCATTGGCTGCCCCTGCATTTTGTTTTCTTATTTCTTCATACTTGGATATTAGGGTTAAATATTATAAAAGGATATTATGTAGGCCAGGAACATCTTTTGAGGTGTACTTTGACCCTGGCGGGATGCCAATTGGTTTTGCCGAGTAAACTTATAGATGTAGATGTAAAGGTCATGGCCAGCACAGGAGCAAAGGCTTTCTATTCTGAACAAAATTAATACAACAATATCATTATGACCTGGCATATACATGTACATGTAAGATCAAACTGTTCAGGGCTCAGACAAGTTCACTATTGGGTGAGCTATTTTCAAGGTCACAGCACCTAATTTTTTCAAAATCATCAAAATGGGATACTTTACAGAACTCACTTAAAAGCATATATTGGCTACACATTAATGATAACCTTGAGAATAACTAGGTCATATGCTGTCGGATCACTGCCCAAGTAAATATCTTCAAACTTTAAGTTGTATATTGCATGACCTTGATCTGCATTAAATGTTGTGCACACCTCAATTTGGAGCTCCAAATAAACAACCTAAGATGTGTTGAGCATTGTGCATCACACTAAAATGTCACAAATTATGTTGTTTTTTTCATACATGTATTAACATGTTTACATGTGTATATATGTGTATATAGAGGCGCTAGACTTCACAGGAATGTATCAAATTCCAAAGTATTAGAGCATTGTGTGGGAAAGGAAATGGATCTGCCGATCGTCTCAAAGGAATGATGGGAAAGATTCCTGATACTCAGCACTATCTATTGTGACGTTGAGAAAAGGGATAGGAAGATATTAGTTCTAGGTGTAACTAACACTTGCTGTCATTATCGCGGGGTGTCTCTAACATTTTCCATCATTTCTTTATTTAGAAATAGTTAATTGAAAATAACATATACTGACAGAGTAGGTTGATGTCGGTCTTCTTTTTGCTAAAAGATATAGAATGAATAGAAAGAAGAAAAATGTTCTGTTAAAAAATCTGACTATTTTGTATATATGTTATAAAGATAATATTTTTAAAAGTGCAGTATATTCAAAATTATTGGTTTTTACATTCTTTAGGAAAATTTTAGGATTTTTTATGTTGAATATCCTAATCTTTGTTAATCCATGTGTACATCCTGCTTTGTGCGGTTGTAAATGTTTGTGCAAGAATCTGTATCATAATTATCTTTTATACTACACTCTGTAGGTCATTATGAGACATTTTCAGCATGGGGAAAAACGTCTGAAATGATCGCCGGTGGATGAGATGTAGGCCACTAGGGGGACGTGAATTTGGTTATCAGTGTGTACACGGCAAACAATAGGTACATTCTTCCTGCGGGGTCCTTCTTAATGGACGTTAGGGACAAACGTCTCATGCAAAAACACAATAAAGCTTACATGATTCATCACATAAAACAGTTCCATAAAGGCCGCAAGAACGTATAAGATAAGGAGATTGTCTCTCCACTTCTAAGGTTTTTCTTTTAATCTTAGAATTATTAAGAAAGGGTATTAGTTCCATTACAATTGACCTCGTTTGTGGACAGTTGATTAACATGGTCGTGTGATCCATTAATCCAGTTTTACCTTGACGTCACATGCATTACAAGTCTTGGTGTCACCTCCGCTGGGATCCCCCAGGGGGAGACACTTTCTTTATTGTAGATTTATCACTTGAAGAAAGCAGGATTTATGACAATGTAATACATTTAGGTGGCAAATCTATCTGAGGAAGGATCCAGCTAATTGTCAGGCACAGAATGGTAGGGTTGCGGTCGGCTTATATGTCAGATAATTCATCTCTGATTATATCTTCAAATGCATAATTGATATGATTTGTAGTGTTATTACCAATTTCAAAACACTTGTTTATTATGATGCAATTTCCACATATTTGTCCCTTTTATACATTTTTACCCCCTTTCTCACTTTTTGATGCAGTCATATGTATTTCTTCTCAAAAACATTTGGAGAAGTGATGTACCATATTGAATACATATTTCTGTTTTTCATAGTAAAGTGAGGCCATGTCATACCAAACTTGTGACCAAACAGCATTTGGTAATATGTCCAATTTTTTTAGAATTGCCGACATGCACAGTTATGACTATAAGCACGCATGGGTGACTCTAGGTATGTCACGGTTGCCAGAGGAACTGTGTTCATTTTGAACATACACACATGCTCGACGTTGCAGTAAGGACTCAGTAGAGTGCTGGAAGCAATACAAAGTGAGCTCCATCAGTACAAAGTGAGCTCCATCAGTACAAAGTGAGCTCCATCAGAACAAAGTGAGCTCCATCAGTACAAAATGAGCTCCATCAGTACAAAGTGAGCTCCATCAGTACAAAGTGAGCTCCATCAGCACAAAGTGAGCTCCATCAGTACAAAGTGAGCTCCATCAGCACAAAGTGAGCTCCATCAGAACAAAGTGAGCTCCATCAGTACAAAATGAGCTCCATCAGAACAAAGTGAGCTCCATCAGCACAAAGTGAGCTCCATCAGCACAAAGCAAGCCCCATCAGAGAGGGGGCACCACCATGTTCATTATGTCTTTATTGAGTAGTTTTGTACTTATTCATCTGAGTTCAGGTAATGGGCCATGGCGCAGTTGGTTAGAGCGCCAGCTTATTATCACCAGTTCTCTGTGGTAATCCAAAGGTTGTGGGTTCAATCCATGGCCATGCCAAGATAGAACTCATGATACAATTTCCCATATGAGCTGAGGCCCATGCCAAAGGGTTGACCCGTTGTCCTTGTAAATCTGTGACTGGCGGGTTGTCATGTCGAGCACCTGCAACATGACAATTCAGTGAGGCAGCACTATATTGGCTACAAGTAGGTCTCATCACAAATTGACTCAAATAATGTTGAAAGTGATGTAAAACCCCAAACAGACAAACAAAACAAATCGTCTGAGTTCTCACTGTGTCCATTGTGATATTGTTTCTGTGGGAGTGCTGTGGAAACTTCCAATTAATGACATGTGAATGCCATGGCTGCAGTGAAAGTGCCATGGAAACACTGTGGATGCAGGGAAAGTGCCATGAGAATGCTGTAGGCATTATACCAACTTTGGTATTTCACTTTTGTGAACAAAAATTCAGTTTGACATCATCCGATACCACTGCATTTTTTCAAATATTCAATGCACAGCAGACGCAGTTCCGGTGTACTACTGATATGATAGGGTTATAACTTATTTCAAAGTTTTAATGGGACCAAATCTGTGGTTCATTTCCAAAAGGAAGTCGGTAAAGTATTAGCAGTGTTCATTTCCAGATGAGGATCAATTTCAGTTTTGATGTATTTCGAGGTTTGCTCATTATGTCTTCGGTTAATGTTTGCTTTCATATTAGCATTCTCATTTATATGTTACATCCGTTGCTTTGCTGTGTGTCTTGTTTTTCAGCAACCTCATTGCTTTGCGTCGTAATTAGGCACAGTGATTGGTCTGGGTGGTAGAGTTAGTATGATCACAGATTGTGATCCCGCCATTATAGTTCATGACACATGTCTATTTGCTCAACTAATGACAACAACCTTGCCATCACTTGCCTTTGTTCTCTGCCCATTGTGCATCAATTAGGGACTATATATCCCAGGATCAGCCTCAATCAAGCTTCTGGAACCTCAGACCCTCTTTTCTACTCCTTTTCTCATAATTGGTCTAATTTTCTGCAGGACTCAGGGCATTTTTTTCATCCACCAGGGCATGAGTAAATGTTTAAGGGGAAAAAATCAGTAGGTCAAGATTGCTTGGCGGAGGTGATACGACAACGGGGCACTACAAGGTTAAATATGCTTATTTGTGAGAAACGAGGCACAAAACCATCTTAAATCAACTTCAGGAAATACTCGAGTTTCAGCGATGGATAATTGCACAGATTTGGTCTGCGATGCAGGTCGCAGGTTGAGAAGGGGGCCAACAGGCCACTAGTCTATCACTTGTTGCTACTGTATGGACAGAGAAGGAAATGATTTCAAATTGAATTTACCCTCACCAGGATGAATTGCTAATGCAATTGGGTGGAGTGATTATGAGCCAAGAGGAAGTTGGAGACCAGTAGAATGGGGGGTGGGTTCCTGATTAGTTGTCTGTCAATACCGCTATATTAATAAGTGCATCCTGATATAATTATAACCCTCCATGAACACTCTGCCAACACTGCCAAGATGTAAAGCCAGGGGCACTGAGAGACGACGTCTGCACTATCTCTGAGTTGTAAAGCCAGGGGTACTGAGAGGCGACATCTGCACTATCTCTGAGTTGTAAAGCCAGAGGCACTGAGAGGTGACGTCTGCACTATCTCTGAGTTGTAAAGCCAGGGGCACTGAGAGGCGACGTCTGCACTATCTCTGAGTTGTAAAGCCAGGGGTACTGAGAGGTGACGTCTGCACTATCTCTGAGTTGTAAAGCCAGGGGCACTGAGAGGTGATGTCTGCACTATCTCTGAGTTGTAAAGCCAGGGGCACTGAGAGGTGATGTCTGCACTATCTCTGAGTTGTAAAGCCAGGGGCACTGAGAGGTGACGTCTGCACTATCTCTGAGTTGTAAAGCCAGGGGCACTGAGAGGCGACGTCTGCACTATCTCTGAGTTGTAAAGCCAGGGGCACTGAGAGGTGACGTCTGCACCATCTCTGAGTTGTAAAGCCAGGGGCACTGAGAGGCGACGTCTGCACTATCTCTGAATTGTAAAGCCAGGGGTACTGAGAGGTGACGTCTGCACTATCTCTGAGTTGTAAAGCCAGGGGCACTGAGAGGTGACGTCTGCACTATCTCTGAGTTGTAAAGCCAGGGGCACTGAGAGGTGACGTCTGCACTCTCTATGGCCAGAGGTACTGAGAGGCGATGTCTGCACTATCTCTGGCCAGAGGTACTGAGAGGCGACGTCTGCACTATCTCTGGCCAGAGGTACTGAGAGGTGACGTCTGCACTATCTCTGGCCAGAGGTACTGAGAGGCAACATCTGCACTATCTCTGGCCAGAGGTACTGAGAGGCAACGTCTGCACTATCTCTGGCCAGAGGCATAGAGAGGTGACGTCTGCACTATCTCTGGCCAGAGGTACTGAGAGGTGACGTCTGCACTATCTCTGGCCAGAGGCACTGAGATGCAACGTCTGCACTATCTCTGGCCAGAGGCATAGAGAGGTGACTATCTCTGGGTCATACAGGAATTTTATATCAGGATCTCAGGTTTTATCTATCAATATCGTCCAGTTTTGGTGCAGTTTTATATTATTTCATTTATAATTTCTTTTGAGAAATCAGACATCCATCTAAGAACCGAAAGCTACTTACTCCATGTAAAACCTCAGATATGTGATTGCCCATTGTGCCTGATGATTTATTTTTATTTAGATTTAAAAAATAAATTCAAATATCAAAATTTCCAACCATCCCATCCAAGGGCAAGCTGTCTGGTGGTTCATAAAAAAAGAAAGTGTTGTAATTGGAAGCTATTTAGGATCTATTTGATGACAAACACTGTGCATATTGGTGGTGGTGGGGGGTCTCCGTCCAGGGGAAGTATGGCAAACAGCAAACATAACATCAAGCTTAAATCACCACATTTGTTAAGCAATTGCTACAAAGTCATAACATGAATGTATGCTGTTTGGCTAGCGGTAAAGTGTGTTTGTATATTGCAAGTTACAACTGGTATGTTTGTGATGTGTAAATCACCGTGAACTATGCACAACCTTTGAATGGTTAATGTTGTGTCCGTCCCCCCACCTGAGATCAGCTCAGTCTATTGTATATGTAAACCTATTTACAGTCGGCTTTGGGATGAATGCTTAATTTTCTCATCTTGCGACCTCTTAATGGAGTGTTATGTTTTAAGAATTGTTTTGTGGTCCTATTTTCTGTTGATCCTCTTTTCTGTTCCATTAATTTGCTATGATGTAATTATAAATTTGATTATTTCCTCAGGATGTCATTAACATTAACAATTAATATCTAATTGGTGAAATAAGTTATGCATAAATTAGCTTTTTAAATTGAGTTGAAAATTGCTATTTAAATAAACATAGACCGCCATTAAAGATGAATAAGATAGTATTATGCAATTGACTCAATACTAATTTCAACTGGAATTGACTTAATCGCAGTGATGCCAAATGTTGTGAAATTGCATTAATTGTGTCTAATTGAAGATTTACAAAACAGACTAAATCAGAAATAAATCAAATCAATTTGTGAAATGCATTTGATGATTCAGGCGTAGTTCTATAATATGATTTGCAGAGATTCAATCAGAAAGTCGCGTATTGACAATTGCCAATCTTTCTCAATCTCAAATTGAAATTAACTTTTACGTCCATGCATGAAAATTTGTACATTTTACTGATAAATTATTCTTTTCTTTTTGTGTTTACCTTTTATTTTGACCCACGGAAGATGTTGAGCGTTCTCTAAGTGTAGAGGGACACCACTTTTCCGCTTTTCAGTGCCAATAAGGTAAAACAGTGGTGTTCTCTTTGATCCCCTCAGCTCGTGGTTCTCACTGCTCTAGTGTGATCTGCATGCTCTTGTCTTTCCCTACTCCTCTTATGTTTATTCTGCAAAATTGCTTCTCCCGGCTGTGGGGCATTGTGTAGACAAATATGCTCTGTAAAATTTGATTGTGTCTGTCTGTGATGGTCAAATTTCCATATTCTTTTGGACTTTTTTGGCCCCTTAGGTACCGTTGTGCCAGAGTGTATTTTGACTACATCATGCCATTTGTATTTGTCACTTTGTTTTGTTTACATGGTGAAAGTTCATCTAAATCCATCTTGTCTTCTGACTGTGATTTGATTAAGTGATGTCTGATTTTCGCCGTATTCTCTGTAGTATGTGCACACTCACATGACTACTGTATGCATTTGGTCACTATGGTAACTGATAAAATGATGTCCTACCATTTTCCCTAATGTGTGCATTTACTCATTCTACTTACCTATTAAGAGATTTTCTACTGTTTTAACTGGTTGGATACAGTCAGTCTGTATGGTAACCTACAAAGTGATGTTGTACCATGCAGGATACACACAGTCGCTATGGTAACATATGAAGTGATGTTGCAGTTTATATGGTATTCTATAAAGTGATGTTGTACCATGCAGCATGCACACGGTCGCTATGGTAACAATGAAGTGGTGTTGTACCATCCAGCATGCACACAGTCACTCTGGTACCAGTAACCTATGAAGTGATGTTGTACCATGCAGCATGCACACGGTCGCTATGGTGACATATGAAGTGATGTTGTACCATGCAGCATGCACACGGTCGCAATGGTAACAATGAAGTGGTGTTGTACCATCCAGCATGCACACAGTCACTCTGGTACCAGTAACCTATGAAGTGATGTTGTACCATGCAGCATGCACACGGTTGCTATGGTAACATATGAAGTGATGTTGTACCATGCAGTATGCACACAGTTCCTATGGTAACATATGAAGTGATGTTGTACCATGCAGTATGCACACAGTCACTATGGTACCAGTAACCCATGAAGTGATGTTGTACCATGCAGCATGCACACGGTTCCTATGGTAACAATGAAGTGGTGTTGTACCATGCAGCATGCACACGGTCGCTATGGTACCAGTAACCTATGAGGTGATGCTCATCCGCATTCTGTGTAGTATGTTTAGTCACTATATCAACCTTTCTTTAATTTACTGCAATATATAGGTAGATGGAAAATTATCATATATTCTCAATAGTTAATGTGAATTGGCAAACCCATCTGGTTTAATTTTCTTAAATATAAATATGGTCACCATGGCAACCTATTACAATCTTCCAAATCATTCTACAATTTTGACCATGAAAGTTAGGAAAACAGATAATTCCTTTTTAATTATGGTTAAGTTATTGATTAAATGCCACCTGTACATGTACTATATAAATTGATCCATTTGTATCAGTTTACTGATTACTGACACAGACAAATACTTTGTGCTCATCTGATGTAGAAATCTTGAAAATAGAAACTCATTGCATCCACAAGTTATAACAATGTTCTTTGTTATTCAGTGACAATGTAAATAAGTATTATCCACAGCAAGTGTGACAAGGACACAAGTCCCTTATAGACTGCTGTGTCATGTCATTGTCCAACACTCCCTTGCTATATGTTGAATATGTACATGTATATATTTTATTTGAGTCCTTGTATGGTGTTTTGATATTTAACTTCATTCATAGGGTCATCTTTGAGAGAAGAGACTCATATTTCAGATATAGAAAGTTTCTGAGGCAGTATTTTAATGTGGACAAGTTGGTTCCCATACAGAGAACTGTGGAGATTCTATGGAGCTTTGTACATAGTCATTGAGACAAACCAATCAGTTGCCAGTGAAAGAAATGATAATAAAAATATAAAACAATGACAAAAATCAAAGAAAAAAACACATCAAATTAAGACCTCTTCTGTGTTGGAGTCACATATGATTCATTTATGTAATGTTTATGAGGCAGTTATGATGGAAGGTTGGAGTATGAGACAAGTGTGAATTAGCAATAGGTGATGGTAGGCGTGTGGTAATAATGAGACAGGGATATTCACCGCAGAGACGATGCATCACAAACACCATAGATTAAACAGACACTTGCTTCTGTCTGGAGTAAACATCAAACCTCACAACCACCCTGTATCAAGGGAAAATCTTCTATTTCATTAGATGAATGCCATAATTCATGTTACACTGCTAAAACAAGATAACCTAATCCAACAATAAAACATTAGTCCTGTGCATGCCATCTTGGTATTTTCAGATATCATTTGGCCTATAAGTCCCATCCTTTCAGGCCCTTTGGTGATCTAAGAGACCTTTGCTCTGACTCTATGTTGTCAAAGTTATGTTTGTGTGACTTTGTAACTCTGATTTGAAGGTAAAAGTATGTAATAAGTTTGCACGGTGTTGTTTGCAGCATTGTCCACTTTGTGGCAGTGTCTGGCGGGCGTATGTGTTGAATTTTGCACAAACGACAGAGCTTCTCTCAATGTCTATCCATCATTTGCCGATTAGCACTTTGAAATTGAAAACCCAAACGCTACTGTGTACCGTTTATATAGAAGTCCCCAGCGTGCGTGCTCCATTCTCATGAATTGTACATTTGCATGCACAAGTTGATCATTTCCAGACAGGACCACAAACGAACATGGGATGAAAACAAAGTAGGGTACAGAGGCACTATGTGTCAGGAGTTGATGAGGTGCGACCGAGTGTAGAAAATACAATATGGCGCTATATGAAAACTACATCAGCTCGGCACAGAACTCTTCACAGTGTTTGCTATAAATGGTATTTTATATGAACTGGGTTTAAATGCTTTATTAAAAGTGAGAAAAGAATGAATAGCTCGCCATACGCAATTCACCAAATACGACTCACTAACAATAACTCACTGCACTCAGCTCACCTGCAATAATTTTGGAACATTTAATTGAATGTCATGGATAAGATGCTTGAAAATGCTAAAAAAAAGTAGTCAGTTCTACAGTCCAGTGTTAATATATCATTTGATTGGCAGCTGATATATTAAAAGTTTGGAAAATTTAAAAACTAATAAAAGAAGTGAATGTAATCAGATGGAAATAATGGCATTGGTATTGTGTCTGTGAATGCAGCTGAGCTGAGTGGCAGATGATATCATAATACTATGCCTAATTCTAATCTCATGTGAAAATGAAGTAATTTTGTCACTGTTTCATCCGTAGATAATTGCAGTTTATTTCGCTGAGCTAGAGACTAATTTATCAAGTGCTTCTCACAACTGCATCGCATATCAACTGAAATGAACATGGGGAAAAAGGATGCAGGTTTCACAGCATCAGGGATGAAATGTTTTAATCATATTTAATTATATTGATTTGCACCTCACACTCCATCCCACCCCTGTCTTCTGCTCTTCTCACATTCATTTGCCACTGTCAGCAAGGGAAATATTGCATTTTCTCAGAACCTAATGTTTCTGCTACTTTGCTTTGTCGTATTGAGCCGAAGTAGTTCAAAGATCATCTTGCACAAAGTTGTGGGTTTGAATCCTGGCTGCCCCATGCAATATTGACTTGAGCTTATGACAATTTATATCTGAGTACAAAGGATGATATCTGTACTGAGAGAACCTTTCAATGTCTATTATAGTATACACTGTTATTCATTTGTCTCAGTGAGGGCCATGCCAAGCCAAAACAAAGCCCACTTCTTATTGCAGCTTTTCAAGCAGTTTTATTATTGTAGGATTGTGGCTGCATTGTGCGAGGTTAGAGTGGTAATGTTGTGTCTTGTCCTTGTGATTGCTGATGGTGGGGGATAACATGCCGTCCTCTGTATCTCAGTGACTTGACTTGCCGTTCACGAGTCCCATGTTATGACAGGGATGCCCATTAAGGCAACAGTGTGACTTTAATGATGCTCCGTCCCCCATTAAGGCAGTGGCATGACTTAAATGCTGCTTATGTTTGCCAAGGCCAATGGCCTCATGAATGCTGCTGCGACATGAATTAAATTATGTGAACATCATTTGGTGACAACCACAAGATGAGGGGTGAATGTAAAATGGTCTTGATCACGATGCTGAGGATGTTTACAAGGGCATGTAGGGCCATGTGGCCGTAATCAGTGATGTTAGACAAAAGGCAATAAAAATGGTATTCATATACAATGCCAAAGCCACAAAACAAATATATATACAGGTACATATTCAACAAAACCACATGATAAAAGTGATTATTAGAAAAAGGAAAAAACACAAGACAAATGAATCTGTATTATTAAGATAGGAAAGCCACAAGACAAATGAGTCTGTATTATCATAGCTAAGTGTGTGACAGTGCAAAAACAAGAACTACTCTGGTGCTGTCAACTGGCAAATAAGTGACCTAATGAATCCCAAATTGTTAGCAGAAAACCTCTTTAATTCAAACAAAAAAATTAACTTCATTAAAAACTAGACAAAGATATGCGAGTACCAAAATACATCATTCATCCTGCATAATAAAAAGAATAGAGTAGATTAATAAACCTGAATTTTTATTAATCCTCTTAAGGAATTACACATCTATTTGAAGAAGCATTCAAGGGGATGTCTGTCTTGAGGTCAGTTCAGTAGCCTAAGTAGAAATGACCTATCTTCATTGTCCATGTGTCGCTCCTGAGACAGAGAGTCTGAACAACAGAGCGTCTTTAATCAGTAGGGGGCGCCAGGAAATCGGAACACACAAAATTAGCAAGGGACACTTTAAAGCAAGAAATGCAAGAAGTGGGATGAGTCTCTTGTGAGCCGCTAGGGGGCACTAATGTATGCGTAAATACAGGCGAGATTGGCGCAATGGAGAAACAGATGATTTGTAAGGAAGCCCGCTAAATGTGTGAAAGGCCTGATGATTGATTTAAGCTTTGGTGGAGTATTGTTAGTGGTCAGAGCTGGTTTCATTGTGAGTGAGTGTAAATCACGCAGCCAGCTTCTGTCTTCATCACATGGCTTCTTTCTCTCTCTCTCTCTCCAGCGCCGCCATATCCCATGCAAGCCCATCAAGAAACCAGTAACCGGAAACCAGTGTGCAATATGAAAGGCCACCACCTCGCATCAACGCAGGCTGTGACCTGAAACCAGTATTCAATATGAAAGCCCACCACCTCACATCAAGGCAGGTTGTGACCTGAAACCAGTATTCAATATGAAAGCCCACCACCTCAAATCAAGGCAGGTTGTGACCTGAAACCAGCACTCATTGTTAAAACCCACCACCTCACATCAAGGCAGGCTGTGACCTGAAACCAGTATTCAATATGAAAGCCCACCACCTCGCATCAAGGCAGGCTGTGACCTGAAACCAGTACTCACTGTGAAAACCCACCACCTCGCATCAAGGCAGGCTGTGACCTGAAACCAGTACTCACTGTGAAAACCCACCACCTCGCATCAAGGCAGGCTGTGACCTGAAACCAGTACTCACGGTGAAAGCCCACCACCTAACATCAAGGCAGGTTGAGGCCTGAAACCAGTATTCGATATGAAAGCCCACCACCTCACATCAAGGAAATCTGAGACGTGAAACCAGCACTCGCTGTGAAAGCCCCTTACCTCACATCAAGGAAAGCTGAGATGTGAAACATGCCTTTACTGTCAAAACTCATGACCTTGTATTAAGGCAGGCTGGGGTTTAAGCTGAACATCTTCATTGTAACAGATATCTGGGTCACATGCATAGTGACAGTGGTAAAATGGTCAGGCCAGCACTATTGTAAGATATCTGGGTCACATGCATAGTTACTGTGGTATAATGGTGAGTCCTGCACCATTGTAACAGATATCTGGGTCACATGCATAGTGACCGTGGTATAATGGTCAGACCTGCACCATTGTAACAGATATCTGGGTCACATGCATAGTGACTGTGGTATAATGGTGAGTCCTGCACCATTGTAACAGATATCTGGGTCACATGAATAGTGACTGTGGTATAATGGTGAGTCCTGCACCATTGTAACAGATATCTGGGTCACATGCATAGTGACTGTGGTATAATGGTGAGTCCTGCACCATTGTAACAGATATCTGGGTCACATGCATAGTGACCGTGGTATAATGGTGAGTCCTGCACCATTGTAACAGATATCTGGGTCACATGCATTGTGACTGTGGTATAATGGTTAGTCCTGCACCATTGTAACAGATATCTGGGTCACATGCATAGTGACCGTGGTATAATGGTGAGTCCTGCACCATTGTAACAGATATCTGGGTCACATGCATTGTGACTGTGGTATAATGGTTAGTCCTGCACCATTGTAACAGATATTGGGGATATATAGAATGGCGGTGGTCACGAAGCAGGTGGCAACTCAACCAAGAGACCCCCTGTAAGATTTACGTTCAACCCTGGCTTACACTTGCTCCTACTGCGCACTAAGACGTAAAGATATATGTCCAGCAGGAGGCGCTCAGAGAGGACAATTTCTAAAGCCAATCAGATAACTAGTTGATGCTCCATGCTCGGAACAGGGCTATTTTACACAATCATCCAGGATGGACAAAAGCTGGGAGTTTGCCTCATGTGCTTTAGGCTGACCCCTCGTAGCGAGAATCACCCGATCTCTGACCTCGGCGGCCAATAAGCGCCCTCTAGTGGAGGGAAGGAAGCCAGGGCTTTAGAGAGGAGGAAGATTCTGGAAGGTTATTGATGTGTGGTGAGGGTGTTTGATCACGCCGCAGCGAAGGTGGTCTGGACGTGATAAGGCTAAGTGAGATAACACGGCAAAGACACACCCCAAAACAAACACATATATCACAACTATGGGGTCATCTACACTTTTGCCACATGCCCTTCCTTTAATCATAGAAAAACACCCTAAAAATTAGCCATCTTTGACAGCTAATGACACATGATTCTCACTCTTGTTCAGCTCACTGAAACCCTCTTGCCTTGAGTTGATTGAAAACACATTTTGTATTTAAAAAAATAATTTTGAATAAATTCAATTTGTCTATCTGATTGAATTGGTTAGATAAGACAAACACCAATGCAGTGCAGGGGTTATTTTGCTTCATTGGCCAAATCGTGATCCATCTTGTGAGGAATTCATCATGTCACCTGAGGTAAATAGCAAATCCAACGGGCAGGTATCTATAAAACAAATTGACAGCAAATGTGAAAGATCGGAGTCTTAATCACTTGGCTTGATGATGGCGGAGATAATGACAGCCGCTCTGCAGTGTTAAGCAGGGGGGAGGTCCACAAGATTACCAAGCAGGTTATCTCGCAACCTTGGCCATTTATCATGCCTGCTTTATCGAATTTCTCAATTCCAAAGGGAACGCGTTTGTATTACTTGACGTCGTCATGTGCTCTATGTGGGAATGGTCGCAGTTACATCAAAGGCTCGCAGATAAAAGACACGTAAACATTTATGCGGCAAACATTTCCAAATCAACCTTATTTCTTCTATGGATTCCGAGACTCTTCTATGGATTTTGGCAGATATTTGTTGATTCTTTATACTGTGAGATCAATGACGGAGTGCATTTGTGATGAAAAGAAAGACAGACTCATTCCATTTATTTCATTTGAAGCAATTCCTTACAAATGTGTTTGTTGTTTACTTATATCAATACTGATTTTCTTGTCCATTGGAAAAGCAGACATTTATAAATAAGACAGGAAATACATTTTTAGAACAAACAATTATAGAATGGAGTGTCTTAACATTGTTATTTAAATTCACCACTTCAAAAGAGCAGTGCCTTAACATGGTTACACATGGTCACTGTGAGGATGGAATAGTATTATGACATGGTTATTCATGGTCACTACGAGGAGGGTCACTATGAGGAGGGTCACTGCGAGGAGGGTCACTGCAAGGAGGTTCACTGTGAGGAGGGTCACTATGAGGAGGGTCACTGCATGAAGGGTCACTGCGAGGAGGGTCTCTGGGAGGAGGGTCACTGTGAGGAGGGTCACTATGAGGAGGGTCACTGCGAGGAGGGTCACTGCGAGGAGGGTCACTGCGAGGAGGGTCACTGCGAGGAGGGTCACTACTAGGGTCACTGCCAGGAGGGTCACTATGAGGAGGGTCACTGTGAGGAGGGTCACTGCCAGGAGGGTCACTATGAGGAGAGTCACTGCGAGGAGGGTCACTATGAGGAGGGTCACTACGAGGAAGCACACATGGATGTGAAGCCTGAGTGTGTGTGGTGTGGGACATCATGTCAGCCAATGCTGCAGTATTTATCAGCCACATTAGGACGCAAGTAGATGTCCCCCAGAGGGAGGCTCTGTCAATGACCTTGCTCTTTATCTAGCAAGTTTCCATGTACTAACAGCCTTTATCTGCAAAGTTCTAAGTGATGGACATCATCATTTGTATTTAGCTGCTGCTGATGAACAACCCAAATTTTGTAAGGATTTTGTTAATGAGAAGTCAGCACAGCAAAGGGAACTTGCAGGGTAATAAAGGGAAACCTGTAGTGTAGAAAAAGGGAACTTGCTCAGTAGCAAAAGGGAACTTGTTGGGTAATAATGGGAAACCTGTAGTGTAGAAAAGGGGAACTTGCTTAGTAGCAAAAGGGAACTTGTAGGGTAAAAAAGGGACCTTGTACAGTGGATGAAAAGAGACTGCTTCATAGGAAATAGAAACCTTGATATTGAGCAAAGGTTACTCCTAATCTACCAAAAGGGGCAGTCAAATTTGAGAAATAAGGGTAAAAGCATGATCATGCAAAGGGAAACTTTCATTGCAGCAAAGGGTAACATGCAGTGTTGTAAATAAACTTGCAGTGTATAAAATATAAGCTCACAATTCACTCCACACTTGGTGACCTGTGCTGACGACATAAAATTACAGTGCAAATTGAACTAATTTGTATGTATATCCATAGAAGGTTGTGTTTCTTATTTCGTTGCGTAGACCTGAGACTTTAGTGTACTATGCTAATGTATGACTGCACCTGAAATTTGCTGGCTGATATTTTTAGCTTTGTGGTAATGAGAACAAAGATATATTATAGGAGATTGGCTCGGGAGCAAAGTTTAAAGAGGAAATCTTTACTGAGAGGTTGGAGGTCAGTGAATGATTCACATCCTGGGATGTTTGGGGATAAAATATCTGATATGTAAGTGGCTCGGCCATTCATTAACTGGTACCCAGGTTTGCATCATAAAGACCACAAAATTTAAAGATCTCCATAAAAATACCGCACAAAGTAAATACCAAGTGAGGGAGGTTGTAAATTATGAAGATATAGGCGTTGGCTTACTAGTTAGATGGAATCTTAACTGATCAAATTCCACCAGATATATTACAGACAAGACCTTTGTGTGTTTTTCGCATTACACAGTTTGATGATACTTTGAACCGAGCGTCGTTTGTTAACCCTTAAATACATGAGCAGGGAGGGTTTGTGACTGTCGTGCTCTATGATCTACATGTAGTCTTGATATACGGAGGGACATGACGCGTCCTAAAAGGGCATCCAGGACTGTTAATGGCAAAAGGTTTACCACGGCCAAATTGATGGGTCTGTAGAAAACTTGATACTCGAGCAGTTCCGCTGTGCCATTGAAGTGTCGGCCAGAGACGGGGAGTGTTGCACCCCACCTTGTCCCCTAGAAGATTGATGATGCTCCGTCACAGAATGGCACTGTCACATACAATTTTGAGGGGGATATCAAATTTAAGACAGCACCTTCGTGGCCCTAAGCCGGTTTTGGTAAGTGATTAAATTTGCTGGTGTGGGTCTTAACTTTGTCTCCGATGTGGCTACCCCATACGGAGCTGCCAACAAAACGTGCCCATAAAACGTCTGGCAGAGTAAGTTATGGCCGGTAATGGCTGTGATGGACCCCAGCACAATATGCTGCTCACAATCTCAGGTGTGAACACCACAAAACAAAATGCCACTACACCAGCGATAATAGGTGTAAATCAGGTAATTACGGGTTGCCAGGTAACACAGATCCCCATAACTCAGCATATTTTGTCATTAGACTCTTGCTCAAATTGTTCATCTTCAAGTACTGAGAGAATAGGATGAGCATTTGAGTTTTCAAAGGAATATTTGTTTGTCTGTAGACACTGCACATTTAGATTTACCCAGCAATTTCTCACCTTTCATTTCTAAATGGAAATACCTAAAAGCCTTATTAAAATCATAAATGACCCAGGCATTGTGTGACAGATTTGTAAGCAAAAACTTCATATTTAACAGAAATGTATCAGTTGACAATAAAGGGCCTAAATAGGGTCTGAGAGAAGCCAGGATGTTCAAGGTCTCTTATCTTTCAAGAATACAAAGAATCTGTGTTTTATGTAAAGCCTGAACATGTAATAGAGGAGTCAGTTACAGTCTGCAAGAGTCAGCACACTCCAACATGGAAATATACATTTTTTAAGACACGATTTAAAATTACCACAAGAGAATCACACAGTTCTTGCCAAAATCATATCTTATTCCCCTGACAGCCAGAATAATTAGAAATTTTAGTTTTAGTTTAAACACTCATAGAATATGTGTTCTAAATCAGGCTGTGAATCTTACAATCAACTAATCCACCGTCTGTTCTTTGATGCAGATGAATTGTCACTGCAGGTAAGGGATTAGGAGCTCATCAATCAGAGATAATCCGATGAGGATTCCGAACAGACTCTAATCCACATTAACTGGTTAAATATGACGTCTTACTCCAGAAATGTTTCCTTTGTTGGAATATCAAGAGTTAAGATTGCAAGAAATAATCCCTCCGTGATTATTCATTTCTCCGTCTTCATCTTCTCCAATGACTCGATGATTAGAAAAGTTAAAATTCTTTTGTGTTTTGGTGCAGAAACTTCAGATTTAACATTAACTTCAAATTCAAATGCATAATCATTTCTCATTTAAGTTTTTCCAGTTAATATTGGATTCTTAACCCTCAGTGAAGCAGGTGGTTTGCTATAGTCTTAGCTTATCAGAAAGGTTAAGCTTATCTGGTTATGTATTGATACATTGTTCTGTTTTGAAATGTAAAATCTAAACGTTATTTTTTTTATACAAAAGAGGGATTTAGAAGCAATATGCATCTGTGCGAGTATAAATACTTTGACCTTGATTTGCATTGACACTGACCTTGATCTTGAAACATGTTTTATTGTGACTCAGCAGTGACCAGGAGTAATCAGCAGAAATCATTTTTCATTAATATAAAACATCTCCATTACATTATTTACAGAGAGAAAAAAAGCCATGCATACTGGCAAGATAAACGAGGCGTTACCAACAGCTCACACAACAGCCCTGTATAGTGAATAAGTAATCACACATAGTGTAAAGCAATACACCAGGGCCAAGAACAATGGATAAACAATTGCACTGCCACAGGAGTAGTCTGAAAGGATGATTCCCTTGGCACAAATGTTGAAGTGGATACGTTATATCCATATGAATTTTCTCATTTACTGCCTTTTATTCGTTCAACAACTTTACAGCAAAAAGTTAAAAGAATTTTTTTGCCAGGTTTTTAATAATAAAGCGAAATATGATAACCAGAAAGTTTTAAATTTGTAAAGATATCAGATGAACATCAGAAAGTTAAAGGGATGAGGGAGAATCTAAGAGAATAAGCATACCTTTAGTGTGACACCTGGTATAACCCAGACTAACCTTGCTTTCTTCTCTCATTAATCAATGTGGTCATTTTCAGTATTTTTCAAAGCTTGGAAGAATGTAACCAACATATAAGATCTGACTTGTTATATATTTAACTTTCAATTTATTCAAAGCAAAGGATGTGTTTATTATCAGTAAGTTGGAAGCTCCAGCCAGGGCAGGGCCTACTCTGTGTCACTTATATAATGTTCCATTTTTCTTAGCCTGTGTTTTTTTTTTGTGAGTAGATTGATGCATAACAAAAGCAGATAAAAACAACCCCCCCCCCCCTCCCCATCACTCGCTCCATACCACATTAACCAAAACAAAGTCTTCTTCCTTTTTGCAAGCCCTGCCATCTTGTTTTGGGGTTTCCGTCAAAGAACAATGGATCCCCAATTTCCTGGAGCTCGGATGACTTTGCTGGCTCCACGCAGCATTAAGCCATAGGGAGGGTGTGCGAGCAGCTTGTGGAGCATGCGGGATCGGAGGCACAGGATATGAGGGGTATTGTCAGAGAATTGTGAGCATTTCTGCACAGATTTCCTGACGTTCGGTTCAAAATGGTGGCGCCACATGCAAAATGCTCCTCATTCCTGTATCGCTTTCCCATGATGCATCAATAAATGGCATATAACAACATCAAAACTTTCACTCCAGTCACTCCAAAACAATGGCAATAACGTGAATGCAAACTGCATTGGGTAGGTCACAAAGCAATGTGCGGTGACCAGTGGTGCAATTAGACTGGTACACATGCATCAACACCATTAACATATAATATAACATTCCAAGGTCACATTGAATAAATGCATCATCAGGTAGTTAAATCTATCCAATCAGATCACAGTGATCATAAATCCACTTAAGACTTATATTATCACCACAACTCATTATCTCCATGTACACTGTATGAACAGAGAGCATATTGTTAATATTATAGGATAGAACAACCTCAATCAGATCTATATACAAGTCTCTCGTTGATTGTATAAGGCACTAGTTGAACCACTTCCTTGCACAGAGTTGTCATTCACAAATCTATCTATTCTTTATTTAATTGCATATAGATATACACCAGAAATTCTATTTTAATGAACACATAGTGGATGTATAGCATGTATTAGATCTGTTCCAAAAAACTTTTTGCCAATTAGTAGCATATGAGTGTAAACCACACACTGTCCTGGAATGGAGATGTGTGGTATTTCTTGTGTGTAGATCTAGAGAATGGGGATTGTGGAGGCTCCAAAGAACACTTGTGGAGGTTTTATAGGGCAGCATATTCCTCAGCTTGTCATGTTTCATGTTAATTCTATTCAATATAGGAGAAGGTCCATACAGAGGTGGCCGCAGGACTTGGCGGGCGATAGATAACCTGCAGGAACATTGTACAACTATAGTACGCTACCACCCCCCCCCCCCCATCCTCCCCCCCTCCCGAGGCTGAGAACCCCGTCCCTCCCTATCCAGCCACTGTATAAGCCCGGGTGAGCATGCGGCACCAAGCAGAGACACTAATTGATCGCTGCGGGATGAAAAGTCAAGTCGGCCTTCTATTTTAGTCCCTTAATGAATATTTTTGGCCTGTCCAATCTTTGCGGAAGGGCTTGGCTGATGGTTGATGAATATGACAGCGACAATAGGCCAGCGGAGAGCCAGATCAGACAACATAGGCCAATATTATACAGGCCATTGACGGGTCACTGTCTCACATGTATTGGCAACCAAATTTTGGAAGCCAGATTCGAGTGGGCCAAGTTAACGGTGGTTAATGGAGAGTGTTATGTTACTCTGCGAGCGACACACAATAGCCATGGCAGGTTGCTATGCAGGGACAATGGTTACCAAGGAAAGGCATCTTGGTTTGCTTTGTCTTGTGTCGGTGGATGTTTGATTGATCTTGGTACTATAAGTCTACGGAGCATCAACAATCAGATCGCTGCGGTGGAAATGGACCAGGGGTTGGCAAGACGGAGGAGAAGTGTTCTAACGCCATGGGTATATGTAAGTGTTACAGCCAATGGCCACTGTTATATATCAACCCATCCAGGCCACAAAACCCCATTGTTGAAGCACGCAACTCGGGACGGCCCAGTCTGCCCGCATTGGGTGATGAAGTGCTCTGTCGATTTTATCTACTTAGGCAAGAAGGCAAGGCAGTAAGCAGGCATCAGTGATACCCACATCCCTCTCCTGATATAGCCCTAGCATATAACATGCACATACATGCGACTCAAACATGCATATAATAGGTCAGAAGTTTGCAAGGTCAACCTCCACAAAATCAAGGTCACTCAAAGGTCAGGGTTATGATAAGAAATGATTAAATAGGTCAGAATGCACAGGACAAAGCGCGCATTTGCTATCATTGGAGGTGTGAGAGAAGATCAATTCTGTCTAGACTAGAGGTCTGCTTTGGGAGTTTGAGATGTGCAACTTGTGTGTGTTGACCACGCCTCTGTATGGCCTCATATATAGTGAATACACACTCCTTATTACATATCAGTGTATGGACAGGCTGCAGCTCTGCTCCGCCGGCCCAACAAATCTAAATGATGTCGGCCCCAGGATGTGCACAGCGGGGCACAGGCCTGCTTCTTGAGATAATAGAAATAATAAAAACTATGCTTTTTTCAACCTTCACATTTGGACGGTCATGTCCTGTTGGCCAAAGCCTTGATTAAATTCATCTGCAAGCAAACATATGTTTGCTCAATTTACAGGCTGTTTTGAGATGCCAGGTCTGGAATTGTCTGGAACATCCGGTATATTAGAAAGTTTTGCATCAATGAGAGTTAGTATATCACACAAGATTTCCTGTAATATTTCCACAATACTCAATGTGAATTTCTACACTGGTGTGATCACCTGATGCTGGCGAGTCCGGTTCCACTGCAATAGTGATCAGGTTTTATGTGTGTGGTATTCAAGTTGCAAACTTGCACGGAGACTCGGTCACCCGGCCTACTACTCTCCAGATAAGGTCATTCAGAGTGTTCAGTTTGCTGGATGGCATTCACAAGGTCACTGAGTTACATGTAAATGCCATTCACAGTGTCCAGTTTCAAATATGGCATTCACAGGACTAATCAGGATGTTCAGTATCATATATGACATTCATAATCATTCAGTTTTATTGGTAGAATTCCCAGAGTTGTATTCAGCTACTTGACGTTCACAGGGCCATTTTCAAAGTGGTCAGATTAACTGAGCCATTCAGTGTGTTCATACAACTGAATCATTTAACTGCAGTTCCAACTATATGGTTATTTAGACATTCATGGGCTGATTATTTAAAATGTCATAAGATTTTTCTCTCATTATTAGTTGTCTCTTACGTATGATGTTTCATGAACATATCTGATCATCTGCGAAAGAAGTACTCAGTGTTTTGAAAATAGATAATAATGTCAATTGCATGCAACTGAGTATGATGTGTGTGGAGTGATAGAGAGAGAAGAGGGAGGACGGAAACTTGCTGACTCTCCCTTGTACAACCATCCATTCATATGTTATTCTACATTCATGGGATTCACTTCTCAAAGAGAATCACAAATTAAAACACATTGTCTCCAATTTATTGTGATTATTGGCAGAATAATTAGATTTCCATTTAATTTTCAGATGGTAGAGTTGCTGCAGTCTTTGAATGTGGAAGTATGTACACAAGATTAAAAAAACTATCTCCACTCTGTTACATCTGCCAAAAAACATTTTCATAGCAAATTTAGACAAATTGATATATATCTGAAATAATCTGGCAAAAGTAAGAAATATTTGTGTTGTTAATGAGACCAAAGACAGACCAATCAGAGTGCAGTAGTTTTTTTGCTCGCATCTATTCCCTTCTTCCCGTTCCTCTTGCAGGCTTTGAGGCTTTAGACTGCGGTTGCAGAACTTTTCAGTCACATTTTCCACATCACTGCTTTTCTGCAGAAACTTCCCATGTGTATGTCCCATGACTATATATGTGACCTACTTTTCACATGGGGTACATAAATCTTATCACGGGCCCTGCAAAATCAAACTCCTATCCAATCCAGTTTTGTGTTTGGAAAATGATTATAAACTGTTCACATTTCACACTGGCACTGTTAAATTCTTATTTTGGAATTGTACAAATGTATTTAATCTTATTACTGTGTTACAAATCTTAGTAGAATTTAAATATTTATATTTTACTAAAAGGGAACCTCTGCCTTTACAAAATTCAAACAAAATATTTCTTTTTGGAATTGCGGTATTGCACAATAACCAGAATTTTCTGATATTAGTTTTACAAATTTAAATACAGTTTTAAAATATGGTGTTATTGTGGGAAACTGTCCTAGTACTACTAAAATGTGATAAATTCTTCGGAAGTAACTTGAAAGTCTAGGCTTGGAATCCTGGGCTAGGATATAGTTTGCTGGCCTAGTCCTAGTTACACTTGAGACATGATACAACTGGCTGAAAATAGGAACCTTGACAGAGCCAGGGTTAACTAGACCAGATCTGGCACTGTCAGTGAAATAAATTTTAAGATTAAATCCTTGTTTCAACAAGAACATACAAAACAGCTTTAGAGAGATTATCTGGGTCAGATGTGGGCAGGGATCGGTGGTTGGACTGATCTGCTACTGGTACCATATGTCTACCAGTATCACGGATGTATCTTTAGAACAATGCAGTATATTACACCACACATAACTGCCCCACTCCATCTCTCCATTTATTTGCCATTTATTCACATTTTACATTTTTGCACATTTCTGAATCTTCTCCCGGAGGCAGGATCCTGGTAGATTAAACAAATAAACACATTGTTATATTCATTTTGCAATTTAGCGGGGCTGGTTTTTCATTTTAAAATTGGCAGTTCACCTAATAGTATATTTGAATGGCAGCTCTTTCAGTTATTTTCACTGTTTGACTCCAGGATAATAATAACTTGCAGTGTAATATTATCAGGTGTTTAAATATAATGACAAAAGTGAATTTTTCTCAAATTGAATATGTTTTTGGTTTTGATATTTGTTTCATCTTGAATGTTGTGAATTTTAGTAAATATTGTAACTTATGTTAAATGAAACTGATTGAATATGAGTTATGCAATGTTTATATTTTTTGTGTTTGTGGTATTATATTTTAAGATATTTGTCACATTGTGATATTTGTCACATTGTGATATTTGTCACATTGTGATATTTGTCACATTGCCTTATATGTGGCAGCACTACATTGATGCTGTTTGTCTGTTGCAGATGCATGAGATGTTGCAGCTGTTACACCAAGATGGCGACTCTGAGACGGGGTCCTACACAGACAGCGGCAGAGGCCCCAGCGAAGAGGGCGATAACGCGACACACACAGCCTCCCTCGACCCCCACCCGCCAGACACTGACAACAAAAGTGAGTAAGGTTGACCGGGGGAAGAAAATAAACACACACACCCACACACACAGGTGCGAAACACTTTATGTAGTAAGCACGCTGGCACGTGGTGATAGAGGTGTTGGCCACTAGGTGGGGCTAGCGGTCTGTCCCCTACATTATACACTAGGTGGCACTGAACATACTAATATCATATGATGGGAAAGGACTAACACAATGTGGTGACAGATTTTTCTATAACTATTTATCATGATCAGGGTGATATATGCATGTTGATATCTTTTGATAAATGTTATTGCTTTTGTAATCGTAAAATGACAGCCATTCTGACCCAAGAGGACAGTAAAAATTCAGATTATTTTAGTATTCTCTCTGATATGCTTAGCTTTACCACGACTTATTCTGTGATAATATTGGGACGACAAAGAGGTTTTATTATTCTTGGAGATCTTTCATCCATTTTGTTGAGGCCATCATATGACTACAAGAATATAAATTGAATATACACAGGCCCCCGAGGAGAGGTCACATGTCAGTGCTTATTTTCAATTTCACCTTAGAGAGCTTGCCTGGATTTTTCAAAGGTGCGGAAATAAAGCCGTCTGTGCTGTAATAGGGTGAAGATGGGCCGACTCCAGGAGGCGAGTGCAGAAATGTGCTTCTTACGCCTTATTTGTGCACATTACTTGTGTGTGAGGTGAGGAACTCAACCGGAATAAGTAAATTACAGAGTGGAGCGAGGGAGAGGCCGGGATGGGATGGGATGGGATGGGATGGGATGGGATGGGATGGGATGGGCAGGGATGGGCAGTGCCCTCTCTTGGAGGATAGTCAGGAATGGGCTTCCTTCACTAATTCATGTCCAGTGAGGATATGGAGATATCCTGTGTCATTACACAGGATGGTTAGCGCCACCTGGAGTATTGTCATGATACACAATGGCTAGCGCTACCTTCAGTGGTTTAATACACCTGGAAAGTTAAAGCCACCTGGAATATTATAATACACATTAGGTAGTTGGCGCCATCTATATTATTAGCAGAGAGAAGTTTGAGTGATTTGGAGGCATGACTGGTGTTGATGGTCTGAATTTCCCCCACCCCACCCATGGTATTAGCACACTCCACACAGAGGGAGATTACGCAGCTTGGAGGCTGAGCAGGTTGGGGTGTGATATCACTGCCAGTGGAGAGAGATATCTGCCACTCTCCTTCTGTATCTGGGTGTCTGGCTGGTTACATTGGTGTCTCCAGTCGTCTCCACAAAAGTTAGCTCCCACCCCGTATATCATTTGGTCATTTTAGCAATTTGTCGAGACGATATGATAAGATTGTGAGAAGATCCCTGACAGAGAGCAAGAGCCCAGATTTGGCTATTGTCTGGGGAGCTGCGGGTCAGTCACGTGTCCTTACTAAGCAGGCTACTACCTTCTAGGGGGTTGGTCATGGCCTGTAGTGAGACCACGGCCCTCTGATACCAGCCACCGCGGAAATTGCTTGATGATGAGTGGCCACGGAGGTGGAGGAGGACTAATTGTGATTTCTGGCACAAAGATGCTCCATGCAACCCCGTAGTGGTCACCAAAGCTTCTTTTTTTTTTCACGCCTTCACTTCCAGTGAGCGTAGTAGATTGGCTGCAGTGGTGGCATTTGGGAAGCGTTACGTTGGCCTTGTGCTGCCAAATTCAAGTTAACACTCTATCAATAACATAACATACAATGGCTGCTCCCTAAGCTGGCAAGAAGCCCGCGCCCAAATTGTCCCTGCTTCTTGAGACCCTCTCTTGTACAATTATGAGTGATTGTGTGACCATTCCGGGAAATCTATTGGTCGATTTGGTCACCAGTTGTCCTTTGATGTTGACAAAAACCTTCACCTATCAACCAAAAGGCCACTTTCAATAAGTGCAAATGGCTTCCAAATGGAGTGTTTCTTTGCGTCGCCTTTTTGGCATCGCCCACCAGCGCCTTTTTCCTTATTCCTATCCATTGATCAGCTGTGACAATATCAAAGACTCAACTTTAAATACCATGGCAGTGCTACAAGACAAGGGTTGATCTGCTGGCAAAATGGCGGCTGTGTCTGAACTGTATCAGGCTCACAGTAATCCACAATGAGATGAGAATTTTCACTCTACTCAAAGAAACTTATCTGAATTCTCTAACACGTTTCTTCCACACTAAAAGTCTCTTCCAAATGAAATGAATTTTAGTTCAGATTTCCCTCTTTACAGATTCAAATAATTATGATTTTAACAAAATAAATCATTATCAAACAGGCATCTGCCTAGTTCTTGCTGAGACAGGCATCTGCTAGTTCTTGCTGAGACAGGCATCTGCCTAGTTGTTCTTGCTGAGACAGGCATCTGCTAGTTCGTGCTGAGACAGGCATCTGCTAGTTCTTGCTGAGACAGGCATCTGCCTAGTTCTCGGCAGGACAGGTATCTGCCTAGTTGTTCTTGCTGAGACAGGCATCTGCCTAGTTGTTCTTGCTGAGACAGGCATCTGCTAGTTCTTGCTGAGACAGGCATCTGCCTAGTTCTCGGCAGGACAGGTATCTGCTTAGTTCTTCTTCCCATGACAGATGTCTGTCAAGCTGCTTTTGCCAGGACAGGCACCTGTCCAGTTTTTCTTGCCAAGACAGGTTTAAATTAGTTTGGTTGTTCTTGGCGGGGCAGGCATTTGTTTAATTGTTCTTGCTAGGACAGGCATTGTTCTAGTGGTTCTTGCAAGGACAGCATGTGTCTTGCCAGGATAGGCATCTGTTGAGCTGTCTTTGTCGAGACAGGCATCTTTCTACTTGTTCTGGAAAAGATAGGTATCATCTGATGATATTGACAAAAAAGGCAATATGTACCCAAGAACTTATGTGCAAGTTTATACAGGATTATACAAACGCATATAGCTCAGACTTCATGGACAATTATAGTTGGATATTAGCAGAGGAATGGAAATTGCAGTGCCAGCAAAGATTTAGTTTTCCTTTGAAATGTTGTGAGTGGCAGAGAGCATCCATGCTGACGATGCGTATTATGCGATTAATCCCCAGCCAAACATCAATGCACAGCGTAATCCGCATGACAAAACGTATTCCTCAGTTTCATTCTCCTGTATCAGAGAAGCTTCCATACTACACGCAGGCTTTGTATGCACAAAAACATGTACACAGGACACACCGCCTATTGTATTTTGTAGGGGCTTTTGTCCCACATACAGAAAAGTCATCAAGAGATTTTGCATATTTTTAAAAGGGATGCTTTTTTGTGGCATATATATGGACAAGGAATTTTTAGGAGTTTGCCACATTCATAAAGTGCATCTTTCTGTTTTATAATATTCTTCTGTTCACTGAGATACCCAATTTGTTTTTACCGTGCTGCACAGCTTGACCTTTTCCTGTGACCCACAATTTTACCTTTTCCTATGCTTTACAGTTTGACCTTTTCCTGTGCTATATAGTTTGACCTTTTCCTGTGCTATACAGTTTGACCTTTTCCTGTGCCATAAAGCATGACTTTTTTGTATGCCACATACCATAATTTCTTTCTGTGCCTAGTTTTTCTGACCATTTTCCTGTTGCATATTTTATTCTTCATAGGTTTTATTCATCATAGGTTTTTGTTAGATAAGCATCACATAGATAGCGTACAATGTTTATTTTTAATATTTCATACCCAAGAATCCATATCATTTATTAATGATTAATCAAAAATGTGGGGCTTGGCTAGTAATATATGTGTTTGGGTATCCAGCACCACAAGCAAGCTTTATAAAAGTGTAGTGATGAATAATTGAAAGCATCCAGCTTATTTTGAATAAAACTGTCACATTAGATTGATGTTTTCAGATGAGACTAGATTTTAATGAGAAGTTTGAAGATAATGCTACAACAGGGTATAATAAACGCTACAACACATTACAGGCTTATGACAAATTTAGCAGTGTAGTCAAAGTACACTACTCATTATCAAACAGACATTGAAATAAAACCTCCAAAATCCTTCATGAAAGCCAACATAAATTGTCAAATTCTTTTCTATCAAGCTTGTTTAATCTGTCGGAATGTATTAAAAATCAATGAATTTCTTTTACTGCATCTTTCTGTATACATTTTAGAGGTAGATTTATATATTTTTTTATATTTCACTATTGGACAAGTGATAATATGAATATATATGTGAAAAGTTTTATCACTATTTTGATGTTCGTTTGTTTTTTTGCCACTAGGTGGAGCTGCGAGTGGAGATGGTACAGACCCAGGGCCATGGCAGCATCGTTACCCTGCCTCACGCTCTCATCATCCTGGGGGTCACCTGAGGTCATTCCAACCTCAACCAGCCAATCACAGGCAGCTCAGAAATCAACAAAATAATGCGCAACACAATAACAACAACAGGACTGCTGCAGGGGTCGAGGACACCTCCCCTTCTAAAAAATCAGACAGCTCCACACAACAGCATCATCACGATTCATCTAGTGCATCGAACGGTGACTTGAAAAATTCAAATTCAGACAGCGAGCCTTTATGGGTGCCTCAGACCCCAGAAAACAAAAGCTCAAGTAAGGATGGGGCGAGAAAGTCACAACAGCCTTACAAATCACAATCTGGCACTAACGGTCCACTGCTTAGCAACCAAAATGGTAGCCTCGGTAACAACACTGCACAGCGTAAACTTAAAGGTGGTGCCACCATACCCAGTGGCCCGCTTAAGAGCAATGGTGCTATCAGAACTGAGTCAGGAGAGAAGGAGTACGTTCTACTGGCCGCCAGGTTCGCTGACGAGGAATCGGGTGAGGAAAATTCAGAAGCAGACATTATGACGTCAGGAAGTTATATGGTGGATCAGGATAATAACCCCAAAAGTAACAACCTTGGAGGCCAAAGTAAGGTCACACGTGACGTGACTGTGTAAACAATGCATTGTGTCTTATTGGTTGTCACCATAGCAACCATACCCCAAAATTGTGGTTGTCATGGAAACAGTTCACAACTCAACATTGAAGAATATATTGCCTTACGCTCATATTTACGTCCTTTTCTATACTATTTCATCTTTCCACGATGGAATCTACGCATTTATATTGGTGTATAATGATCAGAGCTCGGACATTATGACTAGAGGTATAAATATTACCTCATAGTTCTTTGCAGCATAAATCATTCCTTACAGAGTACGAGGGGTGTGCCAAAAATTGTGACATCCCTCGAAGAGTTTGAATGCGCAAACGTGAAGGCTAAGTTTACGAGGACCAGCATTTATTATTATGTTTACTGTTATAAAACAACAATTTATTGAGTTACCATATATTCTCAAGTATAAGCCTGAGGGTTGTATTTCAGGTGAAGTTACAGGGACCACTTCAAAAACTATTGGGAAATCTTTTTTTTCAATTTTAGCTGTAAGAATGGTTTGATTTGGTCACTGACCATCAAATGTCTAGCTGCTTTCCTGGGTTTAAAGTAGATATATAAAGGCCTATATTTGAGGAACTATGGTAGGATATGTGTATATTGTACAAAGAATATCAGGCTGAGTTTGAGGTTTATGCCAAAATGGACAGATTCAGTTCTGAAGTTTTCTGTAACGAGTTTTAATCAAAAAAGCAAAGGTATCTTCAATTGATTTGAACAACATTTTGTTAGTTTAACTGCAGTTATGTATCAGGTTCAAATGAAGTCAATTCATATTTGATGAGGCAATTCCAAAACTTAAGTTGGATCTTTTGTGTGAATATTCAACTGCAATGTGACAATCATATTATGACAGAAACAGGCAAGAAATAATAAGTTTCAGGTCCATGTTTATGCGAAGAATATGATGAAAAATTATCTTTTTTAACGACATTATTGTATTTTAGCTTTTTAGTTATCACGTTCTCAGTGAGACCTAACCTTAACACTATTGGCATTAGATCCTACAAACTTTTTTGTTCCTCTATTTTTAATGTGAATGATTAAATTTGAATAAATATCCAACAAGAATTGCCATTTCACCTTGATACAATAAAAAATAAGAAGTATTTTGGTTTATGAGAGATTCTTGGGTTAAATACTTGGCCAAGTATATTCTGGAATTCCAGATAAGAAATTCTACTTATTTAGATACAATCTGTTTGACTAGTAAAGCTCTCCTAATAAGGTTGATTTGTCCTGTTTGATTTTCACGAATAAATGGTCATAATGCCCCAGGGAGAATGTTACTGGGAGAACCGGGATTTGATATTTCTGTTTTCCTTATATTTCTTTGATACATTTTTTAGCTATGTATAGCATAGCTTCTGCAGTTTCTGTCATTTTGTCTGTCAGTCAACTGTGATCTTTTCTGAAACTACTGGTTGGAGTTCTTACTTATAGTAGATAACTTACTATTATTTGGTATATTTCCTGGGGACCAATTCAATCTGTTTTCCATGAGGCCGAGATTTTTTCTATTTTTTTATTTTTTGTATAAAAAGATCTAAGTGCTATTACTGAGTTGTCAATCAATTATGTCAAATATTAGCCAATGAGAATTGGGATAACAAATTCAATATAATATTCAATATATTATGCATTTTGATTGGCCAAAATTATCATCTGCTCAAGTCTGCTCTGGGAAAGGATTTAAATGATCATTTATGAAGCAATTTGCAGACCTTTCTAGAAAATGTTCACAAACATTACAGAAAGCAATGATCAGCATAGCTCTAAGCATAGCTCTTAAAGTGTTTCTTATAGCCTCGAAATCTTGAACGTCAGTAGCAAATTTTGAATGGGAATTTAATATAGTCATAATTATAATAATAATAATAATAATAATAATATTACATTTTCACATTTCTGGTAATATTCTTAGTATAATATGGAATTTTTGTGATCTCAGTAATTGACCCAGAAGGTTATCTCATAGAAACCTATTCTACCGTGTGATGTATATAAGTACATACTGTGAATTTTAGGTGAAAATGCAGCTCAATCAATAGCACACCCTGGTGCTTTTTAAGAAAGCTGTTTCTATACCTTTGATCAATGATTTTTTCCAAGTACAAAATGTGCTCTATATAAGATGTATGTATGTGTAAGTATGTATATGAGATGTACAGGTCGTCCTACGACAATACGTGGACTCTATGAAAGGTTCTACACTTGCACACCAGGGGGAGGTGTTACAGTGAAAGATATTTCTCATTTAATATTAGATAAACAGGTGGTTATTTGATAGATCTAGTCAAGATTCTTTTATAATAGGCAGGATTAAATATTAATCTTTTTATATCTTAATATCTGAAAATAGACAACAAAAGTAACCTCCTGCTCTGTAATATTGTGTTTATATTATTTGAGTAGAAATTTGAACATATAAACATTACCTCTTTAGATTATATTTGTCAGGAACAAATTTGACTGGAGCAGGTGATAGGTGTAATAGCATGGATTGTAGGGACATATGTCATGTAGTAACTTGAGAATTACTGTCGCTGTAATATTTCCTCCCAGTGCATATATGATCTGTTGTATATTTGTCAATTTCTCCAATATTTGATGGATTTTCAAGGATATTTGAAAGTTGGTTGTTTGTTTGTTATTACGTGCGCTTCTATTTATACTTGATATTGTTATATGCTGAGGCGGACACCGCCATCAAGACCAAATCATTACGCCATTCAATAATTGTAAAATGTTTCAAAAACTGCCAAACTTTCTTAGGTTTAAATCATTAAAAGAAAATATAAGATAACATTTCCATTTATTTGGCACTTTTTATTTTTAAAATTGCACTGTTTAGAAATGAATCGAGCTGAATTGTCCGCAGTCTTGATGATTTTAACAATTACAGAAATTGCGAATAAATTTCATGAAAAAGAGAACTGCCAATTAAATAAAACAATGAAAATTCAATCAATCCATGTGAACAATGGAGTTTCTTTGTTGGGAGAATGGACCCAAATAATGTACTAATATATATATATATATATATATATACTCTGTGATTTTTGCAATTTTCATGACCTCTGTACAATTATTTTGTAATGACAATTCTCATGTACAAATTAAAGCAAACTATTTAATTTTATTGAGAAACTGTGTACGAGTTGTCTTTTTAAAAAAAAATAATATCAAAATAATTTTCATTGTCGTAAAAACTAGTGGCCAGATGGTTGCTTGTGAGAGTTTATTTTCATAATACTGTTTTAGTGTGACAGTTGAATCTTGCATGGAAACATGAAATTATTATCACTTTGTCAGATGGGGGGGGGGGGGAGTTACCTGATAATTTCATTAAACAAAACCAAAAAATAGGGAAAAGAAACATTGGGGCAGGATTATTATAAAACTTAATTAAAAAAGGATGATTGAGTATAACACTGTGTCCATGATGACAATTAATAAACAAGATAATTGCAGCGCGGTACAGGGATAATTAGGATGTAGAGGTCAGATGAAAAAGCATTCTAGGTCAGGGAGGGGAGACTGAAATGGTGGGGTTAAATTGAGTGACATATGGTGGGGTTAAATTGAGTGACATGGTGGGGTTAAGTTGAGTGACATGGTGGGGTTAAGTTGAGTGACATGGTGGGGTTAAATTGAGTGACATGGTGGGGTTTATTACATGTATACTTGCTGTTTATTACATCTATACTTGTGGTTAAAAAGACTGACATTTTGTGTGGTTTAGTAGACTGATATTTTGCGTGGCTTTTGAGACTGATATTTGATGTGATTTGGTAAACTAACATTTGGTGTGGTTTGATAGACTGACATTTGGGGCTATTGAGACTGACATTTGATGGGGTCTGATAGACTGACATTTGATGGGGTCTGATAGACTGGCATTTGATGGGGTCTGATAGACTGGCATTTGATGGGGTCTGATAGACTGACATTTGGTGTGGCTTTGGAGACTGACATTTGGGGGTGTGGTTTAGGTGACTGACATTTGATAAGATTTGATAGACTTATATTTTGTGTTGTTTGATAGACTGACATTTGGTGTGGTTTAATTTACTGACATTTGGTGTAGTTTGAAAGACTGGTATTTTGTGTGGTTTAGTAGACAGAAACTGTGTGGAAAGATAGGTGTCAAGGTGCAAAAAATATGGAGCATAGCTAAGGTATAAGAGAGAATATGGAAAATGGTGGGATGTAGAGGAGTTTAGGGGGAATGGCTGGAGTTGGCTCTGAAATATTCATGATATCTATGATAGTGGTGGGGTGTATATCGTACACAAGATGGAGTTAATACACTTGAGGTTGTCCACCAGAGTATGAAGTGTAATCTACCACCAGGTGGCAGCTGGAGTCAGGAGACTCCCCAAAGAGAGATTTTTCCTCAATGATTTTTAACACCAGGTGACAGTATGTATTGCTAATATAAAATGATGGTAAAGGATCCACAGTTTAGAAGATAAATTTAATAAAATTAAATTTTCTTCATTGATGAAACAATTTAGATCAAAATAGGAATAATATTAAATATTAAAATATTCTATTCTTCATGGTCTTAAAAAAGCTAACCCAAGAAATTTATACCTAAATATATGCAATTTAGCAAAAAAGAACATTCTATCTTAAGGCAGGCACATTGGACTTTTTCACATTATTATCTGAAGATAGTGATGATATAGTAAAGCATTGAATTATCTTAAACCTTCTTCATGGATGAAATAATTGAGATTAAAATGGAAGCAAATTCATCTCATACTACATATCAGTTACTGAATATTCCAAAATATAATAGAATTTTAAATTTTAATGTTTCATTATTTGCCATATTCAAACTGCCCATTTAAGAGAGAATGTCCTTCCTCAAGATATGAAAATAAGTGATTTAGTCTAGGCCAAAATTTAAATCTTTTTTAAGACAGACCAAAGGGCAACCTACCTTATGATGTCACTGAGAACAAAATTTCTCAAGACAGACCAAAAGGCAACCTACCTTATGATGTCGCTGAGAACAAAATTTCCCAAGACAGACCAAAGGACAACCTACCTTATGATGTCACTGAGAACAAATGTCACTGAGAACAAAATCTCTCAAGACAGACCAAAGGCCAACCTGCCTTATGATGTCACTGAGAACAAAATCTCTCAAGACAGACCAAAGGGCAACCTACCTTATGATGTCACTGAGAACAAAATCTCTCAAGACAAACAAGGGACAACCTACTATAAGAAGCAATTGAGAACAAGAATACAAACAGAAAACTCCAAACAAACACTAGATGGCACTCCTAACAATTGAGAACCTGCCATCAGTGCCGCAAGCTTGGTAATATTTCACACTCTATCATGCCTGAGGTTCATACAGGCATAGGTTGAGAACATAGTTACTTCTTGGATATATCTCTCTTTGATTACAAAATGAATGTAGTGAAAAGTACATTAAGTCTGTCAGTTTGAAATTCTGCATGTGGCAAAGTTGTCAGTCATTGCGTTCACGAGTTTTGCACAAACATAAGATGTCATAGATCTGCAGAGTGCATTCTGGGTTTTGATGAGATATCCACCAGAGGTCACTACTAGTTTGTTAGACAGCAGAACTTCGACCTACACTCATAATAAAAAGAGTATATTACAATAGTTTTGCTTATTTGTATTAAAAACACTTGACCGAAGAGCTGGAACGGTGTAAACAGTTTTATTATAGTTAATGGCGTATATAGCGATAAAAAGAAATGCAATTTCAAATATATTAATTGTTTCATCTATGAAAAAAAACGGTTAGGGGCGATCCATTTGATTTTTGTGGGGTGGGGTGGGAGATTTTGGAAAAAAAATTTATTCACCCACCCCACACCAGAAAAAAAATTTATTCACCCACCCCACACCAGAAAAAAAAATTATTCATCCACCCTACCAAAGAAAAAAAATTTATTCATCCAGTACTGCTGTCCCACCCCACCCCACAAAAATCAAATGGATCGCCCCTTATCTGGGGTGACATAACTGTATTTGTATTTATGATACTATTCTTAAGATAATGGTACAAAAATATGCTACTTGCACATCACACATGCGTAACTGGATCTCACATTGATGAAATCAAGGATTGCTTATCCACGCTGACTCTGATATTTGAAAGAAGAGACAAATACGGTGGTGATGTACATATTGGAATGCACATAATATGTCTGTCCCACCTTGAGAAGGAAATCCTCAATTCTAGTTGTGAACCTACATGTACATATGGAGAAAACTAAACATAGCAATGACAAAATCACTGTTTTCATACTAGGTTTGTTTTTATAGTTCAACAGACAAAAATATCTTTGGTTTCCATGAACACAGTACATCTGAGAATTCCTAATAACTGGGGACTTTAATATACAGGACATCATATTTGAGAATATTTCCAATCCTTGCATATTGGTGGTGACATAAATACAGAAATGATATGTAATTTATATAAGCATTGACTCACATAAGTTAATTAAGATCCAACCAGGGAAGGAAATAAGTTGGATTTGGTTGGCATAACAGTCAGTACTATGGTGACAGATACATCATAGCAGAAGGGACTATGGTGTAGTAACAAAGGAACTAGCCTATGGATAACAACACATAGCCACACTTCACTTTTATAAAGGAGAACAAATGCATGCAATTTATGAATGTGAAATGCTGATCTTCCAGTGGCTATGTTGAAGCATAATCCTGCCAAGAAAATAAGGTAAAAGTGGAATTATGTGTCCTCCTTCTTCCTGCTAGTGAATCCCATTTTAGGTCTTCCAGGATTTTTGTTACAGTGCCTGATTGAGCTTGAATCTGAGGCAGGGATGATGTTCAACATGTTGCAAGTTGTGACCATTTAATGTATATTTCCTTATATAAAGAGCTTTGCATTTTTTCTTACTGCTCAGGGTATAGCATTTCTGAGCATTGAAGCCCATTTGCCATTTCTTTGACCATTCCTCCAGTGTATTTAGACCCCTTGCGGTTTTACGGCATCATCATCACTTTCAACTATTCTGTAAAGTAGGCTGTCATCTGCAAAGAGTTTAAGTTTAAATATTTTAATTTCTTACCAATATCATTATATAGAGTAGAAAAAGGACTGGCCCAAGAACTGTGCCCTGTGGCACTCCACATTTAACATGAACAGGGTCAGATTCGACGCCATCGATAACTACCCTCTGTTCATGGTTTGATAATTTTTTATCCATGAACCAATCTGCCCTGAGATTCCATAATGCTTGAGTTTACGATTTAATCGTTCATGGCAGACTGTGCCAAAGGTTTTACTAAAATCGAGAATGAGCATGTCAACATTTTGCCCATCATTTCTAGCCTTGAGTATATCCTGTAAGGTTGTGATTGGCTGTGTTTTACAGAAATGACCTGTTCTGAAACCATGTTGAAAATTTACTAGGATATTGTAAAGTTTGCAGTGATTCATCACATGTCTGACAATTATATGCTCCAGGACACAGATGTCAAGGACTGTAGTTAACAGCACAGCTTTTATCTCCTTTTTTAAGGACAGCAACTTTTGTTTGCTGTGCGCCATGCTTTTGTGACTTCTCCTTTGTCAAACGAGTCTTGGAACATTTTTTTGAGGATTGGAGCTATTTCATGCGAAATAGCTAGGATTATGTTTATCCTATCTTGGAGTTTAACTTCAAGCGGATATGGAACAGGACTAACATATTGAAAACGTTGTTTCCAAGGCAAACCAAGTGCATGACTTTATGAGAAGAGATTTCAGCTTTTGGCCGGAAAATATCAAAGGGGCTGCATACAATACCTTTGTGAACCCTCACCTAGAATCTACTGACCGGATGGAATTATCGCAGAAGATAGGTGCTAGATTTGTGACTGGAAAGTGAAAGAAAGAAACTGACACTGATAAAGTCCTATAAGTCTTGATGGTAAATTTCTTTACTATAGGCTCTGTGGTGCCATTTTTTTATAATGATATGAGACTTTGCATTGGCTTTAATATGCAACTTCTTGATAATGATAGAATACTTAGCTATAGGCTCTGTGGTGCCACCTTTTGTTCATGGTATAATATTGTTATGGGCTCAATTTTGCTACTTCTTTGACAAGTGAGAAAGGAAAAATAAAATTTGTCCCCATGATATTTATATCACAATATATGTTTTTGTTTAAAGTATTTGCGTTTCCTAGGGTTAAAACTTATCCACTTCCAAATTTCCCAAATCTTCCCTCATTACAAAATCACTTTGAAACTTATCCCTTCTATGGGCATTTGTCAGATAAGTCCGTTCGACTCTCTCTCTCCCTTTTCAGTCATTCAGATTCCCAGTATGATACACAAATGGCAAAAAGGTGTTCAACAAAAAATTACAGTCTCTCTGGAGTCCATCTGGGTGTTGCACTTTGTGGAGCAACAAAAGTATGGCATTTGGTTTCAAGAAAACAAAGGTAGGCCCTTATGACCTCATGAAATAGCACCCCAGATTGAACTGTCTGCCTGGATTTTTTCAGCTTTAACGACATAATCTCCAGCTCTCTACTTTCTCTGACCTGTTTAGACGTTCATTGACCAGGTTTCTTGATTTTGTTCAAATAGTTTATTATTTGAAGACCCTTCAGCTGTGCCATATATCATTGAGATGGTAATCAGGTATTTCTGTAGATTACCGAAACTAGCAGTTCATCTTGGGATATTGATCATACATTCATGTTGAAACCACTTATTATGTTTCGATGTGCTACTACAAAAACACACACATCTCATTTCAAAAATATTAAGATATATTTCTTGCAAATTAGTAAAGATTTATTACAACTGATTGATAGAGTAAATGGCAACATGATCAAGCCTATGATATATCGGTGAGGAAAGATCTGTGGCACAAGCACTTGCTTGTGTGCGGTGCAGGGGTTGGTTAAGGACTAATTTTGTTCATTTGAATATGATCAAGAGGGAGATATTCACAAATGGTAAGCTCAAATATTTGGCATTATAATTATGTACCATTTATTAAGCGCACCTCAGCGATAGGACTACACATCAATCATACTTATCAAGTATACCTCGGTGATGGGCTTACACATCAAAGTGGGACCACACTTATCAGGTACACGTCTGTGATGGGCTTACACATCAAAGTGGGACCACACTTATCAAGTATATGTCTGTGATGGGCTTACACATCAAAGTGGGACCACAATTATCAAGTATATGTCTGTGATGGGCTTACACATCAAAGTGGGACCACAATTATCAAGTATATGTCTGTGATGGGCTTACACATCAAAGTGGGACCACAATTATCAAGTATATGTCTGTGATGGGCTTACACATCAAAGTGGGACCACACTTATCAAGTACACGTCTGTGATGGGCTTACACATCAAAGTGGGACCACACTTGTCAAGTATATGTCTGTGATGGGCTTACACATCAAAGTGGGACCACACTTTTCCCAAACTGGTTGATAAGAGAAATAAATGCTTAAAGATTATTTTGTCAGCACCTGGTAATTGGTAATGATTAATAAAAGGAAGTGCATTGCAAATGTTGTAAACATGTTAAGATAAAATAACACCTTATATCATGTAACCCTATCTGATAGCATCAAACTTTCCAAGCAAATAAGCTTGTGTCTAACACAGTGAGTACATTGTATACATTGCCTATTGTAAGCGCTTTGAGGAGAAGGAAAAGAGGGTTGATTGAGTCTGGGGGAGGCTTTCAGGGAAAAAATTTAGTGGGACTTTTACAAGTGTCCATTGTTGGTCCAGTTGTCTAAGGGACTGAAAAGTGGGGCCCATAGGCCTCTTGTTGCTGCTAGGAACCTCATACTATTTTACAAGGCTGGAAACTGCAGCCCCATAGAAGAAGCTGCAGCAGATGCCTGCAGGGAGTATTGGGTGAATCTGTCACCATCGGCTCACTCAGAGAAAATCAATGTACAACTTGCAACCTCTGTAGATTCTCTACACTTAAGAACATGCTTGTGAAAATATGAGGTTTAAGAGGAGCAAGTGGGACGACCCTTAAAGCGTAGTTACAAGCAGTGAATGCAGACTGCCACATGTTGGCTTACCCCTCTATCACAATCTGCAAGTGTCTTTTGTTTTTGGCGAACTTTCCTTTTCATTTAGGAAATGTGGTCTCTTGAGCAAACAAAATGGATTTTAACTGTTGGTTATCTTTCTGCTGAATCAATCCACAGATGACAAGTATAAGCGTAGATTTGTCTGCAGCATGGGATACCACAGATGGACACTTTGATGAGGGATCCAGCTTGGACCGCACCGCCCTACAATCATACACAGAACATATATACATAGCCACCAGGCGCAGGAGAATGGACTACAACTAAATATTATGTAAAATGGTGATACAAACCTCTAACAGGTTCAAGGCTTGATGTAGATATCTACATGTTTTGATATGAATCTCAAACTCTTAAAATTGAACAAATGCCTCAAGGTACAGAAACAGTCATACATATATTTCTAAAGTTTTTAAATGTCAAGGGTTGTATATGCTCAGTTGTTGGAGTTGGCATCCTGTATGAGACCGAGTGAAGAATAAGACACTGTCATGTTAATCACTGAAGTAAAACATGTTCCTCAGCTTTAATCGATAGTAGTTTTTAAATATAATACTGCGTACGGGGATACCACAGAAGAGGAATGTCACATAGTGCACAGATGTAGCACCACAGAAGCTGCTGCGACACATACTTATGTCAGGTAGGTGCCACATATCTCTATACAAAATACCATTGTCGCCTTTGATTCTTAATGAATGTCTTATTGAGAAAAAACTACCGACGTATTTCAAGCCACAGAAAAGTGGTCAAAGATTAAATCAGAAATGGAAATGTGGACCCATTATAAATTAATGTCATGTTGATATGTCAGATATAAATGCAGATCTGCAATTCTGATCCCATTTCCATTATGATTTTAGAGAGTTTTATTGCAGTTGAGGGTTACAAATGAAATACAAATGGCTGCCAGATATATATGCAAAGATTGGTTCTGTCAGTTGAATGATTCTGGAATCAGAATCTTGATAGGAGCCATGAAGACTAGAATATGTACAGTGATATATGGCAAAGTACACTGGCATTCACAATCTCAAGCTGTCAACCCATTCCACGTAAACCGCTGTGCACTGATAGACAAAGACGGATATCAAATTCTCTATACATGTATATACGTAGATTTCATCACTAATGATGTGATGTAAAAGTAATTCTACCTGCGTCTTTATGTCTGCCCATATATTTTGTATTTGGTTATCTTGAAGTATGTACCAACTTGTTATCAAAACTTCAGTTTTGTATCATGTGGGAAAATGTCTGAAAAGTATGACAATTGATAATTCATCATTTCATGTTTGATGCAGAATATTCTAATTCTGACGACACATCAGCCCCAATATGATCTTTATTATGTACACCAGAAAGATACTATGACTGCCCTTCTCGACCTCACACTGGATATAGAAAGATAATTATAACAATAATTCTATTGGCTATGATCATCACGCGTCTTTTCCATAAGAGAATATTCCTGAGGTGAAACGCTGGGGCTAGGCTTTAAACATGGTGGCTGTTAGTCGAATCATGTTGGTGATGAAATTAAAAAATAAATTGGAATGACATATATTAGATTAGAATAGATAAAAATAGGTTAAAATAGATTCAATGAAATTTGATTTGAATAGATTAGATTAGAATAGATGACAATAGGTTAGAATAGATTCAATGAGATTTGATTTGAATAGATTACAGTATTTGATTAGAATATTATCTAGAGTATTTGATTAGAAATGATTAGGATAGATTAGAATTGATTAGATTAGTAAAAAACAGATTCGACTAATGAGAACAGATTAGAACAGAATATATTAATTACAATAAATTAGAATCGATTAATATATATTAGATTAACCAAGCTTAGATTAGATTAGATTAGAATAGATTAGATGAGTTTTACCAATATCCTGGCAAAGAATAGACTTATAGCAATGATCAAAATGGTTTTGAAAGTGGTGAGAATAAGGCAAGTGTCTCCCAGAAATAAAATGTCATGTTACTATTTGATAGAAACAATGCTAACGATATAAAGATTCAATCATTGATTTTAAGCTTCGAGAAAGTTGACCATGATGCCAAATTGAGCGTGTATGAAGGATAGCATTGCTCATAACTCACTGATAATAATAATTATACATTCAGATAACTATGATATTCCCTCATTATTAAGCCCCTGTAATTAGATGACTGTGGACACTGGTTATTAGTGTTAATATTCAGTGATAGAAGATTTAGGATTATCGTCTGTGCTTTAAATAAACCCCCATAACTGGTATGCCCTCTGAAATTCTTGGACACAGACATTGGTTTTTGTATGCACTGTCGTATACTGAAGTTGGGGCTTGACCTATTGTCAAGGTCAAATGAGATAGAGTGCCCTCTGGTGGATAGAAAGGTCATTTTGTTGATACAATCTTTGCCAATCAGACATGAGGAGGACTGACTATTGCACTATTGATCAGGTTAAAGAACCTGCTGGTGATGGCATAGTACACAAAGCCTGCAGCCACTTTCTGAGACACTGCTTGAATTGAATTAGGCGATTCTAAAGAAGTGTTGGGTGATGACCTTGGAGTGACCATCAGAGTAATTAAGCCAATCTCGGATGCATATATAGCGGCGACAGTTCACGTCCAGGGAGCAATGGTAGAGTTGTTGTAACCCGCCTTCTTAAAGGTAAACAATCCCTTCCAAATTATTCCTGACCGTTGCAAGATCATGTACACCGATTGAAATTTGTTTACCCCTTACAAACCTTATTGCAGTCATTTTGGTGAAACGTATATAGACAAAAGTTATTTCAGTAAGATATTATTCTACAATGATTTTAAAAGGTGTTTTTAGAAAACACCTTTTAATGATTTAAATTTCAATAATACCATAAAAATTACAAGTTTATTAGTATCCATGTGTGTCAATGACAAAGATTGTGTTTCACAAATGCATTATACATAAGATGAGTTTAAAGTGTTTTCATGGCAACATTACTGGTCACTAACATACAATATCCATGTAAAAACACAATGTAAGGTACAAGTGAGTATGTAAGATTTGAGTAGCTCTGATTCTACTGTTCAATGCTCTTCTTTGTGGTCAAAAACCTTTTCTTCTCCAAAAGAAAAATATAGTCAAACTTATCAAAAATATAGAAAAATACAAAAAAAAACCACAATGTTATTTCTTCAGTATGATCGGACCGATGACGAATCCTGAACTTTTCTGTTTGCCTTAGGATGTGTACTTTAATGGATGACTTGCACTGTCATCATTTATAATAGGGCTGTTTAGCTATTTTGATGGTAAAATGATGGATGATGACACAAATGACAGTGTATTGATATTGTTGAGATGCCTAAGTGATCTTGAGGACAGAAATGGACACAATACAAAATTAGCGTCTTATCTTATAACAGCATATTTTATGGATGACTCTGTCGTCTCTACTCCGAAAAATAATCTATCTATTTGTGCCATTTTGAATATAAATATCTTACTCTATCACTTTTAAACAAGCTCTGACAACTTATTGAATGAAATCTTTCTAAGACACATTACATTAACATTTGCCAAAAGAAAATAGATTTAACCGGAAGTGTATATATTGGAAAAGGCATCCAATGTGTGTGACATTCAAGCTGCCCTTTTTGCTCGATAATGATATTTGAAAGTATTCACTGACAAAGTTTCCTTTTCGCTCTTCCTCAACCCAAATATTTCAACCCATCAATAACCATATAAAATCTCTCTTTTTCTGTATACCTTTTAGAACAAACAGGCAATGAGTGACCCATGAGCACGCTAAACCATTTGTACTATTGACATTCAGACAAATAAAGAAAAAAAGTAATTTGTTACATCATGTTTTCTCAGAGAAATTACATAAAACAAAAATTGTTTATACCACTTAGTCTAATCGAGAGCAGTGATTTATTGAAACTCTACATAATATGTCATTCTATCATTTGTAGCTCAATATAAGAACCGATATCTAATATTGATATGAGACTGAGTTCCTAACAAAGCTGGGATGAGGCTTGGATATGTCCTAAACCTTGGAGGCCTGGGTAAATGTCCATATGACCTTTCATTTGGCAGTGACACTTTCTGTTACTCTGTCATTCATATGTGATCAAAAAGACTGAACATTGGTGCACAAGTAAGACAGAACATTACACTGCCTGTGTTTGTACACCGATATTAAAACTCTGTGGGCATCATGAGATACTGGGCTGGCAGACTCCGTCAATGATATAGAGATTGATTGTCCTTGAATAATTAATGGTAGAATATGAGGATGATATGCAAAGGGTTATTCATAGGTACTCAGATCGAAATATGGGAAACATAACTGAAGTCAGGACTGAGAATATTGCACACAACGGGTTATTGATACATGCCATGTACACACTGGTACACACTCAGAAACCGAAATTATAGTCCTTTATTGAAAACTCCAGGGCCAGTGGTATTTCTCTGCTGAATGTCACATGTGTATATGACTTATTTTGTGTCAATTCTGTAAGGGGTTAGAAAGGTTTGCACCATATAATTACAGTCTGATACCCATGGTGGCACTATGGGTGGGGTACGTGGAAACTCTGTGGTTGGACAGGGCCCTCCTTTATAAGATCAAGGGAAAAGGCCTTTTCTCTGGTTTAATCTCATAGATTAGCGATCGTTATCTTATGCATGACTTTAGAGTAACCATCTACCTTGGACAGACCGAATGGACTATCAAGTGTGGTGTATCAACAGATTTGAATGATGTTGCAGTGGGAGCGTTTTCACGAGTATTGTTTCAGGGGCCAAGCTCTGACAGTTGAGAATCCAAGAAAGCTGAAAGTTGTTTGAGAATTGCGCCAATATTTTCCATGGCGGTAAATATGGTGAATGAGTGAATGATACAATTCATTATTCATCGTAAAGTGAAAGGCTTTGCCAGCGTTATAATAGTGACTGATGAATTATCAACATCAAGGTAAATGTGTTTATGGTTATGAGATAAATGTTCGTGAAATAAAAAGACATTGGATCACTTAATTGGAGATCCGTATTGGAGAAATGTACATGTGAAAAATGCACCTTCCTGGGAAATAAATACAGATGAATGAAGAAAAATATTCTAAATTTATTTCAGGATTGGTCTGGAACATGCTGCTGGTTGTATTAATCACATCTATTTATCATATTGCCTGACACTGAAAGAAGCAAATACAGCTATGAAACCTTGTAAAATGGCAGAACCTCTATCAACAATCGCTGAATCCTTACTGAGCTGCCATCTATTGTAAAGAAATGTGATTAATTACAGAGCTGCCACCTGTTGTCAAATAAGGTGATAAATTACAGACACAGTGCTCTACAAAGTCCAGGTGGTTATGTTCAGAATGGAAGAATTGTCCAAGGTCAATCACAGGTCAACTTGAGATTAACCTCAGAATGGCCTTTGGTATTTTTTCATTTTTGTGTAAATGAAGGCAGCGGAGGTGAGAGGAGATCTGGTATGGTCTATACACGTACTAACATGCTGGCCAGATAATAGCTACGAATCCTAAAAGGTATTTCCGACTTAATCTATATATTTGTACCAAATGAAATGAAAATGACGTGTTTTCAGTGCGACACTGGGGCGAGGATCCAGTGCAGAGGGCAACGTTGTGGTTGTGGTAGCCAAGGTGCGAAAGCATTGAAATCAAGATGTCTGAGAGTTGGTTGAAAATTGCATCAAAATCTCTAAAAGGCCTTATAGCAAAAATGAATCTTTGGGGATATAATTCTCATTCAATTATTAATTCGAATAAATATATAGTCTATTCATTGTCTGATTTTTTTCATATATGTAGTGTATATATGTAATGATCTCGTATTTCATAAATCTAAAGATGTTATAGCGTATGTTCAGTTATTGATTGTTTTTCCTTAATTATTTTTAATCATTTATCTCCACGCCTCTCCAAAGCAACATTCACCCTCATTCTACATGTATTCTTCAAACATTCGGGTCTCGTATTTGGAATTATTTCAATAGTCGTCCAGTTTCCTGATACATATATCATTCAGTTATCTCATTATATGGATTTTCTCATTTCTCAGTCCTCATCATTCAGTCCTCTCATTCCTTCCCAGTTATTCCTCAATCAAATCCTTTCATTGCAAAAGTGATCCACAGTTAGTTAGTTCTCGTTCTGTCTTCTCGTTATTTCTTTCTCCTCCGTTCTTCCTACACATCTCCCAATATTTCTCTGTAGTCCTGTCTTCATACGATTCTCTCATTTCCAATCAGTTATGGAGTCTTCATTCCGCATTCTCCAACCTAAGTTATCCAATCTTCATTCAGTCCTTTTTCGGTGCCTTAATTCCTGCCTTTTTATTCAGTCTTCTCATTCCTAATCTATCAGTTATTTCCTATTCGGTCCTCTGACATTCAGTTCTCATCCAATCATCTCATCTCTCAGTCATCCAGTGCTCTCATACTGCATGGTGTTCATAGCTGGTTGTCAGAGAACATTTGTCATACGTGGGCTCCACAGAGTAGTGGGTCATTCCACATTCTCTGCACCATCATTAAGAGGTCCCAAGGAGGACATTCAATGCCTGACAAGCTCCCGGTATAATCAAACACGGAAGGCTTTCCTCTGTAAACACTCCCTCTCTCAGCCACACCTCATCCTGCTTAAGGGAAGGCGCCTGACATCATTGTACTCATATTGTATATAATAACATTGACGAGCAAGGAGTACATAAAACAATGATGATAATCATGTCTCACGTAATTTTATAATCATTTGCAATTGATTTAGTCGATTACAAACTTACCATCAACCATAAAATAATTATTATTTTATTTGCAAAATATTCTATATTACCCTTTGAAAAATATGAAGGTGACATCAATTACCTTACTATTTCCATAATTTCCACGCAAATGGCATTAGATCTAGTCTAAAGAGTCGCATATTTTTTTATCACAATTTTTCAAAAGTTTACACGCTCTTCAATAACTTTCTTAGTTTATCAATTGTCATACTACAATTAAACTGCAAATATGAATAAAATGTGTTTTTAGAGAGGATCCAGCGGACTGATATAAAACACAAGGGCTTAATCAAAAGTGTCTTGAGATCGAAGAGTCTGACTTAATAAAAATGCTTGATGTTCTACCACAGTAACCTTTATATTATGTCTGCCCACTATCGCCTTATTGACTTCTGCACATGGCGATAAATATGCTCAAAAAAGACGATCCCAGAAAGAGGCGAGCCAAGCTGGGAGGGGTTTGTAATTGCACGTCCTTCTCATCTGAGCTTGGCTGCTCACAACATGGTGTGTTTTCTGGTTCAATCTTTGTGGTCTCGTCCAATGTTTCATGTTTAGCTCTACGTGCTTCTCATTTGTCTGCAGCTTCCGCTCGTTGAACCGTTCACTTCCCGCCTCCTTCTCATAAGAGGCGCCCGAACCAACTGCAGGCACTTCAGTAGACACAGTTTTACTCCTTCTTTGACCAGATAACATCGAATTTGGAATATAGTGAAGGCTCCTTTTATAGTGTTCTTTAACATATTTCATATTATTGTTATGCCATTATACCACATGTTATATATTATATCTATATATCCTCCATTATATAATTGTTAATCAACTTCCCTTTATCACCTTCCTTATATTATTGTGTCACTTGCGTCACAAGGGAAAGGTTCATACAAAGTGAACTGAAGATGGTGATGCAACCGAAAGATACACTGCGGTAGATGAGGCTGATTGACCACAGTTTGAATTAACATCAGCCAATCTGGGATAAGGTGCATGGAAACATAACTGTTCTGAAATGATAGCAATGTATCCTTTTAAAAGCAATAGAGCGTTTAATGAAATTCATCTGAATAAGTGGGTAAGGGGCAATAAGTTAATTTAATTTTATAATTTCTCGTTTCTCCATTTCTCGTTTTTGTATGGTAATAAAAAGCGATGAATATATCACTAACAGATAACGTTTGCAAGAGGGTGAACATTGACCCCAAGAACAAATGGTAAAAACAAAATACCAATATGTAATACTAAAAACAGGACATGAGATACATGTGTTATTGACAGAGGAGTTTGGAATGATTGGGTACTGACAGAGAGGACATACTTTAGTCAGTAATTAAAGGGAAAAGGGTTATCTATGCTTTTCTGGAGCAAAGAATGTGTGGTCATCTAATAGGCCATCGCTTACAAGAAGTACTTGCCAGATAGGGCATATCTTGTATAAAGTACTGCCAGATAGGGCATATCTTGTATAAAGTACTGCCAGATAGGGCATATCTTGTATAACGTACTGCCAGAAGGGGCATATCTTGTATAAAGTACTGCCAGATAGGGCATATCTTGTATAACGTACTGCCAGATAGGGCATATCTTGTATAACGTACTGCCAGAAGGGGCATATCTTGTATAAAGTACTGTCAGATAGGGCATATCTTGTATAAAGTACTAGTAGACAGGGCATATTAGTATAATGTACTGGAAAAGAGGGTATCTCTTACATGATGTACTGTCAGCATGTTAGATGAGGTACTGACATAGAGAGGGTCTCTGGTATAAAGTACTGGCAGAGAGGGAAATATCCTGCTCAGAGGGAGGATGAACTCATACATATATGAGTGCAATATTGACCTCGCCTACTATAGATAAAGCAGCACCCCAGCAAGCCTGCCTTCTCCTTCCCTTTTGTTGGCCAGGCCATGGACCTCCTACTTGAGATATACAGCTACCCAAGCCTAACAAACGCTGTTTTAGTTGCACAGTGACCACTTAATCTCTTAGACCACCCCAGCCTCACTTGATAGATATACACAATCTTTGTGATCAGAATTTTTATGGTGTTTGGTATCAAGACATGGGATATATTATGTGTGGGAGGTTCCAGGGGTGAGCAGATGGAATGGTTTTGTGGGCTTTACTAACATCTTATATGGCCTGTTAATGTGAATGCATGGCCTGTTAATGTGAATGCATTTGCAATAATATAAAAAGGTAATATAATTTAACAAACATATGCCTTCTCTTAATAGATGCTTTAATAAATATATGACTTTCTGGTTTAAATGTTTCAGTTATTGGGGAATATGTCTGTGTACATACATATGTTTTATGTGCTTCTTTTGATTAGATAATTCTGTTGTATGAGTACCTATGTACTTTGTGCATTGCAATAGTTAGATAGATATGTAAATCGGTTTATATTATTGTAATTTTGTAGATTAAGTGCATTTGCCTCACACTGATATTTGTTGGCTCTGGTCTTATTTGACTGCATTGCATTCATTGTACAATGTATATTTCTATATGCTTTAGACATTATACGTTGGCAGGAGTCAACACAAAAAAGGTCAATGAATGTGGCTCTTTCCGCCGCTCCAGCTAGCTCTGTGTATGTCCGACATGGACAAATGCTGAAACAGGACTCTTTGGATTCATTGAATAATTCTTGGAGTCTAATGTTGGTTTAGTGTCAGGGAAAAGTGGCATATGATGTAAACAAAGTGCCCAGAGATCTATCTTATTTACTTGAGGTCGGCGTATGACAAGAAGCAAAGATACAGATTCGACCACAAGAGAAGCTGCAGCAAAGCGGTTCACAGCAGATGATGCCACAGCAAAAAGCGAGGGCAGCAAAGCGAGTATACCACAAGAGATTCTGCCAATTTCCAACGCAGTGTAGATATCATAAGAGCACTACAATAAAAATAATTCAGCAAGAAGCACGGCACCGTTTTCATCAGATCACAATATTTACAATTACATAACTGGAGAGATATGAAAATAGGATATAAACAATTGTAGAAATATGTTCTGTTTAGATAATTTCTTCATTGGAAAATACCACAAGAGGAACTACAGAAAATGACATGAACCGCAATAAAGATGACAGTAAAATCCTTACGGATATCACAAGAGAAACTGTTTTTATAACATGAAAGATAACATTGAGTATTTGAATCATATCACATTGATCTAGGCCACACTAATCTATAAGTTTATAACCTATAACCTATAGATGGATGAAGATGGTGATTTTCTTGTGCTAGTAAAACCTCCTGATGTGTTGTTAAAAGACTTAAAACCCGATCACAGAACACAATGGTCCTATAACTATGTGAATGTTTGATGAATTTATCTGTTTCATAAATGTCAATAATAGTGTTTTATTCTGACACAACGAATTGATGATGACGACAGTGATTCTCAGAAAATGTGGCACTTATGTCAAAACTAATTTTAGATTTATGTGTGAAAGAGGTTTAGGAATAACTCTTAATTTGCTCTGTTTGTATGATATGAATTAAGTGGGGGAATACAGAACGATTATGATATTAGGCATGTCACATCATGCAATGTGGAGAAATCTAACCTGTCAATGTTAATCCTTTCACATATTAGTCATGTTTGGCATGGCTATCACATGAAACACATCAATTCTATGAAACATTAAGGCACTCTGTTCATGAACAGCGTCGTTTTTAAACAACGAGATAATGATAGAAAACTGTGAATCTGGCAAATGATTGAAAAGAAATTCAAGACGATATGAAAGAATTGAGCAAAGGAACAGATTTATACGTTAGGAGACATTTTCCATTTGACGTTTCATTCCATCTTTAAAATTTTTAGTGGCAGTGTTTCAGATATATTTTCGTACTTTACTTCTGCTAAACTTGAAATGAATGTATGCTAATATGAACGCAAAAAATGTCGTGAGTATTCCACAACATTTGGTAAACGAACACATTTGCTTTGTGACACAAGTTGCCCAATTTATATCTTCTATTGAAAGAATGATATTTGTGACAATGACACCAATGACATACAGCTAAATTTCTGCCTCTTTTTGTGGCATATCCATTTGACATACGATGTATATTCAATCGGAATACATAACTGTGTACCCTTCAATCCATCTAGATTTGTGCTTTCATTTTCAGGGAGCTATACTTTGCAGTGCGCAGCTATCATGAGCCTTGCTGACAGCATTTGGATTATGCGACCCTGCATTTTTTTGGAAATGTTAACACCTCAGGTGTCAGTAGGAGTAAGAGGGCCTTCCTGGTGAGATCAGACCTCTCCTCTGTGGCGCCACCTATAGGCGTCAATCTTTGTCTGGTCACATATCTGGTGTAAAGCTTTTTATTCTTATATGCTACAGCCAGACCGACTGCCAGAAGTTGACAATTTGCCCCGTCCTTAGACTAAGTCGATCTTACTATAAATCTCAGAACCGAACTCAGGCAATCCATTCAAAAATATCCATTAACACATTGATATATTCTTTCATTGCATCAAATGTGATGTTACATAGAGATTTGTGGTTGCTCAAATGTTAACTGTGTGGGGCCCCTATATACATAAATGATTGATAATCTAAAGAAAAAACTGTTACTTGTGAAATATGCAATGCCAACTGCAGTATACCCCCCTGTGACTATTTCCCACAGATGCTGGCTAGATTCAACCAGGCGATTCGTTACAGATGAACGTTTCTAATTTGCTCTTCTCAGACAAGGAGGTTCCCCAACTGAACAAAATATTGAATTTCGGTCAAATAACGCATGGCTGCAGCTTAATTCTCAGCCAGTTTAGTTGGTTTCCAATTGACAAACACTTCATAGAATACGTTTTTTTTTCATTCTTCTTTATCTTATGTACAGTGTTTACAGTTGGATTAAGCTGTCCCCATGCATTAAATGCTAATTGAATATGTCATATTTGCACAAATGTGTGGTATACATATATGTGTATTGTAATAATTGCAAATTGTCTTCATTGATTTGTCTCTTCATTTTTTGCAAAATGTATCCTGTTTGTTGATTCATCATGAAATAATAAATCACGTTGAGGTTACATTCTGTGACCTACTTTGGGTGTCTCCACAGTGCTATGATAATCCCTGGATTAAAGGATCACCAGATTACCGAGATGTTATCCTGTCCCATAATTCTACCTTTCTGTCTGCTGCTGAAAATGACGAGGGGCATTTGTAAAATATTCATAAGGACGTCACTGAGTGCAAATGGTGGGTCAGATGATGGTTTTACCGTGCATGAAAATGTCACTGTGAACAAATTACAGGTCTAATTATAGTCTTACATTTAGTGAAAACATCAGCGAGAACAAAGAATGGTTCAAATGATAGCGTTACATTTCATGAAAATATCACCGATAACAAATTATGGGGCAAATGATAGCATTACATTTCATGAAGATATCACTTAGAACAAATTGTGGGTCAGATGATGTTTCCGTTCGTGAAAATATCACCGAGAACAATATATGGTTTAGATGATATTGTAACATTTATTAAAAATATCGTTGAAAACAAATAATAGGTCAGATGGTAGTGTTATATTTCATGAAGATATCAATAAGAACAAGTTATGGGTCAGGTAGTATTGTCAAATTTCATGAGAATGTCACTGAGTTCAAATGGCTTGTTGCGTTCATTTGCTGATTTCATGAGAATAAACAAGGATAACACAATCTGCATGGTATGCCAATGATGATTTGGTTGCTATTCACCCTGTTCATCTGCTGCATTGCATTCACATGTATTTGAAGTCAGAATTGGGTTAGTGTGGAAATTTCATTTGAATACAATTGGGTTAGTGTGGAAATTTCATTTGAATACAATTGGGTTAGTGTGGAAATTTCATTTGAATACACTTGGGTTAGTGTGGAAATTTCATTTGAATACAATTGGGTTAGTGTGGAAATTTCATTTGAATACAATTGGGTTAGTGTGGAAATTTCATTTGAATACAATTGGGTTAGTGTGGAAATTTCATTTGAATACACTTGGGTAAGTGTGGAAATTTCCTAATGCCAGATGAAGAGTACATTATTAAACATTATCATCATGTCAAAGTGTCACCAAAAAAAATGAGTAGTCAACAATGGAATTCAAAAGGGTCTTCAATGGATGTCAGGAGATGAAAGCTGCTGATAAGGAGAGCGGGTATCTGTGCGGGCAATATAATGATATGGGGCATCTGGTTACCAATGCCCTGTCTGTGTCTCGGAGTGTAGGAGTGCGCCAGGGTCCTGTACTATTACCCTGCTACCAGAAGGTCAACATCAGCGTCCAGTGTTGGCTGTCATTTGTTCTCAATGGCACAATACAATGATACCCACTGACAGAATCTCATCATAATTTCTGTGATATCTTGGAATGATCATATTAAGGAAGCAAAGGGGGCGGAGAAATTTGTATCTCATCCGGAACAACGGGTCATCACACTCCAGAAGGACCTGCGCAGAGGGCATGACCGAAGGACCTGCGCAGAGGGTACGACCGAAGGACCTGCGCAGAGGGCATGACAGAAGGACCTGCGCAGAAGTGTATACTTCAAAGCTTAGTTCGAGGGAATGTCTTGAAAGATTAGTAGACCTAAAATTGAGTTGATCTTATCTCTGCACTCGGACTTTGGTGACCTCAATCTGAATCTATTATTCTGACCATGTCCCCCACTCGGCAGTCTATCATAGACTAGTCAGACATTGTTCTCACTATGTAGTCTATTAAATACTAGTAAGACCATGTCCCCGCAGACTTGACTGATCATTCTCTGATTATTACGTCACATTTAGATTAGTCTGACCATGTCCTGTCAGACTTGACTGACCAAACACTATCTATGTAGCCTTATAGATTAGTCTGACCATGTCCATACTATGTTGGCTATTATAGATTAGTCTGACCATGTCCATACTATGTAGGCTATTATAGATTAGTCTGACCATGTCCATACTATGTAGGCTATTATAGATTAGTCTGACCATGTCCATACTATGTAGGCTATTATAGATTAGTCTGACCATGTCCATACTATGTTGGCTATTATAGATTAGTCTGACCATGTCCATACTATGTAGGCTATTATAGATTAGTCTGACCATGTCCATACTATGTAGGCTATTATAGATTGGTCTGACCATATCCATACTATGTAGGTTATTATAGAATAGTCTGACCATGTCCATACTATGTAGGCTATTATAGATTAGTCTGACCATATCCATACTATGTAGGCTATTATAGATTAGTCTAACCATGTCCATACTATGTAGGCTATTATAGATTAGTCTGACCATGTCCATACTATGAAGGCTATTATAAATTAATCTGAATATATCCACATTATGTAGTCTATAAACGATTAGTCTAACCACATCCCCATTCTGTCGTAGAGTCTGACACATATCCCCATTTTATAGTCTATCATAGATATGTCTGCCCATATCCCTCGTGTGTAGTATGTCATAGACAATCTAAACATATGCCCACTTTGTAAATCACATCCCCAGCTTGAAGTCTATCACAAAGAATACTGACCATATCCCCGTTTTGAGGTCTACCACACATGCAGACCAGTCTGACCTTGATCATATATCCACCTTGATCATATCCCCACCTTGACCAGTCCGGTTTTATGATCATTTTTTATGATCATTTTTGACCAGTCCGGTATAAGGACCATCTTTGCCCCCACCAGGCCAGGCCTGAGTTGGGGCTGACCAGTCCGGTATAAGGACCATCTTTGCCCCCACCAGGCCAGGCCTGAGTTGGGGCTGACCAGTCCGGTATAATGACCATCTTTGCCCCCACCAGGCCAGGCCAGGCCAGGCCTGAGTTGGGGTTGACCAGTCCGGTACAATGACCATCTTTGCTCCCACCAGGCCAGGCATGCCCCATGTCATCCCTCCTCTCCGCCATCAATAAGCCATTATCAATAAGTCAGTGTCCAGCGGAAATCTTCCCCTAAAAACCTTCATTATTTGATATTTAACAGCTGACTTCACATCTCTTCCGACATCGGGACTCCTCATTAACCTACTTATTCAACACAAAACATTCCAGTTAAATATTGACAGAAAAGAATTCGTTCCTGTTATGTGCGTTGCATGGTTTACATTCATCTACGTTCTTTTATATTATTTAGGCATTAATTTAAGCTGACATTGCAAAAGCTTTGCTCATATTTGTAACATATGTGAGTCATTTGAGCGAGTTATGACGTTTGAGGCTGATTCGACCCCACATAACCATAATACCACTGTCACTTCCGGCATGCGCACACAGCAACTCGGCAAGTTATGACCGCCCTGTGCAATGTCGAGTTTCCATGTTATGTCCACCCTTTCTTATCAACTGCCCACCCTTCCATATCAAATCCATATTTTATGGCAGTGCACCCTGTACTTTGGAGGTCATTATGGTGGCAAAGTCACTTCAATGCAAAGAGGGTCTGACCTGAAAAATTCTATTTTTATTTTGTATTGACGGTTGAAGAATTTCTCCTCTGTGATTCTAAATGAGAGATGGCCAGAAGTTTTTAATTCAAGAAAAATGTAAATACGTTTATTTCTCATTTATGCAACTTACTATCGATCATCACAATTGATGATATTTAAAGGTAACACATCCATAACCTAAACAGTCTGTAGTTCATTATCACTGCACAGGCACTGGAGTATGTGGTAATATCTAAGAAGAAATGGTAAGTGCTGTTGATACTGTTTTTAATCTTTCATTTTCATATTAAATGGTCATATATATTTAAAGGATACTCCATAGAAATAAAATCATTGAGAGCAATGAAATTGATGTATAAAAAGACAGAATTCAAGATTTAAAACCTCAACATATGACAAACATATGTGATTCAGAAGTTGTAGAGCTTTTAGAATGGCTTGATGGATGGATGGAAGGATATGTGACTCAAAGGCTGTGCCATCGTATACATGAGCAACAATAACATACATCATGTATGAGTGTTGACTGGAGATATGAGTTGTTTATTCACAAGAGATGAATGCCCATACGGCAACTACTAGATCACAATACTACAAATATGTGGCCAATTCCCAGACAAAAACCTCATACAGTTCTCTACAATAATACCATGTGGCAGACCAAACGGAACGATCACTTGCATAATGGCCGAGCAGAGGAAGTGTATAACAGAAAGGAGATTATTTGCGTCCATTATATGGCACAAGAAATACACTGCTGCATGATGGGACACTTCAATGGATGTCTGATATGAATATAATATCTGCCCGATCAGAGATATGACAGCACAAGTGAGTTCTATGATATCTTTGAAATGTGTTTTGCAAAAAGATTACTTATTTTTCTTAGTCAAAATCAGTGATGACTTTCAATGCATAGATATGATAAATGATATTTATCGACAGGGGAAGACGCTTTTCCGCTTTTCAACCAAACCATGTTTGTCCTGGAGCAATATACCAGCATCAGCTGTTCATTGGGTTTTAATGATGTAAAGAAGAAATATGCTCCCAACCGAAAAGCAAGATATATATTGATAAACAAAGTTCTTCTCTTCGGTGTACGAACATACGCAGATTTAGAATGAAGGAACAGTCTATTATTTCTTAAACATACTCTTGGATCAAGAGAATTACTGTCGGTTAATACCAGTTCTGATTAGCTACTATCTAAGTATATCAAATAGGGCAACTGTTTTAAATAGGAGAATGGAATTGTATTACATTTTCAAAAATGCCAACACAGAAGTAAAATAGGATGATATAGGAAGATCTCACATTGGTAATATTTCAGATATGACTTCATATTGCAATATTTCAAATATGACCAAACATTGGTAATATTTCCTATAATACCATAACGCTAAAAACTCATTGTAACATAATCATAATCTAAATATTTTGAAAAAATAGAAGGCATAAGATTATCATACATAAATCTTCCACTTTAAAAACAAGCTACAGTGTATCAAATATTAATTATTTCAAGTTATATCGCGGTAAATGATACACGATGAGTATTACACGTGATGCGATTTGAGTTGACAACAGAACATAATAAAAATATTACATATAAAAATGTTGGGTCATCCTCTCACTCTGAATTAGGCCAACGGAAACGTCCTTAACTCAATTTTATATCAATAGAAATTAAAAAGAGATACTACTGAGAGTTTTTATAATGCTTTTATCCTTAGATTAATATATTGACCAATATTCATTTGTATTACATGCATTTGATTTTTTTGGCTACATATTTAGCATTTCAGATAATGGTACGAAGTGAAATATTTCATTTGTCAGATTGTAGTATTAATTTACGTCAGTGAAATCAGATATCTTACAGTGTTACAGTGCGGGCATTGGTATGGGCATTGATTCCAATATGGGGCTGTTCTGCTACAGAGCTTATTCTGTAACACCTCACATCTTTCAAGGCATTCTATGGGCCTCTCAGTTTCAGACTAGTATTCACCACTAAATCTAGTCTCAGATCAGATTAACTTTATGCATGTGCACAGAGGTGTCAGACTTATTTCTAAGAGTCTGTAAAGATATGTGTGAACTACTCCAAGAGCTGCCATGTTGCAATAGCCTTACATCAACTGCTGAATTGTGCTTGTCCACAAAGATGCATTTCTCACCCAATAAATAGTTCCTTTTCATAAACAATAATGGATTTATTCTTACAGAGACTTTGGGAGTATGACAACACTACTTGATATAAGACCTTCTTCTGGAGAGAGCATGCAGAATTCTACAGGAGGTAGCATTCACTACTGATATTGCAGGAAGAGAATGCACTGATAATTGCAGGAGGTAGCATTCACTACTGATATTGCAGGAAGAGAATGCACTGATAATTGCAGGAGGTAGGATTCACTTCTGATATTGCAGGAAGAGAATGCACTGATAATTGCAGGAGGTAGCATTCACTATTGATATTGCAGGAAGAGAATTCACTGATAATTGCAGGAGGTAGCAGAGAGAATGCACTGATAATTGCAGGAGGTAGCATTCACTACTGATATTGCAGGAAGGAAATGCACTGATAATTGCAGGAGGTAGCATTCACCACTGATAATGCAGGAAGAGAATGCACTGATAATTGCAAGAGGTAGCTAATACTATTGATATTGCAGGAAGGGAATGCACTGATAATTGCAGGAGGTAGCAGAGAGAATGCACTGATAATTGCAGGAGGTAGCATTCACTACTGATATTGCAGGAAGGGAATGCACTGATAATTGCAGGAGGTAGCATTCACTACTGATATTGCAGGAAGAGAATGCACTGATAATTGCAGGAGGTAGAATTCACTATTGATATTGCAGGAAGAGAATGCACTGATAATTGCAGGAGGTAGCATTCACTTTTGATATTGCAGGAAGGGAATGCACTGATAATTGCAGGAGGTAGCATCCAGTACTAATATTGCAGGAAGAGAATGCACTGATAATTGCAGGAGGTAGCATTCACTATTGATATTGCAGGAAGAGAATTCACTAATAATTGCAGGAGGTAGCATTCACTATTGATATTGCAGGAAGGGAATGCACTGATAATTGCAGGAGGTAGCATCCAGTACTAATATTGCAGGAAGAGAATTCACTGATAATTGCAGGAGGTAGCATTTACTATTGATATTGCAGTAAGAGAATGCACTGATAATTGCAGGAGGTAGGATTCACTACTGATATTGCAGGAAGAGAATGCACTGATAATTGCAGGAGGTAGCATTCACTATTGATATTGCAGGAAGAGAATGCACTGATAATTGCAGGAGGTAGCATTCACTATTGATATTGCAGGAAGGGAATGCACTGATAATTGCAGGAGGTAGCATTCACTATTGATATTGCAGGAAGAGAATGCACTAATAGTTGCAGGAGGTAGGATTCACTACTGATATTGCAGGAAGAGTATGCACTGATAATTGCAGGAGGTAGCATTCACTATTGATATTGCAGGAAGGGAATGCACTGATAATTGCAGGAGGTAGCATCCAGTACTAATATTGCAGGAAGAGAATTCACTGATAATTGCAGGAGGTAGCATTTACTATTGATATTGCAGGAAGAGAATGTATTGATAATTTCAGGAGACTGTCCCATGACATCATATGATATATATACTTATTCTACACCCTTGCCTTCATCACTTGGACGCCAAGTTATCAAGCATAATGTAGCCAAAAAAACTGGAAAATAATGCAATCAGAAAAGTACGATAGTCAAGTCCACCATGCCGATGGATTTCGGACTACTCTTGTGAAGATGTTGGTCAACCATGTACCAGAGAAAAGCGTAATTTGATCGAATTACAATTTATTTTGTGTATATTTAATTTTCATACAACAGCATATATATTTTCTGGTATACTATACTAAGAGTTAATAGGAAAATTGGCAATTCCTCTCGTTTCTGTGCCATTAAATGACAAAACCTTTCTTTTTTTATCAAAATGTGTGAATTTGTTTGTCACACATAATCAATTTCGTCCAACATTCATTGTATGATATCTTGGTTTTGTGCAGTTCCTTGTCACTCCAAATCTTTGGAAAACCCACATATTTGATAATAATATGTGCTCTTTCGAGAAATGAGACTTTCATGCACTCCCCACATGATTTAAATGTATATTCCCCAACCTTTCTGCACAAATGATAATGACATCATATTACCCCTACATAAATGCCTGTGCCATTCGAAATTAGAGGAATCTTCTGCTAATATAAAAAATAATCCATTGAATACTGTGCCAACAAACTTTGTTTTGCTGACCAGTAGTCTAGTGTAAACACCTACTTAGTAACGGTTTGCTTACTATAGGGCACCTCAGGCTGTGACATTGGAACGGTCTGGCCTTCAGAGGCCTGATTGTCCATTAATGTTTGTCCATCGGTTCAGGCCTAACGTCCATTGGTGCAAGCCTAATTATCTCACTGAACTGTTTGTAAACATTGTCATTTTCATTTTATTGCTCGCCACCTTGAGCACAAGTGTCAATCAATTTCATTATGCCAAATCTCCACAGATCATAATTTGTATTATTGACTCTTTTATATAAATAAAATGACACTCTTATGTAATTCTCAAGTAGGGAAATTAACATAGATTAGTTGTTCAGAGCATTGTAATGTGATATGGATTTCTATATTCTATAAAAGATTGATTTAATGTAGAGACCAATTTAAGAGCATATCTTTGTCATCTTTTTCACGATGCTATAAAAGTCTTTTCATTATACCTATAATTTTCATTATAGGTGGCGGAGTAGAGAATGATCGGTACATCATTAAAAAAATGTAATGACAATTCTTTAATTATGGATGATACTGTTATTTCATTTTCTCCAGGACGTGCCTTTTATTATGTGTGTTTGTCTTGGTCTATCTATCAGACCATTTTGTCCCTTATCCACTTTGTTATGGGCATACTATTATATGATGACAATTCTACAATATTTAAAGGATATATCTTCAAGTATATACATGGGTATGACAACTCGGACGAGAAATTAAGTATAGGCATTCCTAATACAAAGGACGATATAAAATATTATTTACATTCAGACAATTAACTTTTTGCGATGTTCTGTTCTTTATTTCTATTGAATTGACTGCAATTGGGATCCAGGAAGACAAAAAGAGTACTTTCTATACAGGGAGCTGTCCCAGAAGATTAATGTGCAGGTATCAGGTTTCTTTGTTCTTGACAATGGTGGTTGTTTTACATCAAGTAGTTCTTTTTATACCCACTGAAATGCAAATGTACTATGCATACAAACGTTTATTATGGATTATTGTAACCCAGTCATCACCTCCACAATCATTATCATAATCATAACAATCATCATCATTTAGTATTGTAAGTCGTCACATATGCTCACTCAACAATTTATAAAGCTATTATACAAAAGAAACCATACAACAACTGTGAATAATACCTGATCACCTGCCTTATCCTAACCTCTTATATGTCATATCAAATCCCAAAGTGGAACTATCTTTGCTGCTAAAAGTTTAAAGTTAAACAAACTACTTTGTTATCATTGAATAAAAGTTTGGGACTCTTTACAAGTGATTTGTTATTGGAAACAACTTAGAGGCATTGGATGGAGTGTAGAGGATTAGTGCAGATGGGTTTGTTAAGGGCAGTCCACAAAGTGAAGTGTTATGCTTCTAAGAGAAACCTTTGCTTTGTTCACAGAGCAGAGGACCATTCATGGGCTACATCCAAATACACATTGGCTCCAAAGCTTTTAAAGATCGTGATAATTGAGTTGTTTGAAGACTATGATTTTTCTCTTCAAACACGGGAGGTGGATTGTAGAAGCTTAAAGGGTAGGCGAACTACAGAAATTTGGTAATTCAGTTAGGGTTGACAGATTATGTAATAAATATGTTATTAGGAGCCTTCTTCAGTTTTCATAGATTTGGGCTTCTTTTCAACATCCTGTCAAAAAGCACTGACCAAATAATCAACAAAGGAGACAGATAAGATAAAAGTGTCTGTGTTAGCTAAATAATTCTTCATCACTTGTCTTCATCACTTGATTTGTTATTTAGACAGAATTCTATGCCTCATAATCCAACTTAATAAAATTGTTTGGAAATTGTTTAATATCTCTTTCGAAATCATCAGATATAAAATCTATGTCATAGCACATTTTGTAAAATTTTGGTTTGCGTAACAATATCTAAATGTTCATGTAAAAAATATCCCAAGTCATGGTAGTCATGGCAACTATATTCCAAATCTGACCTCATATTTCATGATTTATCAAAAATTATTTTGTTTCATATTCTAGCAATCTTCATATTTCACCTGGTTTTAAATTTTACAATAAATGCATAACAAATCTTAATTATATTAAAAAATATTGCACTAAATCATACATACACCACTCTGCATTACACAGGTAGTATTCAATTACTACCTCTGCAGTCATTGCCCTACTCTGCATTACACAGGTAGTATTCAATTACTACCTCTGCAGTCATTGCCCTACTCTGCATTACACGGGTAGTATTCAATTACTACCCCTGCAGTCATCGCTCTGATTTTGGTCTCATTTAAAGTTTGAGTCATAAATACTTTCTTTGCTCACAAAAAAAAAATCATCAAATCTGAATTGGCCAACATCGGGTCATAAACTGTAACCAGGTGTCTGGCACATAAACTGTCCAATAAGTGTAACTGCCAGTGCAAAACAAATCTATCTATATTCTTTCACTAATGAGTGGACAGTCAGAATACAGTCATGAATACTGATGACTTGCGGCCGATTCTGTGCGCACCTTAAAACCTTTGGCAGGGGCTGATATGATAGAGAAGTCTTGATATGGAGGGTAACACACACAGTTAATGGCAATATAGGCACGATAGACATTTGCCCACATCGGTAAGGTTTTGTTGATTGTTGAAAGCTGCTTATATTTTATAAATCATACAGATATTATTCCACTCTAAAATTAGGAGAATCTGCCATGTGCATCAACATGCCCATAAATTACCTGTAGTTTCAATGTCGTCCACTCTGCATGCATTCATAGCTGTGTTATATGTACGCTCAGAAAGGCACCCTCCAGTCATGATAAATGGCCAACCAGAGAGAGGCGAGATTTTTGCCATGTATGTCCATATCAAGCTATTCATATCGCAAGGAGCCCCAGAGAAATTACTTCCCAACCTCAAACCTCATCAGCTCAGTCATGTCCACATTATCGCTCACCCTTGATCCCGGGGCCACAACATGTCTACGGTCATTTCCGAAAAAAAGAACTGCCACACACACGTTATCAGGGGAAGTCATTTTTTAAATGATATTGAGTGGAAAGACTTTAATTAAAGACCATTTTATAATAAAGAGAAGGCGTTTTTTATATGATGTGTTCATTGACAAACCACGTGATGAAAATAACACTAAATGAATATTAGGGAACACTCATATTTAACTCCAATATTAATGTTAAACATAATGTGGTTTTTACAATGAGAGAGAATAAATCGCCTGACTCACTGGGTTATCATCAAATTGGACAGGAAACATGGCTTTGTAGATTAATCATTGTAGGAACTGATTTGGAGGCTTCATTCCAATGGCTACCCATTAGTTGACATGGAACCTTTCATGGAACCTTAATTCCAAGGTTATTCTAGGTTCTGATATGAAGCCTTCATGCACAGGATTATCCAGGATTATAGGATTATACATGGAACCTTTCATGGAACCTTGATTCCAAGGTTATTCTAGGTTCTGATATGAAGCCTTAATGCACAGGATTATCCAGGATTATAGGATTATACATGGAACCTTTCATGGAACCTTGATTCCAAGGTTATTCTAGGTTCTGATATGAAGCCTTAATGCACAGGATTATCCAAGATTATTGGATTATACATGGAACTTTTCATGGAACCTTGATTCCAAGGTTATTCTAGGTTCTGATATGAAGCCTTAATGCACAGGATTATCCAGGATTATAGGATTATACATGGAACCTTTCTTCAAATAGAGCAAACATAGACGATTCGTTCCGAAGAATACCTTGGGTAAATAACACGGTGCTTTGACTCCAGGTTAAGAGGAGGAAGTTAAAAAGAAATATATCGGTGAGACCACTTGATGGAGAAAAGAATAGAATGCCAACCTCAAATTAAAAATAAATTGATACTTGCACATCAGCAGAAAAAAAAACAGTATTTGAAGGGTCAAATCTTTGGTAAACATGGAGTTTCAACCTTGTAGAAGTCAATTTTAGAGGGGAAAAGAAACCTAAAAATATTTTGCCTCACTTTTCTCACCATTACAATAGCTACAATCTACACAAATTGTTTCGGGAGCTAGTTTTGTGGCATCAGCAACAAATACAATTTACAACATGCCTTTTAGGGTGACATACAATCTGAGAGCAATAATAAATGTTATATTACTCGTTATTGTTTTATCTTTAATATTAACAAGACGTTCAGCTTGATTACTTTCCCTAACATTTATTATTGAGAAAACATAGACTTTCATATTCTGGATTTTTTTACTTAACATCGATTATAATAACTTAACAATGACATTTGCTTAATAACACATATTCAGCAGTTGTATTATTATGTTTGACTGTTGAATGCAGGTTGCAAACAATTCATATCTCTGAAAGACATTTGAATTGTGTAGTTTTAAAGCCAAATCTTGATGGTAACCATGCAGAGAATATGCTTTGAAGTCAATTAATTAACAATCATAATCTGTAAACAAATACTTTGACATTTTGCTATCTTATCAGCGATCTAAGACACAGACTTCATAATTTTACCACACATGCATCCCATGAAGGCCTAAATAGGGCAAAATATCTTACTTCAGTAAGTGGTGATAGGGAGTCATGCTGCAGTTGGTGCTGACACAGAATCTTGCTTCAGTAAATGCTGATAGTGAATCTTACTTCAGTAAATGCTGATAGTGAATCTTACTTCAGTAAGTGCTGATAGTGAATCTTACTTCAGTAAGTGCTGATAGTGAATCTTGCTTCAGTAAGTGCTGACACTGAATCTTACTTCAGTAAGTGCTGATAGTGAATCTTACTACAGTATGTGCTGATAGTGAATCTTACTTCAGTGTGTGCTGATAGTGAATCTTACTTCAGTAAGTGCTGATAGTGAATCTTACTTCAGTATGTGCTGATAGTGAATCTTACTTCAGTAAGTGCTGATAGTGAATCTTACTTCAGTATGTGCTGATAGTGAATCTTACTTCAGTAAGTGCTGATAGTGAATCTTGCTTCAGTAAATGCTGATAGTGAATCTTACTTCAGTAAGTGCTGATAGTGAATCTTAGTTCAGTAAGTGCTGATAGTGAATCTTACTTCAGTAAGTGCTGATAGTGAATCTTGCTTCAGTAAGTGCTGATAGTGAATCTTACTTCAGTAAGTGCTGATAGTGAATCTTACTTCAGTGTGTGCTGATAGTGAATCTTACTTCAGTAAGTGTTGATAGTGAATCTTACTTCAGTATGTGCTGATAGTGAATCTTACTTCAGTAAGTGCTGATAGTGAATCTTACTTCAGTGTGTGCTGATAGTGAATCTTACTTCAGTAAGTGTTGATAGTGAATCTTACTTCAGTATGTGCTGATAGTGAATCTTACTTCAGTATGTGCTGATAGTGAATCTTACTTCAGTAAGTGCTGATAGTGAATCTTACTTCAGTAAGTGCTGATAGTGAATCTTACTTCAGTATGTGCTGATAGTGAACCTTACTTCAGTAAGTGCTGATAGTGAATCTTACTTCAGTAAGTGCTGATAGTGAATCTTACTTCAGTATGTGCTGATAGTGAACCTTACTTCAGTATGTGCTGATAGTGAATCTTACTTCAGTAAGTGCTGATAGTGAATCTTACTTCAGTATGTGCTGATAGTGAATCTTACTTCAGTAAGTGCTGATAGTGAATCTTACTTCAGTAAGTGTTGATAGTGAATATTACTTCAGTATGTGCTGATAGTGAATCTTACTTCAGTAAGTGCTGATAGTGAATCTTACTTCAGTAAGTGCTGATAGTGAATCTTACTTCAGTAAGTGCTGATAGTGAATCTTACTTCAGTAAGTGCTGATAGTGAATCTTACTTCAGTATGTGCTGATAGTGAATCTTACTTCAGTAAGTGCTGATAGTGAATCTTACTTCAGTGTGTGCTGATAGTGAATCTTACTTCAGTATGTGCTGATAGTGAATCTTACTTCAGTATATGCTGATAGTGAATCTTACTTCAGTATGTGCTGATAGTGAATCTTACTTCAGTATATGCTGATAGTGAATCTTACTTCAGTAAGTGCTGATAGTGAATCTTAATTCAGTAAGTGCTGATAGTGAATCTTACTTCAGTATGTGCTGATAGTGAATCTTACTTCAGTATATGCCGATAGTGAATCTTACTTCAGTAAGTGCTGATAGTGAATCTTACTTCAGTATATGCTGATAGTGAATCTTACTTCAGTATGTGATGATAGTGAATCTTACTTCAGTATGTGATGATAGTGAATCTTACTTCAGTAAGTGCTGATAGTGAATCTTACTTCAGTAAGTGCTGATAGTGAATCTTACTTCAGTATATGCTGATAAAGAATCTTACTTCAGTATGTGATGATAGTGAATCTTACTTCAGTATATGCTGATAGTGAATCTTACTTCAGTAAGTGCTGAAAGTGAATCTTACTTCAGTATATGCTGATAGTGAATCTTACTTCAGTATATGCTGATAGTGAATCTTACTTCAGTATATGCTGATAGAGAATCTACCGTCAGTAAGTGCTGATAGTGAATCTTAATTCAGTAAGTGCTGATAGTGAATCTTACTTCAGTATATGCTAATAGAGAATCTTACTTCAGTAAGTGCTGATAGTGAATCTTACTTCAGTATGTGATGATAGTGAATCTTACTTCAGTATGTGCTGATAGTGAATCTTACTTCAGTAAGTGCTGATAGTGAATCTTACTTCAGTATGTGCTGATAGTGAATCTTACTTCAGTAAGTGCTGATAGTGAATCTTACTTCAGTGTGTGCTGATAATGAATCTTATTTCAGTAAGTGCTGATAGTGAATCTTACTTCAGTAAGTGCTGATAGTGAATCTACCTTCAGTAAGTGCTGATAGTGAATCTTACTTCAGTAAGTGCTGATAGTGAATCTTACTTCAGTATGTGCTGATAGTGAATCTTACTTCAGTATATGCTGATAGTGAATCTTACTTCAGTAAGTGCTGATAGTGAATCTTACTTCAGTAAGTGCTGATAGGGAGTCATGTTTCAGTTGGTAGTGACAGGGAATCTTACTTCAGTAAGTGCTGATAGGGAGTCATGTTTCAGTTGGTAGTGACAGGGAATTCTACTTTCAATGGGTATTCTGGGAGCTGACGTGAGCTTTGCTTTGATTAACTCTGTCGGAGAATCGTGACTCAAAAAGCACCATCAACAATTGATATACAGGGTATATACATTCTGTATGCGTTTTCCTCATTTCGGAAACTTAGGGAAACATTTCCCTTCTTATGGGTGATTTACTTGTGTCATAAAGACTAATAAAGAAAAAACATAATTAATTACTGTTCTTCATCCCATAATATTCTTGTTTATCACCTAAACTGTACGAGTTTACATTTTAATGGCAACTATACAAGAAAAAGAGCCGCAATATGTTCACATCAAAACAAACTTTTATGTGGGAAAGGATGGGAGAAGACTACAGATTTGGCACAGGATCAGCAATAAGCCATGCTAAGTGAAATCACTTGGAATTTTGAGCATGGAAACGAGTCTGATGAATGACAGCGTGCTGTAAATACGCTCTGATACTTCATTATCAACAGCTTTGTCACATGTCTGGCCGGCTAAATGATGAAGTTATTTCATTAATATATATAAAATCCCAAATTAAAACTGAAATTTATATTGCAGCGCTAATAACATGGCTCAGAGCAAGGCGTGATTGATCAATTTATCTTAGTATCAACTTCCGCGAATGCGGTGATGAGACTTATAAAGTGCCACGACTCATAAACATTTGTTCCCTCCAGCTCGGCAAGTGGTCATGTCAGGACAACAGGCTTTTCAGCATGCGATAAAGGAATGAATGTGCTCGTGGATAGGGCTTTATCTTTTACTGAGTAGATATTGCAATAAAAATGAAACCCACACAATGTATATGTTAAGACATTCTGTCCATTTCCGCTGAAGATAATTGTGTAATGAAGACTTTGACATCACAATATGGATATGGAAATTTTTTATGAATTACGAAGAAAATTAATATATCTGCCTTCACAGAAAACGACATTGTTGGATTAACATCCCACATTTTTATCAAGAAAATGTTTCATTTGTGTTACTGTTCAGATATACAGCTTCCATATCTGACTTCCGAGGTACTAAATGCATGCTTCTCCAGATACTATTTAATATCGGGGTTGGGCGTGGCTCAGTTGGTGGAATGTCTGTCTCCCATGCTTAAACTCAAGGGTTCGAGTCCCAGTTGGGACAAGTACATCGATCATGCTGCATGGTCGAGAAAGATGGAAACCTGATTTTGAGTTGTTTCCCATTCCAGCCAGTGCTCCATGACTAGTTATCAAAGGCCAAGACTTGTGTTATCATGTCTCTGTGATAATGCAAAAGAAAGATCCCAGTCGCGCTTTAAAAAGAGTAGGGCATTTAGTCCTGGTGGCAGGCTTCTATCTGACCTGACATAGCCTAAACGGTGCTGAAGAGATCATTACTATTAACAAATCTATTACTAATTGCATTTTACTGACCTATATATACTATTCAAAATATTACTGTTCCATTACTACTGATACTCCACAAAGCATTCCTCACCTGAATACTTAATAAGTGATCGGTGACCTAGATCCTCAGGAAACCATGTGCATCTTTTACGTTAGAAGAAGACACAATTCAGGGAACTCAAAGTAAGAAAGCCATGCAGGGAAATGGTAGCTCTTCCCGAAAAGAGCAGGTCATTGAGTCAAATATTTAAGCCGATTGAAAACAGTATCTTGTTTCCTCTATAGCTCTGCTGACTTCTGTGAAAAATGTCTATCCATCCATCTGTCAACATTTCTTAATAAATTTTCTTCTCCAAAACTACCAGTAATACATGTTTCATATTTTATACAGAGGTAGATATAGATGTGTTTGTTTGTTTGTTTGGAGTTTTCCCAGCACTTTCAACATTATTTCAGTCATTTCATGATGAGACCTACTTGTAGCAGATATAGTGCTGCCTCACTGAATTGTCATGTCGTAGGTTCTTGACATGACAATCCACCCAGTCACAGATTTACAAGGACAACAGGTTAACCCTTTAGGCAGTGGCCTCACTTCGTGTGTGATATTGTATCATTTATTCAATCTCAGCACAGCCAGGGATCACCACAGAGGAACTGATGCTTATAAGTTGGTGTGAAGATTCAGATTCCTTCAAATCTTAGTGATGTCACCAATGACCTTAGTGCAGTGACCTTGAAGTTGTAAGTTTTGAACTGAGCATATCTCAGCAACCACCTATAAGTGTAATTTAAAGCTTTGTATACAGAAATGTCTTAGGTCATAGCTGTGCCTCATCATACTTTTTTAGTCCTTTGAGCTTGACACATTGACCTTGAATTCAAAATTTGTACATGCAACATCTCAACCATTAAAAGTAATTCATATCTTTTATCTATCAACATTATGTTGAAAAAATCTTCTCCATAACTACCTGTAATATAGGTTTTAAATAAATCTTATACAGAGGTAGATATAGAAGTGAAGATTGTACGGAGCATATCTCAGCAACTACTTTTAAGAGGAGATTAAAACTTGGCATACAGAAATGTCTCAGGTCATGGCTGTGCTTTGTTATACCATTTTAGTCATGTTATTTTTGACCTTGACACATTGACCTTGAATTCAAAATATGTGTGCATGCAAAATCTCACAACCATTAAAAGTGAATAAACATATATCAATTGCCTTAGAGCTCTGCCTATCATTGCTTTTTTTCATGTTTGTGAACATTTCCTAAGTGATCATTTAAATCCTTTTTAAGCAGACTTGAGCAGATGATGGTTTTCACCAATCAAAATGCATGTTACATATCAAATTTGGCCCCAACTTGTTATCTTGATTCTCATTGGCTAATATTTCTATGTTATTAAAAATGACAGCCTCCTTGATAACTTAGTGATAACTACTAGATTTTTTTTAAAAATCATGACAAAATGGAAATAGAATCTAATGGAAAATAGATCGAATTAAACCTCTGAAAATGCAATATCTTGCCTACTAATACCTTAGGAAGAAGAACGATTAACTGAGATAATAAATATTGAGCATGCATGACAACTACAAGGTGCAGTTGTGCACTGTCAGTTTTATTTTGCCTCTGCATCCATTGACCTTAATGCAGTGACCTTAAGGTTACAAACTTTGTGTGTGAAATATTGCATTGGTAACAAGATGATGCTTTATAAGATATGAATGAATATCTCATCAAAACTGAATTGGGATCTTGTATGCTTGTTTGCTAGTTACAATTTATCTCAGTTCATGTATTTTCATTCAAGTCACCAGAACTATCCACCCATGGGGTTATGTTTTTTATGAATAATTTACAAAGTGAAATCATAGTAGAAAATGGATATTTTATTTTCCTTTATACAGTGACATTGATTTCCTGCAGTACTCCAGGACAATATATGATAACTCTGATATACACTTTAAGGTAACTATTTGCTACCAGGGGTCACTTAACATTTCTGTACCTGAGTGACACCTGGTGGTAGTGGCATTGTATCGCATCTCAGGTTTTCAAAGCAGGCTATGAAACTATTACTTGAAAGGGAACAAAAAACATTCAGTGATTATGTCTTTTTGAGGATTTGAGGACATTTATAGTGGTGATCTGTATGTGCAGATTTTTCATTGTCTTTGTTTAATGTGACCAAAGTTACTAGGATCGTACCTTGCATGCAATGCTATGATAAAAAGACAATCTCATTGGCCTTAAGCAACATTTACTTGGTGTTTTTTTTATTTATTATCTTTTAAATAACTGTTTCAGTACAGTTTGCTGTGAAATGTAAATGTTATATTAAGTGAAAATACATGACGACGCGTTTTCTCCATTTCAGAACTTACCTGACTTTGTAGGTGATCGAAACACCTGTGTGAGGGACATTCATGGGAATTAAAAAAGATGAATAGGGAATAGCGGTGAATGTATTCATACGTATTGGGTTTGAGTCAACATTTTGTGATAGTTATAGACAAGCTGTGAAAGCACTAAAATATGATGGGTGAGTCGGTCGAATATTGCATCAAATTCTGCAAAGGGCATATAGTACTCTGCATGGCGAGGTAGAGTCATATACTACCTCTGCCGTAATAGGCATGTCATTGTTTCAACCTATTCCGCAAGGTCGATTGCATAATCCACAGACAGGTGGGCAATTGGTGGGCTTTGCACATGTACACTTGAAATGCCCGCCCAATTGGCTTCTTCTCGCACACACATCAGGTGCACTCACTTTCTGCCCAAACAAACATTTGTGAAGTTTGTTACTTATTCACTTTTCACGGTTCATTATTCAGATTTTTTTCAAAATCGATAGATGAGGTTGTAAACATGTCATATTTGCAATATACCTCATCTATTGATTTAAAAAAAAATCTGAATAATGAACTGTGAAAAGTGAATAAGTAACAAACCTCACACACATCCAAAACACTGACACCAGTTGACTGAGTTATACTTGCACATGCATCTGTTGTTGTAGTCACTTTCTTACCAAAACAAGGATACTGATTGGCTGTGTTATTACATGTGACAATTTTTTTTACTTGGTGTGGATTGGCTTCTAAAAGAAGCTTGTTATCGGTGTGACCTCTCAGTACTCACTGATTATGGTCAATTATTGCAGAGCTAGGTATAAATCCTGGCTCTGCTATGGAGAGTACAAAGGGCCTGATACGTAATGAAAAGCAAATGTTAAAGCGGCCGTGAAAAAAATGCCAATTTTATATTCCATTTTCGATACGGTCTAAAATGTCTTATACATATAGAGTTTGTGATTCATATCAGTCCATGTGATCCCTAATGACTTCAAATAGAGGTGACTTTGCGGGAGATGAGGGACAAAAAGTTAAAAGTCAAGGCTGATATGGGTCAGAGAGGGTTTAAGTACTGCGGTAGAGACGTGGGCTGTTGTCAGTTGCTGAGTAGTATTATCAATAATGGGTGTCTAACATTGTACAATGGATGAATCCCCGGAGACACAAGAAAAGGTTCAATCTCAAGATCATGACAGCTTGGAGAGAAATTGACCTGAACGATAACACGCGGGGATTGGGGCGATATCTGCAGCTGAAATAAATAGCCACTCTCCACTCAAGGCGGAGATTTAAAGATTTACTACTCGCAGCTGAGATATATAACCACCCACTACTCGCAGCTGAGATATATAGCCACCCACTACTCACAGCTGAGATATATAACCTCCCACTGCTCGCAGCTGAGATATATAGCCACCCACTACTCGCAGCTGAGATATATAACCACCCACTACTCGCAGCTGAGATATATAGCCACTCACTGCTTGCAGCTGAGATATATAGCCACCCACTACTCACAGCTGAGATATATAGCCACTCACTGCTTGCAGCTGAAATAAATAGTCACTACTACTCACAGATGAAATATATAGCCACCCACTATTCACAGCTGAAATAAATAGCCACTACTACTCACAGATGAAATAAATAGCCACTACTACTCACAGATGAAATATATAGCCATCCACTACTCACAGCTGAGATATATAGCCACCCACTACTCGCAGCTGAGATATATAGCCACTGACTACTCGCAGCTGAGATATATAGCCACCCACTACTCACAGCTGAGATATATAGCCACTGACTACTCGCAGCTGAGATATATAGCCACCCACTACTCACAGCTGAGATATATAGCCACCCACTACTCACAGCTGAGAGATATAGCCACCCACCACTCACAGCTGAGATATATAACCACCCACTACTCGCAGCTGAGATATATAACCTCCCACTGCTCGCAGCTGAGATATATAGCCACTGACTACTCGCAGCTGAGATATATAGCCACCCACTACTCACAGCTGAGATATATAGCCACCCACTACTCGCAGCTGAGATATATAGCCACCCACTACTCACAGCTGAGATATATAGCCACTCACTGCTTGCAGCTGAAATAAATAGTCACTACTACTCACAGATGAAATATATAGCCACCCACTATTCACAGCTGAAATAAATAGCCACTACTACTCACAGATGAAATAAATAGCCACTACTACTCACAGATGAAATATATAGCCATCCACTACTCACAGCTGAGATATATAGCCACCCACTACTCGCAGCTGAGATATATAGCCACTGACTACTCGCAGCTGAGATATATAGCCACCCACTACTCACAGCTGAGATATATAGCCACCCACTACTCGCAGCTGAGATATATAGCCACTGACTACTCGCAGCTGAGATATATAGCCACCCACTACTCACAGCTGAGATATATAGCCACTGACTACTCGCAGCTGAGATATATAGCCACCCACTACTCACAGCTGAGATATATAGCCACTGACTACTCGCAGCTGAGATATATAGCCACCCACTACTCACAGCTGAGATATATAGCCACCCACTACTCACAGCTGAGAGATATAGCCACCCACCACTCACAGCAGAGATATATAACCACCCACTACTCGCAGCTGAGATATATAACCTCCCACTGCTCGCAGCTGAGATAAATAGCCACTGACTACTCGCAGCTGAGATATATAGCCACCCACTACTCACAGCTGAGATATATAGCCACCCACTACTCGCAGCTGAGATATATAGCCACCCACTACTCACAGCTGAGATATATAGCCATCCACTACTCACAGCTGAAATATATAGCCACTCACTGCTTGCAGCTGAGATATATAGTCACCCACTACTCGCAGCTGAGATATATAGCCACCCACTACTCACAGCTGAGATATATAGCCACCGACCACTCACAGCTGAGATATATAGCCACTCACTACTCACAGCTGAGATATATAACCACCCACTACTCGCAGCTGAGATATATAGCCACCCACTACTCACAGCTGAGATATATAGCCACCCACTACTCACAGCTGAGATATATTGCCACCCACTACTCACAGCTTAGATATATAGCCACCCACTACTCACAGCTGAGATATATATAGCCACCCACCACTCACAGCTGAGATATATAGCCACCCACTACTCACAGCTGAGATATATAGCCACCCACTACTCACAGCTGAGATATATAGCCACCCACCACTCACAGCTGAGATATATTTAGAGCCACTCACTACTTACAGCTGAAATAAATAGCCACTGACTACTCGCAGCTGAGATATATAGCCACTCACTACACACAGCTGAGATATATAGCCACCCACTACTCACAGCTGAGATATATAGCCACTCACTACTCACAGCTGAGATATATAGCCATCCACTACTCGACACTCTGCTTTTTCACCATCCAAAATGACCTGCGTACATAATTTGGGTAACAAAGTTTAACATCCAAACAAGAATAGATTTTTCCTTAGCCCTCGAGTCTTATTGTTAGCTTGGCAAATGCTTTCTGGATGTGATGATGAAAATGCAATATGAACGGGAAAAAAGTTATTGACTGTTGTATGGATAGAGAATGTATTTTTGTTTGCAGTCTGATAGACATTTATGATACACTTGTGGCAGACAGGCCTCATACAAATTTATCAATGGCTCTTTATACAGACACTGACTTGCAGAGGAAATATACTTGCCTTGGGGCCTCTATAGTTGATGATCCCTTAACAAATTGTGCAAGATTAACGCATTTTAACGTGGGATTCCCCCTTTTAGAATATAGATAAATTTCTTGAGGACAAACATGCTTGTAAACTCCATGATAGCACTCAGGAGGTGTAAAGCAATTTTAGTGAAAAGATTTCCCATCTTGAATGTGAACAGTTATTTTTGGTAGGTTGTGTTATAAGAAATTTATTAATTTCAGGTTATCATAGAATGCAGTAAGTAATAAGAGTATGAGGCATCAAGTGTCATGTCAAGGATAAGATAAAGTAGATTAAAAAGATAAAAAAGATTATTTCATTTCTTTGAATATTTTCACAACAATATGACGAGCGTGAAGTTCTTTTGATATTTGATATTTGATATTTGACGTTTTTTTCAAAAGGTGTCAACAAGTATGTATTAGTGTAACCTGTTGGGACATGGTGAAAAAAGTTATGTAAAAGGATATATATCCTGTCAAAAACGGGTATATCCCTTTTCCGGTGACAAATGAGTTTTTCAGTATGATTAATGGCCTTCTCAACCTTGTAGCACAGTCTTAATCATTTATTATCAATATATTAATGGAGAATAACTGTATACACCTTCATACTCTTCTGGTAATTGGGTAGAAACGTTATGTAATAGGATATATATCCTGTAAAACATGGAAATATACCTTTATCTATGACAGTCACATTTTTTTACATGTTAATGACTCCCAAGCATTGTTGCACAGTCTTCGCAATCATGGATATACTAATGGAGGGTTAGACATACTTGCTAGACATGTCTAGAACATATCCTGTGGCATTAGAATGCGAGGTAAATTATATGAGTAGGAGATATAGCCCTTTTCCCATGGCAAATGGAAAAAAGCTAATATAACACATTCCGGGGGATTTGGCGCTGTCTTCGCAATTATGGATTAACTAATGGAGGGTTAGACATACTTGCTAGACATGTCTAGAACATATCCTGTGGCATTAGAATGCGAGGTAAATTATATGAGTAGGAGATATAGCCCTTTTCCCATGGCAAATGGAAAAAAGCTAATATAACACATTCCGGGGGATTTGGCGCTGTCTTCGCAATCATGGATTAACTAATGGAGGGTTAGACATACTTGCTAGACATGTCTAGAACATATCCTGTGGCATTAGAATGCGAGGTAAATTATATGAGTAGGAGATATGGCCCTTTTCCCATGGCAAATGGAAAAAGCTACTATGACACATTCCGGGGGATTTGGCGCTGTCTTCGCAATCATGGATTAACTAATGGAGGGTTAGACATACTTGCTAGACATGTCTAGAACATATCCTGTGGCATTAGAATGCGAGGTAAATTATATGAGTAGGAGATATAGCCCTTTTCCCATGGCAAATGGAAAAAAGCTAATATAACACATTCCGGGGGATTTGGCGCTGTCTTCGCAATTATGGATTAACTAATGGAGGGTTAGACATACTTGCTAGACATGTCTAGAACATATCCTGTGGCATTAGAATGCGAGGTAAATTATATGAGTAGGAGATATGGCCCTTTTCCCATGGCAAATGGAAAAAAGCTAATATAACACATTCCGGGGGATTTGGCGCTGTCTTCGCAATCATGGATAAACTAATGGAGGGTTAGACATACTTGCTAGACATGTCTAGAACATATCCTGTGGCATTAGAATGCGAGGTAAATTATATGAGTAGGAGATATGGCCCTTTTCCCATGGCAAATGGAAAAAAGCTAATATAACACATTCCGGGGGATTTGATACTGTCTTCGCAATCATGGATTAACTAATGGAGGGTTAGACATACTTGCTAGACATGTCTAGAACATATCCTGTGGCATTAGAATGCGAGGTAAATTATATGAGTAGGAGATATAGCCCTTTTCCCATGGCAAATGGAAAAAAGCTAATATAACACATTCCGGGGGATTTGATACTGTCTTCGCAATCATGGATTAACTAATGGAGGGTTAGACATACTTGCTAGACATGTCTAGAACATATCCTGTGGCATTAGAATGCGAGGTAAATTATATGAGTAGGAGATATAGCCCTTTTCCCATGGCAAATGGAAAAAAGCTAATATAACACATTCCGGGGGATTTGGCGCTGTCTTCGCAATCATGGATAAACTAATGGAGGGTTAGACATACTTGCTAGACATGTCTAGAACATATCCTGTGGCATTAGAATGCGAGGTAAATTATATGAGTAGGAGATATGGCCCTTTTCCCATGGGATATAGAAAAAAGCTAATATAACACATTCCGGGGGATTTGGCGCTATCTTCGCAATCATGGATTAACTAATGGAGGGTTAGACATACTTGCTAGACATGTCTAGAACATATCCTGTGGCATTAGAATGCGAGGTAAATTATATGAGTAGGAGATATAGCCCTTTTCCCATGGCAAATGGAAAAAAGCTAATATAACACATTCCGGGGGATTTGGCGCTGTCTTCGCAATCATGGATTAACTAATGGAGGGTTAGACATACTTGCTAGACATGTCTAGAACATATCCTGTGGCATTAGAATGCGAGGTAAATTATATGAGTAGGAGATATGGCCCTTTTCCCATGGCAAATGGAAAAAAGCTAATATGTCACATGGCCCACATAGCAAGTATGTCTAACCCTCCATTAGTTAATCCATGATTGCGAAGACAGCGCCAAATCCCCCGTAATGTGACATATTAGCTTTTTTCCATTTGCCATGGCAAAAGGGCCATATCTCCTACTCATATAATTTACCTCGCATTCTAATGCCACAGGATATGTTCTAGACATGTCTAGCAAGTATGTCTAACCCTCCATTAGTTAATCCATGATTGCGAAGACAGCGCCAAATCCCCCGGAATGTGTTATATTAGCTTTTTTCCATTTGCCATGGGAAAAGGGCTATATCTCCTACTCATATAATTTACCTCGCATTCTAATGCCACAGGATATGTTCTAGACATGTCTAGCAAGTATGTCTAACCCTCCGTTAGTTAATCCATGATTGCAAAGACAGTGCAAAATCCCCCGGAATGTGACATATTAGCTTTTTCCCATTTGCCATGGGAAAAGGGCTATATCTCCTACTCATATAATTTACCTCGCATTCTAATGCCACAGGATAAGTTCTAGACATGTCTAGCAAGTATGTCTAACCCTCCATTAGTTTATTCATGATTGCAAAGACAGTGCCAAATCCCCCGGAATGTGTTATATTAGCTTTTTTCCATTTGCCATGGGAAAAGGGCCATATCTCCTACTCATATAATTTACCTCGCATTCTTATGCCACAGGATATGTTCTAGACATGTCTAGCAAGTATGTCTAACCCTCCATTAGTATAACTATGATTGCGAAGACAGTGCAACAATGCTTGGGAATCATTAACATGCAAAAAAAATGTGACTGTCATAGATAAAGGTATATTTCAATGTTTTACAGGATATATATCCTATTACATAACGTTTCTACCCAATTACCAAAAGAGTATGAAGGTGTATACAGTTATTCTCCATTAATATATTGATAAATGATTAAGACTGTGCTACAAGGTTGAGAAGGCCATTAATCATACTGAAAAACTCATTTGTCACTGGAAAAGGGATATACCCGTTTTTGACAGGATATATATACTTTTACATAACTTTTTTCACCATGTCCCAAAAGGTTACACTAATACATACTTGTTGACACCTTTTGAAAAAAACGTCAAATATCAAATATCAAATATCAAAAGAACTTCACGCTCGTAACAATATGTGTTAACTGAATCATTTACTGTGCTGGGAATTCTTTTTCTTATATTTTATGCATTTTTTGCTGTACTTGTAGATATTCCCTTTTAATTCCATGACGTGTTTTTTCCATAAGCCAACAAACATACTTGACTTTAGATGTGAAATACTTGAGTAAGGGGGATTAAAAAGTTGATTTGGGGAGAGCGGCGAAAGCATTCACACCTATTGTGTTACCGGGAATTGTGATAGCTGTAGCTAAACTGTAAAAAAATAGGAACCATGGTAGATGTAGGTTGGTCGAACATTGCATCAAAATCTTTTCAGGGCCTAACACAAAATGATTAGGATTTGTTTTTTAGTTTCTCAGTCAATCAGAACAAAACAAGTCTCCAAAAAGATATATTTACATTGCACCCATAAATTATCAAGAGTTCTTCCCATGTGTCCTATTGTCATTTAAAGAATCTATCCGAGGCTATAATTTATTTAATGCCATTTTTCTGATATACATGGCGTTATTTGTTTCATGAAATAATGTCTACATATGTGAGATGTTGAGGATTTTTTGCAGAAATCATCTTTATAGAGGCGATTCTTATGTTATTCCAGTTTAATCTATCATTTTATTTAACATATTAAGACCAATAAAACTTCCGTTTGTTTAAAATGCTCAAAAGCCCCAAATCTGTGTCGGCGAGCATATAGGGTGTTATTTTTCAGTGTGTAACGCTGCGACGTCGCGCTGCAAAATGATAACTCTGCTGGGAAATCACCGAGAAATGGGCCATCAGCGCTGTTTACCTGCCGAGGTGCGAGACAAACGTTCTGGGTGTGAAAACTGTCATGGGACTGCCATATTGCATTTACAAACACAACTGAGATACCGTCGTGCATCTACTGCACAGTTTAACAACGAACATCTTAAAAGCATGTAGAAATAGTGAACAACATCAGAACGCACATACAAATGTACTTTTTGGATCTTCAAAACTGCAGACGATAGAAACCTCTGCCAAAAGAATTTAGCATGTAAAATTGATCTTTTTGGACATGTAAGTCAATCTTTAATGTACATGTATACATATTTAATCCTAATTTACAGTTTCTAACATAGCATTTGTGAGTTCGGTTCCCAAATTACTTACTCTGAATTAACTATTATTTTATCACAACATGAGATAAGAGAATTTCGAAAATGCAACAAATCGTTCGATAGTAAGAGATATGGCTATTATGGGAGGCATCACATCTTAATTTCCAAGAACAAGTTATGCTTTTTTAGTGATTCATTAATATTTTCCCAAGACAGCAAGTAATAATGTATGACATTATGGTGATCACCCTGAGACTAATCTGCAGCTCAGGTCTTTGTTTTCACTGCTTGCAGTGATTAAGGGGCAGATCATCCCTCATTGTTAATCCACAGATATAGTGATAGATAACAAGATTTCCGACGAAAATCAACTTGCTTTGCCAATCATAATTAGATTTTTATCGACCGAAGCTGTTTCTTATCTATAGATCTCGATAAAACAGTCCATTGTGAGTATCGTTACTATTGATGTACAGCGGTGGAGAGGGGTTAGATCATAAAGGTAATGGCACTCCGAGACCAGTTAGCAATACATTTACATGCTCATCTTATCCCCACAGACCAGGGTAACGGAATTATTTTTTTAAAAAGCCAATGAGATTTAGTGAACTGACAAGGGTATGACCCTCAGCTGACTAACAGACAAGGGTAACCCATGCCAGTGGAGGGTGATATTGTAACAGACAAGGGTAACCCAGTGGAGGGTGATATTGTAACAGACAAGGGTAACCCAGTGGAGGGTGATATTGTAACAGACAAGGGTTACCCAGTGGAGGGTGATATTGTAACAGACAAGGGTAACCCAGTGGAGGGTGATATTGTAACAGACAAGGGTAACCCAGTGGAGGGTGATATTGTAACAGACAAGGGTAACCCAGTGGAGAGTGATATTGTAACAGACAAGGGTAACCCAGTGGAGGGTGACATAGCAAGCTAGGGTAACCCAGTGGAGGGTGATATAACAGACAAGGGTAACCCAGTGGAGGGTGACATAACAAGCTAGGGTGACTTAATGGATAGTTATCTAACAACACAGGGTGATACAATCAGAAGTTATATAACAGCTCAGGGTGATTCAATGGAGGTATGTAACAACTCGAATTTTAGTAAACAGGGAAGGGTAAACCAGTGGAGGGTGATATAACTAACAAGGGTGACCTAATTGATAGCTATATAACAACCAGTCAAAAGTTATATAACAACCCAGATGACCCAGGAGAGAGTTATAACAACCCAAGTTTCGATTTATATAACAACCCAGTGTAAAAAATCTGGTTTCATATATGACCAAGGGTAACCAATAGAACTGCTTCATGTACCAGGATTATTGAAATACAAAACTGATACTTAGTTATTCATTTTTAATTACTAATTCATTATTGATTAATAATTATTCATCACTAATTATATATATATATATATATATATGTGTGTGATGTGTGCATGTGTGTGTGTATGTGTGTGTGAGTGTGTATGTAAAAATAGCCTGTCAGTGATGTAATGAGAAGTGTTTTGTGGGCAGAATATTGTTTTCTCACAATATACAGCCCTTTCCCGACTTGAAAGTTATATGGAGTTACAAAAAACTGTTGGTACATCTCTATCGATACACACAAAATACAGACGAGTATAACCATATACCATTGAGAACACACTCTGCACAGTGGTGAATCCACGAATACCCAAAAGGGGCATACGTTTTCTCAAGAACAAAAACTTTGGCTACTATTGATTTTGGTTTGACACATAATAGAGGAACAAAGAAGACTGGCAGAGGGCAGGGTGGAAAGACTGAACAGACTAAATCTGGGAGAAGTATGTATCAGTGACCATAAGATCCCCCACTCCACCTACACCTCAGACATTGTGTTACAATCTTGCACTTTGATGTTAATCAGTACGTTTTATGTGTGGTTATCATTTCGTTGTTCCCCTCTCCTATCAAACATCTTTTAGCAGGACACAGAAATCAACCTTTTTGCATGACACTAAAAATGACTGTTTTCGCATGACAATCAAATAACCAACAACATGATCTAGTATTCTGAGCTGTTTCTGCAAAAAAAATTGCATATATCATGAATATGGTACAAGCAGAAAGGGATAGAGTCAATTTGCACTAAGTATATATAGAGTAGTTTGTTCCTCGAAGTATATAACTCATTTTTCACAGAAACGTAAATTAAGGACTTCTGAATATTCTCTTAAGCAGTACTCAGTCAGCCCTCACATCAATTTGGCAGCATATTATTATGTAGTCACACAGCAGAATATGGTGCACATGGTGCTGCAGGGGAGTGGTCACATGATGGAACAGAGTGACATGGTACAATATGGTCACATGGTGCCTGGTAGTGATGCGGTACAATATGGTCACATGGTGCCTGGGAGTGACATGGTGCAATATGGTCACATGGTGCCTGGGAGTGATGTTGCACAATATGGTCACATGGTGCCTGGGAGTGACATGGTACAATATGGTCACATGGTGCCTGGGAGTGATGTGGTACAATATGGTCACATGGTGCCTGGGAGTAATGTGGTATAATATGGTCACATGGTGCCTGGTAGTGATGTGGTACAATATGGTCACATGGTGCCTGGGAGTGATGTGGTACAATATGGTCACATGGTGCCTGGGAGTGATCTGGTACAATATGGTCACATGGTGCCTGGGAGTGATGTGGTACAATATGGTCACATGGTGCCTGGGATTAATGTGGTATAATATGGTCACATGGTGCCTGGTAGTGATGTGGTACAATATGGTCACATGGTGCCTGGGAGTGATGTGGTACAATATGGTCACATGGTGCTTGGTAGTGATGTGGTACAATATGGTCACATGGTGCCTGGGAGTGACATGGTACAATATGGTCACATGGTGCCTGATAGTGATGTGGTACAATATGGTCATATGGTGCCTGGGAGTGACGTACAATATGGTCACATGGTGCCTGGGAGTGATGTGGTACAATATGGTCACATGGTGCCTGGGAGTGATGTGGTACAATATGGTCACATGGTGGTTGGTAGTGATGTGGTACAATATGGTCACATGGTGCCTGGGAGTGATGTGGTACAATATGGTCACATGGTGCCTGGGAGTAATGTGGTATAATATGGTCACATGGTGCCTGGTAGTGATGCGGTACAATATGGTCACATGGTGGTTGGTAGTGATGTGGTACAATATGGTCACATGGTGCCTGGGAGTGATGTGGTACAATATGGTCACATGGTGCCTGGGAGTGACGTGGTACAATATGGTCACATTGTGCCTGGGAGTGACGTGGTACAATATGGTCACATGGTGCCTGGAAGTAATGTGGTACAATATGGTCACATGGTGCCTGGGAGTGATGTGGCACAATATGGTCACATGGTGCCTGGGAGTAACATGGTACAATATGGTCACATGGTGCCTGGGAGTAACATGGTACAATATGGTCACATGGTGCCTGGGAGTGATGTGGTACAATATGGTCACATGGTGCCTGGTAGTGATGTGACACAATATGGTCACATGGTGCCTGGTAGTGATGTGACACAATATGGTCACATGGTGCCTGGCAGTGATATGGTACAATATGGTCACATGGTGCCTGGGAGTGATGCGGTACAATATGGTCACATGGTCCCTGGGAGTGATGCAGTACAATATGGTCACATGGTGCCTGGCAGTGATGCGGTCATACATGCATGATGAGTTCCATTTGATTTGTCATGCTTATACATGGCCAATTACATGTAGATGCATTAGTGTCAGTTTGGAAGACTCTCAGTATATCACTAAACAAACCCTCCTGGAAAGCATTATTTCTGAAATCTAATTGGTTGCTGTGTTGTAGAGGTATCAATCCATGTGACCCCAGTGACTCTAGTAGTCATTTCTGCCTTCCCCTATTGGCACATTATATCATGCTAATACTGTTCAGATGTTTTAGATGTTTTGTAGTCATTTATGCTTCCTATTTGATAGATAAAAATAATGGACAATGGTAGCAATAACACAGTGAAAAATTTGCTTGTAATGATATTAACTGATTGGCAATTTTCACATGTTTTCCCAGGGCCCTGTTCTGACATGTTTATGGCCTTTCCTACCACCAATGTCGAAGAACTTTCCTATTTTTCAATGGCTGATGCATCTGGGCGAGCCATACATCCATAAGTAGATCTATCAATAGTTTACGAGCCAATAATAGGCCATTGTCCCCAAAGATTACCATAGTAACACCCATGGTTACTAACAGCAACGACCAAATGGCTATTTTAATTGCATACCCGTTTTATAATGACCTTTTCAACCTTGGGTCAGCTGTTAGAATGTGCAACGAAGAGTGGGCTTTTATACAGAGATCTATGCTAAATGATCTGCAGGGAGTTGAAGCCATCGCCAGTCCCATACAGAGGGATGCATTGGGGGTCTGATATCTCAATACTGACCCAAACTCTGATATTTATATCCTCAAAACCCCAATGAAATCTTAAACATTCCAATATGAAATGAGTCTGGTGTAATAAACTTTAAAGAGATGTGAACAAGATTTGTGTCAGTAGATTGTTTTTTATGTCAGCAGTTAACATGTTTGTGTCAGCAGCTAATGGCTTGTTTGTGTAGTATATTACTTGTTTGTGCAGTATATTACTTGTTTGTGCAGTATATTACTTGTTTGTGCAGTATATTACTTGTTTATGCAGTAAATTTCTCATTTGTGCAGTAGATTACTTGTTCTTGTAGTAGATTACCTTTTTTAAAAATACTGTTAGAGATTGGCTGAAGCAAAAAATGAAGAAACAATAATAGAAACATTAGATAGGAACAAAAACTTCTTGACACATATGTAATATGAAATATGTTTCTGTAATTTATTAACCAACTTTATTCAATATGGATATTTTTTAAATCCTCAGAGGATGTTTAAACATGGGGACTTCAGTGAGTATAACCTGACAATCCTACACAAACCACCTGCCATGTGCAGGAGTGGATTTCCGTATGAAAGCAACGTTTACATCTTGAATGAAACGTAAGTTGCAGAAATGTACAGGAAATGAGGCAATCTTATGTATCGACATAGGCTCTTGAATTTATCATGAAGTCTGCTGAAAAAAGTTTTATACGGTAAAAGTCGAGATTTCTTTCCAGAGACATGTTATGTTAAGTAATGTTCTAGTGAAGTGTATTTACATGGATTTAAATATGATATATTAAATTTTATCAGATATTTACTGACTACTTGACTATTGATTATTCAGCTGACAATACTGAGCTGTATCTATTATTAGCTATGTGTAGCATAGCTTCTGCAGTGATGGGAGGACATTTTCTGTCATTCTCTCCGTCACCTTTGATCTTCTCCACTGAAACTACTGGTCAGAGTTCTTCGCTATAAGCAGACAGGATGTTTTTTCTCGGGAGAGATTCTTTCTATTTTACATTAGGCTTGGAAATATTCACAAATATTACAAAAAAGCAATGATCAGCATAGCTCTAAGGCCATTGGTCTATGTTTTTGTTATCAAACCATAATTATTTGATATTTTCTTTCTATAAAAAGAAGATAAACCTGTCTTCTTGATGCTTATCTTTTCTATATAATTTGTTCCAAATATACATAAAGATAAAGAATATATTAACAAGGAACAGGGCTTAACATTAAATGCTGGCCCTGGTGGCTCCAAAGATTATTGGTTCCTTGGGGCAGTATGGACCAGTTGGTTTAATATTCTATTGGCCCAGATTTCATATTTCATATATTTTCATTGATATATGCTATAGACCAATACATTTAAGTGACAAAAATCCTTAAGGTCAAGGCCTTTGGTTGAGGAAATGATGTGGTCATTTTTTTATTATGCACTACACTTTTAGATGGCCATTGAACTTTCAATATGAATTAACAATCCCACCTCCCTGGGACTCAGAAATGTACAAGAATTATTTTTTCTTCATAATTTCCTCCAATCATTGCTTGCTTCTTTTGAAATTGAAAGGTTTAGCTATAAAGCTCTTTGCATCACAGGAAATCCACCATTCACCCATTTTCTCCCACCAGGCGGAGAACGCCAAGCCTGAATCGAATTTATGAAAAGGTGTCTCAAAAAATGCACTCGTAAATCTTATGCATTCTTTATTTGGTGGAAAATTGAATTTAAACATTGTAAACGCTGTGTAAGCTTTTCTTCATCGTTCAATTTGTGGCAGTCAAGTGAAAGGGGGAAGATAAACGGTTCTTGTGTGGTCCAAAATGGCTTTAGACTAAGTATGAGGGGATTGCTGCAAAAGCTTGTGAATGAGAATCATGTCGACAAAATACTTTGTGAAAGTCCATCATAATCATGATAATCTTGTAATTTTGGAGACGAAACCCGATTTTATCAGCCTGTAATCCAGGGGGCTGACCATGGCTTAATTTAATATGGACATATCCCATAATTTGTGTCAAAGTCAAGCTGACTACTGCTAGATAAGCCGGCAATAATCGCAGAGTAAATTTGTACAAGGATTAGATGTTATGCTAATGATGTTAGTTTTTCTCAGAGATAAATCTCTCAATTGGGGAGGCATTGTTGGATCTGTTGTAACCTGTGGGCCAGATAATGTTTAAACAAACAGTGTAATAAGGTTGGCTATGCAAGATTTAATTAGCAACAAATTCCACTACGATTTGTCACAACACTAGGTTGCAGTTTCAGCAATGATATTGATTTCTGTTAGAATGCTTGCCAGATACAGAATATTTTCAACATACTTAAAATTCACGTGATGTTTTGGTCAATTGTTCAAATTTGGGCTAAATCTAGATGGACATCTCCTGGCTTGGGAATGGGGGGGCTATCAGAACACACTAGATGAAAGCAATGGATCAACAACAAGCTTCAAGTCTACGTAACCAGTATGACGTGCCCGATGAGTGAACTCTGAACATGCATGTACACTTCACAGAGAATAATCAGAAATAAGTGAATGTTGCCCACACAATGTGACTTGATGGCACGTCGTTTCTTAGATGGGGAGATTTTGCGGGTTTGGTTTCGTATCTCAGATGGTCTTTCACTGAACACTCCCTGGATGATGTCGCTGCAGCGATGAGGTGGCGATGTCAAGGCAGACAAATGAAGACAGTTTGTTTATCTATGAGCGAGGGCCAGGAGCCTCAGGTGACGACAGCGGTAGCATGTGACCCAGCGAGCCTCTGACACAGGTCCCTCCTGCTAACATTGACACTATTCTTGCTGTTATAACCCATAGAGTTTAAACATATGAATATTGTCTCCTTGCAGAAGCCACTTTAAACCACCTCCTTGACATACTGGAAGTGCAGGTCAGAAGACAAGAGTTTTCTACCAAATGAGTTCAGCACAATAGTGTGTTATTCCACAGGACGTTAGCAAGGCATTTACTGGGATAGATAAATACAAGCAGAGACTGGTGGGTGGAGCCTCGTGGGTAGAACCACACTCAGAAAGGTGAGTCTCTCATCTAATGCTAACATTTTACAGTTCTTATTTCCCTGTTTTACTCTCTCATTAATTATCTCAGCAGCATTTTCTTCAAGGGTTTTTTGGGATGTTTTATGTAGGATGTCCCACATCTCTGAAGAAAGATAATTATACAATGGAGTTTCTTAATATCTATTCTTGATATAAAATAGGTAAATATTTTTTATGCTATTATCTCCAAATCATTTATGCCAATTATTAATATACAAACAAATAAAATGCACTGTTAGCATGATGTCTTAGTCTGAGATGCACATATGATTATGACCAATATGGTTCATTATAGGGTGATGGAAATTCTATACATTTAAGAGCATTTTACTGTTCAGAATGCCAGGGAAATAGAGTTTATATTACTCTCAGCCTTTGTTAACCACTAAAGAGATTATGGTGTAATCTGGGCCTTACATCAAACAAATATTGTCATTAACATTTCCTGGTTTAACACCTGCATTTTGAAATGTCAAAATTGCCTGAAGATATTTTTATAAAACTTCAAGGAATTGTTATGTCCTGCAGTTGTATTGTCGCATCGAGGTTATAGATTATAACATAATGTCATCGCCTCCAGGTTGGCTACCTTCCAGTCTTAAGGCTAACCAGTCTCTAGACATAAACAATATAGATGGCCAGACAACAGTCACTGTCATTGATTGCAAAGTAACATGGAGTCACCGAGCCAGTGATTGCAAAGTAACATGGTGTCACTGAGCCAGTGATTGCAAAGTAACATGGGGTCACTGAGCCAGTGATTGCAAAGTAACATGGAGTTACAGTTCAGTGACTGCAAAGTAACATAGAGTCACAGTTCAGTGATTGCAAAATAACATGGAGTCAACGAGCCAGTGATTACAAAGTAACATTGAGTCACAGTTTATTGATAGCAAGGTAACACAGAGTCACAATGTCAATGACTGCAAAATCACAGAGCCAGTGATTGCAAAGTAACATGGTGTCACCGAGCCAGTGATTGCAAAGTAACATGGGGTCACTGAGCCAGTGATTGCAAAGTAACATGGGGTCACTGAGCCAGTGATTGCAAAGTAACATGGGGTCACTGAGCCAGTGATTGCAAAGTAACATGGGGTTACAGTTCAATGACTGCAAAGTAACATTGAGTCACAGTTCATTGATAGCAAAGTAACATGGAGTCAAAGTTCAGTGATTGCAAAGTAACACAGAGTCAGTGTCAGTGATTGCAAAGTAACATGGAGTCAAAGTTCAGTGATTGCAAAGTAACACAGAGTCAGTGTCAGTGATTGCAAAGTAACACAGAGTCAGTGTCAGTGATTGCAAAGTAACATGGAGTCAAAGTTCAGTGATTGCAAAGTAACACAGAGTCAGTGTCAGTGATTGCAAAGTAACATGGAGTCAAAGTTCAGTGATTGCAAAGTAACACAGAGTCAGTGTCAGTGATTGCAAAGTAACACAGAGTCAGTGTCAGTGATTGCAAAGTAACATGGAGTCAAAGTTCAGTGATTGCAAAGTAACACAGAGTCAGTGTCAGTGATCGCAAAGTAACACAGAGTCAGTGTCAGTGATTGCAAAGTAACATGGAGTCAAAGTTCAGTGATTGCAAAGTAACATGGTGTCACAGTGCTAATGATTGCAGAGTAACGTGAACCAAGTCAATCTGTATTTGAGAGTGTTTGGCAAGTAAGCAACATTGACTTAGATTTTCTATATTTGTAATGGTGCAATTAATGTAAAGTAACAAGGACTGTCTTGTTCTATGCTACAATTCATAATGTGATGTCACAATGTTTAGCCCATGATGTCATATTATAAAGCCAGCGACTCATAAAGTCATAGTGTCAGGCGGGTGATGCTATAGGGTAAAATTTGTGATATAATATTGTGTTATGCCTGTAAGGTCATAGTATTAGGCCCATAAAGTGTGGGGCCTGTGAGATCATAGCATCAGGCTCATAAAGTGTGGGGCCAGTAAGGTCATAGCATCAGGCCCATAAAGTGTGGGGCCAGTAAGGTCATAGCATCAGGCCCATAAAGTGTGGGGTCAGTAAGGTCATAGCATCAGGCCCATAAAGTGTGGGGCCAGTAAAGTCATAGCATCAGGCTCATAAAGTGTGGGGCCAGTAAGGTCATAGCATCAGGCTCATAAAGTGTGGGGCCAGTAAGGTCATAGCATCAGGCCCATAAAGTGTGGGGCCAGTAAGGTCATAGCATCAGGCTCATAAAGTGTGGGGCCAGTAAGGTCATAGCATCAGGCTCATAAAGTGTGGGACCAGTAAGGTCATAGCATCAGGCACATAAAGTGTGGGGCCAGTAAGGTCATAGCATCAGGCACATAAAGTGTGGGGTCAGTAAGGTCATAATATCAGGCCCATAAAGTGTGGGGTCAGTAAGGTCATAGCATCAGGCCCATAAAGTGTGGGGCCAGTAAGGTCATAGCATCAGGCCCATAAAGTGTGGGGTCAGTAAGGTCATAGCATCAGGCCCATAAAGTGTGGGGCCAGTAAGGTCATAGCATCAGGCCCATAAAGTGTGGGGTCAGTAAGGTCATAGCATCAGGCCCATAAAGTGTGGGGCCAGTAAGGTCATAGCATCAGGCCCATAATGTGTGGGGTCAGTAAGGTCATAGCATCAGGCCCATAAAGTGTGGGGCCAGTAAAGTCATAGCATCAGGCCCATAAAATGTGGGGCCAGTAAGGTCATAGCATCAGGCCCATAAAGTGTGGGACCAGTAAGGTCATAGCATCAGGCGCATAAAGTGTGGGACCAGTAAAGTCATAGCATCAGGCCCATAATGTGTGGGGTCAGTAAGGTCATAGCATCAGGCCCATAAAGTGTGGGGCCAGTAAGGTCATAGCATCAGGCCCATAAAGTGTGGGGTCAGTAAGGTCATAGCATCAGGCCCATAAAGTGTGGGGCCAGTAAAGTCATAGCATCAGGCTCATAAAGTGTGGGGCCAGTAAAGTCATAGCATCAGGCCCATAAAGTGTGGGACCAGTAAGGTCATAGCATCAGGCGCATAAAGTGTGGGACCAGTAAGGTCATAGCATCAGGCCCATAAAGTGTGGGGCCAGTAAGGTCATAGCATCAGGCCCATAAAGTGTGGGACCAGTAAGGTCATAGCATCAGGCGCATAAAGTGTGGGGCCAGTAAAGTCATAGCATCAGGCCCATAAAGTGTGGGACCAGTAAGGTCATAGCATCAGGCGCATAAAGTGTGGGACCAGTGAGGTCATAGCATCAGGCGCATAAAGTGTGGGACCAGTAAGGTCATAGCATCAGGCCCATAAAGTGTGGGGTCAGTAAGGTCATAGCATCAGGCTCATAAAGTGTGGGGCCAGTAAGGTCATAGCATCAGGCCCATAAAGTGTGGGGCCAGTAAGGTCATAGCATCAGGCTCATAAAGTGTGGGGCCAGTAAGGTCATAGCATCAGGCCCATAAAGTGTGGGACCAGTAAGGTCATAGCATCAGGCACATAAAGTGTGGGGCCAGTAAGGTCATAGCATCAGGCCCATAAAGTGTGGGACCAGTAAGGTCATAGCATCAGGCACATAAAGTGTGGGGCCAGTAAGGTCATAGCATCAGGCTCATAAAGTGTGGGGCCAGTAAGGTCATAGCATCAGGCTCATAAAGTGTGGGGCCAGTAAGGTCATAGCATCAGGCCCATAAAGTGTGGGGCCAGTAAGGTCATAGCATCAGGCCCATAAAGTGTGGGGCCAGTAAGGTCATAGCATCAGGCTCATAAAGTGTGGGGCCAGTAAGGTCATAGCATCAGGCCCATAAAGTGTGGGACCAGTGGGGTCATCGCATCAGGCTCATAAAGTGTGGGGCCAGTAAGGTCATAGTATCAGTCTCATAAAGTATGGGACCAGTAAGGTCATAGTATCAGTCTCATAAAGTGTGGGGCCAGTAAGGTCATAGCATCAGGCTCATAAAGTGTGGGGCCAGTAAGGTCATAGCATCAGGCACATAAAGTGTGGGGCCAGTAAGGTCATAGCATCAGGCTCATAAAGTGTGGGGCCAGTAAGGTCATAGTATCAGTCTCATAAAGTGTGGGGCCAGTAAGGTCATAGCATCAGGCTCATAAAATGTGGGGCCAGTAAGGTCATAGCATCAGGCCCATAAAGTGTGGGGCCAGTAAGGTCATAATATCAGGCCCATAAAGTGTGGGGCCAGTAAGGTCATAATATCAGGCCCATAAAGTGTGGGGCCAGTAAGGTCATAGCATCAGGCCCATAAAGTGTGGGACCAGTAAGGTCATAGCATCAGGCTCATATAGTGTGGGGTCAGTAAGGTCATAGCATCAGGCCCATAAAGTGTGGGGCCAGTAAGGTCATAGCATCAGGCACATAAAGTGTGGGGCCAGTGAGGTCATAGTATCGGGCTCGTAATACAATAGTGTCAAGCCTGTAAGTTCATAAAGTCAGGCTAAAAATCAGATTACCAGGCCTGTAAGGTTGTAATATGAGGCCTTTGAGGTCAGAGTATCTGATTAATAAAGCCACACTCTCGTAAAAGGTTCTTGGAAGGTGGAGAATTAGAATTTGTTTTTCAGGTCAGGAAGTGTCAATATGTGTCTGTTCTGGACAATAAATACTGGAGCAGAAACTGAGAAAACATCAGATTAGACAGAACTCCAGATGACAATGCCCAACAAGGACTCAAATGCCAAGTTTCAGTTTTTTTGCTTCAAATGAATAAGTTATCAAATTGGCAAAATATAAACTCAGTTCTCTGTATGGACTTCTCTGGTTATCAGTTTGCAAAAAAAGAACCTTTGGGGACCTTTTAGCCAGAAGCAATTAGGGAAGATGGTGGATTTGGTATTCTTTGCTCTGCTTCATAGCAAAGTCATCTAGAGATCCAACAAATTCTGGCAGGGATGGACAAATACGGATCTTCCTGACACGTAATCTCATGGCTGTTCAGCAGCTTTAGTAGGTATTATGGCGCCACTGACCCGCATAGATACACAGTAAGAGTCATCCTCTCACCAGAGGGCACACATATTTAGCACCTTTTTTTAGATACTTTTTGTTGGGGTTATTTAGCTTTTTGTTTTTATTCTTTCTTTTAGTTAGATATTTTTAGTATTCAGCCTTCAAAGAATGTTCCATTTATATGAATATATATATAGGCTGTAGATTCACTCTGTGATGTAAAGTATAAATGGTGTATGATGAGAAAGTCGAAAAGATGGATAGCACATGGCATGAAGAACAGCCTTCAGATAGGGAACCAGTCCAACTTCTAGCTTCATTATATATGTGTGCCTGTTATCAAAATGTCCCCATTATTTTACCACACAAGTAAAGAGTAGCACTTTTAGAGGAATATGACCATTAATTCATTGGTTGTCCATTAATTCATTGGTTGTTACCTTTATATAACCTGTCATTATCCAGAACACTGCTATGAAACAATTGACTTTGTTTGGGTGGTAGAAATATTGTCATAATGATTTTTGGTAGCATATCCGGGTTAGAAATCTGGCTGATCAAAGGATAGGAGTCAGATCACATATGCACATCCACCTGATAATGGGGACAGAGCAGCAGAGAGCAAGGGTGGAGTGCCCCCTGGTGGGGGATTAATGCCACACAAGTGTTGTTATGGTTGTGAAAGTCATGTGATATGAGAACTCAAGAAAATGTTTATTTCTGAGTTGTATGCTTGTCACTTGGCTATTTACTTTCACAGAATGAAAGCAGGTTGATTAAATTAGTAAATTGTGTTGAGAAATGGTATAGTTATATGACCTGGCCAATCTTCCTTTCACCATGATTATTGCAGCTTATGAAAAAACCCTACATTTTAAGCCTTCAGTATCATGGTCTTAGACAAAGCTAGGCACCTAAATATGTTGGAATTCTATCTTTAAATAATTGTCAAAAGAAAACAATACTGTGTACACATTGACTAGTCCTGTTTGATAACTGGTGCCATGTCTCTACCTAAATGTCATGGAAAACCCTTCGTGCAGAAAGAGTACTTTATGTGAGTCGTCTATATGTAGATACCTCCGTTATATGGGCTGGTTGGGACAACACAGTAATCTTAATAAACAGCAGGACGAAGTCTACTCCACATTACATCAGTAGTAATACTAGTCGTTCAATCTTCTCATCACCTCTGCCGTCATTGCCTTGCATTTGATATCATTCAAAATTTAGATTTCCCAGAATCATAAATACTTGTCATACTCACCAAAGTATCATCCAATCAGAATTGACCAACATCAGGTCATGACCAGTTGGCTGACCAAAATGCTGACTGAATAGTTCATAGCAGAATCTTCATGAGTAATAATGTATTCTTTCACCAATCAGTGTACAGTCTGATATTTAAGATTATTCATGTCAGGTAATAATCATAACCAAGGCAGGTGATACTCTGAATCAAGACAGGTCTCTACCTAGCAAGCAGATAATAATCTAAATCAAGGCAGGAAATAATTAGAATCAAGCAGGTAATAATCTAAATCAAGGCAGGTAATAATCTAAATCAAAACAGGAAATAATCATAATCAAGGCAGGTAATAATCATAATCAAGGCAGGTAATAATCATAATCAAGGCAGGTAATAATATGAATCAAGGCAAGTAATAATCTAAATCAAGCAGGTGATAATCAGAATAAAGACAGGAAATAATCAGAATCAAGGCAGGAAATAATCAGAATAAAGACAGGAAATAATCAGAATCAAGGCAGGAAATAATCAGAATAAAGACAGGAAATAATCAGAATCAAGGCAGGAAATAATCAGAATAAAGACAGGAAATAATCAGAATCAAGGCAGGAAATAATCAGAATCAAAGGCAGGTAATAATCATAATCAAGGCAGGTAATAATCTAAATCAAGGCAGGTAATAATCTGAAACAAGCCAGGTAATAATCTAAAATCATGAAATAATCAGAATCAAGGCAGGAAATAATCAGAATCAAGGCAGGTAATAGTCTAAATCAAAACATGAAATAATCAGAATCAAGGCAGGAAATAATCAGAATCAAGACAGGAAATAATCTAAATCAAGCAGGTAATAATCTGAATCAAGGCAGGTAATAATCTCAAACAAGCCAGGTAATAATCTAGATCAAGACAGGTAATAATCTAAATCAAGACAGATAAAGAACAGAAATAAGCCAGGTAGTAATCACAGCAAGCATATTCAAGGTAATTATACATGTAAAACAGAATCAGGGAAGGATCAAGCAGAATCAAGTCTACTGTATTTATGAAACAAGATCAAGCTCAGAAAATTCAATTTGATTATCAAACAGCCTCTTGGTAGATAGCAGTGAAGTGTCATTGCTTACTATACTCTGATGGCTGTATTTATTCTTTCATGATCATAATAGTAAAATAAAGCAGGTCATAACCCCACATGACCATACATGGTGACAATAGTAAAATAAAGCAGGTCATGGCCCCACATGACCATACATGATCACAATCAAGGAGCGCTGTCAGGTAATTGCACTGCACTGTATTAACATGTGGCTGTGCAATAAGATTCTGTCTGCTCATACGTGAATGCATTCACTTTCTTTGGTTAAAGTGTTAATCCACTTATTTAACGTAACAAAGGTATTCATTAAGCACAGACAATGAGGAAGTATAAGATCATGAAACAGGAAGAGGAGACAGAATGGCACCCTGGGAGTGGCAATTTACATGTGATGTGACGGCACGCAGCCTTGCTCGGCACCAAGGTGGAAACAGAAACTATCCCATCCCACTCTCAGGCATCCCTCTTGTAGCTCCGTTATTAAGAAATTCCATTCCATTTCAGCATTTCTCAGATTGTGGAATGGCTGACACATGGTTAATGGGAAGTGCAAGGATTGGATGAAGAAGTGAGAACTTGCTAACTCATCAAGGGGACATTTCCTCGGTGGAGACACACCTACATGTATATGTGGGTGTATAGATCAGGAAGTGAGAACTCACTCATCAAGGGGACGTTTCCTCGGCATACCCATATGGGGGTGTAAAGATCAGGAAGTGAGAACTCACTCACTCATCAAGGGGATATTCCCTCGAAGGAGGCACACCCATATGGGGGTGTATAGATCAGGAAGTGAGAACTCACTCACTCATCAAGGGGACATTTCCTCGGTGGAGGCACACCCTTATGGGGGTGTATTAATCAGGACGTGAGAACTCGCTCACTCATCAAAGGGACATTCCCTCGGTGGAGACACACCTATATGGGGGTGTATAGATCAGGACGTGAGAACTCACTCACTCATCAAGAGGACATTACCTCGATGGAGGCACACCTTTATGGGGGTGTATAGATCAGGACGTGAGAACTCATCGAGGGGACATTCCCTCGAGGGAGGCACACCTATATGGGGGTGTATAGATCAGGACGTGAGAACTCACTCACTCATCAGGGGGACATTCCCTCGGTGGAGGCACACCTATATGGGGTTGTATAGATCAGGACGTGAGAACTCGCTCACTCATTCCCTTGGTGGAGGCACACCTATATGGGGTTGTAAAGATCAGGACGTGAGAACTTGCTCACTCATCAAGGGGACATTCCCTTGGTGGAGGCACGCCTATATGGAGGTGTATAGACCTAGAGCAGGTCCAAACAAGGGGTGTTTCATACACTTAGATACGCTGAGAAAACTGATCCATTTTCTGTTACATTGATACATGGGTATTGTAATAGAAGATGTGTTGTAATTTGTGACCTCTACCTTCATGGCATGATTTTGACCTGACCTTATTCACAGTAATGTCATATCTGATTTATCTGATCTTATCTGATCAGTAGTAATATTTAGAGATTTAGAGATCAGCTTTTATTCGTCATAAGTGACACCCACCCATTGAATATGACAATATGTATCATTATCTTTTTTATTGAAAAAAGGAATTGTGACAATTTGATAGCATTCCCAGTCATATTGCAATGACAATTTAAAGTATAAATTGTATATGAATAATATATCAGATATCACTATAAAGTCTGTTGTTATAATCACAACTAGTGCCATGGAAATCTCATTTTACAAGGGATAAAACAGCACAAATGAACAATTCACTTTTGAATTATAATAGTATTTTCAATTCCAAAATTTAAAGATGTCCAGTGTATATTTGGCCAAGTATACATGTATGTACATGCTGCATGACACATTATGGTCATGCAAGGCTTCAGTGTGCTTGCCCTGGTTGTTGTATATGCATGATAATCTGGTGAGAGTGTATATTGGGTGCATGTACATGCTGCATGACACATTATGGTCATGCAAGGCTTCAGTGTGCCTGCCCTGGTTGTTGCATGATAAGCTGGTGAGTTATATATCGCCAGTCCCTTGGCACCCCAGATGTTTGGGGTGCCAGTGACATAGAGATGGGCTCGGGTTGCTGTCGGTGACACGCAGGGTGACATACTTGGGTTGCCATTAATACGCTGAGATATTTGGTATGTGCCAGTCAGGTGTCAGGAACATGCCTATCACTGTTGTCCTGGTAGGCAGAGAGGATCTCATATATAAAGGAGGCAGAGGCAGGCCTCGCTCATCTTGTCTTGTCTTATCTCACTTAATCTGATATCATCTCATCTCATCTCTCCAAATCTCAAACTCTCATCTCATCTCATCTCATCTCTTTTCATCTCATATCTTTTCATCTCTACAGGTCATCACATCTCTACATCTCATGTCGTCTCATCTCATTTCATCTCATCTCATCTCATTTCATCTCATCTCATCTCATCTCATTTTGTCCCTCCCATCTCTCTACATCTCATCTCATTTCATCTCATTTCTGTACATCTCATCTCATTTCATCTTATCTTATCTCATCTAATCTCATCTTATCTCATCTTATATCAGCTCATCCCATCTCTTGACATCTCATCCCAACTCTTGACATCTCATCCCATCTCTTGACATCTCATCCCATCTCTTGACATCTCATCCCATCTCTTGACATCTCATCCCATCTCTTGACATCTCATCCCATCTCTTGACATCTCATCCCATCTCTTGACATCTCATCCCATCTCTTGACATCTCATCCCATCTCTTGACATCTCTTCCCATTTAACCCAATCTCTTAATCTTTTATTCCATATCATCTAATCTCATAGTCTCTCATCCCATCTCATCTTATGCCCTCGTCTCATATTATTGCATTTCTCATAATAGCTTTATAATATAGTCAGAAATGCAAATAGGACATATATATCTTCCCAAGTGTGTACATTACCTTTGTACATACTTACAGAAGTATTTAGTTACAAATTCATCCCACCAAAGTAATCTATAAAAATGGCAAGAGATATGTAATTATTGGAGCCGTTCTGTTCTGTTCAGTCAAGAACTCCTATGGTCCATATAGATTATACCTATGGTGAGGGATGATGGTGTGGGATGATGGTGTGGTTAGTTTGGGAGTAATGCTGCATGACAGGAAGCGTGGGCAACGTGGGGATCCATCATAGGCCAGGTGTGTGAGACGACTAGATAAGAACCATCCACCTCTCCATTATACCATACTTATTAGGTTATCAGTCATATACTTCTCTCTTCCACTTTAAGTAATACCAAAGAGCATTGCCTCATACGGCCAACTGTCTTCTGGGTCCGCATCAAAACTCTTTCTAGATTAGCTTTTGGGCTGTCCTGAGTTATTCATAAGAAAGGCTTTAGGCTGCCCTTGAACTTTTCCGCATAAAAATGGTACTCCGCAGAAATAAATACATATTTCAGATTTATTTGTCTGACCATATTTCTTATTTCGTTTTTATTTTTTGCTCTAAATTTGTCTACTGTGAGGAAGGATGGGGATCATTTATTGGTATTCATCAGTTCTTGCTTTTTTCTGCTGGTGTTAAGAATAATGACTTGTCCCTGTTACTAGCACATGCATGTTTTAGGGAAGGCACTAATCTTTCCTATGACTTTTCCACTTTAAAAAACAGTACCGTTTATCACAATGTGTGCAGGATAACTTAAGGCAGAACAGATCAGCAAAAACAAGCACAATTCATACAAAAAAAACAACACAACACTGACAGGTCAAGCGTTGTGTTTTAATCATAAAATGAACATGGAGGATCCTAATTGGTGTGCGCATTTATGACTTGTGAATAAAAGACAAGCTTAGAACCACTTAGCTGTATCTGGGGGGTTAGTCATGATAAGATATCAAAGGTACTGAACCTGACACACATTGGGGCTTGTTAGTCTGGAGAATTTTAAACTTATACCTGAAAAATGATTACCTTGGAAATAAGACCACATTTAATGACCATTTATGAAGAAATGTCCGGTGGGTCCTTGTCATATCTAAATTGAATGTCATGCAATATCAAATTGAGACCTCATTTTTGCTGTACCATATACAAATCTCAATGTTTTGCTCTTACTGATTAGAGAAATATCAGATGAATCTTAAAACTGTCAACTGACAACTTTATGCCTTGATATACAGGTAGATGGTATTTTAAACATGATAAGCTCTGCTTGTAAGAGCAGGGTGATCATATTTGATCACAACATATATACAGTTCTGTGTTAAAATGTAGTTCATGATTTGTCTGATCTCCATTTTATGGTACTTTTTAGTTCAACATTGGTAGTCAAACATTTATTTAGTGAATTAAGCAAATATTAGGCAATAGTTCTTCTTAATAGCTGGCAAGAGAAGATGAGGTCACATGATGACCAAGCATGACCTTGGAGGTCATCGTTTCTAACATTTATGTGACGTTATGTCCAAATCTTTAACATTAAACACAATTTGGTAAGTTCATATGATTTTTATATGGAAGCAAATTACCTTCTACTTTATGTAAACAAGCTTGATAAAATATGATTGGTGAGTTTCTCATAAAATTGTGCTGGTTCTTATTTGACTGTCTCGTTAATGCTCAAAACGGGAAACCTATGCAGACCCAAAAAGATTTAAAGTGCCATCGCAAACTTTCTCAGGAAATTGTGTCTTATTGTATTGTGTGGCCATAAATTTGGACTTGTCATGTCTTCTTGCTTGTGTGCAAGGTGGTATTTTATGCTGGCCCGTCTTTCTCGCGGAGAAATGATTTACTAAAGGACTTGGCAGAGGGAGCTGCTTGGCGGGACTCGTTACCTGCGGTGATGCAGAGCTACTAAGGCACTGCTGAACTCCTCTTCACCTTGTTATCATCTTGACCCTGCCGATAGGGTGAGGGACACAAGATAAAAAATGTGGGAAAAAGGGGCATGTTATTTTTGCCCACAGGGAATGGAGCGCAAGAATATCACAGATTTGTAGACAGGCCAGGCTTATATTTATTTTATCTCCATATCTAAAAACATCAGCCTCAGGCTTGAAACAACAGGTTATGTCTTAGTGTCAGGAATAGAACTACTACGCAGAGATTTAGTCTGCTTTTCTGCACCTATAGAGAAGATGAATTGTGTCTTTTATGATAAAAAATGAGTGCGTATAATGAGAAGTAATTATGAGATAGTATCATGGAATACATAAAAAACTTTAAAAAAATGGCCAAATGCCATTGCCTCAATGTTAAATATTTAATGTACAAATAAAAGGTCTTCTTGAATTGAAAATGGCAAACAGATGCTAAAAGTACAGGACCAGGTAGAAAATTAATGGGAATCTTCAGAAAAAATGAGAGAGGGTCTCAGGAAATTTAAGGACTAGCATTGGCAAGCATTACACCTGCACATGTTATTGGTTCTTTCTTGGCACTCAGTGCACTGGACTGTCCCTGGGGTGAACACGCACTGCCCCCAAGGGACTCTCAGGGACTTGTCTTCAAACCATCCCACTATAGCCCAGAGAGTTAAACCATTAAAAACTTGAAAATAGTTTGCTATTCAGTGTCTGTAACAAAATTGATTCTTGCTTTAGATTCATTTGGTTTCATTTCACACATCATGATGTCTTAACATGATTATGATTTTTATCTAGAACTAAATTGCGACATTATTTGAGGAGTAGATTGAATATTCATGATATTGATTTATGATGTTATGTATTGATTCGTGATATTATATATTGATTCATGATATTATATATTGATTCATGATATTATATATTGATTCATATTATATGATATTATTGTTCTTGGTTTATAATTATATGTCTTGAATTTATTGTTTTGTAGAGAGTTAGACCAATCTCCAAATTAACAAAATATTCAGATAGTTAATTAAAGTTAGTATTTAAGATTTGGTAGTATTCTGTGATGTTGATACAAGCATTATTGGTATATTACCTGAGATTTTTAGTTTCAGTCAGGAAAAGGACATCATCCTCATTACATGTTCATTAAATTGGTTGTAAATAAAATTGATTGTACTGAGATATTTTCATTTTAATTCATTAATTATTCAAGAAAATTTGATGAACTTTTCCATGTTTATTTTTTATGATAAAAATTCACAGGAATTATCCATCATAAATTGATCGAAATGAGTCATTAAGAAAGCTAATCATGATTTAATATGATTTAAATGTTAATATCATAAATTTTGAAGCTTAATACAATAATGAGCATCGGTAACGTGAACTTTTAGAGACCTTAGACCATCTGTTGCTGGAATCCCATTTCTTTTGTTATCACTATTTTATGATTTTCCCAATTTTTTTAAAAAAGTCAAATTTCATCCATCTGTCTTGAAAACTATAGACTAAAAATGAATGTATTTTCATTTAACAACAAACTAGTTCATCTGCATCACAATTAATGATATATGATATGTCTGATAGTTATATTTTCTTCTGAGTTTGTGTATGTTCCATCAAATTATTTTTCTTCACCAATTTTTTTTTAAATTGTAATTTTTTTAAATTCTAAGATTGTTGATAGAATACAATATGATATGATTAAACAATTTGCAGAGCATAGTATATCAACATTTTATGCAAGTTATCCAATTTCTATTCATATTTGTGATCTCATTGGAATAAACCTTTTAAATATTTGATATCATCAGAGAAATATAGAGACATCCCCATCCGGTTTATACATCCTGTCCCCACTCTGGAGCTTTATACTGTATGAATATTTATATGATGACATGTTTTTATTTGGGAGATGGGAATTGTTTTATTTGACACATACATGCATTTCACAAGGAAATATTGATCAAAATGACAGCATATATCATTGTGTTGTGAATTAGATGTGTGCAAACCATTTGTCTGATTCATTTCTCAGTGGGTAGTTACTTATAGATTATTCATCAGATACTGTTGGACTGTCGTAATATTTTATTATTCATATTTTACCATTCAGATCCTAGTAGCCTCTTATCATACCATGGCATATCATGTCCTTGTACAATTCAACAATTGGCTGACATAGATTATCAGTTTTGGGTGGCTCCCATGTCAGCGACCCTTTGGTCTTAAAGGGAGTCTCCCAGATCCTTTTTGGAAAAGGGTTCAATAAATTGTTTTTGAATTTCAGATTGTGGCTTTTCAGGTCCCAGTAGCCTGCTATATAACACCATGTCTTATGAGAACCCAGTAGCCTTGTATCACACTGTGGCTTATGAGATCCCAGTAGCCTTGTATAACACTGTGGCTTATGAGATGCCAGTAGCCTTGTATCACACTGTGGCTTATGAGATCCCAGTAGCCTTGTATAACACTGTGGCTTATGAGATGCCAGTAGCCTTGTATCACACTGTGGCTTATGAGATGCCAGTAGCCTTGTGTCACACTGTGGCTTATGAGATCCCAGTAGCCTTGTATTACACTGTGGCTTATGAGATACCAGTAGCCTTGTATCACACTGTGGCTTATGAGATGCCAGTAGCCTTGTATCACACTGTGGCTTATGAGATGCCAGTAGCCTTGTATCACACTGTGACTTATGAGATCCCAGTAGCCTTGTATCACACTGTGGCTTTTGAGATCCCAGTAGCCTTGTATAACACTGTGACTAATGAGATCCCAGTAGCCTTGTATCACACTGTGGCTTATGAGATGCCAGTAGCCTTGTGTCACACTGTGGCTTATGAGATCCCAGTAGCCTTGTATTACACTGTGGCTTATGAGATACCAGTAGCCTTGTATCACACTGTGGCTTATGAGATGCCAGTAGCCTTGTATCACACTGTGGCTTATGAGATGCCAGTAGCCTTGTATCACACTGTGACTTATGAGATCCCAGTAGCCTTGTATCACACTGTGGCTTTTGAGATGCCAGTAGCCTTGTATAACACTGTGACTTATGAGATGCCAGTAGCCTTGTATTACACTGTGGCTTATGAGATGCCAGTAGCCTTGTATCACACTGTGGCTTATGAGATGCCAGTAGCCTTGTATCACACTGTGGCTTATGAGATGCCAGTAGCCTTGTATAACACTGTGACTTATGAGATGCCAGTAGCCTTGTATTACACTGTGGCTTATGAGAACCCAGTAGCCTTGTATCACACTGTGGCTTATGAGATGCCAGTAGCCTTGTATAACACTGTGACTTATGAGATGCCAGTAGCCTTGTATCACACTGTGGCTTATGAGATCCCAGTAGCCTTGTATTACACTGTGGCTTATGAGATCCCAGTAGCCTTGTATCACACTGTGGCTTATGAGATGCCAGTATCCTTGTATTACACTGTGGCTTATGAGAACCCAGTAGCCTTGTATCACACTGTGGCTTATGAGATGCCAGTAGCCTTGTATAACACTGTGACATATGAGATGCCAGTAGCCTTGTATCACACTGTGACTTATGAGATCCCAGTAGCCTTGTATCACACTGTGGCTTATGAGATGCCAGTAGCCTTGTATCACACTGTAGCTTATGAGATGCCAGTAGCCTTGTATCACACTGTGGCTTATGAGATCCCAGTAGCCTTGTATAACACTGTGGCTTATGAGATGCCAGTAGTCTTGTATTACACTGTAGCCTTGTATCACACTGTGGCTTATGAGATGCCAGTAGCCTTGTATCACACTGTGGCTTATGAGATGCCAGTAGCCTTGTATCACACTGTGGCTTATGAGATCCCAGTAGCCTTGTATCACACTGTGGCTTATGAGAACCCAGTAGCCTTGTATAGCACTGTGGCTTATGAGATGCCAGTAGCCTTGTATTACACTGTAGCCTTGTATCACACTGTGGCTTATGAGATCCCAGTAGCCTTGTATTACACTGTGGTTTATGAGATGCCAGTATCCTTGTATAACACTGTGGCTTATGAGATGCCAGTAGCCTTGTATCACACTGTGGCTTATGAGATGCCAGTATCCTTGTATAACACTGTGGCTTATGAGAACCCAGTAGCCTTGTATCACACTGTGGCTTATGAGATGCCAGTAGCCTTGTATCACACTGTGGCTTATGAGATGCCAGTAGCCTTGTATCACACTGTGGCTTATGAGATCCCAGTAGCCTTGTATCACACTGTGGCTTATGAGAACCCAGTAGCCTTGTATAACACTGTGGCTTATGAGATGCCAGTAGCCTTGTATTACACTGTAGCCTTGTATCACACTGTGGCTTATGAGATCCCAGTAGCCTTGTATAACACTGTGGCTTATGAGAACCCAGTAGCCTTGTATCACACTGTAGCCTTGTATCACACTGTGGCTTATGAGATCCCAGTAGCCTTGTATAACACTGTGGCTTATGAGAACCCAGTAGCCTTGTATCACACTGTGGCTAATGAGATGCCAGTAGCCTTGTATCACACTGTGGCTTATGAGATGCCAGTAGCCTTGTATCACACTGTGGCTTATGAGATGCCAGTAGCCTTGTATCACACTGTGGTTTATGAGATCCCAGTAGCCTTGTATCACACTGTGGCTTATGAGAACCCAGTAGCCTTGTATAACACTGTGGCTTATGAGATGCCAGTAGCCTTGTATCACACTGTGGCTTATGAGATGCCAGTATCCTTGTATAACACTGTGGCTTATGAGAACCCAGTAGCCTTGTATCACACTGTGGCTTATGAGATGCCAGTAGCCTTGTATCACACTGTGGCTTATGAGATGCCAGTAGCCTTGCATCACACTGTGGCTTATGAGATCCCAGTAGCCTTGTATCACACTGTGGCTTATGAGAACCCAGTAGCCTTGTATAACACTGTGGCTTATGAGATGCCAGTGGCCTTGTATCACACTGTGGCTTATGAGATCCCAGTAGCCTTGTATCACACTGTGGCTTATGAGAACCCAGTAGCCTTGTATCACACTGTGGCTTATGAGAACCCAGTAGCCTTGTATTACACTGTAGCCTTGTATCACACTGTGGCTTATGAGATCCCAGTAGCCTTGTATAACACTGTGGCTTATGAGAACCCAGTAGCCTTGTATTACACTGTAGCCTTGTATCACAATGTGGCTTATGAGATCCCAGTAGCCTTGTATTACACTGTGGTTTATGAGATGCCAGTATCCTTGTTTGACACTGTGGCTTATGAGATCCCAGTAGCCTTGTATAACACTGTGGCTTATGAGAACCCAGTAGCCTTGTATCACACTGTGGCTAATGAGATGCCAGTAGCCTTGTATCACACTGTGGCTTATGAGATGCCAGTAGCCTTGTATCACACTGTGGCTTATGAGATGCCAGTATCCTTGTATAACACTGTGGCTTATGAGAACCCAGTAGCCTTGTATCACACTGTGGCTTATGAGATGCCAGTAGCCTTGTATCACACTGTGGCTTATGAGATCCCAGTAGCCTTGTATCACACTGTGGCTTATGAGAACCCAGTAGCCTTGTATAACACTGTGGCTTATGAGATGCCAGTAGCCTTGTATCACACTGTGGCTTATGAGATCCCAGTAGCCTTGTATAACACTGTGGCTTATGAGATGCCAGTAGCCTTGTATAACACTGTAGCCTTGTATCACACTGTGGCTTATGAGATCCCAGTAGCCTTGTATAACACTGTGGCCTTGTATCACACTGTGGCTTATGAGATGCCAGTAGCCTTGTATCACACTGTGGCTTATGAGATGCCAGTAGCCTTGTATCACACTGTGGCTTATGAGAACCCAGTATCCTTGTATAACACTGTGGCTTATGAGAACCCAGTAGCCTTGTATAACACTGTGGCTTATGAGATGCCAGTAGCCTTGTATCACACTGTGGCTAATGAGATGCCAGTAGCCTTGTATCACATTGTGGCTTATGAGATCCCAGTAGCCTTGTATCACAATGTGGCTTATGAGATCCTAGTAGCCTTGTATCACACTGTGGCTTATGAGAACCCAGTAGCCTTGTATCACACTGTGGCTTATGAGATCCCAGTAGCCTTGTATCACACTGTGGCTTATGAGATCCCAGTAGCCTTGTATCACACTGTGGCTTATGAGAACCCAGTAGCCTTGTATAACACTGTGGCTTATGAGATCCCAGTAGCCTTGTATTACACTGTGGCTTATGAGATGCCAGTAGCCTTGTATCACACTGTGGCTTATGAGATCCCAGTAGCCTTGTATAACACTGTGACTAATGAGATCCCAGTAGCCTTGTATCACACTGTGGCTTATATAAGATCCAAGTAGCCTTGTATAACACTGTGGCTTATGAGATGCCAGTAGCCTTGTATCACACTGTGGCTTATGAGATCCCAGTAGCCTTGTATAACACTACGGCTTATGAGATGCCAGTAGCCTTGTATCACACTGTGGCTTATGAGATCCCAGTAGCCTTGTATTACACTGTGGCTTATGAGAACCCAGTAGCCTTGTATCACACTGTGGCTAATGAGATGCCAGTAGCCTTGTATCACACTGTGGCTTATGAGATGCCAGTAGCCTTGTATTACACTGTAGCCTTGTATCACACTGTGGCTTATTAGATGCCAGTAGCCTTGTATCACACTGTGGCTTATGAGATGCCAGTAGCCTTGTATAACACTGTGAATTATGAGATCCCAGTAGCCTTGTATCACACTGTGGCTTATGAGATGCCAGTAGCCTTGTATCACACTGTGGCTAATGAGATGCCAGTAGCCTTGTATCACATTGTGGCTTATGAGATCCCAGTAGCCTTGTATCACATTGTGACATATGAGATGCCAGTAGCCTTGTATCACACTGTGGCTTATGAGATCCCAGTAGCCTTGTATAACACTGTGGCTTATGAGATGCCAGTAGCCTTGTATCACACTGTGGCTTATGAGATGCCAGTAGCCTTGTATTACACTGTGACTTATGAGATGCCAGTAGCCTTGTATCAAACTGTGGCTTATGAGATGCCAGTAGCCTTGTATAACACTGTGACTTATGAGATTCCAGTAGCCTTGTATCACACTGTGGCTTATGAGATTACACTGTGGCTTATGAGATCCCAGTAGCCTTGTATTACACTGTGGCTTAAGAGATGCCAGTAGCCTTGTATCACACTGTGGCTTATGAGATGCCAGTAGCCTTGTATAACACTGTAGCCTTGTATCACACTGTGGCTTATGAGATACCAGTAGCCTTGTATTACACTGTGACTTATGAGATGCCAGTAGCCTTGTATCACACTGTGGCTTATGAGATGCCAGTAGCCTTGTATCACACTGTGGCTTATGAGATCCCAGTAGCCTTGTTTTACACTGTGGCTTATGAGATGCCAGTAGCCTTGTATCACACTGTGGCTTATGAGATGCCAGTAGCCTTGTATAACACTGTAGCCTTGTATCACACTGTGGCTTATGAGATCCCAGTAGCCTTGTATTACACTGTGACTTATGAGATGCCAGTAGCCTTGTATCACACTGTGGCTTATGAGATGCTAGTAGCCTTGTATCACACTGTGGCTTATGAGATCCCAGTAGCCTTGTATTACACTGTGGCTTATGAGATCCCAGTAGCCTTGTATCACACTGTGGCTTATGAGATGCCAGTAGCCTTGTATAACACTGTGAATTATGAGATCCCAGTAGCCTTGTATCACACTGTGGCTTATGAGATGCCAGTAGCCTTGTATCACACTGTGGCTTATGAGATGCTAGTAGCCTTGTATCACACTGTGGCTTATGAGATCCCAGTAGCCTTGTATTACACTGTGGCTTATGAGATCCCAGTAGCCTTGTATTACACTGTGGCTTATGAGATCCCAGTAGCCTTGTATCACACTGTGGCTTATGAGATGCCAGTAGCCTTGTATAACACTGTGAATTATGAGATCCCAGTAGCCTTGTATCACACTGTGGCTTATGAGATGCCAGTAGCCTTGTATCACACTGTGGCTAATGAGATGCCAGTAGCCTTGTATCACATTGTGGCTTATGAGATCCCAGTAGCCTTGTATCACACTGTGGCTTATGAGATGCCAGTAGCCTTGTATCACATTGTGGCTTATGAGATGCCAGTAGCCTTGTATCACACTGTGGCTTATGAGATGCCAGTAGCCTTGTATCACACTGTGGCTTATGAGATGCCAGTAGCCTTGTATTACACTGTGACTTATGAGATGCCAGTAGCCTTGTATCACACTGTGGCTTATGAGATCCGAGTAGCCTTGTATTACACTGTGACTTATGAGATCCCAGTAGCCTTGTATCACACTGTGGCTTATGAGATTACACTGTGGCTTATGAGATCCCAGTAGCCTTGTATTACACTGTGGCTTAAGAGATGCCAGTAGCCTTGTATCACACTGTGGCTTATGAGATGCCAGTAGCCTTGTATAACACTGTAGCCTTGTATCACACTGTGGCTTATGAGATCCCAGTAGCCTTGTATTACACTGTGACTTATGAGATGCCAGTAGCCTTGTATCACACTGTGGCTTATGAGATGCCAGTAGCCTTGTATCACACTGTGGCTTATGAGATCCCAGTAGCCTTGTATTACACTGTGGCTTATGAGATGCCAGTAGCCTTGTATCACACTGTGGCTTATGAGATGCCAGTAGCCTTGTATAACACTGTTGCCTTGTATCACACTGTGGCTTATGAGATCCCAGTAGCCTTGTATTACACTGTGACTTATGAGATGCCAGTAGCCTTGTATCACACTGTGGCTTATGAGATGCTAGTAGCCTTGTATCACACTGTGGCTTATGAGATCCCAGTAGCCTTGTATTACACTGTGGCTTATGAGATCCCAGTAGCCTTGTATCACACTGTGGCTTATGAGATCCCAGTAGCCTTGTATCAGACTGTGGCTTATGAGAACCCAGTAGCCTTGTATCAGACTGTGGCTTAAGAGATGCCAGTAGCCTTGTATCAGACTGTGGCTTATGAGAACCCAGTAGCCTTGTATCAGACTGTGGCTTATGAGATCCCAGTAGCCTTGTATCACACTGTGGCTTATGAGATCCCAGTAGCCTTGTATCAGACTGTGGCTTATGAGAACCCAGTAGCCTTGTATCACACTGTGGCTTATGAGATTACACTGTGGCTTATGAGATGCCAGTAGCCTTGTATCACACTGTGGCTTATGAGATGCCAGTAGCCTTGTATCACACTGTGGCTTATGAGATGCCAGTAGCCTTGTATAACACTGTGGCTTATGAGATGCCAGTAGCCTTGTATCACACTGTGGCTTATGAGATCCCAGTAGCCTTGTATCACACTGTGGCTTATGAGATGCCAGTAGCCTTGTATCACACTGTGGCCTATGAGATGCCAGTAGCCTTGTATAACACTGTGGCTTATGAGATGCCAGTAGCCTTGTATCACACTATGGCTTATGATATGCCAGTAGCCTTGTATCACACTGTGGCTTATGAGATGCCAGTAGCCTTGTATAACACTGTGGCTTATGAGATGCCAGTAGCCTTGTATAACATTGTGGCTTATGAGATGCCAGTAGCCTTGTATCACACTGTGGCTTATGAGATGCCAGTAGCCTTGTATCACACTGTGGCTTATGAGATGCCAGTAGCCTTGTATCAGACTGTGGCTTATGAGATGCCAGTAGCCTTGTATAACACTGTGGCTTATGAGATCCCAGTAGCCTTGTATCACACTGTGGCTTATGAGAACCCAGTAGCCTTGTATCACACTGTGGCTTATGAGATTACACTGTGGCTTATGAGATGCCAGTAGCCTTGTATCACACTGTGGCTTATGAGATGCCAGTAGCCTTGTATCACACTGTGGCTTATGAGATGCCAGTAGCCTTGTATCACACTGTGGCTTATGAGATGCCAGTAGCCTTGTATCACACTGTGGCTTATGAGATGCCAGTAGCCTTGTATAACACTGTGGCTTATGAGATGCCAGTAGCCTTGTATCACACTGTGGCTTATGAGATCCCAGTAGCCTTGTATCACACTGTGGCTTATGAGATGCCAGTAGCCTTGTATCACACTGTGGCCTATGAGATGCCAGTAGCCTTGTATCACACTGTGGCTTATGAGATCCCAGTAGCCTTGTATAACACTGTGGCTTATGAGATCCCAGTAGCCTTGTATAACACTGTGGCTTATGAGATGCCAGTAGCCTTGTATCACACTATGGCTTATGATATGCCAGTAGCCTTGTATCACACTGTGGCTTATGAGATGCCAGTAGCCTTGTATAACACTGTGGCTTATGAGATGCCAGTAGCCTTGTATAACACTGTGGCTTATGAGATGCCAGTAGCCTTGTATCACACTGTGGCTTATGAGATGCCAGTAGCCTTGTATCACACTGTGGCCTTGTATCACACTGTGGCTTATGAGATGCCAGTAGCCTTGTATCAGACTGTGGCTTATGAGATGCCAGTAGCCTTGTATAACACTGTGGCTTATGAGATGCCAGTAGCCTTGTATCACACTGTGGCTTATGAGATGCCAGTAGCCTTGTATTACACTGTGGCTTATGAGATGCCAGTAGTCTTGTATCACACTGTGGCCTTGTATCACACTGTGGCTTATGAGATCTCAGTAGCCTTGTATAACACTGTGGCTTATGAGATCCCAGTAGTCTTGAATCACACTGTGACTTATGTGATCCCAGTAGCCTTGTATCACACTGTGGCTTATGAGATCCCAGTAGCCTTGTATCACACTGTGGCTTATGAGATCCCAGTAGCCTTGTATCACACTGTGGTTTATGAGATCCCAGTTGCCTTGAATCACACTGTGGCTAATGAGATCCCAGTAGCCTTGTATCACACTGTAGCCTTGAATCACACTGTGGCTAATGAGATCCCAGTAGCCTTGTATCACACTGTGGCTTTTGGGTTCCCAGTAGCCTTGTATCACACTGTAGCCTTGTGTCACACTGTGGCTTATGAGATCTTATTTTCATTTTATTACACTATCACAGCTTTAAATTGTGTATACATGCAACAACTTGCAATTTCAGATATCTTGCTAATAGAATCAAAATCAGAATTCATCATTTATCTTCTCATCTATTTTAATGGAGTTAGGGATGAGTTATGAATGAAATAAACTTCCGGCAATAAGACCATGAATAGATCTCATGAGAATAGCACTAGCATATTCTGAGTTTACGATGTCAGGCTTTTTCCGCTGAATGTTTACAACCAAGGATTAACATTCTGCAAATCTGATTCATACAGTTTACCATATCTTCAGATGAATCACGTGGCTTTTAAAGAAGAAATATTCACATAGGTAATTGATAATAAACATATTTTGCTTTGATTCTTCAAGTCTGATCTGAAACGGAGGAAAAAAAGTAATTTCCTGGTGTAAATTGGTGCAATAATTGAATTTAGACTTAGCTGCTTTTTTCTCTCTAAATGTGCACTAATCAGCCAATAGTGGGAGATTTCATGGTCTTCTAATTGGACAGACACTGACCATTAAATCAGTATTAACCCTCTCTTTCCTGGACCAGGAATACTTTTATTTTTTGGTCCACGTACAACCCAGACAACTTTGGTCCTGCACAAGCTCTAACAGCCAAAATATTGATCATGACGTCATTTCTCTTTTATGACGCCATTTTAGAGCCCCGTCACCCTGGCAATAACAGCTACCGAACACAACAGTTCCAAAACCGTGGCAAATCCCTGATGAGACTTCAGATAAAGTTGAAACCTCTGGTAGGAGCCACATCACCTACCTCTGGTAGGAGCCACATCACCACCTGTTTCACTCTCCATTTTGTCGGTCCAATTATGGACCAGGAAAACTATGTGGTTTCAGCTTAATCCTTTTCTTTCAGATCTTAATATGTTCAAAATGTCAGATTAAAACAGAAAATTTGACCATTTTTTAATCTAATTGTGATGAATGTTCAGAGATTTCTGCAGACATTACCTACTCCTTAATCATAGGTATAAACTAACCAAAGGTACTATCGCATGATGTACTTAGTATAGTAGAAATCAAAAATAGATTATCCTGGTCATCATTTAAAACATATGCCTCACCTCTTTTATGTTAATGGATACACATTCTTTTTGATAACAAGAAAATGGTCTCACACATACACACATACTCACGCATGCACACACACACACACACACACACACACACACACATGTATGATCAATGTAAGCTTAACCAAGCTATGCATGTATACATGCCTGACTTTATTTTGATATTGTTTCACTATTGGTTCATGAAGATTAATTGATTCCTGTTGAATATGCTGCAGACACTATTTGAGCCTAACCTGTCTGTTTGTCTGCCTGTTTGTTCATGTTAAAAGGAGACCAGTGAACAAAACTGGCATTAATTAAAAAGAGAGCGTTAAATGGTTAATGAAGACATTATGTGTGTGAAGCAAACTTCTTAGTGGAGTTAGTTCCTTAGAATCAAGCTAATTAATATTTGAGTCATTAATCATGTTAATCAACTATGTTGAGCATGTGTAAAGCATGTAATGGTTTAGCTGGTACGGAGGCTGCTGCAGTCAGAGAGGGCCCTGGTAGGGGTGCATTGTGAAATCTTTACTCCAACATGTTTGATGCAACCAGTGTGGTGTCAGTACTGCAAAAACACAATATTTTTACAAACAAAGACAGAAAGTTGAGGAATTGTGTTATATTTAATCAAGTAAGACATGACATTACTCGTGTAATAATTCTCTTCATACTTTCTTGCAGTGTTTTCTGTAAAGGGACTCTATTGAAGTGTTTATGATCAGCATGGGCTATAAATGGGCAGTTTTCATAACTAGAATCTTCAGACAAAATATAAGATGAATGTCAAAAAATTAGAAACACCTTATCATAGAAAATTGCCAGATTATATTTATATGAGTGATACAAAAGCTGATATATGCATTTGCTGCTTCAAAGCTTTCATTAATAAAATGCACAATGCTTTTTTATTACTTACTGGGAGTAACAAATAGAAAGAATAAGACATGTTATTTATATTCACTCCTCTAAGTCTGTAGTTTATTACTCACAGTCTTAGTATGCTGTTTGCATGGGAACTTACTTTTTACAAAGATATTCTGAGATGTCTTATATTTCTCTTGAAATATTTCCTGTTATTGGTGTTGTATTTCTGGGATACCTATGATGTCCAAATAATGGGCTTGAATTGGGTTACATTCTTTTCTTATCAGTTATTTGACATCTGTTTGATGCACTTTGTTTTTATAATGTTCTCAGACATAATTGTACACTCCCATTGTGCTAACTACATAAATCAACCCACAAGTGTATGGACTGCAAAATAGGAGAAAGCTGTTGCTTGCTATGAACACTGTGTGATTGGGCTATTTCATAATTGAGCAATGTGCTAGAATCTATTAGTGATGTTTAAATGATGATGTATTATATTTTAACAGCACTGAACAGCTCTGCTTATGGTTTCATAGGATGGATTATCATAATTCCCTCAAAGGTCATGAAGGGCCCCTTGTGAACAAAGAGATTCCCTCACGTCCACTGCAAGATGTCGGACATATACTGCTGATCTTGTTCAAACTTTTTTTTTCATTTCTGCCTCAGTAGGCTCTGTGGACTGATTGTGGATGACTTATGGAAATTAGAGTGACTTATATTTACAGATTGGTTATTGCATATTCAGTTTAAAACCTATGTTTCCACTTACGTTGCCAAAAAAAGATATTTTCTGGTAATGTGGCATTAAATATTTTTGGTTTGGGGAGGGGGGGTAGGGGATGGATGGAGGGCAATTATTTTTGGGTCGGTTTGGAAACAGACTCTTTTTTTGTGGCCTATAAAAGACTTGTTGAAATGCCAGGATGTAGTGATTTGTAGGGAGATTATATATGTCTTGTTTTTTATCGGTAGGGATTGCTATGGATTTTCAGGATGATGGAAGAGGGCGATGCTGTCTAGTGACCTTTGACCCTGAAGATGTTTTATTTATCTAATATCATTTTAGGCTAGTCCTGTACAGCAATGCAAATTATACAGAATATGTCCCTGTGCAGATTTGAGTTGAAAAAATGTCCCGAAAACATCCAAAAAGGCATCTTGAGCAAATACATTTTCATATGACTGACTAATTGCTGCATCTCTGTGGCAGATGATTATTAGTGTGGCAAGTAGCTCACTATTCGCAGAATATGCAGGAAGTATAGGCTGGTATCACGAGACCAGGGAGGCTTGCAGGCAGAATCAGATGCAGGTTACCTGGACAGTTAACCTCGCCATGATATGGCCGGGGCCAGGCACGGCATGCAAGATGACAAAAATACCCCAAAAATAACCCAAGATGAGAGCTACAAATGGCCACATTGCACAGGTCTATTTCATGCAGATCTGTTGGGGATCAGCAATTGTTTTGTGGCTTTAATGGTGTTTGCGTACATATGGGGATTGTGAATGATCCCTCCCTGTTCAGGGCTGGATGCCGCTCTGTCTCTGGGTATTTCTGGTTTTCAATGCCCTCTCTAAGGCCAATAAATTACGCATCTTTTTTAGGATTGTTCTGAAATACACCAGCTGTCTTTAATGGTTTTAAACTATTATCTAGTGTAATAATTAGGACACAAACTCAGTATTTTGGCAAAGTGCGTCATAACAATGGTGAATTTGCAAAAGCTTTTCTGTATTTGTTTACCAAGTTATTCCGATCGACAATAAATTAGAATTTAACCTATTTGACAATCAATTATATTCAAACATCAAAGACACTGAAGATAGGTAAAATACATTTATTATTTGTAACTGGCTCCATGTGCATGAAATGTATTCATCATTCTGACTTTACAAACCGCATGGTCACCTATCTCAATATGGCATTTTCAAAAGTTTTTTCCATGTTTTTCTTTTTTATATGAAATATTTCTTTCAGAATTGAGACCTGTTATAATGAGTATTGTTTGTGTCGATAGTATAAACATTTTCAGCAATAAGTGAATAAATATCAATGATAATTGTTCTATATTTGGCCTCATGACATGTTATTTCCTTATGAAAAATCAGCCGTAGTGCCTCATTCTTTGAAGCATAATGACACAATTAGAATAAAGTTAAAAATGTTAATCCCACACCTGAACAGATATATCCTGGTCTGGGTATTTCATTGATGTAAAAAATAATGTCATGTGATACACACAACAATTATTGGTCATGTGATACACAACAATTATTGGTCATGTGATACACACAACAACTATTGGTCATGTGATACACAACAATTATTGGTCATGTGATACACACAACAATTGTTGCTCACAAAACTTATTACATTTGCACCTATTACAATTGCAGAACAAATAACCAAAATACGCAGAATTTATATGATAAAAGACGATCCCATATGTGATAAAATCTTACAGATTGAGGCACTTTGATGTACACATCCTTACCAAACCATAAAAAGAGAGAAGAAGCGGGAGAAACATGTATAAATCAGAAATTACCCGGTCAGGAGGGAGGAAGCACTCCATTGAAATATCCTGATTCTGCCAATAAAAACTACATTTTGTTGTCGCTTAATGCGGGAGCTTTCCTATCAGATAACGATGCCATCTCCTGTGTATTGATATTGTGTGTGGAATTTGACCACTTTATGGGCTATCAAGTTCACTGATCACTGGCTATTCTGGCATCCGGTTTGTGGGAGTCTCCCATTCATTCTGCTGCCAAGCTCTTGTAGGCATTTTAGACTATGACAGAACTGCGTCATATTCATTTTCTTTAAACAAAACTTATCCTACTGGGTCACCCATTGAGAGTATGAGGTAGATAAAATCAGTAGTCTCATATATTGGAGAAATAGAAATATTTTTGAAAAAATTAAAGGAAAATTGGTCCTAATGAGCATACATGATTTTCGAGTTTTATATATCCATTTCTTTTAGTTAATTTAATACAAATGAACTGAACATAATAATCTTAACATGTTATTTACAACTGTAATTGAACACTTGAACAATACATTATTAAAAAAAACCACTACATATATATATTGGGATGAGATTGACGCGAGGTTTTCCATCCCAGATTTTAGTTTACTTGCAGGATGGTGCATATCTTGCACCAGTGGCTGCCTCTTAGGTTCAGAATAATCATTTAAGATTAAGTGCGATGTTTTCACCATTATAAGGTTTTGTGAAGTGACATGGGGAAAGTGATAAATAATATTTCTTAATTCTGATGTCAGGCTGCAGGAAGCTGGGCCTGCTGGGATATTAGTACATTATTTCTTCTTAATTGGCGGTTTGGTGGCATTTATACATCTCAAAATCTTACTTTAATCTTCATGATTGGCTGTATCATATGTGAGTTTAGTGCAGTACACCAAAGACTTTTTCTCATCCTTGTTGATATAAATGACAGAAGTTTCCTTATTTTTTTAATGAATTTATATTGCTGTTTTCAAACAAATCAAACCAAAACGAGAAATGTTCCTTTAAATGAAAAAACTACTCACTTTGGACTCAGATTTAAAGGCAAAAATTTCAGACTTATCATCTTGGTTGATATAAATGATCAAAGTTTCCATAATTTTTCATGGATTTATATAGCTGTTTTGAAACAAAATCCAATCTATAGCCAAACAAGAAATGTTCCTCCAAAAAATATTCACTTTAGAACCAGATTTTAATGCAAAATCTCAAGCTAATGACAAGTATACAGATATACTTTAAAGCTTGTACCACAATAAATATACTGCTTGTTATTTTTTTACTTTTTTGCTATGGAACATATTTATTAAACATTGGAGTACAAAGACACAAGCAGTAGAAATATTTTTTGTACCCAAAGGGAAACTTGTTTTCACATAAAAGTGAAAACAGAATGTCTGCAAACATGATCAAACCACTAGTCTCCCCATGCAGGTTTAATTGGACATTGTGTGACGACAAAGAAGAAATATGACAAGTGACTACAAACGGCACATTTTGCTGGTGTACAATTATTCTATTGGCATTCTGGCGGCTGTCAGCATGGGCGGGGTGATCAGGACCGTCTGCTGTCATGTGACTTGTCAGTTTGTCTGGATGTCAACTGGTCTCTTAGGACGACTTACCAACCTGAGTATTGGCTTTTGTTTGACAGCCTTCCCACAATGCAATTCAAGCACAATGTGTAATAGATATGTTCTCCCTTGAAATATTTACACATAACAGACATGTGCAACAAGAAATAGCAATTTAGCCTGGGACGAGGCCCTTGAGAGTGGGACTTGAGATCTGGGCAGTAAAACGATCTTAAATGGACCTTTTTTCAAGGAAAGAAAATGCTTTTTATGTTCACATTTAGATTATTACACAAGGGCTTAGACATTGAGTGCACATGGTCCAGCGGAAAAGACAAGAGTGATGTTGTGTTATTAAATGCATGCTTTATATTTGTGCTGCTTGTAAAACGTGATGAAAAGTGCTCAGATGACCTCAGAGGTGAAAATATGCAGAGAAAATGGATATCTATATCATTTGATGGGTAATAAAGATAGCAATGGCCTGGTTGACAGAGCAATATTTTCATGAGACATTGCATCTCCATGTGAGGTCATCTCAGTAGCATGCCATCCACGTGCCATTGTTGAGATAGTCGTACGGCAGGAATGACCTCTTGACCTTTAGACAGACTTTGCCAGCTGCTAAATGACCTCTCTGTGTCTGACTCATTAAGGAGTCTGACATCAAATCGCACCAACAGGAAGGACATGGTTGTCATGGTGATAGACAGACTGGGAGAAAGCTAAAAGGTGATGGAGGTCAAGTGTAAGGTCGCAAGATCAAGTATCATGGCTGCCAGGAAATGACGAACAAGTCTCTTAACTCTAAAATTTCAGCAATCCTTATGTATTTTGACAGATATATTGATGTATTAGAGATGTAAATGCAAAAACATGCAAATATAGATATCAAGAAATGGTTTCATGCAATTAGAAAGGACCTTATGTTTAATTTCAAGTGCAAGACAAGTGCAATAAAATGACAAGACTTTCAAATAAGTAACTTTTGAAGAGTGTTGTTGTATTAACCTTTACCTCGAGTTCGAGAGGTCGTGTGCTGGAGGGAGGCCCTAGCTAAGAAGCTAAGATATATGACCTTGATATCTGACCTTGACCATTGTTGACTTCTGCAGGTGTTGCAAAAAGTAGATAAGATCAACCAGACTAGAATTCTAGTCTCGTTGATACCATGATCTGCATTAATCAAAACAGTAACTGTTGTGATTCTCACAGTCAAACTTAAATAAATCAAAGTGTCAAGGTGAAATGTTTAGTCATAAAAGTAACATTAAACACTCAAGTATGCAAGATAATTTGATTGTTTCTTCTCTGCTATTGAAATCCTTCTTGGGAACAATAATGGTATCCAGCTTACACTTAGTAACAGATGAAGCAAAACAAATGGTATTTTTGTTTGGCCTTTTATTGTGTTTGAAGCATTTGTTTAGAGGCAAAAAATGCTCTGCTTGTGGGAGGAAAGCTGACAGTTGATAAATGGTAGCTGCACTGTCTTGTCCTAGTCAATATGCACTGCAGACTGCAACAAGACCCGGTATCATAAGTCACAATTTGAGAATGAGGTGAGATTTATTCTCTGTACTTTACATGATATAAATAATAAAATATGGACATATCTTTCTAGCAGAGTGCATATTCAATTTTGTGTGTGGTTGAAAATGCTCCAATGAAGATTAGCAAGCATTCATTCTGAAGTGAACATCAATTTATTTTATAGAGAAATAATTCTTTGTGAATTTTATGATATAATTTCTGAAATCATTGATTACATGTTGAATCAATATATATCGTAAAGAAAACATTAATCTGATATACAGTTTTAAAACCAGTGTTTTGTTTTCCATATGTGAATCATTTCCAACATTTTTATTGCTAAGACAAATCGTGTTTCGTGCAATAACCTTCCAGAGGGACTCACCATTTTCTTTTAATTTTATTTGAGTCTTTGTCATCGCACAAAGCCCATACAATCCAGCCACTTGTCACGTTTCTAGCATGCTTTCACAGGTGTTGTGGTATTCATCTTTTTGCTTTAAATGTTTGCGAAAAAAAAAAGATTATTTTCTTGACATTTTGTAATCACTCTGAAATTCTACACTCATCAAATATATATTTGAAGACTACAAAGAGTGAAAAAATAAATAATACTGCCTTAGTTATAGCGTTTCTTAGATAATTGTAACTGAGCCTCAATGCTATGTAGGGAAGGGTTAAATAATGTCTATAGTAAAGGTGCAGGGAGAGTTATGGTGTATTTTGGCCTATCAAAATATTAACCAGATACAGACTGTATTATATGCAGCATGAAGTACAATATTTGACGGAGAGGTTTATTGTGGCAATAATTTGTGGACAAACTGTGATTCTTGGAGTGTTGGTCTAAAAGCAGAAACATACAGTGTATCACAATATAGCCACAATTAGTGGGGTTCAATCTCCATGGAGGTCACGCATATTTCACACTGTAGTTAACTCATTCTAGGCAATTTCAGAGCCGTGTTTGGTCAGACTCGGTTGTGTGATTGTATTTATTCACACTCATCTCTAATGCCTCATAATGTGCCAAGAGATTATTTGTTATGTTGGATGTATGTGTGATTGATGAAGTGCTTGTATTCATATGAAGAATCTTTGCATTGCATGTATGCTGTATATAGTTTGGACAAAGCCTCATAATACTTAAAGTTCCTCAGGATTCTCTGGGGAGAATTAATCTCAGTACAAGGTTTTACAATGCAGCTGAGCTTACAAATTTTAAAAAACGATAAGGACGGCAAGAAGATGAAAACTAAGTATAGGTTATGATCAAGGTTTCCTATATCTGTGGCGTGGGGGTTAGAAAGGAAAGGACAGCGTTTCCCCAGGATCCTGCCCTGCCATTGATTTTTCATAAATTGATACAAAGAACGTGCCCTGGGGATTTATAGATAGCTGGGAAAGTGGAAACAAAAATGTTAAATCTGACCTGACTTGCTTTGCCAAAGTGACCACGCTGACCGCAGGTGAGACCCCCTGTCACAGGTGACCTGAGCACTACAGCTGATTGATCTAGCTAAAATGTGGCCTGTGATAATACAGGGAAGGAGGTGTGAACAAACATAATTGTGTGTGTGATTAACAGTGGTATTGATTGTTGAGGGCAAGGTATGGTAGTTCACACCTGTCGGGTTCCGGTCATGATTGACCAGGCGTGGCCACCCATGTGCTTCTCATGGCCGAACAACAAGGCTGTCTCTGATATCCACAACATGTCTTTATCAATAAAAAAACAATATTCACTGAAATGCGCTTAAAGGAAGAATATAGATAATGATTTGTTTGTATTTGTTGTTTTCAAACCTTTTGGAAGATAGTGCACAAACCTTAGACATATTGAGAGTAACTTGGAGGATAGTAGATAAACCTTAGACATATCAAAAGTAACCTGGAGGATAGTAGACAAACCTTAGACATATCAAAAGTAACCTGGAGGATAGTAGACAAACCTTAGACATGTTGATAGTAACCTGGAAGATAGTAGATAAACCTTAGACATATCAATAGTAACCTGGAGGATAGTAGACAAACCTTAGACATGTTGATAGTAACCTGGAAGATAGTAGACAAACCTTAGACATGTTGATAGTAACCTGGAGGATAGTAGACAAACCTTAGACATGTTGATAGTAACCTGGAGGATAGTAGACAAACTTAGACGTGTTGATAGTAACCTGGAGGATAGTAGACAAACTTAGACATATTGATAGTAACCTGGAGGATAGTAGACAAACCTTAGACATGTTGATAGTAACCTGGAGGATAGTAGACAAACTTAGACATATTGATAGTAACCTGGAGGATAGTAGACAAACTTAGACATATTGATAGTAACCTGGAGGATAGTAGACAAACTTAGACATATTGATAGTAACCTGGATAAAATCAGTAGTGACAAATGTATTTGTACAAACAAAGAGGTAATTAAGAGGACAGATGAAAAGTAACCAGATAATGTCTCCTGCGGGTCACAAAGAGAATCTTATGTTGGTGTATGTGAGAAGAAAAACTTAATTACTTTCTTCTTCGCCCTTCAGTCATAGAACTTCTATGATTCATGAGCCTGATTCAGCAGTTGTTGACAAAGTTGACAGCACTGACAAGATGACAGGCTGTCTTTGTTTTTGGCTAATTGTCTGGGAGATTGATCAGCAGGTATAGACAGTAATTTGGGCGTATTGCCACCTTCATCAAATGTGACGGGTCTCCTATGCTGCAAATAGACATTGGAATCTTGTAGATGAAGATTAATGAAGGGAAGACGCGACTTGACAATAGTTTGTGGTGGTGACATCTGTATTTGAGTATCGTCAATCTTTGATGGACAAGGCAGCCGCCCTAAGGGCTGATGCCATAATGTCTGATTTTTGCTTAGTCACTGTTTCAGAACATTCTATGAGAAGTTTAAAATGTCCCGGAATCATAATGCCTTTTTTCATTCATAGTCAACACAGCTCTTACAGTGAGGGAGAAACAATTCTGTCATTCTGTCTGTCTTTCAGCTTTGATCTTGTCGTCTGAAACTACTGGTTCAAAAGTTCTTAGCTATTAGTAAGTAAGATATTGTATTTTAAGGTGACCAGTTCTATTTATTAACCATCAGGTTCAGATTATTTCCCATTTATGATTTTTTAATAAATCTTACTAATAACTGTCACTGAGTTTCAAGGAGGCTGCCATGACAAATATCAGTCAGTGAGAATTGAGATAACATTGAAAGTGAGATTTGAATTCAATACATGTATATTATATTTTGATTGGCCAAAATATAGAGGAGTCTATTAGAGACATATTTTAACACCTTGACTGTCCTCGATCTGCAAAGCTACATGTAGGTAAATACTTCAAATGATCATTTATGAAGTATTTTGCAGACATTCCCTGAAAATTTTCACAAACATATAAAAAAGCAATGATCAGCATATTGCTAAGGCCATTGGCTCATGTTTTATTTATAATCCAAGGAAATAATGGAAAAGATTCAAAGCCAAAAATGATTACTTGCAAAGGAGTTATATTTGACAGGTTTCTAATACAAATGACTCTGGCAGGTTCTCTCATCCAATAAAGGTGTGTCACAATCTGGTATTAGGAAGCTGGCAAATATGACGCTCTCCTAAATGTGCTACAACCAGCTGTGATATGGGACTAGCAGCGGAAGTAGCAAACAGTGGTTTGGATCACATTTTTTAAGAGAGATGGGTATAATCATGCTTATACTTTAAAGGTTGAAGTATATATATATATATATATATATATATATATCTACCACTCACTGATGAGCCATTAATACCTTATATTGATTGATCCATGTCTCTACTGGTCTTGTCCTGTAACTAGTACCATGTCTCCACTGGTCTTGTCCTGTAACTAGTACCATGTCTCTACTGGTCTTGTCCTGTAACTGGTACCATGTCTCTACTGGTTTCATCTGTTACTGGTACCATGTCTCTACTGGTCTTGTCCTATTATTGGTACCATCTCTCCACTGGTCTTGTCCTGTAACTAGTACCATGTCTCTACTGGTCTTGTCCTGTAACTGGTACCATGTCTCTACTGGTCTTGTCCTGTAACTGGTACCATGTCTCTACTGGTCTTGTCCTGTAACTGGTACCATGTCTCTACTGGTCTTGTCCTGTAACTAGTTCCATGTCTCTACTGGTTTCGTCTGTTACTGGTACCATGTCTCTACTGGTTTCATCTGTTACTGGTACCATGTCTCCACTGGTCTTGTCCTGTAACTAGTACCATGTCTCTACTGGTTTCGTCTGTTACTAGTACCATTTCTCTACTGGTCTAGTCCTGTAACTGGTACCATGTCTCTACTGGTCTTGTCCTATTACTGGTACCATGTCTCCACTGGTCTTGTCCTGCAACTGGTACCATGTCTCTACTGGTTTCGTCTGTTACTGGTACCATGTCTCTACTGGTCTTGTTCAGTTACTGGTACCATGCCTCTACTGGTCTTGTTCAGCTACTGGTACCATGTCTCTCCTTGTCTTGTCCTGCTAATGGTACCATGTTTCTACTGACATTTGACCTGTTCCACAATGGTTGCCATTTTTGACAATAGAAATTAAAACCTGTTATTCACTATATTTGATTGATTTGCTCAGTAAAAATGACATATCTGAGATTTTAAAGATTACCTTACTTGCTTAAAGCATATTGCAGCAATGAAAGCACATTAATTTTATGGTAGCATATTCCTATGTGAAAACTTTCAAGAGCTTTTAAACACACCTTTTGGTGAAGAATTCCCATGCATGTTATATGAATACTGCATGCTTTAATGGCATGTCACCATTCACATGCTAATGAGCCCAGGTGCAACTTCAATTGTCAAAATTCTGATCGCCCCTCATGGCAGACACAAAAAGATTTCTATCAGAAAGTTGCAAGCAATTAAATCTTCATCAGCGATGATCTTAGCTCAATTAATCAATCTATTGGCATGTGCATCGGTTCATTTCATTCATTTGAAATTCTGTTAAATTAATCAACCACATAATCTACTGTATAATCTTTTAATTTGAAAATAATGAATTGTCAAAACACAATTTTCTTGATTTAGTAAGCATAAAATAGAATTTGGCAAAAAGTAACTCAGCACAATGTTTATAAACAAAAAGTAAAAATGCACTACAGATAGCTTGTTTCATGAATTGATATTTTGCCAAAATGGTAATTGTCAAAGTTTGCACAAGTTGAATGGTCACGGGAGAGGTATTGTACAGAAGATGGCAAAATAAGGGATGACACTATAAAAAAAGAAGTTCTTTTCCCAATTAAATGATGACAATGCTGCAATTACAATTGTCATTATACAGCTGACTGACCACATGGTGACTGTGTTATGTAAAGACACTTTTTTATGTGGTGTCCTTTACTTTATGGATTAAAAGAAAAATTTTTGCTACTAATTCCACAAATGGTAACGTGAAAGTAATTGAGATTTCAAATCTGACAAATGGAGTGATTGATTGTAGTAGTGACCCCATTGGCACAGACATTTTAGGTGTAATCCAGCATATTCAAGATATTATTATTGAGTGCCCCCCCTGGGTTTGGAGATGGGACAGACTCGGCCAGGTGGGCTTAACACAACTGCTGGCTCCAGCCACGGCAATGGGTCACTACATTGCATGTCTCCAGCAAATACTCCCTATCCAGTAACAATCAAAGATTATATTTTTAAATTGTTTACTGATGAATTTAGAGTTACATTCAGGCTGGCATGCTGGGACCAGCTTAACCCTTTGAGTGGAGGGTAGAGTCAGGTTTGGAGGCTATAATTCAGGGTTGGGCAGAGTCAGGTTTGGAGGCTTTAATTCAGGGTTGGGCAGAGTCGGGTTTGGAGGCTATATTTCAGGATAGGACAGAGTCAGGTTTGGAGGCTATAATTCAGGGGCATGTTTAGCAAGGAGAGGTTGCCAAAAGCCACTTGTATTTCAGCAATCCATCATGGCCGTCCAGACCTGGTAGATCCTTTGTGTCATCTGTAGCTTGTCTTCGTATCTTTTCACAGATGTGGCCTTACCTCTCAGTCTCTCTCATCAAGTGCATACTTTGCTTTTATTTTATTTTAAAATGACTTGGACCAGTTAGCCCTTCGTACTTATTGTTTGTTGTCAACCAGTCGGATTAGAACTTTTTTAACATCAGAATTGAGTATTTGTGTATAAAACTGATGGTTCCATGTACTATTAGATTACATATGTTATATTAAAATATGAATACATCTGCTCTCGATCTGTGATCATGTTTTGCTGTGTACAGTGTTCATTTTATGATTTCTTTTTGCTATAGAGTTTGCTATAGATATAAAATGTTGCAACATCATTATAAGAGAGATGGTGTGTCAGAATAAAATATTTCCGCTTAATTTGATGGAATCATTCAGTCAAAACCTCCAACAAGTTGACTTGATGATGCAGATTAATTATGTGTCCTTCAATTATTCATAATATGTAATAAAAGAGACATATTTTTGATAATTTAATTAATAAATATTGGAGATCTTTCAGAGAGACAGACTTTTGGAATAAGCAGAAAAAAAACCTGATGCATTTATCAGCCATATTGATCAGTGGTCCGTTGCGGTGTCGTGATCAAGGTGTTTTTATCCCAGTGACAGTTACGTGTCAAATTTCCAACAATAAAGTTAATCAGCAAGACAGTCCCTCGACTCATCATGGCCGTTAGGTGCAAAAAAATAGAATACTGCTCTGTAATTGGTCAAAAAACCCTGCGGCATTGGGTAGATCATGTGTGTCATGTCCATGGTTCAGTGATTGTTTAGAATATATGTGTCACGATCAAATGAAGCGGGGAATATTCTTGGTCCTGGTTGAGTGGATTTGGACTGTGTGATTTCCGTTATTGACACACTCCATGCCACGTGTGTCACAAAGACCAGCGTGTTGCACCAGATATGCATGTGTATGACTCCAAAAAATGCCATGAAAATGAGTAATTACTTTTTAAATATTCTGGAATTTTTGCACAAACATTTCATCTGTGAACTTAATACAATTTTTTTATTTTTAATACAATTTTTTATTTTCTTTATCATGGATATATATATATATATATATATATATATATATATATATATATATATATATATATATATATATATATATATATATATATATATATATATATATATCCATATTTATAGCAACAAAATCAATCAGACACATACTTGATATTTTTTTGCTGATTCAGTGAAATCATAGCCCTTTTATTTGTGGATAAACATATAGTTGAATGGTGAAAAAAGCACTACAATGAAAATGATTTTATGTTCACACTCATCTTATTTCACTTTTTTATATAATGATTGTTTTTGTTTGAGAATGTTTCCTGCTGAAGGGCACATATGAAGCACAGAATATGCCCACCAAGTCAGACAGGGCATATGGATGTGATTGGTTTAATGAAGCCTCCCCTTACTGTCTGTGATAATTATTTGCTTATATTGAGCTCAGATTGCCGTATATGTGTGAATATCAGCACCCTTGGAGGAGAATCTCTATTTGTTTGGACATAGAAACCGTTATACACACAGGGGTAATGTTACTCTGTGCACATGTTGACCTTCTGGCTGACCCTCATCACAGGGCGATCAGGACAATTCAAACATTTCCCTCTCAATAATATGACTGCTACTAGCAAAGATATGTAAGAAGCATTCCACAGACACTGGTTCCCTGCTAAAGGATTTCATAGGTACTAGTTCCATGTTTAAGGATTTAATAGATGCTAGTTTCCTGTTAAAGAATTTCATAGTACTATTTCCCTTTTAAAGGATTTTATTTGTACTAGATCCCTATTAAAAGATGTCATATGTTCTAGTTCCCTGTTAAAGGATTTCATAGGTATTGGTTACCTGCTAATGGATTTCGTAGATATTGATTGGTTTCCTCAGTGCTAAAGCATTTCACATGTACTGCATTGGAACCTGTTTATTGTAAATGCTGCAAGCTAAATAACTTCATCTTCCTCACAGTCAACAATTATGAAGGGAAAATCTCCACTTTTCCAGCGAGGGTCATTTAGTTTCTATTGTATCATTTTTTAAATCTATCATTCAAATTCATATCTCCCCAAAATGTACATCAGCATTCATCAAATACATTCAGATCTTCTGGATACAGTCAGAGTCCACAAAGTAAAGTCACATCTTCATGCACATCTATCAAAATTATGACAGATATCCAAACCTGCATGTAATTATTTTAACTATACATGTACATGATGTATTATCATCACTTTAAGAATCTGATTTGTATATGTAAAAAATTATGGCATCATTGAGTATTTCAATAAAATTTGCATCAGCACATGACTCAATGTGTGTATCTGCATGAGCCCCCATAGTATCTCAACCTGACAAACAGTACTATATGCATGATATATGCATGAAACTGTGTTTTCAAGACGTAACTGAGCCATTGTATTTGTGTGAACTTATTCATCATCAGAACTTGACTGATTGTAGTGACTGATAATCAAACAAGTGTCCAGATGACTGAGAAGGAAACCCGATCTGTGCATCTATCATGGAGACAGGATCACATTCCCCTCAGCTCCAATATATTTACAGGGTTATGCAAGCTTGGTATATATACACCCAGAGCAAGGTAGCAATTTGCATAACAGAGAACACTACATACACCACATAGCCCAGACCTATAAAGACTGAGAGCAGCAAGACCATTCATATAGTTCTGCAAATGCGGCTCTTTCCTTAAAAGATGCTTAGTATTATGGGTTATATTCTATAGACTCTTTAAAAGGTCCTTTAAGTTAATTGCTTGATGTTATCTTTGTTGATTAGTCCTTTAACTGTGATTAATGCTTTTAGTTTGTTTCATCTATCCGTCTTGGCACACAGTGAGTGTTTGCTGTAGATATTCTAGAGCAGCTGACCTTATGTAGTGTAACCTCACGAGATATGAGAGACACAAAAGTGTCTGCTGTCCTGGTGCTGCGGCAATCACTTCAGTTGAAGAAGATTTGATGAAGATAAAGAAATAAGTATTGTAATGCTTTCATCATGTATCAAATCAGAGCACAGGAAGGATACACACATAGGCGCATATCCCATTAATATATCCCATTATCCCGAGGATTGTCCCTCCCATATTTCCCATTGATTACACCCTGGTGTGTAGTTAGGGGCCACAGGAGCCAAAGAGGGAGGGAGGGAGATACCTTTTTGAGCCGGTCCCTGATCAATGCTGGCGATTAGTCGGTGGGAGAGTGAGAATTTGGCCATTTAGGGTGGCAGCAGTGAGTGGACAGTTCAGTGTATATAAGTATGTGTCAGCAGCCGACACCTTGTGTGAAGCTCATTGGTGGAAAGTGATGACTGCCGACTGAGCCATTGCACCAAGTCCGCACTCTGCTCACCTCCTGTGCCAACTAAAGTGACAACGCACATTTTTTCCTCGCTCACTTTGATTTTTTGCGAGGTCTCATGTTGAAAGGAAGTAGTGGCTTTAATGTTTAAAAAGCGAGATGAATTGATGGAGTGGGCCTGGGATGATTCGCGTGTTGCCCTGTTAGCAACAGTTGGGATAGGCGAAGACTGATAGGACAGGGCAAGCGAGTACACTGCATTCACTCCTGGATTGCATTTAGGCGGCCGGAGTGTGCCGTCTAGATTGGCAAGCAGACTTCTGATTCAACTAAGATGAGTCAAACAGTCTGACAGACAAGATCGCATTATTACCATAGCCTACCAGGGACTTTGACAAAAACGGCCAGATCGTGACTCTTCACGTACCTCTCAGACCCGGGACAAGGTCGGAATACCACACTCTAAAACGTGAAACCAGAGACGGCAGATGAAACCGGAGGATTAACTCAATTTATTCTGCCTGCCGGAGCGGATTAAAGTTTACTTATGGATTTCAGATGCTCAGTATCTTGCGCGAGTGCGGCAAAGGGAGTCGATGGTGGCTGATAAGATATCGGCTGGCTCTGTAACAATACAGTGAGTAAGTATCAATGGTCCAGCATGGCTTTGCCAAGATAGGCAGCACTGCTTTGTCATTTTGCAACAGTTTCCCTGGTCTCATTTGATTTAGGCGAACTGTAGCGTTTATTGTGGGATTATGGATGGATTTGGGAATAGCTGTGCTCAGAGGTGGCTTCTCCATAGAGCCTCGCCAACTTGATTTGCTTTGGACTTGTAAAATGTTACCAGTAGATGCCTGTGTATCTGTTAGATCTGTGTACTTGTGAGGCCGTAATATTTATCAGATACAGAAACCCAAGATAGACATTCTGACCCAACATGGCCACAGGAGTTTACTCCCTCTGAATGTCGTCAGCGTTTTTGTTTGGTTAAAGAGGAGATCAATATGAATCTGAAATAAGGGTGCAGAGATTGGTTTTGAGGGGCTACATAAGACCATATTTTATATCATTGATTTCTTAAATGGGGCTAGAATGGGGCTTAATGAGATCATATTTGATGGAATTGATTTAATGGGATGGTAATTGACCTTTATGTGTGGTTATGTATGGTTGGTATAAAGCCTGACCATTTGATATTTTGGGGTTGATACTTGATTTTGATTATTAAATCATATATAATTCGGCACTTATCCATATCCTCTCATTCCCTGATCTATGTCATCATTCACTGATCTATGTCCTCTTATTCCCTGATCGATTTCCTCTTATTCCCTGATCGATGTACTCTCATCCCCTGATCTATGTCCTCTAATTCCCTGATCGATTTCCTCTCATTCCCTGATTGATTTCCTCTCATTCCCTGATCGATGTCCTCTCATTCCCTGATCTATGTCCTCTTATTCCCTAATCAATGTCCTCTTATTCCCCGATCTATGTCCTTTAATTCCCTGATCTATGTCCTCTCATTTCCTGATCTATGTCCTCTTATTCCCTGATCTATGTCCTCTTATTCCCCGATCTATGTCCTCTTATTCCCCGATCTATGTCCTTTAATTCCCTGATCTATGTCCTCTCATTTCCCGATCTATGTCCTCTCATTCCCTGATCTATGTGCTCTTATTCCCTGATCTATGTCCTCTCATTTCCTGATCTATGTCCTCTTATTCCCTGATCTATGTCCTCTTATTCCCTGATCTATGTCCTCTTATTCCCCGATCTATGTCCTTTAATTCCCTGATCAATGTCCTCTTATTCCCTGATCTATGTCCTCTTATTCCCTGATCGATTTCCTCTTATTCCCTGATCGATTTCCTCTCATTTCCCTGATCGATTTCCTCTCATTCCCTGATCGATTTCCTCTTATTCCCTGATCGATTTCCTCTTATTCCCTGATTGATTTCCTCTTATTCCCTGATCTATGTCCTCTTATTCCCTGATCTATGTGCTCTTATTCCCTGATCTATGTCCTCTCATTTCCTGATCTATGTCCTCTTATTCCCTGATCTATGTCCTCTTATTCCCTGATCTATGTCCTCTTATTCCCCGATCTATGTCCTTTAATTCCCTGATCAATGTCCTCTTATTCCCTGATCTATGTCCTCTTATTCCCTGATCTATGTCCTCTTATTCCCTGATCTATGTCCTCATATTCCCTGATCGATTTCCTCTTATTCCCTGATCGATTTCCTCTTATTCCCTGATCTATGCCTTTCTATTTAACCAATTTAACATCATGATGGGGACATTAAGTCCCCAACATTAAAACTTTTTGTGACATCAGTAAACAGTTAATTATTTATGCATTGAGTGCAAGATGAATTTACCACCAAGCTTCTGGACCATTATTTTTATGAAGTCATGAAGTCATTTGATATTTGTAATATAGTGAATGTATTACCTTCATTGCTGAGAGGGTAGTTTTGTATATTATATTCATTTATTGAGCTGCATATTTCCAGAGATGGATGCACAGGGAGCTGTAACTTTTTACGACACCTCTGGAGTGCCATATCGCAAGCTCTCCTGATGTCTATAAAAAGCTACACTGCTGAAAAAGTGCATTGACAAAACTAACCATGAATAAGATATCAGCCAGGAATATTCACACGTAGGAGGCATGCATGATATGTGTGCGTTACTATATATAGTCATGTTATAGTAAGCATGGCTTTATATGATCGTTAAATGTGTGACTTCATAAGTGTTTGGACTTGGTTGACTATCTAGTGTTAATTGATTGATAACCTCATTTGTCAATTAAAATTATGTTATTTTTTCATTTCAGGGCTTGGAAGAGGGATAGGTCTTCCTCAAAACATTACAAAGGATTAACAGATTTTAACAGATCAAAGGATTAAACCAGTTCATCCATAAGATATTGAATACATTGACCTTGATTTTAAAGACAACAACACAGATAATTCTAGCAGTATCGAATGCTCCCCAAACTTGAGGTAAGAGAATTATTTGAGATAATTACTAGATTATCTCATAGAAATGTTGAAAGAATCCTGAATATTGTTGTTCGTACTGCACATGCAGCATTAAGCAGTTCATTATCCAGACTGAACTGGCCATCTCATATTTCAGCTGATTAGCAGGACTGCCTATTTTCCAAAATTATTTTTTCTTGGATGTACATGTAGACTTATTGTAATTTGTTACCATGGTTACTATAGATGCTCTGGAAGATATTAAAGTCAAAAGTTTATGAAACAATAGACTGCAGTCACATTGTAGCAACTTGGAAAACCCTAATCAGGTCATCAGCTAGTCTAAGAGATTTTTTAATGTTAATGAATGATTATGTAGTCCTCATGCATGTGCAGTGCCTTATTCATGATAACCACAAAATACTGCAATAAAAGGTTTTGAATATGTTGGGCAAATATAAGATTTTGGATGCGGTGATTCTTGGAGAACTTTCCAAACTTGCATATCGATTTGAAAAACACAAGAAATTGATGCCACATAATTTCACATTATATGGAAATACTATGAGGCCTGATGCGGTGCAAGAATTTTCATCATTTTCATACGTACATGACCAAGAGATGTATTTAGGTAGCGTCTGCTGAGCAAATTTGAACTTGAAACAGAGAGCGGTTTGCAAGAAGTAGAGCAAATAAAACCCGGGATGCTTGGGCAGGTCCCCTCTCCAAGAATGAATGCAGATGAAATGTGACGCAGAGGTGAGGAAAGGGACAACCTTGTTGATTTCATGGAACATTTGTGGATATTGTCATCGATTTCTGCTTCAATTACACCAGCTACCTTTTTTCGAAAGCCTCTTACAGTTTAAGCTTGTAATTCATCGCCTGAAAGATTTTTTCTTGATTTGTGCTAAGTCTCTAAAAAAAAAAGAACATCTTGAACGTGTGTGCCAAAATACTGCCTTATCTTAACATGAGATTGAAATATGGAAGGACATGTATTTGATGCCAGTGATTTTCCCTTTGAGGGGGTTGGGTCAAACAAAGGGATGGGTATTTCAAGCAAAACAATGGCGGTGTTAGACCTATTTGAGACTTGATCTGAACTAAATGGTCATCAAAATGCAAATAATAAATATTTATCTTGTGGAGTCATCCACTGGGAATGGCCACAAGCGTCCACTAACAGAATGGGTCTGCAGGTGCAATGCATCATGGGACATTTCCAGTGATAATGGGGGAAATTGAGAAGAGGAGAGTTTTAATTATTCCTCCTCCATGGAGGATAATACACTGTAGGGAGTGCGAAGACGAGGATTAAATGAACTAATCTCGCCTCAGTTAATCATGTATTAATTCTCATCTGGTGAATAATCACACAGTTTCACCTGTTACCAAGTATACATAAATATGAACCACTTTGCTGCTTGCTCTGATAAATTCAAGATCCTAATTCTTTCCTATTTTCTCCAAAATCAGTGGAAGGAATAGCCCAATCCTTTATCATAGGGAGATAATCTAGGTCGGCCAGACAAGATTTTTCCTTGACTCCAATTTGTGGTGCCACGTATCTGATAGATCAGCTATAATTATACATAAATGGCAATAATTGTTTGGTGGAGAAAATAGACTGAAAATCATGTCCAATGAAATGGGTGGCTGTAATTCTGGCAAAATAAAACCCAAATGATTTACCCGGATCTTTTAAAATGGATTTAGACTTCCCATACATTTGTATTTCAAAAAGATTTGAGATACAGTGCAGCCTCACTGAATTATTTTATCTGAGGTCCTTGACATGATGACCCACCCAGTATCAGATTTACAAGGAAGATGTAGAGTATATATAGAATATATAAAGAAGTACATCAATCAGTATGCATTGAAATTAATAGATTCATTCAAGAAAGCTTATAGGCAGGTTTTGCTAAAGTCTATGCAGAAAGCAAATGGATGCCAGAGTACTCTTGAATCTTATATTCCACACAATGTGGCCATCACTCCCACTATGCATGATTGGCAAATTAATGAAAAACTTGCTGTTTTGAGGCATCCGAACAAAACAAAAATAGCATCGGATGTGCATTTTAATTGGAAATTGTACATCATTATATGTACATGTGGCGAGCCGTATTGGATTAAATATGTATAGGGACGGCATGACAGGGCATTTCTTGCATATCTCTTCATTAGGAATGGTCTTTCGCAGATAATTTTCGGGAGATAATTTTTTTTCCTTGTGAGAAACGTCAGACAAAGGAAGCATTAATGATGGATTCTCTGGGAGAAATATGGATGTCTGGACCACATTAGGCCAATCAGACACAAAGCATACATTGTATGGACTTATCAATTTGGAAAGGTTTCATTACTGGCACAGGATAAAAATCTGGATCTTGGTCTAAATTGATCAAATTAGGTCAGACATAAAAGTTTGGTTATTCCTCATTGAAATGCTTAAAAATACCTACATTTTTTCATTTTAAAATTTCATATTATTTAGAGACCTGTTATCAGAGATTATAATAAGGCAGGCCCGTCCTGAGAAACATGAATTTTTGGTTTTGACCTAAGACTAATCCATCAAGGAATTGACGTGTTTGGCCACTTTGCTTCTAGTGTGTGTGATCTAGATTATTTTCTTCTATCAATTATACAGAACCTATGAGAATTATCACATTTTGTGCAAGAACAAGACAAGTCAGGTCATCAGTCTTCAGAAAGAGTTTAGTGAATGAAAAAAAAAGTTGTCACGTTGTCCTCGATTGTCTTATCACTTACCTCGTGGATGGGAAGCGAAAGACCTCAAAAAGCGAGAGGTTTTATAACATCGTCTTCCATAGAAGAATGATAATCTAACACAAAACCAATCTACCTATAGCTTTGCTTCAAAACAAATCAATCTGTGAGGAAACCGTCCCAAAGTTTGCTTAATCAAACACAATTTATGTACGAATCTCTCAACGTGTAGCTTGTCAATTACTTGCACTTCTTCTGTTCTGGATCATAGGTTCGCATGAAATATTGATGTCAAGATTGGGAGGAAACAAAAGACACCTACATGTTGTCATGCAAAAACTGTTCGTTTCATGTAATTAAAGATTAAATTATTTCTAGTGGGGCCGTGCACTGCGGAGAAATGTGTGGGTCGGAAGGAGTGCAGAAAGTAGCATACAGGAAATGAGAGAAAGATGATTACAATAATTACAAAAAAATAGAAATGTGCGTAGGTTGAAAGTCACACATACACAGTTAATGTGACTTTGATCTATTTCGTATTTCATAATAACAGCCAAATGTGAATTGTAAAGTAGGCCTTGTGAAATGATCAATCATGTGTGACCTTTTAAGGTTTTTCTTCAAGTGTGATTAATGGATGATCATTTCATGGAAACTTCAATGATAATATTAAATTAATATTATCATAACCATCAAGAGATGATTATTAGAATGATGAGAAACTCATAGTTGTGAAAAAAATTCCTCTTCTTGAATGATTGCACAAATTGTTAATATTATTCATGTTTTACTTGAAATAGAACCAATTCTGGTCTGAATATACATGTACATGTAGGTCCATATAGATTTCAGTCTGTATTAATAGGTATTACATATGAAAATGATTCTGTATGTGAATTGGGAGCAAATAGGGAGGTAGAATTTTCAATTAGTTTATCCAGGGAGCAGTGGTTGAACTTCATTGACTTTTTTCATGATTTCAATGTGATTCATCTGTTTTGTGCATGCAATTCAGCACTTTGTGAATTCTTCTAAGAAAACATTTCTCATACATATGTTTGTGTCCTATCTCCTCAGAACACAGAAAATGTTCAATCTACAATGTAAGACTTTGAAGCAAATATGTTGGACATTCACTTATTGAGTAAACATTCTCTAATTTAAAAAAAAATAGTTCCAGTGAGTCAGTAGTTGACTTGAGAACCACTCTTGACTCAAAAATGGACATGAAAGCTCAAATCAGCAACATTGTAAAAAAGAACATTACCACATTAGGGGAGAGAGGCTCTGGAACTCCCTCGGGAGTCCCTAATAATATCAGGAGTAGTGCTACAGTTACTATCTTCAAGACTACCAGTAGATTGAAGACATATCTATTTAGGAAGAACTTGCTATGAACAGACATTGTCTGGTATTAGTACTATAGAAATTTTATCATTATTATTTATTATTATTACAAATGTGATCAACTCCAGTGTTATTTCTATCAAATATGCAGCACCATTGAGAATAAAAAAATTGGAAAATCAGAAAAGTCAGAAAATCAGAATGTCAGCTTTTAGAAAGTATTTGATGACATTTCCTTTCCTCTCAATCATCATCTTGAAAAGCACATTGTTTGATGACTTCCATCAATGTATTCATGTTGCTTTGAGAAGGCAAATGTTTTTGGGAGAACAACATGTTGTTATATGGGGAGATGCTAATTTTAGAGATGGAGGGTTATTTTTTGCCATTAATGAAGTGTAAGGTATCAATGTTAATTGTAGGCATGTTTATTATTTAAGAAGTGTGAGGAGAGTTTGTTAAGGGAAATAAGTTGACTGTATGATGGGATAAGGCTAATCTATGCATCACTAAAATCGATATTACATCATAAGAAAGTACTATCTTAATGCACCCCTTCTTACTCATAGAGCAATGTTTTCTTCTATCTATTGAATATAGCGTCTTTGAGATTATAAATTTAACTCATTGAGATTAATATGTGCCCTTAAAGATAAATGGCTGACTTGAATGTAAGGCACAGTGAGTTATTTAAAATATAAACTGGGTTAATATTTGTGTACATTGTGGGATAACAAATGATCCCTCTTGACCTGTGTTCAGGGAGAAGCGTTCTGCATCATTAGTCTGCCAGATATCTTCTCCAAACACTCGCCCTAATCCCCTCATGCAAGTCAAATATTATAAACCCCATCTCCAAGCCACCACCCTCCTGCTTTCCTCGGCTTCTGCAAACCTCAATCTTGGGGTCTTTGTCTCTGATTTGTGACGGATGATCGCTATTTGATGCTTCGGTGTCGAAAAAGGGAGACATCGTCGAGTAGGATTGTATATTGTGGAGATAATTTAAAATCCATTTAGATCATGTGAAGTCTACTTATAGTGGATAAAACCGGCACTGACTTTATATTGCTCGCCAGATTCTGTGTGCTCAATTTTTTGCTTGTATAATTCATCGACTATTACTCTGACTTACCAGAATTAGGTCTTTTTCAATAAACAAGATGATTAAGGAGACTAGAAAAGGGCAATGAACGGTTAAATTGCCTCTATGTTTTGGGTAATTATCATTATTTGGGTAGTTTGGCAGTGCCATGTGTCTCATTCAAGTTTCATGGATTGAACCCCAGGGGGCGATATCAATGCCCCAGGCAGGTATGTATATTAGCAATCACAACAGGGCCAATTTAGGGTGACACGTCAACATTACAGAACCTCAGCAAGCTCATTGCACTGGGTATTTTTTCAGCATTTCTTTGGTTCACGACCCTCATTTCATAGAGGGTAGCCAGGGAGTTTGCTGGCAAAATATGGTGCCGAGCTTTGAGCTTTGTTAAACCCTACCATGCTTGCCGACCACCTGATTGTGCTATTGCCGCTAATGTAACGTCATTGTAGTGAGACCCGTCCCCATTGCCTGGTACCCTATCTTTGCTGCGCAGCTCCCGATCTCTTCAGCGACCCTTCCCCTTCGTCCCCTGATGCGCTCATTATCTGGCCAACTTTGTTATAAAGACCAATCGTGGGCCATTTTTGCGGCGATCACCGCAAGCTCCGAGCTACCACCATTACTTTTCGCATTATTCCATCAGGATCGCAAGCTTTATGTGCAGGAACTTCAAAGGTTCCCCTCCTAATGTGATAGAGCGTCTTAATGACTTTCTTGACAAACCTTTTTATTGGCACAACATTGCAATTGGACGCGCTTTTGTGCTGAGGGATTGCTGAGCAATGGAGCGCACCCATTGTTATGTGACAATTAGCTGGTGGTCACTGCAGCACAGCATCACCCTGCTGAAGACAACTCTGTGGCCTCCGTTGTCACGGAGCACTTCAAATACTTCTATCTCTCATCCCTTCTGTCTCAGTCAGGCCATTTTCAGCAAAAAACGACACTTTATGGCTTTAACCAAATTAACGTGAATTTTCGCTCCGGAGTGATCTGTGTCTGGATTTGTTTTATTGATCTCCCTGATATGGCTTCAGTAGTGACAGACACACTAATACCTTTATAATTACTGCTTGGTCAACACCACTGGGTGAAGGTCAAAAGGTTAAAGTGTCACAATTGATGACCCAATGCTAGAAGTAATCAGCACCATTTTAACTGGAGTGATGTTGATGGAAAGATTAGCTTAGGAATCTGCCAGTTTTATACGAACAACATTTCATCTTTGGTCAAATATGGATGATACCTTTGAGTAGACGTATGGCAGTTTGGATGATTTTTATGGCCTATTTTCATCACCCATAGATGGCCTGCAGGTGGCCATATTTGAGCAGTATCAATAGTTTTATTGTAACCCTTTTGCCCAGAAATGTTGGTGTTCTGGCTTTCTTCGTGGAGGCAATTTTCCATCCTACACTCTCCTAGCCACGAACCCTTTAGATTTATTCTTCCTTTAATTTATGTTATTTATGAATATTTATAAATGAGTTCTTCAACAGATCAATGTTCATTAACCTGTTAAACAGATTGATAAAAAACAAAATGATAAATTCAAAAACTGCACCTAAGGAGTCTTTGTTATATTAGTTTCATAGGATTTCTGTTTGAAAGCTTTGTATTGTGCACATGGCTGATATCTCTATCATTCTCCTTAAAAATTAAAATTAAGGTGAGCCAAACTAAACATTAAAAAAAAAAAACCAATTGAAAATAAGAATAAATAGGAAAGGGTTAACTGCATAAACATAACTCACCATGAGACCCTATATCCTTGTGACTTTGATGAATTAAAGAATCCTTAATGTTTATCATTAAGAAATCTGCTATCAAAAAACCAGATTTTTTCCTCCTTTATCATGATGACGGCGGGGTGATATCTCCTGAGATGTTTCACTGATTTACGAGATAAAATTAACAACCAGCCAAAAAGGTCCATTAATATTCTAATTTAGATTGTCTAACACATTCTGCCACTACCGATCTTTCATTTTTTTCACTTTCTAAAGATGGAAAGTGGACAGAAACGGATAACTGGACTTGATTATAGAGGTAGCTCCCCCTGGTGATAGAAATCTTTCCAAAATGATTAAGGGGGAGCATCTAATTTGCATTTTTTGGTATTTATCTGGTGGACGTAGTATTGATGGATGAGGTACTTGCTAAAAACAGTGCTTTAAATATAATCTGACAGATAATTTGTGGTGTGAAGAAACTGTCCATCATCTGTTCACCTGATGTGTATCACCATTGTGTTCACACCATATATTTACTATATCATATTTGCTCAGAACAAAATGGCCAAGCACATTTTCGGCACTGATCCTTTGAAGGCTGCATATTGTTTAAAGAAACTCTCTTTGCAATAATGTCAGACTCACAAATGAAACTGCGTCTGGGGTTTCAACTTTTTAAAGGTCAAGAAAATATAATGGATTTGCTCTCAATTTATAATTTGAGAAAAAACAAGGCCTGAGGTCAGATAATTTTTTCTTATCACTCAACACAGTTATTTCATGAAGCATCTGAGAGTTTGGGTCATGAGAAAGGTCATATTCCAATAATTTAAAACTGTTATATTGAGCTAGGATTTTTTGGATTATGTCAACCCAAATTTTGATTAACCCTGGTGTCAGAGCGATACACATGATGTATCAAGGTGAAGGACATAAGCTGTCAGGGTGAGGGACATGTGGTGTCAGGGTGAGGGACATGTGGTGTCAGGGTGATGGACATGAAGTGTCAGAGCGATACACATGATGTATCAAGGTGAAGGACATAAGGTGTCAGGGTGAGGGACATGAGGTGTCAGGGTGAGAGACATGAGGTGTCAGGATGGAAGACATGAAGTGTCAGGGTGATGGACATGATTTATCAAGGTGAAGGACATAAGGTGTCAGGGTGAAGGACATGAGGTGTCAGGGTGAGGGACATGAGGTGTCAGGATGGAAGACATGAAGTGTCAGGGTGATGGCCATGAAGTGTCAGAGTGATACACATGATGTATCAAGGTGAAGGACGTAAGGTATCAGGGTGAGGGACATGTGGTGTCAGGGTGATGGACATGTCAGGGTAATGGACATGTCAAGGTTATGGACATGTCAGGGTGATGGACATGAGGTGTCAAGGTGATACACATGACGTGTCGGGGTGAGGGACATGATTTATCAAGGTGAAGGACATGAGGTGTCAGGGTGAAGGACATGAGGTGTCAGGGTGAGGGACATGAGGTGTCAGGATGGAAGACATGAAGTGTCAGGGTGATGGCCATGAAGTGTCAGAGTGATACACATGATGTATCAAGGTGAAGGACGTAAGGTATCAGGGTGAGGGACATGTGGTGTCAGGGTGATGGACATGTCAGGGTAATGGACATGTCAAGGTTATGGACATGTCAGGGTGATGGACATGAGGTGTCAAGGTGATACACATGACGTGTCGGGGTGAGGGACATGAGGTGTCGGGGTGATGGACATGAAGTGTCAGGGTGATGGACATGTGGTGTCAGGGTGATGGACATGTGGTGTCAGGGTGAGGGACATGTGGTGTCAGGGTGGTGGACATGATGTATCAGGGTGATGGACATGTGGTGTCAGGGTGGTGGACATGTGGTGTCAGGGTGATGGACATGGGGTGTCAGGGTGAGGGACATGTGGTGTCAGGGTGAGGGATATGTGGTGTCAGGGTGATGGACATGGGGTGTCAGGGTGAGGGACATGGGGTGTCAGGGTGATGGACATGGGGTGTCAGGGTGATGGACATGTGGTGTCAGGGTGAGGGACATGGGGTGTCAGGGTGAGGGACATGGGGTGTCAGGGTGATGGACATGGGGTGTCAGGGTGAGGGACATGTGGTGTCAGGGTGAGGGACATGAGGTGTCAGGGTGAGGGACATGTGGTGTCAGGGTGAGGGACATGTGGTGTCAGGGTGAGGGACATGAGGTGTCAGGGTGATGGACATGAGGTGTCAGGGTGATGGACATGTGGTGTCAGGGTGAGGGACATGTGGTGTCAGGGTGATGGACATGTGGTGTCAGGGTGATGGACATGAGGTGTCAGGGTGAGGGACATGATGTGTCAGGGTGAGGTACATGAGGTGTCAGGTTGATGGACATGAGGTGTTGGGGTGATGGACATGATGTGTCAGGGTGAGGGACATGGGGTGTCAGGGTGAGGGACATGAGGTGTCAGGGTGATGGTCATGAGGTGTCAGGGTGATGGACATGAGGTGTCAGGGTGATGGACATGTGGTGTCAGGGTGATGGACATGAGGTGTCAGGGTGAGGGACATGATGTGTCAGGGTGAGGTACATGAGGTGTCAGGTTGATGGACATGAGGTGTTGGGGTGATGGACATGATGTGTCAGGGTGAGGGACATGGGGTGTCAGGGTGAGGGACATGAGGTGTCAGGGTGATGGTCATGAGGTGTCAGGGTGATGGACATGAGGTGTCAGGGTGATGAACATGTGGTGTCAGGGTGAGGGACATGAGGTGTCAGTCTGTAGGACATGAAGTGCATCAATCAATTACATACATGTAGAAGAGCAATTTTTTAAAATGTGAAAGAATATCATATATACACTCAAATGTATGAGGTTGCATATAATTCAGATCTGAGACCAGGAGTGCAGTATTGGTGTGAGCAGGGGCCGTTGGTCTGAGCTTCTATGTGAGGATTATTTTTTCGGAGCTGAGTCTGCCATCTGGGCTGGCATCTTGTTGTCTGGCCTGTCTTGGCCTTGTCCTGGCCTTGTCCTGGCCTCTCTCACCTGTGACAGCCTCCAAGCTGCAACACAAACTTCCCTTCTCAAACCTGATTTATAGCTTATTGTTACGATGCTGCGTGCAGGAAAGCAGTGGGCCTCAAACAACTCGCTTCTCTGAACTCAGGTTATTCTGACTCGTTTACCGACAAGGAAACCAACTTTGTTCACAAGCCGAGGGGTAATATCAAGGTCACCAGAAACATTGGCTTCTGTGCTCATTCTGGACTAGCGGACTCAAATGTCTCTGATTGGCAGGACGAGTTAACTCTTTCTTGTACCCATATGTGTACATATGTACTTATCAAATACCTACAATTTCTTACCATGGTTACTCAACATACCCTGTTTGGTACTTTGGTCAAAAGTGTTTTTAAGACATCTTTTGGAATCCTTTGTTTATGTTGTTTTAACCTTTTATGAATTTCAGGTGCTTAACCTTTTATTAATTTCAGATGTTTAACATTTTATGAATTTTGGGTAGTTTTAGATTATATCATTAAAATTATCATGGTGGAGCTCAAAATGAATCAGCTTATTAGATAAGCACTTCTCCATTGAATGATATGCATGTATAACAAAAACAAAAATGATGATACTTCATGAACATGTCGAACATCTGCAATATTTCAAACTTTCAAAGTGTCTATTCTATAATGGAATTGAATTCTGAAATTTGATTAGGAATATCCGTTGTAATTCTGTCAAATAGATCTGATGTCAAAAGAAATGAAAGAGCCAGAAGAAATAAAACAATTATTTCTCCAATTCTACTTCATAGCAATGAGTTTTATACAATATGTCATTTCAATTTCAATTGGAAAAAAATATCCATCCAATTTTTGGGTGTGATACAATTTCACTAAGTGGTTTTGTACCATTCAAGTTATTATTGTAATGCATTTCACAATGGCATTGATTTAATTCCCAGCCAACTTAACGGATATGTAGTTAGATTTCAGGATGTAGACGTAATAGATTTCATCTTGATATGGAGAAAAAGATTTGAAGCTCTTTATGAATTTGATCATTTCAAGCGTGTCTGTATATCCCGCAGCCGGGTAATATTACAAGATAATCTACAGGATTAATATATCTTTGTCACATTTTGCTGAGACAATACACTTCAAGGCGACACTAAAGTAAAGGCCTCCCCCTAGGTGGCACTGCACATCTCCCAGGATTAGCCTGCCAAGCTAAACATACATGACTCAGGTCTGTTGTCAACATCTTAGGAGATAGAGCTATGGCTGGGATTTATCCTGGAAATGGGAAAGGCAATAACAGGTAATTTATCTTACAGGAGAATACTATCTTAAAATGATGATATATGATGATGATGATGATGATGATGATGATGATGATGATGATGATGATGATGATGATGATGATGATGATGATGATGATGATGATGATTTCTTCATAATTTAGACATGTGTGACCTCATAATATAGGCCTGTGTGAACTCATATGATCACATTTATATATTTTGAAATGAATGTTTTATGTCCACTAGTCATTGAAGTTTAAGAAATGCATGATCAAATGTGGGTTCTACAACAGTCCTGACTCTGCCTGACCAATTATGTACAAGGCATCGACTGTTAAATACCCGGGAATCTACCGAACTTGATCCACTCATCAGTCTTTTCATCAATTAAAAACGTTTCCTTGTTTAAATTTTTAACATGGATAGTTGCGATGTTTACAAGTCATGCCTCACTCTCACTATGATGGATATCACTGGCGTAAAGCAAATTTACGACTTTTTCTGACTGAGCACATTAGTTGCTGATTAAAGTGCCTGTGAGCGCGCTCAGGAAGGTTTCAGCCATGCCAGCCATTCAGGACAACCCTCTGGCGTTCGAGACGAGACCGTTTTTAGAATTCTGCTCCGTAAGAGTAGAAGCCGAAAGAATGCACAATCACTCATTTAACCATCCAAGTTCTCTCGTTTGTATCTAAGTTGATGACACAAACGGTGGGCATCTCGTCTGTCTTAGATGTCAGCAGGTGTCTAGCTGGCTTTACACATAGCGAAGGGTGTCATTGGAATCTGTTTCCACGGTAACCTGTGACATCACTGCATTGTTACAGTTGGACCAATTTTGCCATGTGCTTGTTACATTACATGAGGCAATTAGAGAAGATATGAGGTCTCCTGATAATCATAGAAAGCAAGGTCATTTGGACGGAAGTCACTTTATACAGGGAAAGTTAATCTTCAAATGCTTGAACAATCTAAATCAGTTTTCTGGCCACATTTTTGAAATAGCAAGTATTTTACATAACAGAATGCTCGTTCTGCTTGTCAAATTTGATGATGATGTCAAATGCATGCACACCATCATGAATATGAAATCCGAATTTATTCACAAACTTGCAAGATTCGTAATTGCTTGCTCCCGATAGAGATGTAAGAAAGTTTGAATTTTTAATACGAATCGATTTTTGAAGAAAATTATGGATGTGTGTGTTAAGCAGTGTTTCATAAAGGCAGCCATTTTGACTTTGAAATGGAGGGCAAGTTTAATTAGCTATTTTTACTGGTATGGTATAATTAAGGCACATGAGGCAGAGAAGACAATAGGAATCATTCATAATCTTGATGAAATATGAATACCAGTTAATATAACTGTCATCTTTGAAATAAATCTCATGTCTGAATCAGTAGAAGTAAATTAGCTCCGACATAAAGGAGGTGCAATAAACCATTGAAAATCTATCTTGTGTCATTTTGGAGACGTGAAAGACGGAGAGATGATTGTTTCGACATGAAAAGGAATTATTGAGCAATTTGAGATATTCAAATGCATGTAAGGTAATTGGTATTTGAAGACCTTTGAAATTGTCACGAAATCATTACTTAGCTACCAGATAAAAAGAGCCATGTAAATATTGATGATATCTTGCTGAGCTTTTGTAAAATAAATTTAATCCTCTTAGAAATGGGGAGAGATAAAGAAGAATGATGTGAAGCTTATAAAAGGTGGCTTCATTATAATCATGAAAAATCTAACTGACGTGACCCTCTAGAAAGATATTAGCATGCTCTAAATTTCACTCACATTTAAGATGCAAGCAAAGATTGTTATTGTACACGATATAATTTAAGATAATGAGGCCAAAGGGTTTTGAAATGTTTGAAAATTGTTTTTAAAAATAATAGGTTATAATAGTTTATGTGTCAAACTGAGAAGCTTTTTTACATCCATAATGTTTATTGAGGACATGATCCCCTGGAAAAAATCAACATTTTATTCATATATACAATGCAAAGATTGTTTTTTTGCATGACATAGCAAGGTTTAAATGAAATGGCCAAAGAAAGTTAATGATTGTGCTCAGTTGATTTCAAACACTAATTTGGTCAAGCGAATGTGATGACATGAGGTCAGCCACAGCTATTGTGTGACTCATTTTGGTCACACTTAGTTAATGCGAAAGTTAGACATTAATGTTAAAGGCGAGCAATGCCATGAATGTTAAAGGATGGCAAGAATATTAAAGGATGGCATGAATGTTAAAGGATGGCAAGAAGGTTAAAGGATGGCATGAATGTTAAAGGATGGCATGAATGTTAAAGGATGGCATGAATGTTAAAGGATGGCAAGAAGGTTAAAGGATGGCATGAATGTTAAAGGATGGCAAGAAGGTTAAAGGATGGCATGAATGTTAAAGGCAGGCATGAATGTTAAAAGATGGCATGAATGTTAAAATATGGCATGAATGTTAAAGGCGGGCATGAATGTTAAAGGCGGGCATGAATGTTAAAGGCGAGTATGAATGTAAAAGGCTGGCATTAGTGTTAAAGTCCAGCATGAATGTTAAAAGCAGGCATGAATGTTAAAAGCAGACATGAATGTTAAAGCCTGGCATGAATGTTAAAGTCCAGCATGAATGTTAAAAGCAGGCATGAATGTTAAAGCTTGGCATGAATGTCCAGCATGAATGTTTAAGGCAGGCATTCTGTTATCTATCCAGGTTTGCTGGCCCTCCATCTATCCTATTCAGATAGCCATGCAGAGAAGTGATAATCAAAATATGGTCAATATTTTCATGGTCCTATGACTCCATGAACAGCTCCAACAGAAGCTTATTATGATTTCACACAAGAATGGCCAGCCTGAGAGATTCTGATGTTGTTCACACCTGTCGATCATATTTTTTTCCAAACCTTTCATAACCACTCGAAAACTAGGAATATCGTCACACAACATGTTGCATGCGAGTGGTATCACAGCATTCAAGTAATAATTACCAGAACACTCAGCCCCTCACGGAACCCCGCTTACCATTGTTCTCGTCATCGGTCATCTGCCTGTTGCTATGGGAACCACAAAACAGGAAAGCCTGATTAACATGGATGATAACAATACACAACAAATGTTTTTGGAGTATCTGTGATCTGTGTTTGTTTTTTGTTTTTTAAACAATGGAATTTTCTATATCCAACTGCTGCCTAATGCATGGTTGAAGAGTTTTTGTGCAGAATCAATTGAAGCATTCATAATCAAAGGAATCTTAAATGTCATTGTCCTTTGACAACAACTGCAGAGTGCGTGGCAACCACAATGTCCACATGTGCGATTTTTTGTTCTCTGGTGGTTTTTTACAACACAACAATGCACAGTATTACTACCTCCAATAATATACATTTCCATCATCAAAGAGAACTCAAAATGAACATATGACTGGGCGTACATAATATTATACCATCACTGCCAAAGATTCAAAGGTCAAGTGTCATTTTCATAAAATCATAGATCACCTGACATTTACTCAATTTATCATGTCTCAGCCCAAATTCACATCATACTCAAAGTTATTCTTCCGACCATTGGAATATTCATGATTTGGTCAGATGTCATATATTACCATATGGTGCCACCTACGAAGCTCAGAAGATGGCCCAAGAGCTGATGTCAATGCGAACAATATGATGATTATATTTTAAGATTTTTTTTCCATTTAGATTTGACATGCTTAAAGAAGATTCCTTTGAAAACTGAGTAGCACTAGTAATATTAAACCTTCAAGCATTAAAAAGATCTGTCTAAATTTGTACCAAATAATTTTTTTCAGATTAGGATTAATTTAACTTTTACTGTTAACAGAATGATTGAATAATTGACTTTTATGGGTTTTTTTTCTCTCATTTTGTGATTGGCAAAATGTCCTTCGATCCAAAAAAAAAAGATCCAAGTGGCTGAAACATCATGAATTAATATCTGATTCAGCAGTAAATTATTATTTTTATTTATCTTAATGTAATAGAATTTACCTTGATCAAAGATTTATGCTAGATTGCCAAATTAGAATCCCATAATCTCTGTACAGATGAATTATGGAATTGCTGAGTTTATAATTAACTGAGTTTCACTCTGCATTCATTTCAGGAACCCAGGCAGTATGTGTGGTCCTCATGTCAAGCTGACAGTCAAACTTGATGGTTTATTAGAAAGAAATACTATCATACATTATTGATTTTAAAGTCCTCTACTTCAGAAACTATTTTATACAGTATCAAGATTCATGCTTTATCAATATTGTTGTTATTTTATATCATTCTGATTAAAAGTTCAGAGGAAAATTAACAGAATGAAGGCAAATAGAAGGGTTGTAATTCATTGTGCAGGGTCTTAATTTACAAACATGATGCAGGTTACGATGTTAAAAGATTATGTAAGAAACATTTTCTCAAGATTCCTCCAGAGAAATCATGTGAAATCACCAGGAAATGCCTAAATCAGGAGCATTTGCCATCCGATGGGAAAACACGAAAGATTGAATGCTCTTAAACCTCCTGCTGTCTGATTTGGTTATTTTTATGAACATAAAATGCAGCGATTACTACAGCATAATTTTGTAATCGCATAATGATTAGGTCGATTTATGTGGAACATTTTATGGTATTATAGCATGTTATTAGGGCATGGAGGTGGGGCTGAACTTCGACACAGGTGGTTGCAAAGATTAATTGTATTTCTGCCCTTGCGTTCTGAATCCTGTTTATCATTATAATGCCATATGTCGTGTCTTAAATGCCGGTCGAGTCTGCAATAATCACTCGTAATTCTGACCCTGCTTTAGCGTTCATTTCGTGTGCATGTGACCGACTAAAAAGAATGCACAAACTGGCATGAAAATAACACGGAATTTAGCAAGTGTGGTTACAGAGTGAAACCTACTATTGTGTGATGAGATAAATTAAGATATGAAGGGCTGTATGCATTGGTGAGGCTTTTAACAGGTAAATGGTGATTATGGTGTCAGAGTGTCACAGTATAGCGGTACTTTGGAGGGCAGGAAAGAATCAGACTGTCATCATTAGTATGGTCTGCCAACCTTCCACAAGACAGCTATCTCAATTTCATGGAACGCATATTTTTATGATGCATGAAATGCTTTTGTTGCTGTTTGACCTTGTAATTTGCAGTACTGACATGAAAAAATAAAAAGGATATAGTATTTTACATTTGGTAGTTTTATTTGCAATCAGAAAGAGAAATTTAAAGGTTGTTTATAAATGTGATTGATAACGATAATTGTAGCAATTATATATGAGTTTCTGCTTGATACAGTACATTTTACAGGATACCTTGATGTTAAATATGTACCAGAAATACCGTTTATCATGTTTATAGGCATTATCCAAATATATTATTGCTATTGCTAATATTTACTGGTCAACAGAACCATTTGAGAATAATAGTTAACTCTTTGACTGCCATCTGCTCAGTATTTTAACCCTTCAACATTGGCAATAAGTGGCACCTGTCTCTTGGACTTGTACCTAATATGGAGATGTTACTCTCATATCTGACTGCAGATAGCAGATAATATGACAATAGCTTCAACACAGCTGTAACAAAATATCCACTCAGAAAAAAAGAGATATCAACAATTATTTGCTATCATGTCAAACTTTTTTCTTGTTATTGAATTAAGAAGCGAAATTAATTTAACATTATAAATTGACTTGTATGAAATTTCATTCTTGTTGTTGAAAAAGCTAATGTATTTTACATTCCTGAATTATATTATTAAAGATTTCAGAAAATCTTGCAGAACGCCAGTATGAAATGTCATTTTGACACGCAGAGAGCCATGAGGTTGTCACAAGCTTCATTTCAACTGACCATACATAATGCAGATTTAAAGCTCAGTTAGCCATTTGGTTCTGTTATCATTTACCATTAGCGTGGCATTCAAAATTTACCATTACTGTGGCATGTGTTTCAATGCCGAAACATCTGCAGTTTTTCTAACTTACAAAGAGGTGAACACTGTTTGAAAATGATTTGTATAGATTGCATTTAAGTCCTCTGAAAGGAGCATTTGGTGTTGAATATATGTGGAATTGTTTAAGAATTTAAGAAAATATTGGTTTAGTACAGAGTGATTCCACTAGGTGTGTGGTTTTCAGAATGAGGCTGGATTTTAGCAAATCTATGGGAGGCATGGCAGCTTATTAGCATAATAACTCCTGATCACTTTGACTCCTGAAGAAGTCAAACTGTATCATTTAACAGTCCCCGAGTCATGAATTGACAATAGTATGTGAATAATATGTTCATCAAACTTTGATGTCTAACAGTTGGAATGAAATGCTTTGCTAACAAAAAATAAGACATCTATGGGAAATATTGTGTATGAAAGTTGAATGATATCAGTGATAAATATAAGTATATCACAATAAATATATTTGAAATATTGATGTTTCTTGAACCCTTGTTAAAAGCTTGGCTATAGTATTGTTATTTAAAGCAAGAATGTTAAACATTTTACCTCTGGGTATAATTGCCTTGTTTGTGTTTTAGAAAGTTTGTACCATATGTTGGTGGACAGGTCAACAAAACCTGCTAATTTCTCATATTCTGCTCAGTCCTTGGTAGCTGACAGTTAAATTATAAGGCATCAAATAAGTACACAAAAGTGTGATGTCCCTGAGCAGTATATATACTGACGGACACCATTAACAACAAATATGCGGAAAATGAGATAAACTTTTATTTTTTGCACTTTATATTGATATTTTTAATATGATGCATCCATGGTTTAAGTTTAAAGAACTAAAAATTATTTGTTTTCAGGTTATTGCATTAACAAAATTGACAGATGCCCAGATGCTTGAGGGGTAAAAAACATAGTGTAGTGGTGGATGGGAAGGAAACGGCAAAAACATTAAGTCAGCTTGATAGCTTAATTATGTGTTATTTTCCCTGCAAAGTCAATGCCATGTTATAGCTAACATGATTGTGACATGCATCAACATTGTGTGACATGTTCCCTGCAAAGTCAATGCCATGTTTTAGCTAACATGATTGTGACATGCACCAACATTGTGTGACATGTTTCTTGCAAGGTCAATGCCATGTTTTAGCTAACATGATTGTGACATACACCAACATTTTGTGACATGTTTCTTGCAAAGTCAATGCCATGTTACAGCTAACATGATTGTGACATGTATCAACATTGTGTGACATGTTTCTTGCAAGGTCAATGCCATGTTACAGCTAACATGATTGTGACATGTATCAACAATGTGTGACATGTTTCTTGCAACGTCAATGCCATGTTACAGCTAACATGATTGTAACATGTATCAACAATGTGTGACATGTTTCTTGCAAGGTCAATGCCATGTTACAGCTAACATGATTGTGACATGTATCAACATTGTGTGACATGTTCCCTGCAAGGTCCATGCCATGTTATTGCTAACATGCATCAACATTGTGTGACATGTTCCCCTCAAGGTCAAAGAAAATAGAAATTGGTCTCAAAAGAAAATAGTTTTAAAAGAGAATAGCCTCAAAAGAAAATAGCATCAATAGAAAATAGACCCATATGAACTCAGAATTCAGGACCCAGGAACAATTTATTTGACCCTTTCACAAATAGGATCTGTGAGACTCCCATTAAGACCAAAAGGTCACTGGCATGGGAACCACCCAGAACTCTCAACAGAGTGTAGAATAAACCAAGATCAAACAAATACATATCTGAGTTACATTATGGTCATATTTTACAAATAATGAAAAGTTGACTATTTGAACATGAGAGATCATGATAATTTATACCAAACTGCAAAATCAAACATATCTAAATTGTTGTTGATGAATATTAAAAGAGAATGATAAATACATAATTCTCAGTAAAGAATATTACATTGGAAGCACTAGGTTACATTCGATATGTTTTGGATATTGTAAGGCTATTCTCATGAGAGGATATTGTAAGACTATTTCCAAACCAAGACATTGTAAGGCCATACCCATGAGAGGATATTGTTAGGCTGATTTCATGAGAGATATTGCAAGAAAAGCACAAAAATGACACCCAGTGCAGGCTGAGAATGGACTTGGGCCAGCTGTGGTTCACACACAATGCATGACCAGGCGATGGCGGTATTGTCATATTATCAGCCTATACATTTCTGCTTTTCTCCTATTGTTATGTTTGCCTGGGTTGTGAACAATCACAAGAACTCCGCCACTTTCTCCTATGGGAGTGATTGTGGTGTGTAAATAATCAGGGCTAGATTAATGCTAACAACTGCTGTCCACTTGTTTCCAGCACCCTGCTAATTCACTTCTGTCACCCTCCCCTCATACTATTACTAACTTAAAGCAATATCAAGGATATTTCAAATAGAATATCTTATTTATATTTGTCTCCAAAAATGAAAAAATATTACAAAATATAGAGAGATTCACATTTTTTATTTACTTTTGGTTTATTTGCTTCAGACTCAATAAACAAAAATGAGCTAAAAGCAAAATAAGCAAGTAAGCCAGCTGTTAGGTTTCTGTGTGTGAAATGAACATCTGTGATAAACATACTTAAAGAGGAAATAATGAAATCTCTGAGATTCCCATTTGTATATTCTGCATGCCGAGTTCTGTAGAAACATAAGATATGTGTAACTGCCCAAGATATTACCATGTGCTTCCTTTACAAATAATCATTAAGCAAATAAATAATAACTTTGTTTCCAACAACATGCTCCAAAAAATAAAATATGGGGTAATTTTGTTTTTGTTTTATTTTTTTTTTTTATGATCAAATATGATCAAATATATTAAGAATGGGGGTATTTAATACTGATGCCATGCCTTTTTGCATAGAAAGTGAAAAAACTTGAGGTTTTCTAGTTTGTTTAAGCTTCTTTTTATAGGCCTTAAACATACTGCTGAAAACTTACTCATGAAAACATCAAAGGCTTCGTAGAACCTTGGAGTTGTCAAAGATTTACAGGTACATTGACAACAATGGACAAAAGGTAATCATCATTATGGTGGTTAGAATTACCCCGTTCAAGGAGGTTGGGCTTAGAATGGAATCCCAGAGGTGGAAAATCGTATATGATATATTTCTAAGTTAAGGCACTTGACTGAACAAGGCAGCAGGCTTTACAATCTTAAGGTGGGAAGATTCTTTAACAACTTTATCATGAAATTAGGCATACATCTTGACAAAACACATTATTTACATAATATATATTAGGATTGACTGAGTTTCTAGCCCCCCCATCATGCCTCCTCATGTTCCCCTCACAACATAAAATGGTTCATAAGGGAGGGTAACAGTCAAATATAATGATGATGTATAAAAAAAATGATTGGAGGATTCTGCCATGTCTGACCTGATTGAAAGAAGGGAGAAATGTTTCATTCAATGGATATAATTATTTCTTGTGCAAATCATAGACCATTTTCAACCTGTCAGTGATGTTTGAATCAGTTTTCTTTTGTGAAGTTCACATACAGAAATATTCAAGTGTTAAATTGTCAAGCGTTCTTCAGGGGACGAATGATAAATTACAGGTGTCTCAAATGATTATATATATAGATGCCTTCATATGTCCAGGTGTGGGTGTCTTTATGAGTTTACCTTGGAAGATTACAGTTATTTGGTCATGCATTGACATGCCAATATAATGTCACGTTGGTCCATTGCTTGACTATACCATACCATGGAAAAGATAAGCATGACAAAATAGTGACATGCAATATTAATGAGAGGCCAGAAAAGGCCATGTAATGGCAAAGTGTGATCTTATTTGGTCACATCTAACCATAACCACCAAATATATATTGAGCTCAAACTAATCAATCAATTGAATTGGAACTGATGACTGTTTTATATTCAAAAATGAAATGAAAAAGAAATCAGGATAAATATTTTTTTAATTATTAATTTATACTGGTTTACTCTAAGAGGAAATCAATCAACTTTTAATGAGTTGATGAAAAGGATTACATTTCAAATTTTATACTAGTTAATTTACATGATTATATTTATAAAAATGATGAGAAGCAAATGTCAATTCTACACCTGGTACGATATCACTTTCAAATTGGAATTCCTATATTTCTTGTAAGCAGAACCTGGTAAGAGAATATCAGTAAATTAAATTGCACTAAACAACTCGGATCTCAAATGGGATGGAACTTTCACCACCTGTGTTTCAAATTGGAAATTCTTTTATGCAGATATTCACTTTTCAATTTACAAAAAAAACCGTTGTCAGATTTAAAAATTACACTTTTGATGCAAAATCAACAAACACAAGACAAGTAAATCTGCAAAAATGGGGAAAAAGGGACGTCCAGTCCCAATTTTTATTATTTATCAAAATCAAGGCAATTCCAAAATTATCTATGGTATTTTATTATTCATGTAATATTCCTTTATGATCCTTTATGTAGTTAAAAACATTTCCCTGGATTGAATTATCCTGTTCTTAATTCTGAGTACTAAGTTCTTGATTGCAAAATCATAGCGGTCTTCTTTTTTCAGTCATAAAGAATTAATGGAAATAAGAAAACGTCTTGTTCATTGACAGATAATATTTCATATTTTTTATGGGTGAATTAATTATTAATAAACCTTGACCGCTTCAGGTGGACAATGCACAATGGATACAGATTAACTGATGATTAATCAGCCAATGATTATGAGGTAATTAATCAGGAAAATTGACCTTTCCTATCAGTTTAGTTCAAAGGCAAATGTTCATCTGCATGCCACACTTAATGGTAGATTCTGCCCAGCTTAATGCTACAGAACTCATCTCCTAATACAGCTTATGTAACATTTTCATTAAACAAAAAATATTTCTTTAAAAAAAAATGCCCATTATTTGCAACAAAATCTAATTTTTGTACATGTGATTTGTTGATGTGTTTGAGAGTTGTTGGTGGTAAATTAACATAATATGTATTTGTTTTTCATTTTAATCACATATTTCCTTTAAAAAAATCAAATTACTTGTTCTGTGCTTCAAAATTTACAAGTGTACAGTTTGCAAATTGATGTTTACCTTCCGCATGGTTATCAAGAATCATGACTATTACATGGACATGTACATGTTTGGCCCTTAAGAGATTCTGATGCAATATTTGTCCAACTTCTGGCCGTCAAGGTTTCAATACTTTCACACCATGACTTTAGCTATCACAAAATGATTCTAACCAAAACACATTACAGGTGCGAATGCATTTGATGCTGGACACTATTCAACTTTTTAATCCTCAGTGCTTTTGTCAATGTTTGATATTTTCTCTTTCGGGATTAAATGTCACGATGAAACATAATGTGCCATGAAACCTAGATCTATTATAAAACAGATATTTGAAAGGCAGATATAGTGAAAGACAAAGACATGAAGGCAGTGGGAAAATTAAAGTTTGAAATAATGTTCACTTTCATAGGTTTTATATCTTTGCTGTCCTGTCAGTTTTATGAATGTCAACATCCATAGCAGTGAAATACATATAAACCTTCTCTGATGTCCCGAGAGTGAGGGACTTATACTGCAGATCAAATATTCATTAATCAAAACTTTCTATTGTTTCCGAAAAAATGTCTGTTCTATTTCTGTGTGGTTCATAATGACAGTATAGCATCAGTGCATCATTTACTATATAATATACATAAATAACATACAAATGCATGAAAAAATTCTGCTGTATAAGGAAGCAAGAGAAGTGTTTGATATATATCATATCGTAACTGCAGTATATTAGCAGGAATTAGATGAGGGATCCACAGCATCTTATTGCAAAGTGGCAATTTTAGGCTCCCGACTTCTTACAATTGATTCGTAATTCATATATTATTATGCAAGCAAAAATAGCTAAATGAAAAGAGTTATGAATCAATGTAATAATGTTATTGTTATGACAACTTTCACCACTTAGGAAAAATTAAATTTGTTAAAAGTGGTTGCTGTTTTTCATGTTGAAGGGGATTAATGAACTTTTTCATGCAAATAAATGATTTGATTTGCCCATCATGAAACCTTTCACAAGCGCAAGAAAAGAATGAGTAATATTTACAATTACATAATAGCAATTAGTTATGCAATTAAAATGAAATATCTATTATGTGTAAAATATATCAGAAAAATCATAAAATATGCTAATACTTTTTCTTCACTGAAGTAGACTCTTTCCTTGTGAAAATTGCAATATGTTTCATATCCTGAGGGCATGGACAAACATTTGGGTCATATTTGACCTCTCAAAGTTCATTTGCTTTTGAAGGTTCTTTATCTGCTATTTAATACATGCAGCAGGTGGAAAATTGCTCCAGAACCCCTGAGGGAATGTTTTTATGCAGACACTCTTTTCATGAGGTTGATAAAACAATTTGATCCTTATAATTATATTGATAATTTTTAATCAAGTTGCTATCTGCACGTCTTATATTCATAGTTGAATATTGATGTACAAATAAAGGCTGATAAAATTGAGAGCAAATTGGGAATCTGCAACCACATTTCAATGATTTTGAAATTTCAATTAAATTAAAGTTTGGAAACAGTAAGAATAAATGGTAAATATTGTTAAGGGAATGAATGAAAGGATGCGAAGTCTCATCAAGTTATTTGGTACTCACAGATGAACTGAGTTAAAGGTAAATAAAAAACCCAGACAGTAATCACATGCTTTATCTTACGACAAAAAAATCTTATTTCAGCATGAAGCTTCGCAAATAGGAAATTTAGATAACTCTCTCCTAAAATTGGATTTTAATCTCTGTGGACTAAAAGCAATATTGAGTCATTACTTGTGGCAACATACAGCGCATATCTATCTGCCGTATAATTTGTTCTCTAAATACTTTTTTCATCTTTTTCAGATAATATTTCATCTAGTTTGTATTTGGAGTCAACAAGAAAGTGACAGGTGCAATCTAAGTTCACAAATACTAATTGTTTGGGATGAGTCAACATTGTCAAATGTAAATATTGTGCATCTAGAAGTGCTATGTAATTACAAGTGCAAGACATTTCATTTAACCGCAGAAGGCATTTCTATATATTGGATATATTGCTGTTTAAAACATTCACAGTATTTTTGGAAACATTCTAGCAGCTGTAATGGCCATGGTTTTGGATATTGCTAGTACTGTTTTTGCAGCTGCAAAAGTAATGAATGGTTCTGGATATAATCAGTACTATTGTTGCAGCTGTAATGGTTATAGTTCCGGATATTGCTAGTACTATTGTTGCAGTTGTAACGGTTATGGTTCCTGATATTGCCAGTACTATTGTTGCAGCTGTAATGGTTATAGTTCCAGATATTGCTAGTACTATTGTTGCAGTTGTAATGGCTATGGTTCCGGATATTGCTAGTACTATTGTTGCATCTGTAAAGGTTATGGTTCCGGATATTGCTTGTACTATTGTTGCAGCTGTAAAGGTTATGGTTCCGGATATTGCTTGTACTATTGTTGCAGCTGTAAAGGTTATGGTTCCTGATATTGCTAGTACTATTGTTGCAGCTGTAAAGGTTATGGTTCCAGATATTGCTAGTACTATTGTTGCAGTTGTAACGGTTATGGTTCCAGATATTGCTAGTACTATTGTTGCAGTTGTAATGGCTATGGTTCCGGATATTGCTAGTACTATTGTTGCAGCTGTAACGGTTATGGTTCCTGATATTGCTAGTACTATTGTTGCAGTTGTAATGGCTATGGTTCCGGATATTGCTAGTACTATTGTTGCAGCTGTAATAGTTATCGTTCCAGGTATTGCAGGTGTCTTTGTTGACTATGGGTCAGGATATTGCTGGTGTCAATATTGTAGGTATAATGGGTGTAATTCCTAATTTTGCTGGTACATATAGCTATAGCTATGGTGACCATGGTTTCTGATATTGCTGGTACCATTGTTGCAGCTGTAAAGGTCATATTGTATGGTATTTCTGGTACCATTCTTTAAATATACAGTTGTACATAAAGTGTCTATAATACAGAGATTTATCATTGAATGCCTTCACGACCTACATTAATAATTTTGGTGAACATATACCTCATCTACATAATGACATTTACTACTAAAGCAATGTTTTATAAATTATGGAAGTTTGTTGTAGATTCTGTTAAGGTTGAAAACGACAAGAAAATCTAATAAAGACAAACAATCCATACAAGTCTGTAAATAAATAGTAATTGTAATCACTATTAATGGCAGTTTCTAAATTGCACAGGAAATAATCAAGTGCACACAAATCTAGCTCTGAATGGACAGCAGATGTTCATGTGATGAAGTCTCTCAGAAGGAGCTAATCAGATGTATTCTACAGTCCACCCAAGCTTAAAGATTGCGCATCTCAAAAGCTCCATCTGAGGACATGATCCAAAGAATCATAGGCTTGCACTCTGGAAGTGGGTCAGTTGGCCAAGTTAATGACAAACCAGGCCAACATTAAATACTGAAAGCTTGACAAAATCACGCAGTCATCTTGTCGTAAATTTAGGGAAATCGGCCACGATCTCATTCAGTATTAAGAGGATTGGAATGTTGTGGTCATTGAGGGGTAGTGATTTACAAACAGCTGCACAAGAATAGCTCCTTTACATTATTAGTGTCAGTCGATGTGTCCAAATTGTTTGCCACCTGATTCGGGTGGTAAATACAACACTAGCCATTTACTGGAAGATTATTTATGACAGATTTGAGTGCTAAGCAATAATGTTGCCGTGACTACTGCCACTGGTACGGTCTTTAGGCCATTCTCGGGAAAGATCTTCAAACTTATGGTCAAAGCAATAAAATACAACACAAAAACATCTGTAATTGGGTCTTACAAGAAATTATCGTCTGTATGAAGGCCATAAAGATATTAGTACAGTTTTAAGTGGAGTAGGATAGAGTGTAATGAATGGTCTCCACAATAAGTGAAGGCTGGATAGCCACAGTTTTAGTAATTCTTTTATAAAGTAAATTGAAGCATTCAGTGAAAACTGAGGTTACTGCTTGGCATGCAAGGTTTAATGTTCCCAGTTTATCCTTGTGTGAAATTTTCCTGTAGTATGAATAGTAAAAAAGTAGTAAATAGTAAAAAATTGTGATTAGTAATTAAAAAAAAATGTCCATTATCAATAAAGAATTATATACTCTTATTGTATAAAATTGTTTATTATCAATAAAAAAGATTGTATACTCTTATTGTATTGAATAAGGTCAGTTTGCAATAGCATTCATTATGCTTTTGTGAACACTTTATCTCACGATGCATTCAATTCTAACTTTGTTCAGGCTGTTTATAAATGATCACTTGTTGTAAATGGCCATGTTTTGATATATGATATTTTTTTTCTGTCACTTGGAAAATTGTGGATACACGGTATATAACTGCTGATGGATAATTAATTGCAACTTTCAAGCCTGTACAGATCCATGCGATGTCTGCCTTAATGACTCGGTGTTGAGTTCATTTTCACATTATAAAATCAATATTCCTATTGAAGTTGCCACCTGCCCCCGGAACCCCAGCAAACTCACAAAATTCTGCTTCCACACACTACATTCAATGCATGGCATTTCAAGTATTTGTTTTCTTGTTTGCTTTATTGAATATTGGTGAAGCCATTATGCAGAATGCAAACAAATTTGTGGGATATTGGCCCCAGTCTCTTCTGACCAGTGGGGTATGATAGTTTTAAGGTGATATATGACGCATGTCAAATTCAATGGGATTATCCGAGGGGATGGCAGGTGATGCCAGGTGGTACAGGATTGGCCAGATTTACAGGCAGAATAGACTGGGGGATGATCATCTGTGCTGACCAAGTCATGTGGGAAATTGTAAACAGATAGTGCAAATAACATTGAAAGCAATCAGACACAATCACTGAAAGTGACAGGAAAGTACAGACATCGCTTATTCAGTCCTGTAATTATTTCAGTGAAAATAGAAACCAGAAAGTACATATTTTTCATGACAACAATAACACTTTTTGAAATTTGGTGAATAATTAAACAGACAATATACAGGTACATATATAATCAAGCATTTTATCTTTATTATATGTTTCCTTTGAATTTTAAAACAAATGCAGAAAATGATAAAGCAAAATATGCTAAGTTTCAAGCAAAGAGTCACTTCAACCATCTTGTTTACGCATATTTCAAAATTTAGCGTAGAAACAAGGAAACACAACGCATTGTGAGGAGATATCAAGTATGTTACGCAACTTGGTGTAGATTACAGTTAATGGCCTAAATAGCTGATAAGTGGAACATGTTTCCTGGCACAAGCCATTAAAGTTGCGAGTTTCAGTGGGCATAAGTCCATACAGGAGTGGTATACGTTTTGTGTGGTAGTCTCAAGTGTTAACTAAATTAGCACGAGCTTGCTACAATCCTCTCCTTCACCCTACAAGTACATGATCATTAGTACTTTACATAACTCAGTTGTACTCAGAAAGACTGGTCTTGCCTATCAATGATTCTCAATTAGTTACTTCTGTCGCCATGGGCAGGCAAGACTAATCGATCAATGGGGTGTGGTGTTTGAAGTGTGTTGTTCTTTATGTGTTGGTAGATTTGACCGCATCATATCATGTAATTCTAGCACTGGAGACCATAGAATAATATTGTTCTGGTATTAACGCTGCATCAATCTTGAGGGCTGTTCACAGAGGCCTGAAAAGAATTCAGCACCAGTCAGTTGCTTAGAAATGTAAAACTGGTGATTGGTTGCGGTTTTATCGCAAACTTTGCTGCTAAAATTCACTATTTTAAAGACCCTTTTGAGGCTTACAGTATGCTACAAATAAGGGGAAATGAAGCATAATCTGGATAGTCTGGGACGTAAAGGAATCAGTTTTGTGTTTGTGTTTTGAAAAAGCAAGTTTTACCCAGAGGTAAAGCAAACACAGGCAGACTTTGTATGTGTATCTGCATGGTCAATGGCCGATGCCTTGGTGATGGTGGCAAGTGTGAAGTGTCACGTTTAACTTGGACAAGGGTAACACTCCAGGTGATGGCAACGACAAGAGGAGGGCTAGTCAAGTGCTAGACGAGGACAAGACGAGGGCTAGACGAGGGCCTATGTCACACAGTATAATCGTGGCATTGCGGTCTCACATATGTTTGTCTCCCGGGTGCATTGTGGGATTGTTTCCGACACTGCATAACATCACCTGATTAGGCTTCTGCAGGATTCACTAAAATACACTAATCAATAGTAGTGAGTAGTGTATAGCCTGGGCATCACCAAAAAGTTTTTGGTTTCTCTTTTAGAGCAAATAAATTTTTTAGACACCACAAGATGTAATGGTTCTGTTCCTTTAGGCAATTGGAATATCTAATTAATACCTGAATCTTGACTTTTTGGCGATATATGAATGCTATTTCAATGATGGTTTTATATCTTAAACATCGTTGTTCATCAGCTTATGTGCGTTCTCCATTCATACCACCTTAATAGATGACAATCTACGTTTTAGTGAAACAGACTTGAGAAAACAATAAAATTGAGTGCTAAGGAAATGAAATTACTGAAAACAAATAGAATGATATAATATGAATTTGATACCTTAGTTTGGAGTATTTGTAGCTGGCAAGCAGCCATATAAATCGCTTTGTGTAAACCTATGTAAGTGATGTAGAGCTGGGAGGAGATTCTCTATAATTACGTCTGCAGAGACTTGCTCAGGAAATGCCACGGCGTCGTTGCCATCGACAACATGCCACAACTTCCTTATACTCAGCCATGGTGCCAGTCCAATGTCGACACTCGCTTATACCACATCACACTGAGAGACATAGACATTCACCCTCACTTAACCCCTTCACTGCCACTGGAATCTTTTTTGAAACATGACCATACTTTTTTCACTTATCCGCAGGGGTACGCGTTCAGATAGGTAAACATCCTGTGGTCCAGTGGTCATACATTGTTTTGTCCCAACTGCAGTCTAGCAGAAATGAATAATTGATAGTTTAATGATATATTTGATTTACATTGTGGTAATCTTTTTATTCAGTTTCCCCTGAAAAGCCATTTATATTGTAATTTAAGACAAATCTGAACATTACAGTTTCAAGTATTTTGAAATGACTTGATATACTGTTGCAGAAGCTGAGCAAAATGTCTGTCTGCAATTATTCAGAGAATTGTCATGCACAGTAACGAATCAGCCTTATGCCTCGGTCACATTTGCACCGATTTCTGCAAAGGCACCAAGTGATGTTTTTGTGTGCTAAATTTGGCCAACAATAGGGGAAAGAGTAAGGAAACTGGGAGATTATCGGCCAATGTTCAGACCTTGTGCAGATATTTTTTTTTTGTTTCATGAAGAGGAGTTATCATTTTCAGATTGTTGCAATAAAATATATGACAATTAATTGCTAACAAATGAAAATAGCCAAACATCGATAAAACATGATCAAGCTTCTGACAGACAATTGCCAACCTGGAAGGGATGCCAGCACCAAATGAAAAGAAAATTACAAAACAATACTGATTAATACTATAGGTGGCAGCACTATCAATAATTTAGTATTTTTTTCATTTACACTGACAGTTTCAAATTGTTAACAAGATGATGTATTAATGAATTATAAGCATTATCTTTTCGGCCTCCTTCACTGGCCACTTTCTGATGATGTCATGAATAATGGAGAAATGACACGTGATTGTGCCTACGATATCCTTTGTTACACTTTAACAGTTGAGGTTTTAATTATTTACATACAAAACAGTGAATCAACACTGTGTCAATATAAACATAATAGAATGTCTGGATCAGTATAATGGAAGGGAAGTTTTGCTAGATTACATTTTTAAGAGCTTTTGTTATTCTCAAAAATAAGTTAAAAAAGTAACCACTGAATCTTTACTCTTTATATTAATACCAGGTATTTACCAGGAGAATGTGATCAGAGAGTGTAAAGCAAACCTGATTGGGCTAAGAGAAAAAAATGATCTGCACTCATATATATGAATAACCATGGTAACTGTGAAAACTAAAGCTAGCACTTAACTTTAAGAAGCATATACATCATGATTTGAATTGAACCTTTGCTTAGCCTAATTTTTTTATTACTAAGAATAAAGGTTTTATTACTGAGAATAAGGGTATTCATATGAATATTGATTTGGCCCCATTTTTATTAAATGAGAAAAATATAGAAATAACCTAGCCTTTTGTTTGTGTGTCCCAAAACATTGACCTTGGCCATATCTCTGAAGGTTTGAAGGCTAAGCCGTGGTTTTGTGCAGTTTTCACTGTAAGAGGTGTTAAATGTTATCTCTTGTGTGTGTCTTAATTTCCCCCCTGTTGCCTTTCACAGATAAAAGTCCATTTTCATGACATCCCAACAAGTTTGTTTCTTGATATGACCACAAAGTTGTTATTAAGTAATAACATCATCAAAATGTTGTGACATATCGCCATATTGCATTATGACATCACAGCAATGGTGTATGTGATGACTGTCACAAGAGATTTAGGTACAAAGTGTTAGACTTTGATGCATCTATCTGGTGGTAACTAAGCACATGACAGGAAACCTATGTGGGATATTTGTTTGCTTGGCCTGGCAGATCCTCTGCTGTGCTGTGTCTCCTCTCTTCATCTGGGCAGACGTGGTGGATGAGTGGAAAACCAGACATGATTAAGCACAAAATGGCACCTGCTTTTCTCGTCGGCAATTATAGCACTTGTCTCAAACAACTGAAGAACAAAACTTGCTTTTTTTCTTCAGAAAGGTTTAAAAAAGTTGCAGTCATGCTTAATGTGAGTGGCAGGGCAGAATGACGTCGCTTTATTGGAGTTGGCATGATTAGATTCCAAGTAAACCACTTGGTCTATGCTATATTATTGATGGAAATAACTTGAAACACAGTGCGGCCGATGACGCTCGTGGGTTCGGGGAGCTCTTCAAATAGGAGGTTCAAATGACGGCAGTTTTTGCACTTCCGGTGACGTCATGGGTGGCGCCAAAATTCAAATTTTAAATATACAAATATAAAGTAGTCAAAAAAAAGACAAATAATTGTCCGATTTCCACCAAATTTGTAGGGTATACTCACAATGTATGTATCTGCCTATATCTGAAAGAAGAAGTTAATCTGTGAATAAAAAATATCGCTCACAACGTGTCAATCTGTGGTCTGATGAAAGGCCACTTGAAAAAAACAATGATGTTTCTATCTTCCGCGTGCATCAATATATTTTGTTTGTAACAAATAGTACACTTTAATAACACATATGATCGTTTACTACACGACCTGGGGAGTCTGTAGGTGTTTAAATTGTCCAAATCCGTCCATTATTGGGAAAGTTACAAATATTTTAAAACTTGTCACAAAGTGTGAAAATCTATGTCGAAAATCATGATACACTGGCGAGACGCAAAATTCAAAATCTCAACATCTGAATGTTAATTAATCAAAATAAAGACAAATAATTGTCCGATTACCACCAAATTTGCAGGGTATACTCGTAATGTATGTATCTGCCTATATCTGAAAGAAGAGGTTAATCTGTGGAGAAAAAATCTCGCTCGCAACATGTCAATCTTTGGTCTCATGAAAGGCCACTTGAAAAAAACAATGTTTTCTATCTTCCGCGTGCATCTAAATATTTTGTTTGTCACACATACTACACTTTTATAACAGATATGATCGTTTACTACACGACCTGGGGAGTCTGTAGGTGTTTAAATTGTCCAAATCCGTCCATTATTGGGAAAGTTACAAATATTTTAAAACTTGTCACAAAGTGTGAAAATCTATGACGAAAATCATGATGCAATGGAGAGAGCCAAAATTCAAAATCTCAACATCCGAATGTTAATTAATCAAAATAAAGACAAATAATTGTCCGATTTCAACCATATTTGCAGGGTATATTCACAATATATGTATCTGTCTATATCTGAAAGAAGAGGTTAATCTGTGAAAAAAATATTGATCGCAACATGTCAATCTTTGGTCTCATAAAACAAGGCCATTTACGTTTCTATCTTCTGCCTGCATCAATATATTTTGTTTTTACTGAATAGAACACTTTAATAACACATATGTTCGTTTACTTTATACCCTGTAGGTGTTTAAATTGTAAAAATCTGCCCATTATTGGCAAAGTTAGATATTTTAAAGTTTGTAATAAAGTGTGAAAATCTATGAAGAAAATCATGATGTGATGGAGAGGTACCTGGTCAAAATAACCGTGTTACCAAATGGAACGTGCCATTGAACTGACACATTGAACATTGTCAAGCTGCTGAATTTTGATATTTTATCAATGTAAATTATCTACAAGTGTCTGCTGCCAATCTTAGTAATGCAACGCAAATGTTTGTTTGCCAAAATATAAAAATCAGTGGAGAAATTGGTGGCAAAATCTCAAAATCTAGTCTTCATTGATTTTTTGTAAGCAAAAGTTTTCAGAGAAGTGAGACAATGAAACAAAAACAAGTATATCATTTTCAACAACTTTTATTTTCACAGGTCAACCATTTAACTGAAACAAACAACAGCAACAATAAATATCACATCTAAAAAAATCACTTCAGCTTACTCTAAAAATATCACAATTTTCATCCATCACTGCAGCTCAGTTACTTTCTTCTCTCAATATAGATAAGTGACTTACTACATCATCACCTCCTTTGTTACCCTGAGTACTAGTAATTGATTTAAAAACAGATAATCATATAATAAAGGTCAATCATTTGGTTGGATTAGTTCAGGCCTCAACATTATCACATACCAAGTGGCCAAGAGTTTTTTTTTGTGCTTCAGTGATTTATAGCTGATATAATATATAAATTCTGACTCAAGCAAGTTTCAATCATGTCAAGCAAGTTTGGCAGCCATTTTAAATCTTTATAAAAATAAATGAACATACTGTAATGTACATAGAAATAATTTCCACATATTTACACAATATGGTATCTTTGGGCCACAAACTTCATATTGGGCCAGTGGCATGAAAAGCCTGTAGCGTATTTGACATTCACAGTCCATTTTTTATCTTATTACATTTACAATTACACACAACAGATAGGTCTGCTCTCCTGTGTTGTTACATTTGATAATGGAATATTTCATCTGAATATAATGTTATATGGATTTAGTACTTACATATTCATTTACATATTATATGTATGTTTTATACACAAAAATGAACATTCAACTCTTTTGAATACATCATCTGTGATCAATTCTCATTATAAGTGACTACCTCACTGAATAATATCACCAATTTGTATAGATTTTTCCTTAATTCTTTGATCACTTAAATATGTACATGTTCTTTCATTATTCCACAAACATTCATTTCATATGAAATCAACCCAAAGTATAAAATCTTGATAGAATCTCAATAGGTTTACTTTCTCAATTAAACTGTTTTGATTTTTACCTTTCAGAAATGTTAATTTGTGAAAATATATCTTTCTATTATTTGAGGTAAGACAAAACCAGAAGATCTGCAAATTCATGCTGGAATACTCGCTTCCATTTGTTACACTTGGTAGTGTGATGAATGTAGGTCATCAACTTTTTATGTTCGGCCTCTTTGCCCTGCATTGATAAAATGCCAAGCCTAAGACTATACTTATCAAACGTATCCCTTGTGTGAAGTGGGATCACAAATGATAGGGTCCAAATGGTCAAGTTCACTGTTTAATAGGTGATAAACTGCAAAAAGCAGTTTACATGTTGTTTTAAGGAATGCCAAATCTGACTCAGAAATAATGACTCACACAAATACTGAGGCTGCTAAGACATAGAGCTGCAGGTCTTTCTTCTCATTACCAGTCATCAAACTGGATATCAGGCACATGAAATTGTGACCAAGACATTTGGACTCTTCTTAATAATTTTAATTGATGGATGCGTCGTGTTTGATTTATCCTATGGACCCTGTAATGCAACTTTCCAGCACTGATCTTCTTCAATCATGTCAAGCAAGTTTGGCAGCCATTTTAAATCTTTAAAAAGATTTTAAAAATATACTGTGATGTACACAAAAATAATTTCCACATATTTACACAATATGGCATCTTGGGGTCACAAACATCTTATCTTGTGCCAATGTCAACCTGATTTGTTTTGATTCTTTTTTCAAATCATCATTTTGCAACATAAGTCTCTTTATTGATTTTTGTAAGGCACCCTCTGTTGGCTTGGTGTTGTAGCTATGTTCAGTGGATACTGAAAATAAAAAACAAAGGTTTGAGTAATATTTTACAACAACATAACAATAACATCATATTCAATTCCAATTAATGCAAAATATATATTCAGATGTTTACTTTGTCTCATACCTGTTCATATTAATTTTTGGGCTAAAAATATTTTTATTTGCAACTTAATATTCATAATGATATTACCTCTGTTCTTGATGCCCAACATGATGGAGTTACTGATGTTGCTATCTGCCCTCCTAAAATAGAACATTTTTTTGTGCTTAGCAGAGTCATGATAACATTTTAAATAACATCTTAATTTTTGTGCCAAAACAAAACCAGGGAGCAGAATGAAAAGGCAAGAAAAACATTCCTCATATACAATTGTTTATATTTATGGGACTTTATATGACGATTAACTTTGTTCCCACAAGTATGGAACTAAATGGATTTCTGAACTCCTGATATCAAAACACAGTTATGGTTTCACTGGCAAAGGTCAAAACACCATGCCTTCTTGTGGCAAACAGCACATTTTTTATGGATGTTTTGTGTTACCTGTGTCTCAATATCTTGCATTTTGGCTGATGGACATGCACGTTCGGCCTGCTTGATTTTGTAGCTCTTTTGGCATCCTCTCAAGCATGGCACTGCTGGCACACAAACGCCAAACACTTGCCACTGACAAGGAGCAATGGCACCCCTGAAAAATGAAAAAAAACCAGAAATATAAAGAAAGTTAAAATAATTGACATTTGTTGGTTTAATAATTTACATGATTTCATGCAGGAATCTGTTCATCTTACATTTCAATATAAACCGGTGACAATATATGAAATCTACAGAGCACCCAAAATGTCAGTTTTCTCAAAGATAATGCAATCATAAATGATAATTAACATGAATGAATTATAAAGGCATGTAATATTATTCACATTTGTTGGTTTCGGTCAGAAATATTAAATAATTTTCATGATTTGGGGCAAGAAACTGTTCATATCAGATTTCAATACAAAACAGTAAGAATGTATGAAACCTGCAGGGCATCTAAAATGTCAGTTTTCTCAAAGATAATGCAATCATAAATGATAATTATCAAAAATGAATGATAATGGCATGTTATATTATTCACATTTGTTGGTTTTGTGCAAAAATATTTAATAATTTTCATGATTTGGGGCAAGAAACTGTTCATCTTACATAAATTTTCAATATAAACCAGTGACAATATATGAAATCTACAGAGCACCCAAAATGTCAGTTTTCTCAAAGATAATGCAATCATAAATGATAATTAACATGAATGAATTATAAAGGCATGTAATATTATTCACATTTGTTGGTTTCGGTCAGAAATATTAAATAATTTTCATGATTTGGGGCAAGAAACTGTTCATATCAGATTTCAATACAAAACAGTAAGCATGTATGAAACCTGCAGGGCATCTAAAATGTCAGTTTTCTCAAAGATAATGCAATCATAAATGATAATTATCAAAAATGAATGATAATGGCATGTTATATTGTTCACATTTGTTGGTTTTGTGCAAAAATATTTAATAATTTTCATGATTTGGGGCAAGAAACTGTTCATCTTACATAAATTTTCAATATAGGAGAGGGCGAACTGACGTCACTTGCGGTTAGCAACTCAGTGGCCAACTTGGATACGTTGAAAACAAATCAGTGCACACATACACCAGCATATGAAATCTTTAGAACTATAATCAACATCTTTTTATATTGTTCACAATTACGGCAGTCATTTACGAGGCCAAAACAAAGTAAAATCTACTGAATACATATATATCTGCCTTTCTCTTTTTCTCGGGATTTCAGACATATAAAAATCATTTCATTTTTTTTTATAGTGTATTATAAACCGAGATGAAATCTTTAAAACTATAATTAACACCTTGCTATATTGTTCGAAATTACGGTAGTCATATTCAAAGCCAAAACATAGAAAAATCATTTTTGTGTGAAATATAATGTATTTATATGTGAAATCTTTAAAAGATTTATTTGAAGAATTGCTAACATATGGGTAAAATTATGGGGTAAACTATCTCATGCATGCAAAAACATTTCTGTCAAAAAGGGAAGACATGACTCAAGGGCTGCATGGACTTGTGGAAAAAATGGCATTAAACCCTTTGATCACAGGTTTGGCCTTACATCACAAGTACTTTGAATGACAATACTGCTGATAATTGGTATCAGTGCACCCTCTTTGTTCAAATTTGGGATTTTTCACACCACTGAATGGGAAGACATCAAAGGCTGTATGGAATCTGTTTTTTTGTTTTTTTTTGCAAACATAGATAAGATAAAAAATAATGACTTTATACAGAAAACTGTTTTCCTCGTGTTCCCACGATTCCAGACATATTTACCGCTAAAGTAAATAATTTCTGTAAGTGTGTTGTTGGCTGAGAATCATATGTGAAAAATAACATACTTATCTTACTTACGATGTGAAAAAATTCTTACTTATGTGAAAAATGTCTTACTTATGTGAAAAATATCTTACTCATGTGAAAAATATCTTACTTATGTGAAAAATATTTGACTTATATAAAAAAATCTTATGCGTGAGTATTTCTGTCAAAAAGGGAAGACATGACTCAAAAGCTGTGGAAACAATGACGAAATGCCCTTTGATCGCAGGTTTGACTTTATTTACATCATAAGGATTTTGAAGAGCAATACTGTGAACGCTGATAATTGGTATCACTGAAATTTTACTATGTGACATCCTTGACTGAAATTTTGCACAGAAAACAAAGATGAAATCTTCATATTGGGCTTCTATTTAAGCGATATGCATATCAGAACATGTGAAATTGAATTGCTATTTGCACGTGTTGAATATATAGAAAATATAATGACTTTAAAGATGAAATCTTCAGATCGGGGTTCAATTAGACTGTAGGTCTACTATTTCAATGGTTGATAGGTATTTGTTTTCAACGCCAATTGGGGTTGCCAGGGTGTGAAAGCCCCGTATGTGTGAAAGTGCCCGTATGACCTCCCCCCTCCTATAAACCAGTGACAATATATGAAATCTACAGAGCACCCAAAATGTCAGTTTTCTCAAAGATAATGCAATCATAAATGATAATTAACATGAATGAATTATAAAGGCATGTAATATTATTCACATTTGTTAGTTTCGGTCAGAAATATTAAATAATTTTCATGATTTGGGGCAAGAAACTGTTCATATCAGATTTCAATACAAAACAGTAAGAATGTATGAAACCTGCAGGGCATCTAAAATGTCAGTTTTCTCAAAGATAATGCAATCATAAATGATAATTATCAAAAATGAATGATTTCAATACAAAACATGTTAAAATTGAAGGAATTTAACTCACTTTTTTTTAAAAAGCATCTACATTTTATGTAGAATTTGAATATTTGCTTGCCAAAGGTCTATTATTAACCAGGGATTAATAAATGATCGTAATTCGTTAATCGCGAGTGAATTTTCAAAAGTGGGTCAATGTGTAACTGTGATGAAAATGCCACGTGAGTGAGCTCTGTTGTATCAGCTTTTCTTCAGTAACATTTGCGCTATAAATGACTTTTAATCATGCCAGACATGTTCTTTAGTGAAATCTCTTTATCATTGCCACGTTTGATAATATTATATAGTATGTTTAGAGCATTTACCTGTGTTTCTTTGATCCAAGCTCCTCCCGCATTTTTCGAAAAAACTAAACCGGAAGTGCATTGAGTGAGGATTCTCCAACACTGAAGAGTTCCAGTCCCAAGTCTGACGTTTGGCCGCTCCGTGAAGGTGGATCTGAAAAACTTCACTTGAGATCAGATGTGGTCAAACTTTAACATGATGAAGGAGGTAGACTTTCTCTCTTGATGTTACTACCAAGTTGAATGTCAAACCAGTTAGATTGCAAACTTAATGAAAAGGGGACATGTAGAATGCGGAATACTTGATAGCAACGTGAATTGAATTTTGGATATCTATCTGCTGAGCCTTAATATAAAAGTATACAATAACTCAAACACCCACACCCGCCACACCCACACCCACACCCACACCCACACCCACCCACATCCACACCCGCCACACCCTCACCTGCAACACCCACACCCGCCACACCCGCCACACCCACACCCACCCACATCAACACCCGCCACACCCTCACCTGCAACACCCACACCAACACCTGCCACACCCACACCTGCCACACCCACACCCACACCTTGAACACCCACATCCACACTCACACCACACCCATACACTCAACCATATCCACACCCACACCCGCCACACCCACACCCGCCACACCCACACCTGCACACCCACACCTTGAACAGCCACACCCGCCACACCCACACCACACCCACACCCGCCACACCCATACCCGCCACACCCACACCTGCACACCCACACCTTGAACAGCCACACCTGCCACACCCACACCACACCCACACCCGCCACACCCATACCCGCCACACCCACACCCGCCACACCCACACCCGCCACACCCACACCTGCATACCCACACCTTGAACACCCACACCACACACACACATCCACACCCATACCTGCCACACCAACACCCGCCACACCCACACCTGCACACCCACACCTTGAACAGCCACTCCCGCCACACCCACACCACACCCACACCCGCCACACCCACACCCGCCACACCCACACCTGCACACCCACACCTTGAACAGCCACACCCGCCACACCACACCCACCACACCCATACCCGCCACACCCACACCCGCCACACCCACACCCGCCACACCCACACCCGCCACACCCACACCTGCATACCCACACCTTGAACAACCACACCTTGAACACCCACACCACACACACACATCCACACCCATACCTGCCACACCAACACCCGCCACACCCACACCTACCACACACACACCTACCACACCTACCACACACACACCTGCCACGCCCACACCTGCCACACCCACACACACATCCACACCAACCCTCACCCATCCCCACACACAACAACCATATCCCATACCAATGCCACCAACACTCTCACACGCACACACTCAGACATTCATATATTGTTCTTTTATCCTTGAATTTATTTTTGTGCTTTATTACTTTTAAATCATATTTATTACCAGTTGAAACAAGTTTCTTTAGTACATTCCCTTTTATGAAGTGACAGTACATCCTGTCATGGGTAGATAAAACATATTATCTTTTAATTTGTAAATGCAATACATTTCTTATGTACCTTACTTTTAACATTGAAATGACAAGAATTATGCGTCATACAAACAAGATTAGACGTTTCAAAAATGAGCCTGAAATAAGACGCCACTCATACTTGTTTGAGTATTAACCCTGGCTGTTCTACCTTGCCCAGCCCAGGCAGTTTCCCTGATGGGAAATCATCAGGTAATGATGATGAGATCAGATTGAGATGCTTGGTATAATATGACCCCCCTAGGTACCCATCATCCCATTTAGCCTCTCACTGATTAATGACCTTGTCATGACCGGGGGTGAAACTCAAGATAACTGAAAAGAAAAACATTGATAATTTCAATATCTGTCTTTTTTTTTATAAATTTGTTGATGTTGCTGCTGTTGATGTCAATCCACACAATGGGTGAAATCTTTAATTAATCAAATGTGCTGAAGTTAATGAAATTTGATACAGGTGACATGCTTCTATAATAGCTGTAGCATTTACCTTTAGGTTTAACAATAGTATTGCTGTTTTCTAGGTAACCAACAATTATTTCTGTGTTGAAATACCAGCTGGGGTAATAAGCTGGCAGTGAATGAACTAAATCTCTGAAACTTTCTTAAAATTAAGGAGGGTATTTTGATGAATGCCTTGTGGGGAAAGTATGACATGATATTCTACATGTTTTACCATGTTACTGATCAATGCAATGAAAGAAATGGTTCCAGAACTTTAATTAAGGGGAAAGTTTAAAGCGAATGAATCACATGTTTTTTTTTCCCAGGTGAGTATTGTATATTATGTAGTAATTCTCTGTTGCAGGATAAGCATGTCAAACATGGCTGCTAACGAGATATAGACATGTTCAGTACCATCATTGACATGCTATAACCTCAGCTTATTTTGATTAGTATATATCAATAAGGTCTTGGCTATTGCAGTTTGAGATAAAAACAATATTTTTTAAACGAAATAAGCTCAGGAAAACATGATTAATCAAAGAGGAAATCTTGGCAAAGAAATAAGAGAAATTACCTAAAAACAATTTCATCACTAAAAGTCAATCCAGTGTACAGAATATGATTGGAATGGAATATGACCTTGATTCAGAATTGAAAGAAGTGTCCTGATTGCGTCCATCAAATTTCAAAATCGTAAACTGATCACTGAGTATCTATCATACACGTTTCATGTTGATAATATTATTTGGACTGAGCTCCGACTTCTTTAAGAGAATCATCAGAGATGGAAATAGTTGAACTATTATTTGCAGCTGCTGCTGCTGCTGCTGATTATGATGATGATGATGATGATGATGATGATGATGATGATGATGATGATGATGAATCATTGAATTAAGGGAGAATAATTTTCATTGAGACAGTTGAAGAGAGATACTAAATAATAGCATGTGTGTTTCAATACTGGACAGATGTTAAAAGTTCTCTACACGAAGAGTAGATATAGAATGTAATAATTGTTCCTCATCAAACCCAAATACCAGATTTCAGTATATACAAATTTGAAGAATTGAAATCTGTTAGCTAAGCTTTTAATATATCTTTGAAAAAATCAGCTCAGGTATGATTTTCTCGATACGATAAACATATATGGTGCTTAGTTATGGTGACATTGCACATTCATTAGTCGGTAGTATCTCTATCATAAAACTCATCCACACAGTGTATTGACATGATAGTGAAGAGTCATGTTATCATGCCTTTGGTATGGCTTAGATGTTTGACATTAACCACTATGGCACATAATTTGTTTCACCAAATTTAGTTAAAATTATAAATTTATCTTGGTCAGTGAATTTTTAAAAAGAACTTTAATGTTTGATGGTGTGGTGCAACACAAAGGTTAAAAATGACGCATAGATTTTAAATTCCTTTGAATGCCATAATATTGTTAAATATGGATTAAGTATAAATAACATTGATGCAAATAATGTATGACCTTGTTGCACTAATCCAATCGGATTATCCCCTTGCCTCTGATCCCATACTAATCAAGCAATAATTGATATAGGCTCCTATTAATTAAACCATTTCTTAATTCTCATTTTCAGAAGATGAAACCTGATTCTCAAGGCTTTTACCAGATTAAACATGCAAAACTGTTGCCATTATTGAAAGAGTCAGATGCCTGTGCTTCTCCAGAAAATGTCAGGATTTGTATAATTGAGGTCTTCAGGGACAGCAGGCTAATTTATCTTATGCTCTGTATTCTGGAATTAGTCGAGAATAAGTGATCTTTTGGGGGGAAAACATTTGGGAGTACATTTCCAAATGATGCTTGGTACTATTATCTTGCAATAAAAATATTTTGGTACAAAAAGCACTATATAGGATAAAATAATATTAGGAAATAAAGTAATATGTAATCTTTTTTGGACGATAATTTTGGGGAAATTTCATGATATTTCATTATGTTGTATTATAAATCATGAATGTCAAGTATAGGATTACAGGATATAATAGAATAGGTACTTTTCTCTGTTTCATTCTCCGTAGCCGTCACATATTTGCAGTGAAACCTGACACTGTCAGTCTCTGATCATTCTGCGAGGTATGAATGTCATGCAAGTGATCTCATAAACCATTCTCTTTGAAAAAATAGCACTTTTGTCATAGTTCAGCAGTGCATTAAAATGTTTATATTCCTCCCCTTTGTAGACCCTCAAGCCTCTATATTTCTATTGAGGAGGCCAAGGGTATGTTGTTTGACAAAAGCAAACATTTTAATTTGTAAATTGCATGACTTGTAGGGTAAAATTATTTCAGGGCTATAATCATAAAAGAAATTGAGAGGATGTTTTGATTTTAGGGAACATAATATGTTTTCTGTTTGCTAGATGTTAAAAAGCAATTTTTACCATGAAAGTTGAAAAAGGAAGATGACACTGGGTTTATTCTTACAATTATTTGGATGAGTAGAATCTTGATCATGATGAAATATTAGTTGAAAGGAGAGAATATGATTTTAGCCTGGATTACAAAATTTATTTCTTTTTTATAGTACCATTCATCAAATAACAAAATCTTTCTCAGGATACCTTCCATTATATTACCATTATTTTTTTTAATTGAGGTTTTTGCTTGAAAAGCAATTTGTTAATGTAAGATCGGTAATACAGCCAATGTTTGCATTGTTAGCCTTTTGTACTGATCAGGCATTTACTGTTTTGTTCTGTGGTGTGCAAGGATAGTGGTCAGTAAACAGAAGTGGTTGAAACCTGAGGCCGGGGGTGGGAGGAGGTTGAAACCAGAGGCCCGAGGCCAGGGGGTGGGAGGAGGTTGAAACCAGAGGCCCAAGGGCTGGGGATGGGAGGAGGTTGAAACCAGAGGCCGGAGGCCAGGGGGTGGGAGGAGGTTGAAACCAGAGGCCCGAGGCCAGGGGGTGGGAGGAGGTTGAAACCAGAGGCCCGAGGGCAGGGGGTGGGAGGAGGTTGAAACCAGAGGCCAGGGGGTGGGAGGAGGTTGAAACCAGAGGCCCGAGGGCTGGGGTTGGGAGGAGGTTGAAACCAGTGGCCCGAGGGCAGGGGGCGGGAGGAGGTTGAAACCAGAGGCCCGAGGGCCGGGGGTGGGAGGAGGTTGAAACCAGAGCGAGGCCCGAGGGCAGGGGGTGGGAGGAGGTTGAAACCAGAGGCCTGAGGGCAGGGGGTGGGAGGAGGTTGGAACCAGAGCGAGGCCCGAGGGCAGGGGGCGGGAGGAGGTTGAAACCAGAGGCCTGAGGGCAGGGGGTGGGAGGAGGTTGAAACCAGAGCGAGGCCCGAGGGCAGGGGGCGGGAGGAGGTTGAAACCAGAGGCCTGAGGGCAGGGGGTGGGAGGAGGTTGGAACCAGAGCGAGGCCCGAGGGCAGGGGGCGGGAGGAGGTTGAAACCAGAGGCCCGAGGGCCGGGGGTGGGAGGAGGTTGAAACCAGAGGCCCGAGGGCAGGGGGCGGGAGGAGGTTGAAACCAGAGGCCCGAGGGCAGGGGGCGGGAGGAACGAGAGTCAGAATGCTCACTTTGACATTCTTGACGTACAAAATGATGCTGACAGATTTGAAATAAGCAATTTTCCAATATGGGCTTTATTGAATAATGTAGCTTATCTGTCACAATAATGTTGCAACTTGACATGAATGAAAGTGCATCCAGTTTTAAGCCTTCTGAGTATTCCATTTTGCAAAATGTGACGCTAAAATATAGGTCACATCAATTATATTTCTCAGAGGATCCGTTTTTGAAATATTTTGCACAGATCACTTACTTTACTAATGGAAACCAGCAATATGTGGGAAAGCAATACAATTGTTTGTCATTTCTTTGAATGTTTTGTTTTTTTATTTTTTTTGTAACTCTCTATGTCTGGTTTATTTCACATTCTTTCAAAATGAGAAAATACTGATATTTTTTAGTCTAAGATTATTGATGAAAATGGGTGTGAGACTTTTCAGTTTATTCTCTTAACTTCCCCTGATGACTTCCTTTTAACTTTCCTATTGATGATGTCTTGAGCTTGTGATTCTAGTCAGAACTCAATCGTTTCAGGAACTCACCTCTGGCAGAATAAATTCTACACATCACAAACTGAAAGCACTATTTTCATTTCAATATATAACTTTAATTTGATGATAATGTCAAACATTGCTGAGTAATGAAGTCTGCTGTTTTGTTAGAGTTAATATAACCTTTAAGTAATGAGGTATGAGAGATATGATGAAGACAACTAAGGAATATTCACAATAAGGTTAATTAGCTTGATCTATATCATAGGTCACAATGTATCGACTTTAAATGTTTAATGATACTGCCATGATTAAACACAGATACCTCTGGAGACCTAGCGCCAGTAGCAGAACACTCCCACCATTCTCTGAGCTTTGTCAACATGCATTTAATTTTAATGTCACAGTATCTGTTAGGACAATTAAATATCTTATTTGGAAAAAATATAAAATTCGAACCTTGCAAAATATAGAGTTCCACTTTTGGTGATGTTCAAACACTGGTGCCATAACTCTAATATATTTAACGCTGTTGCAGTGTGGGATATGAGGAGATCTGACGCGGATAAAAATGAAAGCTTGGAGCATTGTGAATGAAAGAGTGCCAAATGGCATGCAATATTGCAATAAATAACAATGATCTAAACAATATAATCATTATATAACACTGTATGAGAGATTACTACTAACAGTATATACATATTTATTGCAAATCTGACACTGGAATACTTTACTAAGCTAAAAAAAAGCTTCAAGTTATATAAGAATGCCTGGTGGTATAGTTGAACTCACTCAGAACACTGAGTTTCTGAAGTTCTAAATTGTAAGTCTTGCATATTTGCAAACCTTGTTCTTTGTAATTGGCCTTTCACCGTATTAGACAAAATGTGAATAGTGTCTGATGATGAATATTTGATGGTGGTAGCATTGATTATGTTTGGCACAAGCTGGGCACAGTATTCTGCAGAGATATGATAAAGGACCTACTTCCATCAAATATAAATTAGGGGAGACTGATATGTACCGGTAATTAAATAATTAAGGCATGACAACCACGATGAATAACTTTCATACCTCTATATTTACCAAATACATAGGAGAAAATGAGTTTCTATCAGAAGAGTTGATCTTGCTAGGACTGTTGTTGTTTTGTTGTTGTTGTTGTTTATGTTATTTATTGATTGTGTTGTTTTTATGGTGTCGTCTCTGCTGATTTGTTTATAAGGCCAGTGAGACATCTGTTGTCAGTTTTGATGCTTCAGGATTGTTTGAGTTGTTTTTATTTCAAAATTGATATTTTTACAAACAGATTTCCCTAATTATGGGTAAATTTGATATTTTTTATTATTGTCTAAACCTTCTTTCAGACTAAACATTATTATAGAGTTTGTTGAATTATGAAATACCCATGCAATTTATCAGTGCCAGAAATATGACTGGGTGAAATAGGATCATTATGAACTCATGACCTGTAGCACAATGCAAGAAATTCTTTCTCCAGATATCTTTCCTGTTAACAAAATGTGAATATTATTTGATATGTTAAATGAGAACTATGGAATTTTGTGGGGACAAATTTGCGTACATTTTCTGCTTTAACAAAAGGTGGCATCTGGTTTCGACCCCAAATTAGAGACTCAAGATTAACCCTTTTAATTTGCTTTATATTTCCCAAAACCTTGTGTGAGACACAAAGACAAAATGAATGACAATAACTAAGCTATTTATCTAGATTTTATACAGACCAGATCACAGGCAAAGCTGAAATGTGAACCCCGAAGGAGAAGTGTGAGAAATTTGACAAAAAATGAAAGCCTTGAAACATTGTCCCATGTGAACACAACTGCATGCTCAAGTTTATATGCCAGTTTCTTTCACCTGAATCACCTCAAACAAATTATCTAGCAAGATATTTTCTAATTAAAAAAATATGGGTTAACAATTATTTTTGAACTCTTTGATCAGTTTTCATTATGTAGTGTTGAAAGTAATGCCACACCTGGGTGGTCTTGGGTACATATCATTATTTACCTCCTGTGGGTCCTTTGATTCTGATAGTTTTCTATTTGCACCAACATCATTATAATATTCTTCATTACGATATCGTTGTCATGAAATGAAATCAATATATACATTTAATATTAATTTTTTACACAAACCTCTATATAATTGAATGAACAAATTTGCCTTATTTTTCCATAAATATTGATATAGGAAAAGATCATTACATTTTTCTTTGATGACTAAAAATGACTCACCAACAAGATAAAAAATGAAGATAGTACCATATTGCAGAAAATATCATACATGGAAATTTGATCTGATCTTCGTTGGCCGAGCTCTAAGATAATGATTTTAAAAAAAATTACGGATAATCACTAAGAGTAGATGAGGAGAGAAGATAAGACCAGAATTGCCTGCTTTCCCATCGTAAAATATAGCATAATAGTAGAGCCTATTATAGCAGGAGTGTGGGAAGCTTCTCATCAATATGACGGGCAGAATGCAGACTTGCTGGGGCGATGTGACTTTCTGCTTTATTCTACATGATTGCATGTGACTCAGGATTCTTGGCATGCTCACCCCGCTATCATGTCTTACATGCATTATGCTCCTATCCACCAAAGTGTCAATTATTTAAAGTGCCCAGAACTTTACTTCTGCAAATACTGATGCCGTCGAGATTTTTTTATTTCTTCTTTAGATGGTAATTAGTTGAGGATTGTGTGTAGGCTGGTCTGTCTTACGAGGAGTGCTCAATCTTGGGTGGAAATAACTTTGCTTGCCAGATATTTCTTTTTTCCACTATTTAATTTACTATGTGTTTGTCCTGCCAAAATGCACGTCTGTCAACATTTTAACTTGATTAATGTTTTGTCATTTCGCCTTATGATCTACCAATATTAATAGACCAAAAAGCACCGTCTCCTTGTGGTTTATTAATTATTTCAACAAACTTTCGAGAATTTTTTATTTCACAGAAATCTGAGAATTGAATTTTGTATTTGAAAAAAAAGAGTGTAAAAAGAAACTGTATCATAGAATATGTGACGTCCTGGATTTCCAGATGTTACATATGTCATAATAAGCCCATAGTGAGTGTGGCAACTTTGAAACAAAAAACATAAAAAAGCAAATACACCCCCAATAAAAAGCAGTCTCCTGCCTGAGGTAATTCATATATAATTCAGAGATATCTCATGGTACCAGATGGCAATGCCACAGTTACAAGGAATCATAGTGAAGTATTGCAACAGAACAAAGCTTGTATCTCTCAGTGTAGACTTCCCCATGACCTTCATGGACATGGACAATCTGGGCCAGAAATTTATGAGCATTTTATTGTATTCAAATACCATATGGTGGGTCAAGGGTTTGTGAAAACTTTTCAAACTTTTCAAACTTTTCACAATACCTTTATTTGGGAAATGGAATTGAATGATAATGAAGATCTGATATATATAGTTGTTTATATTATATGTTCACAGAGGAAAGATACCTTGCTATCTGAGGTTCTTTTCAAGGTCAGGGAGCAAGGTCAGGGAGCACCTGCCTTATGTCAGAAGTCGTCATTCTTTGGATAACACTAATGACAAGCTTAATTGAAAACAAAACACCGGCAGCTACCACCTGGAGGTCTATAGACCTGGCCGTGTCCAGGTGCCAGGAGTCCTCTCTCATACAGAAAGTGCCCATTCAAAGACTAAGCCTGCCATTCATAGCCAATCACGTGAATCCAGCTGTGACTGCACTTTACCAAAATCATACTCATTTAACATTGTTAATGAACATCCATCCAAACAACAGATTAGCACTCTATGTGTTCACTTCTATTAATGCTTATATTGTTTTAGATTTTTTTAAATTTATTTATTCAGTCCTTATTTATTTTGTTAAACATGTGACCTTCATTGATGCTTTAAATATCGGATGCCTCTGATCAAACAAACATAGTCTTCATCCCAGGAGTTTTTTATTTTCAAAATGTGTAGAAAAACATTCTCTTTGAGGTGTAAGAAATGTTATCAAGTGTGTGTAATGGAAAGTCTGTGGGACTGTCTAGAGCTGACAGAGTCTCTGTGGGACTGTCTAGAGCTGACAGAGTCAGTCTAGAGACTCGCATTCTGATATAAAGCAACCTGATAAAGAATCCTTTGCTCGTTGTCCCAGCTGCACTGAGAAAAGACATCGCAAGAAAAATAGATGGGAAGAAGGACTTGTTTTATTCATGAGAAAGTGATTAAGAAATGCTGCCTATTGATAAAGATGTCAGGTTGTTTCAGCTTGATAGGAGCGGTTATTAACTGCCAATGGGTTGAGGTGACACCAATTGTTTACAATTTGGCACCTGACGGTCGGTCACAAGATCATGTCAACTCCAATCACGTTCATAGAAACAATCGTCAAGAAGCCTCGGGTCAGAACAAACGGTTTCTTGGCACGCGTCTCTCAGCCATAACTGATTAGTTGCTGTTACGTGTGCGAGAGAGGAAAATCTCTTTAAAACGTATGTCTGCCGATATTACTGAAGTTGATCGGCCCACATGCCCCGAAATCTATTTGATCGTATTATAGGGACCATCCTTGTCCGTGCGCGGGACTCTGCCTGCCACCCCAGCCCAGCTGTCCTTTCTGCTTGACGGCCCACGCAGATTGAGGGGCGCGGTTTAAGCATGCAATGCGTTTTTTACGGTGGCCGAGAGCGTGTTGCGGGCACGGTTGGCCACAAGCAGCTCGGTAACCAGCTGGTTGACATCGCTACATGCCCAGTGGGCCATTCTGCCGATAAAGTTGTGATGTCTCATTTAGGTGGTTGTTTTCAGGCAGATCATTACTCGAGCGCGTAGCTTTCACTGGGTGCACTCCACTACTCTGGATAACTTGATTTGGGATGCTCTCCAGAATACTCGAGAGATGCTGTATTGCATTACCTGAACACATAGCTCACCCTTACAAGGTTTTATGTGAGCGGCTTACTTCATCGTGATCAAAACGAGCTCTATCTTTATTTGAGTTGGGCTATACACCATTGTTACATATTCAATAGGTGATGCGACTGCTACTCAGGTGATGTGCCTGTCGTAATTAAGCAGCTAACGGCTAACAGTATTGGATACCAAACCTAATGGGATTTTACGGCCAGCTTTGCATGATATGCATTCGTGTACACCACTATATACACATATTGGAATTAATCCAAATTTGAAGTGAGCCATATTTTATGAATAAGGTGAGTTATTATTATACAATTTTGAAATTGCTTTTTTCACAATATATGTGAGGGAATATAATTGATTTGAATTTGATAAAAATCTCTTTGTTTGTTTGAAATATTACAAATGTAATAACTCCAATTTGGAGTAGAATACTGATTAAAAACTGATAATTTTTTAAAAGCTACTGGCACAAATGTATGATCATATCTGTAATCTATTGCAACATCGAAGTCAAATTCCTCGAGTTACTATGGTCTGTGCATCTCCTCTGTTCTATATGGGATCAGAGGAAATTTTACAAGGAAGTCATACATTTATATTAGTTTCCTTAGCATAAGAGCTCAGCAGTTAAGATAGAACAGCAGCAAAAAAAGCAACATAATAAATCTCCCTCTAGTAGTGTGCTACAAAAACTCCCCAGATTTTAAGTATTTGAACTTTGAGGTCAATTTGAAGCTACTTCTAATCAGAAACCACCCAAACAAGAGGTAATCCTTTCCCTGAAAATTCAAGTTGAGATGTGTTTTATACTCATTTAGTTATTAACAAATTGCACGCTGAGTTTTACCATTCACCCAGGATACAAATGCATGGACAGAACTCAATTTTCTTCAAAATAAAGCTTTAAACTACACCATGAATCCTGCTGTCATTCATCGCTGCCTCAGAGGTCACCCAGGCATGACTTACAAATACAGTTACACATCAGACAGATATAGAACAGATATATCAGCTGGTATCATAAGTACAGATATCAATTTGTTATGCTATACAAATAATTTCCTTTTGAAATATTCATCATTGAGATTTCTATCAAATATATGTTTGGGTTTAGGGTCATGTCATCATCTCAGATTATTTTTGAAAAAATCTCCACAGGTCAGATATCATCCTTTGCCAGCATTGTTGTTGTAATGGTTGCCAAAGGGTTAATTGAGACAAGACCTGCTAGTCTTGGAATTGTTTGCAGGAAAAGAGTTCAAATTGGGGGCCAGCGAGCATCAGTAATAGTCTCGTGGTCACTTTGAGTTAAGGTGCTCAAAAGGGGAGAGACGGTTGTCCACCGAAGATTTACACATGAAGGCAACGTGGGGCAAAGGCCAACGAACAGAGATTTATGCAAAAATCCTCAGGGTGTTCCATAATAGGGTCGATACCAGAGCTGTTGGAAGATACAGCACCCTTTGAAGGATTTGATTCGGGATTTTCTTTGCAAGGACAGAGAAGTTAAAGGTCAAAGATTTATATATGTGTATGTTTCTTGGATATTGTCATATACAATAAAATATGGCATTAGTACCATGAGGGCAGTTGGATTTATAAGAAAAAGATATTTGTAGAAATTGAGGCCTAGAAGTGGATAAATCTTGGGGTAGGATTGTACAAATTGTCTCCAAAACTGACTTTGTTAGGTATTCAATGTCACCCAACATACTGCAAATTGTGCAGGCATTGGCTGGAATTACAGCTGCACCGAGCCAAGCAGTTAGACCAGACAGCTGTAATTTGTAGCTTTATGGACAGCGCAGCACAGGCAATGTCTACATCAGAATGCTCACAGGAACAGCCTAAACCAGATGTGAATATTTATCATGCACTGCTGTTTTTTATATCTGGACATATTATCAAGTAAAGTTAAGTCATCTGGCTTAGTACTCAAAGAAAGATGACTTTTACAGCTGAAAAAAGTTTGAATAATCACATTTCTAAAATAATAATACATGTTTATTTACATAAATCTTACAATTCTAGAATGAGTAAAACAAGTAAAGTAAGGTAAATTGGCCATTTCCATCAATGTGCCTGCAATTGAAATGTGAAAATGAATGACAATTTGGTTAGGAGAAATCTTTCCACATGGCATCATGATGGCTTGCGTTCATGAGCAGTGTTGATACAGATGTCGCAGGTTAGCCTCCAAAGTCTCGTGGACTTGGCAAACAGCAGGCATAAAACTGTGACTTAAAAGTGTCGAGCCAGCGATGCTGACAGAATTACACTTTTATGAAAACATCTCATTCCATGTGGGGACAAAGATTTGATTTATCCAAAGTGCAATTTTCAATAAAAACATCGAGCATAAAGAGAGGAGACTATCAAAGTATAGTCTCAGATCAGTACTTGTGCTTTTATTCCTGCTTTTATGTGAAGTATTCATTACAGGACTTTGAGATATGTCCATTTTCTGACTTTTTGTTGTGTGTGCACAGCAAGGCAAAGAACCTCAAGGCTAAATCTTTTTAACATGTTTGTTGATATATTTATTATCGCATGGAAAAGGATTCTCTCTATTATGATCTCATAATGGAAAAACTGGGTCATGATTTGTCTCGGGGACATTGTCCCCTCAAAACTTGTTACACGAAATAAAAAGAATGGAATATCCTGATTTGCACAGGCTCAGCTTTTTCTTTTTTTATCTTGATGTGTTTGGAACATTAATGTTAATCAACAAACGTATTAGCCATAATATTTGAACTACCAATGTTCACAGTCATTTGCCTCCTAAGTGAATGCTCAACCCTTCAACACAAAAAGTGCTTGAGTTTGAAGACAAAATACGGAAACTAACAATTGAATGTACATTTTGAAAGCAACTGGGCAGCATCTGCATCAGAACTTTGTATGTATGTTATATTGGAAACTTTCTTGTTTTATATGATCACACAAATGTTGAGATGTCTGTTGGGAGTTTGCTGAAGTTTATGAGCTTTGTTGTGTACCTAGATTTTGGATGCTCCACAATACAAGCAATGTCCACTGCATGATGCCACGATGCTCCTCTGAAGCAAGATTCCCAGAAGATAACCAGTTACTGCATTATTTATCTTATTTTAGCTTGTCCATATTGTGGACAATATATGCCTCTTTATGACTCTTTAATATAACTGCAGAGATTTAAACAAGATATTTGTTAGGAATTTACAAACATGCATTGAACTATTGGAAGGGTTTCAAGATATACTGCCATGCAGCATTTTGTAAAAGGTTCAATCACAGTCATTTGTGAATGATTCCAGAACTTTAAAGGTTTGGATCCAGGATAAAGTTTATGTTAAAGGAGTTCCCCCTTTGGCAACAAAATTGTTTTGCACATGAACAGATGACAACTGTGGCTACTGTACCCTGTGGGTAAGGAAATAGTCTTCAGTAGCAAGTTCATATGAAATGAAATGATATATATGTACACAGTGACTTCAGCTTATTGCCCCTAGATACCCCACTCAATGAAACCAGCTCATGGTCTGAAACTAAATGACTCAGCATTGTTCAGTGACTCCAGCTCATGGTTTGAAACTGACTGACTGACTCAGCATTACTCAGTGACTCCAGCTCATGGTCTGAAACTGACTGACTCAGCATTGCTCAGCGACTCCAGCTCACTGTCTGAAACTGACTGACTCAGCATTGTCCAGTGACTCCACCTCACTGTCTGAAACTGACTGACTCAGCATTGCTCAGTGACTCCAGCTCACTGTCTCAGACTGACTCAGCATTGCTCAGTGACTCCAGCTCACTGTCTGAAACTGACTGACTCAGAATTGCTCAGTGACTCCAGCTCACTGTCTTAGACTGACTCAGCATTGCTCAGTGACTCCATCTCACTGTCTCAGACTGACTCAGCATTGCTCAGTGACTCCAGCTCACTGTCTCAGACTGACTCAGCATTGCTCGGTGACTCCAGCTCACTGTCTCAAACTGACTCAGCATTGCTCAGTGACTCCAGCTCACTGTCTGAAACTGACTGACTCAGCATTGCCCAGTGACTCCAGCTCACTGTCTCAGACTGACTCAGCATTGCTCAGTGACTCCAGCTCACTGTCTGAAACTGACTGACTCAGCATTGTCCAGTGACTCCACCTCACTGTCTGAAACTGACTGGCTCAGCATTGCTCGGTGACTTCAGCTCACTGTCTCAGACTGACTCAGCATTGCTCAGTGACTCCAGCTCACTGTCTGAAACTGACTGACTCAGCAATGCCCAGTGACTCCAGCTCACTGTCTCAGACTGACTCAGCATTGCCCAGTGACTCCAACTAATCCTCCCTAACTCACTCACTCAGTGACTCTATTTCACTATGTCAAGCATACCTCAGTTGGAAAAAGCTGTAGTGTGTCAGAGCTGGTCTCATCTGTGGGTTGTAGGATATGTGTGTGCTTTATGGCCAGATCAATGAACACCTGAGGGGGCAATCCACATGTCAAAATATAGCGTTATCTAATCACTCAGACAAAGATAAAACAAATATCCGACATCTCCTGTGGGTGCTGGCATTGTCTTCTCATGGCAGGAACGAGAGAGGCCGTCCATGCCCCACACATCACAAGGGTGTCACTCACTCCACACTTCCCAGGGGTGTCACTCACTCCACACTTCACAGGGGTGTCACTCACTCCACACTTCACAGGGGTGTCACTCATGCCACACTTCACAGGGGTGTCACTCCACACTTCATTGTGGTGTCACTCACTCTACACATCACAGGGTTGTCACTCACTCCACACTTTACAGTGGTGGTGGTGTCACTCACTCTACACTTCACAGGGTTGTCACTCACTCCACACTTCACAGGGGTGTCACTCCACACTTCACATGGGTGTCACTCCACACTTCACAGGGGTGTCACTCACTCTACACTTCACAGGGTTGTCACTCACTCCACACTTCACAGGGGTGTCACTCACTCTACACTTCACAGGGGTGTCACTCCACACGTCACAGTGGTGTCACTCACTCTACACTTCACAGGGGTGTCACTCCACACTTCACAGTGGTGTCACTCATGCCACACTTCACAGGCTTGTCACTCACTCCATACTTCACAGGGGTGTCACTCACTCCACACTTCACAGGGGTGTCACTCACTCCACACTTCACAGGGGTGTCACTCAATCCACACTTCACAGGGGTGTCACTCACTCCACACTTCACAGGGGTGTCACTCACTCCACACTTCTCAGGGTTGTCACTCATGCCACACTTCACAGGGGTGTCACTCATGCCACACTTCACAGGGGTGTCACTCACTCCACACTTCACAGGGGTGTCACTCACTCCACACTTCACAGGGGTGTCACTCACTCCACACTTCTCAGGGTTGTCACTCATGCCACACTTCACAGGGGTGTCACTCATGCCACACTTCTCAGGGTTGTCACTCATGCCACACTTCACAGGGGTGTCACTCATGCCACACTTCACAGGGGTGTCACTCACTCCACACTTCACAGGGGTGTCACTCACTCCACACTTCACAGGGGTGTCACTCACTCCACACTTCTCAGGGTTGTCACTCATGCCACACTTCACAGGGGTGTCACTCATGCCACACTTCACAGGGGTGTCACTCACTCCACACTTCACAGGGGTGTCACTCACTCCACACTTCACAGGGGTGTCACTCACTCCACACTTCTCAGGGTTGTCACTCACTCAACACTTCTCAGGGTTGTCACTCATGCCACACTTCTCAGGGTTGTCACTCATGCCACACTTCTCAGGGGTGTCACTCACTCCACACTTCTCAGGGGTGTCACTCACTCCACACTTCACAGGGGTGTCACTCACTCCACACTTCTCAGGGTTGTCACTCATGCCACACTTCACAGGGGTGTCACTCATGCCACACTTCACAGGGGTGTCACTCACTCCACACTTCACAGGGGTGTCACTCATGCCACACTTCACAGGGGTGTCACTCACTCCACACTTCTCAGGGTTGTCACTCATGCCACACTTCTCAGGGTTGTCACTCATGCCACACTTCTCAGGGTTGTCACCGATGCCACACTTCTCAGGGGTGTCACTCACTCCACACTTCTCAGGGTTGTCACTCACTCCACACTTCTCAGGGTTGTCACTCATGCCACACTTCTCAGGGTTGTCACTCATGCCACACTTCTCAGGGGTGTCACTCATGCCACACTTCACAGGGGTGTCACTCACTCCACACTTCTCAGGGGTGTCACTCACTCCACACTTCACAGGGTTGTCACTCACTCCACACTTCTCAGGGTTGTCACTCACGCCACACTTCACAGGGGTGTCACTCACTCCACACTTCACAGGGGTGTCACCCACTCCACACTTTACAGGGATGTCACTCACTCCACACTTCACAGGGGTGTCACTCATTCCACACTTCACAGGGGTGTCACTCACTCCACGCTTCACAGGGGTGTCACTCACTCCACACTTCACAGGGGTGTCACTCCACACTTCACAGTGGTGTCACTCACTCTACACCTCACAGAAGAGGTGTCACTCACTTCACACTTCACAGAAGGGGTGTCACTCCACACTTCACAGTGGTGTCACTCACTTCACACTTCACAGGGGTATCACTCACCCTGCACTTTTCAGGGGTGTCACCCCTCATTAAATACAATATATTTCTTAAAATAATTAAAGTAGGTAGTGTCACCCCTGATGACAGAGTTATTTCATTAACCCAATCATAAGTCGTGCCACCCCTGGTGAAAAGCTGTTTTTTCTGAAAGGATCAAATATATAGTTGTCGCAGGGCCTTCACAGAGAGAAATGTTCTGGTACCAGAGCCTCCATAAAAGCAGACCATAAAATGATGGATTCCTACCACAGTTGCAGGATTGATGGAATATCTGAACGTTTGTAAGCTGCTTGCAATTTAGTGCAATAAGATAATTGTCTGAGTTGAGACATATGCAGGGAATTTTGTGTTTTATGGCTGAAAGGATCAACTTAAGAACCTTATCCTCTGTTTTATCATCAATAAAAAATGTTTCTTCTATTTTTATTTGATTTTTTTTCATTAATTGGAGGTAGTTATTTTGCAGATGGGGATTGTTTTGCAGACATGTTAGTAGCTGTCTTGAGGCTAAAATGTCTGTTTCAGTCAGGATTTATGAGATTGACTTTCATATCCATAAAGACTTTATTCACGCCTCTCAAACTGCATCATCAATACTTAATGATGGAGGCAGATGTTAGATAATATAGATACCTTCTCATAGGAGACACGTCTTTTGTTTACAAAAATATTGACACCCTAATTTATACACAAACAGATGGCATTCTTAGTGGGCAAAGACACAGAACAGATATGTGTTTCAAAACGCCACCCTAATGGGTTCCTTTTTTGTAATATTCGTACATCTCGAAGTAATTTCAATGAAGTTTGCGTGTGTTGAAATGCCACTTTTACACCAGGACCCTGAAATGCCACTTTTCGTGGCATATAACGGGACCGTGCATCAGGTTGGAAAAAAATAATAACACACATGCATGCATGATTGACAGCGTGTGACCGAGTCTTCCCCCCGGTTGCCATGGGTTTGCATGCCCGACATCCATCTGTGCATGTCTAGCGTGCAGCGCATACTTTCATTTCGTAATGCAAGGTCATAGACCACAGAGAGCATATTGTTATAGCCCCAAAAGCTTATTCGTGTAACCTGTAAAAATGAACCATTAACATTTTATGGTGAAATTAACTCATATATTTTTCAAGCGGATTTCATTAATTTTTCATTATCTTTGCAAACTGGTTGTGGGAAATTCAATTGCCATCAATGGAGGGGTGGGAAATAACTGTAATTGTTAAAGATTATTGGCAAAATTACCCATTAATTCCTTTATGGATTTTGCCAATTTTGTAGAAGTTACCACACATGAACATGATTCCGTCATAGGTTTCACAATTTTTTGTAATATTTCTTACTTTAAAAAAGAAAACTAAACGTACAGTCTGAATCAATTTGAAGATACCAAAATCTCCTCCTGTTCGGAAATAAGAAAAAAAACACATGGTGAAGTGTTTGGTTTGGAGTAATCATTTGTTGGCTTATCATGCTAGTTTTAGATCAACAATTGTGTCACAACTATTCTTATTGTTGTTTCTCATCAATAACCCTTAGGATACAGATGACACTGTGAATGTTAACGCCATAAAGTGACAGACAAAACATGGTGTAAATTTATCACTGAAAACATTTAGGTTTTGCAAAAAAACACATTTCATGCATTATTGTGGTCATAAGTTTGGTGTCGTTAAATGATACAGATGGCAGTATTGACTGTGTGCATGATAATCAAATATATCAACATCATACTTTGTACAGTTCACTTTGGTATATAAACACAGCGCAGTGTCATAGTAGCTAGAGTATGCTTGGGGGGGATGAAGATATGGCCGAGAAGAGCTGTTATCTTAATAGTCTGTTATTGTGAAGAATATGTCAATTACATCGCCAATTTCCTCGCCACAATGAACGGCAGTCCTCAAATAGTGGGCAGCAGTGGCCTGCTTGTGAAAGACAATGACCTAAACCAATTTGATTCACTTTCTGCCGAGCCACCTCACAGTGAGGGGTATCATCTGAGGGCGGTCCCGCAGTGCTCGCAAGTAGCCCACAATAGGCCCCTAGGTGGCGCCACACAAAGGACTATGTTGCCTCACTTGAGGGTCTTTTGAGACTCTTGGATGTGTGGTGGTTGCATAATCCCGAAGCCAATACCTATTCTACTCTATTATTTAACACAAAAGGAACGATGTTACGAGCGTTACCAACATTGCCCTTATTGGCTATACTCCTCCCCTCAACCTAGCAACCCCATATTATACTTTCCCTGTCTGAAACCCTTCAATCATAGCTGGGCTACTTGTCAGACAAGCAGGTGATTTTCAGATAATATCACTTTAAGCTTACGCAATATTTTGTTCACTATAAAAGCAACTTGATAGCAAATGCTAGTCAGGTTGTCACTATGCTAAAAATGTTCAGTAATTTATATAAATATAATGAATGCGTTTCTATCTTCTATCATTTCAGTGGAAACTAAAAGAAGTTCTCCTGAGAGTCAGATGAGTAGTACAAATTGGATGAAGGTCATTTGTGAGGATTATGTCGCTACGAAGTATTGGATTACCTGCAGGGATGCATCTAATCAGGAATCTTGCAGGTAAGGGAATACTTAAATTCTCAAAACATTCTGTTGGTATGTTGATTGTGGTTTAATTTCTATGAGAAACAAACCATTGTTTATCGGCAAAGTGAAGGAAGATTTTGAAAAGCATCTGAAAGAGAAAAAAAATCACATCAGGATGTCAATGGAATCATAGATAAGTTACTTGTTATAATTGCTACCATTTTAGATATGTACAATGTAGAACATTTAAACCTATTGTGACCAAATGGTGTCACAAGTGGAGTCACTCTACCTCCCATTTTACCTCTCAGTTTGTCCAAATGTTGTTATTTTATCACCTAATTTGTCCAAATGGTGTCATTTTACCACCTAGTTTGTCCAAATGGTGTTATTTTATCACCTAATTTGTCCAAATGGTGTCATTTTACACCTAGTTTGTCCAAATGGTGTCATTTTGCCCCTCAGTTTGTCCAAATGGTGTCATTTTGCCCCTCAGTTTGTCCAAATGGTGTCATTTTACCACCTAGTTTGTCCAAATGGTGTCATTTTACCACCTAGTTTGTCCAAATGGTGTCATTTTACCCCTCAGTTTGTCCAAATGGTGTCATTTTACCCCTCAGTTTGTCCAAATGGTGTCATTTTACCACCTAGTTTGTCCAAATGGTGTCACTCTACCACCTAGTTTGTCCAAATGGAGTCGTTATACCACCTAGTTTTGTCCACATGGTATTACTTGACCCCTCCCTTTGACCAGATGAGGCCAGTCCACCATCAGGAGTGACCAGGTTTGACCAGATTGTTTCTACACATAACAGGGTAGACTATACTGTGTTATGCAATGAAATGCACTTCTCTGTCACATAAAGGGGATATTGTTCAAAAGACATAATAAAATTGCCAAAATGTCTCATTTCAAGTAATATATTACACCAAACATGACAATATATGTAATTCAATAGAGATTAAGCATGAAATGTGAGAATATAGAGGTGAGGTAGGGGAGATAAAACAAATAAACATTTACTTAAAATCACAGTTCCAGGACAACATCTGTTGCCAGGATTTCTTTAAAATGAAATTTTCTTCATTGCACAATGTCTCAGATTTCTGCTAGGTTTTGTTGCTTTTAATGAGTTTTGTGTGACAAGATGATATATTCTCAAAAAGTAAAAACACAGATACCTGTTTGTGCTTTCATGTATATTGAAGTTGGTGGCCCAAAACAGGTGAGTTATGACTGAGAATTGTGGTCAGGGATTTTGCAGATTGTTATATATGACGCTGTCTCACTGGGCGCCTATCTGGTCTTGGTAGTATCTTGCTGGCATAGAGCAAGGAAACACAGAGACGTTGATGGAGGAGTAGGTGGGATGTGTAACATAGCAGATCCAATATGGACTCACTTATGAACGTAGGAGGCATGTGCGTGTTCTCCTGCCCCCAACCATCAGCCTCCTCAAATGTACATATTATCACCCAGATTTCCTTAGACTTACTCACACATGAACAAGCGGGTGCACTGATTTTCTTTTCTTTTTCTTAAATTACTTCATCCATATCAGGCTAAGAGAGAATTTAAAAGTCAACTTTGCATAAATAGAATATTTACAGCAAAAATAAATTGCAGTATTCTGGTAATATTAACTCAAATAAGCTGCAAAAAATGAATGTCACTTCAAGCCTTGTATGATTATACCTTTTGTATTCAGATCAAGAATTCCCTGTATCATAGGCAATGCCAGTTATTTTGGAAATGGCTGTAAAAAGAGCAAGTATGTTGGATCTCGTGACCAAAGCCCTCACCGAGCTCACAATGGACGTGTTTTACATTTCCATTTGTGTTAGATGTTGAGTGCCATTGTGACAGTTGGCATGACGATAGGAGGTATATAAATTGAGAGAGTTTATGAAATATATGGGATGGCATGCTGGGAGATGAAATACCGATCTTTCTGATCCACGATTCATCACCGCCCCAGGCTGCATGTCTCGGTGCTGTAATATCACCCTTTATACCCCATGAAATACCATTTTTACATCTATAGACAAATGACGATAAAAAAGTTTATTTTTTGTCCCCAATTTACAATGCAAGCAAAAATAGTTCACATGTTTTGTCACTTGAATGGGTTAAATGTTTTAGATTTCAAGGAGAATGCTATGCTCGCTTTTTGGAATAGTTTCTAGCCTATTTGTTTTCTGCTTATGCAACATATGCTGGGAGGTTTTTTCCTAAAGAGGCTAGGAGGCCAGTCTAATTGAGGAGGACTGTGTTCGGCTATGAATGAGTGATCCGCCTGTGTGAAGTCTGAGATTTTTATCTGGGCGTATCATTTTTCACAAACGGAAGTCATTTTGCTGAAAAATACATATATGCACAGAATAGCCAGCCTGAGGCTTGTCAGCAAAATATCCTTCTAGAGCAGTTATGAAGAACGAGGGAACGGTGACTGTGCCATGATAATTCGTCCCAGTCTCCCCAACCTGCCAGTTAGAAAAAGCCTTCCGACAATAGACTGCTCATTTGTTTCGCCTTGTCATGAACGTAAAGCTATGTATGATGGGAGAAATTAACATAGCATACAATGTACATTCCCGTCAGTTAGGGTTGTATTCTGTGACGTCTCCTCTGCCGCACTTCACAAAAAACCGACCTTTGCCGATTGTCTGGTTCTAGAACAAAGACACTGATACTTTTCTTCAATGTTTGTTAATGAGACACAGAGCATTGGCTGTGTTTTTTTCTGCCTAATTGCACAAGAAACAAACTCAAAAACTTTTATCCTTATATTCTATAGATGAACAAAGCTGGGGCTACAAATATCTTCTTAAGCAAAACATGTATGAATATAGCATCATATATATCAAAACGGGTCTTTATTTTTCAAGGAGAAATGTATGGTTATGTCTTATTGTAGCCTGTACATAATTGATATTCAGGAAGTTAGGGAATATGAGGATGAAAAAAGACAGAAGCCTCATTCTAGCAGGGCGCTGTGAACTCGGGATCAGTAGCAGGCGGTGCTCGGCACGGCATACTGATTACTGTAGCAAATGGCTGCGGTGACATCAAAGCTTAACGTAAACACTACATGACACAACAATATTGGTAGTCTGGGATTAATCCAATGGCTTTTGTCAGATGGCGATTGCTTGCATTCTGCATGTGAAACCCCAGAAAAGGTGTTACAAGTCAGATCGCTCTGCACTTATTATTATGGGCTGTGGAGATCAAAAGGTCGTCGGGTGAAACACAGCATCCTAATTCACAGTCACATTCCTCAGGCTGAGTGTGGAATCAAATTGAGAAACAATACCTAACGAAGGCTTTGATGGCTTTATTGGACTCTATATAGACAGGTTGTCATGGATATAAAGTATTTATTCCTGAGTGATGCATTGTGGGTAGGTGACAACTCTGTCATCAGGTGGCGCTCTGAGGTTACACATTTCCACCGCTTTAGTATTCACATGATCTTCCCACGTTTATTATTAATTGTTGTGTGTTATATCAGTCCAGGGCAGACCACTGTACAATCACCATTAATGTAATTGCCATATTCATATAGACTCATGTAAAGTCACTGAGGTTACCAACATGGTTCCATGATATTCAACAAAGATCAAATATGTACCAAAGAGATACATCACGTTCCTATCTGGAAAACTATTGGCATTTGAATATTTGTAATCAAAATTATATAAAGATTATGGTTATGAAGGTTATGATGTCTTTTGGAGCATTTTTTCAATACGATTATCCAAATATAAACAGAATAAGACTCTAGATTCTAAGATCATTCAACATGTTCTGTGAACGAAAAATAACTACAAATTTCCATGGTATGCTTTGTAGAAGTTTAAACATATTACAAACAGTGTACTCTGCCTACAAAACTTCCTTTTTTACTATATGTATTGCCGAGGGGGGCTTTTAAGGTAGCTGGAGTGACATAAGAAGAAGGTATCTGATATTGTGAAACCTTTAACCGTCATTAGCCGTAATCTCAGGGTTTACAAACACCTTACACCTCTTTACATAGTGGTTTACATATATTATCGTTATCTTTGATGTTTTCATCAAATATATCACTGTTTAAGTGAGCCCTTCAGTTTTGATAAAAGGCCCCTCAAGGGGTGATATAATCAGCCTGATTGTCATAAATGTGTTTAGATATGTAATTTATTTGTCAGTCTGATTTAAATGCACGTGTTAAAGCAGGAGCCTGATATATAGTCAGTCTTTTATCACACAGAATTTTGTCTCCACAGCGAACAAACCCCAGAGTGATAAATTACCCCCCTACATATAACCCTTTCACTGTTCCAGTAAGATTCTCCAAAATCAGATAGAATTTGGGTTGTATTTTTTTCAACAAAAAAGTTACCTGGCTTATATGTACTTTGTTAAACAAGACTGAGATAATGCTTAATAGTTCAACAACACGGTTGCCCCTGCCATAGTACTGACTTTTTTAATGCAACAGCAAAATGTTTGAGTGCACGTTTTTTCATGGGAAAGTTCCCATATTACTGTTATCACATAGTGTTGATGTGTGCGAGTTCCCCATCTCCTCCCGACCTCGGGCAGACACAGGCCAGGTGCGTCGTCAGGGAGCCTTTGATCTTGCCCCGGCAATACAGGTAACAACTTGTTTGTTGACATGGCAACACATTAGGAGGTGTGCCCCTTTAAGAAAAGCCCTCCAAAGGGAAGGAGGAGCAGGGGTAATGTCAACAGATATAACGGGGTGAAATGTCGCCACCTTCTACCCCTCATGCAGACAGAAAACACCATCATATCTAGGATATTCGTAAACATTTGGTACAAAACAGCTTAAAGATGTCATTGTCAGAATTGGCAGAACTGTAAGCATAATGTTAAGTGGGCAGTTGATTTATAGTTGTAAAAAGATTTCAAGTAATGAACATGGCAAGATTTAGTGATATTTTTTATCACGCCTACATGAAGGAGGTTTTAAAGAAAACCTTTATAACACATTATAAATAACCAAAACAAACTTTAAATTTCTTTCTGCTTTTTATAAAGAAAGAAATTTAAAATTATATCAGATAACCACAAAAATCTTGTGTTTTGAATTCCTTTCTGCTTTTGTGATAATATATGAAAGACATTTAAAGGTAGGGCTTGTGTAAAGAATTGAATTACACAATCACATTGTAAAGGTTTACTGATTGTCAGAGATTTTAATTGGGCAAGTGTAACAATGTTCTTTGTTTTAGCAGCGACACCATGTTGATAGATCAACTGAGTTGATTTTGGCAATTAATGGGCGACATGCTAGACTTTAGTTTATTTGCAAACAATTTCATTGGTCTAATTAATTTAGCAACACTTTAGACAACACATCTTTGATGTTGGAGGGCCTTTTGGAGTAATCCAGGAGTAGATTTTGTAATCTTATTGTTAAAAAATGGTAACATCAAAGGGGTTCTTGTACAATAAAAGCACAGGCCTCCCAAGCAAAGTCTTAATCGTTGATTTAATTAATAGGAAATAACATAATCAAAGAATTTAATGGCAGCTTTTGAAGTGCTTGTAAAGTTTCAGAGAAGCAGAGGAATTTGTCATGTAGACATATTTTACCTTTATCAAGAGTGGATTAAGATAAATAGAAGACAAACTTGAGATATATTGACAACACCCTTGTGGTTGGTCACTTAACCGTGTTATACCTAGAGTACCCTCACACCTATCTCCTGATTGATGTCCAAAGATGACATGCAATATCCAGTCACAATAATCCCATACTGACAGATAATCCCATACTGGGGGATAATCCACACAAATCTTTTAATCCCCCTTTTTGATGATACATCAGGCACTGTGCTTGGTGCAAGATTGAAAAATTATTGAGGCACTCTGCTCAATGCAAGATTGAAAAATTGTTGAGATGCAAATTTAAAGGTGAAGTCAAGACCGTGTGCAGAGACAGGTCAGTTTGACCGCCACCCCGAGTCTCAGTCTCTGTATTATTTTACACCAATTTCTGCCTTAATAATGAGGTAAGGGAAGGAACACCTGTGTACTTAGCACAGGCTCACAGGCATTAGACACATTACACCACCCAGGCCAATTTTACCTGCGGAGAAATATTACACTGGTGGGAAACAGTTAAAGGCATTCTCACGTCACATAAATATAGACTGCTGTTATATATTCCAAGACTTTTAAAATAATTCCTTTCAATATGGATGATGTGGCTTTACTTGAGAAATTTAAAGAATGACATAAAATTGTAAAAAAAAAGTCAAAACATAACCAGGAAATCAAAGTGCAAGAGGAAAGAAAATATAGTTCCCTGTGGTTGAAGAAGAGATATAATTGAACTATTATAATAAAATGTAAATCATTCACAATTTAGCTTTACTTATTTCACCAATACGCAGTCAGCACTTTTTAGAAGTCAGAAATTTAGGGCGGCCAGTTTGTGACCATATTGAATCATGCCTGAGGGATTGGGTGCAAATACTAAGACGTTTGTCCTGAACGAGTTGATTTCATGTGGGGTTGATAATTAGGAGAAAGAATCAATGACATCGCAGCAATTATCACCTTAGCCTCAATGCCCTGCCATGCCACTGATCACTAACACTGTGACCTTTAGCGCCCCCTGCACATATTTAGTGATGTAATGACTGGCCATTGTGAAAATAGCTTAAATGTTTGTTCGCTTTCATTTTGGCGATAATGGGGTCCAAAGGAAATATTTGCCAGCAGAAAATGGGCTTTATTTGCTTAGTTTTGACTATCACTTCCGAACAATTTCTTCTCTTGCCGAGCGAGGTGCTTCAGAAAAGAAGACAAATAGAAAACGTTGATCTGGGAAATTGGGGAAAATACTTGCCTGAACATCTCCTGGGGGTACAGAAAATGAACCCACCGGAAAACGCCAAAGTGTTAAAATAGCTTACAACGTGTTGTCAGTGTGCTTGAGTGTGGAATGCTTACGCGTGTGCTTTGGTAATGATTTTTTCTTTGTCTCTAATCCTGTCAATACACAGATCTCTGAGTGTAAACTTGCCTTTGGACATTTACAATTGATTTTCCAGACATCTGATGAGATTCAATCGGAGAAATTCAATGTGGAAGAATTTGAGCGGAAAATGTTACATGTGACAAAAGGTTGTAAGATGTGGGGAGATTGTTCGATCAAAGCTGGTCTAATTAATCCCAGTGTTAAAACACTCATTTGTTTAAATTTGTTCACATCATTTAAAGTGCACATCAGATTCTTATTGAAGATTCAAAAGCGAGAGAAAACCTCAGTTAGGTTTGATGATTCATTTTTTGTAGATATTACAACCTTTTTTCACTTTGGTTGATATTTTGACAGTCTAAGTCAAGCTGATAATATATCATTACTCGTGATTTTTTAGTTAAGTTTTTTCATACCAGTATGTCAATGAATCTTTTACATGATCTCACTATCATGAAACTTTCCCGATGCTGTTTCTTACTATATTAAAAACCTGATCAAAATTAATCAACCTAAGAATAAATTAGATTAACTTTCAACTCCAACTCGGTTTTGAATATTGAAAATTTTTGCTAAATGTTGACCTTGAAGTCAAACCAGTTCATCATTGCAAGGTCATTTTGTTATTTAATGAACAAAATTATGTCAGACTCATGTAAGTGAAAACCTTGAACATGATGAGGGAACATTAACAGTTGGAACCAAACATCTATTTGGTCACATCATATTGTGTCACTCATGAGGTATGTGTGACCAAATAGGGTCACACAACAGCGATAGCCATGCATGACCTTATTTGGTCACGTTTATGAGTGACCAAATAGAAGATTGGCTCCAACTGATCAAACATCACAGAGAGAAACTTTATCCCTGATGACTCATTTGTTGCTGCCGGTATGAGAGAAGATACATATAAATATCACCATATTACTACATAAATAAAAGCATTCATAACTGGAATTTTCTCCACAAAACTCCAGAAAAAGAAATCTGGATATTAAAACACTGTTGGTTGATTACATATTTAATCTACCGGTAGTTATTTTCAGGAGTTATCTTTTTCTGACGAAAAGTGTACTTTGTAATCTAAAATGGTGGAAGTATCTTGGGAAGTCCTACTTTTCATTAATACTAAATGTGACCAGGACAAAAATAATTTATGAATATACAGATACAATATTAGCATTTAGAAAGATGTAATAGAATATCCTCATTGAAAGTATAAAAATATATATCTTGAGAAGTTTTTCTGAGAGAATCAATGAAAAATTTAAGTAATGTTAAGTAATGCTCAGCTGGGTATAGAATTCCAGAAGTTTAAAATTGTAGATAATACATCTGATTCATTTCTTGTGATGGCATTTTATGACATTTATGTAGATCTTTGATAGAGTAATGCAAAGATTTGATACAAGTCCATCACAACCTTGTTGAGAGATGAGAGGCTGGATTAACTTGATCCGTGCACAGTTTATCCCCCCACTTAACCCTATACCCTCTCAATCTGGGGGCTTCTCAATATATATGCAGGCATGACTTCTCAAATATGCAGACAAAAGTAAGTGGTAAGGGAAAACACAAATTGCATGTTACAAGACATATTGGATAGAGTCAGAGTTTGTAAGTGTTCCTTGACATGTCTGGTAATATTGACTCGGCCAAGATCGTGGAATTAATGCCGATTCATCCCCCGATTGATATCAACAAACTTTGTGTCATAGGGAGCGGATTTAATTAGTGCAACCCATCTTGCATGTCTTGAGATAATTTTGTGCCGTTTTTATGATTGTGCCAACATTTTGCTTGTATCTTTGCTGTGTCAAAGGAGTTGTGATGAGCTCGTCAAGCCACAAAAGCCACTGACATTTAAACATAAGCAAATTAGCAGCTGATTAAAGATTATTTTTCTGTGAATATACATTTATTAAATAGAGCAAGCGTCATAACAAAGCAAGAAATAAAACAACATGAAACAATTTGCTGTGGGATTTTCAAATATGAGGCAATATTGTGACCGGAGAGAAGGGGCTGGCATGGCTAGATAATGAGGCATAATGATGGGGTGATCTCTGCTAAACAAAGAAATAATCTGCCTGATACATATAGTGAGAAATGTCATCAATCCTCGTGCCTGCGATTAACCCCAATCTGGGGCCCCCGAGCTCGCAACGCATATCAGAATTAATTTGTTACCTTTCATACGAGTGCAAATTGATAAGAGGGCGTTGCACCCTCCGTGACAGCATATGTCATCTTAGCATAATGGAGTGAATCTCGCCTGATTAATCTCTGCTGTCAACATATGTAGTTTGTTTGCTGTGACATCGAAACTTTGCAGATGCCTTTTGTTCAGCAGAAGCGGCATTTGTTCTGTCAGGACTATTAATCTAGCGGCGGCCGCTTGATTGAGTGGAGTTTATGCCGACATAGAAAAGCTTTCCTCGGTGCTTGAGACTCAATATATACAGTCTGCCTTACCATGCTTACAGCTTGATGAATAGGCCCGTCATCTCTGACACAGACCTCTATATTTACAAGAAAAGTTTAATTATGTGGAAATGACTTGTATGGTCAATTCAGAAATTGATTTTAAAGCAGTATGATTACTCTCAATGTATAATTAATATTCCTTGAGTGTTTTCCTCATTCTAAGACCTGCTAAAATAGGTATTGATTGGTCTGGATGTAAAATAATCATACAAATATTAAATATGTGTTAATCTCTCCAATATATATTTAAAAAAAGCAGAAATGATCACAAAGTTTGCAGAAATCATCATTGATAACTGATTGACTCTTCATCATAAAGATATTTTGAAATGAAACACTATGTTAGTGAAACCTGAGATTAACAAAGAGAAATGCACTGGCAGATTAAACTAAAATTCATTAACTCATTTTAATGTGAGAAAAGGATTTCAAATAAAGTTACTTGGGCATTTCTGGTGAAGGAAATGAGCTGAGTGATGAGTAATCTCACATTCTGATAAAAAATAGAAACATTCAAAATGTCACAAATGACCTTATAATGAAGCACAAACAGCATGAACAGTGACATATAAATATCAAAGATTCTGTAAAAGAAAATGTTGGTACAAATATCTTGGTCAATAAGTGTGGATAGGACAAGATTCCACGCTGTACTTGGATCAAAAATCCTCCAGAAATGGCTTGTTATGCAGATTGTAAACACCTTCTCTTTTTTCTGTGTGAAAAAATGTAATCAAGAGTTTTAGGTCGGCACCCAGACTAAGCTAACTTGGCATGTGGACTGGGCTCCTCCCCTCTCTGCCACAAGGACAGTTCTTGGTTTGCACCTTGGAAACGAGTTACGTGAAATGGCCGTCAGCAATTTCTAAATTGGCAGCCGAGCCCTATTCCCATATTGTTGGGATGGCTTGAAGGCTACAGCTGGATTGTTCACTTTCAATGATGTGTTTTTAACACACCTGGGTTTTAGGATGTAACCTGACTTCTGTTATTTTTTTATAATTGTTTACTCCTAATAATGAACATCGCCATTCATATTTTTTTCTTTAAAGTTGCCTTAGTTTCTAGAACATGAATGTCAAAATCTCATATTAGAACTTCACAACAACCTTTACTGAGTTTATATTATGAAGAAAAAAGTGTTTATTGAAGACTGTGAAAATGTTGGAAATATATATGGTAACTAGTATGATTGTCAGATATTCTATTTTTCTACATTGGTAGTAGTTGAGATAGTGTTCAGGAGGTCAAATATAATAATTTATTTCAATAGCTTTTCAGATTTTGTCAATCACTAACCAAATCATTGTGATGATATATTTTCTCAGTTTTTCCTGCGTGACCAAACAGAGTCCTCAGAGGTCACCCAATTCCTTCAGTCTCGCATGACACATGGCGATGATATTTTGCAACTAAATAGATAATTTGACTTGACTCATTACATTTATCACTTGTCAGTATCATCTGCCCTTGTCCTTGAAAATCCTCCTGAAGAGAAACCTCATCATCTAATCCTCCTGTCTTTGTTTGATATTGATAGAAAAAACAAAAGGGCAATATTTACCTTCAATATTTGCTACTGCAGGCAAACAACATTGACTTGGACTAATATTTGTATTTCATGTGAGACAATACTGTCACCATCCGGCGAGTGAATCTTTAATGGATTTTTGAGGTATAATCACTTTGATTTTATTACTTTAATGAGCGAAGTAATGGAAACTGATCTCCTTTTAATATGTGACAAAAACAATGCAGGTTCTTCAATTCAAATTTATAGGAATTACGCTTTTAATTTTCGATTAAAATTGGAATTGAGATTTTAAGACTGTCACAATTGGCTTCAGGATTTGCACGTTTAACTGTGATAATAATTATACCAGCAAATGTTAAAACAAAATCAGATCGCTCGATATATGGAAGGTAAAGCTATTGCATATATTGCTGTGTTAATACTCAAATATCAACATACATTCTATTTAATACACTGTACATATGTAAACAAATGCCTGTTTCTTTAAGACATTACCAGAACATATGCAAACAACCCTGTTTTGCTAAACTGGTCCACCATTGAGTGGACCGACTGATCAGTGTATTGATCTAAATATATCAGGATTTACAAAACGCAGTAGCTTAGGGTTTTTCGGCCGGATCTGGCCACTTCCTTCACAAGTAAGAGCTTTTCTACACATGTTACATGAAGATCAAATATTAAACAAGCTGATAAAGTCAGTGCCCGCTTTCTATTGCATTACTCCTCTGCTTCTGAATTACCTTATTCAGTCCAGTGAAACATCTATACAGTCACACACATTTATGATTATATTTCAAGCCATGTCTGATTGGTGTTGCAGGATTATGTTGATGTGTGACTCCATGAATTCACACACACCTCTGAGACTCTGGACAAGTGAGAATTAACCAACACTAGTTCTTATGTATGTCTATATACCGGTACCTGAATATTCATTATGCACAAATTATTAGGGATAATACCAAACAAAGTAGCTGAGATGCTCTAACTTGGGCCTCAGGTTCACATATTGGAGGTAATAATGTAATCAAGAAAGGGTTGTGAGGTTCAAGAGTGCTGAAGTTGGTTTTTGCATTAGATTTATTGCTATCATGCTGACTTTCTGTACAAGAGAGTTGCATTAAATAGCTTTGATGGTATCAAGTCAGGAAAGGTGACATTGATTTCTGGAGATATACTGATCGATGAGTCAAGTTATGGACCATGGGTAGTGATTTATTTATTTAAATCTATACATGACCCGAACTGTGGAAATAAGTTTCCACTGTCTATTTACCAGCCAGTTATTTGAATTTGTCACTTTTTATCGACAAAAAGTGTTTTTGAGTTTCATCAACAAAAAGTGATGATTTTTCATGATACTGTTTGATGTCCTAAATCAATACTTCATGGACCAACAATGAGGTTCTCGTTCACAAAATGTAAAATTTTAGTTCCCAGAAAACATGGATACGATAAAGAAACTCCAGGTCTACAGTGCTGGGAATGATTTATGTTTAATTGCTAATTTCATAAATTAAGAAAGGGAAAAACATCGTAATGTCGGAAATTGCAACAGGCGAAAAAAGCCCTCCAGCAAAATCTGCAGATTAGAAAATCTTTAATTTTTTTGGAGCAGAAAAGCAGAGCTCAAATATTGAGTAACCTCAGAAAGAGTATTAATAAAGCAGTTTTTTTCCTGATTTCTTTTACTTTGACACTCTGAGACACGTAACATAGATAAATGAGAATTATAAGCAATTCAAGCAACAGTGATTTGATAATAAATTTCATTTGGGATGACTCATTTGGAGATTTTCAGAGAATAAGTTTATGGTGGAAAGGCTGGAGGGTTGTACGTCGGGTGTAGAAGGGTTTAGAGGTATTTCTGCCCCATTAAGTGTCACCAGAGTCAAGAGCTGTTAAGTGCCTCAAGTGCTGAAATACAAAACCTGGAACAAGCACTCTAAGTGCAAATTAAACCCAATATATCATTAAATATCTCAAAGCTGGTATTCTCCAGAAGTAGATGAAAAATTGCTCTGTTTTATGCATTATAAGACGATTTTTTAAAACGATGTGTAAATAAAGGTTTCTCAAAAATATTTTTATGTTTTCAATTAGAGCACATTCTTTGGTTGTGTTTGTTATATAGTTATTTAACCCTGAAAACTATACAGTCTGAGAGATATTCAAAATAATTTGAAGCCAAGTCTGTTAGTGATACAGGTTTCCAGTACTGAATACCCACAATGATTAGATTGAGGGATGCATACATTTTTGACAAGGAAAAGATAAACAAACAGCTGGAATAGATAAGTTAATTTGGTGAATAAGATTTCGTAAGATATGAATATGGCACTGGAGTAAGTGTGGCTGTCAGATTGGTGTGGATTAATACTTTGTCCCCACTGAGTGAGTGTGACAGAGGGTGCCATTGTTTGTCCACAGGTCATGTGACCAGTGGGAGAGGGCTGGGACCAGTCAGGTGCTGTTAGTGTGCCGAGTGGTAAGCAGTCAATACACATGTAGGCATAGTATCAGCTGGGCCGGCAAACAGTGTGGAGTAAGCCCTCGATGACTACACTGGGTGTCTGAGAGAATACACCTCACGCACTAATAACAGGACACCCCACCTTATATATATTAATATATATATAAATCTATCACATATTATCGAGGTAAGATAAAAATTAGCATTATTCACAACTTACATACAATATGATGTGTTTTGTAAAGAAGGTGTTGATTTGATGTTGATGATGAGATGCTTTATTAAGGAGACGGTAGGATATCTCATCAGTGATGGGTATCATCATGGACACATGTAGGGCTTGGGAGTCTGCGATGCTTGCCAGCTTTTCTCCCTTATTCAGGCACAGCCCATACAGATCCCAGCATTACTGAAAACATCTCTCTCTGTTTATACTATTCAATTAACATCTAAATTATTGCTTACAATCTAGTGTGTTTGTGGAAAACATGATTAGCGTTAATACTTCTAAGGCACACATATAATTGAGTTAATTATGTTGAGAGATAAAGGAGAACAACAAATGTAGCATTGAATATGTTGAACACAACCATTCAATGGGAGGATCTTCACTAATTTGGTAACTCTGGGGTATATATTGTAAAATCATTTATTATCTCAGCAGAATCATAAATACGTAACCGAGCATAAGATTGTGGCCTAGTCCAATGGGATCAGAGGATGGTTGTCTCAAAGCTTTGAAAGATCAAGATCAGACCCGGACTAAGACTCGGACTGTATTATTCAGGATATTACCATCGCATATAAGGGCTGCACAGCCCGAGCTGATGCACACAACAAAGGGAAACAGATAGCTCAATATGAGAGAAACTTGCCAGCATTGAGTAACATTGATTAAAGGATTAACAACAGATTAACAGCAGATTAATTGAGATTTCCATGATGGAGGTAATTATTCTGCAGATAATCTCAATGACCGAGATGACTTTATCAAATGTGATATTATTCATTTGTCAAATTGTTTTAGTTTAGTTTTAATCTTATAAAAATATTCCTAATATTTTCACTTCATTTGGGTATGTACATTACTCTAACTATATCTTTTGTTCAGATATTTTGATAGAATATTATTATTTTGATACATGAAGAAATGTAATTCTTGTAGCAAATAATAAAGGGTTAGTTTCCTTAGATCAAGATTTAAAAATAAACTCTTTTTGTCCAGACTAAATGACCTTCTTCATGCTCTCTGAGGTTACCCTAAGGTCACCCTGAGATCTTAGCAATAACCAGATAAGGTCATATTTTCACTGGATATCAGTCCTGAACATGCCTCCTTAGAGACATTATGTTTTGTGTTTATATATACATGCCCCAAGCGAGACAGGAATGTTTGTGATCTTAGTAATGTCTTGAGATGTTTGCTGGAAAATTTGGTTTATTTTTATGCAGAAACATTATCCCATGCGGGAATCAGATTTAAGCCCTATCATGGCTTGATCTGGAGAAAGTAGGGTTACTTTTTTGTATCTTCTGGAATTGGATTGGAGGAAAAAGGTTTGAGATAGTCAGATATTTGTGATAGGAACTCTCATAAATGCTGGTTTATGATATTGTTTGGGATGCTCATAGAAATGCAGAGAAGGCTTTTTGGCAGGCAGCTTTACATTAGCAAGCAATTTGGTTTGTATTTTGATGATGGTGTGTCACCGATATTTGTATCCACTGAAAATTTGGTTAAACCAACGAGACTAGAAGTCTCGTTGGTTAAACAAGTAAATTAAACTGCAGCTGAAGTGAGTTACAGTGAAGCTGAAACAATTGTTTTTATTCCCACACTTAGCATTTTTATCTAGCATCATTGTCCACTTGTTTTTAAAAGAAAATAAGACTTGTTTTCCTCATAGATAGTGTTTCATAATTAGGGACAAATATTTATTATGTTTTGTTTTTGTGCCAAGAATTGATGAATCATGGCAAGGTCCACAATGCAATGTGTAAACTATTTTAACCCTTTCATGCAAGACTGGGAAAGTATCCAATCAAAGTTTTAATGCATTATTGTATTCATTAAGGTAATAAAGTGATCGTCTCATGTTTGATTGCATATTTGTGAAGGTTTCTGGCAAACATTAGTCCCCATTAGGTTAATTCAGTGGTCTGTTTGAGTAGGAGTGATCAATACCAGTTTGGGTTATATTAATGTACTCGGCGGGCACCCGTCATGGGCTGGCAGGTACAAAAGCAAATACTATGCTCATACATGTTTAATGCTGGGGTTTGTGGGATCAAATAATTAGGCTTTCTCTTCATAAAGTACCTAGGATTATTTTCTGTGATGAATGATAAGGGTGCTCTCCTAGGAAAGAGAAAGAAATAACAGTCCTCCTTAGATGCCTAAAATATCTCTCTTTTTGATATAGTCTTTTAACCCTTGTACACAGCAGGTCGAGATTTGAGAGTAATTTATATGATAATTATTAATTGTTTTTTTTACATATTGGTGGATATAAATGAATTATATCAGGAAAGCCAAAATATTTTTCAATCCCTGTTAAAAATTGTCATGATTTTGTCCTCATCTTTTTCCAGTGATAAAATAATTGAAAACAAAATCTTCAAATATAAATTGAAGCCCTACTTATGATATATCCAATTTGTTTTATTTCATTTTTCATACATGCATTAATGACTTTTATTGAAATGATCTGAAAAATGACATAAATTATTTGTATGTTTCAGGAGATAAATTGTGAATGGATACCACCATTGAAGCCACCACCTTTAGATTAGACCAGGAAAATGCTCAGCGGAATGTACAGGGAGTGATAGTAGACTCTGAGGATGGAGCAGGAATCTGATAGCGGATCATCCGAGGAGGGCACTGGAAGAAGGACTTCACAACAATGGCACCGCAAACTATGCTCGTGTCGGAAAACTATGTTGAATTTGACGTTCCAGTACTTCCGGATGTTTGGTTTAAACATACTGCTGATCTCTGTGCTTCTCAACTGCTTGAGTCCTGTCTCTGCTCAAATCCTGGATCGTCTGGATTACCAGATCCTGGAGGAGTCTCCATCGGATTTCATGGTGGGAAATGTGTCGCGAGATGCCAAGTTTTCAGACTTGTACCCTGACAGTGATATATCAATATTGGAGTTTAGCCTTAGTGCTGCCCAGATTGGCACGCGGCCTGTCAACTTTCAGGATTTCTTTTTTATAGAAAAAACATATGGAGTTATACGGACATCTCAGCAGATAGACAGGGACAAGATATGCTCCAATAATGACCTTGTGTGTAAGATATCAGTGAAAATCATAGTGCAGCCTCACCAGTATTTTCATATAATTAGGATGACAGTGACTATACTCGACCAGAATGATAACAGCCCTCGGTTTGTCGAGGATAAGATAACGCTGACTGTTGCTGAGACACAGACCCTCGGTGCTGCGTTCACCATGCCTCTGGCGGAGGACGCGGATAGCCGGGTGTATGGGGTGCACCACTATGAACTTGACCCTCCCTCGGATCATTTCAGTTTACGTACCACTAACTCGTCGGGAGTCATATCTGACCTTCACTTGATCCTCACCAGCAAGCTAGATCATGAACAAAATGACTTTTACCGCCTCAAGATATATGCCATAGATGGCGGACTCCCCCCGAGGTCCGGTTCCACCTTCATTGAGATTACCGTTTTGGATACAAACGACAACAACCCTACTTTCGATCGTACCGATTATGAGATAAAAGTTCCAGAGGATATACCGGTTGACGTCATCATCATTAAGGTCCATGCAGTTGACCCGGATCAGGGTATATTTGGAGATATTCTTTATTCCTTTGCACCAACCACAATACAAGACTTTGGGGATACTTTCGGAATACGTGACTTAACCGGTGAGATTTACCTTAAGAAGCAGATTGATTATGAAGAGAACCAGGAATATGAGTTATCTGTGATGGCCCAAGATAGGGGCGAAAATTCTCTACCGGCCTATGCAAATGTCTTAGTGACAGTTGAAGATGTCAACGACCATTCGCCGGAAATCTTGATGAACTCTCTGAGTGTGTCAGGACATGCTGAAGTCCAGGAAGGAATGAAGGTCGGCACGTTTGTGACACATCTACTGGTCTCCGACCCAGACGGAGGTGAGAATGGTCAAGCCCACTGTCAAATGATAAGCTCTTACTTCAAGCTGGATGATATTAACGGAGATGGTACCGAGTTCTACATCGTTACCAATAAGGTTTTCGACAGGGAGGTCTTGGATCATTACGAGGTCACAGTGTCATGTAGTGATGGTGGGACCCCTGCTCGCACCACCTCGCTAAAAATACCTGTCACCATCTTAGACGCCAACGATCATCTTCCCGTCTTCTGGAAACCGATTTTCAGGGCAGATATAAAAGAAAATACTGAAGTTGATACACTAATTATTAGAGTGAACGCATCGGATGAGGATATCGGGAGAAATTCTGCAATTAAATATGAACTACTCAATGAAGAGGACAAAAAGCTGATACATGTTGATCCAACCACTGGAAAAATAAGCACCAAAGTTTCTTTTGATTATGAGAAAGAGGACAAGTATTTATTTACCTTAATTGCTTATGATCAAGGAATACCTATAGAGCACACAGCCACTGCGACCCTGTCTCTGTCTATAACGGATGTCAATGATATACCTCCCACCTTTCTCAATGCTTCGTATCAGTTTAGAATCAGAGAAAACCAAGCTGCTGATACAGTCCTCGGATTCCTGGAGGCTGAGGACGGAGATAAGAAAGAGGAGTTCAGTGTGATTACCTATATGTGGGATCCAGCAATTCTCGTCCCCATTCCTTTTATTATTGAGGAAAAGAGCGGAAAAGTCATCGCACAAAATTCTCTTGATCGTGAGGAGAGAGAAATTTACGAATTGGTTGCCATTGCGGCAAATGAGGGCTTTCCTGGTATGAGTTCCTCAGTGTTTGTGGTGATTACCATTCTGGATGTGAATGACAATGCTCCTATCATCTTCTTCCCTGGTGAATATAACAATACCATACAGGTTGCCAAGGATACTGAGGTGGGAGAGGTCATTGCCCAAATCGAGGCTCTCGACCTTGACCGTGACCAAAATGGCCGCCTCACATATTTTATGGAGGGTGGGAATGATACCTTTGAAATTGATGCCGAAACTGGCAAGGTCATTGTCACAGATGACCTGGAAGAACTAGGTCATGACTCTTGCAAATTACTGATCAAGGTGAAGGACAGTGGGTCACCCCCAAGGTCAACGGTTGCTGACCTGAATATCATGATAAAGAAATCCATCGCCCCTGCTCTGCCGCGGAGTTCATTCGGAGCACTGAGCGGAGTGAAGCTCATCATATTTCTCATCATCTTTGCCTTCATTATCATCGTCATTATCATCTTAGGAATCATATTCACCATGCGCAGAAAAAATGGCGGCCGGAAAGACAAGCGACAAATAATAATACGCGAGAGTGACAAACAAAACAATTTGAATTACAACGATCGTGTGGACAGTAAATACATCATAAACGATGAGGATGATGATTACGAGGACGGCCGACCAAACGGTGAAGCCATAGAGATGGCGGATGGCAGGATTGATCGACCAAAGAAGGAGGTGAAGTTTGTGATGGACATGGGCCATGTGGGAGAGTCGAGTACGGACGATTCTCAGCTGCCCTGGCCCCCCTCCGACCTCGATAATGGCATGATAGGGGTAAGTGGGCTCTATATCTTCATCTTGAAATAATATATATACGCTTTACTTCAGAGACAACATATACTTTAAATATATCGATATCATATCTAATAATCAAGCCAAACCTAAAATATGATATGAAAAGTGTGCAATGATGTAAAAAAAAACTAGCATATACACATTTATGATCAGTTCAATCATGGATGATTTTAAGGTTTCGATCCTTGAGAGTATATCACTTTGGTCTTACAAATGAATTGTGGCTCCCCCTTGTAGCAAGAAAGTGTTCAATATTAAGGCTGTAAAGGGGCGTGTCTGATACACCAGGCACTTGTTACTGACATGTTAAGTATGCATTGCCAATAAGCTTTTCTTTACCTTTTCACCAAAATGTGTCCAATGTTTGATTGGATGATTAAAAAAACCATAAAATGAGTGCCAATTATAGACAGGCAGGTACTAAACACACAGTGTCATTGCATGGTGTCCAATTTCTCACAAAATCTGGCCAGTGCTTGAACGCTTGGAGCCAAGACGTTAATTCAGCGGCAAATTTTCACATCTCTTACAAAGGGCCGGACATATCCGCTGGCAAAAGATTGTGTATTTCTGCAATCTGAAAATTGGCCTCAACAGGTGGCAGAGTAATGCTTGGTGATATTCCATGCCAAAACTTCACCAGGTCCACTTATTTGGTCAATTAGGAATGTCAACACAGCAAATTACCATGAGGCTTGACCTCTCCCTTTAAGCTAATCTCACGGAGCTTCTTCAACTGCCATATGTTCAGCACAAAACGCTTACAAAGGTGATTGGCCAGATCTCAAATTTGACTGAGATAACAAATAAATAATCATTTTTATGCTCAGAGACACAAGTGTGGATCTATCAGGTCATGCACAGCTGTTATATGACTATATTTGGTCATGCTTGGCTGTAGCATGACTTCCTTCGGTTGATCACACTTTAGATGTAATTCTGGTTGGTGACCATTTGTATATTTTGAGATAAAATACTTCATCAAACTTCAAACTATTAGTTTCTAAGTCATGCGATGATTTCAAAGTTTCTTTTCTCCAATTTCATAATTGAATGAATTCTGTGTGCTATAAAAAGGATTTAAGCATCAGCTGCTGCCAAATTGAAAAAAAAAATGTGACGACCCATTGAGCTTAAATCATGTAGAAACCTTTATTTCCTGTATATCAGTCATTCCAAATTTTGATATATTTTATTTGTGCATTTGTAGGAAATATCTGTACAAATGGGAAGAACAAATTCATATCATTATAGATTGCCTTGACATACACAGAATTGTATGTCTAAAGGATGGGAAATACACCTCAATTGAGATGACCTTTGACCTTCACAGCTTGACCCCCTCAAACTGTTATAATTGAAAGGTCATCAAGAGAGGACAGTCAACATGAATGGTGCAATCTTAATGGCATAAAATGGCACGGGGAGGCGGAATACTGAGCACCTGGGAAACTGCGGCAGTGTCCCCTGTTGTCCTCTTTGAAGCAGTAGAAAGTTTGGGGTGTTTAAATCGGTAGGGTGCATATATTTACATCCCGGTTGACTCTCTCAAGGTCTTTGACAAAGTGCTGTGTAGATATTGTAGATAACAGGGTTTTCACAACATTGCCAGTCAAATGTGAGCTCCCCAAACATATGATTAACGCTTGGAGGATTGTGGGGTCTTGTTTAACATTTAATTGTATGCATTTCTGTCGGACTAAGAATAGAGAACAAAAAAGACATGTTAGGACCCACCTGTAGGAAATCTAATAGATGTGGAAAGATGAAAAGAGGTGAAGGGCTTTTGCACTTTTGTTGATATGCGATGCTATGTGGGGGGTAGAGAAGGGGAAGTTTATGAAGGACTTCTACAAGAACTGTTCACACTAATAAACTAGCGCCCCTCATAAACTAGTCTCTGGTATTTTGAATTGGCACAATGGTACTGCTTTGAGACTATTATTTATATAGGTTTCTTAATTTTAAAACTGGATCAAATTATCAAAGGAATGTTTTTTGATGTTATAAAAACACTAATGCACAAAATATATTAGATAAGTTTTTATTAGAAAAAAAGAATCAGGATTTTGATTATGTTTTATATTCATTACCACAATTGTTTAGGCATGTTGACCTTGCACTATCTTTTTCTGGTTAAAACAAAAATCTTGAAGCAGAATTTTTGAAATGATATTCCATTGAATATATTGAGTAATAATGAAAAGAACGAGGAGAAATTTCCTCACTGAATACAGTTTTCCAGGTTTAGTGTTAAAAAGTTTATTAATGTATTGTGGTTAGTCAGATCTTAAATAATTCTTTGAAATCAGCATGTTATTAAAATGACGAATGGGAAATAATTAACAGAATAGTTTTGAAATGATGTGTTTACTATTCCAGACGCCTCGATCACGTAGTTATGGAAGTTTAGGAAGCCCAGCACACAGTCCAGAACTTCCCAAAACCTCAACTCCAGAAGAACAGGACAAACTGGGACCATTGTGGATACAACCTTGGCACTATTCTCAATATCCCCCACCACCCCCTCCAGCCCCTCAACCCCAGAAATACCCCCCTCCACCTCCACCCCCAGGCCGCGGTGGACTCTCCCAACACTCACCCATCACCCCTCTTACTGAAATGGAACTTGAGGTAAATATTTTTTGTATAATTACAATGTATATCAACAAACTCCTCTGATCATCTTTTGAATTATTGATTAAAAACTCCCAATCCAACGTACCGTAGATTCAGCTATTACAAAGAAATCACTTTTTGTGGTATGGGCAAAATTTTACTTCAAAACTAATTTGTTGTCAAGAAATATATATATATATATATATATATATATATATATATATATATATATATATATATATATATATATATATATATATATATATATATATATATATATATATATATATATATATATATATATATATATATATATATATATATATATATATATATATATATATATATATATATATATATATATATATATATATATATATATATATATATATATGAGATGCTTGAGACACATTTCTTTGTCAGGCCAATACTAATAGAATTGTTTGTTTCACAGATGCATGAGATGTTACAAATCCTGGGCAAGGACAAGGACTCGGAGACGGGGTCCGTGACGGACAGCGGGCGGGGTCCATCTGAGGAAGGGGATGCCAGACCCAGCCCTCTCGATCCCAACCTCTCCGGGGACTCCGCACACAGTAAGTACATCATGCTTTTATTATAATGGATGCACCAAATATCATGGTCTAGGGGAGGAAAGGTGAAATGCTGGGATCTAACCCACCACCTGACATCCTCCACTTCTATAACACATCCATTGCCCTACTTACTGTACTAGTGAGGCTGGTCCCCTCAGGCTTGCAAATTTACAAAAAAAATACATTGAAAAATAGAGTCACCCTTGTCCTTTTTGCTTCCTACAATAAAGAAATTGACATTTAAATATAACTAATGTTTGAATGAGAAAAATATAAAAAAACCTTTTAGCACAATTTGAGTTATGAGATCCAGTAGAAGTACAGGACATATTCCCTCTGGTGGGAACATATAGATCTAGACAGATTAAATCCAGTAGTGTGAGAAAACAGATTTCCACCAATGGGTTCCATTAGACTCAGATGTAACATTCCCTCTGATGAGATCCAGTAGACTCAGAGGACAGATTCCCTCTGATGAGATCCAGTAAACTCAGATGTCACATTCCCTCTGATGAGATCCAGTATACTCAGATGTCACATTCTCTCTGATGAGATCCAGTAGACTCAGAGGACAGATTCCCCCTGATGAGATCCAGTAAACTCAGATGTCACATTCCCCCTGATGAGATCCAGTAGACTCAGATGTCACATTCTCTCTGATGAGATCCAGTAGACTCAGATGTCACATCCTCTCTGATGAGATCCAGTAGACTCAGAGGACAGATTCCCCCTGATGAGATCCAGTAGACTCAGATGTCACATTCCCTCTGATGAGATCCAGTAGACTCAGATGTCACATTCTCTCTGATGAGATCCAGTAGACTCAGATGTCACATCCTCTCTGATGAGATCCAGTAGACTCAGAGGACAGATTCCCCCTGATGAGATCCAGTAGACTCAGATGTCACATTCCCTCTGATGAGATCCAGTAGACTCAGATGTCACATTCTCTCTGATGAGATCCAGTAGACTCAGATGTCACATTCTCTCTGATGAGATCCAGTAGACTCAGATGTCACATTCTCTCTGATGAGATCCAGTAGACTCAGATGTCACATTCTCTCTGATGAGATCCAGTAGACTTGGATGTCACATTCCCTCTGATGAGATCCAGTAGACTCAGATGTCATATCCTCTCAGATGAGATCCAGTAGACTCAGAGGACAGATTCCCTCTGATGAGATCCAGTAGACTCAGATGTCTCATTCCCCCTGATGAGATCCAGTAGACTCAGATGTCACATTCTCTCTGATGAGATCCAGTAGACTCAGATATCACATTCTCTCTGATGAGATCCAGTAGACTCAGATGTCACATTCTCTCTGATGAGATCCAGTAGACTCAGATGTCACATTCTCTCTGATGAGATCCAGTAGACTCGGATGTCACATTCCCTCTGATGAGATCCAGTAGACTCAGAGGACAGATTCCCTCTGATGAGATCCAGTAGACTCAGATGTCTCATTCCCCCTGATGAGATCCAGTAGACTCAGATGACAGATTCCCTCTGATGAGATCCAGTAGACTCAGATGTCTCATTCCCCCTGATGAGATCCAGTAGACTCAGAGGACAGATTCCCTCTGATGAGATCCAGTAGACTCAGATGTCTCATTCCCTCTGATGAGATCCAGTAGACTCAGATGTCACATTCTCTCTGATGAGATCCAGTAGACTCAGAGGACAGATTCCCCCTGATGAGATCCAGTAGACTCAGATGTCACATTCCCCCTGATGAGATCCAGTAGACTCAGATATCACATTCCCTCTGATGAGATCCAGTAGACTCAGATGTCACATTCTCTCTGATGAGATCCAGTAGACTCAGATGTCACATCCTCTCTGATGAGATCCAGTAGACTCAGAGGACAGATTCCCCCTGATGAGATCCAGTAGACTCAGATGTCACATTCCCTCTGATGAGATCCAGTAGACTCAGATGTCACATTCTCTCTGATGAGATCCAGTAGACTCAGATGTCACATTCTCTCTGATGAGATCCAGTAGACTCAGATGTCACATTCTCTCTGATGAGATCCAGTAGACTCAGATGTCACATTCTCTCTGATGAGATCCAGTAGACTTGGATGTCACATTCCCTCTGATGAGATCCAGTAGACTCAGATGTCATATCCTCTCAGATGAGATCCAGTAGACTCAGAGGACAGATTCCCTCTGATGAGATCCAGTAGACTCAGATGTCTCATTCCCCCTGATGAGATCCAGTAGACTCAGATGTCACATTCCCTCTGATGAGATCCAGTAGACTCAGATATCACATTCTCTCTGATGAGATCCAGTAGACTCAGATGTCACATTCTCTCTGATGAGATCCAGTAGACTCAGATGTCACATTCTCTCTGATGAGATCCAGTAGACTCGGATGTCACATTCCCTCTGATGAGATCCAGTAGACTCAGAGGACAGATTCCCTCTCAGATGAGATCCAGTAGACTCAGATGTCTCATTCCCCCTGATGAGATCCAGTAGACTCAGATGACAGATTCCCTCTGATGAGATCCAGTAGACTCAGATGTCTCATTCCCCCTGATGAGATCCAGTAGACTCAGAGGACAGATTCCCTCTGATGAGATCCAGTAGACTCAGATGTCTCATTCCCTCTGATGAGATCCAGTAGACTCAGATGTCACATTCTCTCTGATGAGATCCAGTAGACTCAGAGGACAGATTCCCCCTGATGAGATCCAGTAGACTCAGATGTCACATTCCCTCTGATGAGATCCAGTAGACTTAGATGTCACATTCCCTCTGATGAGATCCAGTAGACTCAGATGTCACATTCTCTCTGATGAGATCCAGCAGACTCAGATGTCACATTCTCTCTGATGAGATCCAGTAGACTCAGATGTGACATTCCCTCTGATGAGATCCAGTAGACTCAGAGGACAGATTCCCCCTGATGAGATCCAGTAGACTCAGATGTCACATTCCCTCTGATGAGATCCAGTAGACTCAGATGTCACATTCTCTCTGATGAGATCCAGTAGACTCAGATGTCACATTCTCTCTGATGAGATCCAGTAGACTCAGATGTCACATTCTCTCTGATGAGATCCAGTAGACTCAGATGTCTCATTCCCTCTGATGAGATCCAGTAGACTCAGATGTCTCATTCCCCCTGATGAGATCCAGTAGACTCAGAGGACAGATTCCCTCTGATGAGATCCAGTAGACTCAGATGTCTCATTCCCTCTGATGAGATCCAGTAGACTCAGATGTCACATTCTCTCTGATGAGATCCAGTAGACTCAGAGGACAGATTCCCCCTGATGAGATCCAGTAGACTCAGATGTCACATTCCCTCTGATGAGATCCAGTAGACTTAGATGTCACATTCCCTCTGATGAGATCCAGTAGACTCAGATGTCACATTCTCTCTGATGAGATCCAGCAGACTCAGATGTCACATTCTCTCTGATGAGATCCAGTAGACTCAGATGTCACATTCTCTCTGATGAGATCCAGTAGACTCGGATGTCACATTCCCTCTGATGAGATCCAGTAGACTCAGATGTCACATTCCCTCTGATGAGATCCAATAGACTCAGATGTCACATTCTCTCTGATGAGATCCAGTAGACTCAGAGGACAGCTTCCCTCTGATGTGATCAATTGGACTCAGAGGCAAGATTTCATCCAATGAGATCCAGTAGACATATGGCTTATTTTTGACATATTCTCAGCAATGTATTTTGCTACAGGCAGCCAGACTAATTTCCAATTTGGCAGCAAAGGAAATGTACCGCCTTAGGCTAAATATTTGGTTGCTTTTTTTTCTTTGGAAATGTGCCACTTTTATGTTCTTAAATAGGAAATGAAAGAAGATTCCGACAGTCAAGAGAATATGGTGGTGCACATGTATGTGAGAGTTCAAATAGAGTTTGTCTTATTTCCTTACCTAGTTAAGGTAGAAATGTTACATCGTTTTGCAGTAACACATACTGGTTCTCTCATAGAAGCATTGAAAAGCAATCTGACATTTATTCATAAACTGAAACAGTTGGCTTTGATGATTTTGTGGGTCTTGATGGGTCATAGAATTAAATGCTATTCAGGTGAATTGTAAGAAGAACCTAGTTAGTGCATTAGTCTTTAATTTCCATGTGAAAGGTCTCAGTAGAATTGAGTACTGTAACTTATTTTGATGCCAGAATTGGAACACAAAAAACCTATGAATAAATAATGAGTTGACAGCATATATTGTGATGTTTACAATGTTGTCATGGTTACTGACTCATGAAGATTGTTTCAATCAGAAGCAGTGCTTGTTTCAGAAAAAAATATAATCAAGTTTATCTAAGAAAATAAAATAATAACATTTTAAAATAATCTTGTGTGGAGTATGGGAAAGGAATCTATTCAGTATTTAGTATAAGGAGTCAGGTCATGTTTGATCATATATGACAATATTGGGCCATGACTGAGATGTAACAATGAAATAAGACTCAGTCACTTCTGTGTGAATCTCAAGTGACACATAAAATGACATATATTTACCAGTGTTTCACAAGTGACTCTTAAGTTACTCACAAACTACTCAAGAACTCCACACAAATCACTTTTAAGTGATAAATAAGTGACATACAAGTGACATACAGTTGACACATAAGTGACATAAAAGTGACACACAAGTGACATACAAGTGACATACCTGTACAAGTGATACACAAGTGACATATAAGTGACATACAAGTGATATACAAGTGACATACAAGTGACACACATGTGACATACAAGTCACATACAAGTAACACACAAGTGACATACCTGTACAAGTGATACACAAGTGACATATAAGTGACATACAAGTGACATACAAGTGACATACAAGTGACATACAAGTGATACACAAGTGACATACAAGTGACACACAAGTGGTATACAAGTGACATACAAGTGACACACAAGTGACACACAAGTGACACACAAGTGACACACAAGTGACATACAAGTGACACACAAGTGACACACAAGTGACATACCTGTACAAGTGATACACAAGAGACATATAAGTGATACATAAGTTTCTAGATTATGGCAATGACCTTCTTGCTGGCCTCCCTAGATCTGACATCAGGTAGCTGCAATACCTTCAAAACTCAGCTGTCCGTGTGGTAGGAAAATTCAGGAAATTTGATCACATATCAGGAAAACTGAGGGAACTACACTGGCTCCCAGTTCATGCAAGGATTGATTTCAAAATCCTTCTCATGACCTGGAAGGCCCTGAATGGTAAGGCGCCGACATACCTATGTGATCTACTCCTAGTGATACAGGGTGAAAGAGGCCTGAGATCCAATGATGGAAGCCACTTACTAGTCCCCAAGACCGGGCTGAAGACAGTGGGCAACAGGGCCTTTTCATCTGTTGGCCCCAGACTCTGGAATTCTCTTCCTAGTGATGTTAGGACTAGCACCTCAGTCACCTCCTTTAAGAGCAGACTGAAAACTTATCTTTTCAGGAAGCACGTCCTGAACACAGCGCTATGAACAGACTTGTCTGGTATCAGCGCTTTATACATTTTTTTATTATTATATTATTACATACAAGTGATACACAAGTGACACACAAGTGACATACAAGTGACACACAAGTGACATACCTGTACAAGTGATACACAAGTGACATACAAGTGATACACAAGTGACTTACAAGTGACATGTAAGTGACTCACACACCTTTTGGTTCAGACATTTCAGTCAGTGCCTTGTGTGTGCATGGCATGAAGGCAGCGTGCAACAGGACAGATATCATCTGAGTCTCTCCATTATTTACAAACCATAGACTCTGATTAGGATGATATAATTACTCCAAGAGGCCAGATAGAATATGGCACTCCCCGTGAAATCAGATATTACCTCCTTGCACAGTATTTTCAACATGCTTAGTCTTACTGGGTTCTGGAGGTATATCACAAAAAAGATTTTTCTTTGTTTTGCAAGTAAATGTAGGATAAATATAACGCAAAGCCCTCCATTATTCATTTATTTTTGTATTTTTATCATGTAATGAATCCCAGCTTGAAGACTATTCATCATGTAGTTGTTATGTGTGCCTTGCTGACAAATTCTAATTTGTTCTTGTTTTCTCTATCATTGTTTAAAGAGGAAAATATATTGTACTCGGTTATTAGATCAAGATTCCCGGTCATATTAATCAGATAATCTTCAAATGGTAGGAGTCGATAAATCTGAATTATCTGCCTCTTTATTAACAGAAGTACCAATTAAATTGGATGTTTGCAGCTAGATATGCATATAGTATTCAATCAATCTGAAACAAGAAGATTGATTTAACAACATGTTATTTGTAAACTTATGGATAGGACTTCAGTACTAAGCATTTTTTGTGGAATTAATTACTCCAGCTAGTATTCATCAAGATAGGTTCGCCCGGTGGTGGAGATTACAAATAATCTTTATGAATAATTCAAGACTTCAATAACAACCAGAGCAATTGTATATAACGTTCTTTTAAACCATTTCTGAATTTCAAAACATAAACATTATTAATCTGCTTGAAATAATATTACAGATTATTATCTTCCAAGTGCTAAGACCTGACCATTCATGGAATTAAACAAAACACAAAACATCCTCTGACATTTTATGTTATTCGATAATCAAATTTGTGCTTTTTTTTGCTTAAAAGGGGAAAGGCCCTTGTAAGAGATTATTATGATTACAGACCTTTCAGAACTATATCCTAGGGGGGATTGGCTCTTGGCCTTGGACAAGTTTTGAGGTCATAAGTTCTCGTGGGCTACGGATGAGGGGATAATCTATCCGACAGCTTCTTTTCTCAGGGATATGTTCTCAATCTAGAAGCGTAACTTCTGCAAAGTTGCCAAGTTGAATATTACAAAGTTTGATTCATTGCACTGAAAATTGATTTTGATTAAAAAGGTGATCATTGTTGTGACATAAGTTCATTTTTTTCTTGCAGACTTGGGTCGATCGGGTCAGGGATTGCCTACAACAACAGATGCTGGCGGTTGCCGGGTAGATGTGCCTCCAACAACAGACAACAAAGCAGGCTCCCACCAGCCACGCAGATTGTGTGCTTTACCAAAAACTACAGTGCCTCCCCCTACAAACAAAAGCTACTGTTTCCATGAACACAAGAGTGGAGGATGTGGGGCAGGGGGACAGTGTCCTCTAAAACCCAACCGGACAATCACTTCCTCCCTTCACCCCCCAATAAACCGCCATCACAGGCGCAGTGTCAATTTCTCTACGGACTCCTCTGACAGTGGCGTCAGTTGGCCAGAGAGTAATTGTAGTAACCAAGGCAACCGTAGAGGTTCCCAAGGAAACAATGACCAAAAACGCGGCCCCACTGTCAAGTTTCAGGATGGCATGGGACCAGGTGATACGAGGAGTTTAGATCGGCCATCAAAAGGACCAATGTCTAAGTTCTGTTACAATCAAAATCAAAATGGCTATCAAGGTGATAATGAAAGAAAACACTCACTGGAAAACAATGGTTGCTATAGCAACCATGATAGAATAGCAGAGAATGACCCATATGAAACGAGATTGTTGGGAATATGTAGTGATAATAATCAAAATGAGATTAGTCTGAACTCAGAAGGAGAAAATGGCCAATCCAAATCAGAGAACTGCAGCAACACAACACGATTAAAAGGCATCTTAAAAAATGCTGATGAGCCTATACGTAGATGTATAAATGACAACATAGATAAATACAATCATCCACAGCAGAGTTGGAGTGGAAAGAGTCAAAGCACTGGAGACAATATATCTGATGATGGAAACGCAAGCATTGCCACAACAATGTCAGGAAGTTATGTGTTAGACAGTGAAGATCTTTCCAAAGATACAAACACTACAACCTCCTCCCCACCAGACCCCAAGCTAGGGTTCATGGTGTGAAGTCACTGTAAAAGTTCCATTTTGATAAAAATACTGGTACCTGTATCACATTGATAATAATGGTAATAAATTAAGGCATCTTCAAAATCACATAATTTCCTTATCAAAGGATTCTACAATATATCTCAATTCATTCAGCTTAGGATATCAAACTATTTATATTTAAAATAGATTTATATGTTCTATGGTATTAACTGGCAAAATCTATTCTTCTGTTGTATATACTTATTGTTTTGGTACAAAATTAAACGATATTGAATTCCATTGCAATTACGAAGTGTTTTGTTGCAATCATGTTTTTGTCTGCTTCAGCCAATTTATTAAGGATTCGAATTCTCCCCCCCCCAAAAAAAAAAATTATAAATAAAATAAAATAAAAATAATGATAATAATCAAGTTTAAAAAAAGCATAATCCTTTCCAATCACAACCTTTTATTTGCAATATGCCAGATACTTCCACTAAATTTAGATATGAATGCCTTTTTCCAAAAATGATTATAACATGAGATGAATTTGTATGTTAGATATTATTGTATATTGTTTTATTGTGTTTTTACAGCAGTTTCAGTGTTTCTGTGCCTGTATAATCAGTTTACTAAACAATATAAATAATAAAATTGAGTGTAAGTGAATAGTAATTGTTATAAAACACATTGGAAATTGTAAGTATATATTAAGGTTTTTTCTTTTATTATGACAGTAAAATGTTGACAAATGCATTTGTTTTTGGAAAATGATATCATGTACATGCACGGGAATACTGGATATTCTGTAAAAGTATATGAAAAATCATGAAAATATGTTGGTGCTAATGATCTTTTGTATTATACATATATATATATATATGAAATATATATTCATATTTCTGTCATTCCTTAAAAATATACTATTTTACAAGAAATAACCAAAGAGCTGACTTTTGATAAATAATGCATCTCTTAAATGTTGGGCTATACATGTTATTTCATTTCTTTAGTATATATGAAAGGTATTTTGAAAATTTATTTCTGCAAAGCAATCTGTATTCAAGTACTACCCACATAATGTCAATCAAACTGCTCTTAACAAAAATATGTACAAATATTTATTGATAGCTTCAGCACAATGTCTGTAATTATTTTCCCACTCAGGTCACAATTTAAAGGAGAATTATAAAAAAGGCTAATAATGTTCCCATTAAAGCAGTAAGGAAAGATAATTAATTGTGAAATAAAAGTAATTATATTAATAACTGTAATCATTCAATTAAAATTGCTTACACCATGGTTTTCATTTCCAGTTTGCTAGTCTTTCAAAGAGTGCTATTCATATGATTATGTAAATGATGTTTGAAGCTAATTTAAAACTATTTTCAAGCTTTCTCAGGGAGACAGTTTTCCATCCCAAAAATAAAATGTATGATATATATGAAGAAAATGATTTGTCTATTATTTATTTCATATCATTTATATTCTCAAAGTTTATCTTTGAGTAACTACAATAATGATAAAGGCAGAAAACAAATTTTCATATTGGAGTTTTATATGAGTGATATGTACATTACAACTTATAGAATTGAATTGTTTTTTGGAAAACATAGAAAATATAAGAAATAATAACTTTATACAGAAACCAGAGATGAAATATCTTTATATCAGGGTTTTATTGGTGAGAATTTCAGAACTCGGGCATGTTTACAAAGAAACTAACATCCATGTTGAGGCTACAGAGCTGATTTCAAGATTTAATTATTGGATTTTAAATTTCGAGTAAGTTAGCCATGAGGCCAACCTTGAGCATGTATTATTTCTCTGCAAAGCTGCTTCAACATCACAAATTGCAGAAGATAAATAGAACCTGAGAGCAATATAACTTATTCATTATTGCTCTCAGATTGAACTGGCTTTGCACATGCTGCTAACACACATCTGGTGTTACACATGAGCGACATAGCCACCAGTGCCACCTGTTGATAACAAATAAAGTGACAGCTATATTCAGTCTTGTCTCTTACAGTGAGATGATTTTATGAAAATTTAGAGCATATAATTTACATAATTCTATGATGGTACCCCAGTTTATTAGTGATAATTTTACCTTTTCTTGTCTTGAAGTTTTTTAATGAACCTGAAATTTATGTTCCAAGAGAGATAAGCCACAATGTGTAATTCAGGTATAGAACACCCTAGGTTAATAATTCCCCAAGGAAGTTTAAAAAGAAATTGCCACCTGCGTCACATTAGCTCAAAACATTTATACTGTAATTCAAAGCATTGTTCTGGTCCAGTTAGCACACAACTACCATAATAACTGAACAATGAGGGACATATTTCAGTTGTTTATTTTCTGAACAGAATCAAAAACTTTTATGAAAATGTCCATGCAAGTTTCAAGTTTTATATAATCTTGCAGGTTTGAAGCCAGTGAATTTCAAATCACTCAGAGCAAGATTCTTTTATCAGGCCAAGATTATTTCTTCTCAGTCACAATGCCCCCATAATGCCTGATCACAGTGTCACCTAGTTGTCAATTATTGCCTGGTCACAGTGCCGCCTGGTTGTCAATTATTGCCTGATTACAGTGCCACCTGGTTGTCAATTATTGCCTCATCACAGTGTCACCTGGTTGTCAATTATTAACACTAAGGGGTGCAGCTGGTGCTCACCAGCCGCTTGTCGCCAACCTTTATACTCTGGCTAGGGAGTTCCTGAAGGATGCTGAGCTATCTGGTTCCAATGTAGTTAATTGAGGGATAAGATTATTCCAGTCAGTCACTGTCCTTGGAAAATAGCTGCATTTATAGTGGTCACAGCTTGTGGCCATTTTAATATGGCGATTTCCATGGTTTTTCCGTGTAGGAACTGATTCCATTTTGACATGTTTTGGAAGTTTCAGAGCTATTTCACCATTTATAGCCTTGTACAATAAAACCAGCCTCAAATTCCTTCTTCTCTCTGTTAGTGAATCCCATTTTAGGTCTTCCAGGATTTTTGTTACAGTTCCTGTTTCTCTTTTCCAGTTGCCAAACACAAATCTAGCAGCTAGTCTTTGAACTAATTCTATGCGGTCTATATCTTTTTTGAGGTAAGGGTCCCACACCCTTGATGCATATTCTAAGTGTATTGTAGGCAGCCTCTTTGATATTTCCTGGGCACATATTGAAATTCCTTCTTCCAAATCCCAGTACTTGATTTGCTTTGCAGACAATGTTATTAATATGCTCATCCCATTTCATATCTGTTTGGAGCTCGACTCCTAGGTAGGGATGATTTTCAACATGTTGTAAGATGTGACCATTTAATGTATATTTTCTTGAATCAAGAGCTTGGCTTTTTTTCTTGCTGCTCAGCTCACATTGGGCAGGCAGTGAAGAGTACTGTTACGTACCATTTGTAACCCTACTGGTGTATGGGGAGTGTCTCCATCGTTGGGGTAACGTGGACGGGGATCAGACATATGATACTCGCTGGCTGTGAACGGGGCCTTAACCCAGCTACCCTATCTACCTATGTGAGTTGGAAGGTAATAAGGACTGCAGACACAGAGTATACAATGCACAAGGGTCTCCTTTACTCGGTGCTGTATACACTAGTCTGGCTAGGTCGGCATGGCAAAGAGCGAGGCATATGGAATACCTGAATGCATGATACTGACAAAGTCCTGAGAATGCATAAAACACCAAAGTCTATAAAAAAAGTGGCTCTCACGATGCTGAGTGTCGTGGATCTTCTAGGCAAGTGGATTCTGCTCCCTGAGTAGCGATTCCGGGGCCTTTTTAAGGAAACTGAGCATCTGTGTGAGGGCTGCCTGCATAGCGTCTTCTCTGGCTTCGGGGCTGCGCATGTTCTGCCTAAGATCTTGGCAAAGATCATGATTGTCTATGATTGTCTATAATTGTTTATAAGAGTCTATAGGTAGGTAATCTATATCCTACAGTACTACTTTTTCTCTCGCGTTTGTTTTGACTTTAGGTCTGAATGTTCGAGGTTTTGATATGATTAAGCTGTAAGTCTATGGAGCTTACCCCGATTATCGGTCCATGGCGGCCATGTTTTGGCTCAATAATTCTGCTTACACCGTCAGATGTCACTTTTGTTTGAGAACTGATTTGTGTGTGCGTGGTAGAGTAAGAAGATTTTGCCTTGGGTTTTTTTGCCTTGGGATTTTGCAAACTTACGCAAGCTTGATTTTTAAAAATCAACACTTGTTACATTTGCACATATTAGTTTCTGTATCCCCAGGGCACCTGGAACTGACATGATACTGGAGAAATGATAAAGAAATTTGATAATGTTAAAGAAATTTGATAATGTTAAAGAAATTTGATAATGTTAAAGAAATTTGATAACTTTGAAGAAATTTGATAACTTTGAAGAAATTTGATAACTTTGAAGAAATTTGATAACTTTGAAGAAATTTGATAACTTTGAAGAAATTTGATAACTTTGAAGAAATTTGATAACTTTGAAGAAATTTGATAACTTTGAAGTAATTTTATAATTTTGAAGAAATTTTATAATTTTGAAGAAATTTTATAATTTTGAAGAAATTTTATAATTTTGAAGAAATTTTATAATTTTGAAGAAATTTTATAATTTTGAAGAAATTTTATAATTTTGAAGAAATTTTATAATTTTGAAGAAATTTTATAATTTTGAAGAAATTTTATAATTGTGAAGAAATTTTATAATTGTGAAGAATTTTGATAATTTTGAAGAAATTCGTTATTTTGAAGAAATTTGACAAATTTGAAGAAATTTGATAATGTTGAAGAAGTTTGACAAATTTGAAGAAATTTGACAATTTAAAGAAATTTGACAATTTAAAGAAATTTGACAATTTTAAGAAATTTGACAATTTAAAGAAATTTGACAATTTAAAGAAATTTGACAATTTTACAGAAATTTGACAATTTGACATGAGAAAATGTGATTATTGGTGACAATTTACTTCTAATTCTATTCTATTCCTATCCACTTTTATGTGGCTCTTATCATGCATATACCCATGGCATAGGGAGTCTGAAAAGCAAAGATAGTGGGTGGTTAAATATCTGACATTTATATGTGCCATTTCAAATCTCTATGTATACACGTAGTTCTTATATAGGAAAGAGACATGGCTGACAGGGCTCACGTGATGAGTTTTATTACCATTTGGTTTGCAGAGAGCTCGTGCATATACCAGGCCTTATACCCGAATCACATTTATTCCAATTTCGAACATTTGTTCCAATTTCCTAAAAGGTGCTTAGGGTGAACGAGCGTACGATGGATTTTTTTTTCAAAATCGCCTATCCACCTTGGGTACCTGTATACTGCCTGATGTCTTGAAAATGATGTGTGGCGTCCAGGCGATATGCTCGGGTGGCTGCGCAGGGCCCATCTCCAATGTGATCACACTCATGGCAATCGGACAAAACTTCGCAGGCACTCAGGACTTTATAAGCAGATAAAGTTTACTTTAATAAATGACTATTGAAATAGTTGAATTTACCGTGAATTAGTGTAAATAAAGCATTGTGTAATTTTCTGTTAAATCATACATCCATTTACACAGATAAAAGTATAAAAAGTACGATGTTTGCACCCTAGGAAAAAAAATGGTAGCCCAGATGACTGAGAAAAAAAAATTGAATGAATAATGGTCCATCCCTTTTTTCTCGCTTTTTTCTCTCACAATCCTGTCGAATGATCAATGGTCACCCCCTCTATTAAAGGCGAGGACGGTAGTGTAAAGATTGAATGACTGGCGTGTTTTTAAGGTGTGTTCTGTGGAGACCCACTTTACGGTTGTGCATCCTGGATTTTCTAAAATTTATATTTACACCCAACAATTGACGGTAAGTGTGCTTTTTATATATTTGGAGGCCTAGGATTCAACTTATATACGATCTTTCTAGGAAAAAAAATGGTAGCCCAGATGACTGAGAAAAAAAATTGAATGAATAATGGTCCATCCCTTTTTTCTCGCTTTTTTTTTTTCTCTCACAATCCTGTCGAATGATTAATGGTCACCCCCTCTATTAAAGGCGAGGACGGTAGTGTAAAGATTGAATGACTGGCATGTTTTAAGGTGTGTTCTGTGGAGACCCACTTTACAGTTGTGCATCCTGGATTTTCTAAAATTTATATTTACACCCAACAATTGACGGTAAGTGTGCTTTTTATATATTATGAGGATTCAACTTATATGCGATCTTACTGTGGATATGCACTGTATGTCATGAAGCGAAGTGTGATATTAATAATAATAATAATAATAATAATAATAATAATAATAATAATAATAATAATAATAATAATAATAATAATAATAATAATAATAATAAAATTTGTATAGCGCTGATACCAGACAAGTCTGTTCATAGCGCTGTGATATTGGACTAATCATATCGAGTTTTGATGCAGACGACCCCATGGCGGAATGGTCTTCTCACCAGACCAGAGGTTTAGTCTTTGTCTTTTATCCTGTAATAGTCCATGCATCCAATTGTCTTCCAAACACCAATATATTTGATGACAAATGACAAAGACAGATAATGTTCAAAATGAAAGAAAAAAAAAAAAAATGAAATTGTATATGAATTCAGTAGGTATTTTCTCTAACCTGGTTATCATAAAGCTTTGAAGAGAGTGTTTGATGGCTCAAAGGGTGTGTTGTTAACTTTTGTACATGCATGAAGAACTGCCCCCCCCCCCAATTGCTATGGGTGGATTGTACATATAAACGTGCAGAGAAAGGTGAGGCCAAATGTTTTTACAGTTGCCTGTTGCCCTCTACGATTAACTGCACCAATGTTCAAACTCAAATATTCTTTCAATTTCAACATTTTAAACACTTCAGTTTTTCCCCTCAATGTGGCAATTGCAATATTTTCTCCCCACTGGTCTCACTGATATTTTTTTCAACTTTCCAAACCCCCCTTAATAAATGGTCCGTCCTTTAGCATATTGTGACATGATGCAGTCATTGAATACATTTTTATAGGATAAGGTGTGGTCACATGATCATTACGCAGTATAATTGTCCAGTGAAAGGGGACGATTATACAAGTAATGAACTAGTGGCCATACCTTATCTGTTTTAATATATGAACTCACAAGGCACTGAAACTGATTTGAATACACATTCTGAAGTTCAAAGTATTGATATCAGTGCATTAATGTATATTTTATGCCTATCACATGGTATAATCAAATTCCATTTCTCCCTATCTGCTCTACCATATACGCTGCATTTTCAGAGCGCTGCGATCGTATTTGACCCAATTCTTTGCACACGGCACATCCGGGAACAGCGGCGACAGCCTGGTTGGGGCATTGTCGCCTCTGCCTTTCATCTTTCCATCGTTGTTTTTGTTAGTTTTTTCAAAGTTACAAAGATGGCGGCAAAAAACGTGGACGGTGTTTCGGCGACAATGAAATCACTTGAAATGAAAGAAAAAGAACCTGAAATAACCTTCAAAATAGATGATATTGTTGGAGGAGCTTTAGAGCAACTTACAGAACGTCCAGAAAGGGATGGTAGAGACTCAAAATTCCTAGAAGATGTGGTGAGAGCTGTAGTTGCTGCCATGATCCGTGTAGTAAACACGCTGGTGAGCGATATTAAAGGAAAGGCAGTATTGCAGCCTGCCAAAGTGATTACAACCCTGCACAAACACGAGTATAAGCTTGATGAACAAGAACAATACTCTAAAAGAGACAATCTAGTAATAAAGTGCATTCAAGAAAATGTGGGGGAGAACACAAACGACATAGTTTGTAGAGTAGCAAGTGCAGTTGGGGTGACCATCGAAAATGCAGACATCAGCACAAGCCACAGAATTGGTAAGTTCCAGGCCCATTGTGGCAAAATTTGTGAGAAGAGATACAAAGTCCAAAATAATGAGAAATAAGAAGGAACTGATGAAGAATGAAAATTACGACAAAGTCTATATAGATGAGCACCTGACTGGTTTAAGGGCAAAAATGATGGCATGTCTACGTCGCGATGATGAAATCAAGAGTGTTTGGTCGTTAGATGGGAAAATCTGGTGTACAACAAAAGCAGATCCAGAAAATCGAATCTCGGTGATTAGCCCAGATGATCTGTTCAAGAAACTCAACTGGTCGGAAGAAAAGATGAAAGAGTCTCAACTCTTTCTAGATCTCGGACAATAGGAGAGGCTCGACCTCATCTCGGACTCAGAATCGGTGCCAATCCAAACTCATATAGTTAGTCAAATTAATATTGTGTCTTTAAATGTAAATGGCTTGCAGAGCAAGCTTCACTTAGGTATAATAGATGAATATGTGCCAATATGACTTTATATGTCTCTCAGAAACAAAAACAGACACTCCAGATCTGAATGACACTTTACTTGAAAGCTACAAAGTTTTACCTCTTGCAAAAAAGAATAATAAACATAGATACGGTGGTATACATGGCCTCTGTATAATTGTAAAAAATGAGTTTTAGAACACTGCAAAGTACTTGAAGATACTGACTCAGAATGTGTACTATGGGTGCTAATTGATAAAAAATTACTTGGATATGAACTGGTAATTGGTGCCATATACATACCATGTGAAACGTCAGTCCATTATGAATCTGAGGTATTTGACAGTCTTGAAAATGACATTTTACATATCAAAAGCAAACATGATGTACCAATTTGCCTACTGGGTGACTGTAATTCCAGAACTGGCCTCCTTGATGATTTCTTGGAATTTGAAAAGGAGATTTTGACGATGGCTGGTATTGAAGATAACTCAGAATTTACAGACAGTAGAAAAGAACTCGATGAACTAGGTTACGAAACAAAAAGACATAATAAAGACAAAAATGTTAACAATAATGGAAAAAAACTAATAGAAATATGTCAGGTTGGTGACTTGAAGATTGTTAATGGTCGCTTTGGTACTGATAGGGGTGTAGGACAGAATACATGTTTAAAAAAAAAAAATGGGAACAGTACAGTTGACTATATACTACTATCGCATGAACTCTTCAAATATGTAAAGAATTTCAATGTAGATATCATGGATAAATGTATGTCAGATGTCCATTGTCCTGTTACCTTAACACTGATTGGTTATAATGAACAAACAGTAGTCGCTGATAACAAGCAAGATACTGACACTGGAAATGCTGTATCACCAAATAGTGTTGTAAATGAAAATAGAGGTAAATCACACAAGAGTGTGTTGCTCAGATGGGACTCCCAAAAACCAGATGTGTTCAAAGAAGCTTTAAATAGTATAAACTATGGTAGTCTTTATGATGATTTAGAATCTATGAATAGTAATCCGAGCCAAGAAAAGGTAGATGAAGTATGTAGTAGAATAGGTACAGAATTATTAGATGTAGGTAGAAACATAGGTGTTATCATAGACATTGAAAAGAAGCAGAACAAAAAGTCAGATAAAAAGGCAAATCAATCAAAACCTTGGTTTGATCAGGAATGTCAACTCAAAAGAACCAAATACATGCAATTTAAAAATAGGTTGAAAAGGTCAAACAGAGGAAGTGCAAACTATGAAATAGATCAAAAGCTGAAAGCTGAAACAACAAAATACAAAAAATTCATGAAAGCAAAATCAAAATCATATTTTAATAACCTTCACAAAAAGCTTAAAGTACTGAAAAGTAACAACACAAAAGAATACTGGAAAATCATTAATAAATCCTCAGAACAAAGCAAACATATAGCAAAAATTCAGTTGTCAACATTTGTAGAGCACTTCAAGAAACTTGGCCAAAAGCAATATGACAACAATGATGATTCTGATGACTTTGATCCACGCAAAATTGATCACTCAATAAATGTGGAATTAAATAAAGACTTTACTACAGAAGAAATACAAATAATAGCAGGAAAACTAAGAAATAATAAAGCTTGTGGTATAGACTTCATCAGGAATGAATTCTTGAAACATTGTAGCGAACAGATGATGGAAGTCATAAGTACTTTATTCAACATCATAATGACTCATGGTATCGTTCCAACAGATTGGTGTATTGGTCTAATCGTCCCTCTATACAAGAAAAAGGGATCTGATAAAGACCCAGATAACTACAGAGGGATAACATTGCTTAGTTGTGTCGGCAAGTTTTTCACTGCATGCCTAAATTACAGAATAACTAGTTACCTCGAGTGTGCTGGCATAATAGGTGATGAGCAAGCTGGATTCAGATATGGGTTCTCAACTATGGACCACATTTTTGCACTAAACACTATCACCAACATGTACTTAAAACGTAAAAAAAGGCTTTTCTGTGCATTCGTGGATTATAGGAAAGCGTTAGACCTTGAAGATAGGTCTTCTTTATGGGCTAAAATGATCAGTTGTGGTATAAATGGTAAAATTATTAGAATCATCTACAACTTATATGACAATGCAAAATCATGTAGACTCAATGATGGTAAAATATCTGAGTACTTCCCTTGTAATATTGGTGTTCGTCAAGGGGAAAATCTCTCCCCAATATTGTTCGCAATTTAGCTTAATGACTTTGAGTATTTTGTAAGTAGGCATTACAATGGCTTAAACACATTGTCAGAGGATATAAGAATTAACAACAGTGATGAGGATGTTGAGGTCTACTTAAAACTTTATGTGCTATTGTACGCAGATGATACTATTGTCATGGCAGAATCGCAGCAAGAGTTACAAAAGGCCTTAAATGGTGTATATGAATACTGTAATGTATGGAAACTGTCAGTGAACACAATTAAAACTAAGGTAGTGGTATTCTCAAATGGCAAGATTAGAAATATTCCTGTATTCACCTTTGGTGATAGTGGCCTAGAAGTGGTTGACTCATATGTGTACCTTGGAACGCTAGTCAATTATAATGGAAAATTCAAAAAAGGTATATCTAAACAGGTTAATCAGGCCAGAAAGGCTCTGTTTAGCATGATGAAAAAGGTGTACAGATTACAGCTGCCACTTGACATGCAGTATATGCTTTTTGACTCACTGATTCTACCGATTCTTACTTACGGTTGTGAAGTATGGGGATACGAAAAGTTGAATGAGATTGAAATATTTCACAAGAAATTTCTAAAAACATCATTGGGCCTAAAAATGAGTACTCCAGATAGTATGGTATATGGAGAATCAGGTAGATCGTCAATTGCAAACACTGTGAAATACAGAATGGTATCTTTCTGGTGTAGACTCCTAAATGGAAAACAAAGCAAGTTATCATGTGTTTTATATAAACTCCAACGTAAAATGCACTATGATGAAAGTAATCCTTATGACTCTCCTTGGATTGAGATGCTTGAAAAAATCTTCTCTGATTTTGGTCTAATGAATATATGGTTTAATAAAGGGGATGGTTTCAGTGCTAGCTACATCAAAAGCATAGTCAAACTTAAGTTGAATGATATAAATGCACAAGAATGGCATAACAGTATGTTTAATAAAGACCAATGTACTGTGTATAGGATGTTCAAAGAAAAATTGGAGATAGAAAAGTATCTTATAAAACTTGAGAGGAAAGACAGTCTACCTCTGGCTAGATTTAGATGCAGAAGTAATTATTTACCAGTAGTTCAGTGCATATACTCTGGAAAAGACAATGATAAATATTGCAAACTTTGTGAACATAATGAGGTTGGTGATTAGGTACACTATTTATTTAAATGTCCAGCCTTTGATAGAGAGAGAGAAAAATATTTGGGTAGAAAGTCATTTAGTAGAGTAAGTGTGTTCACAGTCAGCAGGGTGTTATCATGTAAACAAAAATCAAAGTTGTTAAATTTGTCTAGATTTGTTGCTGTTATAATGTCAAAATTTAAACGAAGTAACAAAACCAGCATTGACAATCAAACTGTACACAAAACCTCCAGTATTACTGTAATTGTAAACACTCGTAGTGGTAGAAACATAGTTCGACCAAATAGGCTTGACCTATAGAAAAAAGGGTAAATACAAAATCACTTTTAAAGGTTTATCATATATTAATTTGTACTTAGTATTGTTTTAGTTATTGTTACCTGTTATGTTGCATGCCATATTGCCAAAACAGTTATTTTAATGTAATTTGAAACCATTATTGTACTCTCATACCCCGAGAAGGGGTCGATAGAGCTAATAAACATTATTATTATTATATTATTATTATTATTATTATTATTATTATTATTATTATTATTATTATTATGCCTCCGTAATGTTGACATAAATTACGTAGATTGCAATATACTTATATGATGATTACATAACAAACACTCGATAGCACTGACATTAGCGTGTCAATGTACGATGTCAGTCTGAGATTTCCCTCCCATCTTGAAGTTTACAATGCAACATCTTTCCCGTCATGCATCGCTTTCTCGCGCTAATTTCGTCAATTTTTCACGGACCAGCTAAAAAGCTGGGAGAGCAGATAGCGAGAATTTCAAGATCATTCTGTTCAACAGTGAACAGACAAAACCATTTATTTTATATCATACTTTGGATATTAAGAAATGAATGAACCCTTTATATTGCACAATGATGAAACCCTTAGTGTTCGTATTTACATTTTAGAGATTTAAAAACTTATTAATGCATAAAATGTTGAGGCATAAATGTGTTATTATGATAATATGAGGGCCTATTTTGATACGACTAATATATCAAAGTAGCAAGATGACAAAACCGGTTATTGTATCAATGTCTGTATACCGGTATACATATATATTATTGCATACTGGTGTGAGGCCCAAATTAAGATATTATAATTTGTGTCAGGTTTAGAAATCCAGACTATGAAAGTTGATGTTTTGCCCAGTAATAAATTGGAATAAGTAATTAAGCTAAGCTGAATATCTTAAAAAATAAATGATATTTAAAACTTTTAGGGCAATACACAATCTGAGAGTGCAATGTAATATTTACTACAGATTGTGTGTTGCTCTATGTTGTAAATTGTATTTGTTATGGTTGCCTCACAGCCTCACAACTGGCTCCTTCAAACATGTATTTTGTAGATTATTTTTCGGTTTCCTTTTCCCCTCTAAATTTGACTTCTCCCAGCTTGAAACTTTTCCCCAAAAATTTGGCCCTTTTAACAATTTTTTTTCGGCAAATTTTTTTTGTCTTTCCTCCACCCCCCAGGAATGAATAATAGCCCGCCCCTAAAACAATAAAAAAAAACTAAATAATTTGCCTTCTTCACATCTGCCAAAATGTGCCCATCACAGTATGTCAAGGTTGACCAGACGACCAGATACACTAACGCCTCAATATCAGACATTCATTCAGGGGTCAGCGTATTATCTCATTTATGCAGTGAGCCAATGTGAAGTGTTTTTTATATATTCTGTTTTACTTTTAGCTGTGATCTCTAATGATGATTATTGGGACTGCGTGCTTGCTATTGTTTATGATCTGTCGCTGCTCTCACGGAGCAAGGATTTTGATGATTCCTGTACCTTCTAAAAGTCACGTGACAACCATGCTGGCAGCTGGACACGCTCTTCTCCAAGATGGACACAATGTCACCATCATGACTGCAGATGAATTTGAAACAATGATTACAAGTAAAGGAATATTATCAATGAGTTACTCTGGGAAAGCTTTTCAAGATCTACAAGACACACTTATAGATATTGGCAAAAGGCACTTACCACAGGGAGATATATATTCATATGCGAGGATCGCATCCCAGTATAAACATTCTGGGATTGCTAAACATTGCGGTTCTATTATCTCCAATGACACGCTTATGGCACAGGTGGAGCGGAATAAGTTTGATTTGGCTATTGTGGAAGGAACAATAATATTCACCTGTCTCTACATTATGCCTTACAAACATAACATTCCTTTCATGTCCTTTGGCCCATTTTTTCCACCATGGGACATTAAATTACCATCAATGCCTTCATATGAACCAATCCAATTTTTACCATTTACACATGACATGAGCTTCCTTCAAAGGTCAATTAATCTCATTGTATATTTTATATACATAATGATTTCCTATCCTGATGAACTTCTGATGAAACATGTTCATGACAGACCGATAACCCTCAGAGAACTGAGCCAGAAATCAGAGCTGTGGCTCTCCTATATGGAAATTTGGTGCCTCGATTATCCAAGAATTAGTGCCCCAAACTTTCAATATATAGGGGGCATTAGCGTTCAACCACCTGAACCCCTTCCCAGCCATCTTGCAACATTTTTTGAAGAGGCACAACATGGTGTCATTCTTTTATCGTATGGATCTACAAAGAACTTCCGGAATTATCTTGAAATGAACATTGAAAAGTTTCTAGAGGCATTTAGACATATCCCACAGAAAGTTATGATTGCACTGGATTGTGATGGACTAAGTATTCCTGATAATGTTATGTGTATGGACTGGATCCCACAAAATGATGTTCTAGGTCACAGGAACACTGTGTTGTTTATTACACATGGAGGGACAAATGGTCAAATGGAAGCAATTAGACATGGGGTACCTATGATTAGCATTGGGGTCATATCAGAACAGATTTATAACTCCTTGAGAATTGAACATCATGGGTATGGCAAACAATTATATCTTCATGATTTACAATCAGATGAACTTGTACATTCAATTAAAGATATTATCAATAATGAAACATACAAGAAAAACATTAGAAAATGCTCACAAATAACACAAAGCTTTCCTTCTGCGGGTAAAACCTTTGTGTTTTGGGTAAATCATATCCTCAAGTTTGGTGGATCCCATCTCCGCCCAAAGAGTTTGGATTTACCATTCTACCAGCTATTCATGCTTGATGTACTGTTGGTCTTTATTTTATTTATCTTTGGAATATTGCTCATAACAATTTGTGGATGTAGGTTTTTAGTCAAGAACATGCTGCAAACAAAACCTAAAATCAATTAACAGACAAAAAAACTCCAGGTAAAGAAACACGCAAACTGTATTTATATCTTCTCTACCTGCTACATCCTTTATATAGCATTTATGTCTGTGACCGAGAGGGTTGCGGTATGACAATTCACAGAAGCAGCACTATCTGAATCAAGTAGGTCTTGTCATGACACAAATGAAATTATGTTGAAAGAAACTTTACACCCCACACATACATACAACTCTGCTCATTTTATTACAAATCGTACACCACTCAGCTGTCCACTTAAACACCATACATGTGAACATACAAATAGTGATGATTAAAATAGCATAACTTAAGAGAAAAGTTCCCCCTGGTGTGTCATCATTACAATTATATTTCTCCCACATACATACATTGTGATGTCATTTGAAAGTAGATGAGGCTTCAGCTAATATCCAGATCAGCCATGAGACACTTTTTAAACAAACTTTGTTTAGCTGACCAGTGATTTAGTGCAAACGCCTGCTTTGTAAAGTTTTGCTTACAATGGGGCACATTCAGATTGGGGCATTGGGGCATTGGAGATATTGGATTTTGTCTATTGATGCAAGCACCCTTATATATGGATGGATGGATGGACGAAGGGACAAATAAGATTTCTTTTGTATCTTTTCCATCTTTTTCAGATATGAATTGCTACGAAATCGCCATACAATTGCAAATATGAAAATATCATATATTGTTTTCTTATCCTAAATATGCTCTGTAACCTATACATTACATTGAACTGTCTCGCAGCCTTCATACACAGACTGTCTCCATGCTGGTCAAATTGCATTGTGTTGTCTATTGTCATTCCTAATGCACATCTTTGGTTAGGTATCTTTACACCGTTTATTACAAGGTAATCAGGTATCTCTTTTTTATAAAACATAAGTTTCATGAACATTACTTGAAATTTTGAGTTTTCTTGCATGAAATTGATGCTAAATCATTGTATTGCATTTATTGCACCAAACGTAGTGCATCCAGTACGACATCAACTGTTTTAGCACTATAACTCATGCTGTTATCATCTGCATAATTTACAAAAAGACATTTTTCAATAAAAATAAAAAGATATATTAAAAAGCAATGGCCCGAAACAAGAGCATTGGGGTTTACCTTTCCTTAAATGTACCCAATCACTTCCTTCACTGTTAATCTAAACTCTTTGATATCTGCGTGTTAAATAACTACTTATAAAAGTATTTGCATTATCACTTATACCCCAATCGCATTTGCGTCGATATAAGAAAAGATGCCCGGCCGATGGGTATTTTTTTACAAAATTGGCCGGCAGTTCAGATTGCCGTGAGGGCACCGGGAGATCATCGGCTACAATTGGGCATCTTTAATGCATCAGTCACATTTGCACTGGGGAGATTATCAGCAACAATCTCAGATATGCCGTAGCTGTGGTCACATTATACACGGGTGCCGCACGACACTTTCTAGATGAGATGTCAAAGACGTCTGCAGGATATCCTAAAGACGTCTGTCTCATTGCCAGACGTCTGTGAGATATCCTAAAGACGTCTGTCTCATTTGACAGACGTCTGTGAGATATCCTAAAGACGTCTGTCTCATTTGACAGACGTCTGTGAGATATCCGAAAGACGTCTGTCTCATTTGACAGACGTCTAAAAGACGTCCTATGTGACATCGTAGAGAGCCCGTCAGATCATCTGACGATGGCCTGTGAACACATGAAATAAAAATAATCCTATTTTCACCGCACGATGCCACCAGCAGCCCTAAGATAATCTGCCGATGGCCCTGCGGGACACTGCAGGGACCCTGCCGTGTACTTTAAGATGATATTTGCTGATAAGACATCGGTGAGACGCCGGCAACTTTTAAGTTGCAGCTAAAAGTTCCCGATGATCTGGCCGACTTCTTAAAGATGCCCAATTGTGGCCGATGATCTCCCGGTGAACTGCATGCCGATTTTGTAAAAAATACCCATCGGCCGGGCATCTTTACTGAAATCGGCGCAAATGTGACTGAGGCATAAGACGTCGTACATGTCACCGGAAACTTTTAGCTGCAACATAAAAGTTGCCGCCATTTCAACGATGTCTTATCACCAAATATCATCTTAAAGTACACGGCAGGGTCCTGGCAGTTTCCTGGCAGTGTCCCGCAAGCATGTCTTAAGATTATCTTAGGGCTGCCGGTGGCATCACAAGGTGAATAATAAGATTTATTTTTATTTCATGTGTTCACAGGCCATGGTCAGATGATCCAACAGGCTCCCTACGATATCATATAGGCGACTTTAGGATATCCTACAGACATCTGTGACATCTAATCTGGCACATACCGTACGGCACCCATGAAAATGTGACCACAGCCACGGCATATCTCAGATTATCACTGATGAACTCCCCAGCGCCCGGGACCGTGTGAAGTCGGCCGATTCTTACTTCCCGGCCGGTGCCCGGTTCAAGTGTGACTGGGGTATTAATCCATAGGCCTATAATTTACAAATCATGTGGTATACAATCAAAAGCTTTTGATAACTCCATTAGCAATACCTATACATTTTTGTTATCAAAAGCTGCTTTTCATGATTCCGCAAGCTTAACTAGTACATGTTCACATCCATATCTCTATCGATATACACATATTTGTGGAAAATATTCTTAAAAACGCCTTTAAATGATCTGCTATAATTGGTTCATGTATCTTCACCAACACTGCTAGAATACTAACAGGTCTAAAATTACTTAAACATATGTTACATATTGCTGAGTTTCTTGTGTATTGGCAACATTTCTGCTCATTTCATAACATCTGGAAATGTGTTTCTATCAAAACTATCAATAATAACATCCAGGAATATATCACACAGTTCTTCACTGCACATGCTTTCATTAGTCTTGGTGGTATAGCATCATGCCCACTAGGCTTACTAACATTAATATGCTTAATGTATTTTAGGGGTCTATAGAGGCCAGATGCTTGTACACATGTGACCACACAGTGTTAACAAGAGTGCAGCCATGGCAGTACTTGGATGGGATTCACTAGCAGAGAGAAGGAGGACCCAGAGGCTGGTTCTATTTTATAAGGCTATTAATGGTGAAATAGCTTTGAAACTACCTGAACATGTCAAAATGAAATCAGCCCGTACAAGGAAAAACCATGGAAATCGCTATATAGAAATGTCGACCAACTGTGACCAATATAAATACAGCTATTTCCCAAGGACTGTGACTGACTGGAATAATCTTGCCTCTGGTTTAACTACTTTGGAATCTGGTAACTCGGCATCTTTCAGGAACCTCTTTGCCAGAGTGTAAATTCTGGTCTGCAGCTGGTATTGACCAGCTGCACCCCTAGTGCAATTTTGCACTCTCGGCGGGATGCCAATTGGTTTTGCCGAGTAAACATATAGATGTAGATGTAGATGTAGATGACACTTTCAACAAAACACAATAATCATGGCAAATGTATTTTGGTTGATTTCACGGAAATGGCTTCTTTGTATCACAGTTTCATGGCCACATATCATTTAAATATAACCAAATTTCTAGAAATTTGCCTGTGACCTCTGTCATATATATGTATATAATATATATATATATATATATATATATATATATATATATATATATATATATATATATATATATATATATATATATATATATATATATATATATATATATATATATATATATATATATATATATATATATATATATATATATATATAATGAGACATTATTTACATGTAAGTGAGATTCTCCACATCGTATTATAATGGAAACCAATGATGATCTTTTGACCAACCTCGATGTTCCACACGATCTTGGTTTCTGCACATTACAGTGCACCTTTACATGTATCAGGGCTATTACCTTGTCTACATTCGACTTGATCTTGAATGTTATGTGTGCTATGTGATAAAATGGGAAAAAATATTTGGATTCAATCAAAATGGATGTATATACTCAGAAGGCCAACATCCAACAGGTATGTTAATCCCATAAACAAAAAATATCAAATTTATGAATTAGTAATTGATGTTTGTTTGTAAATCTTTATTCTTGTCACCTTTGTACATATCATCTGTCTATCTAGAATCTAATATAAATACAATAATACAGATGAGGTTACATCCAGCCCACCAGGGCTTACAGGTGACCTTAATCAAAATAATAATTTATATAGGTTAGCACAGAGTATTATATGAACATAAATATACTCATGATAGTCATGTGCAATTTTACCTTGGGCAGAGGAGTTCAATTTTAAAAGTGAAGTTGTTAATTATAAAATATATTATCAACTAAACAAACCTGTAGCTGCCCCAAATGACCCTTTTGTCAATAAACCGTTTTTCTCCTCAGTTGTTTAATCGTTTTACTCTATCATTCTGTGAAAACCGTCTTTGCGATCTTGAAATGTAAACATGTGGTGATCACCGCCTCCCACCATCGCTACTTTAGAAACCTCTTGTAATCATCTGTTAGCTGCGCTCTAATTGGTCGAAATGATTGCCATTGTCTCCCACCATTGTCTCGACTGACGTGATTAGTCCCTAAACCGGAGGTACCGCGCTCATAGGATTATTATCAAAATAACTCATTTTGATAATAATTATATTGAATGCACAGATATATGGGTTACATTTTGTCTGAGGATTACATTATAGTTAATGTTTTTATTATACACTTAATATAAACTCTTTTGACTTTATGCATATTTATGAATTCAAATAAGACAGACCCCAAGGATCCATATTTGCCATTATAGGTAGTAGAATGATTTTCCGTTCAATATAAATGTTCCAGGCAAATGTGATCATTAAAAACGTGTTTGTTCTGGAATGAAGAGATATTGTGAGAATCTTAACAGTCTTAATGGAGTCGAAATACTAAATAATGTCTGATGTTGATGGAAGTTGATAAATATATGAAATAATTGACATTAGTAGTAACATGAAACATGTGTTAAATTCATGTGTAAATTATGTTTTAGATGGAATAAATTTGTCTGTTCATGATCATAAGTTATGAACGATATCCATTTTATTTCCAGAATTCAAAAGACCAACTTGTGCAATTAGACATGTGCACTAAATGTATAGCCCAATATTAGAATAAGATGGACAATACAAGTTTGGAAAACATCACATTGACAGTATTCCTTAGTTATTTCTTCATTTTTTGCAAGAGAGACAACCCTGAAACAAAGCCTGAAAACCCTTCCGGAAGAACTGAGCAGTCATACAGTACAAGTAGAAGTTCAAAGAGTGGTTAACCATCAAAAGAATAACAGCAATTCTTAGCATTGTTCCATAAAGCAGTTTGTTGAAAACATTCCAGTCAGACCATCTAAATATCATCTCAGATATAAGAATAAGGACATATGGAGTGTTGGTCACCACAAACAGGACTGTTATAGACAGTAGCATTGCGGTAATCTGCGCTTCCTTACTGCCGGGCTGGTGGGCTGCACCACCTAGAAATGGAAACAAATAAATATGTATTAAGATTTTTAAAAAATGACGGAATTGATCCCCAACTAAAAATATTTAACACAACAAAATCATGACTAACCATGCATATCAATATGTTTATGGCATGAATCTTCATGAATATATTCTCAATGCGAATGAGTTTATGGTATGATAAGCTACATGGATATCATTCTTAATGAGTTTATGACATGATAAGCTACATGAATATCATTCTTAATGGGTTTATGATATGATAAGCTACATGAGTATCATTCTTAATGGGTTTATGGCATGATAAGCTACATGGATATCATTCTTAATGAGTTTATGGCATAGTAAGCTACATGGATATCAATCTTTTCGAGTATATGTTATGATAGGCAACATGAATATTTCATTCTTAATAAGTTTATAGCATGATAAGCTACATAGATACCATTATTAATGATTTTATGACATCTTAAGCTACATGCTCAATAAGTCTGTTGCATTCACACTTGCCTGAAACATTCTTCATTTCTTTTTGTTGTTCCCTAATTTTGTAAATTATGATGATACTACTAAATAATATGACGACAAAGGTAAGAAGAACAACCGTGAAAGATAGAATTACACACAATTCGTATAAAAATAAATATTTCGGAAGAACGATACAACTGCCATGTTGATTTAACTCATAAATAAATAGAAAAGGTGTGGAGAGAGGTAGAACGATTAAGCATACACCGGAAGTGACAATTTTTCCTTTTTTAATGGTGGACAAAACCTTGGTCCTGTGAGGCCATATGATTACAATGCATCTGTCGACTGCAACTGCTGCGACTAGAGAATATGACACACCTCCTAGAAAATAAGTTATTAGAAAGTAAGATTTGCAAAGCCAACTTGAAATGAAGTTAAGTTCTCCACCAAGGGTAATTACATTACTAACCAGAAGCCTGAGGCCGTCTGTGATAGCTATAGCAGGAATATAAAAAGAAAAAGCTGAAGGAGCCATTTGAACTTTCCTCAACACTAGAATGGTGAGAACAGAACCTATTATTCCAAATGGTGGAACAAAATATGCCCAGATTATATCCATATATTTCATAATGTTAGTAAATGTTAGGATAAGAGACATTGTATCAGTCGCATCACTATCAAGTAGAGAATCTGTAGTGTTTACATGGGTCTCATTGAAATGTTCACCCATTATAATGTGCAGTAAATTATTAGGTTGTTTGAACTATCACTGATAGTAAAACGGATAGAACTGCAAAAATGTCAGCTATTTTACCATGATATTCAGTTTAATGTAGGTAGATACATTACACACACAGAGGTATTTATACAATTTACATACATGCTGTGGCTGCTTGTGTGTGCGTGTGTGTCATTGTCTCATGCCTCATACATGCAATACATCTACATAAAATATGTCTGAAATAGATCACAGTACAAAAGGTATTTTATGTTGTTTTTATCTGTATGTTACGAAAATACACTGTCATTTTATCCCATAATCAATAAAAGTATGCTGAAATAACTTGTGAATTGACAAAGCACTGTCTATTATTTATTTTGACTCTGTATTGTAACAATAATTTTAAGGTAACGGAAATTGATTTGGTAGCATCACAGAGACATATTAGAGAGAAGAACATCCAAATATACTTCAAAGCTAGTGTGTTGGTTGTGTTGGTTACAACTGCTGTGAAAACAGTCTGCCAACTGACACACATTGACATTATGAATTAATGGTCTCAAATGATTTTTTACAGGTATGCTTTCTCTCATAAAAGGGGAATAACTTTGACATACATGGTTATCTTGAAATATGTGCAAAAAAATATCATAGATGCCTCAATATGGCCGGAATTGACTTATAAACACTTAATGTGATACAAGCTGTAATTATGATATCATGTCCCGGTAACTTCATTTGGCAAATTGACGAAATTCAAGATTGAGGAAAAATATGCCAATCCCTGCACTGAGATATATTGCTTTGATGGGATGATTTATTTGTTAATAGTAGTATCCCATAAATATTATTTAAATGTCAGATATTAAGTGGATTTATTGTGCTGGGCTTTGTGTACATAAAGGGGTAAAATCAGTAAAATGACAAATTGCTGGGTATATAACCATAGGGTGAGGCTAGTTTACTGCTCTGGTTTTTAGTTAGTTTTCCCATTTCCAAATAGTGAGATCATGAACTCGCTTTGGAAAGTGTAGACATTTGCCCATCATGTCCCAATGTGTGTATTTGTAATATTTAACAAGCTTCACATTCTGTTCTGAGTTGAGGCTGTCCCAAAATATGTGTAATCGTAAATATGATGCACCTTTACATAATAAGCTAGAATGCAAGAAGGTAAAATAATTATATTCACCATAATACATTCAATTTGACTGCATTGAGACATGAGGATTGTATAAACTTGAAATCATTTTTAGAAGCTGATGACTGTACTAATATTCTATCAGACATGACATTGGGCCCTATGTTACTATGAGGTTGAGTTAAAAGTTAAAATTGTACCAAAGACATTGGTACAAGTCATAAGTTTAAGTGGTAACTAAATTATGGAATTCCTTTACTCCAGGATTTATAAGATGTTCACCTATTCATGTTTGATATTAACCCACTAAATGGCAGTGCCCCTCATGCTGTGTGACCATTTTCAATAAAGATGACAAATGTGTGGATTTAATGGCATGTGGTTGACATGGCATGTGGTTGACATCCTGCAAGCAGTTAGTTTGCATGATTGCATGATGTTTTTATAACTGTGCAGGCTTTGTCAGCATGACTTATGAAGTGACAGTATGCCTTTGATGCTTGATAGGTGCATTATCCCATTTAATGTATTTTTCTTTGTATTTAACAGGTGGATGGAAAAAGAAGTGGCAACATTGGCACCAAATGACCCGATTGGGGATAGAATTTATCTTGTCCAAAGATGTTATGACAAAGTTGATTGTAAGTTCAAATGCAGTGCTACTTTTGATAATTGCTTTTATATAAATACTACTTCCTGTAAGCAACGACCATGTATTAAAATCTTTGATATTTTGGTTTGTATAAATATTGGTTATTTAATTGAATAACATTGATTAACAGTTGCAAAACATAACTCCATTTTATCCTCTATTTTGTGGCACTGGTCCTAAGTAATCATATGCATTTATAACTGTCCCTAAATGTACGCATTGCAAATGTATTAAAACCTCGATACTGGTTATATAGATATTGTGAAAATAATCTTGTACATTGTTGCCATTACTGGGCCCATATATTCTGTTTAAGAGGTTAAAATAGAAATTAAAAAGTACATTAAAGATGACTATTAACATTTTCGCCACCACCTTGTTGAATCAGATATTTACTGAAAATGTCAATAAATAACACCCACGACTTTGTACATGTTCAGGTTTTAATATTTACAAGCTTAATGGTGTTCAGAATGATAGGACTTTGATTTTCTTTGGTGTCAATCACACACAAATATGTTCTACAAATATCTCCTATTGCTGACGTTTTGCAAAGTATGTTTAAGCTACCATATCAATACATGTGACACCCAAACATACATCTCCATGTGTCATCCAACAGACCTATTTGTAGCAGAGATAGTGCGGCATCACTGAATTGTCAGGTCCTTGATCTGACAATCCATCTAGACACAAGTCCAATGGGTTCCACTCGGGGCGGCACGGGGCATGACAATATGGAAGATTTTAATGCATGTCAAAAGGGGTTCCCTCGGGCACGGGTCATGACTTCAAAGCTGACCGAACTAACGAACTATGAATCACTAGAGGAACTGTTGCAAATTAACTTGCAAATAAACTTGCAAATAAAGCGGAAGCCCTTATTCGTGCCCTTGTAACATTTACTCTTGTCTATGGCAATGACCTTATTGCTGGCCCTTACTGCTGCCAACATTGTCAATATCTGCAGAACTCACATGTGTAGAGTAGGAATTTGAAAGATTAGGAACTCATATTTTTGAAAAACTGAAGGAACTTCATAAGGGGGTGCGGCTGGTGCTCACCAGCTGCTTGTTGCCCACTTTTATACTCTGGCTAGGGAGTTCCTGAAGGATGCCGAGCTACTTGGTTCCAATGTAGTTAAATGAGGGGGAAGGTAGCTGTATTTATAAGGGTCACAGCTTGTCACCATTTTGATACAGTGATTTCCATGGTGTTTCCTCGTAGGAGCTGATTTCATCAACATGTTCTGTAAGTTTCAAAGCTATTTCACCATTTATAGCATTGTACAATTAAACCAGCCTCTGGGTCCTTCTTCTAGTGAACCGGCAATAATATGAAATGGCAGAGGTGCAAATTGATATAAACCATAATTTTGGCAATAATTGAAGTAAAAGGAAGGTTCAACTTGCCATGGAGAAGTCTTGACATTGCGAGGAAGGTAGACACAGTTGCATGAGGCTACGATATATAATAATATTAATAAAATTTATATTGCGCTGATACCAGACAAGTCTGTTCATGGCGCTGTGTTCAGAACATGTTACAGCAGTCTTCTCATCTAGACATTGTCTAATAGCAGCGAAATTTCTGATGTGGTAATGTCCTTTTTGCACATTTTCTTAATTTGTGCTTTCATACCCATTTTGGAAGCGAAAGTGATATCAAGGTCAACAACTGACTCACTAGGTGTGATGTCAGAGTCACCTAACTTGACAGCATTTGAGATATGGTTAACATCAGTACCATACCTGTCAGTACAGATGAGCATCTCAGTTTTACCATCATTTATTTTCATCTTATTTGAGATCAAGAATGTTCTGACCTATCCGACACACTCTTCTAATTTATGTCTACTGATGTCTGCCTGTTGACTGGAGGTGTGGTCAATAGGGACGTAGATCTGGCTATCATCTGCATAAATATGGTAATTGAGGCCATATTTAGCCAGGATATCATCCAGTGGGGACATGTAGATGGTAATAAGTATTGGACCCAGGACCGATCCCTGTGAAACCTCGTACTTTATGGGTTTGAGAGATGACCTATGGCACCCAACTTTGACACATTGTTTCCTGCCACCTCCTACTGAAATGAAAATAATAATATATGACTGGTACCCCATACTTTTCTTAATTTCAAATGATAGTGGACCAGTTGATGGATATTGACAGCTTTGGGACCCCTTGCCCAATCGGCGTCAATAGTCATCTGTTAGATGTCACGGTAGCGAAAAGTCTGCCATTATCCAGTGGATATTATCATGATGGCCCCGAGACTGCCAATAGTGATCCCAAAGCTGTCACGTGCCCAATCTCCGTCAAAAGTTGTGGATATTGACAACTTTGGGGCCATGTCAGCGATGGGGAGCAGCAAGTCTCCGAGATCTAGGGATATATACTAGGAGGTATATTTTGAAAAAAAAGTTCAAAATCTAATACCCAAATATCAAATGTACTTCATATAATTTAATGATCTCTACTCCAATTTCTGATGAAATTGTGAGTGTTTTTAGTCAGTCTTTGCGAAGACCGGCCACTTGGTATGAGATTGATTTTTATCTTGACTCTGTCAGACAGTCTCTTTTGGTTCTTTCTCATTCACTCCCCAGCGTAGGAATTATCTCGACCTCCACACTCTCTGGTCTGGAATCATATAATATGTTTCCCCGACACATCCTGTAAAAAACTTATGATGTAATGAGCTCAATCGCTTGATTGTCACCATGATAATCATCAGGATACTGTAATTCTATGATTTTAGCTCTGAAATAACATTTTTTAAACAATTTAAATTATACTTTTTGTGGACCATTCTTTCTTCTGACACGTATCATAGAAATCTCAAGATCATCTGACCTAGAGAGGACCACTCTGACACTTTATACCATCTTGTCACTCTCCATGCCCCAGTCCCTATGCAGTGGATTAAAACTCTCTTGAACCTTTCAGTATCATCCATCACATCTTAAAATACAACAGAGAGAGGTGATGACCACATCACAGGAATGATTGGAGATAACTTATATTTATATTTGATGTTCACATAGGAATACACATTTTGGTACATTTTGAAAAAAAACGTCAAATATACAATATCAAATATCATTCTTTCAAATTGTCATGAGGTGACAATGTATAAAATATCTAAACAAGAAAAAGTGGTGCTCCACATGTAACACGAATGGGAAAAAAATAAGAAACAAAAAATACAACAAACAAAACAAAAATTACAACAAACAAAACAAAAATTTATATAAACAACAAAATACATTTAAACACAAACAATCATTGCAAACTGATGGGGTAACTTGGTATATGAACGATTTTTTTAGCACAACTGCATGCAAAGATACATATGCCTTTTTAAGCCTGATTACGTAAGTTGCTCTATTATCGCTCAGGTGCTACCGCAGGTCATCCATCAGACTTTTGGATGTCATTTCTGTTCTAATTGTCCGATTTACACCAAATTTGAATTAAACTAACTGAAAATTCCTTGTTCTTGCGATTGGGAAGCATTTCCAAGCAATTTAAAGGAATAATTTTATGCAACGATAGACGAATTCAAAGACATATTTATGAACGTTCTGCTTTGTTTACATCACACACTTATTTTTATGTTTTACTTCTTTTACATATGTAGTCATACGCCGGGATGCATGCGTGAATTGGAATCAATCGCAATTCATTAAAAAAAATTTTTTTTCAGTTTTAAAATTTAGGTCGGGCCCACACTCGACCAAAACCAAATCGAGGGGAAATGACACATGTTTTCATGGGTCCAGAACATGGCAAAACATGGCTAAGTCACTAAGTGGCCCTTTTGTGCATATGAAAAGTGGTCAAAGGCTACCTCGGGCTAGCGGAGGCACTAGGTCGGGCTAGCGCTAGTCACTGCGTACCAGTTTCAGCACAGCCTTTTTGGGTGAAATGGTACTATTCACCCTATGTCGGGCTAACGGGCATTTACAACATTTTGAGTTCGTACCACACGAAAGTGGCACTTGGTGTCTTATTTCCAGATGAGATTGACAATGGTGTATACCATTATAGCCACTTTGGAGTCCATTGAAGTGCCCCATATGTTTCTATTTTTTATCACACAGAGTGGGGTTTAGACATGCTCATTAGATGGTATATGGTCTTATCACTTATACCATGAGTGCCAGTTTGGAGCAACCAGAAGATCCCTGTATGAGTCTATCTCTTATCACTTTGATTGGTGTTTAGACATGTTAATTTGGTGACATGTGGTCTTATCACTTATACCATGACTGCCAGTTGGGAGCTCTCATAAGATCTCTGTATGGTTCTATTTCTTATCGTTTTGAGTGGTGTTTAGACATGTTAATTGAGTAACATGTGGTCCTATCAATTATACTATGAGTGCCAGTTTGAAGCTCTGAGAAGATCCCTGTATGGTTCTATTTCTTATCACCTTGATTGGTGTTTAGACATGATCAATAGATTGTATGTGGTCTTACCAATAATACAAAGAGTGCCAGTTTAGAGTTCACTAAAATTACTTCTATGGTTCTATTTCCTAAGACTTTGATTGATGTTTTGACATGATCAATACATGGTTTGTGGTCTTGTACTTTTTACCAAGAGTGCCAGTTTAGAGTTCATTAAAGTTACTTCTATGGCTCAATTTTTTATCACTTTGAGCAGTGTTTAAACATCTTAATTCAATGGTATGTGGTCTTATCAATTATGCAAAGAGTGCCAGTTTAGAGTTCTCTAAGATTACTTCTATGGTTCTATTTCTTAAGACTTTGATTAATGTTTAGGCATGATCAATACATGGTTTGTTGTCTTATACGTTTTACTAAGAGTGCCAGTTTAGTGTTCATTAAAGTTACTTCAATGGCTCAATTTCTTATCACTTTGAGCAGTGCTTAGACATCTTCATTCAATGGTATGTGGTCTTATCAATTATGCAAAGAGTGCCAGTTTAGAGTTCTCTAAAATTACTTCTATGGTTCTATTTATTAACACTTTGATTGATGTTTAGACATGATCAATACATGGTTTGTGGTCTATGTAGATAGCATATGGTCTGATTACTCAAACCATAATGGCCAGTTTAGAGTTCACTACAGTTCTATATATTCTCTTATCTCTTAGATTTGTGTTTAGACAATGCTTAGAAATAGAGAGGATATGTTCATGTGGCATAAGCCAAAAGTACAATTTTTAATATCATAGAAGTTACCTTTTTGGATCTATTTCCTTTTGTTGCAATGCAATTATTAAATGTTGTGCCTAGATAATGAGCTGTGCCTACTTAATGAGCTGTGCCTACCTAATGAGCTGTGCCTACCTAATGAGCCAGCTATGAATATTCATATATGTGCTGTATTCATTTAAAGAACTGAGCTTACCTAATGAGCTGTGCATACTTAATGAGATGCCCACCCTTCATTTGCTGTGCATATTTAATTAGCTCCACTCACCTCTCTCCAAGGAAGGTCTCCATGCCAGAAGGACCAAGGCTTTGCTGAGAAGGGGAAAATCTCTGAGAGGGGAAGGCTTGGAAGCTGGATCACAAGGAAGGCAAGGTGAGAAGGGCCTCCATGGAGAAAGTTCCAAATTTTTTTAGAAAATTTTTCAGATTTTAATTTATTTTAGGACTTGGAAATTTTTCAGATTTTTATTTTTTCAGGACTTTATTTTTTTTGGGACTTTTCAAAATGTGCTAATTTGCTTAATTTTTCTTGTAGGACATTTTCGATGGCATTTTTGAGTTTTTCATACCAAATATTGAATTTTTTATGTAGCATATCAAAAGTTCCGTGTCGGCTTGTAGAGTGAAAATCTGGCATTCATTTTCAGTTTTGGGGCCCCATAAGGGGTATTTCACCCCAATTAAGGGGGGAAATTATCCAATTTTAATTTATTGTATACTGTATATTGAAATCTTTAAATTTGTATTGACATGTAGAAGGATAATATGTAATTCTTTTGTAGATTTGTGGCCCCACAAGGGGTGAAATTCTCCCAAAAGAAGTGGTTTTTACTTAATTTGCATGCAGTATATAACAAATCTGTATTGACCTGTGGATTGATGATATGTTATCCATCTTCAGATTTGTGGTCCCACAAGGGAGACAACCTCAGTTGAATGATGTTTTAATAGTCATTTGAACTCATTTCAGGTTTCATGGATTGCTACATTCACATCGATCCCAATGGAGATCTGCGATTGAAGACAAGCCTTCCAAATGTGAGTACAATGCATGTTACACACTTTTGGTATCTTACTAGAGTGACACACTATACACCCTTTCCACACTGGGCATGCAATTGGACTGTATGGCTCGAGATTGGTCTGCTGTTGGATCTCTGCCCTACGGCTCCCTTGCATGAATCAGATGTAACAGAAAGGTACATGTTATGATGTAAAGAAGTGAGATGGCAACAAAGGCCTGTCTAGTCTACTTGCTATCTCACTCACTGAATTTGAGATTGTTATGATTGCAAGTTTAGTGATTATTGTATAGGATGTCCTTTTGTTACCTAAACCTGGCATGATGATTTTGACAAAGTGTGGAAGTAGGGGCTGCTTGCCTGAAAGACATGGCCTCTCGGTCGTGTGGTCCACTCCAGTGTCTGCGATTCGATCTCTTTGCATTCACATCCCTCCAAGGTTCTGGTAGCTTTGCTGCTTGCCTTGGCCCGCTCATGTCTCTCCATGCAAATGGTAAAGGGGATAGTGAGTTTTGTACATGAGGAAGCAATGCGATGTTCGCAGGGGAGGCGAGCTTTGATGTATTGCTGAGTGTACTTTACTCATCGCCCACATCCCTGGGGTTACGCTGATGGCAATGTTCCGACTCGCTAATCCCACCAGGAGGTTATCGGGAGAAATTTCATCGTCAGGTTCATGAGTTAGGGTGTGGGTTAGTCACCGGCTTTGGTAGTCACACACTTTTATAAAAATCTCTGTGCTAGGTATATTGAACTAACCTTGAACACTTGATCAAACAAACACTCATGAAGCGCAGGGTCTATATTCAGATCTATCCATTTTAGGGGTTGATCTGATCCCTGTGTTTCAATCCTTTTTATTCACACACCACCGTCACTAAGTTGATTTTGGGTGCGCCATAGACATCGACTGTCACCTGATCAGTCTGGAAGGTGTCTACGAAGCACTTGGTAAGACGGGTGCCCATTTCATTGTGTGGTGGATGCTATCTCGCCCTTCGGGTGTCTTGAAGGCCCATGCCGTGGTGGAGTGGCTGTTCTGAAGACCAAGGTGTTTCACCATTTTTTAAATTTCACATCACACAATATGAAACTTTTTGATGAAACTTTCCTCCATGTCACTCTGGTAACGTTCGATCTTGCGTCAAGCCAGTGAAACGTGGACGAAAGCTGCAAATTTACAGCATAGGGGGAGATTATGGGTAATTAAATCGTCATTGTGGGTGTGCTGATATATGATAAGTCTCAAAGTTTTCTTTTCTTTTTTTGTGCATACCACTTTTTAATTTTTTTATTTTTAGTGCGCAATAGACATTGACTGACAACCTGTTGGTCTGTAAAGGTGTCTCTGTTTCAATTGAGAAGATTAAAGCTGTGTTTCCATATGTGCAGTCTGTGATGTAGTCTGGGAAATTTTGGAAACATGCAACAGATGGGATAGTAAAATAAAAAAAAATGATACTCTACATGACGCACTTCAATACAGATTGCACATATGGAAATGGGGCTTTAATCTGCTCGTGAACAGTTTTTTTTTCAAAATTTGAGTGTACTCCACTCTCTTTTCAGTTTTTATATGGGAGGCAGCAGTGAAAACCCATATGGAGTGCGGTTCGCTGTGCTAGCTTGGGTGGAAGCTGAAGCTTCCTCGTTATATTTTGGTGGTGACAATTTTGGTGGTGACACTGATTTGATAAACGTTCAAATCTGGAAAGTGTCTGTAGTTCATTAGGGACGTTAAGTGAGTCATTGTTCCATTGTGTGATGGATGCTAACCTCTGGCTCTCATTTGTCAAAGGAGGCCTAATGAGAAGCTATAGTAAGATATTCACCCAGTGGAATGGTGGCTCACCACTGACAGTCTCAAGCAACCACTTTAGGATAACTGAAGACTTTGTGGTATGAGGTTCACACATTATTCCAAAATGGTTGTGGTGTTCTACATTTTTCACTTTTTTCTTGTGGGCAGGTGTGGAATACTGGTATTGTGGACCCGGCCGAGGTAGGGCATGATATCAGGAAGGAAGCAGCTGTCCTCCTTATACTTTTTTTATTGTGCACTGACACCGACTGACAATGTGTCAGTCTGGAAGGTGTCGTGCTAGCTTTGTGATCATCAATCCAGTTCTTGTGTTGATGTTGAACTCAGCTCGTAGATATGGTCATCTCCTGTTAGTGTTAAAAACTTAGTGATGTGGGTTTTTAGTGGTATCTGGAGATGCCGTTGTGTTCCACATTTTTGAATTTTTATATGGGATCAGTTGTGAACTATTGGCTGATGTGACCCGGCCGAGGTAGGGGCATCAGTGGTACAGATCAACTGATCTTCGTTATGTTTTATTTAGTGTGTGCCGACACCGACTGGCACCGGTCAGTCTGGAAGGTGTCAGGTGAGAAACTAAATATTGTGCACATGTTAGAAGGGTTGACCTAAAGCATTGATATTGGATTGAGGTGGCGTTTTCAATGCATTAAGTTGAAGCTTTTAACATGTGCACATAGTATCTCACCTTTTTGAATTTTTATATGGGATCAGTTGTGAGCTATTGGCTGATGTGATCCGGCCGAGGTAGGGGCATCAGTGGAACGGATAAACTGATCTTCGTTATGTTTTATTTAGTGTGCGCCGACGCCAACTGGCAACCAATCAGTCAGTGGTAGTCCAAAGGAAAGTAGTTGACAGCTATCATCAGCTATCATCCTTTCTCCCACCCAAAAATATTGTCATTTCTGGTTCTTGGCATTGCATCTTGCTATTTAAACCAAGACAACTCAAGATTTTGGACAAAAGTCTTTCTTTGCATCAGAACTCAAAATAATAAAATCACTTAACAAACCACCAATACTAACCAAACTACCAATATTAACCAGACTAACAATTCTAACCAAACTAATAATACTAACCAATCATACAATACAAACCAAAAGGAAAGAATTCTGATGCCAAGAAATCAATACTAAAACAAATGAAATAATGAATTTAAGTGGTCAGGAGGTTATTTGGTTATTTTGATAGAAAGCTGTGATATTAGGCCTCCTTACTCTGAAGAAAAAATTGGACAACTTGAAGTGGGAGAGTAAATTTCGAAGCCTGAAATTGAGGCTTTGTGATTTGTAACCACGCCAAGCCTGTCTCAAGCCAGGAGCTCTTTGTCATTTTATTTCTGTTAGATATAAGGCCAGATATTAAATATTGGCCATTCTCAACAATTCTTGTACCTGGAGCTGTATATTCTTAAGATGTCAAACTATAAGATAGGGAAGATATATTAGATATATTATATGAGTTAAGGATAGTCTGAATTATTTAAATATGTATTATATATTATGTAAAGCTGAAAATAAAGAAGAATAAAATTATAACACGAACATTCTTCAGGGCAGATGATGGATTGGAAAGTGGCAAGGTTGTAGCCATGATTTCAATGCATGACTGCAACCAAATGTTTCTCAATGACAGGCTGGGCATTCACAAAGACCCAACAATGCCTGTGTATCGCAGGAGCAACTTGGAGGAGTTGGCAAATCATAGAACGCATGATGAACATAGCATGAGGACAAAGTTGGCAGATGTTGAGTGGTATGACCTAGTCCATGTTCACTGCAAGACCATGTGGTGGCTGTCCTTTCTGGAGCACACAAACAAGTGGCTGGAACCACCAAGAGATTCACTGCGGACAAGCAATGCCAACATTGTTCAGTACCAATTGGATGCCACAGAAAATAGATTTGATCAGAACAACGGGATTGAATGGGACACAAATTGTCCAGACGTGGTGAATGAAGTCAGCTGTCTGGTAGTGGGTGATCCTGTTTGGATTGGAAAGGCTCTCGGGGCAACGCTCACCTTTTCACAAGCATGTGATAGCACGTACAGAAGCATTTTTAATGTGAAACCCAATTCGGATGTCAAAAACATAGGGAAGAGACTCAACAGGAGCAGTGACTTTCCTGTACTGTGTGCATTGGATACCACCAGGACAATTCAGGAGGGTACCTCTTTCTACGATGTCAATTTTTGTGAGAAGACAAGGGCATTGGGCTGTGAGTTGAAACCCATGCTGTTGACTACTTGCACTGAGGTCTCACTCCGAGTCCAAGCATTCTATTTGGAGCAGCTCTACAGTTGTGGTGCCATTCGACTGAACCCACAACCACTAGACAAAAGTGGATTTTTTTATAGTGTGTGTGACAAAGATAGAGTAAGAGGAATAATGGCATTGAGCAAGTTTGGTGCCATCCTCTTCCAGGTGAGCATTGTTTGCCACTTGTGTCACGACAGACAAAATGACCTGTAGATTTCAAATGACCCGGAGGGAACAAGGAGAAGAGTTTTGAATTCCAATTGTCTATATTGCAGAGGGGCATTATGCAAGACCATGGTTTTGTGCTAAGAGAGACAAACAATCACAGTACAATGGACATGGGATGCTCGAGGAAAGTGCATTACGAGGTACCCAACTGTAGTGAGGGAGTGACTCTTCCCAAAGGCATTGAGAGCACAGATGAGCTTCCCCAGTATGAGTTGGTATTTCCCACGTCTAATGCGGGACAACTCAAGTTGGAAATGGAGGAAGAGAGAAACTTGAGTGGTGATACTAGCCATGGTATAGCTGTGACACTTTTCATTCCAACAAATTTTGATGGTGGTGCAACGTTGAAGAGAATCAAACAAGAAATGATGACCACCATCCATGAAATGGGATGGGACATATCTTTCACTCAACCGGAAGAGTGCCATCTGACGGAGATGTACATCTACAACATGTTTTTAGAAAGATGTGGAAAAGAACATAGGAACAATGTGGTGACTACACGTTTCAAAATGGTGCTGTCGCTTAAAAGAAAGTTTGAATTCATTACGACTCACCAGCAGGCAAGCAAAATGAGGATGAAAATGAAGGGAATGGATCATGCCCGAAAGGAACCCGATGGCCAACTGGCCTGTTAAAATAAAAGGGTGGATCTGAGTTGGTAAATCTTTCGCCACGGGCCGTGGTGCAGTTGGTTAGAGTGTCAGCTTATTAGCACCAGTTCCTCTGTGGTGATCCAAAGGTCGTGGGTTCGAACCCGGGCCGTGCCGGGATTGAACTCGTGAAACAATTTCCCACATGAGCTGAGGCCCGTGCGTAAAGGGTTAACCCGTTGTCCTTGTAAATCTGTGACCGGGTGAGTTGTCGTGTCAAGGACCTGCGACATGACAATTCAGTGAGGCAGCACTATATCTGCTACAAGTAGGTCTCATCACGAAATGACTGAAATAATGTTGAAAGTGATGTAAAAACCACAAACAAATTGGTAAATCTTTCAGAAGGAGGCAACATGTACACTGCTCCAAACATATGGTGTCATCCTAGGTGGGATGTGAAAGAGAACTTTGGCAGGTATGGTGTGTCTGTTGTTGCTGGCCTTGTGAATAATATGTTGGCACAGGGAACCGTCACCCTGAATGGCAATAAGGTTCAATTGTTAAAGAAAAACGACTACCAATGGAGCAATGTTGATGTACTAAGCAGAGTGGTTCCAGAGAAAGTTTCACAATGCAATTAAAGAGACGTGAATGCAACGAGTGAAGATTCTAAAGATGATATAAACTCACATCAGAATCAGAGAGAATCTGCTACACATGTAGGATATAGATTACACACCCAGAGACTCTTGGAAAAATATAGACATTCATAGACAATCACGAACGGTATTGATGGTTGATGAGTCGCCATAACCACCACTCTGAGAGATCACGTGCAGACGGACGAGCCCATGTTGGATACGCAGGCAAGACGAGTCCATCCAAAGACGCGTGAGGAAGCCACGTAGGCAAGCCCCCACAGATGACGCGGAGTGATCCCTTAAAAGAGGCGCGCAACCGTTGGATCGGGAGTCAAACAGAGACAGTCGGAGAAGCCGAGACAACCGCGACCGCTTGCTTGCCACAGAAGATCCACGACTTTCAGTATCGTGACTGCATAGACTTGGGTGTTTTGTGTATAGATAGGATCTCATAAGTATCACGCATTTGGGTAGTTCACATGCCTCGCTCATTGCCATGCCGGCCTAGCCAGACAAGGAGGAATCACAGCACCGAATAAAGGTAACTATTGTGTCGTGTATATCCTGTGTCTGCTGTCCTTATTGCCTGTCACCTTCATGAGGGTATATAGGGTAGCTAGGATCCGTGCCCGAACTCACAGCCAGCGAGTTAGCGAGCTATGCTTGTTGTACAGTACAGTACGGTAGAGTAGAGCAGATTAGAGTATCTATCTATTGGTAGAGTATTGATCCCCCGTCCACGTCCCCCAACGACGGATACTCTCCATTTAGTGGGTAACACACACATCATTAAACAAGGAAGGGAATATGCTAAAGAGGAATATCACCAGTTGGAAATGGAATTGGAGGAATTGAAGAAAATTCATCTTGCCCAACAGAGAGAATTCTCTGAAAAGTTGTCATGCATGCAACAGCAGCTGAATATTCTTATGCAAGACAGAAGAGCAGAACTAGTGCAACCCACGGGGATGACCATTCCTTCATCCATTGAGGACGATTGGGCTGACGCATTCCTTTCAAATATATTTGGGACAGAAAAATATAACACGATGTATTGAATATAAAGAGAAATCATTTCCTTGCAAAAATGGGGATCAGTCCGATTACATGTGTTGTGTTTGACAAGAAATAAAATTGATCAATGGCAATCTGAGATGTTGCACTTGTTGCATTTGTTGTCTGGCCGAAAGGAAATGCATGAAATAACCAATCATTCATCACACATTAAATGGATGAAGTAACTCCAACATATTCAATATGGTTTCAAAATTCGATTTTGCACAACTGTCCCATGTAGATAATTAAATGAAATACTAATTTCTCTTCAGACAAACAAAAGAAGTCTGACAACATAAGCATGAATGTTCCACACAGCAAATACTGCTTAGAGGATTATACTGTGACACAGTCTGTCATCACCTTTGAAAAACCTATGGTGTCCATGTGCATTGACCTTCGTGCCAAGGGCATTCATCATAACTGCTTGAAATACTCTCCAGACTACATCAAACACCTGTTTAACTTTGTGCTCTCTGTGGTGAGAATATTTCGAAGCAAACAGATGGAGGCCAGGGTGTTCCTTATTGAAAAGGAGAACTTTGTTCCTGTACAACATTATGGGGCCAGTAAGGGGTTCATGCTTCTGGTCATGATTGAGGAGTCAGCCTTCGAAGAAAACTTTACAACTGATGCAAAGTGTGTACTGGCGATGAACAATGGTTTCATGCGTAAGTTGGATGCCTTGGCACAACCTTTTGCTGAACTAGAGAAAAGGCTTCTCAAGTTTGATTCCATCAATGGCACAATGATAGATGCCAAGTCTGAGATGAAACCGGACAAGTCAAGTGGGTTCACGATATTATCTGCATTGGATCGTGCCCTTCAGGAATACCACAACTAAAAACAAATCATGCCACTAGCTCTGTGGAAGCAGGACCTTGCCGAGAGTTGGTCTAGCAGGGCAAACTTGCTTTCTCCTCGCTATCTTTTTGAAGAGAGTAACAGATGTTGTGGTGAATATGCAGAACTCATCAGCCTCGGCAAAACTCTGCGATGTGATGTCACTGCTGAAAACAGTGAATGCAACGTACACAGCATAGGACTTCTGTTGGACAGCCTGGAAATGAGGCAACACAAGCTTTTGAACATGTACAGGAGATGTGCAACCTTCTACATGTGGGATCACATCTATCGATGCAGTGGTGGGGGTTATGAGTTGAACCTGATGGACAGGGTAGCATGGGATGTGGTAGAAGATCATGTATCTAAAGATCACTGGTTTGAAGAGAATCAGCTTTATAAAACCCCAGAGGCAATATTGAAAATTGCAAAGAAAGTGGAGAAGGGTATTTTCAAAGACAGCGACAAGAACGGGAATGAGGATGAAGATGATGATGAGGATGATGACGAGGCATGGTTTCGTCCATCATGTCGATCCAACCCACCCCAGAGACCAAGGCGGGTTGATGAAGTGCACAGAGCACAACATGCTGCCAGTGAAATGCTTAGTGCTGCAATGGAAAAGGTGACAGAAAACCCAAACTACAGTAATGCATTGAGACCTAAACTATATCCCGCTCTTGATCATTTAAAGGAAATGTTTCATATGCTCGCAAAGAGCGAGGAAGCCAATGTGAGCCACCTTTTTTTAGATAAGACCTACCATTGATATTTCTTGGGCCACTACAAGAGCGTTATGATGAGCAAGGCAAGAGATGAGCAAGGCAAGAGAAGTGCAAAATAGAGTCGTGCCAAAAATCATGAATGATGTGTTTCCTAGTGGTTGTCTCAATGGAGACAGTAATGAATATGGTAAACAAAACTGCTCACTGACACGCTTGACTGCCGGTGTGGACCTGTACCAGGACATGTTTGCCAAGCAGCTTCTAACAATGGCAACCAACACTGGTGTATGCCATTTGAGTGTGGAATTCTTTCTCTTCATCATAAGCAACATCATCAGTTTCTCGCCACAAAAGTGCAAGCCCATAGTGGTCCTCGATGGTCCCACAGGGGCAGGGAAATCATTTGCCACACAGGCACTGCAAATGATTTCTAATGGCCGAGGAGAGCATGGGAATGAGTTTGCTTCTCAACATGAATACTATTCCACCACCAGAGCACACACGCTGACTTCTGAAAATGAGTATGAGACAGTGCTGGGTCAGTAGTTGATTGAGGAGTGGCAGTCTGGGGAGGGTGGCAAGAATGCATTTGGCTGCAACACTTCGTTAGAGGCCGTGACACTGACAAATGTCTATGACAGTGAAGTAACAACAAACATCAGAGGCAGAGCAGCAAAGACCAAACAAGGTGAAAAATGGGTAAAGTCAGTAGACTATGCATTGGATGACAGGTCAGCCATTATCCTTGCAAATGGCTTTTATGTGTGCTCTAGTGTGAAGAATAGATGCACGATCTTTCACATTCCAAGCATAAATGTGGGGGTGAATCAGAAGGAGACTGAATCTGTCTTGGAAACTTTGGACAGTGAGCACATTCCACAACAGTTTTCATTGATTAGGTACTTTATCTCTGAAGACATGAACAGAAAATATGTACGGACAACCATTAAGCCCATGGACAAGAGCGAGTCACTCGACAAAGTTGAGATGGACATGACACTGAGGAAGATTGAAGATGTGATGACTGACATGGGATTCATTACGGAAGAGATTCTTACTTGCAGAAAGACCATGTTGATCAAGACTGTAGCTGAAGTGATTGCTCAGTGGAGAGCAGTTCTGGAAGTGTGTGCATGTGTTCCTTCTGGGTGCAGAGTGAATCTGCCTAGATGCGGGAAGAATTTGGATGAATACAATTTGTATTTGGCAAGCATCATGCAGAGATCTCTGAAGAGGAGGGGAGAAAATGAGAGAATACGTCGTCACATGACCAGAGTGGTGGTTGACCCAGCAGACATATTGAGTGCTACACCACTGGTTGTTCAATTGACAGAACCAGACAGACAACTGATGAATGTCGTTTGTTCACACCTTGTCAAGCCCAACCTACACACAGAGATGGAACCCTGGAATGTAAAGTACTTGGTCATTGAGAACACAAGCACTAAACTCTTTCACAGACTGGAAGACAAGTATATCTGCAAGGACAGTAACAGGTTGCCATGTATTCGTATGAAGTATGAACAAGATCCTTATTTCAATGGCAGAGAGTCAAAGGTGTTTCAGCTGTATGTTCACGCAGGATATGCAGCAGAGCTGTATGCCCAGGAGAACAGAGATAAGATGACTGAATGTACATCTTACGTGACACGGTGTATGTTGGACATTGTTCAGGGAAAGAAGTCTTGTGAATGGGGCAGAAACGTGTTCAATGGCAATTTTTCCAACGATTACGTCCGTCTGAACATTCCATCTGCAATAGTGAAACCCATGACCTTCCTACATCACCTCGACAGGGAGAGGGCATTGGTTGCTGACTCAGAATCCATTGTCAGTGTGTCCAGATTTTGGAAAGTGTCGCCTCAGGGTGTTGCAAGAGCTGGTTGCACAGAGGATGCTGTCATCTGAGTCACCCTCTTTTGGTGACGATGGATACATGGAGTTGGACTTGACAAAGAGTGAATTGTACAGCACAGCCACAAGGGACACTGTGGGATCACATTGCTCCAACTGGGACAAAAGGATAACACACTTGTTTGAGTCCAACCAAAAATGGCATGCCCACGTGCACATCTTTGACAGTAGGTATGACAGAGATGTGGATGTTGCCGAATGGAGGCAATTGTTTCTGACTAGGTGTATTGCAAAGCGACAGTTCGCCACTCGTGGATACTTTGTAATACAGTCAAAAGATCTCCGAGAATGCGGAGTGGATATTCTCAAATCAATTTCAAGCAAGCTCGATGTGGAGGTCAATCATACTCTTCCCCTCTTTATGAGAGACAAGAATCGCAAGGTCAAGGTGCACTTGAGTGTGTTGCAAGAGATCAGGCTGCTGGAAGGCATTGTGGACGAAAAGGCAAACCTTGCCAGGACGCTTGTTGAGAGGTGCCTTTGTCAAGACATGACTGACTTACAGACTATCATGATGTACAGCACAGCCACAAGAAAAGGCAAACCTTGTGGACGAAAGGTTTTTGAAAGGGAAGACTGCGCATGCGCGGTGCATATGGCTGCCTTTTTGTGAAGCTCCGTGAAAAGTCGTTTTAACTGGCGATTTTACTAAGTTTCCTAAAGGTCTATCTGTACCCCTTTGTGCTAAAAAGCAGTCTAACCACCTGGTCTACAAACTGAACAGACTTTTTGCATCCTCCTCCGACAGTCTTGGCGAGATTTGTGCTCGGAAGGGTCGGGACTGATCTGTCTTCACGAGACATGGCGCTTTCGATCAGCTGGTCTTGACTGTCAGTGTCAAGTGCTCTCAGTACTGTTCTTTTTGGTGATCGCTCTTCCTTGCTAACCCTTGGGATAAAACTGCCGAATTTTTGCAGGTTCCTTCTGCAGACAGTTATCTTTGATTTCTGTGTTTAAGTTAATATTTTGCAGCCGGCCCACTACTTGGCCTTCTTTCTGTAAATATCTTAAACAAAGCCTCAGTGCAACGTCTACCTTCCTTGTAGATTCCCTTTTGCCTGAGCGTATTCCTACCACCCACGATCTTTGTGGACCTGTTTGGTAGCAATCTAAGGTATATACCTATGATAACATTATCCCCTTACAGTTAATTCTGCTAAATTGAGACTTTTTTGTCTTCAGTACAAGGCAGTTTTCACTTATCGCTTCACGTCAATTGTGAATCGTCTGATATACTTCTACTGTGTAATTGTATATTGGTTTGGGGTAAAAATTATCATATTATCATAAATTGTCTATACGTTCAAAGTAAATATTTATTATTGAATATATTCTGCAACGTTTTGTGCTTGTGCATTTTAGTGGTGGACAACATCTATTTATAGCGTCCCTCTAAATACATTTCTGACCAGCGCTCAGTAGTGCTATATTCGGGCGCTTGACCTCTGTGTACTCTGTGCTGAAAAAACATTAAGACACCTTTGCTCTAACTGCACAACTCTGTCTGCGTGTCAAACTCAGCTCAGAAAATTCACAGTAACTAATCCCTTTGCCTTCATATAGACCCTGATTTCTGGTCCCTGTCACTTTAGTGCTAGATCTCTGAACTAGTTATTAGTAACCAAAAGCTACTACTATGGCTAACCGTGACACAAGTGCTTCAGGCCCATCTTTCTGGAGCATGGGCCTACCTGCCGAGGAGACTGATGCCCCCCATCCCAGACTGATGCCCCCCATCCCAGTACAGCAAAGTCACCTGCCCCTGTAATTGCTGCAGTCCCGGAAGGGGCTATCTCAACCGCCACCACTACCAAGGCGGGTACCTCCTGGGGTCCGGCGATTAAATATACTGCTGCCATCAAGGTTCCTTCAGCAGCTGCCAGTAAAGACGTCCTGCAGGCCTCTTATGACCGACTATTACTTCAAATGAAGCTTACGCTGAAATTGAACGTCTTAAGAAGGTAATTGAGGCACATGACGCGGACAAAGTTACCTGGGAAGCGGATAAACAGCTGCTAACTAACGATCTGGCTTCAGCCCTTAAAACTGTGAAAGAGAAGAACGATGTCATACTTACGTTCATTCTGGTAACGTTACCTATGTTTCGAGTAAGGTCGGTAGCAGGATAGTTGGTAAAGGTGGTAAAAATCTAAGAAGAATTAAAGCAGCTACTGGCGCCACAGTTGTGGTGGATCGTCAAGAATTGGAGAACGGAACGACCTTAGTGCTGTTTCTTATATTGGCCAAAGGACGCTATTCGTAAAGCGAAACTGGAGGTAAAGAAGTGTTTTACTGAAAGGATTTGACATTCTGCGCCAGCATCTTGTATAGATACTAGCAAAAACAATTTGATTTCACCTGAATATGTGCTATATAACAATTTACACGTGTATGATGATTGCCATATGTCAATGTTAAATACATGTACTTATACAAATGTTATTTCACGTCAACATAAATGTTGTATTGTTGGATATAGATTACACACCCAGAGACTCTTGAAAACATATAGACATTCATAGACAATCACGAACGCTATTGATGGTTGATGCATTGCTATAACCACCACACTGAGAGATCACGTGCGGGCGGACGAGCCCATGTCGGATATGCAGGTAGGACGAGTCCATCACGTACAGGCGGACGAGCCTATGTCGGATACGTAGGCAAGACGAGTTGATTCGGTGTCGCGTAAGGAAGCCACGCGGGCAAACTCCACACATGACGCGCAGTGATCCTTTAAAAGGGCCCGCAACCATTGGTTCCTCGGAGATGCGCAGAGAAGGGCGGAAGGAGAAGCAAAGATCCAGCGACCACTTGACACAGAAGATCCACGACTCTCAGTATCGTGACTGCATAGACTTGGGTGTTTTGTGTATAGATGGGATCTCATAAGTATCATGCATTTGGGTAGTTCATATGCCTCGCTCATTGCCATGCCGGCCTAGCCAGACAAGGAAGACTCACAGCACCGAATAAAGGTAACTATTGTGTCGTGTATATCCTGTGTCTGCAGTCCTTATTACCTGACACCTTCACCTGGGTAGATAGGGTAGCTAGGATCCGTGCCCCGACTCACAGCCAGCGAGTTAGCGAGTTATACTCATTGTACAGTACAGTACGGTGGAGTAGAGTAGCCATCTATGGTAGAGTATTGATCCCCCGTCCACGCCCCCCAACGACGGATACTCTCCATCAGTGGGTAACAGTATAAATGGTGTATCAAATAAATGTTTGAACCACTACACTCTTATCTGTATATGCTTGTGTTATCAAATAAATAAAATCTGCTGTAATATTGAAGATGAACGCTTACCCCTCCCCTCTTTGGGTATAAATGCTAATCAAGTAATATTATGCAGTGAACACCTCCACCATCTGAATAGGACAAAATCTCTTGCAAATATTAACTTCAATATCTTTACCCAAAAACATGCACAATCCATTGCATATAGTACCTCTGACCAATCCTTTACGATGGTTAATTTGGGAAATAATAATATTGAACTTTTACAGGCCCAAAATAGATTTGTCCTCGACTCAGCCACATATATAAATACTACAAGCCTGCTATTGCTTCACGATGCTGGCCGGCAGAGTAAAATTTATAAAAACTCCTTCCACCTTAAACACTATCCTTCCTGGGCCTCGCTAAAAGCAACATTATTTGCCACATGGATTAAAAACTCGGGTAATCGTTCCAGTAACGTTCCCTTACCTGTTAATCCCGGCATAAAAACGGATAATCCCCTGACCGGTAATCTGCATGATCAGAATCCGACCTAAATATAAACACAGGTGTCGCCACTCTCCTGTAAATGAAAACAGTATAAATACTAGAAATTTCTTCTCTCCGCTTCTAGAGAGTTCAGAAATCCAAACCTCTTGCCCAACAGATGGCACTTTTTTTTTTTTTTTTTAATATATTTTATTTCATTTTTAACATAACAATAAAAATAGAAATGTATATACAAAAGATAATAACACAGTCATGCATTAATAAAACACTGACAGACTGAACATAATATACAGTTCACAATGACAGACACACACAAGTTTCCATGTGCAATATAAAGCAAATCTGAGCAATAATGATCATATCTTTTCTTTTTTTTCTTTACTCTGAAGATAATTTTGTTTTTTCTTATCCTAATTCTTCAAGAATTGTGTTCCACCTTTCTTTAAATATATCAATTGTGTTGTTTTTTGTATGGATGAACTCTTCTATTTCTAATTTGTATTTGAGAACTCTAATGAAATTATAAAAACATACTCTTCCTTCTTTAATCTTTTGCTGATAAATATACATCTTTGCAAGTAATACAATATAGTTTATATTGGTAAAATGTTTAAGATCATAGTAAAATCCAAATGTTACATGTTTTACTGTTATTTTAATTGCATTAGGTGTTGTTCTGTTCCACCATTTTTCCAAAGCTGTCCAGAAATCCTTAACTACAGTCTGTGCATTCATATAAAAAGTGTTCAATGTCGTCCGTTACATTGCATTCAAGGCATTTTTCAGATTCCACAATAGATAAATTTTACAGCCATCTCTTACATGGTAAAATTCTGTTTATAATCTATATTGAAGAGCTTGTAATTTTGTTTCCCTAGTACAGGAATATGGTAGTCTAAATATAGTTAACCAGTCATCTTGAATTGTGTATTTGAGTTCCCATTTATTTAAGGCAGTTGGTCTTTCAATCTTATCTTATACAAAAGAATCATAGAAATGTTTGGTTTTTATTTCTTTTAGCATCCTTGTGGAACCTTTACAATTAAGAATAATGTCCAACCTGTTTTGTATTGGGGCTTTTTCTTTCAATATTGCTCCTAACCACTGTAATGGAATTGCTTTTCTTAGTTTATAATAGTTTAAAATATTACAGTTCAATGTGAATTTGTTAGAAAAGTCATCAAAACCTAAAATTTCATTTGCGTCATTAAAGAGATCCTTAACATATATAACACCAGCTTTGTAAAAATCAGGCCACATCAATTCTTTGGTTTTTCCCTGTTTTGAATATTTGACATTTATCGGGGACTGAATATATTTATTGTACCACAGAATTTCATTTCCATAAGAGAGTATTTCCGTTGGAACTGGTTTTAATTCATTCCAAAATGTATACACTTGTTTATAAAATGGAATCTTAATATTTTCTATGACTAATTTACATAAATTAGTTTATGAAAAATGTTCTATTGACATGGGTTTTATAATTTCTGACAATATTACTTTCCATTTTCCATTACTATTTAATATTCTTTTTCCCCATGCAACTTTACTGGCCTTTACCATGCAGGAGAAATCTGGTGCTTTAATTCCTCCATCCTCAACCTTTTGTATAATGACATTCTTTTTTATTTTTGCTCTTTTTCCATCCCATAAAAAATTTGCAATCATCTTATCTACATTATCTACTATTTCAGTTGCAACTGGCATATTGGATGCTACATTTTGGTAAAATCAAGGATTTTAATATAGTTACTTTGCCTTTCAAGGATAAACGTCTTTGTTTCCATATATTAAGGGTATCCTGAGCACATTTCAAGCGTGGTAAAAAATTGTGATTTGTGATAATGGCTGGATCATTGCTTATAGTGACACCAAGTGTTTCAATGGGACCTTTTGACCATTTTACATCATATGTCTGAGGTGGCTCAGTATCCACTAAGGAGCCAATACACATAGCAATCGTTTTATCAAGATTCAGTTTTAGTCCTGAAATCTGGTAGAATTCTTTGAGACAGTTGAGAGCATTTGGAATTGATTCAAAATTTGATAGAAACAAGGTTGTGTCATCTGCTAATTGGGACATTTTTATTTCAGTTGTACCTATTTTTACACCACAAATATTTGTCCTTCCCCTAATTGAAATTGCCATAACTTCAGCTGCTAAAATGAACAAATATGGGGATACAGGACATCCTTGGCGAATACCTCTTGTCAGTGGGAACCTGTTGCACATGAAACCGTTATTTATGACTACTCTTTCAATATTATTGTAAATAGTTCTAATCCAGTTTATGAAAACATCACCAAAATTGAAATAGGTAAGACATTTGAATAAGAAAGACCAACTGACAGTGTCAAAAGCTTTTTCGAAATCTATCAAAAGAATAATTCCTGGCATATGACGAAGACTAGTGAAGCTGATGAGGTCTGATATTGTTCGAATATTTTCACCAATGTAACGACCTTTCAAGTAACCTGTCTGATCATTGTCAATTATTGATGGTAATACTTTTTGCATTCTTGATGCCAAACATTTGGTGAGTAAATTGTAGTCGCTGTTTAATAATGATATTGGTCTCCAGTTTTTTAGTAATAAACGCTTTTTACCTTTTTTTTGAATCTAAGATATTATTCCTCTTTTTTGATCAATAGATAATTCCCCTTTTTCATAAGCATAGTTTAGACTATCTACTACTAATTCCTTGATATCGGTCCAAAAAAATTTGTAAAATTCAACAGAGAATCCACTAGATCCTGGTGATTTTCCATTTGGCATAAGTTTTAAAATTGTTTGTACATTCATCAATTGAGACAAGACCTTCACACATTTGTTTTTCCTCATCATTAAACTGATTGGGTTCCTCAATAAAAAACTTTTTTGATAGATCATCATTGGTATTGGTATTTGATTCGTTATATAATTTTTTTATAAAATGACTGACACTCCTTAAGGATCTCTTGAGTGTCCTCTGTAATGTGACCATTTTGACACTCTAACTGTACAATGTTTTTGTTAATTGCATTCTTTTTTTCTAAATAAGGAAAATATTTTGTGTTCTTTTCTCCAGCCTCTGTCCACCTAGCCTTTGCTCTCATAATAGCACCATTTGCTTCTTCTTGTTCCAAAAGTTCAATTTCATTTTTAGTTATTTCATATTGCATAAAAATGTCCTCATCATCCTGTATGGAAAGTTTTTCTTGTAAAGATGAAAATTCTTGATAAAGATTGTCTTTAAGTTCACGCTTTTTCTTGTTTTTAATGAAAGAATATGATAGAGTTTCTCCTCTAATGGCACATTTAATGTAGTCCCATTTTAAACCAAAATCAGTTATGTTTACTGTTTCTTGTTTAAGTTGTGTTAATTTCCTTTTGATGTTAGAGACATATTCCATATCATGCAGGAGGGAACAGTTGAATTTCCAATAACTGCGCCCCCTAGAGTTAGATTTTCCCAAGCAGAGCTCTATAGGACAGTGATCTGATTTTATACCTGGATGGACAGAGGCTGCAGATATGTAGTTACATGTATGTGATGTCAGTAACCAGTGATCTATTCTGCTCATTACCCTAGGAGACCTTTGAAATCTAGTGAATAGCTTTTTATCAGGATATGTCAAACGAAGGACATCATATAAGTCATGAGCTTCCATGAAGCTCAATAATTCATCTGTGTATTGATTCATACAGTTTTTCATGTCGCCACCAATTTTGTCAAGTATTGGATTAAATATTGTGTTAAAATCTCCCCCAAGAACCAAGTGAATAAAATCAAGTGATTCAACTTTAGTTTTCAACTTATTCAAGAAGTTTAATTGTTCTCTTAACTTGTTTCTTGTGGGAGCATATATATTACCAATTACAATATCTTCTTCATTATTATTTGTATTAACTCTTAAAAATTGTGTACGTCCAACATCATTGGTCAGTTCCTCTGTTATTTTTAATTTTATACCTGATGAAATCAAAGTGGCCACACCACAGCTATCTCTTTGACCATGAGAAAAATATATTTCCCCACCCCATTCTTCCCTCCAACCTCTCTCTTCTGCAAGTGAGCAGTGAGTTTCCTGTTATAAGAATATTGCCTTTTTGCTTTTACGCTTAAGATAATCAAATACTATTTTTCTTTTTACTTTTCCTCCTAGCCCATTGGTATTGAAAGAGAAAAGTTGAACATCTAATTTTCCCAATTTTGTGTTGCTATCTTCCATTAAAACAAATATTCAACTGGGACCAGACCAATATGCTGGAGAAATGCCTTATATGTAAGCATGGAAACCACATACAACAGAAACCATATACATAAACATAAACTTGACAAATGAAATACATTGGCTGGTGCAAGGGAGATTGTGAACGATATTTAAACATTGTCATGTCAAGTATCATTAACTGATTAGCAGAAGGGAGGGTAAATGGGAATTTATCCCCTACAAGTATATGTTAACAGTACATAATAAGGCGTGGATTAAAATTGAAATAACAGGTTATGCTGATTCCTTACATTTCAGTGTTTATCATTCCATAGTGTAAATATCCATGCTACTCTAATCAAACAATACTGCTTATTTCAATGTTGTGGTATTGTAGATTTCACTGGAGTATTTTAAGTTGAGTGTATACTCATACTGGTACATTGTTCATGTCACTGAGAAAAGAAAATGAGAAACACGGAACAAAATGATCCAATGTATTAACCATTTAAATGCACTGTGCCTGTTTATGCTTTTATATTGTAAATAAACAGTAGTGTACAATTCACTGGATTGTATTGTGGTGTGTAGGTGTTCATACAGCGTCAATTTCACTGAGTTATCTGAGATTGAAAAACAGTGAATATGGTACATAAATAATCCAAAGGGTAAATAATCATCAGGCAGCAGAATAAGTATGAATAACTCACCAAATGAGTTAGAGGGTGTTTCTGAGCTCAGTTAGTAAATTTCCCAGTTTGTTTTTTCCAGGCCAGCGGCTTTTTTCTCCAGCATGAGGGTGGTTTATACCAAAGCCAATTCCCCAGAAAGTGTCTATTGGGGAGGCTTCAGCCAGAGTGTTATTCCCTGTGGCTTTTAGGGCCTGTGTTAAATGTTTATTCTGAGTGAATTTCTCACATATTCCTTTTTCCATGGCCTTCAGTGCTGGCCCTGCATGCCACTTATCCTTGTTGATTGCATAATCCTTGACACTTCTACCCAGTTTGAACTGTACTAGGGGTATGTCTGTTGCCATGATCTTGCTCCTTGTTACATCATCATTGAAGTATTCAGCTTTCTTGGCTTGGTAGTACTGTTCAGCTGAGTTATAGATCATGTTGTCAATTTTGAAGGTGGCAGGATGAAAGTTGCTGAGTACTGATTCTTTTCTAAAGAAAGGAGTAATCCCATTAACTGTTCTTGTTGCAATTTGGGCTGGTCTTAATCCATCAGGGAGCTGTTCTAGTTGATCTACACTGTAGAGCCTCCCATTAAGGGACAACTTGTCAATATGTAGGCTGACCTTCTTAAATTTTGTGTCTCGCTTGGCTGCCTGCATGTGTGGGATTAGGCGTCTCCTCCTCTGTTCATATATGGCAGGAAAGTCCTCTTTGAGCCAAAAATCGGAACCTTTTAGGTATCTCCTGTTTGCCCAGATTTCATCTCTGTCCCCATACCAGTTAAATTTAACAATAATTGACCTGGGCTTTTCTCCACGAGGTCCTGTGCGATGACACCTTTCTATCTTTATCCTGTCAACATCCTTCAGTCCCATATTATGCAACACTTCCCTGAATATATGTTCAGTGTCTCTTGGGGTCTCATGGGGCCTCTCTGGTACATTGTCCAGCTTCAAATTACTTCCCCGACATTGACATTCAAGTTTCAATATGTGTTCATTGAGAAAGGTGATTTTACCTTCAAGGTTTTGCTGGGAGTTCTCTATGTGCTTAATATCCTGTTGTACATGTTTGACATTGCTAATGGCTGTGTCGGCTGTTTGCTTAGCCTCCTGTGCTGTTTTATTGGCATGCTGTACTGATGCAGTGAGGGTCTGAACAGTGGTTTTGATACTACTTACTGTGGAGTTTAAATCATCCATTTTTTCATGCAGGGATTTAACCTCTGCCATGAGACCTTGTGCCCATGCAGGTGTTGGTTCAATTACAGGTGAGAGTTGGTCAGCCATGTCTTCAGGTGAACTATGTGATTGTGGTGGTGATTTACTTTCAAAGCTTAAATCCAGTTTTGTGGCCTTTTTGTCAGGCGATTTTTCACTTTGTGATGAAGAACTACTGCTAAAGAGTCCCCTCATACGTTTCATGTTCATTATAAGCAAAACTGGTACATGATATTGGCATAAAAGCCCTTTCCTCCCTCTGCTATTGGAAAACACTTCAGTCAGCCATGTTAATCCTCTTATTCTCCTAACAGATGGCACTGTTCAAGATGTACACATAGGGGGCGACACTAACCATATCACCAAGAATAGGATGTCTGATATTAACAAACCAAATAACCAAATTAAAATTGGTTTTTGTAATTTCCAGAGCATTTCACATAAGGTTCTTATGGTCTGAGACTATTTCTTTCATAATAATCTACATGCCCTCTTCATAACAGAAACCTGGCTCAATGAGTCTGATACTAGGGTCAAAAATGAACTTGAGGAGGGGTCCCTGAAGTTCCACTCATTCCCCAGGAGGGGGCGCTCTGGGGGCGGCCTGGGACTTCTCCACCGTGTAGAGCTCCCATTTACAACCAACTCTGTAAACCCTCCAGTGGTGAAAACCATGGAACTTATGGAATCATCCATCCTATTAAAGGGAAAAAAATATACCTTTGTGACTATTTACAGGCCTGAGCCATGTGATAAGAATAGATATACCTATTTTGAGTTTTACGAGTTCACGCAATTAGTGTCTCATTATGGCTCCTTCAATCATGAAGTAACTTTCCTGGGTGACTACAACTTCCATGTCAATAAGCCCGATAAGCCTGATGTAATGAAGTTTATGGACATCCTCTCAACCTTTGACTTAAATCAATGGGTGACTAAACCCACCCATAGGCTGGGAAAGACCCTTGATTTAATTATCACCTTTAAGGATAATAAATCTCTGATAAGCCATACCGTTGATGAGTACATGTCTGATCACAAAATGATCAACCAGATTGGAGAAATAATTAGATTGGGCAGATTTTAACATGGAGTTATACTTGTTCCTTTGAATATTGTATAATTCCTTATCAATCTGAAGTTTGGTTTTGTTCCATTTTCTCTCTAATCTTCTCTTAAGAGACCTCTCAGACTTTAGTTGCTCATCCATCCAAGGTGCCGGTTTACGCTGAGTAATACTGGCATGCTTGTAAGGGGCATGTTTGTCCAATAGTGCAGTAAGCTCTCTGTCATAGTAGTTCACTAGGCCACTAAGGGAGAGTTTGTCCCAGACAGAGTTACTTTTCATCATGGATCTAATGCCATTTTTTAGGGAATCTCTGTCAAGATCCCTAAAATTTCTGTACCTTATAAATTTCTTAGGGATTTTAGGGGCAGTGATCCCAAGATCTATTTTGATCATTTTGTGATCAGACATGTACTAATCAAACAACAACTACGTAATACACCAATGATATATCCTCCTCTATTATGACTTTGTGTGTTATGTTCAATCTTAACCTCCAATTGGGATAGATCTAATCCCTAAATAGATGGGGTCCCTTCCCCATACAAGGATGGCCAGTAGTGGCATTAGGCTGTGTGTTGATTGTGACAACACATTTTTGGGTTTGGCCAAGACACACAGTATCTTTTGAGATGGATTGTGTCCATTTCAATTACTTTATCTATTGCTGCATTGAACCTTTCACTGGCAGAAACCTCTTTGTCTTGCATTGCAGCAATCTGTTTTGATCCAAAAGATAGGTTAAGTTGACATGAGGGACCAACCCACTTCTCATTGTTCCCTTTCTTGGTGGTATTTTGCTTCTTGTTGTTTATGTCTGAGCTCTGTGCAATTTGAAATATTGTATCAGGTTCTAGGTACAGCTCATGTTCTTCAAACCAGTGATCTTCGAGTATGTGTTCATCTTTCATCTCCCATGCCTTTCTGACTGTCAGGTTCAACTCATACTTCCCGTCTTTGCATCGATAGATGTGATCCCAAAGATAGAACGTGGCAAGTCTATCAAATGTTTTGTGTTGTCTTGTCTCAAAAACATCCAACAGAAGTCTTATATTGTCAATGTAGCATTCACTGTTTTCAATAAAGACATCATTCAGTACCATTCTAGCGTGATGAATTGTAGGATATAGATTACCTACCTATATACTCTCAGGAATATATATAGACAATCATGGACAATCACGGTCTCTGGCAGAATATCATGCATAGTTATTGTGTGCCGCGTGAAGTCAACAATTGCAGGCTGATGCATTGCCTCACTCACCGGACATAGAGATGACTCACCGGGCATAGAGATGACGTGATTCCCCCACGCGACGCAGGCAATACGAGTACAGCCCGTGCGAAACCCCGTAGCGGGAAAGGAAGCCACGCAGGCAGACGGAGTCCATGCGAAACCCCGTAGCAGGAAATGATGCCACGCAGGCAGACCCCACACACATGATGCTCAACGATCCTTTAAAAGGCCCCGCAACTGTTAGACGGTGTTCAGTTCAGTGCAGAGTTCCAGCGTCCACTTGCCTAGAAGATCCACTACTCTAGGCATCGTGACCACATGGACTTGCCAATGGGTGTTTTATGTATTCTCAGGACTCTATTAGTATCATGCATTTGGGTTTTTCATATGCCTCGCTCATTGCCATGCCGGCCTAGCCAGACAAGGATACACAGCACCGAATAAAGGTAGATATTGTGCAGTGTATATTCTGTGTCTGCAGTCCTTATTACCTCACACCTCATATAGGTAGATAGGGTTGCTAGGTTCCGTGCCCCGCCTCACAGCCAGCGAGTAAAGTAGAGTCAGAGTAGAGTATTGATCCCCCGTCCACGTCCCCCAACGACGGATACTCACAAACCATGGGTAACAATATATTTCATGAAGATTTTAAAGACTTATGTTTCCATTCCTTCTTTTCTGTGCCCAGCCAGTCAGCCTGCACCCATATCATATATGCCCCTACATATGCTCTGCTATAGTGTGGTGAAAAGTGTGGTGTTATCTGGTGGAATGTTTAGAGTGTAATGTGTGAGGTCTAATGTGAAGTCTGTCCCACCTTAAGTCTGCCCCATACTTAATCAAAATTATTTTGATAAGAGGTTTTATGGTCGACTTTACAATATGATATAGTAAGTAATATGTAGTTAATGAATATCAAGTATATAAAACAAAGAAGTGGAACCTGGTGTCAGAGTAGCATTGATTATGTTGTTATCAGAGTTTGCTGGAGCTAGCCCTGTTAATCATGTTCAATTAATAGGTGTCATAACCATACTGCCATTAAACTAGTGTATCCTACAGTATATTGATACACCAATAAGCAAAAGGTTGACAATCTAATGCACTTTTCTTATGCCAACTGCCACACCTTTGATCATGTTAATATTACAGTGACAATATATCCCTTATATTAATACTTGAATCAGAGTTTTGTCTTCCAGTGTGTGTTCGCTCTGCTTGGCAGTGTCTGTATGCTCTGTTTGGCATCTAACAGATCAAACCTGTTTTGTCACTGCAGCATTGAATTCTACAGTCCAGTCTATTTTTGGATGTCTGGCCAACTGTAATCTGTAGCCTGCTGCTGTGCCTCCTTTCACTTGACATAATACATGATATTCATTTAATATAATATATGATTTAATGTCACTTTTATCTTGGTCTAAGTAGTTCAGAATGTTCTGAACACAATACTCCACGTCTGAGTTGGTAAGATTTGAGTATATTGCCACATATCACCAGTTTAAGTCACCAGATTGCCTCAGCCATCTCAGCATATGCACATGTTGACCTTACTGCAGTATTATCCTTAAAGCACTCATTTATCATAATACATATCATTTGGTTTGTTCTGGATCCAAACAAATTACCATTTTAGCCAGAATGTATTGAAAGAGAGTTTAAGCTCCCAAGCTTGATAAATAATTATATTAAATCACATATTTATTCGTATTATCCTCAATATGGTTATAATAAATACAATTTGAGGCAGAGAACTTGAGGCAAATAGACCAGACCTTTGTTGTGTTTACAATAAACTAAATTTGAAATGTTGAAAAAATGTGTATGGGGCTTTGTGGTTTAATGGAAAACATATCAATATTCATGTCTACCAAGGCCACGGGCCGTGGTGCAGTTGGTTAGAGTGCCAGCTTACTAGCACCAGTTCCTCTGTGGTGATCCAAAGGTCGTGGGTTCGAACCCCGGCCATGCCGAGATTGAACTCAGGATTCAATTTCCCATATGAGCTGAGGCCTGTGCCTAAAGGGTTAACCCGTTGTCCTTGTAAATCTGTGACCGGGTGGGTTGTCATGTCAAGGACCTGCGACATGACAAGTCAGTGAGGCAGCACTATATCTGCTACAAGTAGCTCTCATCACGAAATGACTGAAATAATGTTGAAAGTGATGTAAAACCCCAAACAAACAAACAAACAAACAAATCATGTCTACCATACTCAAAATCATTATGAAAAGACATAGTGCAACAAGTTGAGAATTGTACCCATTGTGGAATTGTAATTTACAGAATGGAACATAGTTGTTTTATGGTTAGTAATATTTGGACTGTATTCAGAGAACAGGAAATAGAGCATGTATTAGTGTGCCTGAATAAGTATGTGTGTGATGTTTGGAAAGAGTAGTTATCCCTCTTTGCACAGGGTGTGGAAAATAGAATACAAACAGTCAATGTCAGTTACTATCATTGAGAGGTGTTTCAGTTGTTCAAAGTGATTAAGTAAGTATATCTTTAACTTAACATGTATTGGGTACCCTGGAATCACTGAGGTGTGATATAAACTGATAGAACGTTTTAGGTATTTGTGAAAGAAAGTATCAAGTGCACTGATGTATCATGTTCTCAAAAGCTCAGTAAAATCTTAACATCAACTAATGTGTTTTTCTGTGCAGTATTCTATATATTTTCATAAACTAACCCCCAATAAGCTGGCATTTTTATATTATTTAAAAAAACTTAGTATTATAGTATTTTCCTCTGTTTTCCCTTATAGATTGACCACAAAACTATAAATTGCTCTCAATTTGTTAATTATGAACAGATTTTGATGAAAAAGGACTCTACTAGCTCGTACTTGAAAGATGTAGATGATAGGATAATAAAACATGTAGATAATTTCGTTGAAATAGGCTTTCTATTTTCAAGGTCATTGAAAGGTCACTTCAAGGTCACTGGCAATATTTGATCAAAATAGCCTAAGAAGGTTGACATTCGATCACATATAATTTGTAGATGTATTATGAGTAGTAAAAAAGTTATATCCCTATGTCTGCCATTTCTAGTGATGTTGTTTTCATTTTGTTGATGTGTATGTATTCGTTATATGCATACAACTTAAGATAGAAAAGCGGTTGTGATTTTGAAAGGTAGTTTGTATATGAGAGCTTATGTTTACATGGTCTTATTGAGCATGTGGCGGTTTAACTCGCGTGTTTCCGTCAGAGGTTGTGTGCAAATCAGCAGCCGGGAAAGTCTGAGAGTTTTCAAATGTCAACAAGTGCCTTTGGCTGGGAGGTGATGCTGTCCCTCACTGTTATAGCTATCTCTCACCTGTGCAGCTGTCTCTCAATTGTGCAGCTATCTCTCACCTATGTAGCCATCCCTCACCGATACAGCTATCTCTCACAAGTGCATCTGTCTCTCACTTGTGCAACTACCACATGTGCAGCTGTCATTCAGTTGTGCAGTTGTCTCTCACTGTTGTAACTATCTCTCACCATGTGCAGCTCTCTCTCTCCATGTGCAGCTATCTCTCCCCATGTGCAGCTATCTTTCCCCATGTGCAGCTATCTCTCCCCATGTGCAGCTATCCCTCCCCATGTGCAGCTATCTCTCCCCATGTGCAGCTATCTCTCCCCGTGTGCAGCTGTCTCTCACCATGTGCAGCTATCTCTCCCCATGTGCAGCTATCTCTCCCCATGTGCAGCTATCTCTCACCATGTGCAGCTATATCTCATCATGTGCAGCTATATCTCCCCATGTGCAGCTATCTCTCACCATGTGCAGCTATCTCTCCCCATGTGCAGCTATCTCTCAAACTGTGCAGCTATCTCTCACCATGTGCAGCTATCTCTTACCATGTGCAGCTATCTCTCACCATGTGCAGCTATCATTCAAAGTGTGCAGCTATATCTCATCATATACAGCTGTCTCTCCCCATGTGCAGCTATCTCTCACCATGTGCAGCTATCTCTCACCATGTGCAGCTATATCTCATCATGTGCAGCTATATCTCCCCATGTGCAGCTATCTCTCACCATGTGCAGCTATCTCTCACCATGTGCAGCTATCTGTCAAACTGTGCAGCTATATCTCATCATGTGCAGCTATCTCTCCCCATGTGCAGCTATCTCTCCCCATGTGCAGCTATCTCTCACCATGTGCAGCTATCTCTCACCAAGTGCAGCTATCTCTCCCCATGTGCAGCTATCTCTCACCATGTGCAGCTATCCCTCCCCATGTGCAGCTTTCTCTCCCCATGTGCAGCTATCTCTCCCCATGTGCAGCTATCTCTCACCATGTGCAGCTGTCTCTCACCATGTGCAGCTATCTCTCCCAATGTGCAGCTATCTCTCCCGATGTGCAGCTATCTCTCCCCATGTGCAGCTATCTCTCAAACTGCACAGCTATATCTCATTATGTGCAGCTGTCTCTCCCCATGTGCAGCTATCTCTCAAACTGTGCAGCTATCTCTCAAACTGTGCAGCTATATCTCATCATGTGCAGCTGTCTCTCCCCATGTGCAGCTATCTCTCACCATGTGCAGCTATCTCTCACCATGTGCAGCTATCTCTTACCATGTTCAGCTATCTCTCACCATGTGCAGCTATCTCTCACCATGTGCAGCTATCTCTCCCCATGTGCAGCTATCTCTCCCCATGTGCAGATATCTCTCACCATGTGCAGCTATCTCTCACCATGTGCAGCTGTCTCTCCCACAGCTATCTCTTATTTATACAGCTATCTCTTATTTATGCAGCTATCTCTTATTTATGCAGTTATCTCTTATTTATGCAGCTATCTCTTATTTATGCAGCTATCTCTTATTTATGCAGCTATCTCTTTGCTGTTGTTGCAGTCTATCACTTGCTATCTCTCACTTGTGCAGCTATCTCTGCATTTCACCCATATAGACCCCTTTGTACAAAACCTAGCAGGGCCTCAATAAGTAGGTCAATAAATAGGTCAATTTACTGATGGTTGAAAACAAAGCTCTAATACAGAAATTTAGGCGATTTGTGGGTAAAATTTCACATCTAACATGATTCTGACAAAAAATAAGTGATAATTGTGCCATTCATAATATGCTAAAAGCGCAACCCTTCACATAAACTTGCAAAACAAAAGTGAAGTGGAGATTACTTTAGCGTCACTTCCACCAGAGGGCAGGCAACGTGGTGACGGAACAGCGAGATCACAAACTCTTATCAGTGGCGACTTTTATCTCGGCCAATACTCTTATAGCAACTTTTTTTTTTTTTTTTTCAAATCTCGTCACCCTTCCTCTCTGATCACGTTCATGCTTTTTTATATATGTATGTAACAAGGAACCTGCCGGATTCATAAGTACAGCGTTCAGTGTTACATCGATTTACCAACAAAGATGGCAATGATCTTCGAGCAGAGCAGTTTATTTCAGCGTTTAGAGAAGTTAAGGTAGGTGTAAGTATTGTAACGAGAGGTTAAGATTATCAGGGATTTGTGTGACTGAGCTGATGCAGAATTTTGGAAAGGAAAATAGTGAGTTAACCAACGATGTGCCAGCATCACTCGATCCAGTGAGCGAGAAATGTGATAATTTGTTTAAAAAAGGGAGACATGAGAGTTGAATTTAGCCAGAAATAAAGGATAATGGAGGAATTTGACGAATTTAGACAGAGATTTTAGTGGTAGCAGGAGAGTTTTCAGGTTATATGGAAAATTTGACCTGATGAGTCGGTCAAGGTGAAGGTCACACATTATGATAGCATAAGTTGATAAAATTTTATTTGCAATGGCATGATTCTCTTGTTGAGGTTGAGGGAAAGTTAGTAGGAGCAAAATGAGATTTGATGCTTGTTTGAGTTTGTCTTGTTTTGTCTGGATTTCCTGAGTTTCAGGAATTAATTCGTGCCAAAAGGATTTAAGTCTCATCCTTCCGAAAAAATATCTCAGGTCAGATTGGATTTCATGATTTTTGGGCTCTCCAGGTTTGGGGCAGAACTTGAGGCCTTTTAAAAGGATGTTTCTCTCATTAGGGGTCATGGCTTGTAAGGTTCATAACTGATTGTTCATCCTTGTTTCCAAGGTTAAGTGAAAAACTTTTATCAAAGAAGGAAATGCTAATTCTTTTGGTTTGGAATTTCTTTATTTCTATTAACAATGCGATTTGGTAGATCCTGTCCATGCTCGGATTGATTTTAAGATTTTCCTCATAACCTGGAAGGTTTTGAACGGTAAGGCACCGCCTTACCTGGGTGATCTACTCTTAATAAAACAGGGAGATAGAGATCTAATGATGGTACTTACCTATCTATCCCTAAGACCCGTCTAAGGACATTGGGTGACAGGGCTTTTCTTTCCATTGGCCCAAGACTCTGGAATTACCTCCTTAGTGACATTTGGACCTCAGTCACCTCTTTTAAGAGCAGACAGAAAATGCATCTTTTCAGAAAACATGTTTTGAACACAGCGCTATATAAATTTTATTTTTATTATTATTATTAACCTTGCACTACCCAAAAGCAATGTTGGGGCACTCAGAAGCAGGTTTCCATTTTTCTCAAATCAAGTGATGCAAGTCACTGTGCCGACCTGGAAATCCTCAGTGTGCTGAGGTATGTATAACTACACGGCGTGTATGTGATGGTGAACAATAGATCCTGTAAGGAATTGAATTTCTTCGTTCTATTCCATGTCAGTTCCTATGAAAATAGACATTGTAATTCTTTTCCTTTTGTTACAATTTTACCCCCCAAAGAATCCATATTATAAATTCAGGACTGGTATAAATATTTTCAAAAAGGTTGTTGGGTAGATTACCTAATGAAGTGAGGCCCACTAGCGTATAATCATCAAAGATAAGTGTAGGATAGCCGAGCAAATGTGAACGAAATGTATGATAGCCAACAATACAAACTGTATGCAATGTGCCTTTGAAATATAATATCACATATGCAGGCATGATAATGTTTAATCATGTATTATAATTAAAACCTATTCCCACTCTCATGTGTTCAGTGAACAGATTTGAACAGCACAAACACAAACTTAAAGTGACAAAAACACAATACTGACAAAACAAGTTTTAGTACATGATGTTACACAAGTAGTTAAGTGAATACAAATACAGCATAAGCGATTTATAAATATCAGGGTACACAGTGTCTTTAAATATAGTCATCAACTTCCTGAAGATACATACGGAAATACATTGTTAAGTAATAAAATGGAGTTTATCAGGGTTGAGAAAAGTTGGCAAGCCGTCTGACTGTGAAGGAATTACATATCATTTATTTAACAAATATATCTCCTACATATCTATCCAAATTCTCTCCTAACCACGAAGTGTGTGACACTCATACTGCAATCTAAATAAGTATACACTCTAAATAAGCATACACGTCAATAAATATCATATCATACACAGGGTAGTGTGCATTTCAACTAAACGAGTCACAGCACAACTTACTCATGGTAAAGTGCATTTCGGGTAAGCAATTATATAGACTGTTCAAACCTAACACTAAAATAGGAAAGTAGAAGATAGCACAGGACTGAAAAAGGGAAATAAAAGGATTGATACTGCTTGTCAAGTAATGAATCATAATTATACATCAAGGAATTAGATTTCCGTGAACAGCTGGAAAATATGGAACATATCCTGCTGATGTCATACGGCCAAAGCCAAGTGGTGAAAAGCCAAAACGATCTATGCACCGAGCGTGAAGATCAGGGTCATCAACGGACATTGAATTATTGTTTTTCGCAAGATAAGCAAAACTATAACAGCATGTAACTCTACAATTTTGAAGGTGAATATTGAACCACCAGGTAGCAAATGGTGACAGAATCAAAACAATAAACAGCGAGTTATCGCCTATTCAGAGATGTCTCTGCTGTCTAGGTAACAAGTGGTGGATAGATCAAAATGATATCCTGTCCTGCATAAAGAAGACATTTAAATATCCAACTTTAATAGATGTTGGAAGCTGCGCTGCTTCAAATGTCAGAATGAATGTATTAATTGGAATTTTGGCTCCATCCTTCTTAATAAAAATTCGTTTGCATTGGACAACATCTTGATCTTTTAATTCTTCCACTATTTCCTCTTCAGAAACTCCCACCAGATCTGGGCATCTTATCACTCCTTTTTTGTTATTGAGGGTCTTATGAGCTGTTATCAATACTGGAACTGTGGCCAACATTCGGCATCTTAAAAGATTGTCCGCATGGCTTTTCCGCTCAACTTCAATTAATAAACGCGTTCCCATCTTTTTAACTGTTTTCGGCACCCCGACAATGCCTTGAATCCCCTTTGCAATTGCAAAGGGGGACATTTTTGCCAGGGTATGTTCAGCATCGGAACTTTCCGCAATTAAAAATCTCGGCCATTTTTCTGTTTTATTTGAGTCGTCATCACTGTCTATGTCATTCCTAGGTCGTTTTTGTTTGTTTTGTGCCATGTGTGTTATTTCAAATTTCATCAGTTAGGTCCCCTACCCACCACGGAGCCCAACAAGGGGACGCCTTTCTGGGCCGGTAACTCCAAGCACTGATGCCATGAGGATACCCAACATGACATACTCTTAGAATAAAAACTCCACCCTTTCGGATTTTATTTATATCCCTCGATTGACCCAATCAGCAGTAATCTCCTTTCAGGAAATGTCAATCAAAAATTTATCAATTATTCTTAAATTTTAAACATTGAAATTGTCACTAATAAAAATAAAATAGCCAGAATACATTAAAGGAAATATACCACAAGCCTGTTAAATCAGACCCAGGCCTAATCTGATCTGCCCGTCTGGATCCAAGACAGGGGTGTTGCAACTGGACCGGTATTACTGCCAAACCAGCCCAGTGCTCAGCCCGTCAGGATTCCATATCCACCCGATACTGGTCGCATCCCACGGCAAACAGGATGCCCCTTTAGTCGCCTTTTACGACATGCTGGGGGGCAGTGGGGCTATTCTTTAATCCCCGCACCCACAGGGGAAACAGAAGTGGACATCACAAAGCTAATTGGAAAATAATTCCAAGAAATAATTCAATAGATATATAAAGACTAAGATGATCTATAATTATAATAATGATGATAATAATAATAATAATTATCAATAATATGAATAGGAATGAGAAAGTCATTAATTAATTCAAACAGAGCATCCGTTTGGTATATTTAAAAACCCTCAAATGTCCAATATTCAATGTCAAAAGAACTTCACTCTTATTGCAAAGTTGATGTGTTGACAGAGCATCCGCTGGGCTCATTGGATTTTGTTTGTTTGGGGTTTTACATCACTTTCAACATTATTTCAGTCATTTCGTGATGAGACCTACTTGTAGCAGATATAGTGCTGCCTCACTGAATTGTCATGTCGCAGGTCCTTGACATGACAACCCACCCGGTCACAGATTTACAAGGACAACAGGTTAACCCTTTAGGCACGGGCCTCAGCTCTTATGGGAAATTGTATCCTGAGTTCAATCTTGGCACAGCCAGGGTTTGAACCCAAGACCTTTGGATCACCACAGAGGAACTGGTGCTAATAAGCTGGCGCTCTAACCAACTGCGCCACGGCCCGTGGCCTGGGCTCATTGGAAAGAAAAAGATGAAATATTAAGAAAGGTGGAGGGGACATAACATAAATTCCTTTTATTATTAGTCAAAATAGTCAAAAACTGGTATTTCAAGCAGTACAGAGGGAGGAGCTTACATAAAGGTAACACCAGTATTCTACAAGATCATATTAGCATAATTTATGATGTTACCATGACGTCACTATGTTGACAGTTCCATGTCTGATGTCACTATGACAGCACTTTCCCGTCTGACGTCACTATGACACTTTCCTGTATGACGTCATCATGCATATTTTACTTGCACTGTCAAGAGGACTTCAAATTCACTCCAGGTTAAATCATCTTTCTATACCAATTATTGGTCATTTGTGTATACGATATTCAGTGGAATATTCATGTGCATCTCGTAGTGCAACTGGGTTAATATTGCTCGCAATGTCAAGAGGACCTCACTCCAGGTTAAATCAACTTTCTACTCTAATTATTGACAAAATTGTGGTCACTTGTATATACAATATTCAGTGCATAGAAATGTGCATCTCGTAGCCTCACGCAACTGTGTCTATCTTGCTGGCAACGTCAAGACGCCTTTCTACTCCAATTGTTGAAAAAGTATGGTCCTTCGCATAAAATATTCAATGCAAAAACATGTGTATCTCGTAACCTCACATAACTGTGTTTACCTTGCTAGCAACGTCAAGACAACTTCACTTCAGGTTGGATTATCTTTCTACTCTAATTATTGACGAAACTGTGGTCATTTGTATATATGATATTCAGTGGAAAGAAATGTACATCTTGTAGCCTCACGCAACTGTGTCTATCTTTCTCGCAACGTCAAGACGCCTTTCTACTCCAATTGTTGACAAAAGTATGGTCCTTTGCATATAATATTCAATACAAAAACATGTGTATCTCGTAACCTCACAGTCTTGGCGAGAATTGTGCTCGGAAGTCTTGGCGAGAATTGTGCTCAGAAGGGTCGGGACTGATCTGTCTTTACGAGGCACGGCGCTTTCGATCAGCTGGTCTTGACTGTCAGTGTCGATCGCTCTCTGTACTGTTCCTTTGGTGATCGCTTTCCATTGTTAACTCTTGGCACAATCTGCCTTTATTGGCAGGAATCTTTGCAGCAACCTTCTGCAGACTCTCTATTTTGCGTTTAAGATAATAATCGTAACTGGCCCACTACTTGGCCTACCTTCTGCGATCATCTTAAACTATCTACTTGCGTGATCTACTCCTAGTTAAACAAGAAGAATGCTGTCTAAGGTCAAACGATGGCACCCACTTACAAGTTCCTAAGACCTGGCTGAAGACAGTGGGGGATAGGGCCTTCGCATCTGTTGGCCCTAGACCAACCTCTGGAATTCCTTGCCTAGGGAAATTAGGACTAGTGCCTCAGTCTCCTCGTTTAAGAGTAGACTGAAAGCTCATCTCTTCAGGATGCACGTCCTGAACACAGCGCTATGAACAGACTTGTCTGGTATCAGCGCTATACGAATTTTATTATTATTATTATTATTATTATTATTATTAATCTTATTATTATTATTATTATTATTATTATTATTATTATTATTATTATTATTATTATTATTTTTATTATTATTATTATTATTATTATTATTATTATTATTATTATTATTATTATTAACGTCAACACATCAACTTTGCAATAAGAGTGAAGTTCTTCTGACATTGAATATTGGTTATTTGAGGGTTTTTAAATATACCAAAATGTGTATTCCTTTGTTAACATCAAAGATAAAGATAAATATAGTAAAAATAAGGATATATACCCTTATTAAAGACAAACTTTCAGATATGCTTCTTTGTCAATATATGGTCACTATTTCACTTTGACAATATATGGTCACTATTTAACTATGATATGAAATATCATATTATTGTCGGTTCATTTGTAAAAATAATAATAATGATAATAATAATAATAATAATAATAATAATAATAATAATAATAATAATAATAATAATAATAATAATAAATAAATGTATAGTGCTGCATTAAGATTGTACTTTCTAAATAGGTAAGTGTATACTGTCTATTCTTGAAAGTGTTACCCACTAATGGAGAGTATCCGTTGGTTCATTTGTAAAAATAATAATAATAATAATAATAATAATAATAATAATAATAATAATAATAATAATAATAATAATAATAAATAAATGTATAGTGCTGCGTTAAGAATGTACTTTCTAAATAGGTAAGTGTATACTGTCTATTCTTGAAAGTGTTACCCACTAATGGAGAGTATCCGTCGGTTCATTTGTAAAAATAATAATAATAATAATAATAATAATAATAATAATAATAATAATAATAATAATAATAATAATAATAATAATAAATAAATGTATAGTGCTGCGTTAAGAATGTACTTTCTAAATAGGTAAGTGTATACTGTCTATTCTTGAAAGTGTTACCCACTAATGGAGAGTATCCGTCGTTGGGGGACGTGGACGGGGGATCAATACTCTACCAATAGATAGATACTCTACTCTACTCTACCGTACTGTACTGTACAATAAGCATAGCTCGCTAACTCGCTGGCTGTGAGTTGGGGCACGGATCCTAGCTACTCTATATACCCAAGTGAAGGTGGCAGGTAATAAGGACTGCAGACACAGGATATAAACGACACAATAGTTACCTTTATTCGGTGCTGTGAATCCTCCTTGTCTGGCTAGGCCGGCATGGCAATGAGCGAGGCATGTGAACTACCCAAATGCATGATACTTATGAGATCCTATCTATACACAAAACACCCAAGTCTATGCAGTCACGATACTGAGAGTCGTGGATCTTCTGTGGCAAGTGGTCGCTCTATCTCCGTCTGTTCATCCCCTGGATCCAACGGTTGCGCGCCTCTTTTAAGGGGTCACTCCGCGTCATCTGTAGGGTTTGCCTACGTGGCTTCCTCACGCGTCATTGAATGGACTCGTCTTGCCTGCGTATCCGACATGGGCTCGTCTGCCTGCACGTGATCTCTCAGAGTGATGGTTATGGTGACTCATCAACCATCAATAGCGTTCGTGATTGTCTATGAATGTCTATATGTTTCCAAGAGTCTCTGGGTGTGTAATCTATATCCTACACTCGGCCCTCCTTCGACTAAACACGTCCTCGTGTTTCAGACGAGAGTACCAATCTATATCCTTAAACTCAATAATAGAATACCTACTTTAACCAAAATGCCAATCGCTCATGCCATAGACCAGACCCAAACCAGACTTACAATAATAATACACAAATTACAATATCAAAGTTCACGTAATGAACGCAGTGTACATCTAGATAAAATACTACGCACAGTTACGATAAAATACAACCACAAGAAACAGGAATTCACAGTTACTCTCTCGTGAACACAGTACACATTAACATTAAAACATTAAAATACAACAAATACAACAATGAAATATACTCAAAAGATTAATTACAGGATCAATTACATAAGAATCTCACACAAGTTTAAAGTACGTAAGTGAACAGAGATTACTTTATCTTAAAATTAACTTTATCTTAAAATTAACGACAATGATGGCCACTATTGTGGAACAATGAGAGACAAACCAAAGCCAGGACAGTTTAATTTAAATCCAGCTTGCAAGCAAGGCAACAGGATGGCTTGCAACGAAGCAGAAGTCTTCTTTGTTCTGGAGACGACAGGGTTAGGTTACGTAAGGGACATTCAATCAGTACAGAAAGGATGTTCTGTGCATTCTCAGGACTCTATAAAGTTAACGCGTAGAAAAGGACTTAACACATGCTCAAGTGATAACAAAACTGCACCATATAGCAAGTATACAAAAAGGTGTTGTGGACACACAAAAGCACAAAATACGTCTAGGGGACAAGTATGAATTACTTCACCATACCAGAGTAATCAAGGGTACACAATGCATCAGTAATTTAAAACATCGATTCACAATAACAAAATCATAAAACATTACGCAATTAATACTAGGTAAACGAGGAGTTGCCCATTATATAGGAAATATAGTACATTACAACTAAGACATGTCTAAAGCAAAGTTAATTACAAGATATATAAAAGTAGGGATGGAAATTCCACCCTCAAAGAAACAGTAGCAAATGACAGTCGCACTCATAAAGGATGGGCGACAAAGGGCACTAAACCTTGCGTATAACACGGAAGGTTCAACTCTAAGTGTTCGAAGTATATGGTGAAAACTCAGTAACCATCCACAATCTAAAACAGAGTAAAACACAGATAAGTACATTCAAAATCATCGCACAACACAGAATTCGTAAGGTAAGCAGGAATATGGAAATAAGTCAAAAGCAATATATCTTTAAGAAGCGAAGTCAGGCATAAATAGTGGATAATTGTATATAAATCATAATATGAAAACAGTAATACAGGACCTAACGTACGAACATATGAGATATATGGCGTAGCCAGTAACGTGAAAGGTGAGGTAAAATCCCAAACAAACAATCAACCCATCATTCGTAACGAAATCCCACAAATGTATTTAAGAAATGAAGATACACGAAAAAAACATAACAGGTATGCAAATAGGCATGAGACAATAATACATTTGACAGCACATAAACCCAACCCAGTGTCTATTGACACTTACCTTGGTACTTTAGGTACATCGATTGAAAACAATGCTTACCCCTAAACATGATACACATAAAATATACAAACATAAGATAATAAACAATCAAAAAAATAACGCAATTATTATATGAAACCATTTAGCACAATAACCTCATATTGAATAAAAGGACCACATCACTAAAAAATTATATTAAATAAGTCATTATGTGAAATGAAATACAAAATCAATCGTTACAATAATTATATCTTACGCATCATAATGAATTAAATAACATACCACGATCGCACTCGAGACGGAGAGCAGAAAGCAACGTTTATGATCAAGTCAGACACGTAAAGATAAAAAAAAAAAGAAGAAAACATGGGTTCTAAATTTCCTTCGAGCAACAGTCGAAAGAAATTGAAAACAACACAGCAAGTTAAGACAATACGTCAATATTATTAAGATAATTTATCAACAATATTGGGTCTAAATAACTGTCTGGTCTCCGTCCAGGAACGCAGCATACAGAATCCTAATCAAACAAAAGGAAAAAGAAACAAAATATTACGTAACCCGTAAGCGAATGACCGAGGTGATGGAAGAAACATGGATTACACATCTCATTTCAGCAGCAGTCAAAAGACCCTGAGTACAAGTAGGATATGGCATGCATCTATAACGAATTTTCACTAAGGCTTGTAGACCTTCTAATAGCAAATATACATTGAAACCACATAATGGTCATGATACAAAAAATATATAACATCAATATTCTTAAGTTAAATTAAATGAGTAACAGTGTCAAGAAACAATACAAGATACGAGATAAATTAAGACCTAAGTTATTTCTCATGAAATGCATACAATACATCATAATTTTATCAAAGAACAAGCAAAGATAAAAAGAGAAAGAAGAAGAAGGAGAAGAAGAAAAATAAGAACTTAAAGGATTAAGGAGGCTGAGAGGATGATGGTCTGGATGGAGACCCATACGAAATGATCAAAGGATACGCATTAGACAAATGTTACAAAATGCTATATGATGGGTTTTTTTCCATTCGTGTACTTTCTCATTAACACTCGAAAACGTTTGTATGCGTAACGAGAACGAATAAAAAAATAAAAAAATGTGTATGCAGGAACACACACAAAATGCTCAGTTATCCTTTAATGGGTGACAAGTCAGCAAATGCAGCGAAATTCTCTTATCATAATGACATAAACGGTGAACACGAAACGCCAGGAGGCAGCATCGTCTGCAGCACGCAGTGAAGAGTGTGGAGACAAGAAAAGATTTGAAAGGCCGCGCGGCCTAGTGACGCCACATTGACATATATGGGCACTCGCCACGCTAAATTATGCAAAAATGCAAAAAGGTCAGGTGACCGCCAGGTCAGAATCCTGACAAGGTAACGCCACAAAACATCAGTTCATAAAAACACGGAGCGAAAGTCAACATCAATCGAAGGACATTAAAAGTTACAAGTACAAGTCAAAAGTGGATTATACATGGATAAGTGGAACCAAGTCACGTGTAGGGTCAGCGGAGTAAGCTGGCAACAACAGCAAGTGTGGGAAATTCCCCAACGGTCAACTCGCAACAGCGCTTGGGTGTGAACGCACGAGGAGGAGGGAAGCGAGAAAGCAGCCACGTGAAATTGATCAGAACCAGGTAATGTAATTTATTGTGAATTAGTATTGAAAATCGGCAGACAATTCGATTAACTCAGTCATCGTCCCATCGTCAGCCAAGGCAAAGGTTCGGTAAAGTTAATGCTCGTAGGATAACATGCAGTCATCACGGGCACAGTAACCGACCATTACACTTTATTTATATGTCTTCAACCTGTAGAAGGTATCACATATCTCGTGGCAAGGGAGTGAAGATTCAAACCACATGCTCTGTTTTAGCACATCCACAATTAGAGGACACGAAAATGACCTCGGATAGCATGGTCATACGTGGTTGATCCTAGAAAATAATTAAAACTCCTCAGGCCAAGCACAGGGCCATGGCACTTGAAACGCAGACGGCAAAAGCCTGTATCTGTAGTTACATCAAATATCGGTACATTGTTACACGGCTAGTTTGACAAAGCTGAAAAGGTATACTCCTCACAGCACGTCTGACTGACAGGAGATTCTAGGAAAGCACGAATGACTGAAAATACAGACATAGATAAACGGGCCGGTCTGAAAAGTCCTATCAGCATCTAAACAATCTATAAATTAATTATGGTGATAGAGATATCGGAGAGATCTGAATGTTATATCATACCATAAAAGTGTAAAGATAATGTCAAAGAAAGTCAATGATTGGAGTGTTGTGTATTTTTCTGGAGAAGTCATATAGAAAGTAGTCTGGTAGGATGTTAGTTTCATAGGGAGCTAACCTGTTGATATGTTCACTGGTACATGTCAGAAGGAAGATAACTGCTCTTTCAGAAGTGGATTTTACTTCCTTCTTTGGTCCACCTAATTATTTTTTATCTTTCAAACAGAATCTATACTAAATACTAAAATCCTTTCATGTCACATTTTCTTATCATGCTTATTGGCATCTATATCACTGATAATTTGAAATGAGAACTGCTCTGATAAAAAAGGAAATACGTTTAATATAAAGGAAACAAAATGAAACATGAGGTTTATCAATTTCCTACACCTTTAATTGTCAGTATGGTAATTTGATATGACTCAATATATTCAATACAACTGCAGTGAATATATGTGTATAGTTATTGATCATAAAATCTGGGCAATCGTAGGATTTGGTTACATATAATTAACAAATTATCATATATAAATACAACATATACAACATGAGACTTGTAAGCCCTATATCAAACCACTGACCACTTCAATGGTCCCTTCTGGCATGTGACAAACTTCAGAAATCATAATAATAACTAATGGGAACAAAAGCTGATTGGTCAGAATATGTGACAGTGGATGATGGAGGGATGTTTCTTTTGTATTGATCCAACTCCATCCAGCAGCAGATAAATCTGTGAGATCTAATAATAATAATAATAATAATAATAATAATAATAATAATAATAATAAAAGGTTTTATTCGCAGCAACTTTACAAGTTGAATTGTATATAAAAGGTATCTTGAGTGCACATTAAAACAGGATATAAATGACTAGAGTGAAAAGTAAAATCATTGACTAGAATACTTTAGGATCACATTCATATACATACATCTGGTTTAAAAACAATTACTGGAAATTGTATAGGCAATATGGTATGAAGCTATTTTTGTATCTATTAGTCTTACATCGAGGCATTTCATATTTTTTGGCATTTCTAAGTGAATGTTTACAGTCCTTGGTTTCTGGCAGTAATTTATGTAGTGGGTGTGACTCATTTTGCATATTATCATAGAGTTTATGGCACATTTCAATTCGTCGATTTGCAAGGGTGGGCAGTCCTGACTCTGTCATGGCATCATCATATGATAGATCTGGATATATGATGCGCAGTGCTCGTTTCTGAATACTCTCCAGCGTGTGTTCTTGTGTCTTTGTGAGGCCGGGATGCCAGACTTGGCAGGCATACTCCACGAGCGGGCGGAGTATGGTGACATAGATGCCCACCAAGTCCTTTTGTGGAATTCCAGCATGTCGTAACATGCACAAGAAGTACAGTCTGGATGAGGCTTTCTTGTAGATTGTGTCCACATGTTTGTCCCATTTCAGATCAGCACTGATATGGATGCCAAGCAGCTTTGATGTTTCCACTTTTTCAATGGCTATCCCTTTTATGATGAGATCTGGTGGGATAGTGGGACACCTGCTAAAGCATATAAACATTTCTTTGGTCTTGACAGCATTCAGTCTCATGTTGTTATCATCAGTCCAGGTGTCGACACCATCTGCAGCACCCTGCATTTCACTCTGTGGCACGACAGCTCCTTTGGCTTGGGCTCTTGGGGTGGGCATATACAAGATCTCCCACATGGATGTGTCGTCAACGTACTTCAGGGCGGGTAGTGCCAGGTCCATGTCATTTATCATGACGATGAAGAAGAGTGGCCCCAGTAGGGCTTGTTTGGGGTCAGTGGCTATTTTGTTCAATTTTATTGGAATTTCTGTAAGATCTCATGATGCCCATTTTTTTCTTAACCTGACCTATTGAATATTTCATCTTTATATTGATAATTTTGAAATGGAAAAAATACTCATGAACTTAGGCAATCTTTATAGGCCAACGGTTAAGGTCCTAATCCAGATATTATGGCAACAAAACAAGCTGAGTTGTATTTTAGTCATGGGTACTTACAAATGCTTCAATTATTTTGGAGGCAGACAAAAGTTGACCTACTTATATTTTGGTGCAATGAAAAAGCACTTTTTGAACTCTCTGCTATTAGTCTTATACATTTTGATATGAAGTGAATCTGGAGGTTTTGGGGTTGCAAAGTTATCAATAGCAACAGACCATCCAAAGAAATTGGTAAGAGGATTATCAAATTAATTAAATTAATAACTCTTTGTTTAACAGGATGTCACATAATTCTGATGAGGGTGTAGATACAATGATGCCTATCTCAGATCAAGGGAATTATGGATCCATAGAAGGTATCAGTCATTTATATATTGTCAATTAAACTGAATAAATCTATTTTATCTTCAACCTATATCAAGGCATCATAAGTTAATTGTTTATTTTGTATAACTGGACAATCACAATTTCTAACAATCAACATTACTCCTAGATTGATATGTTAACTTCCTATTGATATTCATCAGAATTTCATTATTTGATTTAACCCCCTAATTGCGAATTCTTCATATATAATACTTTAGAATATAATATAAGGGAAATAGGATCAAAATATAGACTTGCACTGTTGTAAATGCACCAAAATGATGCCAATATTTTTGATGATTGGCACCTTAATTGATGTTCCCAAGCAAAACATATGCTTGTTCACGTAATTGGAAACCTAAAAAAAAATATCAAGGTATTTTCAATAGAAAATGGTTTCAAAAAGATATAATCAAATTAACAACAACAGGCAAGATTGTAGTGGCCTGATGCTACCCTAATAAATTGTGTATTGTCTCCATGAACTGAAGTTGTTAGAGTATCTTACTTTTTCTTGTCCACACACTAGTGATGCATCCTTACTTTCTTGGGAGTGGACATGAACACATAAAACCTTAAGGGTGTATGCATGCCTCCACAACAGGACTTTTCTCTGATATGAGTCCTTGCTGTCAATGGCAGAAAGGTGTGCTAAGGATCGGCCACAAGTAATGATCATTCATAAAAACCAGGATGTGCACTGATTTATAAAATATTAAATATTCACAGAGTCTGCTTTCCACTGAGTCAGCTCACTGGTTACAGGTTTTGACCATCAGATCAAAATGAAATCACTTAAAACAAATACATTGCGATTTAAGGTCTTGTAACTTTTGGTATTGATTTTTGTTTTTGTCAGCTGTATATTTTGATAATGAGCAAGTGAATGTAAGGACAGATGCAAACCTATCTTGTTGCCAAAGATTCTACCCTACAGGCTTCATGACAGAACTCAAGGCTCTCTTAGGCATATCACTACCAATGGTACTACACTATTTTTCCTTGTACACCTGAAACAACACTAACTTGTTTCTGATATGAAATGGTTAAAGCACATAAACTTATTTTTCATTAGCATTATTTGAGTTAATTTCATTATATATTCATTATTGTGGATATTGAATATCAAAGGTATAGTTAGGTGAGTAAGACTTTGAAAAAAGTTTTTGAAATCTCCATAAATGTACTTTGTGAATATTCTCTCTTGCATGGTAAAGATAATTTTGAAAAATAACATGAAGCAATTTCCTAGGGAACTTTTATTATTTCATTGCAGATAGTAACAATGCTACTTCAGTCTACTATTTCACCTGTTGCATTGATGTTTTGTGGCCATTTAGGCAAAGAGGAACTTGATGCTGTAGCTTTAGCTAACTCTGTATGTATCTATAAATCATCAGTTGTCAAGTGAATTGATGTACAACCAGTTTAAAATATACATAATATCCTTGCCTTAGTAGTTGCTCACCTTTCCGAGAAATCCCATGGCATAGATTTCATATCAATAACTCTGCTTTATCCTGTGATAAAAAATGATATTTTTCAGATGTTTAATGTGACAGGTGTTTCAATAGTGTACGGTGTCTCTACAGCGTGTGATACACTTTTTGCTCAGGTGATTAAACAACAGGACAATTGTTGAAACAAATAAATCACAGCTATATCTGGAATAGAGGAAGAGGAACAAAACTATCAAACCACAAATATATAAACAAAATTATCATGTATCTCAGAGGAACAAACTATCAAGCCACAAATTTATAGAAAATTTATTATGCATCTCATTTAATCATCCACTTATTGTGAAGATCTCAATCAATTAATTAATTTCAACTTATAGGTGTTTGGAAGTCAAAACAGAAGAAAGTTGGGAGTTGTGCTGCAGAAAAGTAAGACTGTAATTAGTAAACCAGAAATTTGAGAACATCGTAACTATTAATCATTGAACTATTTTTTGTTATAGCATTGAATATTATAAATTGCCAACCACCTGATTAACTCCACAATGACCATTATATTTGAGTGACCAGAATCTAATGGAAATCTTGAATTTGCATTTCAAGCACTTATGAAACCTGGAGATCATAATTAAAATATCATGTATTTTGTTTTACTAGGTTTACTGATTACTGCAATTGTATTGTTTCCGTGCTATGCTATTCATCTGAATATGGAAAACCTTTTAATTGGCCTTGGACAAGATCCATGTGTGGCAAAGTACAATATTTTCACAAAAGTACTTTGTATGAGATTGATAAAAATAAATGGTTGAATTTCACATTTTGTTTCATATATATTTTCTCATGACAGACATAATCTTGTGGAAAATGTGACATTCAATAACTTACTTATTGATAGATATGTCTCTTTCAAAGTGTAATTTCTTTTCAGAGACTCAGGAATATACATTTTGATTCTCATCCCTGGATTATTTGTAAGTGATCAAAACTATATATACATGTCTCATTCCATGAATTTACATGTTTCCATGTTTAAGTGTCTTATTTGGTATTCTATCTATTTACAGGTATTCTCTGCTTATATTATTTTGTCAAAATATCTGCAAAATCAGGTATGAAAGGATTTTAAAATACTAAAACCAAACATTAGCTTTGTATCTGTTACATTATTTATAGGATAATTCAAATGACACTCATATAATATCTCATAAATTTCTTATTGTGTATCAAGGATATATTTTAGATGTTTCTCTCTTACAGAATATAGTATACCCCATTCTGTTCATTGCGCTGCTGGGTAATGCAACAAGTGTCATTATGCATTATGTTCTTCTGTATGTATATGACTATAGAACAGTGTATGTATTTCATATACTCCCTTCCAATCATTCAAAGGTAATAAAGTTGATCATTTCACAAGGTCACAGGTCATGGTGCAATTGGTTAGAGTGCCAGCTTATTAGCACCAGTTACTCTGTGGTGATCCAAATGTTGTGGGTTCGATCCTCGGCTGTGCCGAGATTGAATTCATGATACAATTTCACACATGAACTGAGGCCCGTGCCAAAGGGTTAAGCCGGCGTGCCAAAGGGTTAAACCTTTGTCCTTGTAAATCTGTAACCGGGTGGGTTGATAGTCACGGACCTGTGACATGATATTTCAGTCAGGCAGCACTATATCTGCAACAAGTAGGTCTCATCATGAAATGACTGAAATAATGTTGAAAGTGATCTAAAACCCCAAACAAACAAACAAAATCATTTCACAATAATTAAGAAATTTAAAGAATGATTAGTACAAAGAGAAATGATTAATGACTACATAAGAATTTTGCTGTGAAAAAATATTACATATTCTTACTTATGATCATTCAAAAGTACATGGAAAAATGTCAAATTCAGATTTGTGCTTCTCTATTTTCAGAAAAGAAATAAACAAAATCTATAAAACTGCATTAAATGCCTCTATTTAAATGTTACTTTGGTATTATACACAATACTGGCTGAGAAAAGTATTTGTGATTGCTATATTTATATTAATCTATCACTGTGTTTGTTTACAGCTGTTGAATATCTATCTGAATATTTCATAGATATTGTCTTGTTGCCAGATAAATCAACAAGCAGGCTTACCATTTACTTGCTTTGATCAAAATAAAAAATTGCACAAGATCTAAATTTAGAAAAATAAAGTTGCTTTTAAATTAGTAGTTATTTATTTTACTGAAATAAATTTTACAATGAAATTGCCAGGATGTATAAGATGAAAGACAAAAATATACATACTTTAATCACCATTTTGTTTGCATATTTCAGTGGCTCAGCCATATCACAATGTGGGGGATTTTTTGTATTATTTTTGTCGACGATTCTCTACATCATCATGTTTAAAAAACATAAAGCAACCTGGGATGGTAAAAATATTTGTTTTCATTTAGTAATGTGTCAAAGATAAGGATTATGAAAAAACTATTAATGCAATGTGTCAAAGATAAGGATAATGACAAAAACTATTAAATGCAATGTGTCAAAGATAAGGATTATGACAAAAACTATTAATGCAACATCTAGTAATTACTATCTCTGTATACTACCAAAATTATATTGTCATACTTAGTCAATGTCCATTCTGTTCACTGTTCTGAAGATTTTTTTCATTTCATAAAACAGTCAATACATTCTCTAAAGCTTAATGATAAATGATTATATTCAATATTATCAGGATGGAGTTGTGAATGCCTGCAAGAATGGGGAACGTTCTTCCATCTAGCTGTGTTTGGCATGGTCACAATATGTATAGAATGGTGGACACTTGAGATAGGAATTATCGTTGCAGGTTGGTATGGTGCAGCAATGCCTTTAGTTGGTATGGTGCAGCAAGGCCTTTACTTAAAGGTATTAAGCACCAATCCTGTTTTCTTGGTTTTGCAAGAGTATATATACATATGAACACCATGACGTATTAAAGTCTGACTTCGAGCAAAAAGAAAAGTTGCTACAAGACACAGAAGTTGCACAGTCTGTGTTAGATTTTCTCAGCCCATGGGTGCACGTGACGGGAAAACACGGGTAGTGTGAACTTTATTTGACCTCAATTGAGGCTCAAAGTAGGGTAGCACTGTTTGACGTAATTTTCGTACTAATTAAAAGATAATACATTTCATGACGTCATAATCATATTGTCATGCTCTTATGACGTCATTTTACCTTTCAGTGCCTCTATGATGACACTCCACATATAAATGATGCCAAGAAAGGAGTGTGCTTTCATTAGGGGCCTATATATTAGGTTCAAGTGCATAATTATGTACTCACCATTATGCCCTTTTCAACCTTTGAATCCCCAACAACTGTTTCTTATTCTTCTGTCACACTAGAACTACTTCTGCTGAGAGTCAGTTGTGCATTGAATATTTAAAGGGATTAAGCACTAAATTTGACCAAAAAAACGTTTAAAATTCACATAATGATAATAAAAGTATTTGTCTTTCGGATCATTTAATTTTTTGATTAATGCATCCCCATCAGTGTCTGTGAAATATATTTGAATAAGACGTTAATTTATAGCCCATTGATGAAGGTATACTTCTTTCTTGGCATCACATTTATGTGGAGTGTTATCATAGAGGCCCTAAAAGGTAAAATGATGTCATAAATGTATTTGCAATAAACTTATGACGTCATGAAATATATTGTCCTTTGAACAGTGCCAGAATAATGTCAAACAGTGTTAGCCTACTCTGAGCCTCAACTGAGGTCAAACAAAGTTCATGCTACCCCTGTTTACCCGTCATGGCTCAGACAGACCTCTCCTAGGAGTGCAACATCTATGTCTTATTGGAACTCTATGTATAACTTTAATTTGTCATGATCATGTGTGGATAAACTTTCAACACACCAAATTATTGGATTAATGCTTAGTACCTTTTACAAATCATTGTGGTATCGCATGATGTCTGACTGAAAGTTGTTGGAAAAGTGTTTTTATTTATTTTACTTTCAAGGAAAAGTTATTGTCCCATACTGTACTAGATTTCTCAATAAGGATATCAGGAATTTATTAATGTTATTGTTTGATATGCTTTGAAGGTGTGATTTACTGGTTGATGAGCACTGATGTCTCTCTTTTTATTCAAAACAATTCAGGTACTGTAGGTAAAACTGAGCTTGGAGCACAGTCCATTATTTTTCAGATGGAATATATTGCTTACCAGGTAGGCAAACCTTCAAGAATAAACCTAAAGTTGTAGTATACCTTTTTCATATGATAAAACTCATAGTTAAATGATAAATACAAAATACATTTAAGAACATGGAGAACACCAGACCTTTGTATAACTGCAAAAGTTGAATTGCACTTGATCATGAATGTTTTGTTTAATGATAGTTTACACTTGGCGTAGGCATCTCTGCCAGTATCAGGGTTGGACAAAACCTTGGAGCAGGAGATGCCAAAGCTGCTAAGACATCAGCTGCTGTTGCCATCACATTCACCGGTAATGCTTTAATAATGTCTCTAAGATAGGAAATCTTGCTTAGAATTGGGTTTATTTTGTATTGAGATTCTGACTAGAATACAAAAATAATGGCTAGAATACAAAATACTGACTAGAATACAAAAATAATGGTATTCTGACTAGAATACAAAAATAATGGTAAATAAGAATAAATCATAAAAAACCATCAGAGAATCTAAATATCTCAAATTGTCACAAGTCTTTTTGACACCTTCATATCGAACTTCAAGGTTGTTTATGACAACATACATGGTGGAATTAAGAAAGAATATGAATGTGACTAAATATCAAAATGTGAACTTTGTGATAATAAGATAACTGGACCAGGTAACAATTTGAGAATTAAAAACCATTGTCACGTATCTGTGCAGAAAATTTAATAAGTTGAACACCAAGATGTACTAAAAAATCATCATTATGTGCCAGATTTAACAAGATATATCATACATAACATCTTTTATATCTTTCATGTGTTGATGTTTCATGTGTTTTTCCCATCCCTTTAAAATAATTTTATGTTGTAACTAGCACCGACATATGCACTGTTCATTTAAATGATAAAAAAAAACATTTGTGAATGATGTCGTGCCATAAATCATTGCCAGAGTTGTTAAAATGTTTGGTAGAAAACAACCTAGTTTAAACAATCATCTAATATAGTATATAGATTTTTTTCTCAATCAAAAGTCATTTTGTGTTCAAATATTATCTGAGATAATATAATATATTTTTTACACAAAGCTGGTATGGGCCTATGTATTGGTATTATATTTGAAGCATTCAGGGAATATTTACCAATGGTGTTCACAAACATACCGTAAGTATATGGAATTGTCATCATTATTATTCAATATATAGTTATATAACAAATTAGATTTTGTGACTAGAATGTGATTGGTTTCTCTGAAGGGAGTAATATGTTGAGATTTAATATCTTATGGTTCATACCATATACCTTTTAATATCAAATATATGTTAAAACTATTCATTTCAGAGAGGTTATGGAAATGATAAAGGAAGTACTGATCATTATTGGAATCCATATGATATTTGAATGCCTTAATGTAAGCACAGTCACATCATTTAAAATGGAATCAATATTATGAAAAATATTTTTTTGACACAATTTTAATCAGTCTTTCTTAAAAAGAAAGAACACACTTGACCTTAAGTGTCATTATGTGAAAGGTCCTTTAGGGACTCTGAGGCATATCTTAACCAACTTGCGACCACCGTGTTCTTAGTGTTCTCACGGCTTAGCTACCAGCATCATAATTGAACACAGTATATTGCAAATACTGTTGCGACCATGGCCCATTCAACATTTTAATCTACAATGCTGGTTTCCATACCAAAGACTTTTCATGTGTGGTTTTTTATTTTAAGGGAATTGCATGTTGTGGTCAAACATATATTGTAAAGATATTATAAACACATTGTATACTGTGCCATCTCAATCTTTCAGAGATTTTTATAATTATGCACACAAACTGATGACGTTTAACACACTCTCAGTACGTTAAACCTATTCGGTATTTCTGCACATGACAGTCAGACTTTGGTGACAGATACACTCTCTCTTCTCTTTCTACCAGGATCTTTCTACAACTGTTTTGAGGTTTAAAAAATTGGAAAATAGTGTTTTTAAGTCCCTTTCAGCAACTATGGAAATATCATGGCCAATTACAAGCCTTCTAAGCAGTGTGAAAGTAACACTGCCGGCAGTAGGAGTCAAACCCACCACCTGCCATCCTCCACTTATATAACCATTAAATGAACAGATCCTACACTCTACCTAACAGGCTTAACTTTATGAAACGTATTTGGAATAGCATTGTCCCGATGAAGATGCAATTTTAAATGCCAAAAGCAGCAATAAAAGAAGAATAAATTGATTATTAGTAGGAAAACAATCTGACTAAACATATTTGTCTTTAACAGCAGCTGCAGACACCTTATACCCAATTATTTATCCATCTATGTACAGACACTAAAACACTGTTAATGATTTTGACCAAGGTGACAATAGTGCATTAATTTTAGTTTTAGGAAATCATAACTGTCAGCCCATTCTTGCAATGTTTATATTAAAGTTATCATCCAATAGCATGAATGCTGATAGAGGCCACCTTATGTTAAAATCCTATTAATGAATAGAGCAATTGGCTCTAATCTTTAACAATCAATAACACTGTTACTCTTGATAATGTCGAGAGTGACCAATAATATGCTTTCCTGTGAAACACCCTTTTCCTGATTAAAAACATCAGAAAATATTGTACCCATTCTGTTTCTTTAGTGTAAGTTTGATAAAACAATTTTTAAAGAGGTAATTTAGGTTATCAATCTAATATCACTCATTCCATATTTACATGTGGTGTCATAGACTTTCTGTAATTCAAAAGCTAAATATATTCCAACAATTTGCTAACATTTTGATGACAATAGAAATGGTCCTGAGCCAACTTCTAAAAAAAGAGCAAGGCATTGATTTCTGGTGATGACTTCTTTCTGACCTGATGTAGCCCACAAAGAAAATTAATACAGAAATTAATAATAAAGGATCATGAAAAACATAATATAGTGGCATTGCTAGTTATGACTACATTACTAGTATTGGATGCAGTATTTGATATGTTTCAGGGTGTGTGTGGAGGAATAATTAGGGGGAGTGGGAGACAGACTATTGGAGCTGCTGTATCGGGTACAGGCTACTCTCTTAGTATGTGCATAGGGATCCCTTCACTCTTACTGACTTCGCTAAAGCTTCAAGGTAATAGCTTATTCAAAAGAAGACCAGAAATAACTAGAATTAGCTTTGGTAATAAGGTTCATTAATGATGAGGTGTATACAAACACCCAAAGAAATCAGAATAAAAATCTTTTATTATAGAAGTTAAAACATTAAAGCATGGCTTGCATTTCTTTATTGAAAAGGATATTGGATTGGGATGGCTTGTGCCTTTTTTATTGGATCTTCTTTCTTAACAATTCTGTTATTATTTTATACTGACTGGCAGAAGGAAGTTAACAAGGTACTGTATTAAACAACCATACATTTTCATTATTGTATCCTCAGTATAACAGATTATGCCTTTAATTTTAACATGTGTTTAAAATACATCATGGAATATATCAAATCTGCTGTCTATGTCAGACTGGTATGTCATCACGTTCAAATTGTTTTAATTTCATATAATTGCCAAGGCATTAAAAAGGACAACAATGAAAAACACAGATAGCATAAAAGAAGATATCCTGGAGGAAAAGATTGGTATCTAACATTAATAGCAGTTTAAATTTGATTTAATCTTTGAACAACATGATATTGGACTGATATTTATTGTAAACATACTTATAGCATCATCCTTTTAATGCTATGTTTGCAGCACTAGTGGATGACAGAGTACATTCACCAGATTCCTTGGAAACACCACAAATTCTCTACTCAACTGACTGGCAAGACATTAACATGGTTAGAGCATTACATTAATAAAAACATTAAGTAATATTAGAAAGCATATTGAACAAATTTGAATGATTGAACAGGTAATTAACAATTTCAATATCATATCTTTGGAGCTGCTGACTATATACTGGGATAATAAACACTCTGACCATAAATGTTTATGAATGAAGGGCAGATTTTGAATTTTAATGCTTGCATTTTGGGGGGGGGGGGGGGAGTTAGAGTAAACAAATATCCTGTAAATGTTTTAATATAAACTCATTCAGTACCCTAAAATGCTGTTTGATTGCTCTAGGAAACAACAACAACTGAGAGCAAGACAGATGGTTTCATAAGACGCAGTAAAAAGGACAATTCAACGGACAAGGACCGTAAGAAGCTTTTAAGACAAACTATAAATATCAAATAAATAAGTTTAAATCTGCCTTTGTGAAATAATCAAAACATTTGATTTACCATAATGATTGCAGCTCTACTGAAAGGAATTACAAGGTCAAATGGTCCCTTGAAGCCTCAGCTATCTCAATATGAAAATTTACCCTCAACTCTGCCTCTTCGTGATGTCATCTATCGGAGACTTTTAACAGTCTTATTCTTTTTGGGGATATTAATTATTGGTTTGCTTATTAGACTTTTTACAGATCCATTACCCTTTGATAGGTCAATGGATTGTGTCAATTCAAATCACACATTTCGTTCAGAAATCCAACAAGGCAATAATGCATCGATGATAACCTCCCCTGAACCTATCATTCAAGTTTTGAACATTACTGGACAATGAGCAACTGAACTGTGTTAAAATGAGCATAACAAATGAAAAAGGATGAGGTAGAATTATTTATTAATTAGCCTGACATTATTATAATCACCACAATCAATATCAAATGATTATTTTACATGTATCATGTATATTTTCCTTATTTTCAAGTTAAAAGTAATTATGATTTTCACAATTGTTATATGTCATAATTTTAAGTATAAAAACAGAAAGAGGACTAGAGTTAATTTCTCTTTGTGTCTCACTCCAAATATGTTTCACCTAAACTCATGTTTAGTATTAACAAAATGATTCACCAAAGGAGAAATAAAACAATACATTTTGATTAACAGTCAAAAATTGTTACCTGAATTTCTATTTCTAATAACTGAAATCAAATTAAAATAAATGGGCTGTACATGATCTGGTTTTACAAAAGCAAATTACCGTCCTGTTTCTAAAATTGGCCATATAATCGCTTACACATGCCATTTTCAGCTTTTGAAATCCCCACATCTGTTGATTATTCCAGTGTGTTTCACATAGAGAAGAATCAGTTATATTCACCTATGAAAAAAAAACACAACCTGACTTACGCAAATCATTGGTTTCATTTGAATCTGGTGGAGTATTACATTTTTTTTATCTGATCCCACATCTCTAATAATGTGCCATAATTTCTTGGGATCAAAAGTGGGAACAGCCTTCAATGTCAGTTATCGTGTATGTTCAAAAAGCTCTCTCAAAATGTCTAGGCTAAATGAATTTCTTTTTGTTCTTGGCTCATTTTACCACAAAAAAACTCTCTCTTTTTAACATTGTGTATTTCTATGGGTTGATTGCTCCTTTTGCAAAGTGGCTCAATCGATCTTTCAAATCTGTTGAAAGTGCAAAGATATTATTTTTTGAAACAAAAAGTGTCATTCTAAGATCAAAGCATTTAATGAATGAATGGTAGCTTAAAGGCACATCAACCACTAATGTCATTTAGTGCCTAAAAATGGTAAAAACATTAAGTTTTGACGAGCATTTATTTGAAAAAATAACAAATATATATAAATTAACAACTTTTGTGAAGACAACCTGTAACTTTCATGTCTCACAAACTTCACAGTTAAAATCACAGTTTATCATGATTTGTAGATGTATGTCAATATCTCAGGAACCATAACATTTAGCACCATAATGTCGTTTTAAAGTTTTCTCTGATTGATGTGAGCTTTATATGAACCTAAGATCAAGTCTGTACCCTGAAAATAATTTTTTTATATAAGGCTAAACTAAAAAGTCGTGGGGGGCAAGGATCCCAAAGTCAAAAAAATCCCATAAAAAAGTTCTTCGAGCTATTTGAGCCAGGGTTCAACTATGGTTCACTTTGATAGTTTGTACTCCAATAAAGTGTTATTATGGAACACCCTCAGAGGCCTGTGTCAAAGGGATAAGCTGTCGTCCTTGTAAATCTGTGACTGGGTGTGTTGTCATGTCAAAGACCTGCGACATGACAATTCAGGTTTTATCATGAAGCGACTGAAATAATGTTTAAAATGATGTAAAACCCCAAACAAACAAACTCCTGTTCTATGTCCATGTCCATCAAATTGACTTCTATCATGATAAGCTCTCTTAATCCTGTTCATCTGACTGACCACTGTCACAAGCTCTCCTAATCCCGTCTATCTGATTGACCACTATCAAGATAAATTAGCTTAGTCCTATCTATTCCGTTGACCAAGCTCTCCAGTTCAGTCCAACCAATTGACCTCTATCATAAGAAGTTCTCCTAATCCTGTTCATCTGATTGACCACTAGCATGATAAACTATTTTTGTCCTATAAATTTGATGGGCCAAGTTCTCTAGTTCTGGCCAACCAATTGACCTCTATGATGATAAGTTCTTCGAATCATGTCCTTCCGATTGACCTTTACCATGATAATCCCTATCTGTCCCAGCACCACTACAACTTCTACCAGAACAAGTTGTCACATAGTCACCTCTGCCTTGTCCTTGTCCATCTTGGCTTCTGATCAGGTTAGCATCTACTTGTACAGGTCTTTCTTTACCTGTGAATCAGAACTTTTTTTGGATGTGGACAGTAGAAAAGGCAAGGATTCTCAAGAAAGAGCTGGAACGGCGATCACAGTCCTTGGTCAATACAAAACAATGGTTTCAATCTGATTAGGTTGAATTAGAAGCTCAAACTTCTGAAAAAATGAAAGTTTTTCATAATTTTAATGTTTTTTTTGCAAAAAGGTTATTTTATATGAGAGATGTTTCAATGATTTTTAATTGCGATAATATGGAATATTTTTGGTATAAAAAAACATATTAAAATTGTTGAAAAATGAACTGTGAACTAGGAAATAACTTCCCGCACATGGGGGGAGGGGGTTGTCAGTGGAACTATTCTTTAATCCCTGCACCCACAGGGGATTTAAAACTGGATTTGAATGTCATTTATAGTGTTGTTTTCTCCATTGACCCTTGTATATCCAGAACCCTCATACGGCACACTACTAATTAGTAACAGATTTCTTGTAACACGGATGGTTTTTTTTGCAATGAGTGTCAAAAAAGGAACTATCTGTGTTATTCTGTGATCGGTACGATCATGGGAAGTGTGTAGTCATTTCCTGTGGTTTGTGAATCGGTTTTTTCTGTGGTCATTATTGTTGAAGCAACTGACGCCACTATAGAGTGTTTGTCGTGTGCACGCAATAGATTCCAATTTGCACCTGCGTTCCGGCATATGAATACATATGTAAAAGAAGTAAAACAAAACAAAAGAAGTGCTTGATGTATACAAAGCAGAACGATGTCATTGTGTTCGTCAATCATTGCATAAAATTATCCCTTTTAATTGCTTGGAAATGCTTCCCAATCGCTAGAACAAGGAATTTGCAGTAAGTTTAGTTCAAATTTGGTGTAAATCGGACAATTACAGAAATGACATTCAAAAGTATGATAGATGAGTTCCGATAGTGCCTGATCGATAATAGAGCAACTTATGTAATCAAGCTTGAAAAGCCACATCTTTGCATAAAGTTGTGCTAAAACACTTGTTCATATACCAAATTAAATGATTTTTAAAAAATGAATAAAGATAATTTCAACTACCCCATCCATTTGCAATGATTGTTTCATTCTGTGTTATTTTGTTTATTTTAATTTTTGTTTTGTTTATGTTAATTTTTGTTTTGATTGTTGTAATTTTTTTTTGTCTATTTTAATTTTTGGTATAAAAGGCAAGGATCACAAGAAACGAGCTGGACGACGATCACAGTCCCGACCAATTATTTTAATTTTTGTTCTGTTTGTTGTAAGTTTTGTTTTGTTTGTTATTTTTTTAAATTTGATAAATGTTGACACTATATAACATGGTTACGTACTTAGACAATAGACATAATTCATTGAATAAATAGGTGATGATATAACCAAGTATACATAGATTACGCACCATCTGCTATGCGCTTCCTTTGAATGTTGCAAACAGAATCAGCATTGAAGCCTTGGCTCTAATCTATGGTAGATCAACGATCCAATCAAAGCGGATATTAAGAATAATCTATGACACCTTAAACAGAAGGTTGTTTCCTCCCAAAGAAGGACAAGAAGATGATAATCCTCAAAGGAGATTTGTTAGTCTCTTGTTCCATAACAAAGGATTGGATTATATTAATCTTCCTCGCATATTGAACAAAAAGGCTGTCTCTAGCAAAATTCCTATCTATTTTAAATATCAATTACCTCCCTGTATTAGTTATAAATATACTTCTACAATAGCTAAAGAAGTCTTTAATCACAAGAAAACCTGTGCTGATTTTAGTTTGGATCAAGGTGCCAATGCTTTTCCATGTGAGTGTCATAAGAAACCTGAGTTTACTCACCCTAATATTGGACATGTTGTTACAGGTGATCTTCGTATCATTAACAATAGTCATCTGAAGGAATTGTTAAAGAAGGGGCCTAGGTTCAGGGAACTAAATCACATTCAGTGGAACCACAATCGTAAGTTGATTGCCGATGCTGTTGATGTTGACATAAAGAAGTGGGCAAAAGATGAGAAAGTAGATCCCATCTATCTCCAAGAGTATAGAAATCAAATAATGCTCCTGGTAGATAATAAAATTGCCAAACTCAGAAAGACTGTGAAGTCCTACCGTCCTCGTATTTTGTCTAAAAGGTCAGTTCAATTGGAGTTGGAATCCCTTCAGCACTTGTATGTTATGGCTCCAGCTGACAAAGCCGCCAATAACATCATTTTCATATGCAAAAGGTGGTATATCCAGCAACTTATCAGTGAACTAAACCTATCCTCAAATGACAACAAGGATGGTTCTTATAAGGTTGTAGATATTAACCAGCAAGATTTGTTGCAAAGTCAAGTGTCTGTTTGTCAGGAATTTGGCCTCAAATGCAATGCAGATAAAGCAAACCTTCCTACTATATATGGTTTGCCGAAAATGCATAAAGCCACTCCTAAACTTAGATACATTGCAGCTTCTTGCGCTTCTCCCTTAAAGCCTATGGACCTTACAGTCACCAGTTGTCTTGGCGTGATCTATAAATTCATGCAAACCTACTGTAAAGGTATATTCAACTATACAGGCACCAACCGGATGTGGATACTAGATAATTCCATTCAGTTAAAAACTAAATTAGCTGAGTGTAATGAAAGTCAGTATGCTGAATGCATTAGTACCTGGGACTTTAGTACCCTTTATACTACAATTCCCCATAACCTCCTTAAAACCCATATCCATGAACTCATCCAATTTTCCTTTACAAAAAACAAAAAGTCTTTCATAGCCGTCAATAGTTATAATGCTTTTTGGTCTAACAAAGATGTAAAAAATTACACCCTCGTTAGTAGTTCCAAATTGATTGATATGGTCAACTTCCTCATTGACAATATCTATGTGACATTTGGAAACACCATTCACCAGCAAATCATTGGAATTCCAATGGGCATATCTTGTGCTCCTCTGCTGGCTAATTTGTTCCTCATGTCACATGAATACAAGTTCATGGAGAAGTTGGAAAAGAATAACATTCATAAAGCTAAATCTTTTAATTATACTTTTCGGTTCATAGATGATTGTTACCTGAATTTCTATTTCTAATAACTGAAATCAAATTAAAATAAATGGGCTGTACATGATCTGGTTTTACAAAAGCAAATTACCGTCCTGTTTCTAAAATTGGCCATATAATCGCTTACACATGCCATTTTCAGCTTTTGAAATCCCCACATCTGTTGATTATTCCAGTGTGTTTCACATAGAGAAGAATCAGTTATATTCACCTATGAAAAAAAAACACAACCTGACTTACGCAAATCATTGGTTTCATTTGAATCTGGTGGAGTATTACATTTTTTTTATCTGATCCCACATCTCTAATAATGTGCCATAATTTCTTGGGATCAAAAGTGGGAACAGCCTTCAATGTCAGTTATCGTGTATGTTCAAAAAGCTCTCTCAAAATGTCTAGGCTAAATGAATTTCTTTTTGTTCTTGGCTCATTTTACCACAAAAAAACTCTCTCTTTTTAACATTGTGTATTTCTATGGGTTGATTGCTCCTTTTGCAAAGTGGCTCAATCGATCTTTCAAATCTGTTGAAAGTGCAAAGATATTATTTTTTGAAACAAAAAGTGTCATTCTAAGATCAAAGCATTTAATGAATGAATGGTAGCTTAAAGGCACATCAACCACTAATGTCATTTAGTGCCTAAAAATGGTAAAAACATTAAGTTTTGACGAGCATTTATTTGAAAAAATAACAAATATATATAAATTAACAACTTTTGTGAAGACAACCTGTAACTTTCATGTCTCACAAACTTCACAGTTAAAATCACAGTTTATCATGATTTGTAGATGTATGTCAATATCTCAGGAACCATAACATTTAGCACCATAATGTCTTTTTAAAGTTTTCTCTGATTGATGTGAGCTTTATATGAACCTAAGATCAAGTCTGTACCCTGAAAATAATTTTTTTATATAAGGCTAAACTAAAAAGTCGTGGGGGGCAAGGATCCCAAAGTCAAAAAAATCCCATAAAAAAGTTCTTCGAGCTATTTGAGCCAGGGTTCAACTATGGTTCACTTTGATAGTTTGTACTCCAATAAAGTGTTATTATGGAACACCCTCAGAGGCCTGTGTCAAAGGGATAAGCTGTCGTCCTTGTAAATCTGTGACTGGGTGTGTTGTCATGTCAAAGACCTGCGACATGACAATTCAGGTTTTATCATGAAGCGACTGAAATAATGTTTAAAATGATGTAAAACCCCAAACAAACAAACTCCTGTTCTATGTCCATGTCCATCAAATTGACTTCTATCATGATAAGCTCTCTTAATCCTGTTCATCTGACTGACCACTGTCACAAGCTCTCCTAATCCCGTCTATCTGATTGACCACTATCAAGATAAATTAGCTTAGTCCTATCTATTCCGTTGACCAAGCTCTCCAGTTCAGTCCAACCAATTGACCTCTATCATAAGAAGTTCTCCTAATCCTGTTCATCTGATTGACCACTAGCATGATAAACTATTTTTGTCCTATAAATTTGATGGGCCAAGTTCTCTAGTTCTGGCCAACCAATTGACCTCTATGATGATAAGTTCTTCGAATCATGTCCTTCCGATTGACCTTTACCATGATAATCCCTATCTGTCCCAGCACCACTACAACTTCTACCAGAACAAGTTGTCACATAGTCACCTCTGCCTTGTCCTTGTCCATCTTGGCTTCTGATCAGGTTAGCATCTACTTGTACAGGTCTTTCTTTACCTGTGAATCAGAACTTTTTTTGGATGTGGACAGTAGAAAAGGCAAGGATTCTCAAGAAAGAGCTGGAACGGCGATCACAGTCCTTGGTCAATACAAAACAATGGTTTCAATCTGATTAGGTTGAATTAGAAGCTCAAACTTCTGAAAAAATGAAAGTTTTTCATAATTTTAATGTTTTTTTTGCAAAAAGGTTATTTTATATGAGAGATGTTTCAATGATTTTTAATTGCGATAATATGGAATATTTTTGGTATAAAAAAACATATTAAAATTGTTGAAAAATGAACTGTGAACTAGGAAATAACTTCCCGCACATGGGGGGAGGGGGTTGTCAGTGGAGCTATTCTTTAATCCCTGCACCCACAGGGGATTTAAAACTGGATTTGAATGTCATTTATAGTGTTGTTTTCTCCATTGACCCTTGTATATCCAGAACCCTCATACAGCACACTACTAATTAGTAACAGATTTCTTGTAACACGGATGGTTTTTTTTGCAATGAGTGTCAAAAAAGGAACTATCTGTGTTATTCTGTGATTGGTACGATCATGGGAAGTGTGTAGTCATTTCCTGTGGTTTGTGAATCGGTTTTTTCTGTGGTCATTATTGTTGAAGCAACTGACGCCACTATAGAGTGTTTGTCGTGTGCACGCAATAGATTCCAATTTGCACCTGCGTTCCGGCATATGAATACATATGTAAAAGAAGTAAAACAAAACAAAAGAAGTGCTTGATGTATACAAAGCAGAACGATGTCATTGTGTTCGTCAATCATTGCATAAAATTATCCCTTTTAATTGCTTGGAAATGCTTCCCAATCGCTAGAACAAGGAATTTGCAGTAAGTTTAGTTCAAATTTGGTGTAAATCGGACAATTACAGAAATGACATTCAAAAGTATGATAGATGAGTTCCGATAGTGCCTGATCGATAATAGAGCAACTTATGTAATCAAGCTTGAAAAGCCACATCTTTGCATAAAGTTGTGCTAAAACACTTGTTCATATACCAAATTAAATGATTTTTAAAAAATGAATAAAGATAATTTCAACTACCCCATCCATTTGCAATGATTGTTTCATTTTGTGTTATTTTGTTTATTTTAATTTTTGTTTTGTTTATGTTAATTTTTGTTTTGATTGTTGTAATTTTTTTTTGTTTATTTTAATTTTTGGTATAAAAGGCAAGGATCACAAGAAACGAGCTGGACGACGATCACAGTCCCGACCAATTATTTTAATTTTTGTTCTGTTTGTTGTAAGTTTTGTTTTGTTTGTTATTTTTTTAAATTTTATAAATGTTGACACTATATAACATGGTTACGTACTTAGACAATAGACATGATTCATTGAATAAATAGGTGATGATATAACCAAGTATACATAGATTACGCACCATCTGCTATGCGCTTCCTTTGAATGTTGCAAACAGAATCAGCATTGAAGCCTTGGCTCTAATCTATGGTAGATCAACGATCCAATCAAAGCGGATATTAAGAATAATCTATGACACCTTAAACAGAAGGTTGTTTCCTCCCAAAGAAGGACAAGAAGATGATAATCCTCAAAGGAGATTTTTTAGTCTCTTGTTCCATAACAAAGGATTGGATTATATTAATCTTCCTCGCATATTGAACAAAAAGGCTGTCTCTAGCAAAATTCCTATCTATTTTAAATATCAATTACCTCCCTGTATTAGTTATAAATATACTTCTACAATAGCTAAAGAAGTCTTTAATCACAAGAAAACCTGTGCTGATTTTAGTTTGGATCAAGGTGCCAATGCTTTTCCATGTGAGTGTCATACGAAACCTGAGTTTATTCACCCTAATATTGGACATGTTGTTACAGGTGATCTTCGTATCATTAACAATAGTCATCTGAAGGAATTGTTAAAGAAGGGGCCTAGGTTCAGGGAACTAAATCACATTCAGTGGAACCACAATCGTAAGTTGATTGCCGATGCTGTTGATGTTGACATAAAGAAGTGGGCAAAAGATGAGAAAGTAGATCCCATCTATCTCCAAGAGTATAGAAATCAAATAATGCTCCTGGTAGATAATAAAATTGCCAAACTCAGAAAGACTGTGAAGTCCTACCGTCCTCGTATTTTGTCTAAAAGGTCAGTTCAATTGGAGTTGGAATCCCTTCAGCACTTGTATGTTATGGCTCCAGCTGACAAAGCCGCCAATAACATCATTTTCATATGCAAAAGGTGGTATATCCAGCAACTTATCAGTGAACTAAACCTATCCTCAAATGACAACAAGGATGGTTCTTATAAGGTTGTAGATATTAACCAGCAAGATTTGTTGCAAAGTCAAGTGTCTGTTTGTCAGGAATTTGGCCTCAAATGCAATGCAGATAAAGCAAACCTTCCTACTATATATGGTTTGCCGAAAATGCATAAAGCCACTCCTAAACTTAGATACATTGCAGCTTCTTGCGCTTCTCCCTTAAAGCCTATGGACCTTACAGTCACCAGTTGTCTTGGCGTGATCTATAAATTCATGCAAACCTACTGTAAAGGTATATTCAACTATACAGGCACCAACCGGATGTGGATACTAGATAATTCCATTCAGTTAAAAACTAAATTAGCTGAGTGTAATGAAAGTCAGTATGCTGAATGCATTAGTACCTGGGACTTTAGTACCCTTTATACTACAATTCCCCATAACCTCCTTAAAACCCATATCCATGAACTCATCCAATTTTCCTTTACAAAAAACAAAAAGTCTTTCATAGCCGTCAATAGTTATAATGCTTTTTGGTCTAACAAAGATGTAAAAAATTACACCCTCGTTAGTAGTTCCAAATTGATTGATATGGTCAACTTCCTCATTGACAATATCTATGTGACATTTGGAAACACCATTCACCAGCAAATCATTGGAATTCCAATGGGCATATCTTGTGCTCCTCTGCTGGCTAATTTGTTCCTCATGTCACATGAATACAAGTTCATGGAGAAGTTGGAAAAGAATAACATTCATAAAGCTAAATCTTTTAATTATACTTTTCGGTTCATAGATGACCTTGTAAGCTTTAACAACAAAGACTTCAGTGAGAGCGTGTCCAATATTTACCCTAAAGAACTCAGCATCAAACAGGAAAACACTCACAGTGATAGGGCTTCCTACCTTGATCTTTACACTGAGATCAACAACAAACAATTTCACACTAAACTCTATGACAAACGAGACAGCTTTAAGTTTGATATTGTGAACTATCCCTTTGTGAAGGATTCAAACATTCCAGAAAAGCCTGCCTATGGAGTTTATGCCTCTAGACTCATCAGCATTGCTCGCGCATGTGACTCATTCAAAGACTTTAAGGATAGACATGAATTTCTGTGTTTGAAGCTGATGAGACAGGGCTTTCATTATAAATCATTAGTGAAACAGCTACACAAAACTAAGCATAAACACAGAGATCTCTTTGCTAAATACCAGTCAGTCATTGAAGTTCCTTTGCCCATCAACATCTCAAATCAACGGCATGTTACATTACGCTGATACTCATCTCACTGTATTCCTTCATTTTCATTCCTTCATTTTATCACTAGTGGAATCCTGCTTAAGATCGCGAGGGGGCGTAGTTTCCAACTATGAAGGTGTACGAGTAATGTTCCAGCATGCATGCCATTGATCTGTGTTTTCAGATCATGTGTTGGTACATGAAGCCTACACCCTGCTAGTTATAATCATCTGTTTGGTTCATTTTCATACAGTTTTATTTACTTCCATTGCATGCTTATACATTCTCATGTTATCATACTAGTCTTGTTAAATTTGTTTCTGTTAGTCATTCCAGTTGTTAAACATAGCATACTTAGTCTAACTGGATATCAAATGTCACACTTGGCTACATTCACCGTTTCATCCCAAACCTAGCCAACCTTATAAGAACCAGGCAATGTAAACACAACCAAAGAGTCGAGACTACACCAACAAAACTACAAGATGGATACATTTTCTAAATTGTTAACTAAGGTAAATGACTCTTATTGTATGTTATAATAAAAAGTGATTAATTGATAATTTGAATATAACTAACATGCAACTTAAAATATCTAAATGCTTCTGAAAAAATATTAATATGTAGATGAAACGATTAACCCCCTTACTAATATATACCAAAGATACAGAGTGCAGATTCTTTAGGAATAACTGAAAAATCGATCATTGTGACACATGAAAATATGCATGGCCAAAGATAATTATTATAAAAAAAGAATCTATATAGTGCTCAATATCAGACAGTGCATATTTCAAGGAATTGTCTCCATAAGAGGTGCATCTTATTTATTAAAAATATCAATTGAGACACAATTGTGAAAAAGTGATCTAGAAAATACAGCTACAGCTGTCTTTTTCCAGATGTTACTACTGTACCCAAAAATAACAGTATATATTGAGAGAATCACAACAAAATATATAATCTTTTTTCATTCATTTAGAACACGACATCTTGTCTAATAAATTCACTGTTACTGTAACAGTAACTTTCTTAAGTTGTTCCAAAATGTTGTAGGACAATGTTGTTATCAGGTCCGATGACAACGATATCCTTCTACAAGCTAAGAACGTTGAAAAAAATATAGAAAGATAACTGAACCTTATGTTTACAATATTATGTTGTTTTACAATGCTGTTTTCTATGACAGTGTGACCTGTGAACACAGTGCATTGTCCTTTCTAAATTGGAGAGAAGCTTTCTCAGCCAGGCATGATATAACTGGCAAGAAACAAATTTTATACTGACATGAATATGAGGTGAATATACTGTTTGGTATAGAATCTTTCTGATATAAACTGTCACCAATTCCAACTGTATGAAAAGTCTCAGTTCTAATAATGATGTCTGAAGTGACATCATTATTCAACTTTGTTTGAAACTACTTGTATGTGTGTTTGGGTTTCAACATCACTTTCAATATTATTTCACTCGTAGCAGATATAGTACATAGAATAGGAGAGCACATAGAAGGGCAATGGTGTACTTCAATATAAAGCTGCTATATAGAGGTCTAGGATAAGGTGTGGTAATATATTCATTTTATTCTGATGTAAATACATGGCCAATGGATTTATAATTCAATGGAAACAATTAACCAATGGATATTCTGATCAGTGAATATGCATATCATATGAATTAAAGTCGGGAAAAGGGGTTAAAAGTTTCAGCACCCAGGCCAATTCTTCCCATTTTCAAAAACTGTGGGTTCTCCCTCCCCCAATTACAAAATGCAACAATATAAATTTACTTGATATCTCTGCCACCCTTTGGGGAAATTCTTTTCAAATAAAAATGTATAGAAATATGTTGTGTTGTGTTTAGTGGTTCACAATGAAATGGTGTTGGACACCTTGTAACAAAGTTACTTTTCCTGCAGTTGACCCTGTAAAGGACATTTTGGCAACCAGCGGGTGTCCACAAAGTAGGATGCCAACGATGGGAGCATTAGCACGAGATGCTGTCACAACATTTAACATTCCTGGAGGAAACCCTGCCCGCTCTTCAAGCTGCAATCATCACAAAATTCTAAACTTACAAAGAAATTGAGATGGCAATAAGAGGAGGCTTATTTGTCTGATTTTCCCTCATCCAATTCCGCAAAGTGGTGTCAAGAACCTGAAAGAGAAAATTGTCACAACATCTTAAAACAATTTCTATCTTCAAAACAATGTGCATATATCAGACCATTTGTTCTAAATTGCACAATGCGTTTTACCTATGTGATCATATTTTAAAGTTGAGCTTTATGCACACATTGATTCATTCAATAAATTACAATGGTTGGGATGAGTACTGATTGAGATGTCCTTATTTATTTCAGGTTTTGAAAATAGCTTTGTTTACATCTGGTAGACGTACGATCCATTCACCAAGTACATTCGAATTTGACAAGGCATATGTCAACAGCAAATGGATCAGGGCCATCTCTGGTAACACGTTTGATGGTGTGCATTTTGTTTATCATGTAACAAACTGTAAATATTTTGCAATAAGCTCTGATTCATTTTCATAAGAAAGATGGTTGATATTTATTTTTATTCATACCCTTTGACACAGGTTTTACACATCCAAACTGCAGTAAAGGCCATTACCTTGATTTTGGACAAATCACTTTGCCATGTGCAACGCTGCCATTTTTTCTGAGAAAAATGGTGAACAACCTTCACCATGTTTGATTTGTTTTTTTTTCTAAAGAGCCAAGCGTTTAACAAACACCCTTCTCACAAAAGAAATGTTTGCATTTTCAGTTAGCAATCCCTCCACTGGAGCTGTGCTGGGGAGCGTGCCTGATATGGGGAAGATGACATCATAGATGCTGTACATTATGCTAGCAGGGCCTTCCACGCATGGCGGGACACCTCCCCACAGGTAGACTGCAGTCAGTAGATGCCATTCAATGAGTTTAACTAGATGTTTGATATATAAATCGATACAATATGCCAGCAATCTTAACACAGAATTTTGACAAAACCAGTTTCAATATATCAGCCATTAATGTAAATATGTATGAATGATTGAAAATACATTAAACACCATGTTTTGCAGTTCTTGATAAATAGGTCAGTGACACTGTGCCTTTTCTTATTCTTAAAAAAAAGCTGTGTGTCAAATGACTGTGGCCTCCTCTTGAGTGACTTAAAACCGATTCTGCTCTTCTAATCTTTCTACAAGGTTTTTAGTTCAACCTGAAACAGGCTTACTTTTAATGATTAACTATTCAAACATAGCTTCATTCCAAAGCAGTTATTTCTTCCATATAAAAACAGTAATGTGTTTTAATTTTACTCTGTATATGGAAGACCATTATCCAATGCTGCTTTAGCAGCTCCATTTACTTTGATTCTTATATGACATGGTATCTAACAATATCGTATTTCTTTATTTACATTATATACATAGCCTACAGACTTCTAAATTAAAGGATTTCCAGAGTTCTTTGACTTTAACCATACGCTACCCTAGTTAAACGGGATGCCCCCTCAGTCAATTTTTTAAAACTATTTTATTTGCCTGAGACTGTTCCTTATTTGACGTCCAAAATCAGGTATATTCTTTTATGGAAAATAACGTGTCATGACTGTACAAAGTAAGTGAGATTGCGGGTGACATTTTAACCTCCAGTCCGTCATAGCGACATATTCATAGTAATATAGTGACACAGCAGATTTCATGAAACTATTAAAAGTGTATATGACAGGTAGCCTCAGAGAGAAACTTCTTAGCCAAAAGCCAAGCTGAATTGGAAATGATAGAAATGATTCACTGTCTATTGAATGATAGAACCTTCACCAAAGCATAGTATTCACTGTCTATTGAATGATAGAACTTTCACCGAAGCATAACATTTAACGTTTGAGATATGTAAACATGATCCTCACTCTGTAAGCTATTGGTTTGAATTGTGGCAACTCTAAATTTTTATATTTATTGTCACAAATAGGGAATATGATGTATGACTAATGAGCATATCAGAGTGCATGCTATTCCAGCTGATTCCAGATAAGATGTTAACAAATATTTAATGATTGGACAACATTTCTTTCCTTCTAATTTTAGTTCCGCAGTACATTATTACGCCATTGGTATAACCTGATTATAGAACATAAAGATGACTTATCCAAACTCATAACAAAAGAAATGGTGAGAACTTAATTTAGGTTGGATATGCTGACAATAATTGAAATATAACATAGTTGTTTACTTAACCGAAATTTATTTCAATGTTGCATATTTGCACATTGATAGAATTAAACAAATATTTTGATCAATCAGTTTATTATGACGTATAAAACTAATCATTTGATGTGTTTTCATCATCTAGTTCTGCGTTTTTTTCATCCTGCACATATTTTCTCCAAAATACAAATAACATATTAAATATCCACTAAACAAAAAAACTTTCTTGTTTGCAGGGTAAATCATACAAAGAATCCCAGGGTGAAATTATGTATGGTGCAAGTTATGTTGAATGGTTCTCAGAGGAGGCACGCAGAGCATATGGAGACACTATCCCATCTCCAGTCAGTACTAAGAGAATGATGACAATACGGCAGCCAATGGGTGTAGCTGGAATAATAACCCCGGTATGTACCAGGGTATTAACCTCACTAGGTAGCAGGGCATTAACCCCAGTAGGTACCAGGGTATTAATCCCAGTAGGTACTAGGGTATTAACATCAGTAGGTACAAGGGTATTAATCCCAGAAGCTACCAGGGTATTAACACCAGTAGCTACCAGGGTATTAACACCAGTACCTACCAGGGTATTAACACCAGTAGCTACCAGGGTATTAACACCAGTAGCTACCAGGGTATTAACACCAGCAGCTACCAGGGTATTAACACCAGTAGCTATCAGGGTATTAACACCAGTAGCTACCAGGGTATTAACACCAGTAGCTACCAGGGTATTAACACCAGCAGCTACCAGGGTATAAACACCAGCAGCTACCAGGGTATTAACACCAGCAGCTACCAGGGTATTAACACCAGCAGCTACCAGGGTATTAACACCAGTAGCTACCAGGGTATTAACACCAGTACCTACCAGGGTATTAACACCAGTACCTACCAGGGTATTAACACCAGCAGCTACCAGGGTATAAACACCAGCAGCTACCAGGGTATTAACACCAGCAGCTACCAGGGTATTAACACCAGTAGCTACCAGGGTATTAACACCAGCAGCTACCAGGGTATAAACACCAGCAGCTACCAGGGTATTAACACCAGCAGCTACCAGGGTATTAACACCAGTAGCTACCAGGGTATTAACACCAGCAGCTACCAGGGTATTAACACCAGTAGCTACCAGGGTATTAACACCAGTACCTACCAGGGTATTAACACCAGCAGCTACCAGGGTATTAACACCAGTAGCTACCAGGGTATTAACACCAGTAGCTACCAGGGTATTAACACCAGTAGCTACCAGGGTATTAACACCAGTAGCTACCAGGGTATTAACACCAGTACCTACCAGGGTATTAACACCAGTACCTACCAGGGTATTAATGTTACCCACTATTGGTGAGTATCCGTCGTTGGGGGACGTGGACGGGGGATCAATACTCTACCAAATAGATAGATACTCTAACCTGTTCTACTCTACTGTACTGTACTGTACCATAAGCATAGCTCGCTAACTCACTGGCTGTGAGTTGGGGCACGGATCCTAGCTACCATGTTATACCCTCATATGGATGACGGGCAATAAGGACTGCAGACACAGGATATACACAGTGCAATAGTTACCTTTATTCAGTGCTGTGATTCCTCCTTGTCTGGCTAGGCCGGCATGGCAATGAGCAAGGCATATGAACTACCAACTTTGCATGATACTTATGAAACCCTGACTATACGCAAAACACCCAAGTCTATAGAGTCACGATACTGAGAGTCGTGGATCTTCAGTGGCAAGTGGTCGCTGATCTCTTCCTCGGGCCCTTCTGAACTGGGAACTTCTAACTACCCCGGATCCACGGTTGCGCGCCTCTTTTAGGGGCCACTCCGCGTCATCTGTAGGGGCTTGCCTACGTGGCTTCCTCACGCGTCATCTGATGGACTCGTCCTGCCTGCGTATCTAACTTCGGCTCGTCCGTCTAACACGTGATCTCACAGAGTGGTGGTTATGGTGACTCATCAACCCTCAGTATCGTGCGTTATTGTCTATGAATGTCTATATATTTCCAAGAGTCTCTGGGTGTGTATTCTATATCCTACACTAACACCAGCAGCTACCAGGGTATTAACACCAGCAGCTACCAGGGTATGATTCCCAGTAGGTAGCATGGTATAATGCAGCTCATAGGTGTAACCAGAGAAATACTCCCAGGAGGTAACAGGGCATAATATCTGCATTATCTTTTTATGTTTGCTCATGTCAGGGATGTATGGGGTGTTTTACACAATATGTAAAAGTCATATTTCTTTGATACATTTGTTTTAAGATCATACCAAATCATTCTATCATATAACTGTACTATGGAAAAATATTCATTCGATAATATTTATAAAGAATACATAAAGATAATAATTTATTTAAGTAACAAATATGTTTTATCTCATATATTTGAAATATATCACTTTTTGTACAGTGGAATTTCCCTAATGCAATGATCACCCGCAAGGTGGCACAAGCTCTAGCTGCAGGATGTACAGTTGTTATCAAACCGGCAGAAGCCACTCCTTACTCAGCTCTTGCTCTTTGTGAGGTAAGACACTTGATTTTAGGACAGTAGCGCCATCAATACAAGAGTAAATATATAATTTATTATCTTTAATAATAACTTATTGGTGGCTATTTTATGAAACTACTTATTATGCCACACAAAAAAAACTTCAATACTGAAAAGAAAATGAAAATAAAGTCCATCAATTTTGAGATTTATCAACAAGTTAAATTTGTTTAGAAATAGCTTGAATGTGGCAGGTGCATGAAACATGAAAATTGATAGATTTTAAATTGATCCAATGCAATCTTTTAAAGTTTCATACATATAAAATATAAGTGTAATCTAAAAAAATAACTCCCAATAAGTTGTTCTAATCATAATGGTAAATAAAAAATGAAAATAAACTATTAAAATATGTGAAAATGTAAATTATCAACAGAATAAAATCAGGTGACAAGAAATGTATTAGATGTAAACACAAATTACCTCATTGAAAAGCTGATTTCTTTATGCAAATTTTCATATATTTCATTTTTTTCTTCAAAAACAGGAAGGTGCTAAGATTCTCGTATATGTATATAAATTGGAGAATGTGTTCTATTTTTGGCACCATTTATGCATTTATGTATCCACTGTAAGAGGAAGCTTTGTACAACCCATTTCATGTTCAATGTCTCCCATTTCTAGATATGACTACTGGGACAACAACCCTGAATGTGTCAGTGAAATGTGGCCTGTTGTTGGAAATAAGTAAGATTTACATTTCTGCTAGCTTGGACCAGTGTTTCACCCTGATATTTGCCAAGATGACAGAAATATAGGTCAAAAATAAATGCAGTGTTCCACTCAGATTCCATCTCAGTTGGCCCAGACAGTATTTTACCTGACAACATCAAATCCTGACAACATTGATGCAAATTTACGAAAAATACGATCAGGTTTTTAATCTCGATTTCAAAGGGTACAATGGAAAATCTTGCATATTGGTCAAATGGCCCATATGGAGTCAAATTCAACAACCACAATGCAAAGGATACTTGCCTCAGTATGCATGTGACAGGCTTGTAGTTTAATAAGCTGGAATCGAAAGGAATATTTAAAAATAGAGGACGTTGGTGTTGTAGTAGAATATGAAAACCTTCATTGTCATTTAAAAACTCAGAAATCAATTTTACATTTTTTCTATGTTGTGTTTGGTGCTTAACACATTGTCATTTTTTCTATGTTGTGTTTGGTGCTTAACACATTGTAACTTGATGGTGTGTGGCTGTAGATCTGTTAACACCAGGTAGCATTGTCAGCACACTGGTTATGAGCATGTGTGCATGTTGATCATCTGTGAACAAATTTGATGGTCCTCTGTCAATTCTTTGGGACTGTCCCTTCTGGATTCTCTTCTAGCTGTTTACATTGTCTGAAATTACATGGATGTATATGGCTGTTGATAACTAAAATAAATGAGAATCCCTACAAAAGACATGAAGATTTATTTGTTGTTTTATTTCATTCGTTCCAAACACTACACCTTGTCTATTAAACTCCCTGTATACTTTAAATTACCTGACAACAAAGTTATTACAGGTCGTCATTTCTGAGGTACTGCAGCCACATATTTGCAATTTAACCCCAAGATTTTCTTCCACATGCTCACCACATTGTAAGCACGTTACAAAACGCAAGACAATGTTATTATGATATAGGGAAAGAAGACAGATGCAAGGGTGGCAGTGGGTTACTGATCAGTATCCATAACAGGTGGCTGTCAGACCCAAAGGAAGAGAGCCTAAAAACTGACTGTGAACTTGTATGGAGAAAACTGAACATTACAGGAACAAAACCACTGTTCATAGGATGTTACTATAGGCCAACAGACAGGAAAATATCTAACGTCCATGAATTATATGCATCTCTTAGAAATATTCCCCAGTCTGACACAAACACCCCTAATATATTACTAACAGGGGATTTCAATGTACCAGATATCACATGTGAGAATATGTCCTATAAGCCAAGCCCTGCATATGGGATTGACCTAAATACAGTAATGATTGATACTTTTAATGAACACTGTCTCACATGCACCCAACCAAGGCAGACAATGGGTTAGATCTGGTTGGTATGAGAAACCCTAGCCTAGTAAATAAAGTATCTATCCATCCAGGCATAAAAGGCTTTGATGTCTTGATAACAGAAATCAACTGGCCAAGAAAAGGCCAAGAAATGTACAAAAAAGGAGACATGAATGCAATATAACAAGACATTCATGTTTTTTTTAAAGATGAAGTTAAGGATTCAAATCTCCCAGTTGAAACAATAAGTTCACAGCTAAGCTTATTGGGTACATCAATAAACACATTCCTACTAATAAAATAACTGGTAGATGGGATGTGCCATGGATGACAAAGGGATTAAAAGTTGGAGATGGTTTTGAGGATGGTTGTGATCTCGATCCTCTTATCAACACAGATGCTTCTAAAAAGGTAAGCCGATTAGGACTCTGCATTTCATCGGTGTCTCACTACCTCTGGGGTGGCCACGGGCCATGGCACAGTTGGTTAGGGCGCCAGCTTATTAACACTACTTTCTCTGTGGTGATCCAAAGATCGTGGGTTCGATCCCCAGCCATGCCGAGAATGAACTCACGATACATTTTCCCATATGAGCTGAAGCCCATGCCAAAAATGACTGAAATGAAACTGAAATAATGTTGAAAGTGATGTAAAACTTCAAGCAAACAAACAAATACCTCTGGGGTGGAGGAAAATTTTTTTTTTATGCTAACCAAGAGATACATATTTTACATAGTAATAGTAAATGTCAAAGATTTTGGTTAAAATATAATATTTTGGTAACAATTTAAAGCTTATGACTAAGTCAAAGTGATAACTGAGGTCATCCAATTTAGGCCTTCGTGTGATGCGTGTGTGCTGAAAATGTGAAGCCTGTATCTTAGATTACTGATAGGATAACATAATGTCAAAAATTTGATGACAGACAGACCCACAAACCCATGCACGCATGGACAGAGCCTGATACCATGGCCTTATTCATTGATTGTTCAGGCATCAATTCAATTATCAATAAATATTTATGATTGTTAATGAATTGACTTCAAAGCATTTTCTCTTCTTGATAACCATAGAGGTTTGGCTTCAAACTCAAACCTGAATTGTATTGTATATCACCTTAAAAGTTATAACGTAAATTATGTGTTGCCTGTGCCTCCATGCTCGCTCCCTAAACATGTTTTGAGTAGATTGTATCTATTGCATTGCGAAGCAATTTTTTTCCCCTCTCAAATTGATTTCTACAAGGTTAAAACTCCAAAAGTTTGAACAATATTTTTTTACTGCAGATGTGCTAGTCTCAATTAATTTTTTTTCTTCATAGGGTTGGCATTCTCAATATTTTTTTGTCCAACAAGTGGTCTCACCAATATTTTATTTTTACTTTTCTGCATTCCCCCTGAATGAGTAGTGATCCACCCCTTACATCAGTACCTCTCACTACCTTTGCTGTCATTGCCTTGTTTGAAATCTGAATGTCTAGTCAAGCATGCGAGTCTCGCCCACCAAAATCTAAAACGATATAATCAGAATAAACCATTCTCAGATCATTACCTATAACCATTTGGCTTATGACTTATACCTCAGTCACATTTGCGCCGATTTCAGTAAAGATGCCCGGCCGATGGGTATTTTTTACAAAATCGGCAGGCATTTCAGATTGCCGTGCGGGCACCGGGTCATTGGGAACTTTTATCTTGAACATAAAAGTTGCCGGCGTTTCCCCGATGTCTTATCAGCAAATATCATCTTAAAGTGCACGGCAGGGTCCCGGCAGTGTCCCGCAGGGACATCGGCAGATTATCTTAGGGCTGCCGGTGGCATCGTGCGGTGAAAATAGGATTATATTTATTTTATGTGTTCATAGACCATCGTCAGATGATCGCACGGGCTCCCTGCGATATATCATAGACGTCTTTAAGATGTCTTTCAGACGTCTGTCAAATGAGACAGACGTCTTTAGGATGTCTTTCAGACGTCTGTCAATGATAAAGACGTCTTTAGGATATCCTACAGACGTCTGTCAATGATTCAGACGTCTTTAAGATATCCTGCAGACGTCTGTGTTATTCAGTCTTGCACGTGCCGTGCGGTGCCCTTTAATAATGTGACCACAGCTACGGCATATCTCAGATTGTTGCTTATAAACTCCCCGGCGCCCGGCAGACTGTGAAGTCGGCCGATTGTTACTGCCCGGCCGGCGCCCGGTGCAAATGTGACTGAGGCATTAGTCACATTTGCGCCGATTTCAGTAAAGATGCCCGGCCGATGGGTATTTTTTACAAAATCGGCAGGCATTTCAGATTGCCGTGCGGGCATCGGGAGATCATCGGCCACAATTGGGCATCTTTAAGACGTCGAGCGGGTCATAGAAAACTTTAAGCTGCAACATAAAAGTTGCCGGTGTTTCCCCAATGTCTTATCAGCAAATATCATCTTAAAGTACACGGCAGGGTCCTAGCAGTGTCCCGGTAGTGTCCCGCAGGGACATTGGCAGATTATCTTAGGGCTGCCGGTGGCATTGTGCGGTGAAAATAGGATTTTTTTTATTTCATCTGTTCACAGGCCATCGACAGATGATCCAACGGCCTCCCTACGATATAATATAATGTCTTAAGGATATCCTACAGACGTCTGTCAAATAAGACAGACGTCTTTAGGATATTTCACAGATGTCTGTCAATGAGACAGACGTCTTAGGATATCTCACACTGTCAGACATCCGTGACATCTCATCTAGCAAGTGCCGTGCGGCACCCCTGAATAATGTGACCACAGCTACGGCATGTCACAGATTGTTGCTGATGAACTCCTCGGCACCCGGCAGATTGGGAAGTCGGCCAATCTTTACTTCCCGGTCGACGCCCGGTGCAAATGTGACTGAGGCATTACTGAGATGGTCACTAATAAAAATCTTTGGGAATGGTCATTTATTCTGTCACCAATCGATTCTCAGCAATTATTCTTCAAAGTCATGATTTGCAGTCTATCCTGTGTGCACCTTTTTATCTGAGGTCATGGGCTGATATGAAAGGAAGTCCTGCTTTGGAGGGTATGTGTTGGCAAAACATTGGGAAATGCCAAGGTTACCAGTTGGAGCCAGTTATCTTTTTTAAATTTTGTTTGCAGTAATGTGACCAAATAATGTCACGAACGACCATTGTGTAACCATATTGTGTCATGCAGAAGGTAAGATATGTATGACCAGATGATGTCACACAATAGCCATGCTTAACCTCATTTTGCCACATGTATGACGGTTACCAAGGGTTACTTGATGTGCTAAAAGGAGTACATTACAGTAAATTACTGTTGTGTCCAGAAAATATTTCTGACCGATCATGAACAATTTACCCTCCAAAGCAGGATTTCTCTTTCATATCAGTCCTGGCCACCAAAGGTATAAGTGTGTGCACAAAATTGAGAGCAAGTCATCAATATTGTCCACTCATTATTATTGATATAGTTGTGTTTGTATTAAAATCCTTTTCAGAACTGTTTAGGCATCAGGTTTGTTTGTTTGTTTAGTTTGTTTGTATGGGGTTTTACATCACTTCCAACATTATTTCAGTCATTTCGTGATGAGACCTACTTGTAGTAGATATAGTGCTGCCTCATGTCGCAGGTCCTTGACATGACAACCCACCCGGTCACAGATTTACAAGGACAACGGGTTAACCCTTTAGGTACGGGCCTCAGCTCATGTCTGAAATTGTGTCATGAGTTCAATCTCGGCATGGCCGGGGTTCGAACCCACGACCTTTGGATCACCACAGAGGAACTGGTGCTAATAAGCTGGCGCTCTAACCAACTACGTCACGGCCCGTGGCCTTAGGCATCAGGACAGACAGAAGCTTGACATTTACTTTAAAAGAAGGCCAATCTTTATGACCAATAACATTTCTGATGATGGTTATCTTTAGTATTTTCTTTATTCAAACAAGTATTAATGTCCACCAATTTTTAACAAGAAAAAGCAAAAAAAGAATAACAATATATAGATAGTCCCTAAATACAAAATGCTAACACCACATTCATCTTGAATCAATGAATATCCAAAATAAACTATTCTTCATCAGAACAATTTTACAAATAACACATGGTTTAAATATCAGGTTGTTATGTGAGAGAGACATTGTTCATTGACTGCTAATGCCTGTGATACTTGAAGCTTGTGATACTTGAAGCCATATATATCTTTGCTTCATACACACTTTAGTTGGATGCCATTGTTCAGGATGTAATATCAAAAGGTGCAAAGATTGTGAAAGGAGGCCAGCATCATCCACTAGAGGGCAGCTTCAATGAACCGACTTTGCTCACAGGTGTCACCACTGACATGAGATGTGTGAACGAGATATTTGGACCCGTGGCACCCATCCTCAAGTTAGTTCATACATGATGCATTTAGCTGATGCATTTATTTATTTTATTTCTTTTTTTTGCATAAGCGAAAATACCTAACTGGAGGTGAAACAGTGGAGTGAGGATCAGCTTTGGGGTATTAAGCAGTTGAATATGGTGGCAAATACAATTACACATAATGTATTAGTGTCAATATTGTTTGTGATACTTGAAGCCAAGGAGCCAAAGCAACAAAAACCAAGATGGTTGGTTGAAACTTGCGTAAGAATCTCTAGCATGTAATACATTGGCAAGATTTTGTTGAAAAACCTAACTTGCTCATTAGGAACCCATTTATCTTTCATTTGTTGTTTTCCTAGATTTAAAACTGAAGAAGAAGCAATTTCATCCGTGAATGCCACATAGTATGGTCTTGCAGGTAAATCAACATATTAAGTATTTTGTTAATGAAGTCATACAGTCACCTTCAATTTTTCATTATTTAATGGTATTTCATTGTATAATAGCTATTATTAAGTCATTTCTAAATTTTCACTTCTCTAATAGGAATTGCTGCCGTCTGGTGTGTTAAAATCTATCATGGATGGTTGACCTAAAATATGCACGCCTGGCTCATTTTTGTAACATATACTGAGTACCATGTCATTTGGGGCACGGGCCCCGGCTATGCCAAGATTGAACTCATGATACAATTTCCCATATGAAGTGAAGCCTATGCCTTAAGGGTTAACCTGTTGTCCTTGTAAAATTGTGACCGGGTGGGTTGTCATGACACAATGACCTGCGACATGAAAAATTAGTGAGGCAGCACTATATCTGCTACAAGTAGATCTCATCACGAAATGACTGAAATAATGTTGAAAGTGATGTAAAACCCAAAAAAAACAAACGAAACCATGTCATTTGTTTTCATTCAGTTTATTACACCCAAAACTTTTAATCCTCTCAAGATTCCAAACCGAAATAGTTTTTTGTCCTGTGTGTGTTTGTTGCCAACAAAATCAAACTCAAACTCAAAATCAATTTATTCAGCCATATATAATACTACATATTTTATAATATTGTTGCATAATATGTAAATATTAAGTAAACATAAATATATAATACGGCCAGGGAGACTTCCATTAAGGTGAGTTCAATCACCGCTATCGTAGGAGCCACCCTGGGGAAAATTAGATAAAATTTAATACCTTCATAACTTTGCATACGTACATGACTTTTTCAACTAGTGTAATATGGTAAAAGATAGATTTTTTTATATTTTGGCTGAAGTATATAGTTTCATGTATATTTCTTCCCAGTATATATAAATAATGCTTATTGTGTGTGACATAGAACCTAATTCTCTGGTACGTGTACATGGATGACACTGTGCCAAGATCCATATAAACAAAGATATCCTCTATATGTTTAAGCCCTGTGATACTTCATGTTTCAGATATACATATGTAACCTACATATCAGTAACCACAAGACTAAACTGGCAGGGTAAAGCATCCTAAACTTTATCATCACATTTAGCTTTGCTAGAATTCAAAAGTTTACTCTTGATTACGTATGCTATGAGTAAACTGTCATATACATCTTTAGTTTATTTCTGGTTATATATGATAAAAATAAATTTACCTCCTTAAAATTTGAAATGGTGAACCAGTGGGGGATTGTTATCTAGTAATGATTAAGGAATGTGTTTCCTGCCACAAACCCCTTGACTAAACATGAAGTTTATAACATTCTTCATGCTTTGAATATATGTATCGGGCAAACAGGCAAACATGTAGGGCAAACATGTGTAAGCAGGAGCTTTATGGTGTCATCTTAGCAAAACAAGGTTTCTGTTCAGATCTCTTAGATATCTCTTATTTCATGATTTTTAGATACTGATAGGACTTTTCAGATTGAAAAGATTACAAGCCAAGATATTAGCAAATCTTGGATAGTAAGTGACAAAAAGAGTATAAAATGTCTAAATCGCGCCTGACGTTTTTTTTTACACTTTTATGGTATTATATAGCATTCAGATCTTTTTGATATCTCTTATTTCATGATTGTTATGAAGTTTAGATACTGATAGGACTTTTCTGATTGAAAAAATGTTCACTACAAGCCAAGATATTAGCAAATCTTGGATAGTAAGTCACAAAAAGAGTATAAAATGTCTAAATCGCGCCTGATGTTTTTTTGCACTTTTATGGTACTATATAGCATTCAGATCTCTTTGATATCTCTTATTTCATGATGCTTATGATGTTTAGATACTGATAGGACTTTTCTGATTGAAAAAAATGTTCACTACAAGCCAAGATATTAGCAAATCTTGGATAGTAAGTCACAAAAAGAGTATAAAATGTCTAAATCGCACCTGATGTTTTTTTTTACACTTTTATGGTACTATATAGCATTCAGATCTCTTATATATCTCTTATTTCATGATTGTTATGTTGTTTAGATACTGATAGGACTTTTTAGAGTGGACATATATGCACTAGAAACAAAAATATTGACAAATCTTGGATTGTATGTCAGGGAAAAGTGAAAAATATCAATATCACAGGTGCTGTCTTTTAGCCTTACACCACAAGTTTTATTCACCAGACCCTCTGGCCTTTAGGTCCTGGTGTGGGTTTCACATCTATGGGCCCTCATCCCTGTTTTGAAATCTTCAAATGTGAATTAGTAGCGGGCCTTTTGGAAATTGGGTCAGCAACAATTTGCCTTGACCCCACTTGATACCTCATGGAGACTGTCACCATGACAACCAAGGTTAATCAAGTGCTCATCCCAGCCACATCCAGCAGCTATTTATATTTTGTGATGCAAGTGAGACAGCACAGGGATGCAGTGAAATGAATTGAACTTAAATCTGATGAGATTCAAGATCATTCTTGATCATCACTATACTTGGCAAATCTGTAGTGATGATTTGAAGAAGGTTAAAGTGAGAATCCTGGACCAATTATAAAATCTTTATGATAGTGTGCTGGCTTGCTCAACAGGAGTTAATTAATTCTTAGAGTAATATAGCTGAAGGTGACAAGTTGGAGAGATAGGAAAAATATCCCACAGAGAACAAAGAGAGCCGCTGACCACAACACGGGGATACCACCTGATCAAGGTACCATGTTTATTTGAGAAACGGGTCGGAAGAGTAATTTTAGGGTAAAAATTGTGGCTAGTAAACTTATCAAAATAATCTGCAAAGACTGCTTTTTGATTAATCTGTAATAAGTTTATGTTGAAGTCTCCAGTTATGATACATTCATTTTTAGTTTTCTCCAGTTTAGTAGCAATTGGAGTGAATTCATCTATAAATTCTTTGTATTTCTCAACTAAGTCTTTTGGGGGTCTATATATATTTGCTATTGTTATAGACTTTGATAAAGATTCATTTTGAACAACTTCTTTTACCTGACCCTCCCAGTCACTATAAGTATTTAAAGTCATTTTGATGTTATATTTAAATTTATCATCCATATATATTATTAATCCTCCCTTTGTACTACATGACTTGCCCTGAGATATACAGATGTATCCCTCAAGTTCAATTTCTGGTGGTACTATATTGTCAGGTAGACCACTTTCCTGTATACATATAGCACTGAATTTTGAGCCAATATCACTCAATTCACCAACAAAAATTTTAAGTTCACTAATTTTTGCTCTAATGGACTGGATATTGGAACTCATTATACTGAAAACATTCTTCTTATTTCTAAGCAATTCAAACATATTTTCTGAGTCTAGATAAGGTGAGTGATGTATAATTTGTGTTTCATCTTCACCATCAACATTTAGATTCAAAATATTAGTCAAGGATAAATTTGTAATACCACCATGATGCTGGAGCACTGCTTCATCTAATTCACTATATGCCATTATAGTGATACAAGTACATAAAATGATATATAAATCTGCATGTATTACTGGGACAAAAAACGCCAAAACGAATACAATCTAGGAACCAACAAATAGACATCTGACATGCACAAAAGAGAGTGTGATCAGTTATCACACTCTCCTTCAACATGTCCAGAATGTATCTGTTGACTATGGCGGAGGTGAGAAGCAAAATGTGGATAAGGTATAAGTATTTGATCAGTGAAAATTATCATAGTTTCTAGATGGACATAGCCAATATTATAATATATATGTGACAATCATACAGCTGTTCATTAGTCAAATGTGATATATTAGTCAAATGTGATATATGTGATATACTAGTCAATGTAATTAATATACATGATATATCAATCAATGGGATATACAAAATACAATTGCATGTCAATATGTCTTAATGATATCTTAATTGTATGTCTTCCCAAACCAGTGTATAAAGCATGCATTCAGATTACAATGAACATGTCATATGTATCTAAACATGCATACACATTCAAACAAGTCTTAGTATAATGTATGTCACAGCATGGTAGAGGGCAGCACTGTATTTACCAGTATAACTGGACCAACTATGCATATATTCATTAAAATGATACCAATTGTATCATACTGTATCAGTTATATCACTAGTATTTTCTAGCAAGGATTCAAAGTACATGTATAATGAACAAACATCATATTCAATGCTGCAGTTACATACAGACCAAATGTGTGCTAATTATCATATTCAATTCTGCAGTTACATACAAACCAAATGTGTGCTAATTATCATATTCAATGCTGCAGTTACATACCATACATAACATATTGATGCATTCCCTTTACATCATAAAGAATTGTAGCCATCATATCAGCTAAACCAGTATACATTTTACTTTACACAAAAGACACAATGTGGATCATTAATGTTGAAACTTAAGCAGTGAGAATTGGAACGATACCCTGACAAGTGAAATGAAATTGAGATATATCAGAAAATATGATACAGTCTAAACATTTTGGCACTGTAACAGTTATATAAATTATTTTAAAACTACTATCAACATACCAGACTAGATTAGATTTAACAATGAAAAAAGTGTTATGTGGAGAAATGGGCTTGGCCTGAAATCTTAAATTCAGATAGCATCATGTACAACCTCATTTGATCAGGTTCATGAGCAGTTTGATATAGTTAAGAGTACCATAAATTCCATAATACAGAGACTGATACAGTTAAGATTATCTTAAATTCCATATTACTGAGACTGTTGTAGTTATGAGACAAATTCCATCATATGGAGAGTGATGATACACAGAGAGATTTTGACAAGAACAATATATGTAGCCTTTGATATTATTAAAAGTATTAAGCATCAATTCTACAATTTGGTGTTTTGAAAGCTTAGCCACATATGAACATAATGACAGATTGAAATTATAATAATAATGATAAGATATAAGATATGTTGCTTTGAGACATAGCAGTTGCACTCCCAGCAGAGGTCTGTCTGAGCTTTGTGCTGCACGTGACGGATAAACACGGTAGTGTGAACTTTATTTGACCTCAATTGAGGCTCAAAGTAGGGTAGCACTGTTTGACGTCATTATGGTACTATTCAAATGACAATACATTTCATGACGTCATAAGCACATTGCCATAATCTTATGACGTCATTTTGTTACCCACTAATGGAGAGTATCCGTCGTTGGGGGACGTGGACGGGGGATCAATACTCTACCATAGATAGATACTCTACTCTACTCTACCGTACTGTACTGTACAATAAGCATAGCTCGCTAACTCGCTGGCTGTGAGTTGGGCACGGATCCTAGCTACCCTATATACCCAGGCGAAAGTTGCAGGTAATAAGGACTGCAGTCACAGGATATACACGACACAATAGTTACCTTTATTCGGTGCTGTGAGTCTTCCTTGTCTGGCTAGGCCGGCATGGCAATGAGTGAGGCATGTGAACTACCCAAATGCATGATACTTATGAGATCCTATCTATACACAAAACACCCAAGTCTATGCATTCACGATACTGAGAGTCGTGGATCTTCTGTGGCAAGTGGTCGCTCTATCTCCGTCTGTGCATCTCCCCGGATCCAACGGTTGCGGGCCTCTTTGAGGGATCAATCTGTGTCCTGTGTGCAGTTTGCCTACGTGGCTTCCTCACGCGTCACCGAATGGTCTCGTCTTGCCTGCGTATCTGCACGTGATCTCTTAGAGTGGTGGTTATGACGCATCAACCATCAATAGTGTTCGTGATTGTCTATGAATGTCTATATGTTTTCAAGAGTCTCTGGGTGTGTAATCTATATCCTACAATTTTACCTTTCAGTGCTTCTATGATGACACTCCACATAAAAATGACGCCAAGAAAGGAGTGTTCATTCATTAGGGGCCTATATGTTTGTAATATAGTAATTTTAAAATGGCTTAAATCCTGCTCATCAAATAACAAATAATTTGTAACATTTGAATGAAATTCTCAGAATGTGTAATTTTAAAATATGGTATGCCTCAGGGACCAGTGTTGGGCACAAAATTACTACTTGTATGCATCCACATGCAGATACCACAAACACATATGTTTTAATACACCACATTTATGCTGATGATACACAGCTATACATCTAATGTGTTCCCCAGGCACATGGATCTGTCTTGACAATGCAAGCATGATAAACACCGTGGCGTCATACCGGGAAATGTCACCATAATGACGTCATGCAGGTGACATAGTGTGGCTTCATAAATTATGCTAACGAAGTCGTCTGACCAATCATGGAATACTATAATATTTGTTTAAACTACACCCTCCCCCTTTCTACCTTTTCTGATATTTCCACTTTTTTCAAAAGGAGGGAAAATTTGAAATATTTGGACAGAAAATGGCACTTACTCGTATGATGACATTTGCTTTTGGGTACAATTTTTGGGGCCCATTAATGCTGAAGGATTTTCCTTGGGCCAACTTACCAAAAGTTTAAAATCCGTTATCATATCTTAAAATCGTCAACTTTGTCGCTTCCATGTTGTGTTTCCTTGCAAATGAGTCTGAGCTCCGAAATCGCTAAAAATACACCAATATGAAGATTTCATCTTTGTTTTCTAATTAAAGCCTTTATTCTCTTAATATTTTCCAGGTTTGCAAGAAAACAATTTAGTTCTATACGTTCAGACATGTATATCGCTCAAATGATATTCAAGAATATTTTTTGCCTGCCTTATTTTCGTATTAATGAAATGCACAATATCTTGTGTGTTGCAAAATTTGTGATTATGATAAACAATTTTTGAAATATTTCAGGAATATGCAGTTGTCTTCACCAAGCACGTTTCCAACTTTTAACTAATTCTTAGATATTTACTTTTGGTTCTCAGGCTATCTATTTTCGACGGACCTGTTTCAGATATGGCGTGTAGCAGAACGCATGGAGGTCGACATGGTAGGTAGATTAACGAGGGACTGATCACCACAGTCGAGGCACCCTATGGTGGAATGAAAGAGTCTGGCCACGGATGAGAAGGATCCAAATACGGCATGCAAAACTTTATGGAAATCAAATATTTTTGTTTTGGGAGTATAAATGCCAATACTGCTTGATGAGGTTTCCTTTTTGAAAGGTGGCAATGTGTATATAACCATGTTCTCATTAAGAGAAATTTAGGTGAATTACTCAGCCACCATAATTTCAGTCTTTCATGATTTTTCTCCCACTATCAAATAAATTTGGCACTTGTACTATACATGTGAATACACTCACTTTGAATTAATGAATTAATGATACACTGCAGAGGTTCAGTGGTATTTACAATATTATCATGTCATATATTATTTAATATTTAATACTTTAGAGGTAGCATGAAGATAACTTTAAACTAATCACATATGATCTATTAATTGGATGAATGTTGTTTTGTTTTTTTCTATTTGATAAAATGAAAAATAATTTTGATCTCCTAGATTCAATGATATTTGATTGTATTTGCTATTGACGTTAATATATGGACATTAACAAACACGGTTGTATTGATTTGGTTATTGTGACTCCCACTGCCGGCAGTGTTACATTTTCACTGGTTAATGGGATCGAAAGTCTATTTGATATGGGCATTGCCGTTTTTACAATTCTTCCTTTTGGACCATAAAGTAAGAAATTAAGGATAAATGTTAGAATTTGTATAGATTATAGACAATGTGTATTTACTCATTAATGTAATGTAGTATAAAGGAGTGTCTGCAGAAATTTCTTAAAGACATCAACCAGACATTGGTCCCATCTTGTTAGAAATGTCATTCCAAAGCTTTGAGGCTGCAGCTATACAGGTGTCCATGCTAGGAGGGACTGATTTGATATAGAAGTCCTGCTATGGAGGGTATAGAATCACTTGAATTGTTAAAAATTATATCTCAAGAATGGTTTTATTTGCACATGAACCAATGCATTTGTAAGATCATGTGTCATCCAAATTGGTCAAATTAAATGGGTTGCTAAAGGCTGGGAGTGCTCTGGTTAAGGCAGGTAGTCACTGCAGTGATATTTGATTCGCTAGAGCCCAGTAAATTGCCGAAATAATGTTGCTGTCACATATAGACGGTCTTGTATGAACGATGTCAAAACGGGCCGTAGCGCAGTTGGTTAGAGCGCCAGCTTACTAGCACCAGTTCCTCTGTGGTGATCCAAAGGTTGTGGGTTCGATCCCCGGCCATGTCGAGATTGAACTCATAATTCAATTTCCCATATGAGCTGAGGCCCGTGCCATAGGGTTAACCCGTTGTCCTTGTAAATCTGTGACCGGGTGGGTTGTCATGTCAAGGACCTGCGGCATGACAATTCAGTGAGGCAGCACTATATCTGCTACAAGTAGGTCTCATCACGAAATGACTGAAATAATGTTGAAAGTGATATAAAACCCCAAACAAACAAACAAACAAAAGCATAAATAAATTTAAGTAAGATAATTGTTCTTACTTATTATGGAGTAGGAGACATTTTGGGTGTCATGTGGCAGTAGCTCATTTGCTGGAAATGGCACTGTGCCATTCATAATAGCTTCCAATAAATCAGAATCATTCCAAATTTGGGCATCGGATGCTGCACCCTTGGACCCAAGGTCAGCCCAAAGAAACTTGTAATCTGAATCCACCAAAGCAAATAGCACCACACTGTAAATTTTTTTTGTAATTGAAGTACTCTGATCCAGAACCAGGGGGGCATTTACAGGCAACATGTTTTCCATCTAAAGCTCCAAGGGTGTGGGGAAAATTCCATCTTTTCTCAAAGCCATCTGCAATGTCTTTCCATTCTGGTGCAGTGGCAGGGAAAGGCATACATTCATCACTATACTCATCTATAATTGCTCTGCAGACCTGAAGATACAAACCCCAGACACAAACCTTATTATTTAGTGATGACTTTCAATCACATTTTCCACATAAAACAAGAAAACTGATATAAAAAAAGGTTTGTATTTAGCTTACCTCTCTAGCCAGAAGTGAAATGGTGATGTGTGGTACCTGCCAGCCAAACCTCATATTTGTGTATTTGGATCCAGATGCTAAATGTCTCAGAGTTACAGCAAGTTTCAAGCCCGGCTCCAAGGACTCCCTGTACCAGGTTTGTTGCTTTGTGATCCTTGGTCCTACCCTTTGCAGGATTTCATCATACATTTCTGGGGGCATTCTTAAAAAGTTCTTAAATGTTCTTGGATCCTCAGCATGTAATTCCTGCATTAACTGATCATATAATCCAAATTGTCTTCTTCTGCCCTGAGACAACCAACCCCGGACCCAAGGCCTTCGATGGTGCCCCCTTCTGCCATGCCTCCTATGTAATCTCAGCTGATACAAGGCTCTGTACTGCAGATGTATACGACCCAGTACTAGTACTCTCTGTAACTCCAATCTAGCTCTCCTTGCATCCTCCATCATGAAGACCTGAACTCAAACTGAGGACAGATGAGCAGATGCCCTTTTTATAGGCAAGGGCATAGCAGCGCCACCACATTTAAATTAACCACTCTGACAACGTCCTACTACCGCCCTGATCCTGCTTATGAGCGCCCTGGCATCGTCCAACACTTTAATCATCGTTCACGAAACCATTTTAGACGCTTCTCTATTGCCCTGAGACAGTCCTAACACCGTTCAAACCCGTTCAAAACACGTTCATAACCGTCCACAACACGCTGTGCCATCGTCTGACAACTTTTCAGCGTGGCCACATCGGTAATGGACGATGAGTAGACGATGACGGCCGGGTTCATATCGGTACCAGATCGATTGCAGAACGATAAGGACAATCCCATATCGATCTCCTTCACCGTTCCTGACAGCCAGAAAATTTTGAACAGCTCAAAACTTCAGGCGGTCCTCAGCTGTGATGGAGTTGTCACAAACTATCATAAACAATGACGGTCGTTGCTAAATCAGTCCCAAAACGTCCTTGGACGATGTCCGACGATGTTCGACGATCAGGTTAATTTCAACACCGTTTTGACATCGTCCAACGAGACCATCATAGTGTGACTGTCGCATAAATGACAACATATGGAGCTAATTCAAAACACTGCCATCTTGTACTTATGCATGTGCACACCCCAATGGAGCTGTCATTTAATGTTCCCTTTGGTACATCACCATATCTTGATAATTGCGGACGAAGCGTCGATATAGGAATATGGGCATATTAGTGGTAGTATTTCAGATCTGGACGAGTTTTGAGAACAAATATGTGAGAAAGACATATGTTTTGTTTTTGTTTGTTTGTTTGGGGTTTTACATCACTTTCAACATTATTTCAGTCATTTCGTGATGAGACCTACTTGTAGCAGATATAGTGCTGCCTCACTGAATTGTCATGTCGCAGGTCCTTGACATGACAACCCACCCGGTCACAGATTTACAAGGACAACGGGTTAACCCTTTTGGCACGGGCCTCAGCTCATGTGGGAAATTGTATCATGAGTTCAATCTCAGCATGGCCGGGATTCGAACCCACGACCTTTAGATCACCACAGAGGAACTGGTGCTAATATGCTGGCACTCTAACCAACTGCGCCACGGCCCGTGGCCTGAGAAAGACATATGAACAACACAATAAAACTGAAGTCCACCAGAGGCAAGTGACTGAAATAATATTGAAGGTGATGTAAAATCTAAAACAAAACAATAAACAAAATCAATAAACAACTACAGACTCAGTAAAGAACTCAGTACAGACTCAGAGGACAACTCAGACCAGACTCAGAAAAGAATTCAGTCAATTAATCAGCACAGAACCAGTAAAGAACTCAATACAGACTCAGTAAGTAACTCAGTCAAGACTCAGTAACGAACTCAGTCAAGACTCAGTAATGAATTCAGTAAAGAGTTCAGTAAAGAGCTCAGTAAAGAGCTCAGTAAAGAGCTCAATACAGACTCAGGAACTCAGCCAAGACTCAGTAAGGCTTCGGAAATGAGTGCAGTCCTGTCTCAGTAATGAACTCAATCAAGATTCAGTAAAGAACTAAAGAGCAGAGCACAGTAAAGAGCTCAGGAAAGAATTCAGGAATGAAAAAAATAAGTGCAAGATAATGGCTTTGTATTAAAATAACTACAAAAACGATTGCTAAAAGGGTGAGGAAGGGATCTTTGATGTGGTTTTCATTATTTTGCTCTTTACACTTGATCAATTTTGATAATTTTAAATTTGAAGTTGAAGTATAAAAGTTAAATGCTGTGGGTTCGATCCCCAGCCAGAGATTGAATTCATAATACAATTTCATATATGAGCTGAGGCCCATGCCATTGGGTTAACCCGTTGTACTTGTAAATCTGTTACCAGGTGGGTTGTCATGTCAAGGACCTGCGACATGACAATTCAGTGAGGCAGCACTATATCTGCTACAAGTAGGTCTCATTGTGAAATGAGAAATATGATGTTTTGATGTGACATCACAAGATTTAGCAATAAAAATCTCAAACAACTGTCAAGGACTTTCTGCCCTCTCTTAATGGGAGGGTTACCGTATTTCTTCATTACATATAAATCACCTCAGGGAGCTACCTTCTCTGACTGCAGGGTGAGTTGAATGTCCACCAGCCTTTTCTGTACATGATTTGTTCTCTTATATCATATATAATATACTCACTTATACATAAGCACCATGAGCAGACCTAGTCTGAAATAGCGCTATACATATTCTAATTATTATCATTAATTATTATTATTATTTTTAAGAATATTTCTGTACACATCATTTACTCAAGTATCTCACAGGGCAGTATTGATCTTGACCTAAAACCCAAACATTGCCCACAGACAATCTGTAAATCATCACAGATTCTGAGATCGCGTGATTACCGACCAGGACAGGTGCTATGAATGTTCCCTTTGGCTCCCTCCAAGACCGGTGTATATTTCAATACATAACTAATATTAAAAAATGTACTTTTGATCAGGGAAGCAGGAAGACATAATTGTTAGTAACCCCAATTTGGCTAATATAAAGAAATTCTAAGTGCAAAACCTTTGATTAACGTCTGATTACTTTGCTTCTAATATTAGAGGTTAAATGCCTTACCAGGCCTTAATTCTAACATCTCACAGCCTCATATCCTCACCAACATTTCAACCAGGCTATGTTTTGGATTATTTATATATTTATGCATTGAGGCACAATTTTATTTGTTTGGATATATTCACAACGTTGTAAAATATTGTCACTGTGCCAGATGAAATGATATGTGTTCAACGAAATAAATGGGCTCTATAAAAATACGCTGTGTGGAATAAGGCAGGGACATATGCAAAGTAATTAGTCAAAAACCACCGCCCCAGAATCCACTAGACTGACCTTGCCACACTTCTCTCGTTACAGATGAAAATCATGAATCTTGTGACAAGAAGCATGTGTATGTTAATATTTTCATAAGTATAGACAATTCTATGATTTGGTGCTCTAAATTACATCATACATGTATTGTCAGACACAGATTTCATCAAGTTTACATGACCCTCTGGCAATGATTAGAGTAACAAGACTCTTGCACAGCTTTCTCTTACATATGCAGCTATCTCTCACTTATGCAACTGTCTCTCACTTTTATATCCATCTCTGATTTATCCAATCTTTAACTTATGTAGTTGTCTCTTTGTTGCAACTATCTCTCACTTTTACAGCTATCTCGTTGTAACCTTGGAGTAGAATGAATGGAGTTGGGACGTCGTGGATTGTGCACATGACTCCATAGCAACCCATTGTTTGGAACAATGGGATAGTTTCCCTTTGAAGCAATGTGTGTTACCACCAATAATGTGAGCTATTTTGAAATGTTTAGAACATAAAAAAAATTATCATATCATAATGAATGGTTTTTTTTGGCTATCTAATGGTGTACTTTTGGATAATTTAAATTTCATAGTTACTTACCTCCAATCCCGTGGAGTTGACATATACAAAGAAAAGTTTCAGTAGCTACAAAATCTATATGAAAAGTATCTATGGATATAGAAGGGTGAGATTTTCACAGTATAAATAGTACTCTTCAGAAAATTGCCTTAACTGTTTATCAATACTTTCTTAACCCAACATCAAATTATTGTGAAAAAAGAATTGTTTTTCACGAAAACATCAAACTTTTTTGCTGGAATATCAAACTTTTGGAGGTAAAAATGTTGCATCAATGTGAAATCACCTTGCCGGGCAAATGCTATGTAAATGGAATGGACGCATACATTGGCAGATTTGAGAATCATATCAGTAGAAAGATATTTTTCAAGGTAAAAAAATGATACATTGTATAGGCCTGCCAATGAATGCGTAGCTAGTGTAAACTAAATGTGAACATTGTAAGAGTTGACAGAATTGCCTAACTTTTTGGAAGAATCAATAGATTTGTACTGAGCTCTTTTATAAAATAGCCATATGATGTGGAAATCACTGACATGGACGTTTCTAAAACGTTGTAGAATCGTGTACATTAGGAGTACATGAAAAAAAAAATATATCTCCAAAATCAGTTAAAAGAGTAGAAAATTTCACTCGCAATATGTCTTGGTATAAATACTGTCTATTGTGAGTCAAAATTGTCACAAAGTTTGTGGCTCATATGGCATCAAAAGACAATGGATTATCAGTAGCGCACATAGCACCTTTGATCTCATGCACTCTAAAAAATAAATGTGTAAATTGACACACATATAAATCGCTTTTTTCGTAATAAAAAAAAAACACAACTTGTGCGTCAAATAAATCATATTTTGTGTTTTGCAAGTATGTTAAATAACATACTTTAGATATGTAAATTGACACACATGTAAAACACTTTTTTGTAATAAAAATGACACACTTTTTGTGTGTCAAATAAATCACATTTTGTGTTTTGCAAGTGCGTTAAATGACATACTTTATATATGTAAATTGACACACATGTAAAACACTTTTTTGTTATAAAAATGACACACTTTATGTGGGTCATATAAATCACAATATGTGATTTGCAAATGTGTTGCATAAAACATTGAAAATAATTACAGAAAGCACATCTTGTGTATGAAATAAAATATATACTGTACACATGATGTTCTTCCTATGAATCACTGTCAATGCACTGAAATAAATTAGATAGACATAAAATTTGATGTAAAGATTAATATATTTATTCAAAATTACATTTTTTTTTAAACAAATCATTCTGTCAGCATTTCCAATTCATTCCTGTTATGCTGTATACAAAATTTCTAATATATCATTGATAATAAATACAAAAAGTGCACTGGCTGCAAACATTGAAAAATAATTACAATAGCCACTTTATATGAACTCCATTCACTCTTTCACATTTTACAAACAAATTAACTCATTCACTCTTTTACTTCTTTACAAAAGACATAAAATGTCTAAAACAAAAGACAAAAGACATAAAACTAGCACACACAAAATATAATTGTTAAGCTAAAAGTGCCAGTGTGTCTTTGAACCCCTTGGACTTTCCAGAGTCTGGAGCATAGGGTAGATCAAATGCCACCTGCTGCAGGATGCCCAGGAACATGGCATAGCTCCTGGGGTTCTCTATGTCAAACACATAGTAAGAACCCACGAGCAGCAGGATGGCACGGCTAATAGAGCAGGTCAGCTCAATCCTCCTGGTGTCACCAACGATGAACGCTGACTCGACAGTGTCATCCTGCACCAGCAGGACGAGCTGGGGGCAGTCTCCAGGCTTGGTGGTTGTGACTTTGTCCACATCCCCCTCCGGCAGGTCCTCGTGGATGTGGATGACCGTCTGAGACTTCTGCCCCTTGCCTGCCTTATACCCTGTGAGCTTCTCAAGATACTTCATGGCAGCCACTATCCTCATGTCACCCTGAAAGCATAAAAATCAAAGAATGTGATGATAAAAAATGTTCATATAGTACATATAAATACCAATTGTTTTAATACTTTATATGTTTCTATAGTTGGAATCAGTCTCATCATGATCAAAAAAGTTCAACAAAACGCTTTAGATAAGCATAAGGGCTATTCCATTTTTGGTTGGGGGTGGGGGTGGTCCTGAAGAAATTTAAAGACACCCCCCGCCCCCGAATTCTGAATAATCCAAAAGAGCCAACCTGAATTTCAATTTGTTTGCCTGACCCCCCCTGAATTTTTTTTTTGTTGTTGCCAAAATATGCTGTTTTTAGGGAAATTTTCATAAAAAAAAATCTTTAATTATAATTCCTAATTATTTCAGCCAATGTCAAATTTGCATTTCCATCTTGCGTAGGGGAAGGTTGGTCCTAAAGATATCACTGGTCCCCTAGTGAATTTCAAATACGTATTCATGACAATCCCCCAGCAAACAACCAGAAAGGGAATAGCTCTCATAGACCATGCTCAAGTATACTTACATTTCTCTGTTGTCGTATGGGCATCTCCTCTTCCACCTTGTCAATGATGCCCTTAAAACGCTCAGACACTTCCTTCATGTCCTTGTTTGAACGTTCAAGGATGAGTCCGAACTCCTTCCATATCTGCAAAATCACAAACCAAAATAATAAATTAATACAATTAAAATGTACTGTACACTTATCAGACCTCGCTATGATTTTATATACACTCAAACCTGTGATGAGAGACCATGTTTTTAATAACCCGTCTCACATTTGTATTTATTTGCACCTGCAGAGGGCAGTCTTACATCACAGGTTTGACTGTATTCAAATATTTTTGTTAATAAAGTACAGGTGGCATAATATTAGAATCTGAGGTTAATCAGTTTTTTATTGAATTGAGCAGTACAATAGTGACAAAAAATGTTTATCATGTAACTCTGAATCAAATTTAAACTTGCGATTTTAACAGTGTTCAGAAAAAGTCAATTTTCTCAGCAAATTACCAACCGATTTCAAAACTTTTTGGACCTAAATGACCAGCAAGGATTGCTCTATTACATATTACAATACCAAATATTCGGACATAATATGGAAGCCACAAAAAAAGATTTTGTGAGTAAAACGCGCACTTGCAAATTTAAACTTGCTATTTCAACAGTGTTCAGGAAAAGTTAATTTTCTCAGTCAATTACTAACCGATTTCAAAACTTTTTGGACCAAAATGACCTGCAAAGATGGCTCTATCACATATTATAAGGCCAAATATTCAGACCTAATATGAAAGTCACAAAAAAAGATTTTGTGACCAAATCCCGCACTCGCGAAATTGACGCGCGCCCCCTACACAATAGCCATCATGCTTGAGTGCATCAGTACTGAGACTGACCAAAGTTTCCTAATTTCCCAAACAGTTTACTAAATGTCCACACTAAACTTTACCTAACACTATCACAGTTTCCTAGTACATTGTGCAATATTATGCCATACTCACCCAGTTCATGAAGACATCTTGGTGCTGTGTTTGGTGGTGAACTTCTGCATGATTGTGTCAGTTGGACTCCCCCAGATTTAAACTGCTGCGGCTTCAGTGACTGAGGTCACGTGACTGGCAAGCTGTCAATCAAGATGTGCTCTGCACATGCCAGGTCAGTGTGACCCCTCCAATAGGGTGGGTGGCAGGATCTACTGACACACACCTGTTGGCAGGATCAACCAACACACACCTGCTGACACTGTCACTGTGTGTGTGTAGCTGACATATGATTTAAAAATATTTAATTATCTTAATTTTTTTTAGTTTCTTCCTAATTTTAATTTACAATGATCCCTTTTAGGTTACAGTGATCCAATTTTTATAACACAAATTAGCAAATAACAAAGCAATACCATATTTCATAACATCTTTTATAATAACAAGATTACACAAAAATTCATTCAAATTGACAATTTGACATAATACAGCCCCAGTGGTAATGTTCTTGCAATGTTGACACACTTTACATGATTTGTGAATTCATATGTGAATCAAAGAAGCATTATTTGTGTGTTAGTAATGTACTTTATTTGCAACATGACACACTTCAAAAACATTTTTGGTGTTTCGCATATTTTGTAATGTGTCAAATAACATACCAAATGTGGGTAAAACACATTTAACACATATTTCATGTTTTGGTAAATTATTTAATGTGTGTCTGACACACATTCAGTGAGTCATATAACACATCATTTTTTAGAGTGTGGCAATCCAAAGGTCGTGGGTTCGAACCCCGGCTATGCCGAGATTGAACTCATGATACAATTTCACACATGAGCTGAGGCCCATGCCAAAGGGTTAACCCGTTGTCCTCCTTGTAAATCTGTGACCGGGTGGGTTGTCATGTCAAGGACCTGCGACATGACAATTCAGTGAGGCAGCACTATATCTGCTAACAAGTAGGTCTCATCACGAAATGACTGAAATAATGTTGAAAGTGATGTAAAACCCCAAACAAACAAACAAACAAACAAATCTCATGGCATCACAACTCCATTCATTATACTCCAAGTTGTAACTATTTCTCACTTGCACAGCTGTCTCTTACTGTTGTAACTATCTCTCAGTTATAAATTGAACTAAATTTTATTGTTGTAACTTTCTCTCATTGTTACAGTTATCTCTCACTGCTGTAGCTACCTTTCACTAATGCAACTGTCTCCCATTGCTGTATTCATCTCTCACTTGTGCAGCTATTTCTCACTGTTGTGGCTTTCCCTTACTTGTGCAACTATCTCTCATTATTGTAACTGTCCCTCACTTCTGCATCTATCTCTTTTACCTATCATCTCTCACTGTTGTAACTATCTCTTGCTGTTGTAGCAATCTCTCATTTGTGCAGCTATTCCACTGTGAATATTTCTCATGTGTGTAACTATCTCTCATTTTTACAGCTATCTCTCACTGCTGAAGCTACCTCTCATTTATGCAACTGTCTCTCACTGTTGTATCCATATCTCACTTGTGCAGCTATCTCTCACTGTTGTAGCTTTCTCTTGTGCAATTATCTTTCATTATTGTAACTGTCCCTCACTTGTGCATCTATCTCTTACTTTTACAGCTATCTTTCACTTATCTCTCACTGTTGTAGCTATCATTTGCGTAGCTATCACTGATGATAACTATCTCTTTTGTGCAGCTAACTCACTTGTGCAGCTATTTCTCACTACACTCCTCTAACTTATGCAACTGTCTCTCACTTGTAGAGCTGACTCACATTTGTGCAGCTATCACTCACTGCTGTAACTATCTTAAACTTATGCAACTATTTCACACTTGTGTAGCTGCCTAAGTAATGTTTGCATTTTATCTAAGAAGGCCCCTTTGTGCAAAACCAAGCAGGACCTCCACTAGTTCGTTCAATGTTTAGGTCAATAATTAGTTCAAATTCACGATGGTTGAAAACAAAATTTTCATACAGAAACATAGGCATATTGTGTGTAATATTTGATGTCTAACACAATTCTGAAAAAAAATAAGTGAAAACTACACTATTCATTACATACATGTATATATTACGCAACCCATCACATGAACTTGCAAACTAAAACTGAAGTGAAGACTGGTCTAGCATCTGGAAATTCCACCAGAGGGCAGGCAATGTGGTGACGGAAGAGCATACTTCCTCTCTGATCACGTTCATCCTTTTTTATAGTATGTGAAAATCACCTGGATTCCTTCATAATTGGTGTAGAACAATGGTATGACGTCATATCATTCGGCTCCGCTATGATTACTGTCCACCCCTTATGACGTCAGACTGCTTGAATCATGAACCTTTGACGCTATTCCTTCATTGAGCAAATTTGATTACTGAAATAATATTTATAGTTTGTAGATACGTTGATAAGTCCAGAAATAAATGATTATTCATGCAAATCAATAAAAAAAGCTCGTCTTCCAGAGGTTAAGTACATAAGTACACTTGAGCACATGTACACTTTAGGGGTGGACCATTATGTATATATATATTGGTGAGACCACTCGATGGGGAAAACTGTTTGAGAGCGTCAACTTTGAGAAAAAAATTAACTGAGACTCGCACATGTGCAGAAAAAAGAAATTGTTCGAAGGGTAAATTTTCTTTGGGAAAAATGGAGTTTCAAGCTTGTAAAAGTAAAAAGGAAACTAAAAGAAACAATCTACCCTAAGTGTGTTTGAAGGAGCCATAAGAGAGCAATAATAAATGTTATCCATATATCAGATCCAATTTATATACAATATATTTTATATTTCATATTTATAAGATATTCAGCTATATTACTTTATTTAACATTTATTATTGAGCAAAACAGAGACTTAACAGAGATTTCTTAACATATCATTAACTTACCAATAACATATTAATCATAACCATTTGCTTAATAAGACATATTCATTATTATATTTGGAGATTTAAGGCAGGTTTTAAACAAAATACGGTTCACATGCCTGACAAATGTTTGAAATGGGCAGTTTTAAAGTCAAACTTTATAATAGCCAGGCAGAGAAAATATTCTGTGGTTAATCAAATTACAATCATATCCATTTATTGATAATTTTAAGCTCCTGATGCCTGAATGGTATATAAGCTGCATTATCGGGCTCCATCCGTGGGTCCGTCTGTCAACAAATATTTTGACATTTTGCTAGCTGTTTGGGATACAAGCTCGAAGATACATGATATAGATTTTTATCACACACGCATCCCATGAAGACCTAAATAGGGTGGCCTCATGTCTCCAGGTCATAGGTCATAGATTGTAAACTTAGATAAAGCATTGCATCATTTTCTTACACATGATGCATCCATCAACACACATTTAGGTACTATAGAAATTAAAAATTACAATGTGTGCACCATAGGACAAAGAAATTGGTGACCCAACCAACTGAGAAAATAAATGTGAAGATATGTTTTGGTTTGGAATTTTTTTTTGTAAACTGCTGAAAAAAAATCAGCAAAATTATATTCCTCCATCCCCTTGAATGATTAATGGTCTGACCCTAAGAGCACACACTCGTGGGTTTGTTGTGAATTAATTTGAAAGGGACAGACCATTATTCATTTAAGGGGGTGGAGGAATAAATTTTCCTGATTTATTTTTTCCGGCACTCGGCCATTCTTGATTTTTTTTCCTCATTCGCTTGTGTCACCAATTTTGCTTTTCTCAGGGTGCTAATATCCTTACTTTATACATATATCTGTGTAAACGGATGTATGATTTATTAGAAAATGCACTATTTACACTAATGCACAGTTAATATAAGTATTTCAAGTGGTAATTTATTGAAGTAAACTTCATCTGCCTATAAAGTCCTGGGTGCCAGGAAGTTTTGTCCTATTTGCTATGAGTGTGGTCACATCAGATACACGCACTGCATGGCAACCCAAGTGCCTACCACATAGCCTGGACACCACACACCATTCCATACATATGACGTGTTTAAAACATGCATTCAACCCAAAGAAATAATAACATAACTGTTGAATCTGTGTTATTTAGCAAATGTCATTGTTAGATATAAGATATTATAATCGATAATAAGTTAAGAAATCCAGACTATGAAAGTTTTGCCCAATAATAAATGTTAAATAAAGTAATCAAACTGAACATCTTGTTAATGTAAAGTTAAAAGATATTTGCAGATCATTGTATCTGGCAGTAATATAACTTTTATTTTAATTTATTTTTTCTAAAGATTGGCATTCTCAATTTTTTTCTCAATCACGTGGTCTCACCAATATTTGTTTAAACTTTCCTCCCCCCTGAAGGAATAATGGTCCGCCTCTGAGATACATTTCACCCGAGTGTGTGATGAGTGTGTCGCTCACTGTTCATATTGAGTTTTGTACCTGGGGACTGTTTGTGTTCACGTTCATCCATAAGCAGTGACGGTCACCATGCAAACATCAATATCATAATGATGTTGATACAAGACTTGGTTTATATTTCAGGAGACAATATTAAATAAATGGATTGTTTTGGATACCATATCACAAGAATGATTGCACTCCATTTAAGGGATAGAAACATATTACAAATATGTATAAACAAGATTCATAATAAAGAAATTCATTATGTAGAATTTCGGAAAACTAACTTGAGGACTAATTATGTGAATATTGCTAATGAGGGATTTTCTATGCGAAGATGTTCTTCCTTTAATTCATGCATTTAAAATATGGACTTACTTTCAGTAAACTGTTTTTCCTGTTACTAATATGACAAACAATTTGGGGGTTTAGAATCACTTGAATTGTTAAAATTATATATCAAGAATGATTTTCTTTACACATGAACCAATGCATTTGTAAAATCATACTTCATCCAAATGGGTCGAATTATGTCAGTAATCAATTGTTTTTTATTCATATTAATATCAGGAATGTTTACTTTTCTTACATTTGTAGATAATTCAATGTGTTGTCGTTGGTCTACAACTGCCTACGCCCATCTTGTATGTCTCAATGCCAATTGCTTAACTGTCAAAATGAAACTTTCATTGCAGGGTGAGATAAAGGCACATACTATCTCTGCAATAGAGCTTGTTTTTTAGGACAAGGAGCATACAATTACCATACAACTGTGCTATTGGTTGGCTCTTGCACACGCTCATGCACAATGCCACAGCGGTACATGTGTACCCGCCGATTTCATTTATTCAAAAGTATTTTTGAAAGGATCACATATCGTTTTAGGGGAGGGGCATGATAATATCTGGTTGGAAGAGTATCTCATTGATTTATTAGTCCTGATCAAAATGAGAAATAACACAGGATTTCTCTATTCTTCCCCCTTAAAGATTAATGGTCCATCTCAATCCTTCAAGCCTTGTGTTTGACTATTTTGCTATGTCATGAACTGGACACCATTGCTGTACCCTTTCTCTCCAGTGTCTGGGATCACTCAAGGGACACCATTTTCCCCAATTCCTAAACGTAGGAAAACGGAAATATTTTTACAGTCATCCTAATTTATGAGTAAAAATGTACAAATATCATTGAAGTTGACATATTTTGTGATAATATGGCTCTTTAATAAATAATAAAGAACCTACTTAAAGTGAAGAAATGGGTGGGACTCTCTGGGTTGACAAGCTCCACATCGATCTTTACACCAGTTTCCAATATGGCTGAATCTCACTTCTGACGAGACTTCAATGACATGATAATGAGGCTTATTTTAGTTTTCAAACAGCAATCTTGTGCTTTTTAGCCTCCACTGAGCGTCCTCAGAATGAATGTTATGACATCAATATGAAGTTGTTTACTTTTGACAGGAACCATGTGCTTTTAATCTCATACTGGGCATGCTCAAAATGAGGATTCTGCATAATGGAGGTGAAAACAAATGCTGCATTCTTTGCACTGACAAATTCAAAACTTGACAGCTTAGGTTGGTAAAGTAATGGGTCTTTGACTAACCCCATGACAAAGGTGGAGGATGGGAGGTGATGGGTTCGACTCTAATACTGGTTAAATGGCTCGACCTGATATAGCCATTGTTTTCAGAATTGTCGTATAAACACTATTTCACAATTATTTTTGCATTAACAATTGAATGCTAAGCCAACTCCAAGGAGAAAATATCAAATATCATATTGGGGCAGGCCTTGAATTTCCGTTTTGGCTTCTCAATTAATCAAGAAATTTCAAAATCTGAATAGGCACATATATTCATATATTCAGGAGTGGAAGAGCTTTGATTGGTGCCAGACTGTAAATCTGAACTAATCTGTACAATTTGAGTAATTTCTGGATGTTGGTGCCAGACTGTAAATCTGAACTAATCTGTACAATTTGAGTAATTTCTGGATGTTCACAACAGAGCCGGAGCCTAATACCGTGACTTCCGGATACTCGATCAGCCGCTGTATATATATATATATATATAAGAATATGATCATCTGAAGCTGAATTGTAACGTGATTTTTGCCCAATTATAATACATTTTAACAGAGGAAGGTACCTCAGACAACCAGGAGCAAAAACGTTATACATTGGTCATAAATTTACACAAGACACTGCAGTTACAAACTCAACTGTAATGAAATTTGTATAATTTCGAAATGATTTTGATGCCTTTTGTGAGACATCAAAAAGTCGTTTTGTACCAGAATCACCAGGATTCATTCAGAGCTGGGGTGGAACACTGGTATGACTTGATTACAGTGAGGACATTGGTCTGGCTTCATGAATTTGTAAAGTTCTGTAGGGCTGCAATTTGTTACAATGCAATTGTGATAATGACGCCAAATATCTTGGATTATCAAAAATATGACGCCCAGAACTTTGTTGAGCATATTGAGCAACCACGGTTATACATTTTATCAATTACGATCCAGATACCCTTGTCCTGAAAATATTGGTTAGTCCTGCCAATCACTAAAATCTAAACAGGCTCATCTGTTAGTCCAGAAAAAATGTTTATTCCTGCCAGTCACCAAAAATATGGGTTAAAACGTTCATACCAACAGATGGGTGTCAGTTACTGAGATGCTAGATGATTGTGATTGGTTAAATGGTTCCTGGTTACTGCATCAGACCAATAATAATGATAATAATAATGATACGCTTGCTAGGCCTAAGTACACGATGTGTTCGATAAAGCTTAGAAATAGTTGGTCTTTCAGCTCAGTTAAACAGGATGTTTATATAATTAAACCTCCTCCTTTTGTGAAAGAATGGTCATTGGTGATTTTAGGAGATGTCACACTTGTCTCACGAGAAAAAGCTAATATTTTTTATATGTTCCCCTTTTATTTATAACTAAATTCTTCCAACTGATAAAATGAGATTATTTGATTATTTCAATTTAAAAATAGTTACATTTGATTTTAAGACAGAAAAGAAATAAACGTCAAACACTTCATTGCAAACTGTTTGATTTTAAAATACAAAATATTGTTTCAAACTCAATATATGTTGCATTTTATATGATATTCTGGACAGACTAACATATGATTCCCCATATCTTAAGAATATATCAACGTTATCTCAACAGAACAAATGTCTGTCTCCTCCCAGGCTGTGACATGAATTTGCGAGAGACTGATTTTTCTGTCCAGAACTAAATCTGAAAAAGTACAAAAAAACAAAAACAAACACATAATACTGCAAAGCAGAATATAGATTTTTATTCCCCCGACCTGTGTTGCATACTTTAAGTGGGCGGTTCCGGACTACATATCAATTTGGTTGGTCTTGTGTTTATCATTGTCGATCCCTGTGTGGGAAGACACAGATTACAAGACATGCTATGTTTAAACAGGCCAGAATTTTGAAACTATTGCTTTATCGTGTTCAAGGTATGACTAATGTTGAGTATATTAACATTATATTTTTTAATATATTTATAGTTATTTTACAATTGATATAAAGCCTGAAATCATCTGTCTACTATTCCGATACATTTAATGGAGGTTTGGATAAATATTCATGTTTAACAGTGCAATATGAATACTTATACTGTAAAATAGATACCTGTAAAACAAATATCTTTAATTCAGATGCTGTAATATAAATACCTGTAAAACAAACACATTTAATACAATAATAAATTTAATACATAATACACATTTAATACATAATAAAGCTACCTGTAATAAAGGTGGAAATGATATGTGGTCATGATACATTCAAGCTATCTCCGTGAAATCAACCAAAATTCACCTTCCAGAATTATTGGGATTTTTAAAGTTCTTGTTGTGGTCTATTAGGGTGTAAGACCTGTACCAAGTACAAACACATATGGACGAACAGGCCAAAGTAGGTGTTTGCGCTAGATCAGGATTTGAATTTGGGTTTCAGTGCAGAAGATTCATTTAGCTACAGATGGCATAGAAACTTATGCTGGGGTAATATGATTGGTATTAACATTTGATCACAATGTTTGGGGTCTGAATATTCTGAATATCATGTTTGAAAAAACAGCCTGAACATCTGGTTTCATGAGAATAACATTAATACATATCCATATATAAGCTATTTTATGTCAGTGGTCGTGTGTCACTTTAATGTATTCAAATTAATTCATCTCACAAAAAGGAAATCAATTTCAATGTGCTAGGCAACTGATATTGAGGTATATCCAATATGGTGGGTAGATGGACTGTGGTAAACACATGGCAGGTGGCCATGCATAAACGATGCACACAGGGACTATCTATCTAACAGGTACGGTTCATATAATTTGTCTCATTACTTAACAACTCACTTATTTAACCTTCTGGATATTGTGTTTGGATGTTTATTGTTATCATTTCTACGAAGAAAGCCATGGGCCATGGCATTGTTAGTTTGAGCGCAGGTGATCCAAAGGTCATGGGTTTGATTCTTGGCTATTCCGAGATTCATATTCCGAGATTCATATCGTATTTATATTTTCAATTTCTTATATGAACCTAGACCCCTAGGAGTTAACCTGTTGTACGTATACATTTGTGACTTGGTGAATTGTTATTCTACATGACAATTCAGTGAGGCAGCACTATATCTGCTACAAGTAGATTCCGTCATGAAATAACTGAAATAATGTTGAAAGTAGGTCTCGTCATGATATGGCTGTAAAATGTTGAAAGTGATGCAAATCCTTAAACAAATATAAATAGAATGATTACTGAAAATTGATGCCTTTCTAAAGGGGACTGACTTGTTCTATAAAAAGGTTTGTTTGAGACCCCTTACCTCTTATATAGATAAAATATACATTGGAAAACAGCGGTACATTTTTGATGAAGAGAAATAAACGTACCGGAAGTCAGGGAAAACAGGACAAGCAATATTTGTTCATGAAGACGAAATTAGAATCATTTGCCTGGAAACATCCTTGTTAAAAGAGAGGTTCAGGTGAAGGAGATTTTAATACAATGCTAAATATATAAAAAAAAACCTTTTCTAAACCTCAAATATATAAATCAAATGGTTCTGGATGGGATTAATTATTCATTCAACCTTTTCCAAGTTGTGTACATTTAGCCGGGCTAATTTAAACATGTATTTGTATGTAAATCGATACTATTTTATGTGTACCATTACATGAATGTCGGCACGGCGTGGTAAGTTATAAATATATATTTTTTTTATTTTTGTTTTGTTTTTTGAGAAAATTAGGATAAAAGTTTGAAAATTCATCAGACCTAGTCAAGATCAGTTTTAATCAATGTCTATTGACGTCTGACGCTGAAGGAATAGGACTGTCATATTATATTTACATAACAGTTTGACGCCCCATTAAATCATCATCACATGATTGATTGATGATAAATATTCTTGACATGCATTTTTTTAAATTAGAGAAACCCCACTTCCGTGAGATTTAATCATTACCACTAGCCCTTCATGGGGATACTTGTTTCTACTATATTTTAATTGTCTACTGCTGAATGGAGGTTGAAAATAGGACTGATTATCTGAAAAACGCTGTGACCAGGACATCTACTTTTAACATATATAAATAGCATGTTACATATGAAAAAATAAAATTGAGCATTTCGACTTAAATATGGTTCGAACTAATCTTTCATGACGAGTCGAGACATCTTGTTTTGGAACCAAATTGTTTAATCATGGAGAGAAGAACCTGATAAAAACGATCAGTGATTCACTTGTATTTGTGGGAACAACTTTCCTGTTACAGCAGAGTTTAATTCTCATAGAATGGTGTCACTCGATAACAGAGTTCTGATATATTTATTCAATCTAATATATTCCTTTTTATGTCACAATTTGTTCTTAATGGACTGGCACATTGCGTTCATTTTATCAAATCAAAGTGTTTTTTTCACAACAACAATTGCTCTTACAGGTCGATCCAGTGTGAAAGTTACACTGCCGACAGTGGGAGTCAAACCCACCACCTCCCGTCCGCCACTTATCCACTAAAGGTATTATTAAATCTAGTTAAATAAAATAAAATAACTGGTAGATGTTTAATAGAAGTGCAGGAGTAACACTACTATATAAATTGGATGTTAAAAACGACAATTTATCGACATGGATAGCAATGTTTCACATAATTTTACTTAAAAGCACATTTGAATAATGTTAATTTCACTGGAAACTGACTTAATTTCCAATTTCACCAAGCCACTGCCTTTTCAGCCATCTACTGTTATTAACAACAATCTATAGAATAACCTTGACAAGGAAAATGTCAGGGGAGTGGTGGAAATTGCCAGTGAATGGCGTGAGTGATTGGTGTTGAACACAAACCATTTCCCTGCAGGGGCATGTTATTAGGCATTTATATGGCATTACATTGATAGTCTATGCTTCGCTTTCAAAGTGGTGGACCATTTTACAACCACAGGTTGAAAGTGTTGTCACATATCAGATTTAAAAACTTTACTGAATAGGCCATTACATGTCTGATCAGCCTATCATTTATTTGATTAACCTACCATGTGTCTGATTAGCCCTCAACTGTCTGATTAGACCATCATGTTTCTGATTAGACCATCATGTTTCTGATTAGACCATCATGTTTCTGGTTAGCCAAAAAATTGTCCAATCACATGTTCGGTTTTCATGCAGAAACCATGTGTATTATTTCCATATGGAATATTATGTCAGAAAACCACATAATAATTTCATGAAAATCACATGGAATCACATGGTTTCCATGGGTGCCTTTTACAAATAAATAGAAACTACATGATGTAGAAACCATGTGAATTCACTTGGCAGCCTATATGTGAATTCACTTGGCAGATCATGTGGTGTTCATGCGGAACACATTTTGCCATGTGTACAATCAATGTTTTCTGATTGTAGATATTTAAGTAGATATTTAACGAGTTGTAAAAACCTTTTTTTCAGGATCGTGATGACAAAGGTATGATCCCACGCCACAAAGTGACGTCATCACATGTTAGCACCAATACTCTTCAGTATTGGGGGTGCTCTATGACTAATCAATGATAAACATCCTGTTTAAGGTGGGTCACCCCATCAAAGCAATCTAACTTTTATCGTACCTTATAAACCCATTGCCAAGTGATATGTAAGAACAGGTTTAAACAATGTTTTATTTTAACACGAAGTTGGCCATTTGATGTATGTTTCTAGTTGTGCAACGCATAAGTTGTGACTCAAATTACCTGCCTTATCTTTCACCTGGAATAGGTTGTATTCATATGCATCCTTCTGGATGGCTTCGGCTAAATTATAATGCACTTTGATGACTTTTGATGGGTTTTGATAATTTTGATAAATTTTGATGATTTTTGATGACTTTTAATGAAGTTTGATGAATCTTCTCTTGTCCAGGTTAAATGAGGCCCTGATGGGTATTTCGCTAGATGATGAGCATGTGAAAACCAAAGGGGGTTTGTATTTTAGCAAAAGGAAACTATCAACATATATTATAAGCCACATTAATATTCCCAGAAATATATTATGCAGACATAGAGTGATATTTTTACTGATGGAAATGAAGCTACAGTCAGGGCAAACAGAACAAAATTGAAAAATAGATTGTTAATTTATATGGTTTTAAAAAGTTCCCCCAAGCGCCTCCTGGGCTCTCACATGCTGCTTTTAAAAATACTAGGTTAATAAAAGAATGCTTGTCGGAAAATACAATGGAAAAAAAGCTATTAGAATATGAATATATGAATGTGACCAGATAAATAACCAAGATTTCCTTAACATTCCCCTGTCTCATAGATAGCTGTGTTTATTTGTTTGTTTGTCTGGGATTTTACATCACTTTCAACATTAATTATTTCATAACGAGGCCTACTTGTAGCAGTTAAAATGATGCCACACCTTATTGTCATGTGGTAGGTCTCAAGATGTTTTATCTGTCTTACCTGTCTATTCATTTTACTGAGATTTACATTAGCTCTAGATTATATTTGTGGATTAGTTGTTATTGATTCAACTGCATTTTTTTTAATGATTTTAGTGTCAGTAAACAAATACATCTACATATAAAAAGTTACTGTTATATAAAAAGTTTGAACGTGATCAGAGAGGAAGTGTGCCGATATATAAAAAAAAACTTCGCCATTCAAAGCTTTGTTTGAACATTATTTCAGTCATTTCGTGATGAGACCTACTTGGAGCAGACATAGTGCTGCCTCACTGAATTGTCATGTCGCAGGTCCTTGACATGACAACCCATCCTGTCACAAATTTACAAGGACAATAGGTTAAGCCTGAGTTCATATGAGAAATTGTAATGTGAGTTCAATCTCGGGACGGCCGTGGTTGAAAGCTTGTGCAATCATGGGATGGCTGGGGTTGAAAGCTTGTGCAATCATGGGATGGCTGTGGTTGAAAGCTTGTGCAATCATGGGATGGCTGGGGTTGAAAGCTTGTGCAATCATGGGATGGCCGGGGTTGAAAGCTTGTGCAATCATGGGATGGCCGGGGTTGAAAGCTTGTGCAATCATGGGATGGCCGGGGATGAAAGCTTGTGCAATCATGGGATGGCTGGGGTTCAAAGCTTGTGCAATCATGGGACGGCCGGGGTTGAAAGCTTGTGCAATCATGGGATGGCCGGGGTTGAAAGCTTGTGCAATCATGGGATGGCCGGGGTTCACCAGGATTCCCTCTGGTGGACTCCAGTTTTATTGTGTTGTTCATATATCTTTCTCACATATTTGTTGTCAAAACTCGTCCAAATCTGAAATACTACCACCAATATGCCCATATTTCTATATTGACTCTTCGTCAACAATTATCAACACATTGACCTTCCTACTGAACCAGGTGAGGTCCCTCTAGGTTATGTAACAAAGGGTATTGAGATGACAGCTCCATTATTGACAGACCGCTAGAAACGGGTGGACAACATTGTTTTGTAAAGAGATACCATTATGATGAAAGACATACACCTATGCACTGCTTTAAATAAAATGGCTCCATAATACATGTTCTACAATATTCTTTTGGAAATGTTACTAAGTAATTTCATATCGAGATATGTTTATAAGAATAGAATTCATTTAAAAGATTAAAAAAGTGATATTTTATTAGTTTTGTGATTTTTTATGAATTGATACATTATACGTTACAGAACAATGACAGAAAACAAAAAGAAATAATAAAGCCAATCTATGCAATAAGGCAAGTCATGCAAGTTATACAAGTTTAGCAGATACTTTACCACATTGCTCTGCCACACACTATTCATCCTTTTCAATCTTATTGCAAAAGAGCCATGAAGTGACAGAAAGGATTAAAGATGGCTGCCGAGCTTATGATATGGGGCAGTCACAATTAAATTTCATACAGCGTGTTGAGTGAAATCAGCTCAGTCATCCAGCCCTGAAAGCAAAACAAACTCAAGCAAAATTGGAAATGATACCAGCCACAGGAACTGAAGAATCACAGTTACTGGTTACAGAGAGAATTGCCACCTATAAGTCTATAGACCAATTAGTACTCATTCTTTAAATAACCCCAGCAACAATAGATGACAAAATGTCATTCAGCTTCCCAACTGACTTCCACTTTATGATTATATATTCCAGGGAAACATTTTGGCAATATCTTTGGAGATATCTGGATACTAGTTTTTGTATTTTCTTCAGCGCACGCAATCATGCCAAGTAAGAACATCCTTTCAATAGAATAAATGCAAATAAATCATTCCATTCACATGGCTTGTTTTACGTTTCAAGCTTAAAAGAACAATATATTTTGTTTTCCATAGATACTAATATGATGTCAATCTCTTGTTGCCATTTAATTTGTTATCTTATATGAATTTTATACTGCCGGTAGATTGCAATATATCGTGCAATGACGTCACCACTGCAATGTCAGGGTCAGCCGAGATGTCAGGTTCTGGCCTGACAATGTATCTCGCCATTTTTTTGGGAGCTCTGGCATTTTTCATCATTGTCGGATTGGTAAGTGTTTTACTTTTTAGTTAAGCTGACATAGTCACCATTGCTTCTGGAGTGATGGGGGGGGGGGGGGGGGGGGGGAATTTTCTCTCATTCTGTCCGTAAACTTTGATCTTCTTTGAAACTACTGGTCCTAACTATATGAAGGGAACATGTGGCATTTTCTGGGGACCAATTATATCTTTTTTTTCCATTAGGCTCTGAATAAAACTCTAATAGCTATCAGGAGGCTGTCATTTTGAATAACATGACAAATACTCAAGACAACAAGTTGAGACCATTAGCCTTTGTTTTCCATATTTTACTTAATCTTATTCAGAAGTATTGGTATTGAATACAATAGTGCAAATTGCAAATGTATCCACGTGCATGTGCATGTAGCCCCGAGTCTCGTGGCCACAGTTGAGCAGAAAATGGGTTAAGTCTTCAGAGGGGGTGAAACAGAATGGATTAATGTGAAAGTTGATGGGTACGGAGAAATGTCAAATAGTATTTCCGGTTTAATATCTGGATGGGGTACCAACAAATATCATTTCTGTCAAATTGAACTTTGGATATTTCTTTACCTATTTGGATATCTGCCGTAACACCGGATATGACGGCGATTGAGCAAAACACAGCAGAGATGAGACTCAAAGCAGGTAGCGAGAATTATAATATCTTTGTACAGGCGACGACAACATAGCTGCGGGCGACAACAAAGCTGCGATGCATTTTATCAATCGTTTGCCGGTGTTTATCACACCATTCGACTTTACTGGTACATGCATGTGTTGGACAACAATAAGACGCACTTGAACTGCTTTGAAAATGGAACCGCATCTCTGTTGTCTCCCGCAGCTCTGTTGTCTCCCGCAGCTCTGTTGTCGTCGCCTGTATCACAAGGGAAGTCATGTAATGTATCAAAGTTCATTCATAGAATTTAAAATCTCTCAATTTAATTTAAAATGCTAAAATTAGATTGATATATGATTAACACAGATAACAGCCAAGATGATGTGGGAGGAAGATTGCTGCAGGAAGACCTCGTCCAGGAACGGCGAGCCTTCAGGAGATCTGGCGAGCACCCCATCAACCTCCATACTGTCTGGTGATCAACACAAACAAATACACCATTATGACGTCAAAGATATGAGACCTTATCATTGTGACGTTGTAAATAATGCAAAGGATCATGGGACAAAACCTGTAAAACATATTCACATTGAATATCCTCACATTACTTCAACTCCAAATCATGGTTATACTCATAATATTGACAGACCGAATTCAAAATCTTCATCCAAATCTTTTACACCATATTACAGAAATCCCAAAAAAGCGAAAAGGGAAGGAAAAGGAAACTCCATTACAACCATCCAGGTGTGACAAACATCAAAACATCCATATTTATTCAGCTTTGATTATAAATAAAGTATATATAAAGTACATAAAGTATATATAAAGTACATATATATATATATATATATATATATATATATTATAAGGTAATATGCCAAAAATGCATGGTATATATATATATATATATATATATATATATATATATATATATATATATATATATATATATATATATATATATATATGTATATATTATAAGGTAATTGTATCAACGAGTGCCAAAAATGCATGGTTTTATTTGAAGTTACAAAAGTTTAGAGTCTCGTACCTCGCATGTGTTTACACCGGTGATATCAAGACTGGGAAGCAGCAATCTGTACTCATACCAAATAAGATCATTGAAGATATGCATAGCAAGTTATTTATAGTGAAAAGGTTGGTAAATATATCAACATCACAGCTCTAATAAAGATTAAGAAGATTGACTACAATACCTAGTAAGCTTATATAAGTATATAGATGCAAAGACGTCCTGCACCATGTGTGTAAAGCTGTTGGATACTCAACATTACATGATATTGAATATACTTTTCATTGCAAACTTCTGTTCAATGAGTTCAATTTTCCAATACCTACTGATCTAATTGATATCTGTGACCCTCTTCTGTCTATGATAACTTTAAATTCTTCTCTGTGTAGGATAGTAGCTGTGTAAATAAACAGAGATGTTGAATTGTAGCTTATCATGATTATAGACATATTTCTAAATCATCTTTCAAATATTGACCATGTATCATGAAGCATATAAACATTAAATGTTTAACTAATTACAAATGTTATAAAGGTAAAGTACAGAATACAGATGTCCTGATTTATTTATCAGTAAAATGTCCATTTGTAAATCTTGCATACTACCACTATGCTGAACTGCATATCAAATAATAGGAATGACTTAGCTACAATGTTTAGCTACATTTTTTTTAGCATCACTCAGCATCTCAAGTGGTGGAAGCGAAAATAAAATGAAATATTAACTAGAAACAAAAAAATATATTTCTAATTCAAGATATAAATGACATCAACGGCATAAAATCTTTAAAAGCGAAACCATTTGCAATACATCAATGACAGATATGACCAATATGTATAATTTATCAAAGTATTTAGTCTAGTATAATGCTTTGCGGATGTTAATGAATGACTTAAGTAAACAAGAGCTCTGGTATGTTATTGTTTCGCGACCTGATATGATCAAAAGCAATTAATTCGATTGAAACATATATAAGGCCAACCCTGTTTGGCAACCAATACACTGAGGCCTTCAAGAAAAAGCAGTTTGTCAAACGACTGTCCTATTCTGATACGACTGACATTCCTCTACATTTCTCTCTAGAAGCCTTTCTAGGCTCGATCCCCGGCCATGCCGAGATTGAATTCATGATATAATTTCACATCTGAGCTGAAGCCCATGCCCAGAGTATTTTTGCAGTCATTTGTTTTTAAAGCTTGGAACAAGATAATGAATAAGAAAATACAAAACATACATGATGTGAATTTTGTTTGTTTGGGATTTTACATCGCTTTCAATATTATTTCATTCAATTCGTTTTGAGGCCTACTTGTAGCAGATATATGATGGGAAGAAGTTTACATGATCTAATGCTTCATATAGCACATGGACTTTGAATTCTACAGAATAAATTGTTATATTTGGCAGAGGGTCTAAATAGACATGATTCCCCTGACAGCAGCTGCTGCAGCAAACCTTGTTTTAGCTGAATGAACTGTTGCGACATTTACACTGATATCAAGCAAACATAGGTTCCATTTCCTGTACAGTGGAGTTCTGTGGAGTATTTATTTGACTCTGATAGTAGTTTTGCTTTAAGGGATAGCGCAATGTTTAATCTGTGACTGTGTGGTTGTCATGTCAAGTTCCTTCGACATGACAATTCAGTGAGGCAGCACAAGGTCTCATCACGAAATGACTGAAATAATGTTGAAACTGATGTAAAACCCCATATAAACAAATATTTATTCATATCAACATTAAGTATGATTTTTAATACAATAATCATACTACCAAGAAAATCTACTACCATTATGTTGATGAATAAGGTTATCTGTTATACTCTTGTCATATTAAAATGAATAATAATAATAATAAAAAAATTCACTCGTCAAGTGTGAGTAAATGTCACACAATAGCTCAGTGTGAGTAAATGACGTCACACAATAGCCCAGTGTGAGTAAATGTCACACAATAGCTCAGTGTGAGTAAATGATGTCACAATAGCCCAGTGTGAGTAAATGATGTCACACAATAGCCCAGTGCGAGTGAATGATGTCACACAATAGCCCAGTGTGAGTGAATGATGTCACACAATAGCTCAGTGAGTAAATGATGTCACACAATAGCTCAGTGAGTAAATGATGTCACACAATAGCTCAGTGTGAGTGAATGATGTCACACAATAGCCCAGTGTGAGTAAATGATGTCACACAATAGCTCAGTGTGAGTGAATGATGTCACACAATAGCTCAGTGAGTAAATGATGTCACACAACAGCTCAGTGAGTAAATCATGTCACACAATAGCTCAGTGTGAGTAAATGATGTCACACAATAGCCCAGTGTGAGTAAATGATGTCACACAATAGCCCAGTGAGTGAATGTCACACAATGTCCCAGTGTGAGTAAATGATGTCACACAATAGCTCAGTGAGTAAATGATGTCACACAATAGCTCAGTGAGTAAATGATGTCACGCAATAGCTCAGTGTGAGTGAATGATGTCACACAATAGCCCAGTGTGAGTAAATGATGTCACACAATTGCTCAGTGTGAGTGAATGATGTCACACAATAGCTCAGTGTGAGTGAATGATGTCACACAATAGCCCAGTGTAAGTGAATGATGTCACACAATAGCCCAGTGAGTGAATGATGTCACACAATAGCCCAGTGAGTGAATGATGTCACACAATGTCCCAGTGTGAGTAAATGATGTCACACAATAGCTCAGTGAGTAAATGATGTCACACAATTGCTCAGTGTGAGTGAATGATGTCACACATTAGCCCAGTGAGTGAATGATGTCACACAATGTCCCAGTGTGTGTAAATGATGTCACACAATAGCCCAGTTTGAGTAAACGATGTCACACAATAGCTCAGTGTGAGTGAATGATGTCACACAATAGCTCAGTGAGTAAATTATGTCACACAATAGCCCAGTGTGAGTAAATGATGTCACACAATAGCTCAGTGAGTAGATGATGTCACACAATAGCTCAGTGTGAGTAAATGATGTCACACAATAGCCCAGTGTGAGTGAATGATGTCACACAATAGCTCAGTGAGTAAATGATGTCACACAATAGCTCAGTGTGAGTGAATGATGTCACACAATAGCTCAGTGAGTAGATGATGTCACACAATAGCCCAGTGTGAGTGAATGATGTCACACAATAGCCCAGTGAGTGAATGATGTCACACAATGTCCCAGTGTGAGTAAATAATGTCACACAATAGCCCAGTGTGAGTGAATGATGTCACACAATAGCTCAGTGAGTAAATTAAGTCACACAATGTCCCAGTGTGAGTAAATGATGTCACACAATAGCTCAGTGTGAGTGAATGATGTCACACAATAGCTCAGTGAGTAGATGATGTCACACAATAGCTCAGTGTGAGTAAATGATGTCACACAATAGCCCAGTGTGAGTGAATGATGTCACACAATAGCTCAGTGAGTAAATGATGTCACACAATAGCTCAGTGTGAGTAAATGATGTCACACAATTGCTCAGTGTGAGTGAATGATGTCACACAATAGCTCAGTGTGAGTGAATGATGTCACACAATAGCCCAGTGTGAGTGAATGATGTCACACAATAGCCCAGTGTGAGTAAATGATGTCACACAATAGCCCAGTGTGAGTGAATGATGTTGCACAATAGCTCAGTGAGTATATGATGTCACACAATAACAGCTCTATCAGATCAGATAGAAGCTGTCACTGGGACTCAATGCCCTACTGTTTTCAAAGAGTAACTGGGGATTCTTTTGCATTTGATAACCAGAGTGCTAGCTAACCAGAGTACTCTCAACCAGGATTCAAACCCCAGACCTTCAACGTGGGAGACATCTTCACATCTGGGCCACATCCCGTCTCCAGAAAAGATATCTTATAACTTGAAAAAATATATATATTTGGACACAACATCCATGACCATAAAAATGCTAAGCTAAGTGAAAGTGCTAAGCTAGATAATGTGTGAGATAAATAAATTGCTAAGCTAAATAGATTAGGCAGCTGTCCCCCACTCACTATTCTTAATGCCATTTTTTACAACTTGTGGCACACCTAAATCTGTTTCATCAGCAGATTCAGTAACCTCTGTTTCCTCTTCCTTATTTTCATCTCCTTCAGCTGTTTCTGCTGTTTCTGAAAATTCAGCAAGCCATCATACTGTTAAGGCTTGGAACACTTTTTGATGTAGAGCTAACAACCATAGGATTCGCGCAACCATAGGATTGACTGATAATTTTGGAATCGTCTTGTGAACGCAAAATTAATAGAACATTGGATTTTTTTGCACAGAAAAGTTTATTTGAATGGTGTGAATAAATTGTTATGAAAATTGCACCCATTGACCCCGATTTTGTCACAATGTGCACGTGCGGGAGTTCCAGCTTGTTACATTTGTATACACATTGGCGCTGCTCAGTCAGTTCTTGGCCGATTTACATCATTGACAACTCAAAATTGAGCTATTGTAAGTCAGATGATCGATATATTAATTTTCATCTTTTGGCATTGAAGAAAGGTCAGTGCGCGAAGGCCAAGATTGTATGCGCAAAGACGTGACCTTGACTTGTAAATCTTGTAAGAATTTTACATAAGATGATCGCTTTGTAGGATAAAGTAATGTCAATTGTTACTGATGGATATACCCCACTATAGCACACATATAGATAACTGGTCATGTTATGTCAGATTATTTATTTATTGACAAAGACCAAAATGCGCGAAATTGATGGTTGTTAGCCCTATATCAATAAACATTGAAAGTTTATGCTGACAGTGACGGTGCAGATCCTTTTTTTGTCATGTTTGTCGTGGATGTACATCTGCATTGGCCATTAAATGATCATACATGATCCACATCTGCTGAAGATTTAGAGATTGGAGATAGTTTACAGAACCTAAAATATCTGAGTTTATACTGGTATTTCACTACTACCAGTATCAAATATAATTATAATTCTGCATTATATCCACAATTGTAACACATGTCATAATAAGCATTCTCCATAAATGTGAACATCTTACCTGCAGTTCTAATGCCCATCTTCCACAACCAGATATCCAGCCTACACCTGCCATCAACATCAACCAAAGGAACACTAAGAAGAACAAAACTATTTTTGATGATGAGCAATCATTGTGCTAAATATGTCACTAGGGGGCACCACTACTTTCAGATAGCCAAAGTTTAGATGTCAGTGTGACCAATGCTATGTATGCACCACTGTGAATGTGTGCAATTTGACATTAACCAACGGAATAGTCTTTTACGTAAAATCTGAAAATAAAATATAATTGTCATCATAATGGTCTTGATGTACTACTTTTTTTTCCTTTGAACTTTTGAGAGACTGGCACCAAAGGAGCTGGGAAAAGATACCATCAAGTATGAGATAACATGCAGCAACACATGACATGTACTTCCCTTAAGAGAAATTAAGCATATCTATAACCAGCATTCAGCCATCTTGATTTCTGTTATGAGTGAATACATTGAGTACATATCAACATGTTAGCTCCCTGTGAAACTAACATCCTACGGAACTACATTCCATATGACTACTCCAGAATAATACATATCACTGACTTTCTTTGTTTTATTACATTTTTCTGTTTTATGAGTTCAAGTTAAATATATAAAATGTGTCTGGACATTATACGACACATATCATATCCGACATAAATATATACATGGTTACCTCGTACACCTACTTACAGAGAATCAACTAGAAAATGGTGTCTTAGATTGTATTGAGACATGAGTTGCAGATATCTAGTGCTTCTTTTGATCTATTTGCATTTCTATTGATATCCTAGACAAACATATTTTCAGAAAACTGTGGTCTATAAATCTAATTGAGGGTGTTGTGTGAAATTACTGAATATCTTCCGTCATAAACTAGCTTGATATGGTGATGAGGATCTTGACTATTTGTGTTATTTATCAGTTAGGAGATCGAATAATACGTTTCAACATGGCTAAGTGGGTAAGACATCTGTCTCCCATGCTAAAGGCCTAGGCTTCAATTCCCAGTTGGAAATCATTTTTTTCATGCTGAAGATGAAATCTTTATTTTGAAATTCTATATTTGCTATAAAAATATAAAAAAAAATAATGACTTTATGCAAAAAGACAAAGATGAAATCTTCTTGTTGGGATCTTATTTGAATGAAAGCCAGAACATATAAAATTATATATTTTTTGCTAATGGAAAAAATACAAAAAATAAATGATATAACATGACGCTATACAGAAAATAGAAGTGGAGTCATATTTGGGTTTAATCCGAACATATTTGGGTTTAATCCGAGCAATGACACATTAGCAAAGAAACTGTAACAAAGAGTCAATTTTAATTTTCATACAATGCTGAGCCCCCAAGTTTTCTACAGTGCTGCCACAGGGTGATATATGTCTCAGTGGTTAAGATGCCTGTTTTCAATGCTAAAGGTCCAGGGTTCGAATCCCGTTTGGGAAAAGTACTATTTTCATGCTGAAGTTGAAATCTCCATATTGGGATTTTGTTTGAGTGACACGTACTTCAGAAAACATAAATTGATTTGATTATTACAAATGAAGAAGAATATAAAATGATAGAAATGACTCGATACCAAAAAAAAAATGAAATTTTTATTTTGGAGTTGTAATTGAGCAATTTGAAGAATTTAATATTTATTATTATTATTATTATTTTGGCAAACAAAGAAAATTATGAATTATAATGACTTTATAAAGTTAACAAATATGAAATCTTTATATTGGGTATAATATTTGAGCAATATGTATGACAGAACATATAGAATTTAATATGTTTTTGCCAACATAAAATAATAGAAACCTTCATATTTTGATTAGTATGTGCTCAGACATTTTTACAAAAAAATGGAACCAATTTCAAGAATTTTATCATAGATTTTAATCTCTTGGAAATGGTGCCAATCCCTCCAAAATAGTTCCCCAGCTTCACAGTTATTTAAACACTATAACAATATAGAATAAGACATTCTATTTTTACAGGACCAGCCCCACTCACACAGTTGGTAGAGTGTAGGATCTGTGCCTTTGATGGTTATATTAGTGTGTGTGTGCAGTGATTTGCCCACTACTTTAGACATGTGAAAGTGACCACACATCCCACAAATCTAACTACTACTCATAGCAAGCAAACAGTCTCAGCATGAAGCTCACATTTTTAATCTCTAACGCTGGTATCCTGACCTTAGACTTTCCTCAGGCACACACTCGAAATCTCTGGTCTTGATCCATCTTCCGGACGTACAACAGATCTCAGCCAATCCAATCAGCTATCCGAAAATACCATCCAGGCCATAGGCCGTTGGAAATCCAATGCTTACAGACACTACATGCGTCCAGCCCAGCTCGACCTACCAGTCTGATTCTTTTCACCCACACAGAGTCCCCCCTTCCTTGCTATGTCTCATCCTCTTCTCTTCTTCTTGGATGCTGCTTCATATCACTGTCGTTCATTTGCTCTTGGCGCTTTCAGAACATTGTAGTCAGAAACGACTCAGTAGAGCTGGAGTTATCCGCCTCTGCATGTATGTCTCATCTTATACAGGGCTAGCAATTTGCAACCATAGTTACTAGTTAGCTGTATCACTACTTAGATAAATATAATAATTACGCACCTTTTGTCATGAAAGAGATAAAGTTTACTGCCGTCCATTGTAACACATGTCAAAACCAAACAGGGTCATGGGAGCTTGAGTTATCTGCCTCCCTGACCCTGGTATCATATGATTATGTAAAAACATGGCTACGAGAGCTAGAGTTATTCTGCCTCTCATATTATTGTTTCAATGAACATTGTTTATATGTAGTCTTATGTCAAAGTTTTAACAAAGACTTTTGTACTTATTATTATAAATTTTATTTATTTAAGACCCAATCAGTGTGTTGTCATGCTCTGTTCACCAAAATCTATTGTTAAAATTAAATTTTAAAATCTAATTTTATAATCTAATTTTAAAATCTAATCTTAAAATCTAATTTTAAAATCTAATTTAAAAATCTTATCTTAAAATTAAATTTAAAAATTAAATTTTAAAATCAAATTTTAAAATCAAATTTTAAAATCTAATTTTAAAATCTAATTTTAAAATCTAATTTTAAAATCTAATTTTAAAATCTTATCTTAAAATTGTATATTAAAATTAAATTTCAAAATCAAATTTTAAAATCTAATTTTAAAATTTGATTTTAAAATCAATTTTTTTAAATCTTTTTTTTATATCTTTTTTTTCTGTTTTAGATATGTTTATTTTTTATTATACTGGCTTTTATTCTGTGTTTATTTTGTATTTAACTAGTTTTCACTCTGGAAAACTTGTAACACACACACACACAAACACACACATACACGCACACATATATAGAATTGCTTTAATATTGAGAAGACTGCACTGGTTTTGATGAATAATGATTCTTGGAGCTCGTATTTGAAAGATGCAAATGTCACGTATCAAAATGAAGAGTAAAACTTGAGGAGATAAGAACATTCAAGGTCACTGACAATAAAGCCTATTTATACCATGTACAAACAAAAAATGTTCTTCATTTTCAATGCAGTTACCATCACACATCGTGCATGTTCTCATATATTCAGGTGTGTTATTATATCTTTCTGCTTCAATACAAGTAATATGCCACTCCTAATTGAGCTAGAACAGATCTATGTCCTCTATCCATAACTCTGTACACATATGGTTTCAAACAATATTCATCTTAAAGTTTATATCTCACATACGTTCTTAATTGAGGGTAGTGTGTGACATTTTCTTTCCAATTACTAATACATTTATCATGTAAGATATTGTTTTACTTCATCATGATCAGTTACAATGAAGTCACTATAGTTTTTTGTAATCCTATAACAGTTAGGATACTTTTGATATAATTGCACCAAGGTTTTACCAGGCAGTGATTTATCCCACAGAAAACTTTCTTAGAAAGATTCCTCCAACAAAAATGAACAGTTTAGTTTTACCAATATTAATGAGAGGTGAGAAGTTTTAAACCGCAGTTGGAGGTGAACAGAATCACATGTCTCTTAATGCCCAGCATGAGGGCCAGTTCATGCTCAGGTAATTAGCTAACCTGCCAGGTGTCTCTACTAGCCACTGGTCAGTGGCGGGTCAGCCTACCATTCAAATTTCTGTTCATTCTCCATTCTCCATTTACAACACCGACCATACATTGCATTTAACATACCCTGTAAGTTTGTCTCAATGAGCACAAGTCATCTGCATATAATAGTAAACGTTTTTTTGTGTCATCAACTAATATGCTATCTGTACATCTCTTCAATTATGCAGCCAGATCATTCATATAGAGACTAAATAGAGTTGGTGACAATGCACTCTCCTAACGTACACCAAATTGTGTCTAAAATGAATCTATTAAATACCCATACCCAGTTTAGAGATGGCTACAAAGGTGGGAGATACTTGCAATATTAGATAGATAAATTATTTACTGAACCTTACACTGGCCGAGAGCTATATAAGTGAGAAGCAGTTACACATTCGAATCTTAAACAGGCACGGATCTACCTTAGTGTGTATACAAGTGAGAGACAGCTACACAAGTGAAATAGCTTTGCAAGCTATAGTGTAATAAACTACTATTTTAATTACAATTGTATTTAAAGATCACTAGAAAATATAAATGAAAAAGGATAAATCTTGAGCAGTTTTCCATGCTCTATTTTGGAGCAAAATTAAATTATTTCTCCTCAAGAATATCTGCCACCAGAGGAGACTCACAGTCTACACCAATGAACCACCTTAAATGAGTTACAGGTCCTAATATCGACAGGGAGAGTTCCAGAGTCTGTGGCTGATGGATGAAAAGGCTCTATCACTCACAGTCTTAAGACGAGTCTTGGGGATTGAGAGGTAAGTAACATCATTAGATCTAAGACACCGGTCACCCTGTTTTATTTGGAGTAGGTCACACAAGTAAGGCGGTGCCTTACCATTAAGGGCCTTCCAAGTCAGAAGGAGGATCTTAAAATCGATTCTTGCATGAACAGGAAGCCAATGCAGTTCCTTCAATTTCCTGATATATTATCAAATTTCCTGATCCTTCCTACAATATGGACTGCAGAGTTTTGCAGGTATTGTAGTTTCCTGATGTCAGACCTTGGAAGACCTGCAAGAAGACCATTACCATAATCAAGAGTGGAAGTGACAAAAGCATGAGGTAATGTTACTGCCGTCTTCTCATCTAGACATGGTCTAATTGCTGCTAAGTTTGTGGTAGTATCCCTTTTTACACATTTTTTTCTAATTTGTGCCTTCATGTCCATGTTGGAATCAAGTACATCAAGTATCAAATACATGTATATAGGTCATGTGTGATTTGTGCCTTGTGACCCTTGAACAAATATATATATTGATTTAATCATTGACAGCAACCACTTAAGTTAAAATCTTTTGGTACAAAGGAACATTTTTTAACTTTGAATACTTAGGCAATTACATAGTTAATCACTGTTTTACATAATATAATGTTATTTTATTTACCATATTAAGAAAATTGAAATTTCAAATAAGTATAAAATGAAACAGAAATACATTTGGGAGAATATAATTTGGGAAATGGGTTAAAACAACGATACACACAAGATCATCAAGATAGCACTATGTTATATATATTCTGATATTGGTTCACGCTTGAGAGATTGCAGACATGTCAGCACCCACTGTTTAACACTGACACGCACACACAACTTCATCCTCTAATTCCTCCCGTTCTCATAAGTTGTCTGTGTTGGTTGTATACCTGTTAAATACCTCAGAAAGAAACACACCGGAGCAAATAGAAATAGTCTAACTCGCGACAATCAGAAGGTGAAAATATGAAATAAGGTAAATTTTATTCTCATTTCAACTTCTAATTCTCACTGAAATAACAATGAATAAGGAAGTGTTGTTTAAACTCATTTTAGTCTGGGTAATAATTATTCATGCAAAGAATGAGATTATCAGAAATGGTGACGGGTCCAGGGAATCCCCCCTCTCAGATATATATGGAGGGCAAAGGGTTCAGATAATCAAAAAGTAGATTATTTTAAAATCTGGATCAGCCTCTACACAGGTGTGTATCTCTTTGTTGTGGCACCAATTCCCATTGCACCGAATACCAGAAAGCAAGGCATGCCATAATTAGGAGTCACTAGATTTGAGCAATTTCATGTTCAATTTATTATTATCTGAGATATTAATGAATAAGAACAATTCACTTTTAAGCATGGTTCACTTTTTTCTGCAAGATTCACATTAGATGTATTATTAGGACATGTTCTTCAACTCTGAAAGTGTAACATTGTGAATACGACACTGACACAAAAAGGCTAAACAGGAGGACAGTGGTGAGAGCCATCTTGTTAAGTTCATATATCTCAGTTATTTTACTCCATGGCAGTCATCTCAGGCATATAATGCAAGTGTATATAGTCCATACAACTAAATATCTAAGATGAGGAGAATAGTACCCAGATTGGTCCAAAAATGTCAGTTTAAGCGAGTTTTTCAGAATACATTTTTCATAAATTAATATGCATCAGACCGTGACAGTAACTGGCTGTTTCAAGCCAACAAATGGAGACCTTCAAACAGCTGCCAATTGGACCGGAAATGTTCACCTGAATGAAATGGGAACAGATGAAATAATTTTCCATGGCCAAAGCTTCCTAGTTAGTATGCCATTATATCTGTACATCTGGCTAATATTGACATCAGCCTGAACTTAAATGGACATGCAATAGAGCTCTTATATATAATAAGTAAATTATATAGGCTAAATCAAACATCTGACCCTATTAGATATGCCTTAAATACAAAATATTTTGAAAACAGATATTTGACCTTGAAATGATCTTGATATGACATTAAACACAGAATAATTAGAATATTTAATTAATAATTAATCAGAGATGACAATTTTACCCACTGCAACTACAGTTTGTCCATACCAATGTTAACGATATGCCCACACAGGCTTGCCCTGTTTCATCATTCTCCAGCAATAATTTTGTTAACATATTTGAACAATAATATTGTTACATCAACATGTTTATTTGTAATATGGGCGTTGTTTGTATTTTGTTTCCATTGCATTTCTTGTTAATCATGATTTTTTTAATTGATAATGATACCTCTTCTTTGGACCAAGACTAATATATTCTAAATGGAACAAATAAGTATATTACAATAATGATAATCAAAATGAAATTACATGGAGCAGACTACATGGTTTGGGTATAGATACGTCTCCAGCACTTTGTACAAGTTTCTTAATGTTTTCTATGCTTTTACTCTTCCTGGTCTCCATAGGCAGTTTATTCCATATCTCTTAAACACAGAATAAAAATGTCCCATCACCAGACATTATCAGGTTTGATTTGGGGCCATCACATTTCGGAAGAATCAAAACATGTCTTGTCTTTTCTGACAGACAATTTGATTTCATCAGCTTATTTGTGATATTGTCATGTGTTGGTAGCTTGTTGACTCATATACAATACATGAATATAGATATCATCATGCATAAAATATCTAGCCTCCAGTATTCATTTATGCATTGATTCTGGCCTGATATCATGTTTAATTCAATTAGTAACATCACAAGTTAACTATATTCACTAATACATTTACTATTTCCCTAATCAGATGCGATCAAATGATTCATCCAAAGACCCTGGTCTGAATCCTATCAGCATCTAACAAACACAGTTAATAGAGCATGACGGTCAGCTAAAGAGTAGCCTACACGTGTATACAAGTTAATGAACTAGTGTTTACCATGCATCTAGGGTTTGTCATCACCCACCGTGTTTAGACAGGTTTCAGGGACCACCAGGCGAAGGCTGGAATTAGTTTATTCCACTTTATTCATGTTAGATTCCATGATGTCATTTTTCTAAACCTGACCTGTTGAATACTCCATGTTAATATTATATATTTGAAATGCTAATAAAAACGTATAATGACAAAATACTTTTATATATAAAAAAACAAAATTGGATACCCCAGCATGCCCTAAAGGGATTCCACCAATCTATCAATAGTCTAGCCAGACAGGAGAGGGATTCCACCAATATATTTAGAGAATAACTTATTAGGAAATTCATTGGAATAAACCATACAGAGCGGCTATTACATAACAAACCTTAGACCCTGAAGCTTCTATCTGGACTCTTATCTGGCCTGATTGGAGGTTAGTAAGCTCTATTAGCAGGGGAGCCAGCCAATAAAATTTCACTGGTCCCTCAAAATGCATGGTCTAATTTTAGTATATTAAGAAAGAAGACACATTGGGGGTCAATTTTCAGATATTCGTCTGCAGATATGCCAGTCTCAATCTATGTTTTCTCAAGGTTGGCCTTCTCAATAGTTTTCCAACTCGGAAAAAATTGTCTCACCGATATTTTTTTTTTTGGGGGGGGGGGACTTTTTTTGCCACAATGTTGTTCTTAGGGATGGACCGTTATTTTTTAAGGGGGGGTGGAGGAAAAATATTTTGCTGACATTTATTTGAGCACTTGGCTGTTCTTTTTTTTTTCTTAGTCTCTTGGCCCACCATTTTTTTTTCTAGGCTCCAAACATCCTTAATATTCATACATTAACTGTGTAAATGGATGTATAATTAATTGGAAAATGATACAATGCTTCACAGTCAATACAAGTATTTCAAGTAGATATTTGTTTCTCCATCAAGTGGCTCACCGATATTTTTGACTTTCCTCCACCCCCTCTGAATGAATAATCGTCTGCCCCTTCGAGCCTTTACAGCTTGGATTCAGCTATTACAATTGAGTTTGTCAAAAAAATGTGTAATATCTATATATTCTTGTGGAAGATATACTTTGTTAGTGACTGATGACAGTGGCTCGGAGAGATCCCCTGTCGCCTCTGATAGACACAGTTTGCTTCACTGGCCAAAACTGATTGCTGAATAAAAAATATGAACATTCAAACCCGATTTGTTTATTACACTGAATAGAAAATTCGTTTCTATTTCTCTGGTTTCAATATGTGTTGGGTCCTTGAGAGATTTTAATAGAAAATTCAATGTTGAACTAACTTTCAGACATATTGGTTTTTATGTTTTTTACAGATTGGTGACTATGACTAGAATAACCACATATAAAATGACCACATATATCGAAAATGTAATCCATTTCTAAAAACGCTACGACTACACATCATTTGTTCATTTTTATTGTTCGAAAAACTAATACTTTAAATGAATCCAATCCGTTTTAATACAACACGAATCTGTTATCTAACTACAATAACCACATATATTGCTATAAACAGGTTATTTCCTTCTGTAAATCATGCTTAAAACTACATCAACATTTACTGTTAAATAAATCCATTATTAAACAATATTTAAGATGAAATAAAAAATCCCACATTTTCTACAAAGGCTATGACAACACATCATTTGTTGATTTTTGTTGTTTCAAAATCTTATTCGAAGAACTTATACTTTAAATGAATCCGGCCCAATTTAATAGAAAACGAATCTGTCCCACCATCAACAGTCATGAATTTCAACCTTTTGAAAGGGTCTTGAAAGAGGACTCTAGAGAGACTGAGATTTTTTTTAGAGAGACTGTTGTGACAATGTCAAACATACCAAATAGACTGTCCTAGTTATATTGTTAAAAACAATCATTAAAGCACATAATGATCTGTAATATTTTCATGAAAGGGCAATGTAAAATTTGCTGGTAACTTCTGCCTATTTTAAAGTGTACCTATGTCAGTGATGGGCGCTGTCATGGGGCATATCCAATCTGATACAGTACTTTCTCAATATGGTTAATAGTGCTGTTTTGATATACATTCACTATCGTGAATAATATTAATTTTGAATTATAACTGTATACTGGGCCCAGGGATTCCTACGATGAGTTGTACATCTATGGTAAAAGAACCCAACAAATTTACCATCAATCTGATCTTTATGTATATCTATTCCATCCACTGAATGTAGATTGACTAACATTCTGTAGAACATATTTGACTAAATGACGTCATCAGTTAATGTACTCATCTCATGTATTTAAAAATATATATTTTGGAGCAAGGATATTATTGTCCACTTCATTCCTAAAAAATCATGTGACACATGTTTTATTCCAGACTGATACAACTGGAACAAACACACACGTTCTGATGAAAGTGATTGGAGACTCATTCAGGAGTCCCTTTGAGTAAATATGGATCTGGCTAGTTGTGAGGTGTGACAGGTGTATGCAGTTATCATCGCACAGCGAGCACCAATAACAGGTCAATCCCCCCATGTGTGGATATAAGTGATAAGGTAATAGCAGGGAGAATAGCTGAATAAGTTGTAATCATTTGGGAGAAAGCAACCATTCCATGTATGAGGATAGTCCACATTCAAGAACATGTAATGAACATAATGGATGAACTTACAAAGAAAATGAAACTCTGGTCTCATCTTAAACCAGATTAGGGTCCTCTATTTTCATTTTCCACTTCTTTGAGTCATCTTGTTGATAGTTCACCTTCTGACCTATAAGACATAATATCAGTATCTGGCAACCCCCGTGGGCGATGATACTTGCATATATGCCAACCGTTACTAGTCATTAAACGATCTGATCATTGCCAATTTTAGGCTATGATATTAATAGTAAAATGGTAAAATTACAAATTTATGATAGGCATTACTGATTTTAGTGACCTATTTATCCCAAATTACTATTTCAAGAGGGAATTTTACACTCTGGAAGTTGGAAATGTTGGCATCTTTGTACCTGGCCCTTTGTAAAATCTGAATCTGAAAGCCCGGGATTATGAATCCCAGTTGCGACGATTGCTTTGGCCATTCTGGTCAAGAAAGGCAGATATCTACTGAGCTTCATGTTACAACTATATCCATCAGTAATCCATATATGTATATATATATACAAGTCAAGTCTAATATATATATATATATATATATATATATATATATATATATATATATATATATATATATATATATATATATATATCTATATATATATATATATATATATATATATATATATATATATATATATATATATATATATATATATATATATATATATATATATTTATTCTGGTTCTAACTATTTGTTAAACTAGGTAGACCCTCACAATCATTGTGTTTATATCTCGATGTGAGAAGCTTATCACACTGAGATGTGAGAAGATTTTAAAAGTAAGTCTGACAGACATTACATATCATGATTTTTTTTTATTTCATACAAATTCATCACATCAGTAATGCATAAAAGTCGATATAGCAATGGATTTGTCTCAGTGTATTGTATTAGCATAGAGAAACAGGTGGGGATGCTTTCAGGTTGATTGATAGTACAGTTAAAACCAAACATCAATTTGGTCATGTATAAATGTGACACAATATTGGCATGATATACTCACGCAATGATCAAGCATGAACTCATATGGTTGCATTAATGTATATCCAAAATGGTGTTTGGCTCCAACTGTTGATAGGGTAGTAATAACAAGAGTCAACATTGCATTCATGATTCAATTTCCAATATGAGCTGAGGCCCAGACCTGATGAGTCATCCTTTGCCAATGTAAATCAGTGAATGGGTGGGTCGTTGTAACACCAAAAACCAGTGAGGCAGCACTATATCTGCTACATCATCTATTTAAAGACTAGATAGAGCTAACACACATATTTGTACCATAATACAGATGGATACAATATATAAAAGAAGGATATTTAGTATGTATTTTGATTACATAGATTTGGTTATATTATTCTGATAACAGTTCAACATAGAGGTGATTGATTCCGACTTTATCATATCTTACTTACCTCTCACCTAGTGTTCACAACTGATTGGGGTTTGCGTTTTTCATGTCTGTGCTGTTACTGCAAAATAATGATTCCCATTATCATCTCCACTCACTCGTTACTCTGCTTTTACCTTTTTGAGTTTTGAGATGGATCTTTAAAAATGTAATTTTTCATAATCAACTTAATAATTAGATTTAATATTCCAAAGCTGAATAATAATCAGCTCCGGGAAGCATGTGCATTAGTTGACAAGACTATCCTGTTTATTTGATACACTGTTTAACCAGCGTCAACAGCAGGATGCACGCTCCACTCTTTACACATTAAACACAAAACCTTTTAATGATAATGATATTACACGCAGGGTGTTGACTTGCTTGCAGTCATTAGCCTGTACTCAGGAAAGCAAGACTCACATGTTGGAATGATACAACTCTCATCATCAGGTTTGCATGAATATTTATATCCCAAACTTCAGTAGGATTTGAGTCAAGGACAAGGAAGTGTCACACTGAGGGCATGATATCAGTAGGTTGTTGTTTATCTGGGATAATGGAACATTGGTATTCTTATTGCCAGGATTTTGCTAAACGGCAAGAGCTGATATGATGATAATTACAGCTATCAGATTTCATCTCACCAAGTGTGATATAGATATATGGGTTTTGTTATTGTATCTGTAAGATAATGCAAATTAGGAAAAATGTGCTCAAAACGTGATCTATGATGAGCTCAAAACCAAAGTTGAGGAATGTTGTCTACAGCATAGATGTTGGCAAATCAGAGCTCAGTAATTTTTCTCAGTAATTATGTCTCATGATTGTTTGTAAGGCTAAAGATCACAGGATTCGCGCAATTATAATGCACCCAGTGGCCTCACCTTCTTCACAATGTGCACATGTCAAAGTACCAGTTTGTAACAAAAACATAAAAATTGTTTGAAAATGTTATCATCCTTCACTAGAGAAAAAGACAAGACACATTGTTCAATGCCAGTCATTACATAAATATATAAAAAGCATAAACGTAATCAGAGAAGTGTGGCGAGATTTGAAAAAAAGAGAAAATTAAACGTTGCTATGTGAGGTATTGGCCGAGCTCAAATTTACCACTGGCAAGTGCCTTCGGCAGGGAGCAGTTATAACCGTTTCCTTGAGCAGCTATCTCTCTCTCACTTGAAGCCACGGGCCTTGGCTCAGTTGGTTAGAATGCCAGCTTATTAGCACCAGCTTATTAGCACCAGTTCCTCTGTGGTGATTCAAAGGTTGTGGGTTCGATCCCCGGCCGTGCCGAGATTGAATTCATGATACAATTTCACACATGAGCTGAGGCCCGTGCCTGAAGGGTTAACCCGTTGTCCTTGTAAATCTGTGACCGGGTGGGTTAAACGTTGTCATGCCAAGGACCTGCGACATGACAATTCAGTGAGGCAGCACTCTATCTGCTACAAGTACGTCTCATCACGAAATGACTGAAATAATATAGAAAGTGATGTAAAACCCCAAACAAAGACATAAACTCTCTCACTTGTACAGCTATCTCATATATGTAGGTTTTTATCACATATGCAGCTATTTCTCACATATGCAATTATCTCTCACTTATGCAGCTATCTCACCTTTGTAACCATCTTTGAGTTGTGCAGCTATCTCTAACTTATGCAGCTACCCCATCATTACAACTCTTGTATGTAGCTATCACACTGTTATAACCATGATGACGGCCCCGGGACTGTCAATAGTCGCCAGTCAATAGTTGCCCCTTTTGGACCATGACGGCGAGTGGACGCAGCAGTGGAGACTGATCTAGTGTCAACAAATTCCACCAGAGGGCAATGTGGTGAACCAAAAGTGAGATCGCACGCTCTTTTCAGTGGCGATTTTTATTTATATTTTCCAAATTTTGTCACACTTCCTCTTTAGTCACGTTCATGCCTTTTTATATAATATGTAATAAGAGCATGCGTCTCGGTGTTGCGTCACCACGTTGCCCTCTGGTGGAATTTGTTTATGATAGACTGCACTTCAGTTATATTATGCAAGTTTGTGTAATGAGTTGCACTAAAGGAATATTATGAATAGTACAGTTATTACTTATTTGTTGTCATAATTACTTTAGATATATTACCCACAATATTACCCACAATATGCCTACATTTCTGTATTAAGGTTTTGTTTTCGACCATCAGGAATTTTGACCTAAACCTGTATGTATTCAGTGTGACTGTGTGTATACAATGTGACTGTGTGTATTCAGTGTGACTGTGTGTATTCAGTGTGACTCTGTGTATTCAGTATGACTGTGTATTCAGTTTTACTGTGACTGTGTATTCAGTTTTACTGTGACTGTATTCAGTGTGACTGTGTGTATTCAGTGTGACTGTGTGTATTCAGTGTGACTGTGTGTATTCAGTGTGACTGTGTGTATTCAGTGTGACTGTGTTTTCAGTGTGACTGTGTGTATTCAATGTGACTGTGTGTATTCAGTGTGACTCTGTGTATTCAGTGTGACTGTGTATTCAGTGTGACTGTGTGTATTCAGTGTGATTGTATGTATCAGTGTGACTCTGTGTATTCAATGTGACTGTGTATTCAGTGTGACTGTGTGTATTCAGTGTGACTGCGTGTATTCAATGTGACTCTGTGTATTCAATGTGACTCTGTGTATTCAGTGTGACTCTGTGTATTCAATGTGACTCTGTGTATTCAGTGTGACTCTGTGTATTCAGTGTTACTCTGTGTATTCAGCGTGACTGTGTATTCAGTGTGACTCTGTGTATTCAATGTGACTATGTATTCAGTGTGACTGTGTGTATTCAGTGTGACTGCGTGTATTCAGTGTGACTCTGTGTATTCAATGTGACTCTGTGTATTCAATGTGACTCTGTGAGTTCAGTGTGACTGTGTATTCAGTGTGACTGTGTGTATTCAGTGTGACTGTGTATTCAGTGTGACTGCGTGTATTCAGTGTGACTGTGTGTATTCAATGTGACTGTGTATTCAGTGTGACTGTGTATACAGTGTGACTCTGTGTATTCAATGTGACTCTGTGTATTCAATGTGAACTTTGTATTTAATGTGACTGTGTATTCAGTGTGACTGTGTGTATTCAGTGTAACTGTGTGTATTCAGTGTGACTGTGTGTATTCAATATCCCTGTGTATTCAGTGTGACTGTGTGTATTCAGTGTGACTGTGTGTATTCAGTGTGACTATGTTCAGTGTGACTGTGTGTATTCAGTGTGAGTGCATGTATTCCATGTGGCCTTGTGTTTTCAGTGTGACTGCGTGTATTCAGTGTGACTGCGTATATTCAGTGTAACTGCGTGTATTCAGTGTGACTCTGTGTATTCAGTGTGACTGTGTATTCAGTGTGACTGCGTGTATTCAGTGTGACTCTGTGTATTCAATGTGACTGTGTATTCAGTGTGACTGTGTATTCAGTGTGACTGTGTATTCAGTGTGACTCTGTGTATTCAATGTGACTCTGTGTATTCAATGTGAACTTTGTATTTAATGTGACTGTGTATTCAGTGTGACTGTGTGTATTCAGTGTAACTGTGTGTATTCAGTGTGACTGTGTGTATTCAATATGCCTGTGTATTCAGTGTGACTGTGTGTATTCAGTGTGACTGTGTGTATTCAGTGTGACTATGTTCAGTGTGACTGCAAGTGTTCAATGTGAGTGCATGTATTCCATGTGGCCTTGTGTTTTCAGTGTGACTGCGTGTATTCAGTGTGAATGCGTATATTCAGTGTGACTGCGTGTATTCAGTGTGACTGCGTGTATTCAGTGTGACTGTGTATTCAGTGTGGCTGTGTATTCAGTGTGACTGTGTATTCAGTGTGACTGTGTATTCAGTGTGACTGCGTGTGTTCAGTGTGACTGCGTGTGTTCAGTGTGACTCTGTGTATTCAATGTGGCACTATATAGGCCTTTTATAGAGATGACATAAAACGGACATCTAGAATGAGGCTGACTATTAACCCAGCCACACAATTTACCTGTGGGACAATTTACCTGTCCTCAGCATGGCCGCATGTGCTGATCAAGATTCTTTCAGAAAGAAAGATAATATTTCATTTATGACAAATCATTTTTTTATAAAAGAGTATAAAGAACTTTTAATTGTTGCAGATATAATTTGTGCAGGTTTATTGTCACAATAAAAAAAATCATAATAACAACATGTCTCATGGCTAGAAAGGAGATTTTGTAGAGTTTTTTGGTGACAAAATATTTAATTGGAATCATGTGGTAAATAGACCTATATGTATATCATTAAACATTAACTGGCATAATTAGATCTAATATACACCTTTGTTGGGCTGATGGTATTCACATTTGTGTGTCAACTAGATTTTGACATAAGATCTGTGACATGGTTAATCTGCATGTTTAAACAGATGGCTGTCAGCTGACAATGTTTAAATTGTATTCCTGCATTGACTAAATGAGTATCTCCTGTTCCTACAGGAAACGAAACTTGAGTTTATAGCAACATTGTATTCAATTAAGGTTTAAAATTAAATATATAGTTTACAAGTAAACAGGTAATCTTCCAAAACACATTTGGATTTTGTTTTTAATACATTGCTTTTTTCTATGATTGTAAAATATTTACGGAAATCAATATTTTATCAAATGAATCTGTTTTATTGTTGATTGAAAATATTGAATCATATGACTGTCATATTAAAAGTTGATCTGTTTGGGTGTTTTATGTTACTTTCATCATTAGTTCAATTAATTTGTGAAGAGACCTACTTGTGGCAGATATAGGCCTGAATAAATGTACATCAAGAAATGATGATTTTGTAGTGTCATCTGCTCTCAGAGACAGTATAATGTCAAGTTACATAATTGATGATCATCTCCACTCTGATCATGTACCTCTCAGTGTAACCTTTGATATGGATATTGTGTATACCGAAATATCTGATAGATTTCAAAGATAAAAAACAGCCTGCGATGAAGCTAATGACAAGACTATTGATCAGTATTAAGAGTCTTTACACAGAATACTGGTTGTGATCTACTAAATTGTGATGATTTTAGTTGTACAAAGCATTTAAATGATTTGTGTGACTTGTATTATGATATTATTTCTGCTTGTATTGAAATACAACAAATGTGGACCAACAAGTAATAAGTCAGTGGTGCTACCTGGTGAAAGTAAAAATATACCTGGGTGGACTAAGAATATTGAGCACTTCAGACAAGAATCGCTCATGTCGCATTATTGGAAGGATTGTGGTTGGCCTCATAGTGGTGATGTTACAGATATGCATCTTATAACCTGGGCACACGACTATTGTGAAGTTAGACATGTAGTAAGAGATTCGCATGGAAAAAATGGCAGAAGCTATTATATACATACACACACACACACACACACAACATTGATTGACAATAATATGTCACCGATGTCTTTAAGATTACTTTTGTACCAAGCAAATGTTGCAGGTCTGCTGGGGAGGACATACAAGTGATGCTTTCTCTGTTAGAAATGGTATGAAATAGGGTGGTAGCCTTTCTCCAATTTTGTTCTTGGTCTACATAAGCGACCTATTTGGTAAGCTCGGGAAAAGAGGTGTGGACTGTCAGATGGGGAATTACATTGTTGGGTGCTTAGCATATGCAGATGATATTACATTGTTGGCACCCATGAGAAAAGCCCTCCAAATAATGATTGATATATGTCATGGATATGCCTCTGATTAAGATGTTATCTTTAATGGATTTAAGATGTGTATACTGAAGTTCAGTTAGGGCATACAAATGCCACAGATGAGAAGTGTACTACAAGGTGGTTTGGATGAGTTTTGGAAGTCATTTAATATGTTCTGTGCTGATTTTGGTCATATCTATCCAGAATTGCAGTTCAAACTATTCAGTCAATATTGCTACGGTTTTATGGTACTCCACTACGGACATTTTCTAATCATAAAAAATATGTGTACCATGGAGAAAAGTATATGGATAGCTTCTCTAATGACTCACTGCGATATTATTGCAGGACTATCTAATTGTAAGTTATTACAGTTAAGCCTTAAATTATGATTCTACTACAAATTTGTTGAAAGCATAGAGATGTATGGTATGGTTATTGAAGAATGTGGCTTGTATGGCTCTCGGAAATCCTTTTTCTGTATATTGCAAAATTTATAATGAAATTATAGCAATGGGTGCTAATCACGATTCCTGTAAAGGTATCATTATTACACACTGAATGTAGAGATGGTTTGAATCCAGAGCTAAGCAGTTATTGTAATGTTGTTTTCTATGAGATGAGGGATGGAAGAACAGAATGTGGTATTTTAACTTGATCAGATATTTTATACACTTATGAAGATATATGTATAAACTGAACGGTTGTGTTTAGTGCTTTTATATAACACACCACATTTGCTTTTTAACTATGACTGAATCTCTGTAAACTGTAAATGCCACGTTATTACATGTGCAAATAAAGATGTTATATATAATGCTACCTCATTGAATTATCATGTCACATGTCCTTGACATGAATACTCACTCAGTCACAGATTTACAAGGACAATGGGTCAACCCTTTAGGCACAGCTCATGTAAGAAACTGTATCATGGATTTAATGCCTGCAGGGTTATTTCTTGGAATCGTCAATTAATGCATACGTTACATTAATTGAAGCATTAATGAGATTTCTTCTTGAACGTTGTGATTATTGTATTACAATTACATAAAATTCTGTGCCATTTGAAAGTAGATGTGTCTTCTGCTAAACTCGAAATCATCCATTAAACACTTTGGTTGCTTTGCTTAGCTGACCAGAGATCTAGTCCAAACAATTTGCCCATTGGTTTTTGTCTGTTGGTACAGGCCTAACACCCGACACAGACCACAACAGTGGTCACAAATGCTAGAACTCGTGTGAAATCATAGTACCTGGCAATTTCAACATTGAAAATTTAGTTACATTTGAACATACCCCAACTCTCAGAGAATTATAATATTGCCAATGATCTCATAGTGATTTCATAGGAGCAGGCCCTTGTTCGAACATGGATTGTTTGAACATGATGATCAATTTTGCCCCCAGATTGACTTTTGCTTGGAGAAATTGGCCTCCTAGAAGCTCAAATCGTACAAAAACTGATGTTGACAAGAGAGAGTAGTGAGTAGATTAAGAGATTATACGGTCAAACAAGGGTGGTCAAAAAAGTAACAGTTGAACAATGGAACAGGCCTGATCCACACACCACTGGGAAACTGGCAGCCTTATTCTGGATCTAATGACCCCTGATTGGCAAGAATATTGAGAGAGGGCTATTGTTCTACACTACTGTTGATATCACTCAAAGTTCATGATTCCCAGAGTGAAAAATACTCGCATTACAGGCAAAAATGTGTCTCATAAGGATTGGGATATTCAAATAAATCACTTTGATAGAAACAAAATCACATCCATCCTCTTGGATATATGCTTTGCCTCATTTGATAAGCTTTTAACTGTATTTAATATATAACTGTTTGTTTCGAGTAATAGTCTCATTTTGAAAATAAAATGTCAGATATTGAATGAACTTCACTATCTACTCAAAATAATAGGAAAAAAATACAAAATGTGCATTTTTTATTATTCATCACATCTTGCAATGTCTGGGTAAAGCACTGTTTAGTTAGTAATTTTTCTGATAACTGCAATCCTACCTTTGAAATTTCAAAAGTATAAATGACTTTATTTTAGAAAATAGCAACACAAAGGTAACAGCAGTTATGTATAGATATCTACTTTTTATCATTACAGATATTCTGTGGGCACATGCGCAGATATGTTCTACCTTTCAAAGGTAAAGTTAAAATTAATATACTATGATTATTTTAAATTTCCTGATGGAATGGATGATGATGAACGGTGCCATCCCTTATCTTTTACTCTCTTTTTCCTATCACACAGGCACAGCTCTCCATCAATTTGGTTGGTGAACTCTTCAGTTTAAATTTTTTTAAATTGATTAAAAGAGTTTAAATAACGGTTTCAAAAGTACATGAGTAGTCATCATCTTTGGAAGGCTTGACAAATTTAAATTCTGAAAAATGTACTTTTTAGTCTGGTCACATGACTTAATTGGCATATTGATACCTGATCAAAATATCTGATTTATTAATTTCACAGAAACAGAAACCTGAAATCCGTTTTTTTATAAGGACGAACATAAAATTCTAGCTGGATTTCATATTTGATATGCTGAAATCAAAATATTTTTTATTTCTTAAATGGTATTAAAAATAATTGCCAGAGCTTTAATTCAATATTCAATATGATTTTAGGCTCCACCTCTTTTTCACATACCCTCTGTGACCACATACCCGCTGTGACCACATACCCACTGTGACCACATGCCCACTGTGACCACATACCAACTGTGACCACATACCAACTGTGACCTCATACCCGCTGTGACTGTATAACAACTGTGACCACATACCCACTGTGACCACATACCCACTTTGACCTCATACCCACTTTGACCACATACCCGCTGTAACCACATACCAACTGTGACCACATGCCCACTGTGACTACATATCCACTGTGACCACATACCCACTGTGACTACATGCCCACTGTGACCACATACCAACTGTGACCTCATACCCACTGTGACTGCATAACAACTGTGACTGCACAACAACTGTGACCACATACCAACTGTAACCACATGCCCACTGTGACTTCATACCCACTGTGACCACATACCCACTGTGACTGCATAACAACTGTGACCACATACCCACTGTGACCACATGCCCACTGTGACCACATACTAACTGTGACCACATAATAAATGTGACCACATACCCATTGTGACACTTACCTCTATTTCAATCTTCGTGACTCTTATTCCTTTGTCATTTCTTATTAAAAAGTACTTTTTATATGAAATAATTTGCTATTCAATATTATTCATAGTTGTATTTAGGTAATGATAAGAATAAAAATGGTAATTAATATATATCTTCTGTATTTTTTTCCAGAAAACAGTGATTGCTCTGGCAATCCTTCAAATTGGTGTTATTTTTGTGATAATCAACACCATCACAAATATGAAAGAAGAAAAAACAGAGAGCCATACTGCTGTCCATCTACAAAGTCAAGGCGAAAAACCTAGAAATCAAGAATACTATGGAGAAAAACATAGATATCTTGTTGGTCAATCACAGAAGTGCATCCCCAAAACATACATATTTTACTTAAAGGTGCATAAGGCTGCAAGCTCAACATCGTCAGCTCTATTCAATCAGTATGCTTGGAGGCATAATCTTACAATAGTTCCAGTGCAAAATCCATACTATTATACACCACATCATCCAGTAATGAAAAACCTCATCATGACTTTTCCTGGAGAAAATAAAACACCTATTAAGTACAATGTGATGGCAAACCATGTAATTTTCCATATGAAGGATATTGAGTCATTTATGTCAAATGAAACAGTCTATATTGGAAGTATAAGAGAGCCATTAATGCAATTCAAATCTGCCTTGAATGAATTTATAGCTGCATGGATAAGCATAAAAGGCCCTGACACAGCAAATACATTCCTGACAAAAATAAAAGATGGTAAATTGACACAAAAAGAGAAGAAATGGTCAAATATGATGATGAAAGAATTTGGATTAGATAATTTTGGCAATATGACTAATATTAAAAGGTATATTGATTTGCTTGATAAACGATTTGAAATGATTATTGCCGAGCATTTTGACGAGTCCATGGTAATGCTAAGAAGAAAACTTTGCTGGAAGACAATAGATATTGTGTACATAAATAAAAGAAATCGAAATTACATCTCAAAATCTAAAGTGTATTCTCAGAACATGACAATGAGCTTTAAAAACTTTAGCTCATCTGATTATCTGCTCTATAACCATTTTTTAAAAAGATTTCAAGAACAACTTGCTTTGCAATCAAAAGATTTCTACGATGAATTGCAATATTTTCAACAAATTAAAGCCTCAATATCAGTATTTTGCAATGACATTTTTAATAGAATCAAGAAAGATTACCAAGTTATCTACAAGATGGCTAAAAACAAGGAAGAAATTCGGATATTTAACAGGACTTGGGAAGACAATTTCACAATATCAGCTGTGGACTGCGCCGTAATGAATTTAGAAACACCAGTTTTAAGAAATATAATTATTGTACGCCAAATGCCAAGAATTTGTAAAACTCCACATATGAAATACCAACATGCTAGTCTTTTGAGTGAGATAAGATGGACAAAGAAATATTCTGTCATACAGATTAATAAATTGTTCTGCACTTCTTGGGACAGTTACTATGATTTGCCACTGGCTGTTTTATCAAATAAAGGGGCTTACATGTTTTAGATAATTTGTTTGTTCAACATTTTTTCAGTCATTTCGAGATGAGACCTATTTGTAGCAGATATTGTGCTGCCTCACTGAATTGTCATGTAGGTCCTTGACATGACAACCCGGTCACAGATTTACAAGGACAATGGGTTAATCCCTGACCATTCAATCTCGGCATGGTCAGGGATCGAACCTACGGCCTTTGGATCACCACAGAGGAACTGGTGCTAATAAGCTGGTGCTCTAACCAACTACGCCATTGCTGGTGGCTATTTTAGATAATAAATAATCAAAAGAGATAAGACAATGTTCTTCCACATTTGCTGCCCTAGGCACAGTTGGCTAGAGTGCCAGTTTACTGGCAGCAGTTCCTCTGTGGTGATCCGAAGGTTGTGGATTCGATCCCTGGCCATGCTGAGATTGAAATCATGATACAATTTCCCACATAAGCTGAGGCCTGTGCCGAAAGGGGTAACCCATTGCCCTTGTAGCACCTGTTTGTAATGAAATAATGTTGAAAGTTATGTACATATCTATGTGGACCACATGCCTATTGATGTATTAGAGAAACATTTACTTGTCGATAGTCAATATCTTTAAATATACAATAAATTATTTTGTATTTATTATTTGGTTCGAGTGCAAGTGTATTTAGCACCTGTTCGTGGTAATGCCAAGGTCAATGACTTGAGGATTAACCTGTTGATCTTGCAAAAAAATATGTAACCATGTGGTTTGTCCAATTTGGATTATATCATTTTGACAATATCACTGATATTTAAAGGTATATTGATTTGCTTGATAAATGTTTTGAAATGATTATTGTAAAGCATTTTGACGAATCTATTGTTATGCTAAGAAGAAAACTTTGCTTAGATATTGTATTGACAAGCCCCAGAAATGGCCATGTTTGTGAACTTTTGGAAACAGAAATGAAACTTGGTGCACCTATACATATAAACATTATGAATAATTCTAGCTATAGAAGCACCCCGACAATTAGTCGAGGAGCCAACCTGCAAAAAGTCCATTAAACTTTGCTTGAAGACATTAGATATTGTATTGACAAGCCCCAGAAATGGCCATGTTTGTGAACTTTTGGAAACAGAAATGAAACTTGGTGCACCTATACATATAAACATTATGAATAATTCTAAAAAAGGTACATTTTCATATCTAGCTTTACACTGAATATGTATTTCTCTACAAAATCAGGTGGGATGGTAGGAGACATGGCAGCCTATTTGAAAATGGTGTAAAATTTGAATTATTATAGAATTCATGGTTACCATGGCAACAGAATATTTCAAATTTTCATATAAATATCAAATATGACCTCAAATAGTATCACTCATTTATTATTAATATTACAATTACTCAATCACATTTGACCCCCAGTTGCTAGCTGCCAACATCTCACTTCTGAGCTATATTTAGGCGATAATCTATCAAACGCTGTTGCCATGGTAACCAAAAGAAATTTCAACTGAAGGCAAAGTCATGGAAATTAGGTCATTTTTTGCATTTTATGAATTTTAGATCTTAATAATGGACATTATGATTCACCATTAGCCTTAAATAAATATCTGTGATACCTTGCATTATTTCCAATGCTTTAACCCAATATTTGACCTTGATATTTAAATACATGACCTTGACCTTTGAAATTAGAAAAATAGCCATTTATGACTATTTTCTAGAAATATAGCCTGTTTTATTACTATTTTCCATGAAATATAGCTTGATTTAGCAAAACATAATTCGCAATAAATATATTTGTGAAGTCGAATAGAAAAAAAATCATCTTGACCTGGATGACCTTGCCATAACAAAGAATGTTTGCCCCTTTCACATTTTTCGTCTTTTATGAATTTTAGATCTTAATTCTGGACATTGTGATTCACCATTAGCCTCAAATAAATGTCCATGATACCTAGCAATATTTCCAATGCTTTAACCTATATTTGACCTTGACATCTAAATATATGACCTTGACCTTAGAAATTAGAAACAATTCCAGTTATGACTATTTTCTAAAAATATATAATAGCGTTTTTGTGACTATTTTCTATGAAATATAGCTTAATTCAGCAAAACATAATTCACAATAAATATATTTATGAAGTAGAATAGAGATAGAATCATCTTCACCTGTCTTTTATGAATTTTAGATCTTAATTATGGACATTATGATTCACCATTAGCCTCAAATAAATGTTTTCATTTGTTTTATGTGTTAGTGATAACTATAGTTGTATTAAATCCTAAGCTTTACAGAATTATTATTTAATTTAATGGCACACTTTTTCACTGTATTGACCATTTCTGGTATAAAACAATGTACACCTCTATATACTCAAACTCTGACATTATTATGACTGTATCTTAAATTAATGAACATATCTATAATCTTACAGAAGAATTATAGCACTTATCAGAAATAATTAATAATATTCTGTACAATACATGTCTCACACTGCCCGAAAAATAAGATTTACAAAAATAAACATGTATTGTTTTTCCATTGTAAAGACCAATTAAGATCTTTCAGCTAATAAACAATTTTGTAAATACCATTTACTTATTTACAATGCTTAAATATGTTGTATTTTACCAAATATATCAAATTGCACATATCAGTTCATAAACAATGTTGTAAAGATTGTTGAATGTCTTTACAATATTGTATTTATGTTGTTAATATCAGTATATATTCATATCACCTTTAATCAATATTATGGTTAATTGTATTTTTCAACTTGGACATTTTGATCATATAATCGTATATGTAAATGAGACATAAAATTATCAAACTATCATATTCTATGTATACATCAAATCATACTCTCAACATTAAACAAGAATGGGTGTTTTCATTTGTTTGTATCAACGCCCATTTTACCACTATTTAGGTAACAACAGGTCAGACAGAAGCCTGTGTCACTGGGAATCAATGTCATATTTTTTTTCAAAGAGAAATATCAGTAGGTATCAATATCTAGAATATGATAGATTTGTTAGTTTATGAACAATATTAAACATCCCATTAATGTCTGTTCATCCCAATTTTCAGTTGTGGTTATGAATAAAATATAGATATAATTGTTATCCATGCTACTGCAGTTTCCACGGTAATATCAGCTGTCACCAGTTCTGGAAGTCTTATCAAAAATGTCACTATGATAGAACTGTGGGTTGATTATTTCTCGTATTTGCTCTTGATAAAGTTGACAGTTGATAACAGCTAACACAATTAACAATCGGAAAGTTTGTGACTGAAAGTTCATTTGAGTTCAATTTATTTGTTTATTCTTTGGTAAAGAAATCAAATTTCAAAATAATTAACAATAAATTATTTATTGTGTTCCCTTACAACATTTGGCTCCCCATGCACCCCGGCTCTACAGCTACCCCCACTTCTCCATCCACCCTAGCTGTCAATCCACCCCAGCTCTACAGCTACCCTCTATCTCTCAATCTACCTTTTATCTCTCAATCAACCCTCTATCTCTCAATCTACCCCTACCTCTCCATATACCCTACCTCTCAATCAACCCTTAATGTTCTCCATCTAACCTAGCCCACCATCTAACCCTAGTGCCCTCCATCTACCTCTCCATCTATCCCAAGTTCTCCATCTTTCCCTAGTGCTCTACATCTACCCAAAGTTCTCCAACTACCCTAAATTTACTCTCCTTTGCATCGGTCTCAGTATATAAGACTTCACTGGTATTCTTGACCAGGTGGCACAGATTTTGTGGGGTAACCCCAGAGTGAAGTCGGCCCCAGAGTGAAGTCAACCCCCAGATTTATGTGGCTAGATTATCAAGTTACCGGAAGGCATTTTAACAGTTACCAAGGGTCCCTAGGGTTAGTTAATGCCCTTGGGGCCGACTCCACCTACCCATGGCGGGGCTGACCTCACTGGGGGGCAGACTTCAAAAACCTTCTCGAAGGAGATTTCATGGGTTTGAGCCATTACAGAGTGACCGAGGCTAGCTTTTCTTGGAGGCCAAGTTCACCGGTTTCCAGACAATCCGCACCCTTCACACAACCGCACCCGAGACACCCACGGCGGGGCCGACTTCACGAATTACCGATTTCACTTATCTTTATACTCTCCTTTGCATCGGGCTCAGTATATAAGACCCTCTCCGCTTATGCGATGATATATGTTCAATACGTCTGTTCCATTAGCTCTGCCCCTTGAATGTATCCAACTGCACGTGCATGGTGCGATGATGTAATTACAGTCTTTCAGTAGGACAGCACGTGCACGATACGATGACGTAACTCGAATCTCTTGCTAATTAATATTCATGAGCGCCCAAATAGTACGACTTTTGGTCGCGTCGGCGCTAGGCCTATATTGAAGAGGCCTAGTAAAGCTGGATACCCTAGCTTTAAATTTTCCCTAAGCTCTCCATCTACCACGAGTTCTCTCCAGCTACCCCTACCTCACCATCCACCCCTAGCTCTCCATCTATCCTGAGTGACCCCATCTATCCTCAGTGCTCTCCATCTATCCTGAATGCCCTCCATCTATCCTGAGCGCCTTCCATCTATCCTGAGCGCCTTCCATCTATCCTGAGTGCCCTCCATCTATCCTGAGTGCCCTTAATCTATCCTGAGTGCCCTCCATCTATCCTGAGCGCCTTCCATCTATCCTGAGCGCCTTCCATCTATCCTGAGTGCCCTCCATCTATCCTGAGCGCCTTCCATCTATCCTGAGTGCCCTTAATCTATCCTGAGTGCCCTCCATCTATCCTGAGCGCCTTCCATCTATCCTGAGCGCCTTCCATCTATCCTGAGTGCCCTCCATCTATCCTGAGCGCCTTCCATCTATCCTGAGTGCCCTTAATCTATCCTGAGTGCCCTCCATCTATCCTGAGCGCCTTCCATCTATCCTGAGTGCCTTCCATCCATCCTGAGCGCCTTCCATCTATGCTGGGTGCCCTCCATCTATCCCGAGTGCCCTTCATCTATCCTGGGTGCCCTCCATCTATCCTGGGTGCCCTCCATCTATCCCGATTGCCCTCCATCTATCCTCAGTGCTCTCCATCTATCCTGAGCGCCTTCCATCTATCCTGAGTTCCCTCCATCTATCCCGAGTGCCCTTCATTTATCCTCAATGCCCTCCATCTATCCCAAGTGCCCTTCATCTATCCTCAGTGCCCTCCATCTATCCTCAGTGCCCTCCATCTATCCTGGGTGCCCTCCATCTATCCCGATTGCCCTTCATCTATCCTGATTGCCCTCCATCTATCCTGAGTGCCCTCCATCTATCCTGATTGCCCTCCATCTATCCTGAGTGCCCTCCATCTATCCCGAGTGCCCTTCATTTATCCTCAATGCCCTCCAGCTATCCCGAGTGCCCTTCATCTATCCTCAGTGCCCTCCACCTATCCTCAGTGCCCTCCATCTATCCTAAGCGCCTTCCATCTATCCTGAGTACCCTCCATCTATCCTCAGTGCTCTCCATCTATCCTCAGTGCCTTCCATCTATCCTGAGTGCCCTTCATCTATCCAGAGTGCCCTCCATCTATCCTGAGCGCCCTCCATCTATCCTGAGCGCCCTCTATCTATCCTCAGTGCTCTCCATCTATCCTCAGTGCTCTCCATATATCCTGAGTGACATCCATCTATCCTGGGTGCCCTCCATCTATCCTGAGTGCCCTCCATCTATCCCGAGTGCCCTCCATCTATCCTGAGTGCCCTCCATCTATCCACAGTGCCCTTCATCTATCCTCAGTGCCCTCCATCTATACTCAGTGCCCTACATCTATCCTGAGTGCCCTACATCTATCCCTAGTGCTCTCCATCTATCCTAGTGCCCTCCATCTATCCTGAGTGCCCCCCATCTATCCCTAGTGCTCTCCATCTATCCTGAGTGCCCTCCATCTATCCTGAGTGCCCTCCATCTATCCTGAATGCCATCCATCTATCCTCAGTGCCCTCCATCTATCCTCAGTGCCCTCCACCTATCCTCAGTGCTCTCCATCTATCCTGAGCTCCTTCCATCTATCCTGAGCGCCTTCCATCTATCCTGAGTGCCCTCCATATATCCTGGGTGCCCTCCATCTATTCTGAGTGCCCTCCATCTATCCTGAGTGCCCTCCATCTATCATGAGCGCCTTCCATCTATCCTGAGTGCCTTCCATCCATCCTGAGCGCCTTCCATCTATGCTGGGTGCCCTCCATCTATCCCGAGTGCCCTTCCTCTATCCTGGGTGCCCTCCATCTATCCTGGGTGCCCTCCATCTATCCTGATTGCCCTCCATCTATCCTGAGTGCTCCCCATCTATCCTGAGCGCCTTCCATCTATCCTGAGTGGCCTTCATCTATCCTGATTGCCCTCCATCTATGCTGGGTGCTCTCCATCTATCCTGAGCGCCTTCCATCTATCCTGAGTGCCTTCCATCCATCCTGAGCGCCTTCCATCTATGCTGGGTGCCCTCCATCTATCCCGAGTGCCCTTCATCTATCCTGGGTGCCCTCCATCTATCCTGGGTGCCCTCCATCTATCCTGATTGCCCTCCATCTATCCTGAGTGCTCTCCATCTATACTGAGTGCCCTCCATCTATCCTCAGTGCTCTCCATCTACTCCTAGTGCTCTCCATCTATCCTCAGTGCTCTCCATCTATCCTGAGTGCTCTCCATCTACCCCTAGTGCTCTCCATCTACCCCTAGTGCCCTCCATCTATCCCTAGTGCCCTCCATCTATCCCTAGTACTCTCCATCTACCCTCTACCTTTCCAAACCTTATCAGACAACACCAATTTTCAAGTTTTGCTACTTCATTTTCAATCTTTTGAAACATTATGTTCAATTCTCTTTGACCATAATCATCATTCCTTTTCTCAGTGTCTGACATCTTTCTATACATAGTGGCAAGTTCAGTTTGCAGTTATTAAGTATTAAGGTAAATGTTTCCGAATATCCTATAAAATTATGCTTATGGCAGCACATAGTTCGTATCTGTTGTTGATCTGCTATCTTCTAAAGACAATATCATCGGCCAATTAGAAAGGACCATGTTACCTTTGCACTCCTTCTTACAATAAATTTTTTAAATGGAAGCATCTGCGGTTCAGTCAGGTCGGTTAATTTATGTTCCTTCATTCTTGTCAATATTTAGAACAGTTTTAAATGTGTTGTTTATTTACCTCGTTGAATGATGTGATTTAAGGAAATAGGATTCAACAAAACGTTTAGGTTATGATGTATGTATCAATTCATTTTGATGTTTAAGACTTTAAATACCATTTGATGTGTCGTGGTTCTTGACAAACAGGTATAGTAAACAGCAAGTCTTATTTGGTTTAAAATGATACTGTCACAGAATTATCTACAGCAGTAAGTAACTTATGTAAATCTTGTATATTAAAATATGGAGTTCTTATTAAGCCAGATAAAATAATACCATTGTTTCAGGTAACCCAATCACCCTTTCCTCACTCAACCTCACCTCCCCCCTGCGAAGTATTTTGTTTCTGTTATTTTAATTTTCCTTGTTTTGTTTTATGTTTGACTCATTCCGATCAATACAGGTTGGTACTGATCAAGGTAAAAAAGGAAAACAAAACTAAATCCCTAACTACCTTTCCTACTTTTTGTATTGGCATGTTACCTGAAATAAAGGTATCATTTTATTGGGCCTAATATATAAATCTATGATTTATACACATCATTATAACATGTTTTATAATCAGAACCAATCGAGAGCTGTTCTATCCCTTAAAGCCAAACGGGAAACTGTGTCAATGGACTCACATATTCTTGATCTTATTGAAATTCATTCTTCTTCATGATATTTTTCCATAAACATTTTTAGTTTTACCTTCAACAGGCTTTATTTAACGAAATTTATTAAAAATGCCTTCATCCCAGGACATAAGAAAGCGAAAGATTGGACATTTCCAATATTTCGCTTTCTTAGCTTGTAAGTAAGATAAAGAATCAGAAAATATTTCAAATGTACGTAATGGAGAAGTCTCCATATGAGTTCTGCAAATTAAATTAAGGATTTATTCAGAATATATTCTGAATAGAGATCAATGCTTTTAACAGCAACTGTGGCAGCATTGTCTTTGCTGAAATTCATCAGTGTATACACATTGAAATCCAGTGAACATAGATATGATTTCTATATTGATAATCATGTAAATGGAAGGATCTGTGGAGTATTTTTTTTCACTCTTCCAAAGATATATTTATATCTACTGGTGCATATGTACATGAAGGTGTTTCTGGATATTGAAATTTAGCTCTTTCATTTGGGCTTATATCTTAAATTTGTAAAAGATTCTTTGATGTGAATGCCAAAAGTCAGTATTATATTTGGTTTATTTTCAAAAGGGTCAATATCATTTGGATTCAGTATAGTATTATGTGCTGGATTTTATGGATTATGTGCTGGACTTTCTGCAATCAGATAACTATTAAAATCAGAAGAATCATTGCCAGGTTTGGGAATGGTAGTGGTTTCACTACATGAAGAAGGAAAATCACCACTTTTGTATATTTTATAAGAAATATCCAAATGATGCCAGGTGATTTGAGTTTGAGGATTTGATAATGAGTCTGATTAGGTCAAGGTGCAGTATCATGAGATTACTCTAAAGCAAGTTTCAAATCTAAGTTATATATTATCATACGTTATTAGAAATGTAATATCCTTTTTTAGTTGGATTTTGCAGATATAATTAGGAGGAATTCAGTGAGGAACCCATGGAAAATGTTTGACCTTTAGTATTAGCAACCTCAAAAAAAAATCCTAAAATTCACTCACTGTTATTAATGAAGACTTTTATTCTCATAGTTGTTTCAACATTTTCATTGTTTCATTTTTAAAAGGAATAAACAAAAATGAATGATAATCTTTTGTAATTTTTGTAATTCTTAAAGAAATTTGAATAACAGCCTGTGAAAACTTTGAAAGGGATTTAAAAACATGTTTGGAGAAGACACCCCCTGGTGAAGTTTTCGAGAGATTCCTGTGGAGTAACTGACCCACAACAACACATAAAACCGTACAACACAAGAAGAATGCACATATGAACAAAACATAGCAAGAATAATAACCAAAAAAAAGATTAAGTAATTTTGAAAAAACAGTTTTTTTGTTTGAGATTACTCTAAACCAAGTTGTAAATCGAAAAGGAAATACACACGCCGAAAGAAATGGCTCGAAAAACCAGCCGAGAACCCAACAAAAATAAGGTATATTATCCCAAAAGCTTTTTGAAAAGAATCTTGTATCACACAAAAGAAAGAAACGATAGCAATACATTCGTTTAAAATATGGACATTCCAACCCCACAAACTCAACACGACTTATCTTTATTTGATCAAAATACTTGTTGGTATTGTGAGTCAGAAAGTGAGGCGTAGTGCAGTACTAATATAACATTTGTTATCAAGTGAGTACTGTAACTGTGTACACCTCTTACAATTCAAAGTCCTTGTGTATCAGTAAATAAGACTCGATGATGATGATGATGATGATGATGATGATGATGATGATGATGATGATGATGATGACGATAATAATAATAATAATAATAATAATAATAATAATAACAATAACAATAACAATAACAACAACAACAACAAAAATAATAATAATAATAATAATAATAATAATAATAATAATAATAATAATAATAATAATAATAATAATAATAATAATAATAATAATAATAATAATAATAATAATAATAATAATAATAACAATAATAACAATAATAATAATAATAATAATAATAAAGCAGGCTATACACTGATTTGTAAAATATATAATTTAACATGGTGACAAATGGTAACTAACACAACTCGTTGGCAATAGCTTGGAGTAATTATCTATAGAGGTGTGACAGCCTTTATTTGAGCTATGGCATTGCTGCGCCTCCATTCATAATTACTCACCCAACATTTTACCTGTATCCCCATTTCAATACAAACATGGTATGGCTGTACTGATCAAAATGTTATGACAGCTGAAACATCTATAACAATACTCTGATGATAATATAATAATCCTGATCTTAATTCAACTAGACTACAACATCTTTATTCCAAAGCAATAATATTCAAGATCTTTGAAATGTGAAGTTCTGTCAGCCATGACAGAAATTAGCAAGACACATGCCTGTTAATGTGCAAGTTGCAAGCATGTTTTGGCTGATATTAATAATATTATTAATCTTTATATTTCCAGAGAAGAACACCGGGGCCCTTGCCTGCAGAGTTTAAACCCATTTTCCTTGTAAATCTGTGGGTTGTAATGTCAAGGACCTGCGACATGATTATTCAGTGATGCAGCATCATATCTGTTGAGTAGGTTTCTTCATGAAATAACTGAAATAATGTTGAACGTGATTTAAACCACCAAACAAACAATAACAGACAATTTAGAGAAAAATATCGAGAAATGGATTCCTTAAAGTCATCAAAATGCTGTGTACTGGGGTGTGGAATCCTCTTTCTATTTGGTCTAATAAATATATTGTTACTACCTTCAAACAATGACACACTAAAGCCGAGCTATAACATACCAAAGCAAAGTGATGACAAACCACAGCAAGGCAAGAACATGGGAAAACAAAGTTTTAAACAGGAAATAACTACACCAAAAAAAGATAAAAGTCTGTCAAACAGTGATATATTTCAGGCAAGCACGGATATGTCTGAGCTAAGCAGTGATACTAACAAACCAAACAGAAATATCACAGAACCACACAGGTATATACACATGCCTTCAAAAGGTCGCCTTGGAAATGTTATGTGGCAGGTGGCAGCACTGTATGGACTTAGCCACAGAACTGGAAGAACAGGGGTTTATCATCTCCCAAATAAACCTTACTGTGATAATCTGCTGGATAATTTTCCGCTCTATAAACTGGGAGTTAATGTATCTAACCAAAATGCACTACTTGAAAAGATCAAACATGGACAAATGAGAGAAATCAATGAAGACACGGACATGGAGAGGTTAAACCATCTTCCAAGCAGTGATGTGGTTATTTATGGGTATTTTATAAATAGCAGTTACTGGCGAGAATTTGCTGAAGATATCAAAAGAGAGTTACAGTTTTCACAGAGGATTATATCCACTGCTCATAAAACTATTCTTAAGATAAAATCCGAGTTTGCAAATAAAGACAAATTGACCTTGATCGGTGTGCACGTGAGAAGAGGGGATTTCATTATATTACTCGGAGAGGAAGCTCTTCCAAAACCTGGCTACTTTAGAAATGCCATGGACTATTACATTAAAAAGTTTCCAAATACAACTTGTATTTTTCTAATATTCAGTGATGACCTACTTTGGTGTAAATGTAATCTCAATTTTCCTGAAAGACATATATATTTCATAGAAAATCAGACAGCATATGAGGATATGGAGACACTGAGGCAGTGTGAGCACATCATTGCAAGTAGGGGAACATTCAGTTGGTGGGCCGGCTTCTTAGCTGGAGGCTCGGTCACATATCACGTGGACACCAACAAGCAACTGCTCAATGATAAACAAAAGCAATATATAATTTCCAATGAAACACTGCACAATGTTAACGCTGGCAGTTCATATCCTGCCGATGGGTTATACCCGGAAAGGATCCCTGTGAGTGACTAAAATCCAGGACAAATATGACATGACCAATTCTCTAACATGACCAATTCTCTGAAAACGTATAATTTTATATTGTCAATAATTTTTATATTATATCTTCCTCTGTTTCACTAGGTTGATTAAAGTAGAAATATAGTGTAAAATAAAAAGGGACACAAATCGTCAATGACTTATTCTACAATGTGATATTGCACCATGAACCAAAAATGTCACTGTAAATGTCAAGTATTTCAACTACACCAGAATGTTTGGCAAGATGAAAAAGATTTTAGTTCAGGATTCCAATTCTGGTCCCGGTATATATTCTGTTTTTATAAACTGATAACTTATAAACTGTGTATTTCATAACTTTTTTATAATGATACTTTCCATTTCATTTTTTGTTAAAATAATTTATCTTTATTATCCCTGTGTGGAATAAGCATTTTGCTACCTTTTTCTTCTCCTTTGGGAATAACATAATGGGTGTTTGGTATTTTTATTTTTCCGGTTCATCAAAATATTATATCTTTACACAAATGTTGTCTTGAATTGTTAAATGACCTTAAATGTCTCATCTTTGACTTTGATTTTTTTAGCCTCATGGAGATAGTGTCACCTGTTAGATAATTATCAAGTATCACAAAGTCGATGCATATAAGATATCAAAAGGCATGAGTGTGACACTCGAGTACTCATCCCTGACATGGAAACCGCCGGTGCCCCGGTTTGATCCTCTATCTTCCTTCAGTCCTGTGCTATAGATGTGGAAGTCATGGAAAACAGCAGCAGAAAATCCTCAAATTCTTTGCACAGTCCCGTTATGAAGCAATCACCAATCAATATGCAAAGCAGCTTTGTTCTGTAAATATAAATAATTGTGCAAATCTCTTTGAAGACTATGAATGTCTATTATATTCATCACATGGCTTATTAGGCCTCACATTCTAAGAGACAATATTCTTATTGTGACATGATAACCTCAGGCACTTGAGACATAATGTCTGGTATTGCCAGCAGATTGGTGTGATCTTTGATAGAAAATGTTGAACACATTTTCGCACTATTTTTTGTGAGGCCACATGGATGTGGTGTCTATTACGTTGTGTAGTTTCTTATCTGAGTTTCTTATCAGAGTTCAAGGGTCAACCATAGTCTGTCCCTTTTTGTTTACTGCCCATCCACACCCATGTACTAATCAGGTCAACACAGAAGCAGACATTATGATACGTCCGTCAGATATAAAATGCCTTAAAGTTATGATGAGTTGAAGAAGAATGAACACAGACTTGTTACAACCAGTATGACCCTTTATCTATAATTATATATTCAGGGAGAAATGCTTATGAACAGATAACTGAAGATGTTGGTTTCATGGCTCACACACCTTGACGGTGCATAATCTGCATGAGCTGTGTTCCTTTTCAGTAGAGAGTCAAATGAATATATCATGCTATTTAAGATGCTTGTAACATCTAAGCACTGATGATAACATAGCAACAGGGGTCTCAGCATTCTCAGTGTATGATGTCACAGGTTGCCAGAGAGTTCAAGTTCCCAGCCCCTCTCTGTCTGTCCTATAAACTAGTGTTAGCCTATATAGAAGGAGGGACAGTGCTTGCTGGCATTGGAGGTCGCTCTGACTGCCTGTGGTCAGGTATGCTTTGAGAGTGACCTCTTAAGTCTGATAAACTAATTACCATGGTTACTGGGTTGGATGTGATACTTGACCCTAAGACCTCAAAAAGATTCACAACTTATACAACTTACTGTACTGTCAGCAAGCAAATATAAGCCCCATGTCCCTTATCCTATCTAACCATTCATAGATTAAGACAAAAGGTTGTGACCTGTACTGAGGTCTTTGAGCATGACACGACAATGAAGCATGTGGTATGACTGTTGAGGTCCTGGAACATGTGATATGACTTTTTCTGAGGTCCTGGAGTATATAATATGTCCTTAAGTCGTGGAGCATGTGATATAACTTTTCAGAGGTGGTGGAACATATGGTATGACTGTACCTAGGTCATGGGGTCTATGATATGACTTTTGAGATTGTGGTGACATGACTGTACTGAGGTCTTGGAGTATGGGATATGACCTTTTTGAGGTCGTGGAGCATGTGATATGACTTTTCTGAGGCTGCCGATCATGGGATATGACAGCTAAATGTAATCTATAAAGAAAACTTTTAATTAATATTTGTTTATTGAATTTTATTTTGAGTAGTAAGGTACATCTTTATGAGAAATTAACAAGTCAAAATGTCCTGTGTATGATGACACATTGACATATCAAGTTTGTGAAGCTCGTTGCATTCAGCACGTTAACAAGAAGAATTTGAGAATAAATGATTAAAATATAGTTGTATGAAAGTCTGTTTGAAAAGGGAAAATAGCTTTGAAAATATCAGAAATGTAAAGACATTTGAAGTGTTCATGTGGAAGACTACTGAGAAAAAAGCACATGTGTATGAGAATGCCAGGAGTACACACACACCCATTTTCTTCGGTCTTATATCCTGACTCAAATGTGGTGAGAACAATAGTCACTGGCCAATTGTCCCAGCAGGTGACACTGATGTTCCTTTGATCAAGAAACATACAAAACTGACATAGATAGTCAGTGGGTCAACTAAAAATAACTAAGAGAAATTTAGGATTGAGATGAACTCTGAACACCATTCCAGTCCCTGTATAAAATGGTTCATATTTTAATCATTTACTGCAGTCTTTTGAAAGAAATGTGCATCTTGGAGCCTAACACAACTGTTTGCCTTGCTTGCAAAGTCAGTACAATTTCATTGGGAGTTAAATCACCTTTCTACTCCAATTATTGACGACGCTAAGGTATTTACAGTAACAATAATAATAATAATAATAATAATAATAATAATAATAATAATAATAATAATAATAATAATAATAATAATAATAATAATAATAATAATAATAATAATAATAATAATAATAATAATAATAATAATATCACCCACTGTCTTCAGACGTGTTTTTGGGACTGGTATGTACCATCGTTAGATCTCAGGCACCGATCACCCTGTTTCACTAGTAGATCACGCAAGTAAGGCGGCGCCTTACCATTGAGGGTATCCAGCTCATAAAAAGGATTTTAAAAACAATTGAGGTAAGATTTACGATGTTATTAGATTGTATAATTTATAGGATCATGTGATCTATGATCTTTTAGTCAAATAAAGTTTTATTTAATTAAGTCAGTGAAATATTATATTAAGTTATATTTTCATATTGAGTGTAAAAAGTGCAGGAAATCGTTACATCCTATTTTCACATCTTCAGGGTGAAAACTCCATTATCATACACACAGATATATTTAACAAATATGATGAGATAATGTAAGATTTTATGGAGCTTTCTTGTAATGATTTCATGCCACCAAAAGTGAGGCCTGCAAAGGTAGAAGAGGACAACATGAAAAAAAGAAATAGTGAGGAAAGATCGAAACAAAAGGTTGGGAAGATTATACTTTGCATATCAGCACAGATGGGACAGAGGCAGATTTCCCCAGGAGGCATTATACATGTGCATACTGAAAATATTATTTTTTGTTAATTTTCCTATGCTCCTAGTGTTTGGTAATACCCAGTGAAATACTTATTTACAGCCTTTCACCCAGGACCATTCCTATGTTGCAATACCCCAGATGGATAGACCAACTGACTCAGAGGTCTGTTATTCAAACAAAAGGAATTATTAATAATTTAATGTGCAACATTCATTTTAGGATCAATCTTATAACTCATTGCAATGAATAGCTTAAGGTCTATAATCCACAATGAAACACTGGGACAGACTTATGTTTTTTTGGCTTAAATGTGTTCAAAGTCATGTGATTTGTTAATTTAGCACAGAAAAAGTAAACTTAACCAGCTTGTCTTAAACTTTTATTATTTAAATTGAACCCGTTTTAACTACCGTTAAAACGGGTTCGACTCAGTTATTGCAGCTGGACACCATGTGTGCTGTATGAGAAATACCCCCCACTGATGTCATAGCCTCACTCTCATCCTGGAATCCCCCAGAGCATGCAGAGCCGAAGGCAGTTACGTAAATATATGAGACCACATGAAGTTCTCTCCCGATGCTTCAAACTGATTGTGGATTATAGACCTTAATTAAATGTAAATTTGCTATAGGTCAAAAAGATAAATGCCTATATTTATGGCAGTTATGTATTTCAGGTTCATTACAACACCACAACCAGAGGTTTAATGAATAACCTCCAGAGGAATGTCAATGTTCATCATAATGAATTGTGCGGCATTGGATTTTTTTGGACAATATCCAACTTTTGGCTAATGCCAAACACCAAAGGCCTGGAAATCAAAATAAGATGTATTTGTGAGGTAATACATATGTCAAATCTGTTAGAATTCCATCCTTACACTTAACAGAGGAAAGCACCGTCAAAGCTGTAGAGGTTGTTTGATTGACAGGCTTAATGAGAACCTAATTTTATTGAATTCATATTTTTTTGCTGACTATGGCTTATCATGATAATAGTGACTTACAATGACGTTTTTGTTATTGCATGTAAAATATAAAAATTAATATATAATTTCCTGATTGATTCATTGGAGCTCATTCCTTCATCAAAAGATTACATTGAGCTGAGAAGAATGATTTCCATTACAAAATGCATCATCATTGATCATCTCACGGTCATAAAGGCTGGCTTCAAGGGCACAGCAAGGATCATACTCCACAATTATTTTGAGCAAATGAACAGAAAGTCTGAAATAGTAAGAATTCCTATTTTAAGAGTAGTGCAAAATTAAGATGCTCTGCAATATGATTTTAGACAATCTAGTCCTTTATAGGCAAAGCAAACAGTTATTTTTTTATTCTGATAGAATTTCATTCTTTCAGGTTGATTCCTAACTGTTTAATAAATTGTCTTGGTAAAGGGCCATATAAGCAGGCATTTGTATCTTTTCAGATGTTTGCAGTGTGACAATTGTGATTTTTTTCCTAACTATGAACATTTATTTTAGGTCTTCTCTTTAAGAAATCCATGTGAATGGGTGATGGTGAATGCTTTGGTGATTGACTTTGTGTGCATTTCAGTAACAAACAAGCAGATTGAGGCTATTTAACACTCATCTGTTTGTTGATGTTGATTTGAAAGTGTTTAATCTTCTAAGATGCACTTTCCATGATCGTTGCACAAGTTTGTAAGTTGAAGATGTAACAATAAACCAGACAGTAAGTGAATGCACGTAGTGACTTACAAATCAAATTTAATTTCTCTAGAACTCTGATACTTTAAATACTGTTATATCTATTTAATTCTAACAGGTGAATCTTGGTGTTGTGGATGCCAATCCATCTTCAACACAGGGCACAATAACAATATTGAGACACATTCACCAATATTTCCCAAAGAACAATGGTTCACTGATAAAATCCCTTGTTTGTGGAGGTGGTTCCATGGTTGAGAAAATGAAACATGCTTAAAGATCCCTTGAATCACAGAGCACCCAACAACAGAAGTGCTGTGGTGCAGGTGAGAGTGAGAATCTTTTAACTTGTTATAAGACTTTGAAAGTTGAAATTGAATTGTAGGGACTTTGCATTGTGTCACTTTTTGTGTGTCACTTTTTATGAAACCAAAAATCTACCATAAGTCTACCTTTAAGACCTTTAAATGTCCCACTTCGTTACCTTGACCAACATTTGGAGGTGCTATATTTATTAATACACTTATATGTTCACATTTTAGAAGTATGTTGTGTATTGCCTATACTATTTTGTGAGGTACAATAATAATTATAATGGATCAAATAATGGGCATTATAATTAAGACTGGGACAAAATAAAAATAAACAATTATATCAGTGTCTCATATAAGTTTGGTATAGGATACACTAGACAATGCACTCTTGTTTCGTACAGTAAGCAGTCCAGGGACTCTTGCTTGGATGAAGGATTTCTTTTTCCACAAGAATGTCAAAAATAAAGTAGTGGCGAACTTTCAACATGTATAGGACCTCCTCAAAGTAAGTTGCAAACACATATTTTTATTGTGCATAGGCCTGGGTAAAAAATATATTACAATATTAAGCATAAATCCTGTTTGACACTTGAAAAGCATACACGATGTTATATGTTGAGTGTTTTGTCATATAAAGCTTAAAGCTTATATCTTTCTTTCAATCTTTTACAACAGAAAAAAGAAAAGCAAGTAGTTTAGATTCTTTTAAAACAGAAAAAAGAAAAGCAAGTAGTTTGAGAAATATGTTTTACTTTTTAAATATTGCAGAAAAGTGCATTCCTCATGTGTAATGATTGCAATAATTAAATAAAGTATACGATATTGTCTGTCCCAAATTTTAAACCAAATATCTAGCGTCATAAATATAATGTAGCATGTATTTCATTTTGTACAACATGAGTGTTGTTTAAGGTGATATTTTATTTAATGTATTTTTTCTTTTCATTAAAAAAAGTGATGATAGTGTCCTCAATTACTGCAAATTTGTAATGTTGATGAGGATTGTCATTAGAGATGCCACACGATCAGGGAATGGGGAGGTTCTCATCATGAAATGGAGACTTGCACTTCTTGATATTTGGAAGTACCGTCACCCAAAGTATTTGATGATTGCGCATCAATTCCTCACTGGTAAATGCTCTATTCAAGTTCTTAAACCTATTTTCTATTTTCTACCTTTATATGTCATAAAGTGATATTGTAGGATATGGATTGTACATCCAGAGACTCTTGAGAATATATAGACAATCATGGACAATCGCGGTCTCTGGCAGAACATCATGTACAGAGATTGTGTGTTGCATGCAGGTTGATGCATCGCCTTAACCACCACACTGAGAAATCACGTGCAGGCAGACGAGCCCATGCCAGCCACGCAGGCAAGACGAGTCCATTCGGTGTTGCGTAAGGAAGCCACGCAGGCAAGCTCCACACACAACGCAGAGTGATCCTTTAAAACGGCCCGCAACCATTGGATCCTCGGAGAAGCTAGACCAGAGAAGAGAGCAGAACTTGGAGACCGAAGACGCCGAGCTACAGCGACCACTTGCCACGGAAGATCCACGACTCTCAGTGTCGTAACTGCATAGACTTGGGTGTTTTGTGTATTATTAGGACTCTATAAGTATCATGCATTTGGGTAGTTCATATGCCTCGCTCATTGCCATGCCGGCCTAGCCAGACAAGGAAGATTCACAGCACCGAATAAAAGGTAACTATTGTGCAGTGTATATCCTGTGTCTGCAGTCCTTATTACCTCACACCTTCATATGGGTAGATAGGGTAGCTAGGATCCGTGCCTCGCCTCACAGCCAGCGAGTACAGTATAGTATAGTACAGTACAGTACGGTAGAGTTTGAGTAGAGTATCGATCCCCCGTCCATGTCCCCCCAACGACGGATACTCTCCATTCATGGGTAACAATATTTTCATCCTTGTATATTTATTAATACAGTGCGAATGTGATATAGATTCTATGTGCACTTTTCTGGACACATCAATTCTGGGACCGCTTGTGTAATCTGAAAGGGAAACACAAGGGAAATGAGTATGACTGGATTAATGAACTCCTCAATTTGGAGTTCACTGGTAAGGAAGACACAAATATTCAAAATATGATACTGATGCCCCCAAATTATTCCTTCTTTATGCTTAATTAATACTTAATACTAAATAGGGTTGCTGAGACATAACAGGGACAATATATTCAGCTGCCACTGGTATATCACCCTCTACCAATATCATTAATGATTATTTCATGTGTTCAATAAGGATAACAAATTGCAGAATCCACATAAAACAAATATATCTTTGGTAGAAATGGTGAAAGGGTCAAATGGGCAATCCTGTGCAAAGCATGTTTCAAGATGCTCAAAACTAAGTGGCAGCTTTGGACAATACATTGATGAAGTGTTTGGCCAGGCCCAGCTTACCAAGGTGCCAAATGGTGCAGAGAGTATCCATAACATACCTTCAAGATGACATTTATAACTTTGTTAGAGTTAAAAAAACAAAACACTTCTGGAATATGTGCCTGGGCAAAGGTATCATTGTGGAATGAAGGAATGGCAAGCAGTCCCTGCAATGTATGGAACAGAGAATATGACAAAGCTGGCATGCAAAAATGACCTTCCTGATTCTTTATTTATTTTTTTATTGTACATATTTAGAAACTATACAGCAAAGAAAATAATAATAAATATATTTTATGTTGTATTCAATTGTGCAATAAACATGATTGTCAATAAATGTGTTGACAGGGTCAATGACCAGTTTGATGAGTCAAATAATATGCTTGATTTCACCAGTTTTGTCAATAAATATGGTATCAGATGTAATGTTACCCACTGATGGAGAGTATCCGTCGTTGGGGGACGTGGACGGGGATCAATACTCTACCATAGATGGCTACTCTACTCCAACGTACTGTACTGTACAATGAGTATAACTCGCTAACTCGCTGGCTGTGAGTCGGGGCACGGATCCTAGCTACCCTATATACCCAGGTGAAAGTGCAAAGTTATAAGGACTGCAGACACAGGATATACACGACACAATAGTTACCTTTATTCGGTGCTGTGAGTCTTCCTTGTCTGGCTAGGCCGGCATGGCAATGAGCGAGGCATATGAACTACCCAAATGCATGATACTCATGAGATCCCATCTATACACAAAACACCCAAGTCTATGCAGTCACGATACTGAGAGTCGTGGATCTTCTGTTGCAAGTGGTCGCTGGATCTTTGCTTCTCCTTCCGCCCTTCCCTATCCCCGGATTTAACGGTTGCGGGCCCTTTAAAAGGATCACTGCACATCATGTGTGGAGTTTGCCTGCGTGGCTTCCTTACGCGACACCGAATGGACTCGTCTTGCCTGTGTATCCGACATAGGCTCGTCAGCCCGCATGTGATCTCTCAGTATGGTGGTTATAGCAATGCATCAACCATCAATAGCGTTCGTGAATGTCTATGAATGTCTATATGTTTTCAAGAGTCTCTGGGTGTGTAATCTATATCCTACACTAATATTTTAAAGTACTATAGGTTAAGAAAAGCTATACCAGCAACCTGGATAATCAACATTGGGAGGTCAAATTTTCAAGCTATTCTGCCTATAAATATTTCTTTTAGATGTAATGATTCCACAAAAGATTTGCTTAAATCTAAAACAAAGGACTTCTATAGTACCTATCACTCTTAATGAAAAGCATCTTAATGGCATAAATAACATACGAAACATAAGAAAAAACGGGAACCAATCAAGCGTCCTATCTAAATCACATGGTCTATATAACCCCGCCCATGATAAGATGGTCCGTAATAGTAGAACGTGTCCCATAGCGCCGGTGAACAATATATTGCTCTCAAATCGGTTTGAATATCTCTCTGACAATAATAATGACATAACTTTTATCAAAATGAAAACGTTCTTTGTATTATTAATTGCCGCACCAAGTCTCGAAGTGATCGGACGTTAGCTCCGCCCTCCTGCAAGATGATTGGCCGCCATGGGGGGCAATCTGCTGGGGGTGAAGAGAGAGACCCTCGAAATGACGTCATGGGGTCAATGGCCGGATTCCCCGCAGGAGGTTGCCTTAATGCTGGGGATAACTTGGATGAAATTAACTCAAATGGAAACTTAACTAGAAATAAAACAAATAGAAATGTTAAAAACCGCTTGATTAAAAACAATATGCACATCAAAATAAATAAAGATTTAACTATGGCTACAGCCAACGTACAGGAAATAAGATAGAACTTCTTAATGTATACATAAATGAAAATAATATTGATCTATTCTTCATTACTGAAACTTGGATGAATGAAGCAAACGAAAAAATTATTAGAGGTAAAATTAAAGAAAATAACTACGATATTGAACATTTACCGCGTACACTAAGATCTGGAGGTGGCTTGGCTGTTATCTTTAGACCTGAAATTGACATAAAGAAAATTAATCACAGTCATAACTTATCAACCATGGAAATGATGGAAATTAATATCAAAACCAAAAATTAAATATGCACTATTATTACTATTTATAGATCGGAACCTTCTGACAGAAATAAATACACCTACACAGAGTTTTTTGAAGAATTTAGTGATATGCTAACCTACTATTCTACATATACACAAGAAGTGCTTTTCGTTGGTGACTATTATTTTCATATGAATAAGCCAGAGAGGCCAAATGTAATTAAATTTAATGATATCCTGGATTTATACAATTTACATAATCATGTTACGGAACCAACACATACACTAGGGAATACGCTTGATTTATTAATTACAAATATACACAGTAATTTAATAAAAGAACATAAGGTTGAAGAGAAAATATCCGATCATAGTATAATTAAGCTCACTTTAAATGTTCAGACTAAGACAAATAACAAGAAAAAGGTATCATGTAGAAATTGCTAAAAAATGAACATAAATTTTTTTATTAGTGATGTTGAAGAAAAATTTAGTGAAAATAAATCCTATACTGAAAAGGACCTCAATGAACTATTAAATGAATACAATAAATTAACAAGTATACTTGATAAACATGCCCCGATGGTAGAAAAAACCATAAATAATAGGAAACCAGCTCCTTGGTTTTCTGATGAGATTAGGGATGAAAAAAGAAAAAAGAGAAAACTGGAAAGAAAATATGATAAAACTGGTCTTTCTTCGGATAAAATGCAATTTGAATTACACAGAAATAAATATAACAATTTCATTAGAGAGTCTAGAAACAGTTATTTCGCAGGGATAATAAATTCAAATAAATCGGATCCAAAGAAACTTTTTAAAATACTAAATAAACTACTATACACTAAAGAGGACACTCCCTTTCCCAGGCAAACTGATAGTAAAGAGTTAGCATCGGAATTTAATAATTTTTTTCTAGAAAAAATCTCAAACCTCAGGGAAAACATGGACAAAATGATAAAACTTCACAACCATTGATTGAGAAAGCCAGATTTAGTACTCATCTGGAAAAATGTTTGCTATTGATGATGCAGAAGTAAAAAGGTTAATCAAAGAATCAACAAAGAAGTCATGTGAACTGGATCCCATCCCAACCTGGCTTCTAGCTGAATGCATGGGTCATCTACTACCAATAATAAAAGCAATTATAAATAAATCTATTTCAATGGGAAGCATGCCTGATGACCTAAAGATGGCCATCATTAGACCTTTAATTAAAAAGTTGGGCCTAGAATTGGTAAAGAAAAATTATAGACCGGTCTCAAATCTTGCTTATCTATCGAAATTAATAGAAAGGGCTGTTGCTACACAATTTGTAGGTCACCTTATAAGAAATGATATTCAAGGTATATTTCAATCTGCATATAAAGAATTCCATAGCACTGAGACTGCATTGCTTAGGGTACAAAATGATATTTTAATGGATATTGATGATGGTAAAACGGTAATGCTGGTACTACTTGATTTATCAGCGGCATTTGATACTATTGATCATAATATACTATTAAACAGATTAGAAAGAAGATGTGGTATTAGGGGCACAGCTCTGGAGTGGTTCAAGTCATATCTATCAAATAGAAAACAATGTGTAACTAATTGAGGGTAAGAGATCGGGAAATATGAATATTAGCTATGGAGTTCCTCAGGGCTCCGTTTTGGGACCCTTATTGTTCACAGCATATATGGAGCCTCTGTCTGACATTATTGGTATTTATGGTCTCAAACATCATATCTATGCTGATGATACACAGCTATACATTACAATTGATCCAAAATCTGAAGAAGCTAGAAATAGATCCTGTAGAGAAATGGAAAAGTATATTAAACTAATAAGGAAATTCGTAATAGAAAATAAAATGAAGATAAATGATGGGAAAACAGAAATGCTTTTATGTGGTAAAAGCTGTGATTTCAGAAAGGACAATATACCTAATGGAATCCTAGTAGGTGAAACTAATATCCCTAGATCAAATACAGTTAAGGATCTTGGGGTTATCCTAGATCAAGAATTATCGATGAAATCACAAATTAAAAAAATGTGTAAGAATGTTTTTTTTTATGTAAAAAATTTAGCACAGATCAGAAATTGTTTAGATGAGAAAACTGCAAATACCCTTGCTCATGCTTTTGTTACTTCCACTCTTGATTATGGAAATTCACTTCTGGCTGGTTTACCAAGGTGTGAATTAGCCAAATTGCAGAAACTGCAGAATGCTGCAGCAAGAGTGGTAGGTAAACTTAAAAAGAGAGATCATATTACGCAAAAACTTAAGGACCTTCACTGGTTGCCTGTAGAGACGAGGATTGACTTTAAAATATCTCTATTAACGTGGAAGGTACAGAATGGCTTTGCCCAAAAATACCTTTCTCAATTATTAAATTGTAAAAAATCTGATTTGGGACTGAGATCTAATGAAAAAAAATGAATATACAGTGCCCAAGACTAATATGAAAACATATGGTGACAGGGCCTTCATGGTATATGCTCCCAATGCCCTACCTCTTGAGGTGAAAAACTGTAAAACAGTGGACACTTTCAAGAAAAAACTGAAGATGTTTTTATTCATAAGGATTATCTCGAGAAGCACTTAGAGCAGACTTAGTCTGATATAGCGCTATATAAATCATTATTATTATATTATTATTATTACCTTTGTTAGTGATAAATGACCCACAGCTCTTGAAAAATGGGAAAATATTTACCCAGTACACGATGACTGGGAACACATTTTCATACTTCCATATACATGTGCAAGGGAAAAACAACTTCAGTCATTACAATACAGAATTATAAATAGAATTTTGCCATGTAATAAATGGCTATATACATTATCCGTTGTGGAATCAGACTTGTGCCCAATGTGTAATGTAACAGACGATATTGTCACAATTAAGTCACAATTATTGCAGCAATGGCCCTGGTTACATTTGTTAAATTCATCTTGTGACATTCCATTAATAAATAAATAACTAAATATTAATTTTTTAACACCTTGTTTTAAATGTTGGCACATCTCTATCATTTTAGTCTCTCAATTTTGTGTTGCATTTGAAAAAAGATGCACATAAAACTTCTCAAGGTTGCCCATTCCTTGCACTTCTGCCTATCTGCTGCCAGATGGTCAGAATATCTAAGTGGCACCCCATGAAATAACTGTTCTCACAGATTTGGAGTTAATACCAAACCCAAAGCCCTCTGTGCATATAATACACTTTGTCAAACTCTCTTCTTGAACAAAACTTCCAGTGATCCGTTCCTGGTCTTCTGATGTTAATGAACTATAATACATCTCAACCAGATCCTCTGCATCTGCATATGGGCATTCATGTTTGTCACCGAGGAAATCCTGTATGTGGCCATACATTTCAGATACCATTGTGATTGTTCTGAAATTATTCAGCAAAACACAATGATGCTAGGGGTGTGTAAAATATTATCACCATGTCAGCTGATAGATTAAGTGTCTGCTGCTTAATGGATTTTTTTATTGACTGAGATGGCTACAAATAGAAAAGATCTGGTGGTGGTCTTGCGGCGATCGATAGGAGTGAACTTTCATTTCATTTCTCATACTATGGAACAAATGGAAATATGTATTAAATTTTCTTGTAATAATAAGAAAATGACTTTTATTGTAATATATCGTCCTGAACCATGTAAAAAGAATCCTTATATGATGTCAGGTTTTTTTGATGAATTTGCAAATTTATTGTCCTTCTTTAAATTTTTCAAGCATGAAGTTTACATTTTTGGTGATTTCAACTTTCATATGAACAAACTATCAAAACCTAATGTTATAAAAATGAATGCTATTCTAGACCTTTATGACATACATGGCAATACTCTTGATCTACTAATTAAATTTAGTGATCATAATTTACTTTCTTGCTATCATGTTGGTGAATTCCTGTCTGATCATAATGTTATAAATTGTATATACCAATAATATTGTCACCAAAAGAATCATCACGTATCACAAGCTTAGGAATATTAACATGGACAATTATAAATTAGATATTAAAAATTATTGCGATAGTAAATTTAAATCCGACTTAGATATTAGTGATATGATTGATGTATATGATAATACTACAGAAGTATTAGACAAGCATGCTCCTGAAATATGTAAAAAATTTAAAATTCAAAAGCAATGTCCGTGGTTGATAAGTTGATAATTATGAGACTTTGTCTCATGACTTCAATAAATTTTTTATAAACAAAATTGACAAGATTAGATCTGAATTCTGAGTCTTTTCAGGACCGCCGAAGTAAAAATTCTAATTAAAAAAACAGCTAAAAAATCATGTGAACTAGATCCTATCCCTATTTGGCTACTTCATGATTGTCTGGATGTTTTCCTACCCATTACCACTGAAATTATAAATAAGTCCAAACTAATCTTAAAATGGCGATTATTTGTCCACTATTGAAAAAACTAGGTCTAGAATTATTAGAAAAAAACTCAAGACCAGTCTCGAACATTAAATATATTTCTAAACTAATTGAAAGGGCAGTAGCGAACCAATTGGTTTTTCATTTAAACTGTGATGACTTAAATGACCTTTATCAAACTGCGTATAAAATATTTCATAGTACAGAAACTGCCTTGCTTAGAGTTCAAAATGACATCTTAATGGACCTTGATAATGACAGAGTTGTAATCCTAGTTCTACTGGATTTATCGGCCGCTTTAGATATTATTGATCATGACATATTACTTGCTAGATTAAACAAGAGATGTGATATTGAAGGAAATGTGTTATGAAATTGTATTTGTACTTCAATACTAATACTTCAATATTATATTTGTACTTCAATACTAAGACTTCTGTGTCTAAAAATGGGTACCTAATTCATAATAATTACATATCTATCCAAACATGTCTAGTAATTTTGCAATGACACAACAATAATCTTTTCTCATCATATATGTTGTACATGTGGCAGTGACATACACAACTAGCGCATCACTTAAAAATCAATGCAGTGCAGTAACTTTTAGGTAGTCAGTTCTGTAATAATGCATAAACACATATGTTCTATGTTTTTTATCAGACAATTCATAAGTGTTGTTTTAAAGGTATTCACTAAAACAAAACAAAATTCATAATTAATCAACAATAAATTCTTACCAATGTGTGAGTGCATGAGCTTCATCTATAAAGAGGGCACACACTTTTTCTTTCCATTATCTCAATGACATTTTACAAAATGTGGATGTGACTGCCTCGGGCGTGGCTAAAATGATTGTGCTTGTCGGTACAACAAACCCTAACCTAGTAAACAAAGTATCTGTCCATCCAGGCATGAGGGACCATGATGTGGTGATAACAGAAATCAATGCAAAAGCCACACTGGCTAAGAAAAAGCCAAGAAACGTATTGCTGTACAAAAAAGGAGACATGAATGCAATAAAACAAGACATGCATGTCTTTTTTAAAGATGAAGTTAAGGATTCAAGTCTCCCAGTTGAAACTCTGAACAATAAGTTCACAGCCAAGCTAATGGAGTCCATCAATAAACACATTCCTATTAATAAAATAACTGGTAGATGGCATGTGCCATGGATGACAAAGGAAATCAAGAGACAAATTAGAAGAAAACAAAGACTATACAACAAGGCTGAAAAAACTAAAAAGGATTCTGACTGTAGAATATTCAGAAACCTTAGGAAACACAAAAAACATAAGTTGAGAGAATCTCACAATGAATATGTCCTTGGGCTACTCGATTTACCTGACATTGAATTCAGTAGACCATCAATTAGAAAAAGGTTCTGGAACTATATTAGATCCAGGCGCAAAGATACTGTTGGTGTACCAACACTAACAGAAAATGGCATTGAAGTAAAAGACAGTAAAGGCAAGGCAGACGTTCTTTCACGTCAGTACAAATCTGTTTTTTCTACTGAAAACATGGAAAACATTCCTGACAAAGGTGATCCAACTTCTGCGCAAATAGAGCCAATTACCATCACAGTTGCTGGTGTGGAAAATTTGATTTGATTTGATTTGTGGAAAAATTGCTCTCTAACCTAAACTGCGAAAAAGCCAATGGCCCAGATCAAATACCTACAAGAGTCTTGAAAGAATGTTCACATGAAATAGCTCCAATCCTCCAAAAAATATTCCAAGACTCACTCGACAAAGGAGAAGTTCCAAAAGCATGGCGCACAGCAAATATAGTTGCAGTCTTTAAAAAAGGAGATAAAAGTTGTGCCGCTAACTACAGGCCAATTTCCTTGACATCTGTCCCCTGTAAGATTTTGGAGCATATAATTGTCAGACATATGATGAATCACTGCGAACTTTACAATATCCTGGTAATGTTGATTGTGACTTTTGACAAAAAACGTACAAACATTTTGTTGTTGTTGAATATTTGTATCGTAATTATATGTTTACAAGCCCACACCCAGATATCTACCTATTTGCTAATCAGAAATATACATATGCACTGATACTATCATATTTTTTATGCACACAACTAATATCAGTGCATGCTCATAACATCATTATTATTATAACAGTCCTACATTCATATTGCCTATACCCAAAGCCTTCATCAAAATAGACTTGAAATCCACTGTTTCCAGAAACACCACGCACTGCCCATCATATTGAAGTTTCCCTACTAAATGAACTTGACCTCCGGCGATTGACTGTTGCATCTCTGACCCATGCCACAATCTTTCCCAGTCATGTTGTCTATAAATACAAATATGTGTGCATTCTGTAGTGATTTTTCTTCAGTTTTTTACCCGACTCCTGTCTCCGATATTCCTATTTATTTGCACAAATTCCTACTTTGTCTTGCACAATGTAAGAATTATTCCTACACTGTAGGAATTATTTCTACATTGTGCAAGATTCCTACTTAGCGATTTTTTCTCAGTTTTGGCTCCCAAAATGACTGCCGTAATTGCGTACATAAAACCAGAAGTTAATGGTATTATGAACTCAATTTCGGCATGGCCGGGGTTCGAACCCACGACCTTTGGATCACCACAGAGGAACTGGTGCTACTAAGCTGACGCTCTTACCAACTGCGACACAACCCGTGGCCCGGAAGTTAATGGTGGTTTTAAATATTTCAGCTGAATGTTGTGTCTCACATGTCATCTTGTATTTCCACTGTCTTTAAAATGTTAAAAGTATTGGTTCTCACGGCACAAGTGATGTGCCGGAAGCCATGATGACTAAGGTAGTTAATATCACAGGTTGCCAGAGAGTGAAAGTCCCCAGCCCCTCTCTGTCTCAGTCTTATATATTAACTATTAACCTATATAAAAGTAATGATGGAAGTAGAAGTTGCCATAAATGTAGACTACACTAACTAGAATATATTCTACATTTGCAAAAAAACATTTCAATTCTATGTTTATTTATGCAGTTGAGATGTCTGCCAGTCTGGTCTGTGACACTGACAGCCAGGTCTGAGATCTGCAGGTCTCTCAGAAGTACATATCCTCCATATTCTGTGTTATAATACCCACCACTAATTGCAATTGAGCTGAATGTTGTGTCTCACATGTCATCTTGTAATTCCACTGTCTTTCAAAATATTAAAAGTGTTTATTTGTAGTATTAACCTATCGTTATATATAAAAGTAGTGATATTGTTCTGGCTGCCTGTGGTGGAGGTCGAAACGTGTGACCTGAACCCTGGATCTACACCCTACATTGTTGAAATTTTACACTGCTATAGATTTCTAACATGTGTACATTGGCTGGACTGGATGACCGTGGGGGTTACTATCATAGGACTAAAAAAAACAGTGTATAATTTTCTTATTGTATCACCCCAGAGTCAGGGTATCATTTTCTAACTTTGTATCATCCCTAAATCAGGATATCAAAATTAAAGTCAGTCATAAATCAGGTTCTGGGTTTTTCAATTCCATCCCAGCCTCCATGGGTTAAAATTATGACAGTATCCCCCCTGGCTGATGTGCACATTGACTCTCGTCGTCTCTGTTCGCTTATAGCATACAGGTCTTTTAACAGAGCCTTTCTTATAACATAGATTTCTTCTCGGTCTAAGACCCTGTATACAAAAAAGCATATGACACTAGAGAGTGCATATTGTACATTGTTGATGTTACTTACAAAGGGATGGAGAGTGTACAAGAGAGAGATGATAGACTGGCAGAGTTCTCCATATCTTGCATCTGATCTGAATAATGCCTTAAGGGATGGTAAGTTCAGGACAAGGCTATCGGTCAACTCGGCTGTTGTCATCTGCCTTGGCCTGCAGCTGAAGGAGTTATGTGAAGATGGTAATGGGATAACGACCAGGCTTGCCTTGATAAAGGCAGCGGAGGATCTGGCCAGATCAGTAACATGTAATGCATTTCTGTGTTAGATATGCAACTATTCACTCATTTCGATATGCAACTATTCACTCATTTCGAACCATACTGTGATGAACGAGGGCCATACCCAGTATAAGTGCTCTGGAAAAATTCTGGTACTGGTCACACCCCTATCGATTACAAAACCATCTACTTGCAAGATAGTCACTTCATCTTCGAATCATACAGCCTTTCACGACATGGTCACTAAGCATCACCAATAGACTAAAACTTAGCAAGAACAACTTCTCATTAGACATCATCTCGGAGTCAAAGTCTGAGTCAATTCTGGAGGGAAATCTGGGCTTTAACAATGTGGACTATCCGGGTGAGTCCGTGCGTACGGACATCCCAAATGAGATGGCTGCCTCCATAATGGTGGGAAGACTATCCAACAAATGTAAAGGGATTCTACTACTACTCTAAGAAAGGTTGAATCCGTCACAAAAAACACAAAATCCTCTCATATGATAATAAAAGGCTCGCCCATCAGCATCGTCAAGGCTCTGTTTCTTATCAGAGAAAAGGTCAGTGATGGCCAAGACCAGGTAAGGCCCAAGGCAAAGGCAAAGGAACCATGCATCCATTACAAGAGAGCTAAAAAACCCAAAAATTCTGATATTAACAATGTGGTACAAGGTTGAAAATAAATACGTATAAATGTGAAAAATGTGCAAATGGGAAAATTATAACCTAGGAACAAACTTATTATATTGTATGGAATAGTGAAAATCAAGTAACTATTAAAGGGACATGCATGCACATGATCCCATCGTATCGAAAATCATAAGTTCAACAAAAGAATACATGAAAACAAATGTTTTTTTTGTTGTAAACAGCTCCGGCTCTAGCAATCGATGAGCCCCGTTTAGAGGATATACCGACTCTTACCAGGGAATGACTCAGCGATCGTCTTGTACCAAAAGAGAACTGTTATCACTTATTGGCAAACTTACCTTTTGTGCCAGAGTTGGAGTATATATTGCCAAGGGAATAATATTGTGCGCATGCGCGGGAGGAATGGCCACTTTTCCCTGAAGCTACATCTGATATGGAAATAAATCATAGTTGAAACTCATCCTGGCACATATTTTCCTGGTGGATATTAGAGGATAAGTGGATCATCACAAAATAAAGGAGAATCAGACTCTGAAAGACAACGGTAGATCTGTATATATATATATATATATATATATATATATATATATATGTATATATATATATATATATATATATATATATATATATATATATATATATATATATATATATATATATATATATATATATATATATATATATATATATATATATATATATATATATATATATATATATATATATATATATATATATATATATATATATATATATATATATATATATATATATATACCTGGTATGTATTGAACAGCAATTGTGAAAGCGAACATGAAAGTGAAATTACAACCCAGAGCTTACATAGCGGGCAAAGTTAATATTGTCAGTCTGAAGTAATATAAAGCACCAAAAGTAGAAGCGTCATATTGAAAACAACAAACAAACCTGCATTGGGTTTAACTGCGTATATTGAAAAAACAATTCAGGGCATATCCATGAATAAACCCTAAGCAAATATAACACATACCAGCTCAATAAAACATTTATATAATTCAACTAAAATCACATACCACACACTATATAACTGAACGTAGGTTGTACAGAAAATATATAATTTAAAAAAATACACTTATCAAAAGCATATAATAATCAGTAAAACAAGACATAGAGGTAAAACTAGAAAATCTCTGTAATTGCCCCAAACCACAAACTCGCTGGAGCAGACGTGTCCATTTCTGGTCCATTTCTTGTCTTGGGCATACATATCCCTACTCTGACTGCATAGATCAGTCGCAACCAGAACACCGGACAACTGACCAGTGTTAGTTGTGGAACCCTGAAAGCAAGCACACTCTACACCTATTAGTAAGACAGAGTAAAGGGCTTACATACATATTCTTGCAATCTAGTGAGTTTCGTGTTTGAATTAAATCATTTGCAGAAGTTATTTGGGGTTACACTTCAGAGGCAGTGAATTCCTCCCACCGATGAGCCATTGTAGGTGTTTGGAGTGTGCGTCAAGATTGGCTGCATCGTAGGTAGGTCAAGGATTCTGCCAGAAGTGCTGACCAACGTGAAATAAATGCTTGCTTTTGGTCTAGATATTATTTGAACAAAGAATACGTCCTATTAACATTCTGGTGGGAGAATTCAACCAGATATTAATTGTCATTTGATTTGTGTAGGTTTACTGAACCCCCGTCAGCACCTCCAGTGATCTGATCGCATGACACAACATGGAACCTACATCAACAAGGCTTGTCTTCAGCTTTTAGAGCTGGGTCATTTTCAGATGGAACCAAGTTTCCGTAATCCTATACAAATATACAAATAAACCAGATGATTAGTTTTAAGAAGCAGAAAATCAACTTTCTTATTTGTAAAGCCATATCTGTTATGCGAATGTCACACTAGATGTGTCGATTATGATCTCTTCATGTGTGAATGGAATGACACTGAAATGGTCAGCCAGAAGATGTGACTCTTATTAACTAAGTTCACACCTAGCTTAATACTAGTTAAAACTTACCTTTAGGTTTGGGGTCTTCAACCGACGGCGTCCAGAGATCATCTGTGTCAATTTTATGATTTGCCTATTGATCTTTGATAAAGGTCAAGTACATGATTGGGTACTACCTTATTTTGGGGGGAATTAACATTTCCATCTTTTACCTCGTGATTGATCTTTTCTCTAACATCTATGGTGGAGAGGCTTACTGGTGTAGGAGCCTTGTCCCGCACTAATACCTCTGGATTATCAGGATGCTTTTGAGACACATACCACTCATTCACCTTTTCAATTGGGAACTATATGATTTTGTATTGAGTACATACAAAGGGGGTCCTGAGATATTATCTGCATCTTCCTCTGATAATAGGTCAATGGTATCAGAGTCATCAGAGCCAGAACAATCAGTATTGTATAAAGATTCTGCACCATTGTTGTCACCAGGTTCTATTTCATCGATCTCACTAGCTAACCCCACACATTGGTTAGCTAATAGGGTAATGGGCTTATCAGAATGATTTTCTATGGGATAATAGACTTTATTGGAATTTGGAACTGCAAGGATCCGGGGGCTTAAAAGGCCGGGTTTGGGGTTTATTGGATCAATGACACATTCAATGTTATTTTCTTTAGGTAGTATACATTTTAAAATTTTGGTGTGATATGCTGGAATGGTAGTATTTTTTTCTAACGTTACTTTACAAACTGATGTCACTTGTCCGTCTGAATTTGATATAATGGAGGCTGGAATAATTTCATCTAAAATAATAACAATTGCTTTCTCTAAATTTATGGATCCTTTTACAGCATACAAAAAATCTAAACCCAAGAGAAAATCATCTTGAATGGGGGCAACTAAACAATCCCAAATGAAGGTTCGAGTACCAATTTTTAATTCTATATTCGAGGCTTTTTGACTTGGGATGGATCTTTCTATCTCAATTCCACGGATTTTAGGGGAATTTGAAGGGCTACTATTTAATTTCCATTGTTTGCAGAGGTTTTCACTGATAATTGTGGCCTGAGATGCAGTGTCAATAATTGCATTTGCAGAATGACCCTGGACAAAGATGGGGATTTTTAGAGTCCAACCTTGAGGACCCCTAATATCTTGTCTCAGGTCAAGCAAAGCAATATTAGCACAAATAGTGTCAAGAAAAGATGGTTTTTGGCCCTCTGTATTTATTTGGACCGGCTAGGGGCCTTCTGACTCAGTCCTTTGGAGTTTAACCTCTCAGTTCCTTGAACGTAGAGGTCATAATCAGCTTGAGAGAATACACAGAATGTAACGTTTTTAAAAAAATTCCGTTATCCCCAGTTTTAAGCCAATTTATTACAGTGGTTAGGGCTATTTGAGAGGCTTCTTTGGCAGGGAAACCATAGATACCGGTTGCTATGCAGGGAAAGACAATTGACTGAAGTTTATTGGAATGGGCAAGGGACAGGCAAGACTCGTAGCACTTTCGAAGCTTTATTTTATCATTTTCTGTGGGGCCTACAGTATGAATGACATATTTAACTGGAAGATCATATCCTCTGGTCATTTTGGCTTCTCCAGTTTTACAACCTCCTATTTTCCTACATTCCTCGAACAATTTCCTTCCCGCAGCCTTGTGAATTGCAGCATCTATGTCTCCACCTCCCAGTAAAGAGGGTTTTGCGGCATTCACTATGGCATCTGCACCCGGCAACTGACCTATTTGCTGAGCCCTTGGCCTTTTAAAGGACTGGGGGTTGGGGAACGGGAGTAAGGGCTAGCAGGAGACTGTGGTGTGGGTGGAGTTCTTACAGTTGGGAAAGGGGCTCTGCATTCTCTCCTAAAGTGTCCATTCCTTCCACATTTATAGTAAATCACGTCCTTCTTTGAAGGAGACCTTGAGGGGGAATTAAAGGTAGGGGATCTATTAGTTCTCTGATACATCTTTCTAACAGTCTCCCCCAATCTCCGACACTTGGGCCAACCAGCTGTCTAAACTCAAAACGGCTGGGACTATCTCAGGGTGAAGATCTGGTGTTAGGAGCTTCTGGTTTGTGAGAACTAGGGGTAGGGCTTGCAAATTGGACCTGGCGAGTGGCAATACTTGTTTTCCCGTAAATGGACTTCTGACTTACCAAGTCCGCTTTTACATATTTCAGGGCTTTTTGAGGGGACTTTGGATTTCTTTTAAGGACTGATAGTGCTGCCTGCTTCTCCCTGAGACCACGAAAGAAGTGATCAACAGCGGATTCGATGGTCTGTTTTTTGGCACCCTTGTACCTCTGGTTGGTCATGACATACATTCGGTCACTGAAATCCTCCAGTGACTCTTCAGGCTCTTGTTTTTAAGGTATGAAGTTTATTTCAGGCCGTTATTCTATTTTCTATAGGGGAGAATCTTTTACTTAAAGCATTTTTAAATTTGTCAAAATTTTTAAAGATTTTCTTGGGCAAATGTCTAGCGAATTCGAGTGCTTAGCCTCGCAAGCAATCTTTTAACTGCTCCAACCTTTTATCTATTCCCCACCTGTATTCTTGGGAAGTGTTTTTAAAATGGAACAGAAATCCATTCCATTCAGAACGCTCCCCATTAAATTTGGGCATTTTAGCACGGGAAGGGCTCTTTTTACCTGGGGGCCGTCTATGTTGATGACGGGAATGGTCACTCCCAGAGTTCTCTGATTCCTCAGAGTGCCAGGAAGAATCAGTGTCATCATGAGTGTCACTATCAGAGTCTTCAGACGAACTAGAAGTACTAGAAGCTTGTCCTCGGACTCTATGGGGGGAACCAGGGTGTTTCTTAAGGTGCTTCCTCTGTTTCCTACTGTGTGACCTACCTCTACTACCCTGATTTGAGGAGGGCATTTGGGTAGTTCTATTGGCGGGACCACAGTAAGAAGTGGTTTGAGGCTGGGGATCTGCAGCACTAAATGGGACAGACATGAAGTGGGGGACTTCTGGGGCCATAGGGATATGGGGGTTTGGGTGTATGGGAACTCCTTGCGATCCTATCAATATGGGCATAGAGGGAGGTATTATTGGGGTGAATGGTGTAATACCCATTGATGGATGTGAAGGAATTCCACTTGTACCCGCGAAGTGAGGCGCTGATAAGGAAGGGGCATTAATTGATGAAAAGTTTGGATGGACATAATTTAATGAGGGGTATCTAGGTGGGACACATGAAGGGGGTCTTATTGGTTGTGATGCCTCAGAGAACCCACGAGGAGGTACAAACGAACCTGTAAATTTATGAGATTCGTGAATATTTTGTGAAATCTCCTCTGGGGCAGTGGGCATGTACAGGGCTCTAGGCGGGGAAATACGATGGTGAGGAGATCTATGCTATTTTGTTCCCTTTCAAAAACATTATTCTGGGCCCTAATAGTGCCTATCCCTGGAAATACCATGAGCTCCAGGGGCTGAGCAGTGTACAAATTAATGGGGTATGGTGGGGCCTCCATGTCTCTACTTTGATTCATGGAATTTACAATGACATTCAAACTACAGGCCACAATGAACCTCCTATGTGTTGCATAGTTAGGGTGACTTATAGTGTATAGAGGATTAGAATGGGGCAATTACAAACAATATAATGGCCGGATTTTATTTAGCTAGACAGGATTTACAATAATACAAGAGACTGCAATACTACCACCACACACTTTTTGAGTAAAATGTGTGGAAACTACCCTTGAGTGTATTGCGCAGTCTCTGAGGTACGCACGAGACACAAGTCGTGCGGACAACAAAAGTGAACAAAATCACCAACAATGTTTTGCAAAATTATCTGCAACTTCTTGAAGAGAAAAGGGTGATTTCTCCTCAAATACGTGGAATTTCAAGTGGAAATTACACAAATAAGTTGCAAACTATTAACTTAAGTGAATTAGGGAACTGGAACACATGGACAAAGTGGAATTACCGGCCGAGGAGAAGGTCAATAAGGCATGAAAGTTGGAGGTAAAATGTATACCTCCACTCTCGAAAAAGAGTGCGGAATCTACCTGGGTAAATCCCACAAAAGCGGGGCAAGTCGCAGCGCCATTTGATGTGACTCTTATTAACTAATTTCACACCAAGCTTAATACTAATTAAAAACTTACCTGTTCAATAGGTTGTTCTGCTGTCGCTGTCGAGAGTTAAACTGTCTGGCCTCAGCTTTGGAACTCCCGCCTGGCCCGGCGTATGAATATTGGGGGAAGGTGATTGGCCAGGGCACTGATGCATGACGATTAACTGGATTATCGCCTGGTCACAACAACAAGGAGGACCAAATGCCGTTTCACTTAAACTAGACCAGTGTGGTAGTGTTTTTAATCTTTGAAGTTTTTAACCTGTAAAGAATACATTTTTATAGCAGCACAACTGTCGGTGGTTCCATTTTGACTGACAGTGCGATAAATTGCAAATGAAGATACAGTTCAATTTTTGACAGTTATAATCTAACTGTCACTCTTCACATTTTGTTCTCATTTAAAGAAGCGGAATTTATGTCAGTGGAAGAATGTATAAAGAGTGTCAGAAAATTCTTACTGGACAATAAAATGAAGATAAATGATAACAAGACTGAAATGATATGTGGTAAAATCTCAATTTTAGAAATTGTTCTATCCCTACAGCTATGGGGGTTGGCGAGGCAAATATCCCGTGACCTGAAAACTTCAAAAATTTATTTTTGACCAGGAAATAGCCGATACAAGCTGCAATTCTAATGATTATGATCTCAATTCCCCCCTCTCCCCAAAAATAATCTCAATATTTAGATTAAATGTTGAGTATAGTACAGCACAGTATTGCCCATAACCAAAGTGTATGATATTCATTTGAGCAACATCTCTCAGATATTCTCAGGAATTAATATCAATATTGTGTGTGTATATTATAGTAATTTAATAATCTTATTAAGATTAATAATCTTAATCTTAGAGGATATACCCAGGCTTTCTTAAAAACACACTGTGCATTTTATAACACTGTGTGTCTGTGAAACATGATACATGACAACAATTACCTTAGTTTATTGAACATAGAATACATGTCCACCCAGCTTTCCTTTCAGTTATATCAAAGAAGATAAAGGACAGGATAATAAGTATTCATCCTAACGTATCAATAAAATCATATATGAAAGATATATATGAAATCATAAATGAAAGATAGATACGACTATATTTCTGATGAAACTCTGAAATCGTCATATATTTATAATATTAATTTCATTGTACTAAATTGGAGAATGTTGGAATTCGCTCAAGAACTAGACATATAAATTGTATGTGGCTTTACAGAGGCTTGGTAAAATGATGGAATTAGTTTCATTTATTAGAATAAAAGGAACGTTTTCACAGAAATCTTACTGCCAACTAGTAATCAAAAAGATTGGTTTGGAGACCATTTGACCTATTATAGTGTGATGACGTGTGTGAACCTAATAACTCGTCACCTCGCCCATAAATGTCCAGCTTAACGTCCAAGACTTTATTATTGTCTTGTTTTAATGGTAGTTTTACCTTGGTGCAATGTATATCCTGTTTCCTCTCGAAACATTAAACAAGCATGGTCCATCACCCACCACTGACTTTAATAGGGGACGTATTTTTCACTATTAGATATAAATCTTGCTGAGCTTTGAAGGAATTTCTTTGTTAATAAAAAGCAAGTCCCGAATTGCACCCATCTGATTCAATCAATATATCTAGCTGTCTCGGGTCATTCAATGTCCTGTAAGAACAACAATCTATCTGTAACAGACATATCAAATTAGTATTGGCTCTCTTGTTAATGATACTTTGATTATTCATTTTCAGTCAATATTTGTTTTCTTTAAGAAATACTGTGAACATATTATGATTATCTTTTTAAATAAGTTAGGCAATACCTAAATGTTTGTTTGTTTCTTTCTTTGGGGTTTTACATCACTTTCAACACTATTTCAGTCATTTCGTGATGAGACCTACTTGTAACAGATATAGTGCTGCCTCACTGAATTGTCATGTCGCAGGTCCTTTATATGACAACCCGCCCGGTCACAGATTTGCAAGGACAACGGGTTAAGCCTTTTGGCACGGGCCTCAGCTCATGTATGAAATTGTATCATGATTTCCATCTCGGCACGGCCGGGGATCGAACCCACGACCTTTGGATCACCACAGAGTAACTGGTGCTAATAATACCTCAGTCACATTTGCGCAGATTTAAATTAAGATGCCGAGACGATGGGAATTTTTTATGAAATTGTCTGACAGTTCAGATTGTCGTGTGGGCACTGGAAGATCATCGGCCACGATTGAACATCTTTAAGAAGTTGGACGGGTCATCGGGAACTTTTAGCTGCAACATAAAAGCTGCCGGCGTTTCCCCAATGTCTTATCAGTAGCATCGCAGGCACATCGGCAGATTATCTTAGGGCTGCCGGTGGCATCGTGCGGAGAAAATAGGATTTCTTTTTATTTCTTGTGTTCACAGATGATCTAATGGGCTCCTTACGATATCACATAGACGTATTTAAGATAAACTACAGACGTCTGCCCTTTAATAGTGTGATCACAGCTACGACATCTCTCAGATTGTTGCTGATAAATTTCCCGGCGCCTGGGACTTTGAGAAGTCGGCCGATTGTTACTTCCCGGCCGGCGCCCGGTGCAAATGTGACTGAGGCATAAGCTGGTGCTCTAACCAACTGCGCCACGGCTCGTGGCCTACCTGCATGTCAAGGTCCATTTTATAATAAAAATTAAACGAAACCAAACCAATATATCACCCCACAATTGCATACTAAAATACCTATAAGCATTATCTAATCTTATCTGCCATCATTTTTTGACATGCACGATTAATTTGACGCAAGAACCATTCTCTCTCAGCCAGTGGTAAAAATAACTATTAAGATGATGTTAATGACTTGGCGAAATCTATTGGAACTTAACTTTCAGTGGGATGAAAGTAGAACCCTGTAAATACAGTAGATATTCAAAATTAAGAAGGATTATTGCCGGAAAAGAAAATAACCAGTATAACAGGGGTGCTACACTTTAATTCATCATGTTTGTAAAAAACGAGCACACCGGGCTTTTACAAAGGAGAGGGCCTAGGAGCATTTGTCCGCCATTTTGCTCCAAACTCTATCCTGCTGGCTTCTGGCGAGAACTCAGGACTCTCATGTCTGTAACCTGGCCAATGGTAGTATTCTGTTATTTATCTTTCAAGAGTTCACATGGAAATGTTTAAATATGTTTTAATGTGTTAATCTGCATTGTGATTTATTCTTTTTTATTGACAAAGTATTGAGTGATAAGAAGTTTATGAGAATAATTATGTTCCTCAATTGCAGATAGCGACACAAATATGTCAGTATGCATTTGGACCTATTGTCACCATATTTTGTGGCCATTTAGGTGAAACCGAGCTTGATGCTGTTGCACTAGCCCTTACTGTTAGTATTTATAATGCATAATGAAATGTTCGATCTATCTAATAAGCATTATATCAGTCAGATTTCGCTGACTGCAATTACAAATAAACATCTCAAATGCAGAAAACTTTGTTTTGTTAATCGCTGTATGAGATGACAGTAGTGTGCTCCATGGTATTGCAATACATATCCATATGAAATATTTTTTCTTATAGATTATCAATATTACAGGACTAGCCATAGCACTGGGTCTGTCATCAGCTTGCGACACACTTTTCCCACAGGTTAGTAGTATGTTCAAAGATGTATTTATAAACTGAATGAATGTTGACTTTATGTCTTCATCACACAATCGACATAACTGTTGTTTTATGATATATAGGGTCATATATTTAATATACCTCCCTGAGGAACACCTATTTCTTTATCAATTAATAAGGAAGTGATTAACCAACTCGGACCATGCTTTGTCTATTTAGCAAAAGTTTGGAATAAGAAGGGGTAAACAATCCCCTGTTACCATTTCATTTATATTGCTTTCTTCAAGAAAATATTGATGACATGCGCCTTTTATAAAACCCTCTCTTAAAAGTATCTAAACATGCGTAATGGCCAATAGTACTTTAATAGTTTTTCTATCTATTATGGGGCATATTCCATTCCTTTCAGATGGTTCGCAACCATGTCCAATTCATCACGATTCAAACGTTTATATATCCAACTTAAATTGATGCACTGCTTGAAGGTTAAACATATCAAATGAAATCTTTAGTGCCATCATATTAAATGACAATTTTTTCCAGTGGACTACATGTTTATCCTTTAGTTTATCTACTATTTCCTCTTCGAAGTCTCTTGCTAAACGTGGGCATTTTATTGTCCTTTTATCATTAATATTGAGGGTCCGAATAAGCTTTGTAATATCAACTCTAATAATTAAATTTTCCAGACTTATGGTAGTAGAAACAAAAAGAAGTTGGGAGTTGTGCTCCAGAGAAGTAAGTTGTTTTGTAAGAATATATTTGGTAAACTGTTTATGTTCCCCACTCATTCTTCTTATATAAATTTTGCACGTAGCAATCCCAAAGCCGTCAGTGTTTCATTTAAAACAAGTTTTAACCTAAATAATAAAAGCATCTTTCGATTTAGATCAATTAAAATGATGGAGACATTTTCATAAATATAATTTTATATTTTCTAACAAAGAGATTGGTAGCGCTAACAAAAAGTTGGCACTTTTTTACTGAGACCAAACTGGGTAATGAGTGTTAACTAAATAGTACATGGATAAACATTGATAGCCACTCTATTTTTTAAACAGGTCTCTTGATCATATCCATGGCAATATTTCCATGCTATGCTATTCATCTTAACATTGACCCAATACTGGTAGCCTTTGGACAACCACCAGATGTTGCAAAGTATGATAAATTAACAAATGAAAATTCGGAATGAGTACAAAAAACACTTTAACACTATCAGCCTTAAATAATTGTAGAGTAAAATCATATAGAAGCCGATTCAGACGTAAAAGGAATCTCTAATAGTAAGAAAATAAAAACAATATCTTGTTAAAAAAGTATCTTTGGGGAATCAATCTATTCTTGAATAATCATCCAACTACCTGTCAATATCAATTGATGATTTCAGAATAAATGTGTTATATTTATTTTGTTGTAGGTTAACAGGTGATTACTTGTTAATTTTTATGCCTGGACTGGCTGTAAGAAATGCTTAATTTGTTCATTATAACTTAATTTAAATGTGATATATCAATTCCGTTAATTTGACAATAACTAACCTCAATTGTTTTGACAACAATTTCCCTCACTTCGCTTTTTCAGTCATTTTTCATATACATATGTGTGGTGAAATATTTGCAATATCAGGTAGGTACAAATGATACATTTGGTTATTTCAAATGTTATTTATTCAGAAAGAGACAGGGTAAACAATTTACATGTGTTTTAGTTCAATATTCAGAAAAAAAATGCTTGTACATATATCCATGTTGTATAGCACAATTGAAATTTTCTTTACAGAATATAATATACCCAAACTTGGTTATCGGATTAATCGGCAATAGTTTTAGTGCTATATTGCATTATATTCTACTCTTTGTATATAACTGCAGAACTGCGTATGTATTATCACTTTCATTTTCAAATATTTAAGGTCATTGTCATATGTGAATCTTTCTAGAAGCAACAACATTTGACATCAACAAAACTGCCATCTTAGTTGCTTAAGTACATTCAATGGTGTAAATTCAGAATTTGACACAAAAGTAATGGACTTTTATTATATATTTCAGTGGTTCAGCAGTATCTCAGGCGGCAGGTTATTTTGTCATGTGTACACTAACCATTATGTATATCATTGTATTCAAGAAGCATAAGGAGACCTGGAAAGGTACAGTTGTTTAAAACAGGTTTACCAACAACTCAATTCAACTGGTTGTAAAATTGGAATATTGCTTTAAAATACTATGAGATGTGAAAATATTATCTGGCCAGGCTGTCCAATATTGAGGAATATAACAAAACCATACAGGGCTATGCGTTCATTTTTTCATATTACAAAAGGAAATGCTGTTAATTGTTTTAGGGGAAATAGATGATTTATGAATTGTCTTTACCCATTGAAATGTCAATGAATGATCTAATGAAGAAATACAAATCGCTATATTCAGACATGGTCTGGTATCAATTTCATTATAATTGTTCCTCAATATTTCAATGGAAGGCATTTTAAATTGTGTTTGAAAGACCTAAAATGTAACAATGAAATTCGAACCCACAATGGGATTCGAACCCACAACATCAAGTCCACTTTTTATATAATCACTCGAAGCGCATATCCATTGTTCCACAAGTATACATGTACTGTAGGAACCTTTAAAATCATTTGAATTCTTATCTTTATCAATTATCAGGAGGACTGCATCAGGACTTGACTAAGAGCTTTTTATCTTTGATATATTTCATGTAAATACACGTAGGCTGGAGCTGGGAATGTCTGCACGACTGGGGCAGGTTTTTCCGTCTGGGCACTTTTGGGATGTTCATGATTGGAATAGAATGGTGGGTCTATGAAATAGGCACCCTACTTACAGGTTAGTCTGGAGTGGAATCTTACACACTCAACCATCAGATGGATTTCGCCTTTTAAACTGTGATGTGTTTTCTTGATAAACATGGTAATATCGGTGTTTTATATTATTCAGGTAAACTTGGTGAAGATCAACTTGGGCCCCAAATTATTGTGTTTCAAATAGAGAATATTTCCTATATGGTAAGGACTAGACCTATTTCAGGACCATGAGATATATTTAACCTTTTCCATTTATCGTTTTGTAAAACTCAAATTTGTAATTTAATGATAGTTTGCAATGGGAGTTGCAATGTCAGCCACTATAAGAGTTGGACAAAACCTTGGGGCAGGAAATATCGATGCCGCAAAGACATCTGCGTCAGTTTCACTCACATTTGCAGGTAGAGTACAATGCGATGCAAATATAATGCTCATGACCTTCTTTGTCAGTAATGACTTTATCTACGAGATAGAGAATCTTAATGATTTAATGATCATTCTAATTGATTAACTTGTTTAATTGCACTAATTAACATTTTAGCCGGCAGTGGTATTTTCATTGGGATTGTGTTTGCTGCACTAAGGAGATATTTGCCAATGATATTTACAAATGTCCCGTAAGTAAAGATTTGAAAATAATGACCATCCATTTTAATTAATCCATGGATGACTTATCCTGTGTATTTATACCCTAATCATAAAACCAGTTGTGGGGACTATTCTATAAATTACTACTTCATGTGTAAAATTAGTATTTTCTGAATGGTATTATTTAATAATTTTATCACTTTTTCACAGAAATAATTCTGTTTTTTTTCTGGTTTTTCTAATGTTACCCCCGTTTTAACTAAATTCCAATGGCCACAGGAACATGATTATCGTCGATAATTCCTTAACCGCAGTGTTTATATGTATACTTCCAGGGTGGTCATAGATATCGCAGCAAATGTCATTCCAATTCTTGCGTTTTATTTGGCATTGGAGTTTGTTGCAGTAAGTAGTTTTGATACCGTCAAAAGTTATGTTCACGTTCATCATGAGATGGTTATGACTTAGTAATTATATAATTACATAAATACTCCAAGGTTATGACAAGGTCCACAATGTGAGGCTGGCATCCAGTTATTTATTTCTCTTTTCTAGACGCGTCTTACCGGATGTTATCTTGTATAATTTGTGCCACATTCAGTATTGGTGTTTTTAGCTATTTCTATGATTTTTTTTTCCAATACATAAGGTCTTAATGCATAAGATTTCGGTGGATAAGACTCCAATAATTAATGTTTCAATGGATTATATTTCAAACCAATGTAACTTTTGTGTGAATGGTGGTGTTCTCATTTAATTCAAAAGCGTAATCAGATGTTTGATACTTTCTTACAGAACGTGGGTGGAGGAATATTGCGAGCCTGTGGTAGGCAGAAAGTTGGGGCTATCATGGCGATTGTGGGATACCTATTGGGCCTCATTGTGGGAATGCCTTTAATGTTTCTGACCTCATTGAAAATAGCAGGTAATCATAATTACAAACCAGCGGTATAATTATAATGAAAATAAATAGGAAAATCATATTGAAAGTGCAGGCACAATCATGCTTTTATCTATTAAGCATTGTAATTTTAGGCATTGTAATTTTAGGCATTGTAATTTTAGGCATTGTAATTTTAGGCATTGTAATTTTGGGCATTGGAATTTAAGGCATTGGAATTTTAGGCATTGTAATTTTAGGCATTGGAATTTTAGGCATTGGAATTTTAGGCATTGGAATTTTAGGCATTGGAATCTAACATATTTGTTTTATTAAAATCTTATACAAAGACCATCTTTTAAAGATGATATTCAATGGTTAAAATCATCGATCTGACAATTGACATAACATAAGCCATGATGTATTTTTGTTATGGCAAGGATTATGGTGGGGTCTAGCTGCTGCATTATTTCTGGTTGCAATCGTCTTCACCTATCTCATATGTTCTACGGATTGGCAGAAAGAAGTTGTAATGGTAAGATCATGCTCATACATTTATGTACAGAAACAAGATATTATCATGTCATATAGAAATATGAACAATGGCATTTTTTCATGATGGCGTATTCACAGTTTATTATAGGTTTTATTTCATGTGCACTTAAATTTAAAGCAAAGGTTTTTGCTTCCTCGGCCAATCACAGGTATACTTGGATTATTTATAATAGTGAATGTGTATCTGAACACGAAGTATCTGGTCAGCATAGCCAGTCCCATTATAATCTCCCTGGTCTTGTATTATATTGCACAAACTATCTATTATATACATGGCTGATATGAACATAGTTTAATGCCGAATGTTCTGAAAATACAAAACTAAATCTTCAAGACGATTGATTAACAACGCAATTGATAATAAATATATCTAAACATTTAAGATAGAAATCTAAGGACATTTTGATTAACAGCATCCTGTGTTTCCTTTCTATTAGTCAATGTCTACCCATATGCATCCATGCTTTTCATCAATTAAGGCATTGTCACTTATTACTGTATATAAACTCAAGGTATGAAATTCTTGTATCACATTTCTAATGTTTAAAACTGATTTAAGATTAGTTTGGCTTATTCTAAATTAATAATATATGATCCGTAAACTACAGTAATAAAAGCATTCAGAAAATATAAACCGGACCTTTCTTGTGATATTCCTTTCATGTAGGTGAATTATATGCTCCCAGAGAAATAAGAAAAAGTCTGTGCAACACCCTGTAAATAAGAAATATTATCCTGCATAAATATTGTGTTCCCTTGTTGCTTGCTACAAGACATTGTCACACCCAACTAAGCTTTTAGATTTGGGCAAAGATATAGTTTTGAAACACTGAATTTAAAGATTGGGACATATAGAACAGAAATATCCACACGTTAAGGATATTCAAATAATATATATATATATATATATATATATATATATATATATATATATATATATATATATATATATATATATATATATATATATATATATATATATATATATATATATATATATATATATATATATATATATATATATTTGTAATATATTATGTAATTTCCTATTACCGATTTCGTGTTTATATAATTCAATCTTCCATTTGTAATTATACTACAAAAGGTCATGTGATCATACTTAATCTAATATGTATATAGAATATGTGAATGCTTAATTAGGTTTTTTTATTTATTCAACAAATATCTACCCCAATATTGTTATTGTTATTGTTTATTTATACATTAGGCATCTGTGAGAACACGTTCCAAACCATTTAGTGGACAAAAGGAGGAACTTATTACAGATGTGAAGATTGGTAAGATATGGGTATAGATAGATAGAATGATCAATAATGAAAAACCGCCTTCTCTTGAAACACCTTTTAAAATGACTCTAAATTGGCCAAATGCTGGTTGCCATCTTGGCCAATTGATAATAGACATGTGCATACAATGAAATTATAATGGATGGCATTTGTCTGAATGTAAATTGTCAGTGGTACCAGTCTATTTTCTTTATGTCGAGTAAAACTAAAAATAGTGAAGGAAAAAATATAGTTACTTTTTCAAGAAACTGTCTTCAGCTCTGTTGTTTATTTCATCTACCAGCTAAGTGAATATTTGCAGTCACTTTCGATTTGCCAAATCAAGTAAACTGGCCTAAGAGAAGAATATGAGGTAAGATGTTCATGACTAAATCACAAAAAAACAAGTTTATTAAATATTTATTCTACAGCTCTCCTGGAAAATGGTATAAATCTAAAATCAAATGGCCACATAGAACACCCACAACAAGGAAGGTCTTCCAGGACATGTTCATCAAAGTCAACCTTACCTCTTGGTGCTGTCATCTGGAGGAGATTTATAATATTTCTTATTCTATTTGGCACTTTTGTTGCTGGTTTGCTCATCAGGCTATCTTCACCTGCAAAGTTTCCTCCTCAGGACAATTGTACAGGAACACCATACAATTATGCAACACAAGATATTACAACAATTCATACAACAGCAGATATAACAATCACTGAATCTGATGGTACTTGATAAACAGTCTTTATATTCAATGTGAAACGCCCTCTAGAGGCAGATCTGCCATTCTCGACTCAAAGGATACATTGATCTTTTGGCTGCAGATTTTTTACATTTCATCATGACTTCAATATCCTACACAAAATACAATCTGTGATGAATATTTTCCTAAAACTGAAGCTATATTATATTTGTAATGGTATGACCTATGACCTATGCATTTAGATTTCAGAGATCTGATTATGGTGAAATGAACACTGGATGTTAAACATATCAATAAGAAAATAGTCCAGCAGTTATCCGAAAGACTGTGGTACAAGCCATTGCAAAAATGGATGTTGGGAATGGGGGAGAACCTAAATCCCTACTGAGAATGTATATTGTTCTGAGAGCGATGCACGGCACGTTTGACTCTTTCAGGGCTTCTCAGATGTTTGTCAACAGATGTTTGTCAACTTCTATCAGGGGCCACATAATGTCATATGTTTGACCTTTGGTTTTGTTTTTCATCATTAAATGATTATGCGGATGGAATATGAAAAATATCTTACTCAATCATTTATCATTTTTAAATGATAAAATCTGAAATTTAAATTTTGAACCTTTGAATTTGAGAATATAATCTTTCACAAAAATATGATATACATTATGAAACTATATGTTTCAATCAAGTCAAGTTTAACTCATTACTTACTTCACAGGCAAAATTAAACCTGCTGAGCGAAATGAGCTATATCCACCATCAAGGTCCTTCCATGACAGTGGATATCTTTATGAGAGGTCCATCAGGGTAATGCCCTGGCATTATTGTGGCATTATTGTATCAGTGAATGAATGGCAAGTGATCTGTGCCTTTTTAGTTTGCTCTTGAAATTCCAAGATGACATGAAAATGTTAAAGTTGAAATATCACTTCTTAAAAGTGTATGTTTACAAATAAAATAGATCTTCAAAGAATTATGGGATGAGAATCTTAACTTAATCTTGAAAGAGTCAAGATGTGTTTACATTATTACAGTTTTTCCAAATGTTTTCATGGAGAACACTATTAAAAAATTATGAGTGTCAATGAGTCATCTATAAGACAGTATCAAATTGTAGGAAGTAACTCAATTATATCAATTAAATATTTCACAAATCTGAAAACACCATTTTCTTATTGATTCTCTTCAGGTAGATATAAGCTTAATATGCTACTAATTTAGATTGTAGGATGAAATGAATTATGTAATGTCCAGAAATACATTATGTAGATTAAACCTGAACTGGTACTGAAATCAGGCAAAGTAGCCAAAACAAAGAAAGTCAGTGAAGAAAATGATATTGCACCTGAGATGAATATGTATATCTACAATGAGCTTGAAATTGGTTCCACCCAAAAACCTTGGTACCTATTTTTTATGTAGAAGCTACATGTAAATAGTAAGACATAATATAGGTTTCAAAGAGATCTTATTTGTTGATTATGTATATATATTATAATTATGAAACTGAGCCAAATTGTTGTTCTGTTTCATAAATTAAACATTCATCATGTTAAGATAAGATGAGGTCTCATGCAATTTAATGAATGAATGAATGAATGGTTGCTTAGAGGCACATCAACCACTAAGGTTATTTAGTGCCTAAAAATGGTAAAAATGAATGAATGGTTTCACATTGACACAATAAAGTGCCAAAACAGTAAAAATACAAACTTAATATTGACTAGAAACAAAATGTAAATGTTAATACAATATGTAGATAACACAAGAATTTATCAACTGTGAACAGCATCTATATAATATCAATCAAATATAATAAATATGTATAATTTGTTTAAAAGACTTTATCAGTATGATGTTTTGCAGTTCTTGATAAATAAGTCAATGACATAAATAAACAAAAGCTCTGCCCTTAAAACTGATTATAAAGTCCTATGTGAGTTAAAAACGATACTATCACAGAAGTATCTACATTATCAAATAACGTATGTAAATCTTGTACATTAAAATATTGAGTTCGTATAATATCAAAATCGATACACTCAATTAAAATATGTTTAATAGTCAAAGCCCTTTGACAACCAATACATTCCGGTTGATCTTCACCTTTAAGCAGATAACAGTGTGTCAAATGACTATGTCCTATTCTTATACGGGTTAAAACAGACTCTTCTCTACGGTTAATTCTAATAGCACCTTTAGTTTTGCCTAGAACGGGCTTAATTTCATGTAATTTATTAAAAATAGCTTCGTTCCAGCGCAACTGCCATTTAGAACGTAAAAAAACAGTAATATATTTCTTAAACTCTGTATATGGAATAAGTAAATCTATTGGGCGTTTGTCCAATGCTGCTTTGGCAGCTTGGTCAGCGGCCTCATTTCCATGGATTCCAATGTGACTGGGGATCCAATAAAAACGTATTTCTTTATTTTCATCTGTACAGAGTGTTTGATACCGTTCGAGAATTTTGTAAATAAAGGGATTTTTCCAATCCTTTGCTTTCAATGCTTGTAAACAAGACAAAGAATCAGAAAAAATTAAAAATGTTTGATGTGGAGAAGTCTCCACATGATCCAAAGCAAGGTACAAAGCATGTAGTTCTGCAGAAAAAATTGATGATTTATTTGGCAGACGTTCTGAATAAATATGATTGTCCTTAACAGCAGCTGCAGCAGCCTTCTCATCGTCAAATGATCCATCAGTGTATATACACTGATATCCAGTGAAAATAGATTTAATTTCTTTATATCTATTTATATAAAGGGATGGATCTGTTGAGCATTTCTTTAATTCTGACATGGCTAGATTAATATTTAAAGTTGCATAGGTCCATGGAGGTGTTTCTGGATATTGAAATTTAGCTATTTGATTCGGATTTAAATTTAAGGATTGTAAAGATTCCTTGATGCGAATGCCAAAAGTTGGTATTGTATTTGGTTTATTTTCAAAAAGATCAACATAATTTGGATTGAATATAGCATCATGTACAGGATTGTCTGGACAAGCAGCAATTTTTGCAGCATACTGAAGGGCAAGTTTTTCTCTTCTTAAATCAAGAGGCAGTTCATCTGCCTCTACTGCCAAGCTATCTGCAGGCGAGGTACGAAATGCACCAAGGCATAGTCTTAACCCTTGATTTTGTACAGGATCGAGCATTTTAATATATGATGGACGTGCTGATCCATATACCATACATCCATAATCAAGTTTGGAACGTACCAGTGCTCTATATAATTGTAATAAAATATTACGGTCCCCTCCCCAATCAGTATGGGCGAGAACCCGTAATAAATCTAATGCCTTCTGGCATTTCTTTTTTACATATTTAATATGAGGGATAAAAGATAGTTTTCTATCAAATATAAGTCCAAGAAACTTGGTTTCTTCGACAACAGGGATTCGAGTTTGGCCAAGGTGTAGATCAGGATCTGGGTGAGCCTTCCACTTTTTACAAAAGTGCATACATACTGTCTTTTTCAAAGAAAACTTAAATCCATTGTTATCAGCCCATTGTTGTAATCTATTTAGGTGTTGTTGGAGCTGCCGTTCTATTGTATGCATGCTTGTTGACCTGTAGCTTAAGTTGAAATCATCAACAAAAAGTGAGCAATCTGCTCCAGGCCTCATACAATCAACAATGCTGTTAATTTTAATAATAAAAAGGGTGACTGATAATATACTACCCTGTGGAACACCCATTTCCTGATCAAAAACATCAGAAAGTGATGCACCCACTCGAACTTTAAAATGTCTGTTTGATAGAAAATTTTGAATAAAAAGGGGTAAACGACCCCTTAATCCCATATCATATAAATCGCTCATTATCCCATATTTCCATGTGGTGTCATATGCCTTTTCTAAATCAAAGAAAATACTCACCACATGCTCACCTTTTATAAAACCCTCTCTTATAAATGTCTCTAAACGTACCAGGTGGTCAATGGTACTTCGAGTTTTTCTAAAGCCACTTTGTGCAACAGAAATATAAGCTGCAGTTTCCAAAAACCAAACTAAACGCTCGTTAATCATTCGTTCCATTGATTTACAAATACAACTTGTTAAAGCAATGGGACGATAATTATTTGAATCTGATGAATCTTTGCCAGGTTTGGGAATGGGAATGATAGTGGCTTCCCTCCATGAAGGAGGAAAATCACCGCTTTCCAAAATTGTATTAAAAATATCTAAAAGATGCCCAAGTGATTGGTCAGGGAGATGTTTAAGGATTTGGTAGTGAATTTGATCAGGTCCAGGAGCAGTATCATGAGATTTATCCAAAGCAAGTTTCAAATCTTCTATTGTAAATGATTTATTATATACTTCCAAGTTATGGGATATAAAATTTAGTTGGTTTCTTTCTTTTCTAGTTTTTATTTGTTGAAATTTGGCAGAATAATTATTGGATGAGGAATTTTTGGAAATGGTTTGACCTATTGTGTTACCTATTTCGGTGGGATTTGTAATTAATTGGCCATTATGATTTAGATGTTTGATCCTTGCTCCACCTCCCTTCCCAGTAATTTTACGCACCATATCCCAGCATTTCTTAATTGGTGAACGTGTATTTAATTTAGAAACATAATCTTTCCAGCTTTTTCTTTTGCTTATTTTAATAATGTAACGGGCTTTAGCTCTCTTTATACGAAACTGGTGCAAATTATATTGAGTTGGCTGTCGATTAAATTTTTTCAGAGCTTTTTTGCGCTCCTTGACAGCTTTTTTGCACTCATCATTAAACCAGGGTTTTTCTTTAATTTTGGAATTTGACTTTGATTTGGGAATACACCTATCAGCAATATCATACAATGTGTCTGTAAAAACTTGAAGAGGATCATCTACATTTATAAAAATTTCTGGAGTTATTCTATTAAAACAGGATGTTTGAAATTTTGCCCAATCGGCTTTATGAAACTTCCACTTGGGGATTCGTTCGTCTGGTGGAGGAAAATGGTTATTTAGAATAATGGGGTAATGATCACTACCCCATTGATCTTCCTCTACTTCCCAGGAATAATCTAAAAATAAATTTGGAGTGCACATGGAGAGATCTATTGATGTTAAAGAGCCTGTAGCAGGATGTAAATATGTCGGGGAATCGTCATTCCAAAGACACAAACTATTATTATTTAAAAAATCTTCTATTATACGCCCTTTGGCATCTGTATTATTTCTGCCACCCCAAAGATAGTTGTGAGCATTAAAGTCACCAACTAACATATATGGCTGTGGCAGCTGGGTTATCAAATTATTTAAATCTGTAATATTAACTGGCTCACTAGGTGGTAAATATATTGAACATATAGTTAATGTATTGTGCAGGGTAACCCTAACCGCAGAAGCCTGTAGATGAGTATTTAATGTTACTTTACTTTGGGGGATACAGGATTTAACAAAAATAGAAACTCCGCCATGTGCTCGGTCCATAATATCAATTGAACCGACTTTATTATAAATCACATATCCCTTAAATGTTGTGGAATTATCTTTGAATTTAGTTTCTTGTAAACAAATTACCGATGCATTATATTTTTGGGCTAATAACTCCAGTTCTGGCCTGTTTGCATCAAATCCTCTACAATTCCATTGTATGATATTGCTGATAGCCATTTTAAGAATAATGAGAAAAAATATATGATTCAGCATAATCACTTATTAAGTTTACGATTATGCTTTGAGTGCACAGGAGTAAAATTCACATCTGAAGGATCACCTGTGTCCATCCTTTCCAAGGATTTACTTCTATTTATCTTACTTTTTACTTGATCTTTGCTTTCTTTTTTGTCTGATTTATGTATTGGTCTATTATTATTGATACTTTTATTATTGGATGATGTTGAGGGAGTTTGTGAAGAGGGTTTAGTGGATGTTGCTGTTGGTTGAGGTATTACTGGGATAGTGGATGTCGTGGTCTGAGTAGATGTAGCTGAAGATTTTGAGGTTTTTGTGAAAAAGGAATAATTTTTGTCATCGATTGGCCATGTAATTTCGGTTTGAATTGCTATTGATTTTGTTTCTTTAGTTTTTACAGAGCTGGCATAAGATGCCTTTGATGTGTTATAACTTTCTACTCGCTTCCGTGCCTCTGGAAAAGATATATTTTCAGTGTGTCATATTCGCTGAATTTCCTTCTCTTTTAAAAAGGAAGGACAATTCCGCGAATACGATGGATGATTGCCTTGGCAATTGACACATTTTATTATATTTGAAGAACAATCGTCTCCACTGTGCTGAGCGGTACATTTTGGACACGTTTCATTACCTTTACATCGATCAGATCCATGTCCATACCTCTGACACTTGAAGCAGCGCAGAGGGTTTGGAATAAATACATCAACTCTAACGTTCAAATATCCAACTTTAATAGATGTTGGAAGCTGCGCTGCTTCAAATGTCAGAATAAACGTATTGATTGGAATTTTGACACCGTCCTTTTTTATAAATATCCGCTTGCATTGAACAACATCCTGGTCTTTGAGCTCATCCACTATCTCCTCCTCAGAAACTCCCACTAAATCTGGGCATCTGATTACTCCTTTTTTATTGTTGAGAGTTTTGTGAGCCGTTATAATAACAGGAACTGTGGCCAACATTCGGCATCGTAGTAGATTATCCGCATGGCTTTTCCGCTCAACCTCAATCAATAGTTTATTTCCCATCTTTTTAACAGTTTTTGGTACCCCGGCAATGACTTGTATCCCCTTTGCAATTGCAAAGGGGGACATTTTTGCCAAGGTATGTTCAGCGTCAGAACTTTCTGCTATTAAAAATCTAGGCCATTTTTCTATTTTGTTTGAATCATCGTCGCTGTCTATGTCATTCCTTGGTCGTTTTTGTTTGTTTTGCGCCATGTGTGTTATTTTAAATTTCATCAGTTAGGTCCCCTACCCACCACGGAGCCCAACAAGGGGACGCCTTTCTGGGCCGGTAACTCCAAGCCCTGACGCCATGAGGATACCCAACATGACATACTCTTAGAATAAAAACTCCACCCTTTCGGATTTTATTTATATCCCTCGATTGACCCAATCAGCAGTAATCTCCTTTCAGCAAATATTTATCAAAAATTTTAAAATTATTCCTAAATTCCAAACACTGAAATTATCATTAATAAAAATCATATAGCCAGAATATATTAAAGGAAATATACCACAAGCCGGTTAAATCAGATCCAGGCCTAATCTGATCTGCCTGTCTGGTGAACATTTGGATCCAAGACAGGCGTGTTGCAACTGGACCGGTATTACTGCCAAACCAGCCCAGTGCTCAGCCCGTCAGGATTCCATATCCTCCCCGACACAGGTCGCATCCCACGGCAAACAGGACGCCCCTTTAGTCGCCTTTTACGACATGCTGGGGGGCAGTGGGGCTATTCTTTAATCCCCGCACCCACAGGGGAACTCATGCAATTTAAACATGTTAAATATATTCTTGAATTTTGTTGATAATCTTATCTATGCTTTATTCCATACACATAGATTTATATGATGCATGTTACACCTCAGTATGTGTGCATTTCATTTGCCAAATAGACCATATAGTTGATCGGTTATAAATTTGTTTAACTGAAATCTTGATAACAAACACTGAATTGTTTGTTTATTTACAGCAAATTTGCTTGCAGTTACTTAGCAATTTCCATATTCCCATGATCTCAAGGTATAATGATCACATATGAGCTGTTTGTTTTTGTTTGTCTTTTTGGGGTTTATATCACTTTCAACATTATTTCAATTATTTCGTGATGAGACTTACTTGTAGCAGATATAGTGCTGCCTCACTGAATTGTCATGTCGCAGGTCCTTGACATGACAACCCACCCGGTGACAGATTTACAAGGAGAACGGGTTAACCCTTTGGCACAGGCCTCAGCTCATGTGGGAAATTGTATCATGAATTCAATCCCTGCACGGCCGGGGTTCGAACCCACGACCTTTGGATCACCACAGAGGAACTGGTGCTAATAAGCTGGCACCCTAACCAACTGCGCCACATATGAGCTGAGGCCCTTTCCTAAAGGGTTAACGTGTTGTCAAGGACCTGTGACATGACAATTCAGTGAGGCAGCACGCTATCTGCCACACGTAGGTCTCATCACAAAATGACTGAAATAATGTTGAAAGTGATGTAAAACTCACAAACAAACATATGACATAATGTCTAGCCCAGAGAATGAATATGTCTCCAAAGATATCTCTGTACTGTGATGATACCACTCCGTACATCAGAACAATACTGAGACTGCTTCATAATTGGGGACTAAAACAAATGAATTGTAAATTCAATTAAATCTGTATACACTTGTTCAGATATGGATGCTTTTCAATTCATTTATTAATAAGCAGCTTTAATGCTTTTGATAGGATATTCTGATCCTCTCAATATTATATCGGTTCTGCAGATGCATTCTGTCTCTTCACTTAACATGACATCAAGTATGTGGCCTATCTTTATGATATGTATAGAAAGAAACAAAAACTAAATATTCATATTTCATATTTTGAAAGACATATTTTACAGGATTTTATGTATTTGATTAGGGTATTTCAATACATTTCAGGTCATTTCTTTAGATGAAGGGCCACGGGCCGTGGCGCAGTTGGTTAGAGTGCCAGCTTATTAGCACCAGTTCCTCTGTGGTGATCCAAAGGTCGTGGGTTCGAACCCCGGCCGTGCCGGGATTGAACTCATGATACAATTTCCCACATGAGCTGAGGCCAGTGCCTAAAGGGTTAACCCGTTGTCCTTGTAAATCTGTGACCGGGTGAGTTGTCATGTCAAGGACCTACGACATGACAATTCAGTGAGGCAGCACTATATCTGCTACAAGTAGGTCTCATCACGAAATGACTGAAATACTGTTGAAAGTGATGTAAAAACCCCAAACAAACAAAATCTTTAGATGAACTTTGGTATTAATCATATAATGGGTTCATATACTTTGATTTTATAAAACATGTACAGGATTAGACCTGCAAAATACATAAATCAAATATGAGGGAGGATTGTTTCTCAAATTTGACATTGGTGTAAAATTACAGCAAAGGAAGTTGATATATAAACAGTTACTTCTCACAGTGTAATGATTACATCAGATCTGCTGCTGTTTAGATTCACAAGTCTGAAGCACTTCTTGGAAATCATCGTTTGTGAAAGAGGAATCATGTCTTAATCATCCCCAATATATATTCCTCAAAACGTTTGCATCTCAGAGAAACCTGACCGGACTATGTAAGTACTAGATGTTTATTACTTTTTCACAGTTTTATATAGTGCGACTGTGGGTAACTATCTTGTCTTTTTTAATGATTGGAATTTAGAGAGCTTTTTTGTAAACTTCTGATTTTATTTGTGCAGTGCCGTGTGTTGTTTCAATGGGTGGCGAACCGAAATTGGCTTAATCAGTTTTTTATATTTTGAATGAATGATGTGACAAGGTTATGTTGATTTTATGCCATATTATCAAAAATAGTGACAAAAAATTAGAAAAAAAAAATTTATTCAATGTAAAAGGCACCCCAGGTCAATTTCGAGAGTACCCCACAGCCAGTTTTGAAAGCTTTCTCAGTTTTGAAAGCTTTCTCAGTACATTAGATTATTATATCATTAAAAATTTGTTAGTACAAAGAATTATATATTTAAAGATGATCAAATCTTTTGTGAGGGTGTATGAGGGTATCCAACAAGGGATCCTTGGTTTTCCAAATTACAGTGCAAGATTGAAGTCCCATCCTAAAGGTGTGTCATATCTAACCTACTCTTAAATATATGTGCATTATAGGTTGTTGCTATATAAAGGGCTTGTACTGCTGCGCCTGTCACTGCCTGTGTTTGTTTCACAATGCCACCATCCCGCCCTATCAGCCTGTACTAGATATCATATTAAATCATAATACATTTATTCTCAAGCTAATATATCCAATCTTATGTATCAGGCCATACATTTATTCATTATATATGTCATGTTTTATGTAGTGTGTTTGCACAAAGTGTAGTGTGTTAATTAGAATGAAGTGTGTTAATTAGAATGAAGTGTGTTAATCACCAAGAAGTGTGTGAAAATAGATTTGGCTTTAATTATAATAAAGCATTCATCCACATTTAAGACAGCTAATATTCCCTCTTGAAGTATAATTGAACTGGATTGCTGAAAGAATACTAGATAGTTCATCTTTACCCAGAAAAACTAAACACATATGCATATGGTACAATTGGGTATCAATTACTTAGCTGCTAAAATCAAAGCAAGAGCAAATCATTGGTTACTGACAGCACATCACCCACCATTGATAAAATAATGTAATATTTGTCACCATTTCATTTATCTTTAGCAAGAAACGTTATCCCAGTAATATGTAGCCAATATGGGACTTAATCAGTTACAATGCCAAAATAAATTTAAAAATCATCAATTTCCATAGTAACATGTAACATGACTTTTACCATGTGACATAAGGTACTGATTGTCATAACTGTTTTTAAAAGGTGCCCTGTTGGTAGTAAAATGGTTATGTTGTGAGTAGCTAGATTTGTGGTAATTTTTCTACATAATTTCACTACATTGTTACAATGTTTCTAGTAGGTCTCACTTTTATGTATAAAATACAAAAGAACAGTATATTTCTGTAATATGTAAATGTAATATAACCACTATGTAATAAACACATACATATGACGTATTATTGTTTGTTAGAGCTTAATTAGCACAAATAGATCTCTCAAGGTGTACTCTAAATGTATCTGAGAAGTAGGGCAATGGGGTTATGATCATTATTCCATTATTTTAGATAACCATTTTCCTCTGCCGGAGGAGTCAACACAGAAGTGAACATTTCACAAAACTAAAATAGAATTTGTATAGCACTGATACCAGACTCATTCTGTGCATAGCGCTGTGTTAAGAACATACTTTCTAAATAGGTAGGTTTATAGTCTATTCTTGAAAGTACTGACTGAAGGACTTCTCACATCAGTAGGAAGGGACTTCCATAGGCTGGGGGCTACTGAAGAAAAAGTCTAATGTTTTAAAGGGCATACAGGTAATAGCTGTCATTAGAATGCAGGCCCCTGTCATTTTGTCTTTCTTGGAGTAGATCCCACAAGTAAGGAGGTGCCTTACCGTTCAAGACCTTCCAAGATGTGATCAAACTTCCTGATCCTTCCCACTATAAGTGCTGCAGATATTGCAAATTCTTATGCTTTAATGTCAGATTGTGGGAGACCTGCCAGGAGACCATTGCAATAATCCAGGGTAGATGTAACAAAGGCGTGTCTTAAAGCTAAAGCTGATTTTTTCATCTAGAAATTTTCTAATGGCCGCCAGATTTCTTATGTGATAATGGCCTTGTTTGTGTCTGTAGATGTCCACTTGTTGACCAGAGGTATGATCAACAGGGATGTAGATCTGAGTATCGTCTGCATATATATATATATATATATATATATATATATATATATATATATATATATATATATATATATATATATATATATATATATATATATATGAGACCTACTTGTAGCAGATAAAGTGCTGCCTCACTGAATTGTCATATCGCAGGTCCTTGACATGACACTTTTAGAATTAAAGAAAATCCATGTTTACCATGGTGTGCTGACACTGATTCATAAGAGAATACACATTTTGACAGATTTAGGATATACACAGAGGCAGAGTGTAACTTGCGACATGATGCAGACGACGTCTTTAAGATATCCTGCAGACATCTGTGTCATTTTCTTGCACGTGCCGTACGGTGCCCTTTAATAATGTGACCACAGCTACGGCATATCTCAGATTGTTGCTGATAAACTCCCTGGCGCCCGGCAGAATGGTGCAAATGTGACTAAGGCATTAAATAGGCTGGTTGGCTTGCACTCATTGCAGTATGTCATATCATATATTATTACTGGAACTGATTTTTTGTTGTAGCTTCTTCTGTAGACTCATTAAAATATTACTCCCAATTCGAGTGTTTGTTTTGCTTCATGGGTAGCTAGCCCACACATGCTTCAATGTTCATGCTTCATGCTTCTTTTATGACTTTGATTATAAAACAAATTTATCAGTTTTAAGAGCAGAGCCCTTGTTTATATATAAATCATATATGTCACATACTGCTAAACATCATTATAAATTAAGTGTTTCAAACAAATTATACATATTATATTTGATTGATTTATTGTAAATGATGTTAAGTTTTGGTTTGTGTCCATATGATGATACTTTAATAGATCATATTACTTATCGTGTATCTAGTCAATATTAAATATTGTTTGTACTGTATAAGGCACTAATCTACCTCATTGTGTCAAGATACCATTAAGCAATCGTCCATTCATTCAAATATCACCCTGAGACTAATATGAAACCCTTTGTAGAGATTTAAGTACTCCCCTGTTCCAAGTGTCCATTTTTGTGAAGGACCTTTATTCTATCTCCCCCAAAAAATGCCATGCAATCACAAGTCTACAGTGGTTCATCTTGTGCATGCTGTACTGTCCATGATCAGCCGAAATTTGCCTATGCTCACATATGCGCTGGTCCTATCTTAGAAATGGTGTCAATGCCCCTTTATGAACTTGGTATGGCCAGGGATTGAATCCAAGACCTTCGGATCACAACTAACAAAAAGGGAATGTCAATGACCTTTTAACAGTTTTTGTACTGTTTTCAGAGGGGAGCCAGTTAAAAGATGTATATTAAGCAAGGATAAACTGATCATATTGTAGGATATAGAATACACACCCAGAGACTCTCAGAAATACATAAACATTCATAGACAATAATGCGCGATACTGATGGTTGATGAGTCACCATAACCACCACTCCGTGAAAGTCACGTGTAAGACGGACGAGCCGAAGTTAGATACGCAGGCAGGACGAGTCCATCTGATGACGCGTGAGGAAGCCACGTAGGCAAGCCCCACAGATGACGCGGAGTGGCCCCTTAAAAAGAGACGCGCAACCGTGGATCCGGGTTCTTAGTTCCTAGAAGCTCTCTAAGGACAGACCCCAGTCTAGGAGCCAAGAAGGAGATCAACGACCACTTGCCACGGAAGATCCATGACTCTCAGTATCATGACCACATAGACTCGGGTGTTTAGCATATAGTCAGGGTTTCATAAGTATCATGCAAAATTGGTAATTCATATGCCTCGCTCATTGCCATGCCGGCCTAGCCAGACAAGCAGGGATCACAGCACTGAATAAAGGTAACTATTACACTGTGTATATCCTGTGTCTGCAGTCCTTACTTCCCGTCATTTATATGAGGGTTTGACACTATAGCTAGGATCCGTGCCCAAACTCACAGCCAGCGAGTCAGCGAGCTATGGTTAACAAGTACAGTACAGTACGATAGAGTAAGACAGATAAGAGTATCTATCTAATTGGTAGAGTATTGATCCCCCGTCCACGTCCCCCAACGACGGATACTCTCCATTAGTGGGTAACAATATGGTGGAGAATATCCGAATCGATCCATGGCTTTGAGCGTTGCTGATACTGTATGGAGATCCTGACTGCCGCCCTGTTACTTGAATATAAGTCTATGTTGCTCCGGTCTTCTAAAAAGCTTTCCACCAAGCTGCAAGTGGCTCGTGATCCTCCGTTAGCTGAAGACGATTCTACATCTGCAGGTGAGTTTGATTTGCTTTTCCAAGATTCCTCCGAGAGGCAAAATGATCTCGTGAGTGGTTCCGTACGCGTGGAACCCCCCTCTAGCCCTTCCTTGTCAGATCTCAACTCTTCTTCTGGTGTGCACACCCCCCCGTCTTTTAGTGGTAGCAAGGCCCCTTTGTCTCATACATCTGCCAGTACAGGCAGCACTTCTCCGCTTCACCCCCGCGCTTCTACCTCATCTGACTCCGACTCAGATTCAGACGTTCAATTCGGCCCCTTCCTCGTCGCAGAGAAAGACCGAGAGGCTTTCCCCATACCAAAGGCGCCTATCAAGTTTGCTAACTCTGACAATTCAGGTCCTGATCGCTCCCGATCCCCCTCTGTAGAGATGGCTGAAGGTGAGAATGTACAAGAGATGCTACATCAAATTATAGACAATTTGCGTAGCGTTGATATTGCCGGCGCTCAAACTGACATTGTAGACATGTTGAATGCACAGTCGAAAGATAACAAGATCCACCAACAGAGACAAGGTTCTAAGTCGCTTCTCCCCCCTCCATTTTATGGTAGGTCCACGGATGATCCCCTCCGTTTTATGAACAAATTCCTTACTTACACCCAACTTTCCCATTCCCCCGCAGATTTGAAAGTACCCGCTTGTCGCATGTTGCTACATGGCGCAGCAGACGTTTGGTACCTTTCCCTGCCCCCAGATGTCACTAGCTCTTGGGACTCCTTCTATGCTGCTTTTGTCAAGTTTTTCGGCAGTGAGACTAACGCTTGGCTGCTCGAGCAATCTTTGGACGCTAGAAGTCAGAAAAAGAAGGAATCTGCTGAAACGTACATCAATGATGTCCTCAGTCAGTGCCAGAGGTTGCAGAAAGATGATATGGAGACTAAGAAAATATTGGTTAGGGGTCTCCTTCCTAGTCTCAAAGCTTTTGTGGTGGGAAAGTTGCCTAAAACACTTGATGACACCATTGAGCAAATTAAATTAGCTGAAACAGTTTGTAAAATGACTGGTGATTCCTCCATCACTTTAAATGGGTTAGATTCACCACCCGACTCCACGTCTCAGTTTTTGGCACAGCAATCCTCCACTTTGGCTGCCCTCTGTGAAGAGGTCGCAGACGTTGGGAAAGGGCTACATAGGCTTGGCAACCGTCCGGAGGAGGGCGACTCTTTCTGTTTTTTTTGCAGAAACTCCGGTCATTGGATCAGAGATTGCAAGGCGCGCCATGACTGCAGTTTCTGTGGACGGGACTCTCACCTGTCTATCTTCTGCCCCGATAAATTCCGTGCTTCCCGTGACCAGGCCCCCCGTACCCCCCCGAGGTCAGACAACCGTTCTAACCGACCTACTGGCCGTTTCGAGACAGGGTATGGCCGGGACCGTTATGAACAAAATAACGGTAGAAACAGTCTGTGCCCATCCCAAAATAGACCTTATCCAAACAACAGGCAGGGAAACGATGGTAGATATTATTCAAGCCGCCCCCCTTTCAATGACCAACGCCGTTCAGGGCCAAGACAGGACAATAGGCCTCAATATCGGCAGGAAAACTACTAACTCCTGTCCCGCCCTGTGAGCCACGTGATAGGAGTAGTAATTCGTTTAATATCGCAATAAACCATAGTAAATCAGACATATTGAACGAGGTTCACTGTTACTTTGCAAAGATGTCCCCTCATTCCCTTGACTCACATGACGATCCCTTGGTCTCCGCCTGCCCTGCTTCTGTACCACTAGATCCCCCTACCCTTTTGATCAATGATATAAAATTCTTTCCCCTCTCTTCTGATGGCCGCATCGCGACAAAAACCAAGTTTAGCACCATAGATGCCTTATTAGACTCCGGAGCACAACGTAGCATCATCACACTTGCCTCCGTACATGCATTCTGTCCTGACGACTCATTCCCACGACAAGCCTCGGCCAGCAAGATTGTTGTGGTTGCAGAAGGCAGCTCAGTCCCTATCTACTTCCAAACCCATCTTAACCTACTCATCGGAGATCAAGAGTGTCTTGTCTGTTTCCAGGTGGTCCCTGACTTACAATATCCCGTTATACTGGGGCGCGATTTTTTTACAGCTTATGGGGTAGTCCTTGACTTCGCTCAACGCGGTGTTGCCTTTAAATTGTCCCTGAAATTGCGTCTGTCTGAAACAATCAGAATCCCTGCCAAGTCTGAATTTATAACTCATGCTCGCCTCAAACCTAGTAATCTGTCTGGCCTTTTGGGTGTTTGCACTATGGATGGTGAATTACCCTCCTACCCTGAGGTTGCCATGGCGAGAGTTTTTGCTACTGTCCATGACGATCAGAGAGTCTCCGTACGTTTAATGAATATGGCCGATAATGCTGTCACCTTACCAAAGGGCGTTGCAGTCGGCTATTTCGACCCCATTCCCCTTGGTTCTGAGCCACAAGAGCTCCCCACTTTGGACCTCACATGGGGAACCCCTGCCGGTGACACCGCAAATGATATAGAATTAGCTCCCATTTCGGCATCTCCTGCTGACCCAGACCCCCATCACAAAATTGACCTTACAAATTCTGATCTGTCATCTACCCAGAAGGACTCCCTGAAACGTCTCATTTCGTCTTTTAGTGACATATTCACAACCCGTGATGGCGAGTTCGGTGACACAAATGTTGTGCAACATACTATTTATCTCAAAGGGTCGGTTAGTCCCATTAAGCTACGGCCATACCGTGCCGGTTATAAGCAAAGGGGTATTATAGACAAAGAGGTACAACGCCTCCTAGACAAAGACATTATTCGACCCTCCAACAGTCCGTGGGCTTTCCCAGCCGTTCTAGTTGAAAAGCCAGCCCAAGACGGCACTGTCTCGTACCGTATGTGCATAGACTTTCGGAAGCTTAATGAAGTCACCGTGCCTGACTCTTTTCCGTTGCCGCATATTCAGGACACCCTGGACAGCTTGGGGGCTCGTAGATTAACACACATAAGCACACTTGACCTCATGGGCGGGTTCCACCAAGTGAGCGTTCACCCCGACTCCCGACCCCTGACCGCTTTCATCACCCATCGTGGTCTTTATGAATATAAACGTCTTCCGTTTGGTGTCATCAACGGACCCCCAACATTCCAACGTCTCATGGAAACTGTGTTACAGGGCCTCTCTGACCTCTGCCTCATATATTTAGACGATGTCCTGGTCCACAGCCCCTCTTTCGAGCGTCATTTGACCGATCTTACACGAGTTTTTACGCGTTTCCGCAAGGCTAAATTGAAGCTCCGCACTGACAAATGCTTTTTCGCGAAAAAACAGGTTAAATACCTTGGCCACATCATATCTAAAAACGGTATAGAAGTAGATCCCTCGAAAACTACGGCTGTTGAGGAATACCTTGTGCCCACCTCTTGCAAAGACGTACGAGCCTTTCTGGGTCTGTCAGGATATTATCGTCGGTTTGTGGAGGGATATGCGAAAATTGCTCAGCCGCTTAATGTTCTCACCAGTAAAAAGAGCACATTTGAATGGGATAAAATAAAACAGGCTGCCTTTGACTCTCTCAAGGCGAAATTGGTATCGGCTCCGATACTAGCTTTCCCTCGCATTGAACCCGATAACCCATTCATTATTACAACAGATGCCAGTCTTTTTGCGATCGGGAACGTTTTAAGTCAATTACAGGATGGTTCCGAGCGTGTCATTGCTTATGGTGGCCGAGCCCTAAACGCCGCTGAACAAAATTATACATGCACCGAGCGGGAATGCCTCAGCATCATTGCTGCTTGTAAACAACATGAGCCATATCTTAAATACGAGAAATTCACTATAGTGACTGACCACTCTGCCCTACAGTGGCTATTTCGTTCGGAACCTAAAGGCCGCCTGGGAAGGTGGATGTTGACCCTGCAACAATTTCGTTATGAGATTGTCCACAAACAAGGGAAATCGATCCCGCACGCTGACAGCCTCAGTCGCCGTACGTATCCGTTGGAACCGGGCCCCACCCCGGAGCTAGAGCTTAAATTAGCTACTGTCTCTGACTTGCCCTACGATATTGACCCTCAACCGGTCCCCCCCCGATGAGGCTGCCCAATGTTTGTCTGATCTTAACCAGTCATCCAGCACTTTGTACACCTTCAGTGACATTGGTGTGAAACAATCTGCTGATCCCTCCCTTCAGTCCTTCATCAAGTATTTTAAATCAGCCCACCTCCCTTCTACCCAGCGCGAGGCCCGTAAACTCCTCGCACAGATAGACGACTATTACTTGCAAGAAGATGTTTTGTTTCATTTGTACGTGACCCCAGGTAAGGGCCCAGCCAAGGACCGTTGCAAAACTCAACTGGTTATCCCACCCACCCTCCGCCATGATTTACTTGAGGCTTTTCATGATAGCTCAATGGGTGCTCATTTGGGAACTGACAAATTGTATTCTACAATTCGCCAGAAATATTATTGGCCCGGTATGCATAGTGATATCATGAACTGGGTTCAGTCCTGTCCAGTTTGTAGTAAAACTAGTAAACTACCGAAAAATAGACAAGGTTCCCTACGCCCTATTCCTGTTTCACGCCCCTTTCAGCGGGTTCACACTGATCTTATCGGCCCACTACCCAAAACAGACCGCGGTAACAAATATATTCTTGTTTTTCAAGACGCTCTCACACGTTTCCCTGAAGCTTTTCCCCTCCCTGATCAGTCAGCCGTCTCGGTGGCAGAACGCCTCTTTGAAGATATTTGGTGCCGCTGGGGAAATGTTGAATCTATTGTAAGCGATCGTGGTGGGTGTTACGCTAGCGTTATCGCAGAGGAATTGTGTAAATTGATGCAGGCTCGTAAGGTCATGACTACGCCTTACTGCCCTCGTAGCAATGGAATGGCCGAACGCAGCGTTCATTCCATCTCTAAAAATCTGACACGACTTTGCCATGATAAGCCTACTTCTTGGGATCTGTTCTTGCCCTTTGCATTGTATGCCATGCGATCGTCGGTTCACCAAGCCACGATGTATAGCCCGCTATTCTTAATGACTGGTCGTGATACCAAACACCCGTTTGAGACATCCCTGCCCGACCCTACGCACCCCAGTCCCTCTGTCAGGCACTATGTGCGCAACATGTTTGAACGTGTTGAGACCGCGCGCAAATGGGCGAAGGAAAATAACGAAGTCATGCAAGCTAAAATGAAGTCTTATCACGATTCCCGGAATAAAGGTTGGAAATTCCAAGTTGGTGATAAAGTATGGATTTACTCCCCCGCTACCAAAGTCCCTGGCCGTAAGCTTAAGTCCCCCTACAGTGGCCCATATTACTTGATCGAGCAAACCGCTCCACTCAATTTCAAAGTACGTGCATGTGACACCCATGTAGAACCCAAGTCCTCTATTCATGTTAACAGATTTCGCCCTTGCATCACGCGTTTCGATCGCCCCGTTTCCCCACTGCAATTCGAAGACGGCAATCCACCGGGCGACGACCTTCCGGCAGATGCAATCCCACCCTCGGACCTTTTGCCCGAGAATGACCCACCAGACCCCGGTGGTAGTGATGTACCGGCTCAAGCTGACGTCCCGCCCGATTCTGATGCTGATGACGCGGATGACGAGTCTGATACACAGTATGAAATTGAGCGTATTCTAAAACAGCGTAAAGGCTCGCAAGAAATGGAATACTTGATTAAATGGAAGAATTATAGTACCAAAGACAATACATGGGAACCGTTTTCCTTTTTGGGAAAAAAGACTCAGGCAGATGTACTTGCCATCCCTCCCCCTACTGTTCGGGAGCGAAAAAAGTGAATTGATTAGTTTAATTAGGTGTTGTATTGTTGTGATTTTGTAGTTTCTTTCAAATCTCTTCCCTTTTTCGTTGTGTTTAGTTGTTGCTTCAGCCACATATGATTGTCTCCATATTCTTTGTTGATTCGCTTCTCGTATCCTACAAACAGCCTGCTATAATTGCCTTAGCCGAAAAATTAATTGGTACACGAAGTTGCCAATTTAGACATCCTGTCCCACAATATCTCACAAGCATCCTTTCGGGTACTTTACTCTCATGACCTTCGTATGGCCCCGTTTATGTCGGCTTATTAGAATTTATTTATGTATAGCCTTGTTCTTCGTGATGATTCGATTGACATCTGTTTTCCCACATTTCCATGTGGCCTTTTGTCCGTTGTTGGTGACACTCTGATCTGTGCCCATCGGACCCTTACTAATTGACCCTGTGAAATTGGCTTCTCTCCTCGTTAGTGTGTCTCCCTCTGTTCCCTGCATGACTCATGACAGGCTGCCTACCACTTTGTTACCTGCGTGCGCAGGATTAGAGGCTGTGTGCGCGATGCTGCTGGATGATATAGCGGTTCCGCTGACATCTCAGACACTTTCAGCATCCGCGCCTTCAAGTAGCTTCCTCCTGCCTACGTGCTTCATTCCATCGTTGTGGTCTCCACGCTTCGTATATTAGATTGACTTTTGTGTTACTGACTGGCCAGTTCCTAAAGTTGTGTCCCGCTGCACATTATCGTGAGTATTCTCATTTTATACAGTGGATCCTTCTTTTGTTATAGTAATACTTGTGTCTCTGATTATACATTGACTTCTGACTTGACTTTGATGACCCTCCAGCGTTGTAGCCTAAAACGTGAGTGTTTCCTCCGGTCCTCTTGCGAACGAATATGTTGATTGAGCCATGACTACTTAACCGCAAACAGTAAATATAAAATGCAAAAGCGACGCATAGCACAGAGTGTTTGATGATTACATTGAGATTTCTTATTCTTCACATATACCGCAACTAGTAGTAAAGTTTGCGAAGGCAACGCATCACACAGGGTGTTCGATGGTTGCATCGGGTTTTCTTATTCTTCACTTATTCCGCAATCAGTAGAAAATATTTGCGAAGGCAACACATTACACGGGTTGTTAAATGGTTGCATTTTGGCTTCTTATTCCCATTTAATTCCGTAAACGAAGAAACTAAGTTTACGAAGGCAACGCATCACACGGGGTGTTCGATGGTTGCATCGGGCTTCCTTATTTTCAACTTATACCGCAATACAGTAATAAAGTTTGCGAAGGTAACGCATCACATAGAGCGCATTGTAGTTTGCATCGAGAATTCATATTTTTCACTTATACCACAGGCAGTAATAGAGCTTGTGCAGGCAACACATTACACGGGGTGTTCAATGGTTGCGTTTTGGCTTTCTTTTTCCCATTTATTCCGTAAACTAGTAAACAAAGTTTACGTAGACAACGCATTACACGGGGTGTTCAATGGTTGTATTTTGGTTTCCTGCTTCTTCTCTGTACCGTAAACAAGGACCGATTGGTTTACGAAGACAGTGCATTCCACAGGGTGTTGGCTGGCTGTATTACTCAAACTGTCCCTCTCTGTACCACAACAGTAATGGAGTTGTGAAGACGGCGCATTCCACGGCGTTGGGTGGCTGTATCTTATATATATTCCGTGCGATCGAGTGTAAGACGCGATGAAATAATTAAAAATAAATTTCCGCGCCTCGGGACACAGGCTGCGATGACTTTTTTTTTAGCACTCCTCCACTAATGATGGAAGGATTGCCTTATGTGTACCGGTACATGGACGATTTTTTTTAGGCTCATGAGTATTTACGCAGAGAGACGGTTACAACGGCTGTTTTGTTAGCATTTTTTCCGACGACACACTACGACGGATAGCCTAATCCGGATGTTTGATTTCACTTTTATGTAACTCACCGCTATTAACGCTGTGTCTGTTGATTGCTCCAGCGCACACTGTGCTGATTATTATTAAGTTGACTGCTTGATGCGAATCTTGAGTGCCGTTTCACACCAACCCTGTAATTTACCTTGTGTCAATTATACGTTCAAATTTCGAATCTATTTGAAGTGACGACTGCCTTTTTACTGCCGATATTTGACCATACGTTGACACCCGGCTATTAGCTGTTTGATGTTTGTTCTTATCTTATGATGTAGACTGTGTTCTTGTTTCTTATACCATGTTATTATCTCATCTCTACTCCTCGGTTACGTTGCCTGGCCATGTATTATTCAATTTACACAGACTTCGATGGCGTGCTTCTCTACCAGTTTCTCATTCTCCTCTTTTTCCACCCACGCCTGAATAACATAACTAATCATTGAATCGTTCACCCCCAGGTGAGACGACTATGTTCCTGTCATGACTCCTGCAGACACTTCTATCACCCTTCCTGATGCTCCACCACTAGCCTTTCTTTTGGATGAGGAAGTTAACGACATTTTGGACGCACTCCCCAGTGATAAAACTTTATGGGCTAACGTTTTTGATACAGAAGACCCGTCATTTCCAATCCCTTCTGTCCCTTTACATACGCCACCAGCTTCTGTCTCTCCCGATCCTTCTGTACCCCTTCCTCGTTTTGCCTCAATAAACGGCAGACCCCACCTCCTCCCAATTACTCCACAATTTCCATCTGCCTTACATCCACCACATATTCCACCCCCACCTCCTCCTCCACAGCAGCCAGATCCTAGTGCCACTTATCCCGTTCTCTACGTCCCCCGGAACCAACCCGCCTTCGCCTCAGTGGTACAGGCGTGCCCCAAGTGTAACGCTAGTGTCCGCGTCCAGGAATTCACTCTTATCCCTTATCACTGCTTGACTCATTTGGGCCAGAGTACTCGCTTCTAACGGGTCATGTATACATTTTGGTTTTGGGTCCTTCTGGTGCTTGCGCCCAGGGTATCTGCTGTCAGTGTTTTGGGCCGCCCAAATGTCGGTGCCCTCCTGACCAAGCAAGGTTACGTTGCAAACAGTGCAGCAACGTGGCAAGTCACGTTTGCCGTCCCACATCTTGAGCTACCGGCTTCTACGCCTCCCTTCAGCATGTGTGATGAAGAAATTCCGTTGGTTCTCTCCCCTCGACGAAGGCGAGATGTTTCTATCGCCCACGGGTTTTGCACCACCTTTGGTTCCCTAACTGCTGCTTACCGGAATCTTAACGATTCTCTCACTAACCATATCCATCGCTATTGGCGATCTATCAAGAAATTGTGGCCGATCACGCAGCCCCCACCCCGCAAAACCGGACGACAAAAACGTTCGTTCCTACCATTTGTAGGATCTTCCTCGGTTCTGCTTTCGGTTTAGTCACTGACAAGCAACGAAATAAACTGATGAAGAGAGTCAGCGTGGTGGAAGGTAATTCCAAACGGTTGCAAACAAATCTCAATACCCTGCATACCCAAACCTCTTCGCTGGTAAGAGTTACAAACGAACGCTTGGACATTGTTTCTGATGGGGTAGTAAATAATACTTTGAACATTGCCAGACTTCTCCACAACAGCGAGTCACTTGTTCACAGACTCGAGGTTGTGCAGGTCCAGACAGATGCCCAACGGCTCCTTTTGAGGTCTTTATCTGATTTCACATACGCCAGTGTTTCTGAAATCGGTCACATTCAGGCTTTAACGTTATTAGAATCCGAAGCCCGGGCAACCCTTCTTGCTCTAGAAACAATCGCTGCAAACAAGTTATCTCCCATTTTAGTCCCCCCCGATGTTTTACATAAATCCATAAGACAGGTTGCCAGATTACTGCGTGTGCAGTACCCGAATTTCAAGTTGATGTATGACCAACCAAGTGCTATTTACGCCATCCCAGGCGTAACGGCCCTCAACAGTGACTCCCATTTGTATATTGATGTTAGCCTGCCACTTACGGTGAAAGATAATGCCTTCACAATATATGAGGTATCGTCTTTCCCGATACCGACGGGAGGCAAGAAGCCAAATCAATTCACTCGTCTCTCGGGGTTCTCCGATTTCATTGGTATATCCCGTGACGAGAGATTCTATATAGAATTGTCTAGGGCCGACTTGGCGGAATGTTTTGGGACGGGAGTTCGCCATTGTTACAGGACTTTCCCGGAATTTCCGGTTGACATCCCGTCTTGTGCTTTGTCCATTTATAAAGGCGGGGTGCGTGACATTATGTCATATTGCCAGGTGGACCTCATAGAACTTAAAGCACCGTTGCGAGTTGTCAGGGATTTACAGAACTCATCCTTCTTAGTCATCGGCCATAGTGAACCTTGGTTGGTCACGTGTCAGTTAGATGTCACCCCCACTGAAGTTGAACCCTGCACTTTCTGCACATTGACTCTGGGTTGAGGGTGTAGTATGCGATCTAGTTCGGGCGTGTATATACCGCCGAGCCTGATCCATTGTGACAATAATGTCATGACTAGGGTGGCTAAGTCCTATATTGCAAATTTATTGTTTTTTTCCCTGTTTCACAATGACACCGCCATGCATGGCATGACAGCTGACACCTTGTTCCCCGAGCCGCCTGGTTTAGAGGTACCAGATTTAGACTTGCTAACTTTGGGCGTTGATGAGTTCGTTGACAGACAGGGTATGGTCATTGCCGACCTAAATCGCACTGCTTCTGCATGGAAAGATTCACAAGTTCCGTACATTGATCCCTCATGGACCTTGCCCGGTAGTTTTACTACGCAAGATAGCCCAGGTTGGCTTAGCCTCCTAAATACGATAGGTACTGGATTATCCATAGCATGCGCAATTTGCCTGTTTGTCTTACACGGTAAATACGCACACCTTCAAAGGATAGTCTTATTATACCAACTCAGCCAGGTGCCCGCTTCAGATGCCACACCCGTTTTCCCCAATACCCGTCCCCTACACCTATTTGACCTCATTGGCCTCGCCACCTTGTCCTTTGTCGCCACGGTCCTTGTCTCCCAGAAAATATATTGTATTTATCGCCGTAGACACGACCTGTCCTCGGTCATGCGCATGTTTGACCGAGACACAAAATGCCCTAAGTCGAGTATTTTCTTGGAACTTTTCTCTGGCACATCTAGGGTAGTTCTCTTTGTTACAGAAATCCTTACGTTCCCTGGTTGTATTAAGGTTGCCCCTGGTGAGGCAATGCCACACGCTGAGCTTTCAGGTGGATGCCTTAATCGCCACCTCATAATTGACTGGGATATGACTATGTTACGCGACACACATCGTGAACTCAAGTTTCACATGCCCTCTGTTATCAAAGTACCCTTACACCTCAGGATGCTCACTAGGTCTGTCATATCTTCCTCCCACGCCCTAAATTTACTTATAGGATGCGACAGCTATTATATACTCCACGCACTGCCCTCTGACTTGCCCTTACGCCCACGTGGCAACGTTCTTACCCCCTCAGCCGAAAAGCCCTTTCATCACCTGATGATCCCCGTAAGCAAGATAAGAGACGTTGCATTAGGCATTTCAACTCTGTTTTCCCCACATTTGACCAATTGCATGACGATCCCCAGGACAACAATCGCTCTGCACGTAAGGGCGTGCTGTCCCCCGCTAAATCATCACCTTGCCTGACTTTCCATGAACCCCCCCCAAAGAAGGTTCGGTGGGGCGATCATACTAACACAAAGAATACACCCGGGGATACACCAGACACATCGGGTGATCGGCTGTAAATATTCCCAGAAACCAAAAAAAAACAAACAAAAAAAACAGAAAAAGACAATACATATACTAACAGAAAGATAGATGGCGCCTGCTCCTGGGTGCGATATTCACTCACCAGTTTCCCTTTCAGGCGTATATTCACCCCTTTCCTTTGTGGACTTTCAATTTCGGTAAGCATGGCTGACCCCTCATCCCAGCCTCAGGTAAGTTCTCCTTCAAACGATAACCAGATGGTACCCATGGAGTCGCAGAAATTCAAAACAGATATGTTTGAATTACACCTGCTAGCTTCATTTGTCACAAATTCTGCCACGCCAACTTTGCCTCTCCATTTTACCTCACAAATCTTAATTAAAATCAGGACTAACGCGGCACTGGCCGGCGTTTTAGCCTACTATGTTCTTTACCGTGACAATGCTAGTTGTTATATTTGCTTTGAAATAGACAAACCTTGCAGCTCCAAATGCCTTGAAAAATTAGCGCTCCGCTTCTTGAAGCTATTTTTCGGGTCCAACCCCATGACATGGGCCATGGCCGAACGCGTTGTACGTCGAGCCCTTTCATACTTTCGCATGGAAGGCAGAGACATTTTTTCTCCTAAATATTTTATGGCTTTGGCATCTTTAGACCCATGGCTGTCATTTATTTCCGTTCACACTCCTGGTGTTCCAGACTCTGTGGGTACTCGCCCTCCCTCTGTGGAGTGAAAACGCTCTACTAAAAGCTTTTAATTCAGGTGCTTATACTTTTTGGTGCGGTGTCTTTTGCTTATTTCTTTTCTCACCCCTCTTTATGATTGTCTAACACAACTAACGTTTAAATCTCAAGAATTTTTGTTTTTAACTCTGACATATGTATTATTCACAAAACAACGTTTTGGGTGAGGTTTTATTTCTTTCCGTTTAATACTTTATATTATCACGTGTTGTCTTTGATGTTTTACTTCCAGATGGTTTATCTTGAGGACCCTGATGAATTCACATCTCGCCAGGCCTCACGGCGCGAGATTTTCTTCACTGAGGTATGTAGCACCCCTATAGGAAACCTCCCTATGGAACAATGTTTAACACTAGAGTCGATAATCTCCCATAGGGATGGTAACGTTGCGCTGGCAGGAACCGCCAGGTGTCTCCCTCGGTTCATAGATATTCCGAGAGAGTGCGCCCCAGACAGGAGAGTGCCTTTTCTCCATAGCTTCAGTGCCTTTTGGTTTGTGGTTATGGAGATACACACTTCTTGTGGGTTGGGATTTTATGATATTCCCCGTGGCACCCACAAGTCATTTATTATGACCCTCTCTGAAGTATGCCATTTCGCATACTTCCCTAACCTTGCAAAATGGGTGCATAGAATATTATCCGACTGTGTCTGTTGTAGGACAACCCCGCTGCCTGACATATACAGCATCCCCTTACTAACTCCCCCTGAGCTTTACCTTGACTTACTTGGCCCCCCCTTGAAATTCCGTAACCCCGTGTCTGACCTACTCCCACCTGTCACTGAATCTCAGGTGGTTGTCTTCTCAGATTATATATTACCTCATTCACCCTTGTCTCAGATCTTCTCCCCAAACCCACGTTTTAGGACTGCTCGCCCTGACCCCTCATATGGTGGCTACGGTTTTTTTTATTTGCCTTTTGTCCCTTCAGGACCCCTCCCCCAGGCTGTCTGCCACGATCGTCTGTCGCCTTCCCCCTTCAGTACCCCGTGTGCCCTATTCATCAGAAATGCTGTACATTCCGTTTCGGGTTGCACTAATCAAACCCCTGTCCTAATTCCTTCCCCCACGGACGCCCATTGTGTCCCCCCACCCGACTCTCCCGACCCCTTCGCTACTTCCTTCAATTTCCCTGCTTCCTGGCCCTTGTGTTTAAACCCTCCGATACGTTCTTGGCCATCTCATGGAACCCGCAAACCTTTATGCTTTGATTGTACATTTAGACCAAAATCACCCCCTTCATCTGATTTTTAACAAACTCCCTTGCCCTTCATCTTCACGACAATCATTTGACACCTTTGTTGATTCAATTTCAAAAAGTTTTCTTTTTCACATACCTTACTCATCTCTTTTATTACTCCACGACTTTTCTTACATCGTCACCACACTTTGATATTCACTTTGATTGCATCACCCTTTGCCCCATTACCCATTACCCTTTTGGCATCTGGCCATTTAATTTACCCGTTTAACCCCTGTCCCCTTCACCCCACACCCGTTTAACATCTTTTGTTAAAATATCACAGTCACTCTACATTGTCCTTATGTTAAGTTTTGTTTGTTAATTGTTTTATGGTCCTTCCATAATCGCACATTTTCGCCATAGTCCATACTGTAAGAGTCCAGCTTCTCACCCCATTGTCGCCCCATCTCCCTATTTCACGAGTCCCGACTGTATCACAGATTGTTTCAGCACCAGTTCCTGGTTATTTTATGCCACATCGCTGTCACCAGCTATCACAGGTGTCCTTTAAATATCACAACATTTCACACCACGTACTTCGGGTGTTTTTGCCTAACACAGCAGTTTCACACTGCGCCGTTTACATTGGTCGGGTATTCTTAATCACAGGCGGCTGCTGACCGTCACTCGACCTTGACGATGCTGCACTCGCATTGTCCTGTGTTCATTGCTCCGCGGCACATACTTGCACGTTCTCTTATCTGAACGTGTTGTGTTTTGACCATTATGGCATTGTATTCTAGCCTCCCGGTCCACACTGTCTGTTTTTGTTAGTGGTGTATGCAAACATATACATTTCCACACAGCGGTGCAGTCACTTGCAGTCACTTGTGACGGTCCGGTGGCTTCGTTATTTGGCGCCTGCTCACAGTCTTTGTTACCGGCAGTGCCGCTCCACCTGTGCCACGCAGGCTCATTGCAGTCTCTCGGCCCTTTCGCCGGCTGGTGCGTTGCACTTGTAGACTGTTTCGAGAGGCGGTCTTCTCGGAGGCCCTTCCCACATCTCCTGTCTATCTAATCATACCTATACACTCATAACATTTGACTTCTGTTTGAGAGGTTGGAGTACCTTTCAAACGGCCGACCGCCCTATTCTGAAAGGACGGAGTGACGAGTTCCGAAAGTACATGACGCCGAAGTTCCGAAAGTCGTGATAAAAATTCAATGACCCCTTTTTGAATATTAAATTCCTCTGAATTTGGATATAATTTTGGACTGGAATTTGGAATCCCCTTTCTGAACAACCCTTTACATATAAAAAAAAATAGCCATGGCGTTCCTTGTGAGCGACGTGAGCAAATCATCAGATAAAATCATTTAATAGTCCCTACTTTAATAACACAAAATAATTAACTGCCTACTTTACTTGATCATGAAACATTCTGGATTAAAACAATATAATTGATTAAAACACCAATCACTGTGTTTTTCAGCACTAATCACAGTGCTGCCCACCCCGCTCACAAGGAGAATTTCAAAAACCCCCAATAAATATTAGAAAAAGTCTGAATATGAAAAAAAAAAAACCAAAACCTTTAACAGCCCTACCCGCTTATCTACCTAACCCTTCCCTCAACATCTAAACTACCTCCCCCCCAGGTCCCTCCACCGCCCTACCACCCTCCTCCCGCCGCATCCGCTGCCGCTGTCGCTCCTGGTAAATCTGAAAAGATAACTCCATGTTAATATTCATTTAAGCTACCCTGTTCGATGCCATATACAGCATCCACGCTCTCGCCTTCACTTACCGTTGGGTCACTCTGACCTTAGTTCAGTCCATCCCAGCCTCTCCCTGTTTCGCTTCTTTCTTTTATAGGATAACCCCACTTATCCTGCCCACTACGCAGGTTGACGCTGACCTGATTCTGATGCTTCCCCATTATCATTTCACTTATCTCCTGTTCTCCGTTTCCCACCTTGCCCGAACATCTCTCATGTGTAGTTCCTAGTCATCTTGTTCACACCCAATTTTTTTCTCACCCTCGTACATGCACACTTTTCAACCCTGCACGAATCTGTCTGTTCGTCTCGTTGGCTAGACTATGCAGTCTGGACGCTGAGCCCCGCCTTTCCACTTCGTCGAGAGTAACTTTCCACCACTAGCTTCCCAACCCGGCAGTTTCAAATTGATCCCTCCGGTGCCGGATCCTACTCACGATGTCTACGTTTTATGCCTAAACCCAGCACTTCCGACTTTGCCTGTGTCGTAGTTCAATTCCTGACATATTTTTCTTCCTATCTACGTGTTTCGTTATGATAACTAATCAGTCGTCACCTTACAATACCCCCATTCTTCTTGCTTATCCAAGCCGGTGTTCTGATGCCGGCGCCATCTTTCTCCATCAGCCTTCATACTCGCCCCGCCTTTACCTCGCTATTTCTCCCTGACACACAATTTACGGGATGAAAATTGTACTTACCCTGTAGCCGACAACGGCGACGTCCACGATAAGGTGGGCAAATTCGGGCCACGACCATCCTCCATCGATAAATCGATGGAGGAGGCCGCGGGCTCTCCTTTCTACGTCTGCAAGCAACTCTGAGATGTCCATGACTGACCTTGCACCTGCGCGGCGCGTATGTCCTCGCCGCTCGACGGCGCTCCATATATTGGCCTGATTGCCCTTCCTCACATGTATATGGTGATATTTATTTTACACCACCACTTCATTTCTCGCAGTTTTTCTCTTCAGCTCTGTACCTCTGTTTATTGCTTTTACGCCATGACACATCTCCATGCCCAAAACCTCCTGACGCCCGAATATGGTCCATGTCCCACGCTTAAACGTTTCGTCATTTTGGGATTTATGTCAGTTGCTCGAGGGCTGTCCAAAAGTCGTGGGATGGTTATTTTTTTTCTCTCGTTGACCCACCAATATAACTTTCAAGTGCACCAGCCCTCAATTTTGTATCCACACGTTTCTTTCGCCTGTTCTGGTTAATATTGTTTTTTTGGGACGTCTAGTTCCCTCGTTCTCATGGAGGAGTTTGTTGCTGTATATGTTTTTCCATGACCCCTTCTCACCCCTTTCACCTTATCCAACTTTGAACCGTCTTGCTGATGAATGGCAGCGATGACAGCTCACTCCCATTCTTTTACATTCTACTCCAAACATTAATTTGCCTCCTTCTTTTTGTTTAGTTTCTGATGCAGCACTTGTGGAATTACCATGTGGGGTCACCCCATCCAAATAAGGTCACTACATACACTTAACCATAGATCAGGATTACCCCTGTGGGTTGGGGAATTAGAATATACCCACTGCATCCCCTGCATGTTGTAAGAGGCAAACTATTAGGGGGTTGTTCTGTGCTCATCTCAGGACAACTGAAGGTTCCCATCTGCAAGTTGGATTCTTTTCTACACATACATAATTTCCATCTTGTCCCTTGCAAATGGTCTTCATGTTCTATATTGTTCAATCTTTTATTGCCCAGTCTTCTTATCAGTGGTGTGTGGTGCTTAGAGTTAGTTACAAGCAACCCCACTCCACTAAACAGAAGCACTGACCATTCATGTGTTTTACCTTTATTCTTGTAGTCAATTTCCTTTTCGGACTCAAGTTGACTTTTCCTGCTCCAAACTTTTTCCTCCTCTTTTACCTCATCTTTAACCTCATCCATATTTTCGAACTCAAGCAATTCTGATGGGGGATATCACATTCACCAGATACACTGAAAGGTGTGTCCTTGACCATATGACTCGCTTGCATTTTTTCTCCTTTCCTTCTTTGTTGATTGCCGTTTGTTTAAATCAGCGCCCTTAGTGTCGGAATATGACATGTTTTGTATTGCTTCGTTCATGCGCTGTTCACCTCTATCATTTCCTCCCTTTTTCTCCTCTTTCCTAGTCAGTCACATCTAAGTGGTTCCCTTTTTTCTCCTCCCTTTCCTTTTATTACTGTCTACGACTATTTTGACAGGCCACAGCATAACAGGCCATAACTCACATCCTTGTTATAAGATAAAGGCCTTTTTTTTCTTCCTCATCCCCTTTCTTCTATAGAGTGACATATTGGTTGAGGCATATCACATAAAATGTGCATTGCAGTGAATTTTCCCCCTGTCCTCCCAGCCAGAATCAAAACAGATAGCATTTCTACAGATTGTTTATAGCTAAAGAAGACATTCATTGTCTTTTACCCACAGGCAGGATCTTTAAAAATCTCCACATGTACAATGGGTTCCCTTTTGGTTTATTGTGGGAGCACTATAAATTCATAATTACCTCAATATCTTTCTCCCATTCATACCCAGGGAGTTGAGAGTGGCAGATTCAAACATCTCCCTCCATCAATTGAAACAAACTTACCAATATTGCTATAAATGAGGTCAGCTGCACTGCAGATGGTGTTCTTTAACACCCACTCGTGTGTCTGGCCGTACAGGTAAAAGTCCAATTAACAGTTGTTTCAAACAATTTATAGGACTGATCACACAGGTATACACATTGCCTGCATTGTTCCCTTCTCAATTGCCAAATCGGTATAGATTCTTCACAGTTTACATAATTATCCTACCAAAAGTTGATCTGTTGAGTTTTTCTTTTAATACAAAAGGAGGTGAATTTCTCATTAAAGTAATGAACAATTAACTTGTTCAATACATATCTCGCTTCCACTGTTCCTGGAATGTCATTCCACTTCATTTAGTTTGACTTTGGTTTGGATCTCCTCCCCTGCCCATGACGGGTTTTGAAGCCTCTCATCCAAGTCCATATCTTTGGGTTTCTTCCTGCATATTGCTTTTCAGTGTCTTGCCAATTCCATGTCCTTGGGTTTCCTCTTGCATATTTCATTTGAGTCTGTTGACCAACTCCATAACTTCAACAGATGTGCTGTTATGCTTCATCTACTCTGTCGTGGTTGTGGTGCAGTGAGATCTCAGCCTACATTACACGCACTTCCTCGACAGAGCACAGGAAACCATGGTGGGCTCACTGAGATGGCCCCTGGCTGTTTGGCTGCCCTGTGAGTTCCCCCTGGAGCCCCCACACCAGCCTGCACGTATCATGCTGTCGTGCAGTACCTGGGATGGGAGACAAGGAGGTCCTCTTTACAGTTCTCCACACCACTGTTGCTTTCCATGTTTCCCCTTGTTCTCCATGGTGCCATCTCAATGACACATCCATGTATAGGGACGATCCATTTAATACAACTGCACCCCTGCATATCCAATGACAATTTCAAACCCTCCTTCAATGAGTAGCAGATTAAGGAGGTAAAACTTCCAATAGTTTCCCTCAGGACAAATGAAAAACAACCATTATCAAAGACATGTTAAATTGCCTGACACTTTCCAGACACCCTTCATCATGTTCCTAACTTCTCCAATACTTGCCTTTTCTGTAATCTGCATTCCTTCACCTATCCTGTCAACTGATCACCATGTCCTGCCTCCCCACTGCATCACAAACTAACAATCACTGTCATGATCCACAAGCCGTTATCTCTGCTGGTTCCATTTTTTGTAACTTCACCTCACACAAAAACTTGTACAGAGTCACTACCTGTAATTAGAAAGGATATCAATTAAATTGTCAACCCTGAATTCCATTTCAAACAATATTATGTTAGGATACCACTCCACCAAACTATACTGCCCATACAGACACAAGTACTTATTTCATTTTATGCTTAATTTAGCAAAATTGTCTCATATTACAGGCTTGAAGTAACATTATAGTAATATTTTATAGTAATTATTAATGTATGACTCCTCAGGTATGTAGTTTGGCTGTAAAATGCCTCTATTAGTGTTGTGGGTGGTACCCATACACAAAGTGTTGTAACCATAACTAGGACAGTTATATGAAAAAAATGGGTTCATAAATTACTAAAACATCATGATATGGGTTCAAAGTCATGATTCCCTTAGAAACAATTTACCCTTTTAAAGCAACTATAGTGGCTATTCACACAATGCTTGGTTCACGTCATTGAACAACCTAACTACTATACAAAGATACCTGTTCCTCTAAGTGTTGTATTTTAGTATCTTAAATGTTGTGCTTTCATAATTTTAAGTGTTGTATCTTAAATGTTATGCTTTTATAATTTTAAGTGTTGTATCTTAAATGTTGTGCTTTTATAATTTTAAGTGTTGTATCTTAAATGTTGTGCTTTTATAATTTTAAGCGTTGTATCTTAAATGTTGTGCTTTTATAATTTTAAGTGTTGTATTTTAAATGTTGTGCTTTGCTATAATAGCTTAATGTTGTATTATTTTACTACAAGCACCATGGGCTGATGAATATGCATAACATCTTTCAATGTTAGACACTACATTCCGCATGGGGCGCTTCTGTACTGCTTGTATAACCCAGACGTCCGCGTGTAAGGTTTTATATGAGAGGTATGCCTGCATGGATTTCCCCTGGCGCCACCTGGTTAGTTATTTACTCGCTATATGAGGACTCTATGAACATATGCATTACAATGTAAGATGATCTATTTGTTTTTATCATACATGACTGTAATAATCATATCGCTAAATACTGTAAGCAAAGTGAAACTAAGTAGATAAGAAAATATTCTTATTTTTATATATATATCATAATAATATTGCTGACTTATGTGTTATTCTAGTTCATACCTACTGTATTGTATCATGTTAAAACCTGCAAGGGTATAGTTGAGTGCCTCGACATCTGATGAAAACCTCTGTTCTCTCTTTACATTCCTCTTCTTCTCTCTCTCTCTTCTGTCCTTTCTTCTCCGTACACTACAATATAAAAAGTGGAAAAAACGAGTAAATTTTCACCGATAGTATTAAATGTATGTGTCAATTTTGAGTTATTCAAAAAAAAAAATCTGACTAGTTAAATTCACATTTCTCACGCTTTTTTTTTTCATGATTATAATTCTCTCATTCGATGTAATGCTGTATTAATTAACGTTACGATATATTGTCGATTTCTACACTCGCGAATAAGAGTATATTTTTTTGTCGTACACGAGTGATTCTTACGAGCTTCTATTTGAAAAAAAAGAATACAAGCTACGAAACAGCTGTTTCGATTTGGAGAGTGCAATCACCAATCCTCAGAGCGCTGGTTCGCGTTTTACGTGTCCTGCTCGCCCGTTCAACTTGACTGTCCCTCTCAGTCATCCATGCTTTCCTAGAACCTCCTGTCAGTCAGGCGTACTGTATAGGGTATGCCCTTCAGTTTTGTCAATCTAGCCATATAGCTTCGAATCAATACACATATACTGGCTATTGCCGTCTGCGTCCAAAAGTACCGAAGCTCCGTGCTCGGTCTGAGGAGTTTTAATTATTTTCTAGGATCAACCATGTATGACATGCCATCTGTTATCATTTTTCGAAACCTTCTAATGATGTGCACCGACGGAGCTTGTGGTTTGAAATCTTCACTCCCCTGCCCTGAGATGTGTGACGCTACTTTAGTTGACAATACGATAATGTGAAATATCTGGTTACTGTGCCACACATACACACATACATTACACACATACATGATATGTCGACTTCCTCAAACTTACTCATCTTGTATGCACACTGGTTCCTTAAATTATGACCTCAATACAACCCACCCTATCTGGACATGTCTAGATAACCTACTGTTTTGTATTATGATACCATTGCTTATTTTTGTCAAACTAAAAACCCTCTTTGTATGTATTATGTAATTATCTTACGTTTGCCATTAGAAGGTCTAAAAGCCTTAGTGGAAAATCTCCTCCACTCCATTGTGTTCTCTTACGATATTTGCTGTTGAAATGAGATTTTAAACCCAAATTCGTCTTTTACCAGTCTCCAAGATTATGTAATATTTTGTTTCTTTTTCTTTGCTCCTGGTTGAGCCCACTCCTACTGACAGTGCCCTGGACGAGGAGCAGACAGCCAATTGACCTGGTAACGTTTAAAAAAATCTCCTTTAAATACGGAACCTCACTGTTCTTTTAAGAGAAAACCAATATTTACTTCAAGGTTTCTTCCCTCTCTTTCTCCCCCCGATTCACTATTAATATAACAATTGGTTGGTTAATGCTCTCTGCCCTTCGTCTCAGGTGAGTGCGTGTTAACTGTTTGATAAATATATGAAGAGTTATTTTCATCATTCCTATTAATTTATAATTTATGAATTGTTCCACCTAGTGACTGCCCACAACTCCAACTATTTCACTTAATGATTAATTCATTTAGTTTTGGGCGATGTTGTCCTTTACCTATAATGTACAATCCTTATTTTGCACTATGTTCAATACTTCTGTTTACTTATTATCCTGTGTTTGTATTTTGTAATGCTTATTGTACACTGCTTTGGGTCACCTATTACCTGCCAATTGTTTTCTGCCAGATTTGTATTTTTTATATTTTTATGTATATTTTATTTGGGTTTGATATTTTTAATATTTCTAAATGGTTGTCTCGCATAATGTATTGTTCTAACACAGAATTTTTGAATAAATAGAAGTGATGTAGCTCATTTCCTGCAATAACTTAGTGTCTACTCTGTTTTAGACTGTGGATGATCATCGGATCTCATCTTGCACTTCGAACACCTGGAGACCGGCTTTGCATGCTACATGCTCGGTTACTGCCCATTGTAACATTGTTTCATGCATTTTTCAATTCTTGCTGCTTTTGTAATTCTTGTTACCTTGGAAATTCGTCCAAAAATAAGACTTAATGTTCATTCGCCATGGGCAGCTCCTCGTTTTCTAAATGTATAGATTAACATCCACCAAGTTGTACTGCACACTTGGATATAATGTCATCTTTATTCGGGGTATAAACTGTACATATACATAAATACATATACATAAATATAACCTACCCATACCCACACCAAAAAAAAAAAATCCAGCTCTTATCTCTCCCTGTAAAATTGTCTTATCGTCCTTTCCGTACTGATCGGACAACTGTTAACTCTTACGCTAAGCCATGTACTTGGATGCTTGTTTTCTGTGCTGCATCCGGAGTTAGTGGATTCTCCGTGTGCCAGCCTACTCCTAAAATGTTTTCTCTGCTGCATCCAGAGCAAGTAGTATGTTTGTGTGCCAGCCTACTCTTAATATTTCGTAATTACGTATCGATATGATATTTTTGATTGTATAACCTCTGTGTTTATATTTTTTTATTTTTTTAAACACCTATCACCATGTATTGTGCACGTCGTGCGTAACGATTTTCCTTAAGCAATTACTTTATGTATGTAACTTTCATGTGCAGTTTTAATTATTACGTTGTTTAATGGTCAATTGTATATCACGCCTAAAAGCGTACATTTCGTCTTAAATATTTGAACCATTATGGTATTTAATTATATTACACATATGTTGTGTCTTTGATGTTCTTTATATTTTGGTAATGGGTTTTTATTCTTGATGTTGTAACTTTGATGTTGTCTGTCACGTGTTCTATAATTTCACTGTGTATCCTTAATTTTTGTGCTTAAACCTCATGTACTTGAGCGTAGTATTTTTATCTCGATGTACACTACGTTCATTTCAATGGGTTATTGATGTATCTTAGTTAAATTGTACGTCTGGTCTAGGTTGAAATTTGGCATGAGCGCTTGGCAATTTAATCGCATCTTCAGTAAGTGTATTCTATAGGTTACTTTGCTTTAATTATAAGTATATACTCTCGGCTGAAACACGAGGACGTGTTTAGTCGAAGGAGGGCCGAGTGTAGGATATAGAATACACACCCAGAGACTCTCAGAAATACATAAACATTCATAGACAATAATGCGCGATACTGATGGTTGATGAGTCACCATAACCACCACTCTGTGAAAGTCACGTGTAAGACGGACGAGCTGAAGTTAGATACGCAGGCAGGACGAGTCCATCTGATGACGCGTGAGGAAGCCACGTAGGCAAGCCCCACAGATGACGCGGAGTGGCCCCTTAAAAAGAGACGCGCAACCGTGGATCCGGGTTCTTAGTTCCTAGAAGCTCTCTAAGGACAGACCCCAGTCTAGGAGCCAAGAAGGAGATCAACGACCACTTGCCACGGAAGATCCATGACTCTCAGTATCATGACCACATAGACTCGGGTGTTTAGCATATAGTCAGGGTTTCATAAGTATCATGCAAAATTGGTAATTCATATGCCTCGCTCATTGCCATGCCGGCCTAGCCAGACAAGCAGGGATCACAGCACTGAATAAAGGTAACTATTACACTGTGTATATCCTGTGTCTGCAGTCCTTACTTCCCGTCATTTATATGAGGGTTTGACACTATAGCTAGGATCCGTGCCCAAACTCACAGCCAGCGAGTCAGCGAGCTATGGTTAACAAGTACAGTACAGTACGATAGAGTAAGACAGATAAGAGTATCTATCTAATTGGTAGAGTATTGATCCCCCGTCCACGTCCCCCAACGACGGATACTCTCCATTAGTGGGTAACAATATCACTTCCGATCACAGACGAACTGCCGCTAATAAGTAATACTGTGCCACATCATATCAGTATCTTAACAATCTATGAATTATAGTAATAAAGATATCTAATAGATCTGAATGTTATGTAGTACCTTAAAAGTGTAAAAAAACGTCAGGCACAATTTAGACATGTTATATCCTTTATTTTGACTTATAATACAAGATTTACTAATAACTTGGCTTGGAGTAAATGTTTTTTGACTCAGAAAAATCCTATCAGCGTCTAAGCAATCTATGACTCATGACAATATCTGAATGTTATATAGTACCATAAAAGTGTAAAAACGTCAAACAAAGAAAGTCGGTGATTGGAGCATCGTGTATTTTCTGGAGAAGTCATATAGAAAGTAATCTGGCAGGATTTTAGTTTCATAGGGAGCTGACGTGTTAATATGTTCACTGGTACATGTCAGAAGGAAGATAACTGCTCTAACAAATCAATATTATCTAATCAAATAATGTAATGAAAGGTCTCACTGATTTTACTTCCTACTTTGGTCCACTTAGTTATTTTTTAATCTTTCAAAAAGAATTTGTGTCACATTTTTCTTATCAAGCTTATTGACATCCAAGTGTTCTGATAAAAAGGAAATACATTCAATACAAAGGAAACAAATTGAAACATGAGGTTAATCGATTTCCTGCACCTTTAATTGTCACTATGGTAATATGATATGACTCAATATATTCAATACAACTACAGTGAATATATGTGTATTGTTCATGATCATAGAATTTTGGCAATCGTAGGATTGGCTTGTATATAATTAACAAATTATCATATATACATGAAACATATACAACATGAGATTTTTTGTAAGCCCTGTATCAAACCACTCACCACTTCATTGGTCCCGTCCGGCCTGTGACAAACTTCAGAAATCATAATATAGATTAATGGGAACAAATGCTGATTGGTCAGAATATGTGACAGTGGATGATGGAGGGTTGTTTCCTTTGTATTGATCAAACTCCATCCAGCAGATCTAGTAGAGCTGGTTGGGGTCATTGGTTATTTTGTTCAATCAATACGAGGGGTTTCTGTTAGATTTCATTTAATATGACCTATTGAATATTTCACCTTCATGTTGATAATTTTGAAATGTTAATCAGAATTTATAACAATGGTGCAAAGGGGACTGAGGCAAAAGATAGACTATTTGATTGGGGAAAATAATCATAAGCTGAGACAATTTTTATGGGCCAATGGTTAAGGTCCTAATCCAGATATTATGGCAACAAAAAAAGCTGACTTGTATTCTAGTCATGGATACTTACACTTGCTTCAATTAGTTTGGAGGCAATCAGAAGCAGCAGGTCATCCAAAGAAATTGGTAAGAGGATTATCAAATAGATTAAATTAATAACTCTCTGTTTAACAGGATGTCAAATAACTCTGATGAGGGTGTGGATACAATGATGCCTATCTCAGATCAAGGGAATTATGGATCAATAGCAGGTATCAACCATTTATATATTGTCATCTTAACTGAATAAATCTAGTTTCTCTTCAAGCTTTATCAAAATATCATTAGTTAGTTGTTTGTTTCGCATAACTGGACAATCACAATTTCTGGGAATCAACATCACTACTGAATTGATATGCTAATTTTTTATCGATAATCTCGTCATTGAGAATTATATATACATGATACTTTATAATATAGTTTAAGGAAAATAGGGTAAAAATATAGTCACACTGTTGCAATACACCAAAACGATGCTGATATTTCGGATGGATAGCACCTTCATTTTGGTTCCCAAGTATAAAATATACTTGTTCTCATAATTGCAAACTAGGGAACAAAAAACGTTCAGGGTAGTTTCAATAAAAATGGTTTCAAGGAGGTATTTTGAACAAAGGGGAAAATTGCCCTATTAAATTATGTATTGTCTCCAAAAACAGAAATTGGAACAGTAACTGTGTATCTAAATATTTCCTGTAAACCCAAAAGTGACCCACCCTTACTTTCTTGAAAGTAAGGGTGAATGAATGAAAACACATGAACTGAGATTAAGTTATCAAGGAGGCTGCCATTTTGAATAACATAGCCAATGAGAATCAAGATAACAAGTTAGGGCCAAATTTCATATGTAACATGCATTTTGATTGGTCAAAATCATCATCTGCTCAAGTTGAAATTTTGAATTCAAGGTCAATGTGTCAACGTCAAAGGTCACATGACTCAGAAAGTATGACGAGGCACAGCTATGACCTAAGACATTTCTGTATACAAGTTTTAATTTCCTCTAATATGTGGTTGCTGAAATATGCTCTGTACAAAATGTTTGACCTTGAGGTCACTGCACAAAGGTCAATGGTGACATCACTAAGATTTGTAGGAATCTGAATATTCACCCCAATATCTACATATGTATTAAATTTGAAACATATATTACCGATAGATTTGGAGATGATTTTTTTATACATAGAGTTGATACATAACAGATATTTAGTGTCTCCAGTTCATCATTCATGAGCTATGGCCTTCACAATAATACAAAGGTCAAGGTCACAGTATCAATGTCAAAGGTCAAATCTGAATAAAATGTATATAATGTTTGACAGAGTTGATATATAGCAGATATAAACAAGTTTTTATTCACTCTTAATGGTTGAGATGTTGCATGTTCACAAATTTTGAATTCAAGGTCAATGTGTCAAGGTCAAAGATCACATGACTAAGAAAGTATGACGAGGTACGGCCACGGGCCGTGGCGCAGTTGGTTAGAGCGCCAGCTTATTAGCAACAGTTCCTCTGTGGTGATCCAAAGGTCGTGGGTTCCATCCTCGGCCATGCCGAGATTGAAATCATGATACAATTTCACACATGGTCCGTGCCAACGGGTTAACCCGTTGTCCTTGTAAATCTGTGACCGGGTGGGTTGTCATGTCAAGGACCTGCGACATGACAATTCAGTGAGGCAGCACTATATCTGTCACAAGTAGGTCTCATCACGAAATGACTGAAATAATGTTGAAAGTGATGTAAAACCCCAAACAAATAACGAGGTATGGCTATGACCTAAGACATTGCTGTATACCAAGTTTTAATTTCTTCTTATAAGTGGTTGCTGAGATATGCTCAGTACAAAATTTGTGACATCAAGGTCACTGCACTAAGTTCAATGGTGACATCACTAAGATTCGAAGGGATCTGAATCTTCACCTCTATATCTAGCTCTATATAAAATATGAAAGATATAGTACTGGTAGTTTTGGAGAAAGATCACCAACACCAACTACCAACACCCATAAGATTTTTAAAGAAATGTTGACAGACGGACAGACAGACGGACAGACTTTTTCCCCATTCCTAAAGCTCTGCGAGCTAAAGTCTCAGCAGAGCTTAAAACTACGGGGTTAGTCTTAAGCATGTATGCAAATGCTTAGAATTGCCCAACAACAAAATTTTGGATTACCTGATTGATTGTATTATCCTCCACAACAGGTCCTTTCACACATATTTGTTGTCAATGATAGAAGCGTGTTTAAAGTATATATCGCAAGTCATGATTTATCATAAAAACCAATATGTGCACTGATCAGTGAAATAATAAATCTGCTTACACTGACTGGTTAGCGTTTCAGGCAGCTCACAGGTTTCCGTTCAAAATCATATCACTTAATACAAATCCATTGCTATTTAATGTCTTGTGAATGTAAATATTCATTTTTATTTTTGTCAGCAGTATATTTTGATGAGAAAGTCAATGTAAGGAAAGATGTAAACCTATCTTGTTGCCAAAAGTTCTACCCTGCAGACTTCTTGTCAGAACTCAAGGCTCTCTTAGGCCTATCACTACCAATGGTAAAAGTAATTCACATTTTTTTTCTTTTACACATGAAACAATACTGACATTCTATTTATATGTAATGGTGAATACACATATATCTATTTTTTCATGAGCATTATTCAAGTTCATTTCATTATATATTCATAAATATGGATATTGGAAATCAAAGATATAAACACATTTATCAAACACTAGATATATCACAAATTGTATCATTTGAAATTTTTCACACATTTTAATGAACAGATGTGCCATTCAGTTATGTGTGCAAGACTGTGACCCCTTTTTGAGATCTCCATAAATGTATTTCGTGAATGATCCTTTCATGGTAATGACAATTTTGAAAAATAACACCGAGCAATTTTAAAGGAAACAAACAAGTTTTATCAATAATTTGATATTTTTTTATTATTTTATTGCAGATTGTAACAATGCTACTTCAGTATACTATTTCACCTGTGGCATTGATGTTTTGTGGCCATTTAGGCAAAGAGGAACTTGATGCTGTAGCTTTAGCTAACTCTGTATGTATTCTATAAATCATCAAATAATATATCAATATATCCTTGCCTCACCTTTCTGAGCAATGCTTTGGCATATATTTCATATCAATGACTGCGCCTCATATCTTAATATCATTTCATAAAAAAATGTTATTTTCAGATGTTCAACGTGACAGGTGTTTCAATAGTGTATGGTGTCTCTACAGCATGTGATACACTTTTTGCTCAGGTGATCAACCAAATGGATCTGTGTTGAAACAAATAGATCACAGCTTCCCTTAGTGGAAGTAATCTTTAGATAGGGGGAGAACAAAACTATCAAACCATAATTATATAGAAAATTGATTATGCACCTCGTTTAATCATCCAGTTAAAGTGAAGATCGTAATCAATTTATCAATTTAAACTTATAGGTTTTGGGAAGTCAAAACAGAAAAAAGTTGGGAGTTGTACTGCAAAAAAGTAAGACTATTATTAGTAAACCAGAAATCTGAGAAAACATTAACAATTAATCATTCAAATATTTTGTCCAATGCTTTTGTCAAAGCATTGGAAAAAATATTTGAATGAGATTGAAAAAAAAATAATATTCTCCTCTTGTTTTTGAAGAAGCACTTTATATTTTCACTTTATATTATTTATGACAGACAAAATCTTGAGGAAAGTGTGACATTCAAAAACTTTCTTCTCGATAGATATGTCTTTTTTAAAATGCTAATTGTTTTCAGAGTCTCAGGAATGTACGTTTTGATCCTCATTCCTGGATTATTTGTAAGTGATTATAACTATACAGATATCTCATTGCATGAATTTTCATCTAAAAGATGGAGTCCACGTTTGAGTGTCTTATTTGGTATTTCATCTATTTACAGGTATTCTCCGCTTATATCAGTTTGTCAAAATATCTGCAAAATCAGGTATGAAAGGATTTTTAGAAAATAAAACTAAACATTAGCTACTTGTCAATTACATTATTTATAAGATATTTTAAATCACACTCGTAGAATATATCATTAATTTCTTTTTGTGTATGAAAGATATATTTTTTAGATAATTCCCTCTTTCAGAATATAGTGTACCCCATTCTGTTAATTGCTCTGCTGGGTAATGGAACCAGTGCCATTATGCATTATATTCTTCTGTATGTATATGACTACCGAACAGTGTAAGTATTTCATATTCTCACTTATAATCACTCAAAGATAATAATGGCAACACCAGAATCATGCTTTGAAAAATTATTTCATACTCTTACTTACAATTATTCAAAAGTACATGGTGTTATGTCAAATTCAGAATTGTGCTTCTATAGGTTCAGAAAAAAATTGTGATAAATTTTATTTTTCAAATCTGCATTAAATGCCTCCATTTGAATGTATGTCATTATACGTCAATATATGTCATGCTATTATAAACAATGCTGACCAAGAAAAGTATTTGTGATTTTTAAATTCATATTAATCTATTACTATGTTTGATTATAGTTTTGAATATCTGTCTGAATATTTGAGACATATTGTCTTGTTGCAAAATAAATCAACAAGCAGCCTGAACTTTCACTTACCTTGATCAAAATCAAATATTGCACGAAATCTAATTATAAATATGACGTGGCCACAGTATTTACCTAGTTTACTGAATTATATTTTCCAAAGAAAATGCAAGACTAGGATGACTTACTTAATAAAATACACATACTTTAACCACCATTTTGTTTGTATATTTCAGTGGCTCAGCCATATCGCAATGTGGGGGATTTTTCGTATTATTTTTGTCGACGATTCTCTACATTATCATATTCAAAAAACATAAAGCAACCTGGGATGGTGAAAATATTTGTTATCAATTAGTAATGTGTTAAAGATAAAGATTATGACAAAAATTATTAAGGGTATTTATGGGTCTTTTCAATGTATGCCGCATAGTGGCAGAGGAGAAAATAACCAAAATACTGTACTTGATGGGAATTGGTACATTTACAGTGTAAAAATACATTCCTATTAGAATAAAAGCATTGATGACATTAATATTTAAACATTACAATGCTTGAATTATGAGGTATGATTTCAAGTATATCTCTTGTATTTTGATGAGAAATGAAGAAGACAAGCACATTAGTTCTGCAGATTACACCACAGGAGTAGGCTTGTTTTTTAGCTTTGTTTATTTCATTTCATTGGGAAGAAAATTCACTGTGATCCTGGTGAGACAGATTTTCTCATTTTGATTTGTATAATTTGGAAATAAAAAGGAAGTTTGGGAATCAGTTATGTGAAGGGAGGTGAAAACATTCATATTTGTGAAATGGTCAAGTGTGTGCATTTCCTCTATTTTTACATTATATTGTTTTTGAAAAAGAGAAAACCTGTTTCACTAAGATCGCAGTAAATATTGTTAAGATCACTTTTACAAAGTTGTTTGCAAATCCTCTTAATTATGGTCCCACAATCTACAGAACTTTTTCCCTTTAACATTTTGACACGACAAAATAAATTTTGGAGCTGTTACATAAAACTACACCACTTGAAAAGATATGAAGCTTTTAATATAATAATTTAAAAAAATTATTGTGATTTTCAAATAATAAATCAATGATTTCATTATAAAAATATATATTATAAAATGTAATTTCATGACTTGAAAATTTTTATGAAAAAGGAACTCTTTTTGAAAACGTTCCATTTTGGCATAAAAAGAAAGTAGTTCCCTCAGAAAATCTGCCACCAGAGGACACTCACTATCAACACCCATAAATATCCTAAAATGCAATGTCAAGTTCATATCTCTGCATACTACTGAAGGTATCATACAACGTCAATGTTTAATCTGTTCACTACTTTCTGAAGAATGACTTTTTTCATTTTAATAGTCAAAATATTATCTAAAGTCTATTCATTATGATCAGGATGGAGTAGGGAATGCCTGCACGAATGGGGCACGTTCATCCATCTAGCTGTCTTTGGCATGATCACCATATGTATAGAATGGTGGACATATGAGATAGGAATAATCGTTGCAGGTGTGTATTGTGTGGAAATGCCTTTACTTAAGACATAGTGGTTGGTAAACATATCAATGAAGTCATCATTGTATTGCAAATGATCTCTTTTCAAAATGTGCTTAGACAATATTTTGAGGGATATGATTTAAGCCATAGCATAGATTGGTGGTCTGGCACCTGCACAAAAAGACTGATAAATCCTCTCTACAAATTCGTGACAAAAATATACGAGTCTTTAATGCCCCCAGAAAATTTTAATTCAATATTGTTCCAACATACAGCCACCATGTTTTAGTGCTTTCTTATTTTCACTGCTCTTATCATAGTGATTATGACATGTGAATAACTGTGAATAACTGTTCCTTTTACCCCTGTCACACCAGAACTACTTTTTTAAGGGAAGGTAATCACCCCATACTTTCCTAGATTACTGAATAAGGATATAAGGAATTTATTATAATATTGTTTAATACACTTTGAGGGTGTGATGTATTGGTTGATAAACACTGATATCTATATATCTATATGATTCAGGCACTGTAGGTAAAACTGAGCTTGGAGCACAGTCCATCATTTTTCAGATGGAAGTAATTGCTTACCAGGTAGGCACCTGTTTAAGAATAAATCTAAATGTTAGTATACTTTCTTCCTTAGTATTGCTTTCTTCCAAACTCATAATTAAATCACCAGACCCATGTACTGCAAATGTATAATTGCACTTGAATGCTTTGTTTAATGATAGTTTACACTTGGAGTAAGCATTTCGGCCAGTATCAGGGTTGGACAGAATCTTGGAGCAGGAGATGCCAAAGCTGCTAAGACATCAGCTGTTGTTGCCATCACATTTGCAGGTAAAGTTTTAATAATGTATTTAAGATAGGACATGTGGCTTAGAATTAAGTTTATTTTATAATGCGATTCTGACAACATAGAATATAACAGTAATGCCAAAGAAGAATAGAGGATAAAATCAACCAGAGAATCTAAATATCTTAAATCCTTTTTGACACAAAAGTACATCATTCCATAGATCATAGCTTGAAGCGTTGCTAAAGGTATTTGGTAGAAAACAACCTAGTTTGCCAACCAAGTTGAGAAAATCTAATATATTAAAATTTTGTAATAGACTTTCTTTTTTAAACATTCAATTTGTGTTTAATGATGTTTAAGTCCTTTATATGGATCTAGGCTTACACTGAATATACCTCCCTGCTAACACTTTTACCTTAATACCTTAATAAGTCTTATTCAATCTGAGATCATAATATAATATATTTTTTACAAAGCTGGCATGGGCCTATGTATTGGGATTTTATTTGAAGCATTCAGGGAATATTTACCAATGGTGTTCACAAATGTACCGTGAGTATATGGAATTGTCATTTTCATAATATTCAATATATTACATATAACAAATAAGATCTATGTTCATAGAATGTGATTGACTTCTCTGGGGGAAAATGATTCAATATCCAATAGTTCATGCCATATACCTTTTAATATCAAATATATGTAAAATCTGTATTCATTTTAGAGAGGTTATGGAAATGACAAAGGAAGTACTGATCATAATTGGAATCCATATGATATTTGAATGCCTTAATGTATGTACACATTATTTAAAATCTTATAATATTATAAAAAGGAATAGAACACTTGACCTTAAAGGTCATTATTGTTAGGTCCTTTGGGGAATTCGAGGCATGTCTTGATCAACTTGTGGCCACCACATTATTAGTGTTTTCACAGCATGATAAATGAACACAGTACGTGCGAATGTTCGTGTTTCCTTGCCCCATTCAACATTTTAATCTCTGATGCTGGTTCCATACAAAAGACTTTCCTTTCAAGTTTAGTGTTTTCTTAAAAGGGAATTGCATGTCATGGTCATAAATAAAGACAATAGGTTTGCTTCTTTGTGAAACTTAAGGATATTGTAACCACGTTTTATACTGTGCCATTTCAATCTTTAAGAGATTTTTATAACTATGCACACAAACTGATGACGTTTAACACACTCTCGGCATGCTAAACGTCATCACTGTTGTGCTCATGATAGTCAGACTTTGGTGACAGATACACGTCCCCTCGCTTGAAATATGAAAATCTTCAAATATTAAAATACAATTTCAAATAATGTTCATAATTATATATTTGCACATTAAAATATCTGACATCCAATACACTGAGTCTGATCTAGGCTTTAAAGAATATAGCAGTGCCAGACTAATGTGTCCCATTCTAATGCGACTCTTATTTTGGGATCTTTCCATAACTGTTTTAAGTTTTACCTAATAGGCATAACATGTAACATATTTGGAATAGCATTGTCCCAACGAAAGAGCAATGTAAAATGTAACAACCAGTAATAAAAGCAGAATGAATTGACGAGTATTAGGAATGATAAAGGTCCTGAGTCAACTTCTAAAAAAAAGTAAGGCATTGATTTCTGGTGATGGCTTCTTTCTGACCTACAAAGAAAATTAATACAAAAAATGATAATAAAGGATCATGACATATATAATATAGTGGCATTGCTAGTTATGACCACATTACTAGTATTGGATACAGTATTTGATATGTTTCAGGGTGTGTGTGGAGGAATAATGAGGGGGAGTGGGAGACTATTGGGGCTGCTGTATCGGGTACAGGCTACTCTCTTAGTATGTGCATAGGGATCCCTTCACTCTTACTGACGTCACTGAAGCTTCAAGGTAATAACAAAAATAACCAAAATATAAATCTCTGGGGGTAAAAGCTCAGGTAAAAAAGTACATTAATGATACGCAATATTTCTAAAGACTATCGGAAGAAAGATCTTTCCTTATGAAAGAAGTTAAAACATTTAAGTATGGCTTGCATTTCTGTTTGAATAGGATATTGGATTGGAATGGCTTGTGCCTTTTTTCTTGGATCTTCTGTTTTAACCATTCTTTTATTATTTTGTACTGACTGGCAGAAGGAAGTAAACAAGGTACTGTCTTTAATAACCTTACATTTTTAATATTTTCATTATTTTCATTATTACTTTACTATTTCTTTCTACATTGATGAATCTTTGTTATGACAGATTATGTCTTTAATTGTAACATCTGTTTAAAAAATATCATGAAATAAAGAAAATCTTCTGGATTTTTTTTAATTGTAAAGTCATCACATTCATATTGTTGTTATTTTGATTTCATATAATGGTCAAGGCATTAAAAAGGACAAAAATGAAAAACACAAAATGCATCAAAGAAGATGTCCTGGAGAAAAAGATTGGTATCTTCATTTATTATCAGTTTGAATTTGGGCATTGCCAAGTGAAATGTATTTTGAACAAATAAACACTCTCCTGAAATATAATTTAAAGCATTCATGAAATGAGGCTTTCAAGCACTTTTTCCTTGCATAATATAAATGGTTATACTGTAGGATATAGAATACACACCCAGAGACTCTCAGAAATACATAAACATTCATAGACAATAATGCGCGATACTGATGGTTGATGAGTCACCATAACCACCACTCCGTGAAAGTCACGTGTAAGACGGACGAGCCGAAGTTAGATACGCAGGCAGGACGAGTCCATCTGATGACGCGTGAGGAAGCCACGTAGGTAAGCCCCACAGATGACGCGGAGTGGCCCCTTAAAAAGAGACGCGCAACCGTGGATCCGGGTTCTTAGTTCCTAGAAGCTCTCTCAGGACAGACCCCAGTCTAGGAGCCAAGAAGGAGATCAACGACCACTTGCCACGGAAGATCCATGACTCTCAGTATCATGACCACATAGACTCGGGTGTTTAGCATATAGTCAGGGTTTCATAAGTATCATGCAAAATTGGTAATTCATATGCCTCGCTCATTGCCATGCCGGCCTAGCCAGACAAGCAGGGATCACAGCACTGAATAAAGGTAACTATTACACTGTGTATATCCTGTGTCTGCAGTCCTTACTTCCCGTCATTTATATGAGGGTTTGACACTATAGCTAGGATTCGTGCCCAAACTCACAGCCAGTGAGTCAGCGAGCTATGGTTAACAAGTACAGTACAGTACGATAGAGTAGGACAGATAAGAGTATCTATCTAATTGGTAGAGTATTGATCCCCCGTCCACGTCCCCCAACGACTGATACTCTCCATTGGTGGGTAACAATACTCCAAACTATGCGATCAAATGTTATTACCCATCATATTTCCCCGACATAAATTTCTGTCCTCTGCCAAAATCCAAATCATCCTTTGAAAACTTTGTCAACAAACAGTGATCTAGTGAGAACATCTGCTTAGTAAAGCTTTGCTAACAATGGGGCACCTTCAGATTGGGACAAAGGAGTGATTTGGTTACAGAGGCCTGTTTGTCCATTAATGTTTGTCCATTGGTGCAATACTCGCACCCTGACAGACCACAATAGATGTCAAACGATTGTACACATATGGTCTGTGTATTTTGGTTGATTTTAGTGAGATAGTTTACTTGTATCAGTTTCGTGGAAACATCTCATAACATACCCTAAAACTCTAATATTGCCTGTGACCTCTATGATTTCATGAATGCCTTAAAAAAATACTGGAATCATTTGAAAGATAATCATTGTACAAACAGCTAGTCCTTGAACAACATGATATTAGACTGACATTTATTGTGTATATACTTACAACATCTTCTGAATGTTATTTTTTGCAGCATTAGATGACAGAGTACAATCACCTGATTCCTTGGAAACACCACATATTCTCTACTCGACTGACTGGCAAGACATCAACATGGTTAGATCATTACATTTAATAAACATATTTAGTTAGAGTAGAAAGCATCTTGAACACATTGTCAATCACAATTTAATGATTGTAATAATTGTAATATTTCAATATCATATCTTTGGAGCTGCTCACTATTGATATATACTGGGATAATAAACCCTGCGACCATAAATGTTTACGAATGAAAGAGAATTTTAATATTTGACAGAAAGCAGTTTTGGTGGAGTCAGATAAACAAATATCCCTGTAAAACTGTAATGTGAAACTCATATAATAGCCTAAAATGCTATTTGATTGTACTAGGAAACAACAGCAAACAAGTGTAAAACAGATGGTTTCATGAGATGCAGTAAAAAGGACAATTTAACAGACAAGGACCGTTAGAAGATTGCTTCTTACAACATGAACTATAAACATTAAATAAAGAATTTTAAATCTGTTTTTACAAAAATCAAATGGTTTGATGGCATGAAATAACATGATTTTATCATTGCAGCTCTACTGAAAGAAATTACAAGGTCAAATGGTCTCTGGAAGCCACAACTATCTGAATATGAAAGTCTACCCTTAACTCTTCGTGATGTCACCTGTCGGAGACTTTTAACAGTCTTATTCTTTTTGGGGATATTAATTATTGGTTTGCTTATTAGACTTTTTACAGATCCATTACCCTTTGATAGGTCAATTGATTGTGGCAATTCAAATCAAACATTTTATTTGGAAATACAACAACACAAAAATGCATCGATGATAACCTCATCCTTTTGAACATTACTGGATAATTAACAAATGTAAGACGAGGTAGAAATATATATTAATTAGTCTGACATTATTCTGATATCCTCAATCAAATATATGGTAATTTTACATTAATCATGTATATTTTCAAGTTAAAGTAATTATGATTTTCACAATTTTATATATCAAATATTCATATATAAGAACAGAAAGAGGGCTGGAAATAATTTCTTTTTGTACCTCACTCCGAATTTAGCAGACAAAATGTTTGTAAGATAATCATTTCTACCAAAACTCATGTTTAGTATTAACAAAATGAATCAGCAAATGAGAAATAAAACAATACATTTTGAATAACAGTAAAAAAATGTTACCTGAATAGGTAATATGTTCCGTACCATATTTCTAATAATTGAAATTAATCACATTTTGCTGACATAGATAGGCCTGAAGTGTACACTCGGTTATATCACAATATACTTAACCTGTTTCAGCGTGATGAATGCACATGCATCGTTTATAACTTCAAGTGGTGTTAATGTGAATGTCCCATTTGGGACTTTGCGATGCAGTGAACCCGTTGAGACACATATGATCATAACCTCCCTGACATATGTGTGTGTGTGTGTGCGCAATGACTTTATGTATCCTCAACATATGTACATTCATTAAAGATTGTACTGTGAGTAACTTTATTTATGTTATGTTCAGTTCAGGAAGTTTTTTTTAAACGTGAGCATGTTTTATATGGTTTTATACAAACTCAGATTTTGATCATTCAAGTCCAACAAAAATATGAGAACAAATCACTTACAAAAATATTGTGGTGGACACTCAATTCACCCGACAGTCAGAGAAGAGGGCTCCTCGAGCTGATTTATATGTGGTGGAGAAACAGGATCTGCGTTATCACGCCATAACCCAACTATTAAGAGAGGGCAGAAAAGCCTTGACAGTTTATTGGAATTTCAATGGCCCTTATCTCGCTATGTCGCGTCAAAAGTCTCTCATTCTACCGTAGCATACACTTTGGGCTCTACTGTAGACATTATACCTGAATGATAATATATCCACAACAAAGCACATCGTCAAAATTGACTGTCTATCTAAACTGTGTTGCAAAATAATCATAAGCCATATGCCTGCCTGCAGAATGTTGATGTTCATAACTGCTATATTTTAATAACCTTTGGAAAGGTATGAATTGATATTTTGTTCCTCAATTGCTCAAGGTGTATAAACACTTCTTGTTATTGTAGGTGTCGTATACTTTGCTAACTTTATAAAAGGATATTGGGCCAAATCCGTACAAGAATACTTTTGAAATATCATCATGCATAAGACATGTTACAAACAATGCTTTCATTTCTACGTGACACAATATGTTTATTTGTCTTACAAATTAGAAGCTTGTTATTAGGGCCGAATGCCCTTCTCTTCTTAGAGAATGACTGGGGAAATCATACATTTGCATTATCACATATCCATGATGTAGGTATGTTGATGATCAATATTTGGAGGGCTCATTCATAATAGATTGACATGACATCCTTGTTGCTGAAAAAAGTTATAACAGTATATAACTCATGTTCATTAAAGTTTCATCATTTATGTTGAAGCAGCAAGTGGAATGAGCAATACTGAAGGGACAGCCATTACATACAATAGTTCAATCATATATCATGTATATGGTATGTCATGGGTATTATCACTGTATCAAGGTTTAAACTAAAATGAATAGATACATAAATTTGTACGGAAAAGGTTTCTGAGTACAATTTATTGCGGTTATGAACTGCATAATTATTAATAAATTAAATGTGCACAGGATATCTAAAGTATGTGGAAGTCACCAGTATATATGCTGTAATAAATATTCCATATTCACCAGAACACTAAATGGACATTTTAAATTTGAAAAGAAGATATGATGCCAATGTTTCTAGATATTATATATTTTCTATCTTCTTGGAATCTGTAACAAAAGACAAATTGATCACTATCTAAGTGACTATGATATCCATTGGCATCCATTGTGACCTTTAAGATGTTTGTGTATGCTGGAGCTTGTGTGAGACTGTGGGACTTGTACTCAAAATTGTATCAATAATTGACAAAGCTTAGTGAGAAATATCAATAATACATAGACTGCTACATTTCAAGGCATCACAACTTTCACATATAAGCCCCGCAATCCCCTCGGCTTTGCTAACACATATGTTTGTTATATTGACTGAAAAAGTGTTTAAATTTTGTTTGAAATTGTGATCACAATGAAATCAATAATGGAAGGTGAGGAGTGTAGAATTGAGTTTATTACGAATACTGATATATTTATACACCAGAATAATCTAGTTCATTATGATCATTGATATATAATATAAAAAGGATAATAATATAAAACATAAACCACTTAAGAATTATAACAATTATATAAATGTAATCCATAAATGTGTTCATTATAAAAAGTGAATACAAATAAAATAAAAGATGAAAAAAAATCTTAATATTTTCTATGATCATGATAGCATTTTAATCAATATTAGTAAATTAGTACTGAGTGTTGTGTTGTCCTTTAATTAATAAACAAGCTAAACAACCTGAGCCTGGTAAAGGTGGATAATAAGCAGAAGGCATCTGGGAGACTAAGATGACAGGTATTTGGTCATTGTGTTTCCTGTCCTGCAGCATTGCAGCGTATGCTGTCCTCTCAAATGCGGGCATTTCTCTTCCCTCAGGTAAGTGATAACAGAAAGCAAGTCAATACATTCTAGATCTGAACCGGTAGGCCTGACCCGTTCATTTCAGATAAATGTTTGTTTTTTTTTTGGGTTTTTTTTCTCAAAAAGGATTTGGGGTTTACCAACCCTTATCTCTTGGCCAATTTGGTCAAATAGACAATATTATTTGAATAAAGATTTGGGTCGCATCACTTGTTTCTTAGTAACAGACAGGGAAGATTCAAAGGTTATGTTAATTAAATTTAGAGAGAAAATTGGTCTTTTCCTACAAATTGTGATTTTAAAAATATGATCTGATTCTAGCGTAATGGTCAGTAATGCTAATATAGGTAGTTATGTTGGATGTGATAAATGTGTTGTTTTAGTAAGATATTGGAGTAATTACGATTATTATTCCAAGGTAAGATCAAGTGATTCCAACAGGATACATAGTCTAGAAGATTGTATGATCGCATTACATTCTAAATATTACAATAAATAATATTTTAACTTATTCATGGAGTGATGCATTTTATGAAAATCTGAACCTATACCAAATACACAACCCATCTGATTCAAAGTCTCATGACACAGGTAAATGCAAGAAATTAGATAATTGGCATGGACTCATATACAACTAATATAATTCTGATATACAACTAGCATAATGCAAATTTAAAGCGGGGCCTTTCACGATGCCAAACATCATATACAATGTATAATTTATCTTAACCAGATTAACAAATGCTCATCCGAGTTTAAAGAATAACATAACAATTATAACTTTGTTATGGAGTGATGCCTGTCTTGGAGTGATGCCTGTCTGGAGTGATGTCTGTCATGGAGTGATGCCTATCATGGAGTGATGCCTGTCATGGAGTGATGTCTGTCATGGAGTGATGCCTGTCTTGGACTGATGCCGGTCTTGGACTGATGCCTGTCTTGGAGTGATGCCTGTCATAAAGTGATGTCTGTTATGGAGTGATGCCTGTCATGGAGTGATGCCTGCCTTGGAGTGATGCCTGTCTTGGACTGATGCCTGTCTTGGAGTGATGCCTGTCATAAAGTGATGTCTGTTATGGAGTGATGCCTGTCATGGAGTGATGCCTGTTATGGAGTGATGCCTGTCATGGAGTGATGCCTGTCTTGGAGTGATGCCTGTCATGGAGTGATGCCTGTTATGGAGTGATGCCTGTCATGGAGTGATGCCTGTCATGGAGTGATGCCTGTCTTGGACTGATGCCTGTCTTGGAGTGATGCCTGTCATAAAGTGATGTCTGTTATGGAGTGATGCCTGTCATGGAGTGATGCCTGTTATGGAGTGATGCCTGTCTTGGAGTGATGCCTGTCATAAAGTGATGTCTGTCATGGAGTGATGCCTGTCTTGGACTGATGCCTGTCTTGGAGTGATGCCTGTCATGGAGTGATGCCTGTTATGGAGTGATGCCTGTCTTGGAGTGATGCCTGTCTTGGACTGATGCCTGTCTTGGAGTGATGCCTGTCATAAAGTGATGTCTGTCATGGAGTGATGCCTGTCATGGAGTGATGCCTGTCATGGAGTGATGCCTGTTATGGAGTGATGCCTGTCTTGGAGTGATGCCTGTCTTGGGGTAATGCCTGTCTTGAACTGATGCCTGTCTTGGAGTGATGCCTGTTATGGAGTGATGCCTGTCTTGGAGTGATGCCTGTCTTGGAGTGATGCCTGTCATGGACTGATGCCTGTCTTGGAGTGATGCCTGTAATAAAGTGATGTCTGTTATGGAGTGATGCCTGTCATGGAGTGATACCTGTTATGGAGTGATGCCTGTCATGGAGTGATGCCTGTTATGGAGTGATGCCTGTCTTGGAGTGATGCCTGTCTTGGACTGATACCTGTCTTGGACTGATGCCTATCTTGGAGTGATGCCTGTCTTGGAGTGATGCCTGTCTTGGAGTGATGCCTGTTATGGAGTGATGCCTGTCATGGAGTGATGCCTGTCTTGGAGTGATGCCTGTCTTGGAGTGATGCCTGTCTTGGAGTGATGCCTGTCTTGGAGTGATGCCTGTCTTGGACTGATGCCTGTCTTGGAGTGATGCCTGCCATGGAGTGATGCCTGTCATGGAGCGATGCCTGTCTTGAAGTGATGCCTGTCTTGGAGTGATTACCGTCATGTGATGATGCCTGTCTTGGAGTGATTGCTGTCATGGGATGATGCCTGTCTTGGAGTCATGCCTGTCATGGAGTCATGCCTGTTATGGAGTGATGCCTGTCTTGGATGATGCCTGTCTTGGAGTGATGCCTGTTATGGAGTGATGCCTGTTATGGAGTGATGCCTGTCTGGGAGTGATGCCTGTCTTGGAGTGATGCCTGTCTTGGAGTGATGCCTGTCTTGGAGTGATGCCTGTCTTGGAGTGATGCCTGTCTTGGAGTGATGCCTGTCTTGGAGTGATGCCTGTCTTGGAGTGATGCCTGTCTTGGAGTGATGCCTGTCTTGGAGTGATGCCTGTCTTGGAGTGATGCCTGTCTTGGAGTGATGCCTGTCTTGGAGTGATGCCTGTCATGGGATGATGCCTGTTATGGAGTGATGCCTATCATGGAGTGATGCCTTTATCTGAAAAGCATTTACTTCCATCATATACACTGCATATGTGATTCAAATGTACATAACAAATTACAGGATATGGATAATCGCTGTGCATTGATACATAATCAGTGCAATTATATATTCAATATATGGCCTTTTGAGTTGCCGCATCCCAGGGACTGAGGCAGGCATGACTATAATTAGACTAAATTAATATTATAAATAATCGGGAGTATATACTTTGTGGAGGCTAAGAACCTACACAGGCCTGCAATAGCAATGCCTGCTTGTGAAAATATGCTGGTTGCAAATTTTGTAGCATTCCCCAGTATGAGGGAAAGGGCTAAATAGATAATGGCATCCCTGCTTATTCATGGATAAATTGTTAATGTACTTACTGAGTGTGGTTTATGTTTATGAATCCTTTAAAATTGATTCTTTATACTCTGGTCTGTGGGTCTGTGTTGCAGGTGCCCGAGTTGAAATATGGGGCGACCGTGGAACTCAAAGTCCAGAGGACCTTGAGAATGACCTGTCCAACATTGCTGATAGGAATGATAAAACGTGTCTGCATATCAACTTGACAGAGTTGCAAGAGGAGGTGGTCACATTCGTAGTTAGAAATATTACCCAAGCTACAAATGGAAATGACCGATTCCTGATGGGCTTCTCCCACAATGGAACTATTGTCTGTTGGGGCCACCTGGCGGAGGGAAAGTGCTCAAACCATTTCACTTCAGTGGCATTGGAATATGTTACCGAGAATGTGTCTCAACCAGACGATAACGTATATTGTGACCCTCTATGTGGACAGGCAGTTCAATGTCAACCCGTGGAAATAAGTGACAATAACCAATTAAGTAGCCCATGTCTACTTGAATGCATTTGTCCAGCAGGAGGCACGTGTGATAACATGATTATGACTTTAGGGGGAGCATCTCCCCAGAATGGTAATATGATGTCCATATGTGAGTTTGGCATTTTATCACCGGATAAGAATGGCATCTATCCCATTGAAAGTGATCCTAATGTCCAGAATCCAACTCTAATCCCTGATTATTGAACTGTACATGAAGCCGATGTGTGCCTGAATTCACTCAATTTGAAGAATTGATGTTAAAAGATATGTGAAACATTTAGACATTCAGAAATTGTATTTGACAAGGCAATAAGCTTATTGTTGTGATGATGCACTTGTCACTAGTATCTTGTTCATGGCACATGCTTCACATATTCATCATCCCACTTGGGATTTACGGGTCACGGCTATTCCAACCCAAAGCAATCTACGTGTAGGAACATTGCCCTGTCATTGCCCTGAATGGGACAAAACCTTCCAATCAAGGGAACGTGTGTTTTGGTTATTTCTTTTCATTAATCCCAAATCGCGAGATGTGTTCCATCTGAAAAACAAATGATATTGGTTTCACATGGTAAACCATGTGGTTTTCACAAGGACATCATGTGTTTATCAACCTGGTGTAAACCACACGCACACTTTCCATGTGAAAACAATGGGTTTGGCCACATAGTTTCTAGATCATGTGGCTTCCATGAGATAAATGCAGATTTGGAAATCATGTGGTTTCCAGGTGGTTTTCACGAAAATAGTATGTGTTTTTCTCATGAAATCATACACATGGTTTCTGAACGAAAATCTATTATGAGACTTTCAAAAAGTTCGGACTTGAAATAAGAGTAAAAACTCCCTCAGAACAAAAAAAATACTCGCTCAGAAAATATTGCAACCATTCATGCAATGAGGGCTCAGTGCACAGATTATTGTTAAATATGTATTTGAAAAAAATATTTTATTATATAAAGGAATACCTGATAATTCATTTTGGGTGTTGGCCTGTGTTCTCTCCCCTCATCTGTCTGATCTATCCAGCCTCAACCCATGATGTAATTGAGTCGAGAAGTCTAACATTTGTTTATATCGATTTAGGAATGAAACATAACAAACTCTGACAAATAAATACAACATCAATGAGTCATTCATCATTCACCCAGGTACGATGTCTCCTTAGGCTGGTTATTATGATTACTTTCACAGGACACCGATTAGTGCTATGTCGTACAATATAATAGATTAGGGATGATGGTCACAGGTTTGAAGAGGACTGACATATGTTAAAATATGGCATGCAATTAGGCCATGTAAGAAATTTTTTAATATTTTATGGTGCCTCTGTGTCACTATAGCTGATCCAGGAGGTGAATAGCATGCACGAAATTTAGAATTCATACTGCATATGAAAATAATTGTGTTATTTTAATATTTATGCATTGCTTGACTTATAATATAGTTGTTGTGATGAATCAAGATTTACACATTTCAAGATTAAAAAAAAAAATGTTTTCAAAAAAGAAAAGAAAAAAAAAGTTGGATAACAATTAAAATACAGAATCAGCTAATGCACATATTTTATGCAGTTTATGATCTGAAAAAAGAATATGAGGTTTTGATGCAATCTTCGACCAACTTCCGGCCATCATGGATTTGGAGCTTTCACAGCTTGGCTACTACCATCACAAATAATGCCCCCACCAGGTAGATTGGCTTATCTAAAGAAAACACAGAATGGGTTAAAACTGTACACTTTAAAGAATAAGCAACCCTAGAATTATGCAAAATGTCAGGTTCATTAAAGCATATCAATCTTTGGATGATAATCAATTTGCATTGATGGGTCAAACATTTAAAAAAAATCGCTTGGAAATAACCCATCCCGAAAAACAGCAAAATCAAGATGAATTTGGATACGTTACCATTTTTGTTTCATATCATAGTACATTATACAAGTCAACATTGAAAAAAGGTACATTTTAGTCAGAAACTCATTCTAGATAACTCTTTGTATGTTTGTGGTATGGTATTATTATTTGTGCATCATCAGCACAATATCTGGTTTTTTTGTTTGTTTGGGGTTTTACATCACTTTCAACACTATTTCGGTCATTTCGTGATGAGACCTACTTGTAGCAGATACTGCTGCCTCACTGAATTGTCATGTCGCAGGTCCTTGACATGACAACCCACCCGGTCACAAGGACAACGGGTTAACCCTTTCGGCACAGGCCACGACCTTTGGATCACCACAGAGGAACTGGTGCTAATAAGCTGGCGCTCTAACCAACTGTGCCACGGCCTGTGGCCCAGCACAATATCTTGTGTATTACTGAGTTATGTTATCAAGCATAAACATACAATTATAGATTCTACTAACATTAGTTATATCATTTGATATACCTGAAATACAGAAGATATCAATAGACCCTTTAAAATGCATCTGTCATTACAGCTATTAAGGTTTTTACTACCGATATCCCAATAACAGATTTTGGCTCAAGGTTCGGGAGATGGTAGGTGTGAAAGCACCAACATTAATTTTGAGCCATTAATAATATTATAAATGAATTTAAACATATAGAAACATCTTACATCACTAGAAATGGGAGGCATTGACCATGAAACGGGTAGTACAAAACTTCCTATTGCAGTGGCGTCACTTTTGCCTATCATAATTGGCGCTAAAAAAATAACATATTCTCCAATTTTAATACATATTCAAGAAATAATTTAGCTTCATCTTCTTATTGAAGAATAAAATAAAACATATACAAAATTGCAGAAAGATATCAGCTATTCAATGAGTTAATTTGTGTCTGCATTTAATACATTTCATGTCACTTGGTTTTTTTTTCTATTGCAAATTTGGCACATTTTCTTCTACTTTAAGAGAGTATTATAATTTGTATGTACCATTATGATTAGAGCAACTTATTGGGGTAATTTTCAGAAATTACACTTATATTTTACATGTATAAAACTTTAAAAGGCTAATAACTAGATGTTCTGTCCAGATTCGTGCTTTGTATTGTAACCTTTCTCAATAGAAGGTATATATCTCCTGTTGGGGTAAACAACTTTAATACAAACAAATTACAAGACAACTTTTGTGTGACTCGTGGAGTTATTATAACGAGACAGGATATGAAAGCAACGTGAATCTGTCTCACAATGTGTCATTCGGTAAGAGTAATGATTTGCCACAAAGAGACCTTACCTTAATGGGCACTTATGAAGGCTGCCATAATGCATACTCTTACATCACCCTTTAGCAAATTGTAAAATCAGATATTAACATGACAGATGAAATTGCAGACTTAGAAAGAAAACACGGTTGAGCATTACTTAATACCGTACAACCTTTCTTATGATAGTTTAAAACACAGTTTCTTTTAGACCTAACTTTTGAGATTAAAATTTCATATTGTGTACATTTTTCTTAATTATTTTAGAATTGCTGACTGAACATGACATTAATTGAGACATATAAACCAATTATACCTGCAACAAGATATCTAAGGCTGGTACCATGGAAGGAAATACATAAATTATCTTAGATGTACGTTGTATGAAGGGTATATAAAAATAAGCCAAAATATTGTTTCTCATCACTGGCAAAAAGATTTCTTCTGAAATATCACTCATGACATTTTATAAGATAATATTAAACACAAGATTTGTATCGAGTGACATGGCATATTGAGCTACCCTGGCAAAAGCTCAGTTTTCCATGAATCTGTGCCTTATTGGCTACTTCAGCGTGGAAGGTTGTGAGTAACGAAATCCATTCGAAAGTTGACCTGATATAGCCAATGACGCTGAAGATTAACACTAGTTTACAATTACATTATTAAGAGTTAAGGAAAAATTAAACCAACCCAAATCTTTTGGATAAGTTCCCATCGCAGGTTTCCATACCAGAATACCCTTCAACATATAGTAAGTATTTCTAATATAAATTACTCGATTTATATATAAATATATATATATATATATATATATATATATATATATATATATATATATATATATATATATATATATATATATATATATATATATATATATATATATATATATATATATATATATATATATATATATACATATATATATATATATATATATATAATGAAATTTGCACTTAATGTTTAAACATGCACAAATAACTGTATCATGATAACACCAAGAACAAAATTATAGTCTAAATGACTGATGTCTACCAGGTTCCCCCTTGGAAAAAATAGATTGAAATTAAACACCAAACTGTATTTGCATGTTTATGGAATAAACACCTTATAAACCTAATATTACTAATCTTCTGTTATTGTTTTAGAAACCTTAATGTCAAGTAAAATGGCTGAGAGTGAGGACCAGACAGAAATTTCTCAGGTTAAAACGCATTATCAACCTATTGAAGGTATGGGTTATGGCTGCATGACTAATAACAACTATAACTATAACAAATCATAGAGTATTAGTCAAATATAAATCAACGATGAGGAATACATTATTTTAATCTTTTTAGATATGTTATGTATATATGTATATTTGACCAAAAACCACCTTAAGAATATTGCAATTCTTATAAGGTCACTTCTCCAAAGCTCACTTCTTTAAATATGAATCTAGCATATTTTCAACATCTAATCAACGATCTAGATTTCTATTATGAGTGAACTCATTGGGTACATATCAACATATTAGGTCCCTTTGAAACCAACATCCTGTCGTACTACTTTACATATGATTTCTCCAGAAAATACACATAAAGTTGAATGGGGGTTTATTTGAGCAATATGAGCATCAGAACATGCAGAACTGAAATACATTTTTGTAAATGCAGAAAATAAACAAGAATAATGATTTTATATAGAAAACAAAGACGAAATCTATATATTATATCCCATATATTAGGAGCCAACACATATTATGGGCGATACGCTAGATTAATTAATATCAAACATACACAATAATATCATAAAAGGACATTTGGTTGAAGAAAAAAATCTCAGATCGCCATATAATACAGATTAAATGAAATATGCACACCAAAAGGAAAAACACAAAAAAGTTATCATAGAGAAAATATAAGAAAATAAAAAATAGTGACTTTATAAATGACATTGAGGAGAAATTTAATACTAATCAATCATATGATGACAATGACCTTAATGAACTGCTAAAAATTAACTAATATCTTGGATAAACATGCACCAGTTTTTGAGAAAACCATAAACATCAGGAAACCGGTCCCATGGTTATCTGAAAATATAATTGCTGAAAAAAGACACACAGGAAGATGAGAGAGGAAAATGAACAAAACAGATCTTTCACAGATAAAATACAATTTCAAATACAATGAAACAAATACAACAATGCGATAAAATCTGCTAGAATCAAATATTTTTCTGACACAATTGATTCAAATAAATCTAATCCAAAAGAATTGTTTAAAATACTTAATGGACTATTTCATACTGAAGACGACACACCCTTGCCGAAACATGACGATACTCAAGAATTGGCGACAGAATGTAATGCAAATCTTAGAAAAGAAATGGATGAAAAGTATATTGAACTTCTAGAAGAGGCTAAATTCAACTCATATCTTGATAACTTTAACCCATTCGATAAATCTGATGTCAGAAAATTGCTCAAAGAAGCAGCAAAGAAGTTGTGTGAGTTTGATCCTATTCCCACTTTGCTTCTCTCTGAATGCATTGGGCATCTACTGCCCTTAAACAGCAATTAAGAAATCAATCACACTTAGCAATATGCCGGATAATCTAAAAATGGCAAATATCAAGCCATTAATTAAAAAATTAAGATAAGAGTTACTTAAAAAGAATTATAGACCAGTATCAAATATAGCCTATTTATCAAAGTTGATCGAGAGGGCAGTAGCCAACATTTTTTTTGTCATCTGGAAAGAAACAATATTCAAAGCATGTTTCAATCAGCATACAAGGAATTTCACAGTACTGAAACAGCATTATTGAAAGGTCAAAATGATATGTTGACGAATATTGATAATTATAAAACAGTAATGTTGGTGTTACTTGACCTCTCTGCTGTCTTTGACACTGTTGACCATCACATATTATTAAACAGACTTGAAAGAAGATGTGGCATTAGGGGTATGACACTCAAATGGTTTAGGTCATATCTTTCAAATAGAAAGCAATGTGTTACCATTGATAGGAAAAGATCTTAAAATATGAATATTAATTATGGTTTTCCTCAGGGCATCATATTTGGGCTTATCTGATTAACAACGTATATGGAGCCGTTGGCTGACATTATTGGGCAGTATGGGCTAATCATATTTATGCAGATGATATGCAACTTTACATCATTCTGGATCCTAAATCTGCAGAGGAAACAATAGAATCCTATAAAGAGATGGAAGACTGTATAACAAATATAACAATATTTTTATTAGAAAACAAAATGAAGATAAATGATGGGAAAACTGAAATGCTTATCTGCTTATCTGCAATAGCGCCAGTGTAAAACTAGAGATAAAAAACTACCTTTATCTAGAATCCCAATAATATCTAAACGGTTGCCATGGGAACAGCTGTATCCTTGGAAAGACCCCACAATTTGAATAAAAAAACATTTATCATTTGAGAAACCCTGGGCCACCTGCTACATGTGTAGCACTTCAAATTGCAGTTTCCTTTCTGTCAGACGAAACTCCCAAAATCGAGGGTTGGCTCCTCGACTATTTCCTCGGCATTTGTTTTCCCTGACATCCATGGGTATTGTGTTCAACGACTATCTGAACGACCCGCTCTGAGTTCCACGGACAAGGGATCTCGCGGCCATTTTCTAACAACTCTCTCACGCAGGACGTGGTATGCTATAGTGTGGTTTTACACTAGAATCTCCTACCACACATTACAGGCATTGTAAATATTATATCTACTCTGAAAATGCTACGGACGTTGAATCTCAAGACCAAAAACTTTACAATTGCGCATCAGCAAAACTCATACCACTTCAAAATACATACTGCATTACACGGGTAGTTTTCAATTACTACATCTGCAGTCATTGCCCTCTTTGTTTGTTTGGGGTTTTACATCACTTTCAACATTTTTTCAGTCATTTCGTGATGAGACCTTCTTGTAGCAGATATAGTGCTACCTCACTGAATTGTCATGTCGCAGGTCCTTGACATGACAACCCACCCGGTCACAGTTTTACAAGGACAACGGGTTAACCCTTTAGGCATGGGCCTCAGCTCATATGGGAAATTGTGTCATGAGTTCAATCCCAGCACGGCCGTTGTTCGAACCCACGACCTTTGGATCACCACAGAGTAACTGGCGCTCTAACCAACTGCGCCACGGCCCGTGGCCTGCATCAAGTCTGCATTGACCAACATCAGGTCATAAACTGTAACCAGGTGTCTTGCACATATACTGACCAATCGATACAACTGTCAGTACATTACAAATCTATTTATATTCTTTCACCAATAAGTTGACAGCCAAATTTGTCTGAATATTGATGACTTGCGCTCGATTCTGTGTGCACTTTTATAGCTTTGGTGGCAGGGACTGATATGATAGATAAGTCCTGCCTAGTGAGGGTACAAAATATAACGTCAAATGTGTAAATAATATTTAGCTACCCTTTTTTAAAACTTTAATTAGTTATTTATTGTTTCTCAGGCCGTATATCTTTTTGAACTTTCATTGAACTATTGGTTCTATGAGTGGTTCTATAAGAGTCCCTGCAGACAGTGTATGCTTATTGATGATGGCAGCCAGTGAGGGAACATGCTCTGCTCATTTTAGAAGCAGCTCGAGTTTGAACCTTGAACAACCTAGAGTATTACAAACGACTCAGGGAGAAAAATGAATACACCAATGCTGCCAACCTAGCACTAAATACAAGCGTGCTATCTCTCATAAAGGAGAAGTCTGACCTGGAGATACAAGTGCTCATCGATGATCTGGTTATGGCCCAATAGACAATTATTAGAAAAAGATGATGTTATTGAAACTTTCTAACCTATCCAGTGACGTTGATTCTGCATCTGATGAAGTTCTGGAAGTGGATCCAAATTTGAAGTCTATGATGATCTCGCTGCCCAAAGACCAGTAAGAAAATGACGTCACTGCAGGAATATCCAGGTTGGACGTCAATATTGGATCAACCACTGAATCTTTGCATTTTTTAGCAAGGTGCAGCCTTCATAATCATCATTATTCCTGACACAACCTTCATCTGTTGTGCGGTCAACGGGCCAAGGCATTTACCTCTCTCAAATTCTTGTTTGAGCTCATCAGATCAAAGGTTCACTTGTGCTTGTCTTAATAAGATCCAATAGGATGGTCATGGACAGGTTGCTTAAGGATGGATTAGAGCTTGGGGTTTAAGGCTAGTTAGATAAATAATCAACAAGTGTCACCAGAGCACAGAGCCAAGCATTCACTGTCAGGGGTAGCCAAGGGTAGCCAGAGTGTCAACTGCAGAGTGTCATAGCAGCACAACAAGCTTCACTCCACTAGGCAATTAGCACCACTAATCAGCATGAAACAGAAGCACATCTTGAGCCAGGAATAAATGCCCAGGCAGCAGAAGGAGGTTTAAACAACTCACCATCCACACAACAGGGTCTACTTACACAGTCACTGCCCACTGTCTCGGATTTTAACATGTCACATCATGCTACTTAACATGCCATTTCAAAGAATATGACAGATGCCTCTTACAAACCAGGTAATTATGTAATGCACAAAGGTGTAATTTCCACACATGCAGGGGACCACAACCATATGACATATACAGCAAAAATGACAAGTTTAGCCAGAAACCCACTCAACCACTCTCTGCACTAGCCAATTTCTTCTCCCCAGGTGTACCCAATAGGGACGCAACAGGATAGTAGATTTCGGGCAGAAAAATGATCACCGCGCCCAGGTTTGCGCTCAGCACGTTGTTAACAATGTAATCAACGGTGTAAAATTATGAATTTCAAGAACAAAAGAAACTTTTAATACAATAAAGAACTGGCCATCAGCATTCGCACATGAAGCTCATATCAACAAATTCATCCGCACTAACATATCCCGCGGTAGAGTCAAGGGCCCTATATCAGCAGAGGACATCCCAGAGGGTGCCATAAATAAGACTTCTACACAAAAAACTATGGTTATCCATGGCCTATACTGGCCAGCGGGTCAATCAGTCAATGATGGCATCACACCAGACTTTAGTTCAATGAGTTATGACTGTATGGGACACTGTAAAACTGTTTAAACAATTTCCTTTACCTGGACTGCCAAATGTGATTTCAGCTCAGCTGTCCGATCTGTAGACGTCGATGTAGAGGATCAGCATTTACTAGGCTTCAGTTGGAGAAATTCTCAAGAAAAGCCGGAATATTACTGCATGAAAGTTCTTCCTTTTGGACTTCGTTCAGCACCTAAATTGTTTAACGAATTTGCTGATGCTCTGGATGACATATACAAGAAACGAGGTGCCACGCCCCAGACAACACATTATTTGGATGACATAATGTAGTGGCAGTAAAGAATCATGCAAGAAGAGTCTGGATGTAATTTTGTCCACATGTCAAGAAGCCCTCCAAGACTACAGAGCCCACACAAACCATTGAAATCCTGTCCATTCTAATTAACATCCCTAAGAACACATTATCACTTACACCACAATGGCTAAAGAAAATTCGTTCACTCACCAATGCATGGCTGGGTTAGAAAAAAATTACAAAACGAGAAATGTTATGCTTCATTGGTAAATTAGCGTTTTGCTTCACATACCACAAGATTGAGTCCTTTTTTTGGACCATTAGAGAAGAACCAGCCCCCACTTCGCCGTTTCCTCCGGAATAAGGAATTAGGCAGCCATCATGACTAGATGAGAATACAGCTAACTCATGCCTTTGTGACTTCTAACTTGGACTACAGCCACTGTGTACTATAGCCTCAGTGTAGCAAACAGGCCAAGCGGATGAAAGCAGAGTGGAAAATTTTGGTGTTTGGAATAAGTTTGGAAGTTACCATAACTCAAACGCTTTCTCTGTATCTCCTTCTAAGTTCATGCATTTAGAGTTCGGAGCAGTACGTGTATGTACGCGTTGGTCCACAAAACGTTTTCCACATGTTGAAAATTTTGTATGGATGAGATGCGAATGGCCATTTCACACTGCCTTTGTTGCACATGTTGATAGCATCAGGAACGGGAACGCTTTGTTTGTATCTCATCCTGAATGTGTCCTGACTGTGTTCTGACTGTGTCAGTTGATATGCGCTGAATGCTGCATTTATGCTAACAAGGTACGGAGAAAACACAAACAGTTACGGAGAATAGACGCACAAGGAACAGAGTTAGTCAGAGTTAACAGAAAACAAATGTCCGTATTGGTCAGCTTCTCATTCGTATTCTGTCTGCACTACATCCGTCTTGTCCGTGTATATCCGTATTTGTACGCTTTCTGTGCGTGTTTTCTCCTGAATACTTTCGTTCTATATAAGTGTTCATCTGCGTTATTTGCTGTTGTCTTATTTTCGACTTTCGTATCTCATTTGTTCTTCAAACTGCACAAAAGTGCACAAAAGCGAACATGAAATGTTCTACTCCACAACACATGTACATCCACAATGTCTATTCGCTAGAGTGAGACCAAGCCTTTTGGAAAAGTTTGCCTGGCTAGTCTACCAAACGCAAACTAATGAAGCAGCACTATTTGCAGAACTCTGCACCACGGGTAGTGGGGGAGATCAAGAAGTTTGATCATATAACGTGGAAACTAAAGGAGTTTTCATGGTTCCCTATGTGTGCCTGGAAGGCCCTTAATGGTAAGACACCCCCTTACTTGCATAATTTACTCCTGGTAAGACAGAGTGTGAGGGACTTACCAGGATTTACCTTTCTGTTCCTATGACTCACTTGAAATCAGTTGTGGACAGGGTTTTTTCCGCTACTGATCCTAAGTTATGGAATTCCCTCCCTACTGATATTAGGAATATTATTATCATTATATTATTACAAGTGAACCGACAACAATATGAAATGGCAGAGGTGCAAGTTAATATAAACCATAGTTTTGTCAATAATTGGAGTAAAAAGCAGATTTAACTTGCAATGGAGAAAGACGTCTTGACGTTGCATGCAAGGTAAACACAGTTGCGTGAAGCTACGAGATGCACATTTCTTTCAAATGAATATTACAAAAACAAAAGACCACAGTTTCGTCAATAATTGCAGTAGAAAGATCATTTAACTTGGAGTGAAGTTGTATTGAGTTGCGACCAAGGTACACACAGTTGCGCGAGGCCACAGCTTCGTCAGTATTTGGAGTAGAAAGGTGTTTGCTCTAAAACTGTATTGAGTTATGAATAAGTAAAACACAATTCATAACTATCAATAAATAGAAATTTAACATATATGGCTTAGATAAATTGTATTCTTGAAGCAAAAAGAAAACAGGCAGTTCATGCTACACCCAGAAAACATGTAATATAAGCAATTGCAAGGCTTCAAATGTTTCTAATGAAACTTCGATGGACAAATATAATTAGAATATAGATGTAATCTATCTTTGCTTGGTGCTTATGTATTGACTGTCTGGATTGCCCTCCATTATGTCATTGCATATCACGTGACTTTATAATCTTAGCTGTACTATGTGCCAGAGGATTTGTATTAAACAGGGTAACACAATGGATACTTCATCTACTTTCTTATGAATTAAATTCAATTGACTTAATAGTCTTAATTAACTTTTTGTCATGTTATTATGATTTGTACTTTTATACACAAATTAACATATTCAGGTTTTTAATCTAATGAAATGCTTACTGTGTGTGTAGGTGTGGATCAAGAATTGCATGTGGATGTTGAGGAGAAAAGGTGCTCCCCATGTTGTCAGAAACTCTATCCCTCCGGATTCTGGACAGAGCTCAAAACGCTAATCCAGATTGCATTACCTGTGGTTAGAGATTACTCTTAATTGACTTCTTGAAATATACGTCTCATAACATTTTTTATTAAGATATAAAAATATAATTTTATAGTTATTTTAACTATCCGATTGACTGACAGTAACATATGGGCCACACCTTTCATAAACCCATTCTTTACATTTCACGAATAAAGTGAAAAAAAAGTGAAGTACCTTCCAATCTGATCCATGATTTCAATTTATGACATTCAGATTGTAAGACAAACTTGTTTCCTTGAAGCGCACGAGAGACCAGATAGCATTTCATAAATAGATACGAAGCCTATACATTTATATCTTGATGTTACATTGTAGATAGCAACGCAGTTCTGCCTGTTTACATTTGCCCCTATTTCAATTATGTTTTGTGGCCATCTGGGGAAAACTGAACTTGTTGCCGTTGCATTATCAGTCTCTGTAAGCATTTGAAAGTTATTTATTATGTAAAATCATTAAATGCACAAATTAACCTGTTCTTACGCTAGGACAATATTTGTCATATTCCTAACTTCGTAATGAAAATTTAAATCATCAGCAAGTTGTAGTGAAATCCCTCACAGAAAATACAAAGTTGTATGGAGGTTTCATGACAGCTAAAAGCAATATGAATGCTTCAGGTGATCAATGTGACTGGAATATCCATAGCAACGGGTTTGTCTTCAGCCTGTGGTACACTCTTCTCTCAGGTGAGCAATACTCACAAAAATAACAAATCAATCAAAGTAGTTAATGGACAATATATGGATATATGACAAAGGGCATAATGAATAGAACAGAAATCTATACCAAAGAAAGTCAAGTATAAATTTAATTAAATAAAATATGATACTTACATTTTCCTGCCATTGCTAACAATGATTCGTAATAGGAAATGCTTATATTTTACAGACATATGGAAGTCAGAACAAAGGACAGATGGGTGTGGTACTACAAAGAAGTAAATATCCAATATTGTTTACTGAATTTATATTATTATATCATTTAATGTTTTAAGATGAATCAGACTTTAAAGATGTTGTGTATTTAGGGGCTGCCACTGCCAACTGCTTATAGAGCATGCAGTTCAATCATGTATCCTTTTTACAATTGGGGTTTATAGATCTGAGTGTCAATGTGCCAATAACAGAATCTATCCATCCTTGCATTATAGATTATAAATGCAGACTCATGAATCAAGTCCCAAATGAATGAAATCTATGCAATATTAAACTGCAAGAGGGCCGTAGCCTGGTGAGGCAACCCTGCAGTGTGATTGCTGTGAATTGCAATCTTGTTTTGTTACATTTTGTCATTGATTATTGCTAATCAATGAGTACATTTTAAGTTTTTTGGGAAATAATTTTTTTGAAAATTGGACTATTGTTGTTGTGAGTTGGTTAGCTGACGGTATTTTGAGACCATTCACACCGGGTTCCCCCTACTCTTTTCGATAAGTGCTACTGGGTTCTTTAACATGCTCCGGGCTATGGTCAGATACACAGGACCATGACGTTTTATGTCCAATCCGAGCGGGTGAGCAATAGCCTTGCTGGGTGACAATTTAACCAGGCATTGTGAAAGGGGGACCTACCCATAGTGAGTTTAGAGGTGGTTTTATATTTAGGATTTTGTGTGTGTGGGTTGCATATATGAGAGGTGATGTGGAAAAATGAAATTTTGATTAAAAGGTAGTGAGAATTGCATTTTACCCAGTGGGGAGTCCACAGGCAAAAAGTGAACTTTTTGCTGTTATTCTATTATATGTAATCAGGGATTGACATATTTTGTCTTATATTGAGCTAAGGAGCGTCTTTTCAGTATTGTGTGTAGAGATGCTGGGTGGTGTGATATGACATTTTATTGTGTTCTGTCTCTTTGTGATGATGAACTTTTGGTTTTTGTGTACGGAAATGGTGATGTTGTTGCCTTGTTGACAGGAAATCACTTTTGGGTGTTTGTTTGTGCATGTTGTGTTATTTATTTTGTTTTTAGTTGTGCTTTGCTCTTGGAGGAGAGTTTTTCATGATTTGTGTTTAGTGTAATGTGTGTTTGTATGCATTTTAGTTTAGTTTTGCTTGCTTAATGTTTTTGTTTCAGTGCAAATGGCCTGATTTGGGGCACTGAAAGCCAACTATGGGCAGGATATACACTGAATATCTCTTTAACAGCTGTTGGTCATTCTAGTGAAACCAAAGCAGGCAATCTGTGACCCAGGCCAGCCATTTACACTATTATGTAGGGGGTGCCCTATGATAGTAATGTGTCAGGTTATCTGCCCTGGCTGTCAATGTGGAGATGTGGGGCTTACATTCCATCATTGTAGCCAGTGGTAGAATCAGATTCGTGTCCATTTTAATCAGTCAATGTGTCCCCGGGGAATCAGCTAGTGGCCACTGTGACCTGATCTCTTAAGTGACTACTGATTGACCATCCGCGGTCAGTCAGTCATGCAGGGCTGCCTACTTCATGGGTTCTAGTGGGATCTTTTCCAAGTCCCACGTCTTTATCCTTATGTATGTGTGCATGTGTATGCAAAAAAAAAACAATAACAACAACAACAACAAAAACAAAAAAACATCACCCTGACACCTTTACTGAAATCACCACAAATGTGACTAGGTTAAAAACTATGGTTCTAAATTTGTCTCGTTTACAAAGATGGGATAAGTGAATTTCAAAGATCTATTAGATTATTCATGTTTTTCTAATAGATATCTTATCTCATGATCAGCCTTTATGGTGTAAATATATAATTCATAGATAGAGGTACATTGTGTAGCTGATCTATCGTTAGAAAATGGAGTGCATTTGTCCCAAAACCTATTCTAAGATGATCATACCATGGCAACCATGTCTATGATATTGCAAAGGAATGAGTCTATCATGCACTGTGTCAATAATTGGATTAAATTGAAATGTCTAACTATAACCGTGGACTAACTGCAGCAAATTTATATCATAAACGCTTTCTGATATATTCTATACACATTTACTAGGTCTTTTGATTCTAAGTATGAGTGCATTTCCCTGCTTTGCTATTCATCTGAACATGGAGATGTTATTGGTAGGCCTTGGTCAAGAGCCGGAAGTTGCTCGGTATGATATATTTCCTTTATATTTGATAAATCTTGCAGGCTTTATATATGATATAAGAATTCATGGGTGAAATGTAAATTAAATCGAAACTAAAAATGATAAAAAATAACGTTATTTTATATTTTACATGAAAGTAACCTTGCCATTGAAGTCTCCCCAGCAATGTCAGATATATAAATCTGTCATTGAAAACCGTGTTTTTCCTTTTGCAGATTATCCGGGGAATATGTTTTAATTTTTATGCCTGGAATGGCTGTAGGCAAAATCTTTGATTCTTTTTATTTTAATATATTAATAGTTCATAATGTGTAATAGTTTATCTAGTTAATGTTCTTCGATTTATTTGTTATACCATGCGCGTCCCTGGGCGCCGGGGAGTTTATCAGCAATAAAATAACTTTCTATATTGTTCTTTATTTCTTATTTTAGTCATTTTTTATCTACGTTTGTGTTGGAAGTTTTTTGCAAAATCAGGTAATATGCACCCGTTTAAATTGTGACCATTGTTTTGGAATTTCACATTTCGAGAATATACAGTAATACTAAATATTATTTGTTTCGATTTCAAATTCATACAACATATAATGTTTTAATGTTGTCATATTATGAATAAAAGGATCTCTCAAAGAGTGTCCACATTTCTATTTACAGAATATAATTTACCCAAACATGTTAATTGGTTTATTTGCCAATTGTGTCAATGCTGTTATGCATTATATACTGCTGTTTGTGTATAGATATGGAACCATGTAAATATAAATTACTACCTTATTGAATAACGCGCTTACTCCTTTAATGACGTGTTAGCCCCTTAAGACAAAATACCAAACATTCAGTTGATATATATATATACTTTTTTAACATATCTTCGTGACGGAGAAATGTAAGAAAATGTAATGAATGAATCATATGAGGTAGATTACAGAAGTAATGGGTACGATTTAATATTTCAGTGGTTCAGCGATATCCTTGAGTGTTAGTTATTGTGTTATGTGCCTGTTAACAATTCTTTATATCATCATCTTCAAGAAACACAAGGATACCTGGAGAGGTACTAAGTTTTAAAAATATATAAGATTCATAAAGGGACACAAACAGATAAATCAATTTGATTTAAAATCTATGACTTGTATCTTTGCATATTTTCCAATGGTTTTGGATGAGTGTTTCCTGCATTTAACCCTTTTTTAATATACAGGATGGAGTTGGGAATGCCTTCAAAACTGGAACGTATTCTTTCGTCTGGCCATTTTTGGCATGCTCATGAAATCTATAGAGTGGTGGGCTTTGGAGGTGGGAATTCTACTCTCAGGTCTGGTTCACTTTAAACAATCAATGCCATATCCAACGCATATATTTTGCACACCAAAACAATGTGCTCTCAAATATGAATCAAAATCCAATAAAGATAATTTTGTATATTTCAGGTACTCTTGGTACAACCCAACTTGGGGCACAGTCTCTTGCGTTTCAATTAGAAACCTTTGTCTACCAAGTATGTGCCAGTTTTATCTATGTTATCTATAACTTATACAGTAGAATATTTGTATACAGCTCTTAGAGCAGTAATAAATATGTTATTATATAGACTATATTATAACATAATGTATACTATATTGATCAGAGACGATGAGGGCTAATGTGTATACGTCAGGTATTTGTGTAGATGCATTCGATTCGTACTCTCGTGAGCTTCATTAAAGATGGTGGCCGGCATGTGGCAAGGTATGTTTCGAGTCGATGTGTGACATTTACGGCATCGAGAGCCGCATCAGTTTTCAGAGCGTGTGTATTGTTTACTTGTAGCTCACTGCACGTGCTAGTCAATGACGTCTATGATTTACAGTAACTTCAAAAATATAAATTCCAGAAAGGAAAATTTATACAAACTCTTTTTTTTAAAACGACTTTCTTGTGATGAAAGTATCAAAATTATGTTTCACAATGAAATTATCTAAATCATATATTTATTAACATATTTTCTAAAATTTGTAGATTTTGATATTTTTATTTGGTACTCAAGATTACACTGCCATGTCCATTCGCGATATTAATGTTTAAATCGTGCTATGGCATTCAGTGACATATTCATGGCCTCAATATTTCTATCTTCTGGCGTGCGCACATCATCCAAATAGGATGCCAGCACAATAGAAATGCAGAGCATAAGCAGCAGAAAAATCACCCAAACATCCTGCCTACTACCCCTATCACGCCTTCAATCGTAGTGCTTAGTGTTATATCAAGGACATATGAGATGCGCAAACAAAAGCATGAATGTCTCCTTGTACAAAAAGCATGCACATAAAGCATGCGGCAAGTCGCCTTGCTAGGATGCTCTGGTGTGGTTGTGGCTGTGGGTTAGAAGAAAAGCTGTAGTTTTACCGCTGAGCTACAACTGTTGCAATGTTGCCAGCTAATCTTTTTTTTTTCATTTCTGAAAAATAGGCTATTAACATAACAGCTTGCGATACCACTGCATTATCCTACACACAGCCCTGGTGTTACAGAATCTTAAGTTAAAAGACATTTAGTTAAAATTCATAAAAGAATACAGAAAACAGAAAAAAGATGGGTAGTATCTTTCACCCTAACTTTTGGTATTTTTAGTGTCCGACTGGAGTGGGCATATCTACAAGCATAAGAGTTGGGCAAAATCTTGGAGCAGGAGATTATAACACTGCAAAGACATCTGCGAGTGTCGCTCTCACATTTACAGGTAGAAATGCCAAAAAAAAAACATTTTTGTGTTCAGTTTATACATAAAATTTTAAAAATACAAAGCAAAAAGGAGAAAATTGTGCATCTTTTACAAAAAAGACATATTTCATAAAGCATTATTATTACATGCATTTCGTCCCCTTAGTCTGAGTCTACATGCATGACATTTCTAAATTGTAGCTGGCCTTGGTGTATTCAATGGAATTCTGTTTGCTTCATTGAGGGAATATTTGCCAGTGATTTTCACCAACGTTCCGTAAGTAAAAACACTGCACTATATCTTTTTTACATGTATTGCAAAATGACATGTTTCATGTATAGGTAAGTTTTATTAAATATCATGCATAATTAAAAGAGTTACACTTGAGAAATAACAAGGATATGAAACTAAACTTACATCATTATATACATCATTAATGTCTATCTCAACAGACAGGTTAAAATGTCAAAATATTCTTGAATAACTGTTCAAAGATTGGAGCGGATTCTGGAGAGGTATTCACTCAAACTTCATACTGTTTAATCTGAAGAAATTAAGGTATTTCTGTATATATTCCAGAGAGGTGATAGAAATGACAGCAAACGTAGTTCCTATCCTCGTGATATGCACGGTAGCTGACAGTATATCGGTATGTATACCATACATTAAAATATCAACAAGGGGTTAATATATTAACAAGGGGTATGATGTATCTCTCTTAGCTATTCAATTGTTTAGTATGTCAATTGTTTATGTTGTCAGACTGAGAAAATCCTACGATTTGTGTTAGGAGCACAATATTAGCTATATCATGATCATGCCTCAATTTAAAAGGACTGGTGAGATTTCATTTGCAATCAAAATGAATGATAACCAACATAAATGTGTGTTGAAGCCAGTTGTTAAATTCTGCAATTTTCATTCATGAAGAGGAACCATCAAAACTCCAAGCACCAACCTGGTGTGGTGTATACAAAAATTACACCATTTCACATTATGAAAAGTACTTGTGAATGGAGGCGCGACGTCTATTTTAACACATCAAACCTATGTTAAAGTACTAAACAAATCGCGATTGTAATACTGATTATGGGAATATAGATTTCATCTATTTGCGATTTTATTTGTAGCATTAATATCACCTGAATATGACAGTTTGGAAAGGAGTTGAAATTGCCTTTACCACTTCAGATACTGCGGAAACCACATGTTTTATATTTTTTTTTCCTACCCGCTTTGTTTTCAATTATTAGCCCAAATATTGGCAAGTCTTTAAAAAAAAGTACTATAAAGTTCAGTGAAAAGGTGGAATAAAAGACAGTGTAATTTCTATCCCTGTCAATATATACTCCATCATAGATAAATTGTTGCATAAAATGTTATGCCATCATTTAAAATCAATGAAGAATAAAGAAAAAAAACTGCAAATTTTTCAAAGCATTTTAATTGTAGGGTTCAGCACAGAAATTAATAGATTAATTGCAATATTGAGTGGATTGTTTTGTGAGCACGATTTTGACTTTTGAAGAAAAGAAAAGAAATCAAAGTATGTTATGAAACATCCATAAGATATTGGTAAGGTTAATATTTTGGAATATAAATGTTCAATTTTCTACTGTTCTAAAATCGGCAAATTAGGCAGGATCAAAGTATTTTGAATCCATTATGTAAAGTAATGTATTGCAATGTCCCTATACCTCGGATAACGGACGTCACGCCTCTATAGATATTTACATCAAGACATAAAATCAAGAGAAAATTGGGGCGTGGCTTCATCGGTAAGACGTCTGTTTCCCATGCTAAATATCAGGAGTTTGTATCCCGGTTCGGACAAGTACTTCATTCAGGCTGTATGGTCGAGACAGGTTAAATACCCGTGATTTGTGATATTATATCTTACTAGTAATGCAAAAGAACGATCTCCAGTCAAGAATAGAGCATTGAGTTCCAGTGAAAGGTTTCTATATGACCTGATATAGCAAAAACAGTGCTGAAAAATATCGTTAATAGAAACACATCAAAACCCATAGAAGTTCTTGAACATTAATCCTTCCAAATGGCATAAACAGGTTGTAGGTCTCCAACTTAAATACTTAATTTATAAGGTTTCCTTTTAAAATTAAGTATTAAAGTTCAAACAGCTTGCAACATGTTTCTAAAATAATACATATAGTTGTGTTTTCCTCCTAACATTTAAATGCATTTATCCCAGACACAAAGGGTTGGTTTACTTTACGGCGAATGCTTATATTTTCAAAAAATTGAATACAAAATATGGGATTAATGACTATAAATAAATATATGTATGTATATTCACATTGCTGAGGAAAGTTGATATATTTTGCTAAATCCTCTCATGCAAAATAAAATTTCTTTTGATGAGACTATTATGACTCGATCTGTCAGAATAAGTCACCACACCATATATGCAATATGATTGCATGAAGTCACCACACCATATATGCAATATGATTGCATGAAGTCACCACACCATATATGCAATATGATTGCATGAAGTCACCACACCATATATGCAATATGATTGCATGAAGTCACCACACCATATATGCAATATGATTGCATGAAGTCACCACACCATATATGCAATATGTCACCACACATGAAGTCACCACACCATATATGCAATATGATTGAATAATTGTGTTTTTGTACATTAATATAAAGGCCTTTTTGTGCTTTTAGCAGTAAGATAAATGGTATTGGCTTCAATGTAAAGATAAAACAAATAGCGAAATGTTCACAATAAAAAGGAATGTTTCACAACATAATGAATGAATGAATGGTTGCTTAGAGGCACATCAACCAATAAGGTTATTCAGTGCCTAAAAATGGTAAAAACAAACGTTTTGACTAGATATATGATTTCACAACATAAAGATTATGATATTTTCTAGGGTGTTTGCCAAGGAATCTTGAAAGGAAGTGGAAAACAACATATTGGGGCATTGATGGTGGCGGTGGGATACACAATAGGATTTTGTTTTGGAATACCATTGATGTTTATGACCCCATTGGAAATAAAGGGTATGTGGTAATTAGTATACTTTCAGACGTGAAATATGTATTTCAATATATGTTCGTTTTGTTGGGGGTTGTACGTGATTATGTTCGTTATTTCACATCACTAGAAATGGGGAGACATTGAAAATGAAACGAATGGTACAAAACTTTGCAGTGGGTACATGGTGTCACATTCACCCATCATAAATGGCGCCAAAAATAGAACACATTCTCCATTTTCTATACATATTCAACAAATGATTTTAGCACCTTCATCTCAAATTTGCAGACAGATATCAGCTATTCAATCAGGTAATCCATTTGTTTTTACATGTGATCCATTTCTTGTCACCTGATTTTGTTTCAAATGCAAATTTACCTTTATGATTAGAGCAACTATTTGGGGGCAATTTTTTGAAATCACACTTATATCTCATTTATACGAAACCTTAAAAGATTGCATTAGATCAATTTAAAGTCCGTCAATTTCCATCTTTTGTACAACTACCACATTTAAGCCACTTCTTACCAAATTTAGCTTGTTGATAAATATCAAAATTGACGGACTATATTTTTATGTTGTTTTCAGCATTAAAGTATAGTGTATACTTTTATGAATCAACCACCAATAAGTTGTTAGTAAAGATATAGTTTCAAAACAGTTCAGCATATCAACATTACCTCTAATTCCCCTTGCAGATTGGTCAAATTTACAAATCGCTTTAATATTGTTGTTTTTGAACGGATTTTGATGATTAAAGACAATATGAGCTCGTTTTTGAAAAATGCAGATGATTGAATATTGTAATTAATATTAAAGTCCACAGATATAGAAGGTCACTTCAAGGTCACTGACAATATTTGATAAAAATACCCAAACAATGGTCCACATTCAGTCATGTATCATTTGTAGATGTATCCACGCAGTAAAAACTTTATATGCTAAAGTCTACCATTTCTACTGATGATGAGAAGATCTTTTGTCTTACCAAATTAGAGTATTTATATATATATATATATATATATATATATATATATATATATATATATATATATATATATTGTATTTCTGTTCAGGGTTTTGGTTGGGCACTGCTTCTGCATTATTACTACAGGCCATTGTTTACACCTATGTTATTTGCTTTTCTACTGATTGGCAGGAGGAAGTGAAAAAGGTGAATCGACATTTTTAAAACTTAAGCATAATATAATATATAATATCCCTTTTACATATATATATATATATATATATATATATATATATATATATATATATTTGAAATAATAAAATGAATTAAAAATGATAAATATAATGTAGATATTAGACCAAAAAGAACATGTATTTAACAGAAAAAATATTTTCTTCGGAACTTATTATTAATTAGAGGAACAAAAAAAGGTAAACAAAAATAAACATATTTTATTGTCGATGATTATATAATTGATTGATGAATTAATGAATTAGGCAAGGGAGAGAACTCTGCACAAACCTGTACCAAATATTGAAGAAGGTGAGGAAGAACAATATGGTAAGACATATAAACTTCTCAGGTAGCATTATATGAGTGATACACTGTTAGTTTCAAGTAATATGGTGAAACATAGAATGGTGAAACATAGAATGGTGAAACATAGAATGGTGAAACATAGAATGGTGAAACATAGAATGGTGAAACATAGAATGGTGAAACATAGAATGGTGAAACATAGAATGGTGAAACATAGAATGGTGAAACATAGAATGGTGAAACATAGAATGGTGAAACATGGAACATAGAATGGTGAAACATGGAACATAGAATGGTGAAACATAGAATGGTGAAACAGAATGGTGAAACATAGAATGGTGAAACATAGAATGGTGAAACATAGAATGGTGAAACATAGAATGGTGAAACATAGAATGGTGAAACATAAAATCATGATGGTGAAACATAGAAACCAAGGGGACATTATACAAGTAATACACTGTTACATTCGTATAATATGGTAAGAAATAAAAACTCAAGGGGCATTATATGCAGCGCATTCGCCCATCAAACTAGGCTTATTATGCTTAACCTTCCAAGATAGAACAGACTGAGCAAAGGTATGAGAGAATCTATTTCTTTATAAGTGCAATGCTGGGTTTTGGGTTGTTAAATCATGAATAAATGATGATCTTAGCTTTTTGATACATAATTGTTGGTATTGGTAGCAGATTTGCATAATGTTTGATACATGCGATATAGATATTTTCACACAAATTCTTGTGAGGTCACCTGAATGTGATGCCCTTTATGTCATAGAGAACGGCATTAGCTTCCAGCCTCTCACACAGCACGTGGACCACTGCACGTGCAGGGTTACCGATGCGTACGCAAATATCAAGAGAGGAAACAAAAATCTCGGCAATTCCTAACCTTTCGAGGCAGATGATGTTGTAAACTGTGCAAACGATTGCTTTCCCTCCAAATGTGTATCTACCCATCTTTTAAAATGAATTATCCTTGGTTCTATTATTGCAATATTCCAAAAAATATTTTCCAAAAGTAGTTTTAATTTGGTCCAAAGTCTGCCCTATGGCAGTAATTGGTGGCTCAAGGAGTTATATAACGTCACAATACATTTTCCCGAGAGGTCAATCAAAACAATACCCACAATATTCAAATATGTTCAACTCGCCAATCAAGATTTAGCATGCACGTGTGTTGGCTGACTTCCGGGCACAAAAGTGATCTGAATTGTCTGCAGATAACAAAAGTTGGCAAAAACATGGAATATATTTAATATTTTGGAATATTTTTCTCTGGAATTGTTTTATCTTTGTATCCTGCGTCTGCTGTCTAAAGCACACCATTCATAACGCTCTGTGTGGGCTACGGTGAGACATTGCTGAAAAACACCTCTCCACAAATAGAGCCAACTATCATTACAGTTGTTGGTGTTGAAAAACTACTCTCAAACCTTAACTGCAAAAAGGCAAATGGGCCAGATCAAATTCCAACAAGAGTCTTGAAAGAATGCTCACAGGAAATAGCTTCAATACTACAAAAAATATTTCAAGACTCACTTGACAAAGGTGAAGTACCAAAAGCGTGGCATGCAGCAAACATTGTCGCAGTCTTTAAAAAAGGAGATAAAAGCTGTGCGGCAAACTACAGGCAAGTTTCCCTGACATCTGTGCCATGTAAGATTTTGGAACACATAATTGTCAGACATATGATGAACCATTGCGAACTTTACAATATTCTGGTAAATTTTCAGCATGGCTTCAGAACAGGTCACTCATGCGAAACACAGTTAATTACAACCTTACAGGACATATTTAAGGCTAGAAATGAGGGAAAAAATGTTGATATGCTCATCCTTGATTTTAGTAAAGCCTTTGATACAGTCTGTCATGAAAGACTAAATAATAAACTTGAGTATTATGGAATCTCAGGACAGGTTGGATCATGGATTTTAAAACTGGCTTTCAAACCGTGAACAAAAGGTAGTTATTGATGGCGAAGAATCTGACCCTGTACATGTGAAATCTGGAGTGCCACAGGGAACAGTACTGGGGCCAATACTTTTTCTACTCTATATTTACGACATCGGAGAGAAACTAAAACACTCAAACATTAGGCTGTTCGCAGATGACAGCCTCTTATATAAAATAGTCCAAAAATAGTCCATTGTCTGCAAAGCAAATCGAGTTTTGTAAGAAGGAACTTCAACATGTGCCCAGGTAATATCAAGGAGGCTGCTTACAATACACTGGTGCGCCCTCACTTAGAATATGCATCAAGTGTGTGGGACCCTTACCTTAAGAAAGATAGTGATCGAATAGAATCAGTGCAAAGACGAGCTGCTAGATTTGTGTCTAGCAATTGGAAGAGAGAGGCAGGCACTGTAACAGTTTTCTTGAAGACCTAAAATGGGATTCACTAGCAGGGAGAAGGAGGACTCAGAGGCTTGTTCTATTTTATAATGCTATAAATGGTGAAATAGCTTTGAAACTTCCTGAACATGTCAAAATGAAATCAGCTCGTACAAGGAAAAACCATGGAAATCGCTATATAGAAATGGTGACCAACTGTAACAATTATAAATACAGCTATTTCCCAAGGACTGTGACTGACTGGAATAATCTTCCCTCTGGTTTAACTACATTGGAATCTGGTAACTCGGCATCTTTCAGGAACTCCCTTGCCAGAATGTAAAATCTGGCCTGCAGCGGGTATTGACCAGCTGCACCCCTAGTGCAATTTTGCACTCTCGGCGGGATGCCAATTGGTTTTGCCGAGTAAACATATAGATGTAGATAGATGAACTTGTTTCATCTTTTGAAGTACATCATATTTGCATTACGTCATCGCCCTGTGCGTTACGTCATCTCCCTGCGCCTTGTGCTGTGAAAGACTGGAAGCTCATGCGGTTCTCTATGCTTAAAGTTATCATCATCATTCTGGTGCATACATTTAAACCTCCCATTAAGACATATTTATTCCTTCGTTTTAGGCAATATATTACTCTCCTTTGCATCGGGCTCAGTATAAAAATCGATACACTCAATCAAAACCTGTTTAATAGTCAAAGCCCTTTGACAACCAATACATTTATACCTACATAATAAATAGGCATAACTTAAAAAAACCTAAAATGCAGCTGGATGCTTTGTGGTTTTTGATAAATAGGTCAATGACCTGCGCATATAAGAGCTCCACCATTAAAAGTGGTTTTAAAGTCCTATTTGGTTTTAAAATGATACGATCATAGAAGTATCTACAGTATCAAATAAAAATAAAGTATGTAGATCTTGCAAATTAAAATAGTAAGCCCCAGTTATATCAAAATCGATACACTCAATTAAAACATGTTTGACATATTTTATGAACTTTTAAAAATCCAGGCAGAGTAAACCACTCCACCATCGTCAACAACAACACCTACTCTCAACAACAGGAAGTTCTTATAATACAAACAATGTATAAAACCTCATGGAAATAAAAAACCTCTAAATGAAATACTTAGAAAACAGTTTCCATGTCCAAGTCTTTGTAACCAAAATCATATTAATATTAAGTTACACAACTGCTCTGGTCATAGACCCAACAAAATTCAAGGTATTCATTCCATGTATATACTATTGCAAACGATCCCGTAACCCAGAAAAGAAACGGGAGCAAGAAAATTTGTTTAAAAAATGGACACTCCTACCCCACACCAGGGCAGTGCAAAGCGCAAAATAATCAAAAAAGTTTGGTGGCTTCAAGGGAGAGGGCCTTCAAATTTTAAAATATTAAATCAGTGGGCTGCCTGTGTCATTGTGCCTTGCTTAAAATGGAACATTGAGATGACACTTTTGAAATATTTATGAATTATTCGTTGATATCTCCATATTTGTTTACACTGAAAATTTATCAAAACAGTATCACCAATGGCCAATAGCCAGCGCTTGGAGTGGCCCGGTAATGTTGAGCTGAACTTCATATGGCCTATTTGAAAAAAAGAAAATGATTGGAAGCATTTGACACAATGTTAAATATGTTTCATACTGGAAATTATTTTGACTTTGAGTTCTGGTTATATCTTATTTATGCATTGCATTTGCAGTTGTAGGCCATTTAAAATGTTAAGTTTGGTTTTGGCATTTTTTCAATATCTGTCATTGTGTGTCACTGGGTTCCCAACAAAATCATATGTAAGTATTTAATACAAACAGACAAAAGAAATTTGAATGTAAATAGACATTCTGTAAAAATGATACTAAAATGTGAGATTTTAACATTTCTTTTTCAACAAGAAAATGGTTTTGACCATAACTTTATGATAAAGAATAGTTTAATTAGTCCCTTGTAGGATCTGAATGATCTCAATAGTCAGATGCAAGTTTGTCAAATTCAGCTCGGTGCTGCTGGCTGTATTCCTGTCCTCCCCATCACCATTTCCTATTTTATTTGAGGCATCTTCACTGTCAATTTCATTCCTAGGTCTTTTTTGCTCATTGTGTGCCATGTGTGTTTTAAATTTCATCAGTTCCCTACGCAACACAGAGCCCAACAAGGGGATGCCTTTCTGGGCCGGTAACTCCAAGCGCTGACACCATGAGGATATATAACATGACATACTCTCAGAATAAAAACTCCCTTTCGGATCTCATCTTTATCCCTCGATTGACCCAATTAGCAGTAGTCTCCCTCCAATATTTGTATATTATTATTAATAAAATTCATAATAATAAGTTCCATACATTGATTTTTATCAACAAAATATATAGCCCATGGCCAAATAAAAGGAGATATGCCACAAAACGTTTAACTCAGACCTGGGCTTAATCTGATCTGCCTGTCTGGTGAACATCTGGATCCGAGACAGGCATTTTGGAACTGAACCGGTATCACTGCCAAACCAGCGCAGTGCTCAATCAGTCAGGATTCCATATCCTTCCTACCATGGTTCGTCTACCATGGTAAACTGTATCCCTCTTTCTTCCAACATGTCACCTCTTATAACATGCTATAGGGGGCAGTGGGGCTATTATTGGATCCCTGCACCCACAGGGGAGCTGAACACCTTGAAGATCAAACTGGACAGGCAGATCAAATTAAGCCCAGGAGCTGGACACCTTGAGGATATCAAACATGATATACTCTCAAAATAAGAACTCCACTCATTCGGATCTTATTTTCATTCTTTGATTGACCCAATCAACAACATTCTCCTTTTCCATAAGTCAACCCCAAGCTAATCTACATCCTGTTACCAGTACGAATTCTATGATCATATCATTTTTGTTTGAATATTATAATTTCAGATATTTCTCATTTTATATTGAACTAGTACAAAGTGCAACAGTTACTTTTAGGTTTCTAATAAGGATATTCAAATAATATTGATGAACAGAATGTTAAAAATCATCAATGTAACAATAAAAGTTGAAAATTGTCTTCGTGAAATAAAAAATAATCAGTTTCATATTTTTTATTTAGCTTGCAAAAGCTTCTAATTTAACATATCTTATTCATTTTCAGGTCTTCTGGATAATAGCGATGGATCAAACAATGAATCAAGACCATATTATTCTCACTGTTCTGAATCCTCTCAATCACAAATATTTTGTTCACAACAATTTTACCCAGTTATCTGCAAGAGACTTTTCACCTTCCTCTTTATTTTTGGAACTTGTATTACTGGTATGCTTATAAGGCTATTATCCTCTCCAGACAGGTCAATAGATTACTTTTCAAATGGTCAAACATCCCAACCAGAGATGTCACCATGCAATTATTCAACAACTGATGAACCTATTATCAATTTGTTTAATCTTGTAACAGAAAAATAAGATTTATAATTTTGTGATATCCTTTCAAAAATCAGAATGTAGATCCTTGATAATGTGCCAGTTTATAAATATGTTATTTAATCTCTAATTGCATAGAAACTGAACTCTTGACAGACTTTTATTCAAACACCAGATGTCAGGGTGATCGCAGAGTACCTCTCAGTGCCCACAGCCTGCTGACTGGGTCAGATACATGTGTATATAGGGCTCTTAAGTGACAACTGGTGTTTCATAGCTTTACTAAAAAAAGAAGATTAGACATTGTGTGCAATAAGAATCCATTCTGCATCTATGCTTAAACTGTAGTAGCTCAGTAGGACTGTAATAGTAAATATTTAAAAGTTTTCAGTTTTAAGAGTCAGAGTTATGATACCATATCCTATCCACAATTTAATAAAAAAGATATATGCTTTCTCAAATGTTGTTCGACTTCCAATATATTTTGGATGAGCCATTACAATTAGGTTTTCGATGGTATGTTTGTTTTGTGCTGATTCTACTAGTAGCCTCATTTCATTAAGTGCCAACACAATGTTAAATCTGTTTCATCCTGGAAATCCTATATATATATATATATATATATAGGTTTGCGGGGGGTATATATATATGTATATGTATATACCTAATTACTGCCCCACCCGCAAACCAGTCCTTGGTGGCTGGGGTAGTGGAGCTGCAGGCTAAAAATCCACAGGGGTTTGCTATCTCAGTAATTATGTAAACAGTACTCACAGCTTCACTTGCAATACTCATGCAAACATATCCACTTGTACTGTTTTCCACAAACACCTGTTTAATATTTCTCAATTTCAAGTGATATTACACTGTAATTAACTCCCCATGTTGCATCAATGTGTAAGATCTGACACCTGAATGCTGAGTGAGGGTGACATATGGGTCACAGTATGGTGCCCAGCAGCACACCCCAGACTTAATTGGTTAATTACCCTACATGCATGGGGGAACTACAGGGCTCAACATTGATGATTAAAGATTATCATTTTCAATACTAAACATGCTTAGTAGTTTTGTGTCTGGACGGACATATTCATGCTTCTGCCCCCGGGGCGGCAATTAGGGATTTATATATATATATATATATATATATATATACTTGTGCATTTATATGCATGTTTGCACAAATGTGTGTATATATGTGTGTGTGTATATATGTGTATATATGACAATCCACCCGGTCACAGATTTACAAGTACAACGGGTTAACCCTTTAGGCACGGGCCTCAGCTCATATGGGAAATTGTACCATGAATTCAATCTCAGCATGGCCAAGGATGTGTGTGTATATATGTGTGTATATATGTGTGTATATATGTGTGTATATATGTGTGTAAACATGTTTATATATTTATGTGTGTGCGTCTGTTCATACGCAATAACAATCTTGTTGAACGTTGTCAGATATTTTAAAGATTTCACAAGTTTCGTGATTATCAGAAGCATGTTTCAGGAGCATACAAACTGATGACATTGTTCTCAACAGGCAGGACATCATTAGGACATCCAATACCCTCCCAAGTGGCCAGCCAGTTGACAATTCATATAGTAATGTGTGTGCAAAACCATACTTGAGGTACAGCTGGGTTCAAGTCTAGAGCATTTGGTGCCTTTAAACCAAACAAATATTATATTTAACAGGTTTAAAATAAAGTAAATACAGCCCTGCATGTGTCACAAGAACTAACTGTTTATAAGCTCAACTATGGAGTACCGACAAACCAGCAACATGTCAAATATTGTTTCAGTTTTTTAGGGATCACATAAAATCATCAAACATATCCAGGCACCTTTTTTTGTTCAAAGAGTTTCCTGTACCGAGAAAACAATCTTTCATTATACACAGAATCACAAAATCATGGAACCAGCCAGAAATGAGTGTGTTTAACATGTAAGTCACATATGTTTACATTGGTCTTTCATAAGGATGTATTTCTGATAATTTGAGATTTAAAAAATGATAAAAAAAGGCTTAGAACAGTTCTATCGAACAGCCAAATATAATTAAAATGGATTATCAAGATCAACACAAAATACCTAGGCCTCTTACCTTGATTAAAACACTCTAAATGAACCAAACGATTAATGATATAGCATTTAACAAATTAATTATGGGGTGCTAAATATTTAGTCAAATATATTTATCATTATAGTTTCTATGCATTATTTATTTTACAACAAAGTAACCATTCCAAATCCATTTCATCTATTTTATGGGTAATATGTTAATATTTCAGAAAAACAATTGTTTGTGTACTTTCCACAATTGGCTTTGTCACATTTGCACACATTTTTACCGCTCTTCATCATCATAGCACTTTTGTTTTGTCTGTGGTTGATTATCTAATGTCAAATGATGAAATCATCTATGCTCTAGATGATGTGTCAGTTCCTTTTCAAGATTAATTAGTGGATTTTGTATTGTCTCTCTCAGAATATTCATTTCTCCTACCAGATATGTTAAAGCGCTTTATTTTTTCTCTTATAGATGTGAACAATTTAAACAATTCATTGCTGAATTCTGTACCAGTCATATAATAAATACAAAAAGATGAGATATGATTGCAACAAAACAAAAGTGGTGTTGAAATGGAGGCAAAGTAGAGATAGTTTGATCCCTGTTGGCTATATTCAGACAACAGCATAATTATAGAATCAGGCAGTATACAAATAATAAACGTGAATGAGAATATCATGGCAATAACAGAAATCTTAATTTCTTTATGTGATCTTGTTTTGTCATGCAAGCCAGTCTTCAATGACAATGATTTGAAGGAATTAATTTGGCATATTATGCGACATGCAGAATATGCAATTGCCAGGCAGAGAACAAAATATATAGCAAATATCGCCCACTTGATGATAATTTTATAATAATGATTATAAAAAGTCTCATCTATTAAACAAACTCCATCAACTATTTCAAACCGTGTCTTAATAGTTTCCAAACTGAAGCAAATTGTTAGTAAGGTTGTAATCAGGACTACTATGGCAACTACCTAAAATATTAATAAAAATGTCCATAGTTATTGTTATCATACATACTCATATTATCTCAAAGTTTAGTCCATTTGTTTCATTGAAACATTAAAAATATTAACATTGTTATGTTTATATTCAAAGTAGATAGTCAGGTAGTATAGCATAACCTCCATATAGCTATTTCTCATTACAATTTGAATGGAAACATAAATGCTTACCTTTTTAGCCCTAATGTGTGTATTATCAGTTCTCGCCTTAAATGGGTTACAAATCACTCGTTGTCTTTCAAATGAAAATGCAACAGAAATGAGTAGAAAAAAGAATTTACACCACAAAGCTATCACAAAGAAAACTAAGCATTGTGTGGAATATTTAGAATTTTGATCTACCACTGCAACATAGGCAAAAAGATTTTGATTAAAACTTATTATTGAATTATGCATAAGTCGGAACAGATTTAGAAGAGCGGCTATGTTGATAGCAATGAAAAATACGTTGACAGGATGACTCTGATAAAACCTGGCTTTCAACAGGATTGGAATGGTAAGTGCATTAACAAATATGCCCAGTCCTGCAAAGAAGATGATATCATTCTCCTATCAAATGTGTACACCGAATAATATATATTATTAGACTGTTGTGTGATTAATAACGTGAGGGACAAGAGCACATTTTTTTTTTTTTTAAATTTAGATCATGTTTGTTAAAATCTTCTATTCATAAGAATAAGCTTGAAAATATTTTTAGATCATATATATATATATATATATATATATATATATACGTACATGTATAGTTATCATTTCTTACCTGAGAGAATAATGTTGGTGATGCTCAGGGCATATTGCAGAGTTGGTTTAGTGTACACCTGCCCTCTCTCTCCCTCAAGGTTGACACATAATGTATTTGCTGGTGCAATCTTGATCTCCTGGAGAGAAGAGTTTTTAACATCTGGTAGAGGCTGACAGTACTTTTCCATGTAGGCCATGGCAGAAAGGTCATCCATGTCTGGATAAATCGGATGGTCATAGTCCACACAAAGGTGGCTGGTGGATGGGACATCATTCTTAGATCTTCCTTGCTCCCAAATACGGTAGCATATTGCATACTGTATGCCGTCTGTGTCATTGAGGTAACAATCCTCGTCAGGCCGTAAATCGATCATCTCGTTCAACACAGGATCATAAACACTGTGTTTATTGTCCTTAATACAGTCCAAAGCATTTTGTTTGACATCATGTTCCAAAACAGATAATGAACTCTCTTTGCTTATGAAGCAACTAAGGAAGAAGCCAACTTTCATGAGAACAGCAGGGTCCTTTGTTTCTAAGACCTTCAAAGTGAAGCATTTGGCCTCTAACAGTTTACTCTGAAGTGGAACAGTTGAGAATACGCTGCCTGCAGAAAACAAAAACACATTGCTTTTGCTCTCATACTGTGTAACATAGGTAAAATGCTAGATATATACAAGAGAACATTCATGTAGATGGAAAATCAGTTTCATGTTAAATTGTTAGAGTCAATATGCTTGATTTTTCAAAATACCAATTATTTCTTTGTCGCTGGTAACTGCTAACATCATCCGTTCAAGCAGTGACTGTATGTCAAAGTGATATTAAATAGAATGTTTGGAAAAATCGCAAGATTAAGAGTAGACAAAATGTCAGGTTTATAAACAATTGAGTAAAAACAAAAAGTTTATAGATGCATGCATGTTCGATCTTAATGGAACAAAAGAACAAAATATATTTATGCTACTAGTGCAATAAGGAAAAGTTGAAAAATATTGGCACCGCGACATACAATGACTAATAATATGCATTTCATCCTTTAGGTATCTTTCCAATAACTGACTATAAGAATATCATGGGGGACCATTTATGACTTATGAAGATAAGCATGCAGACTACACAGTCTATGATGGTGGAAGTTTGTTTTTGTTTTTGAAAGCACACATGGGCGTGAGCATGTCCAACTGCAAAGCTGTATATGAATGATATGCTAATGTACAGAGGTTGTATAATAGTACCTCGCATACTATCACTTTAGAGTTTAGTAATGCCTTAGGATGTCGGTAAGGGTTCTTTGGATGAAAGAATTAATGCGATATTGATAAATAGTTAAAATGAAAACAAGTGAAATGATTGGGCTGAGCTGAAAGTGACAGCAAGCATAAACAATATCAGAATTCAGAATCAACCATAGATTAAAAATACCTTTACTTAATCAACAAGACAGAGGGTTAGGTGAAATAACATTTACTACACCTTCATATTATATATAAGGAAAATGCTCCTACTTTAAAACATCTCAAAGATTTTCAGTATTTCCATTATCCAGCATAACAGTGAATCCATTTACAAAACCTTTTTTGACTGACAATCTTTTTATTTATCTGAATACATTATATGTCATTATACAAATATATTTATGGAGGATCAGTATTAGGCATTCCTTAATTTCCAAATACATTGTTGATATTAATGTATTCTGTGTATCAGTGTGGGGTTTTATGTCACCTTCATTAGTATCTACTTCATAGCATACAGATATATTGACCATATGTTTGTCTTGAAACAACAGAATATCAAGATTATATAATAAGGTCTTATGAAGAAGGCCTTAATATCATACTATGGAAAAAATAAACCTAGATGCACTTACTGACTTCAAAGTACATAAAAAACCCGAAATTTGACCCTGATTTTGTTATTTATATCCATTTCATACTGGTGACTCTATACTTTCTATAATCATATTTTAAGATAAATTAATTCTATAAACATTGTACAAACCTGCATTTGCCGTGTTATTAGAAGCAGGATGCCCCTTCAAAAACAAATATAATAAATGATTTTCATTATTGAGTTAATTAATTACATTCCTAAATGTCTGAAATCGTTTCTTAATAGGGATTTAGTCACTGTTGAGCAATTGATTTTTAACTCCATGTAAAAAATAAAATAAAATGTTTAGATTAAATCAATGTTTATAAAGAAAGTTTTATCAGTACTTACAAATCCTCCAAATGATACAGTTGCAGTCACAAATGAAAATACAACCATAATTCTCAGCATATTCATTAATTGGCCTATATTTTGAGAAGAATAAATGTTAAAATCAAAATATTCTTCGACACATGTTACTGTTGTTATATCTCACTTGTTCTATCTTTTTTGTCTCAATGATTTCACATGTAAGTATTGATTGTATAAGGCACCCTTAATTAGATTAAGGAGTGTCAGATTGGGTAATGAGTTTCACAGGTGACAGGCAGGTCAATAATATGCAATTTGTTTACCTCTGCAGGAGGTTATCATATCCCACAGCAACTGGAAAGCCATGATGCCTGCCCTGGCTTCCCACTGGTTTATTACAGTTCCCCATGTTTACAGGCTTGTATGCACAACTAACCGACCAGTGCTGTGCTGGACTTGACCATAAACTGCCTTTTGTAATCAGATATATACTAGGTTACGATTGGTCATTATATTGTGTAGTTTTAGTAAAAAAAATAACTATAGTATTCATTACAAACATAAAACAAAAAAAAACATAAAAGGTGCAAAACGAAACATTCAATCTCAATCGCTGTCTGATCATCAACAGATTTTAAATCTAACCTTCACAATGATATGAAAGATATAATCAGATATTAAGTAACAGGCTCACCGTGATACTTTAAGATAGCTCCAGAAACAATTTTCTTCAACTCAAATGAAACAGATATTATGATGTGTTGCTTTAACCAAAACTGATCAAATAGATGTCCTGTCTAAATTGTTTCCTCCCACTGACCATAAGAGCTTACTTCAAAAGCTAAAGAAGGTAATTTTAAACAAAAATATGTAGTTGTGAATAATCATGTTTATCATAATTACTGTGTCGTGTCTGTGTAATTAAGCATCATTATCAAGTTTATATCCGTGAATTCACAACATCTTGATTGATTTATGTGGGATAGGAGTATTATGTATGTTTCCATAGGTCCAATATAATTCGCTTTCCTCTAGGAATGATATGGGACAATGATGTCTTCGAGTTTCATAAAAAACTATTTGAATCATAAAATACTGATTGAAAAGTTCAATTCAGTTTTAAAGAACCATTACCTACAATGAATGTTACATGATCATAGTTATTTGTGTACTTGTTGTGATCACAAATATGTAGTGATCATTGCTGTTGCAAAAATGACATATGATCTGTGCAATGTTGTCAGCAGAAATGAAACAATAACCCTGTGAGTTACAAGATAACACACTATAAAAGTGACATCGGGTTTGTACTTTTCAATTCCTACCTTGCAAGATGAAAGGAAAACAGTTTTAAGTTTTCTTTCACCTGCTATTGGACAAAATAACTCAATTGATGGAACATTTGCCTTGAGACAGAGATTCCCGGTTCGTATCCAGGCCAGTAATTTTCAAACACTAAGAGAAAACATTGACTGGAATCGGCAAATATCGATGTTACCTTTACCTCAAATCAATAACTCCTTATCAACCTGAACTGATTTAAAAGGCTTATCGTGATGTGCTTCTGTCATGATTGTTTTTTATGAGCTGTTAATTAGTGGTACTGATGAGGCTTGTCATTAGCATGTCTTATATAGCCTCATTTGTCTCATTTATCTAAAACTAATTAACACGTCATCAAAAACAATCATGGCGGACGCACATCACATTTAGTCCCTTAAATTAGTCGATAAGGAGATTAGATAATTATTGGCACAACATAGATTATTGTGCATAAATATTGTTTAATGAATTACGTAAAGATATGTCATGTATGGACCTTTATGATATGGACAAAAACTGGAATCTCTTATTGATTTGAAGGTAAAGGTAACATTTATAAGTGCTAATTTCATACAATGTCTCTTAGTGTTTGAGAGATACTGGCCAGGATTTAAACCGGGAAACTCTGGGTCTCAAGGCAAATGTCCTATCAATTATGTCATTTCGTCCAACAGGTGAAATAATAAATAATAATTTGCTATCCTTTCATCTTTCAAGGTGGGAATTAAAAAGTAAAAGCAATAATTATGTTATTTTGATAGTGTCTCATAAATTACAGTGATGTTTCATTTGCTGTCATATATTATAATATATCGTTCCTATTCCTAGGGTGAAGTGCAAATCACATATAATTTATATTTGACCAATGGAGACATAGATAAGAATTTCACAGACGCGACACAGTCATCATGATTAACATGATTAAAGGGCTTTGCCGATTGGTGATTGGAGAAAACTAATATTACAGTGTCACCAATGAACATGTTGATTCATAACTCACCTTACCAATTAACCCTGTCCAATAAAACTCAAGTTGCACTGTTCAATTATCATCCATCAGTTTAGACTTTCTTCTCAAATTTGATTGTTATCGGTCATGCAGCTTCTAACCCCCGTTAATAATCAAAATGTTAAGGTACACTTAGATAAATGAGACAATTTAAAAGTTTTTCACATAACTGATTTTTATTCAAAATCTAAACATATAAATATATATAACATAAAATACATAAATTGAATGGTATGAGGTGTGAATGACTTGTACAGACATTTAACCTTTTGATAGCTTAATATCGCCCACACTACATGCTAATTACAATTAGCTTGTAAGCCCTGGAGAGTGTGAGTTAAAATGTGAAATTTAGAATTTTGAATTATTGATCAGTGAGCTTAATTGCATAACTGATGAGCTGTAGATTTTGTAACATAAGATTGATAAGCTTGGGACTGCCATAACCCAAGATTAGCTATATCTGACTGGGGCCAATCCCCTTCCCCTGTCTTCATAGCAGACCCTGCCCTCAAACTATGGGTAGTATAGCTGTCAGAGTCTAAGCCTATCTGACTTACTTAGTATTTGATAGTTAATAGGCTGGAGCTTAGTAATGGCTGACCCGTTTCTAAGCTTAAATAGAGGTCCTCGGGCATAATGCATTCCAAGGACTTGTGTACCGTGAAGTACTGCCACATGACGTATATACCATAAACCTATCATCATTGATCTTACCAAAACTAATTTGTGATGCCACTGGTGGGTTAACCAATGTCTAATTGGTTAAATAATGAGTGACCATTCAATATTCTACCCCCTTAAGGCAAGGAAAGTACCATAAAGTGAGCATTGTCTTCCACATAAGCCTGTCTGGTAGCAAGTTGCACAATGCCCAGAGACAAGAAAACCTAATAGGATGCTTCTGGTTGGGTGGAGGGGCTGTAAGAGCCAGAGACTTAATTGTTAGTTGTTCCCTAGGTGAGCCAATTGGTGGCAAAGGTAGTCCGTGCTGGACATGCAGAGCCTGAACGGCTGCTAGGTAGACGTGTATGGTACTGACTGCTAGAGAGGTATGATTTTACCGGTTTGGAAGTGCTGTATAGCATGGGTTTGTTTGTTTGTTTGTTTGTTTGGGGTTTTACATCACTTTCAACATTATTTCAGTCATTTCGTAATGAGACCTACTTGTAGCAGATATAATGCTGAGATATGGAGCGACAATGATGATACAGCGATCACTGACGATTCAGATGATGATGCTGATTACGACAATGGCAGCCAACAACCAACCAAAGGGGCAAGTAATGTACATATGGTTGAAATTGACTTTGATGACAGTAACTATACAAATGAGGAGGTTAGCACCATAATCCAAGGGGATCATCTGCAAAATTGATTGGTACTGGCGGAAAGAATATTCAACATATCGCCAAGCAAACTGATACGTTCCTTAAGAAAATCAAGGGAGATGAGAAGGGATCAAAGGATCATGTTCTGATCAAAGGAACGCCAATTGGAATAGCTAATTTATAAAGCCTTATTATCAATTAAAAATGTAATTAAGGAGTTCAAAAATAAAAAAGGTGAAAGTCGCAAGGACACCTGTATTTTCCATCAAAATAGTAAATGTAAGCAAGGCGACCAGTGCAACTTCATACATGTGGATCCCAAGAAAATCAACGGGATCCCAGACAAATGTCACCCAGAAGTCCTGGCAGATCAAGCATCACAAAAAGGCAGAAAAGATACTTACATTCGTATAGTTTGTGGGCAGTAAGCTCAATTGAATGTGGAAAATGTAAAACAAAACCTAACATTGTAAAAATTCTAGTAAATAAAATTAATGACTTGAGCAAGATTGTATGTAAAAACAATGTAAATATGTGGAGGTACAATAAAGAGACTGATGAAAAAGAGTATTTGAATGGTCTGTCCAGAATTGATGCGCATGAACCTTGATAATGTAATAAGATCCAAAAGCATCCTAAAATAGATTATTTTCTAAAAAAATCAATCATACAAAAACAAAGTCTTAATTATCAAGGGCCACGGGCCGTGGCGCAGTTGGTTAGAGTGCCAGCTTATTAGCACCAGTTCCTCTGTGGTGATCCAAAGGTCGTGGGTTCGAACCCCGGCCGTGCCGGGATTGAACTCATGATACAATTTCCCACATGAGCTGAGGACCGTGCCTAAAGGGTTAACCCGTTGTCCTTGTAAATCTGTGACCGGGTGAGTTGTCATGTCAAGGACCTGCGACATGACAATTCAGTGAAGCAGCACTATATCTGCTACAAGTAGGTCTCATCACGAAATGACTGAAATACTGTTGAAAGTGATGTAAAACCCCAAACAAACAAACAAACAAATTAATTATCAAAAAATACTTATAAACAAAGCATCAGCATCACTAAATCCAATAATAAAAAAGAAAAATATGTTCCCTGCATATGAGATGGCAAGGTCACTGTTGTTGTTGTTGTTGTTGTTGATTTGGGGTTTTACATCACTTTCAATATTATTCCAGTCATTTCGTGATGAGACCTACTTGTAGCAGATATAGTGCTGCCTCACTGTATTGTCATGTCGCAGGTCCTTGACATGACAACCCGCCCGGTCACAGATTTACAAGGACAACGGGTTAACCCTTTAGGCACGGGCCTCAGCTCATATGGGAAATTGAATCATGAGATCAATCTCGGCATGGCCAGGGATCGAACCCACGACCTTTGGATCACCCCAGAGGAACTGGTGCTAATAAGCTGGCGCTCTAACCAACTGCGCTACGGCCCGGGGCCCGCAAGGTCACTGTCCATCCACATAAACTGAAATTTAATTATAAACTTCAATCACAAAATAATTCATGCCTTAGAAAAAATAAAATTACAAATATGAAAACATATGGAACTAATTCAAATTCAATATACAGACCAACATTAATGATAAAAGAAATGGGAATCCCCAAGTGGTCACTCTTACTGGAAGGCATCAAAATGACTTGTTTAAGGAAGGAAAAACAGTAAACAAATCAGATCACTCACCTGTGTCACGTGGTGTTTTTAGCTCCGCCCACTCGTCATACATTAATAATAATAATAATAAGAATTTGTATAGCGCTTTATCAAACTAGGTCTGCTCAAAGCGCTTTATCCAGATAGTGCTTTCTAAATAGATATGTCTTAAGTTTCTTCTTGAAAGTGTCCACAGTTTTACAGTTTTTCACTTCCAGGGGAAGGGCATTCCAAATTCTTGGCGCATATACCATGAAGGCCCTATCTCCATATGTTTTCATATTAGTCATAGGTACTACTTATTCATTTTTGTCATTAGATCGCAGTCCCATACCTAGCTGTTTGTACTCTAATAACTGAGAAAGGTATTTTGGGGCAAAGCCATTTTGTACCTTCCATGTCAATAAAGATATTTTGAAATCAATCCTGGCCTTAACAGGTAGCCAATGCAGTTCCATAAGTTTTTGTGTGATATGATCTCTCTTTTTAAGTTTACCCACTACCCTGGCAGCAGCATTCTGTAATTTTTGCAGTTTGGCTAATTCACACCCAGGTAAGCCAGCTAGAAGTGCATTTCCATAATCAAGGGTAGAGGTGACAAATGCATGAGCTAGAGTGTTAGCAGTTTTTTCATCTAAACAATTTCTTATGCGAGATAGGTTTTTTACGTGAAAGAAACCATTTTTACACATTTTTTTGATTTGTGATTTCATAGTTAATTCTTGATCTAGAATAACCCCTAGGTCCTTTACCGTATTTGATCGAGAGATTATGGTTTCACCTACTAAAATTTCATTAGGTACATTGTTTCTTCTAAATTCACAGCTTTTACCACATAAAAGCATTTCTGTCTTTTCATCATTTATCTTCGTTTTGTTCTCTATAAGGAATATTTTGACATTTATAATACAATTTTCCATCTCTTTACAAGCCTTATCTCAAGTTTCATCAGATTTAGGATCGATGGTGATGTATAATTGCGTGTCATCAGCATAAATATGATGCTTGAGACCATAGATACCAATAATGTCTGATAATGGCTCCATGTATGCTGTGAATAATAGTGGTCCCAAAACTGAGCCCTGTGGGACGCCATATTTAATATTCATATTTTCAGATCTTTTCCCATCTATTGTAACACATTGCCTCCTATTTGATAAGTACGATCTAAACCATTTTAGGGCAGTCCCTTTAATACCACATCTTTTTTCCAATCTGTTTAATAATATATCATGATCAATAGTGTCGAAAGCCGCTGATAGGTCAAGTAGTACCAGCATTACCGTTTTACCATCATCGATATCCATCAAGATGTCATTCTGAACCTTGAGCAATGCGGTTTCAGTACTATGGAACTCCTTGTATGCTGAATGAAATAGACCTTGAATATCATTTCTCACCAGATGACCTACAAATTGTGTAGCAACAGCCCTTTCTATTAATTTTGACAAATAGGCAAGATTAGAGACTGGTCTATAATTTTTCTTTATCAATTCAAGACCTATTTTCTTAATTAATGGTCTAATGATGGCCATTTTCAGATCATCAGGCATGTCTCCCAATGAGATTGACTTATATATAATAGCCTTTATTAATGGCAATAAGTTCCCCATACATTCATTTAGAAGCCATGTCGGGATGGGATCCAGCTCACATGACTTCTTTGCAGAATCTTTAATTATTTCCTTAACTTCTGAGTCAGTAAGCAATGTAAATTTTTCCAACTGTGTATTGAATTTAGTTTCTTCATTTACTCGCTCCGAGTTTTTATCATTTTTGTCCATAGTTTCTCTCATATTTGCAATTTTGTCCAGAAAAAAATTATTAAATTCTGAGGCTAATTCCCTTTTGTCGTTATGTTTAGGGAAAGGAGTGTCCTCTTTTGTGTGTAATAAATTGTTTAATATTTTAAATAATTTTTTTTGATCAGATTTATTTGAATTTATTACGTCCGAGTAATAATTGTTTCTAGAGTCTTTAATGATATTATTATATTTGTTCTTCTGTATCTTAAATTGTATTTTATCTGAGGTAAGACCAGTTTTACTGCATTTCCTTTCAAATTTTCTTTTCTTTCTTTTTTCGGCCCGAATATCATCAGATAACCATGGAGCAGGTTTTCTATTATTTATGGTTCTCTCAACCTCAGGAGCATGTTTATCCAGTATAATCGTCAGTTTGTTGTATTTCTCTAATAAGTCATTGAGATCAGTGTCTTGATAGGTTTGATTTTCATTAAACATTTCTTCAATATCTCTTTTAAAATTATTAATATTCATTTTTTTGTAATTTCTATATGATACTCTTTTCTTGATGTTTATTTTAGTCTGAAGATTCAGAGTGAGTTTTATTATATTATGATCTGATATTTTTTCGTCTACTACATGTTCCTTTACATTATTACTATGTATGCCTGTTATTAATAGATCCAGCGTATTTCCCATAATGTGTGTAGGTTCTTTTATATGATTATGTAGGTTATATAAATCCAAGATCTCATTAAATTTTATTACATTAGGCCTTTCTGGCTTGTTCATATGAAAGTTATAGTCCCCTACCAACAAAACCTCATGTGTATATGTACTATAATATGATAGTAGTTCACTAAATTCTTCAAAGAATTCAGTGTAAGTATATTTATTTTTGTCCGAAGGCTCAGGTCTGTATATTGTAATAATAGTAATTATTTTATTCTTGATCTTAATATTTTTTTCCATCATTTCCATAGTCGATAGTTTATGTATGTGATCAATTTTCTTTATGTCTATTTCAGGTCTGTAGATAATCGCTAGGCCTCCGCCAGACCTTAGGGCACGTGGTACATGTTCTATATCATAGTTATTCTTTTTAATCTCACCTCTAATGATATGTTCATTTATTTCATTTATCCAAGTTTCAGTTATAAAGAATAAGTCAACATTATTTTCATTAATGTATAAATGTATCAGTTCCGTCTTTTTTCCAATACTTTGAGCATTGGCTGTTGCGATAATTAGCTCCTTGTTCATTTTAATGTGTGTATCTTTATGTTTTGAATGTGTTTTCTTTTTGTTAGTACTTAAATTTCTATTTGAGTTAATTTCGTTTGTGTACTCACTAGCATTAAGGCAATTTCCCACCGGGAATCCGGCAATTGACCCAATGACGTCATTTTGGAGGGATCGCTTTTCACCCCCAGCAGATTGCCCCCCATGACGGCCAAATTAGATTAAGGGAGGGCGGAGTTAATATCGGATCGATTCGAGACTTTGCGTGGCAATTAACAATATAAGGATCGTGTCCATTTCGACCACGACTATGTATAACCGTTGTGTTAGAGTTGAAAAGAGATTCAAATCGATTTGAAAGCGATAGTTCATTTAATGGCGCAGAAAATCCCGTTCTGCTCTTGCGGACCATCCTGTGGTGGGCGTGTCTATTTAGACCACGTGATCTAGATGAGGCATATGATTGGTCAAAAAGTTTCTTTACATTCCGTATGTCAGAGCTATTACCAAGATGCTTTTCATTAAGAGTGTCCACTTGGGGAAGTCCTTCACCCCTAGCTATGTGTTTAATACGATTGTTACTTCTCACTATTTTATTTGAAGATGATATGCTACCAATACAAACATTACGAACTGGATTAAATTCTTTTTGATTATTTGAGATATTCAGAACCTCAGCATATGTGGGCTTTAAAAATTCTGCCTGTTTATTTACTGTTTCATTTTTTTGGACAGAAATGATTTTATCTAACATTAATTGACTGCTTTGACTGCTTTGACTGCGGGGGCATGGTGTTACAGAAGCCTTATAACTAGAATAATTAACATTACGGCTATTTGCATTAAAATTTCTCAACTCACTTTTATTGTCAATATAAAACTGATCATCCATCATAAAAGCATGCATTTTATCCTTGTTCATAAATTTTCCAGATTTAAAATAAGAGTTCATCATATAAAAACCTGCGTCATTCTCATATTTAAAACATTCATTCCTTTTAAAACATTTCCTTTTAACATAATGATTCTTTTTTCTAGTTACATCATAATTGTTGCCACTACTTGTTCCTTCCATAATGTCATTATAATACATTTTGCCAATAATTCTATCACCAATGTTGTTATCACTTACAGATTTATCACAATTGTTATCACATACAGTAGTGTTTTTATAAAAATACCTTTCGCCAATAATTTATCACAGATGTTGTCATCACATACAGTAGTGTTTTTATATATTACATCATAGTTGTTTCCACCAGTGTTTGTTATATTACCACTGGTGGTTTCATTCATATTGTTAACAAAATATCTTTTGCCAATAGTTTTATCACAATTTATGACATCAAAAATAGTTGTGTCTGTATATTCTTTTCTTCTCATTATATCATCATAGTTGTTACCACCAGAGTTTGTTATATCACAAATATCCTCAACATTTGTTGGGTCACATAAACCATCATAAGTATGATGTTTGCAAATATCAGAATAACCTATAGGTTTTAAATGACTCATATTTTTACCGGGAATTTTAAATACCACATCTTTCTTTTGAGACAAGTAATTACCAGTATTTCCTACTTTGCAACTAATGCCATTGACAAAATCATTGCAAAGTTTAGAATTTTTACAAGAGAAATTTTGTTTACCAAGTACCGGATTAATAGATTTATTTGATAATATAGAATTTTGTTTGTTTGAATAAATTTTAAATACTGGCTTACAGCCCATGCCCCCCGGGGCATATCATTTGCTGTATTTTACTTTCTTATGCACCTGTGAGTGTATAAACTTACAACTTGCACCAAATCTGCATTCCCCAGTTCTTATGTAATGCTGACAAACATTTCTCATTTCAACAGGCCTCTCCAAGTTGTACTCATCATATATGTCAAGTCCCATGAGAACCGTCTCTATGCCTGCCAAAGCATTCATCTGAGAGTGGGGAGGTCCATTTATATGCATACCCTGTAACTCACCCCCACGGGGATTATTAGAGGAGGTCCAGGCAGTTTTGGAAACATCAGCACCACTAAGTGTTTTTATGGCATTAATTGTGTTACCAGATTTGCCTATTACCAGACCCATTTTATCCTTTGGAATCTCTCTAACAATATTTACTTCAGGCCTCTCAAGGGCAGATATAAGGTCAGTTAGTGTGTCAGAGCTAGTCAATGTATGCTCTTCCCTGCCAATTTGTTTCTCAGATTTTTTCTAGTTTCAGGAAAAATGCCAATGGGCTCATTCGGAAAATATTTTAAATCTACCGAATTATCAATTTGTATTTTTGAGATGATTTCATCATAGAAAATTTTTGCCCCATTTTCTGATAGAAGATATGTGTCATTGTACATGTAGTCATGTACAATGGAATTGTTCAAAAATCTCTTTTGTATCCAAAAAAACAGTTCTGGTTGCTTTGGTTTTTAGAATTTTATTATTTAGGTATGCTTGGGCAGCTAATTTAGTCTCAAATGGCATCGGTGTGCATACAAAGAGTTGTGCATGGGTATAAGATCAAGCATAGTTACAATACCGGCGAGACACTTATATATATTTTCAGCTGTTTGATGCTTGTATATATCTCTGGCGCCTAGCATGCAGACAATAGCATGAAACTCTCTAAGACCCCTGATTGTATCTGCATTATTCAATCCTACTGTGTAGTCAAAACTGAATCAGACTGAACAGCTGGAATCAAGGTTACACTTTTAGACTTATTTGTATCAACTATCATTCTGCTATTCTTTTGTTCAGTCATAATAAGAATTTTAGGTTTGCTAGCAGGAGTAGTCTCCTTTGTGGGTGTCTTAGCTAAGCTAGAAAGATCCTGATTTGTTCTCTTTTCAAAATCTAGTTTTTCTTGCAAGCGTGCTATTTCCCTGTCTCTATTTTTTACATCAGTTTTTAATTCTTCTATTTTATTTTTAGCAAAGTCCATTATGTCCTTTTGTAGATCTTCTGCATGTGATTTTACTGCTATAAGATTCTGCTGACATTCAGTGTTACATCTTATCTTGATTTCAGTGAGGATAGCAATGTCATTATTCTTTTCAATGATGCTTAACTTAAGTTCATCAATCACATTCTTGAGTTTGTCATTAGCCTTACTGAGGGTTGTTGGTCTCTTATTGGTAGTGCCTTTCTGTTTGCCAGTGGTGACAGGACCCTCATCAGCCAGGGTTTCTTCCACCATAGATTCAGCGCCCCCTGTCGCCATAACCAGATGTGGTGGATTTGCTACAACACATTGCAATGTCCCGTACTAGAAATCAGGATGACACGATGGCTACAAAAGAAAAAACAAGAATATCTCAAGCCATACAGTCATCTAACACCATAATGATGAAATAACATGAAGGAATACATGCAACGGAACATATATACACTACAAATAACGACGTAAACATTCAAATCAATCGGAGATTAGCTCCGCCCATAATATACAATTATAATATTCAAAGCATGTTTCAGTCGGCGTACAAAGAATTTCACAGCACCGAGACAGCCTTACTTAAGGTTCAAAATGACATTTTAATTGACCTTGATAATAATAAAGCTGTAATGCTCATTTTACTTGACCTCTCCGCTGCCTTTTACGCTATTGATCACAATATTTTGCTTAACAGGCTTGAAAAAAGATGTGGCGCTCAAATGGTTCAAGTCATATTTGTCGAATAGGAAGCAATGTGTCACAATTGAGGGAAAAAGATCTAAAAATATGAATATTAATTATGGTGTCCCACAGGGATCTGTATTAGGTCCAATTCTTTTCACAACATACATGGAGCCTCTTTCCGATATAATTGGACAATACAGTTTAAAACACCATGTCTATGCTGACGATACACAGATTTACATTAGCCTGGATACAAAATCCTCTGGCAGTATGGAAAAAACTACAAAAGAAATAGAAGAGTGTATAAGTAAGATAAGAGATGCTCATATGCGGTAAAAAGTCAGATCTCAAAAATAAAGATATATTGATATCGGGTACTATTACCGTTGGTTTATCTAAAATTACTAGATTAAACCAGGTTAAGGATCTGGGTGTTAACCTGGATCAGGAACTGTCTATGAAGCAACAAATCAAAAAAGTGTGTAAAAGTGGTTATCATCATGTTAGGAATTTAGCAAGAATTAGAAGCTGTCTTGATGAAAAAACCTCTAATACGCTAGCACATGCATTCATTTCGTCTACATTAGATTATGGTAATTCTCTACTGGCTGGTATGCAAAACTCCAAAAACTACAAAATGTTGCAGCTAGAGTAGTGGGGAAATTGAAAAAAAAGATCACATAACACAAAAACTGATGGACCTACATTGGTTGCCAGTACATGCAAGAATTGATTTCAAAATAGCGCTCATTACGTGGAAGATACAGAATAGCTATGCCCCCAATTATCTAGCTGAACTATTAACCGTGAAAAATAGTGCAAAAAATCTTAGATCAAATAATAAGAATGAAAATGTAATTCCAAAAACAAAATCCAACACATATGGAGATAGGGCATTTTCTGTATATGTGCCGAAGAGGTGGAATGCCCTGCCCCTTGAAGTGAAAAACTGTAAAACTATAGACTGTTTTAAAAAGAAACTTAAGACTCATTTATACAGAGAACATTATCTTCAAAAGCGCCATGAGCAGACTGAGTCTGAAATGACGCTTGTGCAGAAGGCTGACTGTTGGAAATAATAGATTAGTGAGTACCTTTAAATCCTATGTTAACACCATGCTGGACCAGAAACTATGGAGACCAGAGGAGGCGCAGGTATCAAATGTGTTCTGAGCCCCTGGTCCCAGCCTGCTGGTGCTCCTGCCGATGCGTAGGGTGTGTTGGCTGGTTGCGTTGATGGGGGAAATACCTGGTAGCTGGGTTGCTCCCTTCTAATCTCGGCTAAAGCCTTGAAAAGTACCTGCTGGGCAACGAACATTGAAGATAACTGGGACTGAATGGCTGAGAGACCCTGTTCAGGTCCCTGTTTACTCTGTCGGCTGAAACCAGGGTTAGAGAGTCCTCGATATACGTCTTGGTCAGATGTAAAATTATTGTCTGTCATGGAAATTGGTATACCGGCCAGTTGGTCAGAAGAAAGGAGCATGCCAGCTCCTGACGAATTCATAGGGCCAACACAGGGTGGAGGACGACACAAACATCACAGCTGCAGGACAACACAAACTAAGACATGACAAAAACAAGAGGTACCACACTTACGCGCACTACTAGGTTTTCACCAAAGTATGTGTTCATTGTCCGCCTGAAACTGAATGCCAAACAGTTGAGATTGACGGGAAGGTGGAGGCGCCAACAACATGTCGCGCCACGGGCTGTGGCGCAGTTGGTTAGAGCACCAGCTTATTAGCACCAGTTCCTCTGTGGTGATCCAAAGGTCGTGAGTTGTCATGTCAAGGACCTGCGACATGACAATTCAGTGAGGCAGCACTATATCTGCTACAAGAAGGTCTCATCACGAAATGACTGAAATAATGTTGAAAGTGATGTAAAATCCCAAACAAACCAAACAAACAACATTTTGCTTTCCCCTCATAAGGTACATGGGTGTCGGTTTCATCAAATGAAGCATTAGGGCTGAGTTGCTCAATATTTGTCTCCAATCTAACCCCCTTTAACAATCAAAATGTTAAAGGGACACTTAAAGATCAGGCTTGTGACTTTAAGCTGCATGACCAATAACAATCAAATTTGAGGAGAAAGTATAAGCTGATGGACGATGATCAATCAGTGCAAATTGAGTTTTATTGAACAGGGCAAAGAGGTAGGGTGAGTCATAAATCAGCATGTTTATGGTGATAATGGTGGGCAAGCTGTGAAGTGATAAAAGCATGGTGACTTAAAGTTCCTCTAGAGATGTGCATTAAACCTTGATAGGGCGAATATTTACTGGTATTGTAATACCCATTCCTGTGTGAAGTGTAATTCATTCCTGTTGGAACAGAGTATTAGGAAATCTCATGCTTACATACGGTGGGGGAGAAAATATATCTACTCAATAAAATACACAAGCTATTGTGTCACATTCGTGCACTATCGTTGGCCTCAATTACCTGAAACATTTATTGTCATATACTCTTGACTGATTTAGATGAAAAACAAAAGTTCTCTGCTTTTAGGGTCTTTTATATATATATTTATTATAGTATTCGTACATTGAATATAGCATAACATGCATATATAAAAGTACACTTTGTAAAACATGTTAAAAAATAAGGCATGCACAAGTTAAGATTTACAGATGATCAAGTGTTACATACAATAAGTACAGTATCAGCATATCCTCACATTACATGGAGGAAATAAAGTTAACAAGTTCAGTTATTTCAGTGGAGCTGAATCCCTCAACACCTGATTTCAGCTCCAAAATCATCTCAACATGACAACTCCATTTTTGTACATCTCTGTCCTCATGTATAGATGCATATGTCACTGTATATATATCATGTCTTGATGCCAATCTCCAGTCTTTACATATTTGTGAGATGTTCATCCCAATATGACCTCTGATGTCATGTTCTGCTAGTTTTACAAGAAAGACTAACCTGTCATTTGCTCCATTTACAATTGTCTTCATAACATTACAAAATCTTGTGTAAACCATATCCTTAATATGTTTACCATCATTCAAAATACTCAATACGATTTTATGACTGTCATAGGGCAATTGCCATATTCTCCTCATCATCTTATTCCACATTACATACATGTTGTTCAAGTGCTTGTCTGAAAAATTACAACATTGTGAACCATAGAGGTGACACACATAAGAGCTAAAAAGGCGCATCATCACGTCTGGGGACACCTTTTTATATCGCGCCAAAAGGCCATTGAAGCTGCCGATATGACGCCTCATTTTCTGCGCAACCTCGTCTCTCTCTGACAGGGTGCTCTCGACTGTATTGCCAAGATGCTTAACATGTTTGCACCATACCAGTATTTTCCCATCCAACTGCAGCTGACTACTGCTTGGCAGCTGATCTGGATCACCTGTTTTTGTAAATGGTACACACACAGTCTTCTTAGCATTATACTTAATACTGTACAATTCACCAAACTCTGCGCATATATCTATCATCTTTTGTAATGTCTTTAAGCTTGAACTGAGTAGGGTAAAATCATCCGCATACCCTAGACACCCAAAATACACATTTCCAATATGGCACCCTAAACCTGATGATTCTAACTTTTTGATCAGCTCATCAACATATACAGTGAACATTATTGGCGAAGCAATCCCTCCTTGCCTGACACCATTATAACATTGAAAATACGGGCTATATTCCCCGTTCCATTCACACCTGCTTGACTGCCTTTAGTACATATCCATAAACAAGCGTAAAGTCAAAGGAGGCACATTTCTATCATAAAGTAATTGAAACATTTTGTCATACCTAAGCCTGTCGAATGCTTTAGAGGCATCGAGGAAGCATGCATACACATTGGAACCCCTATTCCTATAGTACCTAATGATGTCCTTGAGATCATTGTGCACATTGATGTCGAATGTTTAGCTTTGAAAGCAAATTGTAAAGATGATGTTGACAGCTTTTCCTCATGCCTCCTCAGCATCATCCACTCCATCATTTTTGTTATACAGGAACACAAACATATTCCCCTGTAGTTATCATCATCACTCAAATTGCCATTTGTGTCTTTTGGGATTGAAATAATTGTTCCTTGCAATAAACTTTCACTTGTATGTCCATGAATGGCTTGTGCAGTCATCAACATGCCAAGATGAGTCACTATATGATCAGGGGCATAAAGCAAGTGATTAGACCACATACCATCACTACCATCAGACTTATCACTTTTTAGTTTGTTAATAGCAATCTTTACTTCCTTGTGAGTAAAGATATGCTCAATGTCTCCATAACATCGTAGGTCTTCTTGTATTTTACATTCTAGCTCCCCAATTTGTAACTCACTTGAGGGAACTGACTGGTACAATGTCTCATACTTATTATGAAATATATATGCAATATCAGAAGGTGTTGTTTTGTTGTTTATGTGGGTAGGAAGTACTCTGTGTTTACCATCCATTTTGTGGACTTCCGACCAGAATTTTCTATGTTTTTTGCCATTAACCACTGATTCTGCCATTTTTGCTTTTCTCAGATCATCTTCATCCTTTTGTAATCTGCGAATCATGTAATGGTACTTATTTTTGGTTCTTCTCATTATGTCTGCTACCACACCAGATCTGGGCTTTCCACAGTCTTTCCATATGCCACACCAGAAAAGAGCTTTCTCCTTCAGGGGCTGGACCATTTCATTCCAAAAAGGAATGCTTTTCTTTTTTGCTTTGACTTTAGGTAAACACTGTTTACCACTTTCAATACATGCATTTATGATGTTTGAACAATAATGTGATAATGCTTGCTTATGATTCACATTTTGGCACATGACATCTCTACATAGGATTGTTTCATGAGGAATGTCAATGTTATCAAGCTTACCCAGCAATACACTTCTATATCTGGATTTCTCAGTTTCACCAACCCGGTGCCAGGCTATATTATTGTTGATGTTTGTTTTATCCAGCACATTCATATGATCAACATGTCCACTGAACCTTGCACACAGTGCCATATGCCCCTTCGGGGTAAGATCACCGACCCACTGTATCTCATCTATGCTGTTGAATAACACTTTAGGCATGACAAAGTGATCTATCCGAGACTGATACACATTACCTAGTCTATGAGATGCAAAGGTATAAGGATAATCAGCTTTGTCACTGTCTTCACCAAATAATAGACCATAATTATTTGCAACACCTTTCATATACCTGGAGTGTGCATTGTCCCTACTAAGGTCTATGTTAAGATCACCTACCAGTAGGACACCTTGCACTTCGTTATGTTTTACAATCAGCTGCTCTATCTGGTCAGCTGTCTCTTGAAAATCACTGTCAACCTCTATTTGACTGTAGTTGTCACCAGGCATATAAGCATTAACAATTAAAATATTACATGTATCATTCATTTTAAATGTTACTGCACACAATCGTTTGCTCTCAGTCTTGACTGGTCTAACTCTATGTGATAGGCTTTTTCTATACAGAATACTTACTCCCCCATACATTCTACCTCTAACAATTTCATCATCTTTAATTCCTGAGACATTTGTACTGCTATACTCTAAGTGTATATTGTTCACCACATGTAATTGTGTAGGATGCAGCCATGTTTCTTGTAAACACATCACATCAATATTGTCACTACTCAGACAATCTTTAATAAACTGAATTCTATCAGTACCAAGTCCTGTGCAGTTGTATGTTGCAATTGAGAATTGAGCCATCATGAGTAAAAATATCATACATATATGTTGTACATCCATGTTGATTACTAAGAGCTTTTATATCCACCAAATTTTCCCCTTGACCTGTACACCCACTCACTGCATTCTATTCCACTGTACCAAAAGTCCTCATTTAGCACAGTGTCCAGATCATTTTTGTCTATCTTAATCCTGAATGTGTTTGTGGAATGATCTTGGTGAGAAATTAATGATATATCCTCTGGCCACACCCCGATCTCTTCATTGACAAAGTGGTCAAAGATGTCATCCTCGGTGCAGTCTTTTTCCACATTTTTTCCACATATTTCAACTTTCTGAGTCCCACCTCTTAATTTGCTGTCTTTTGCATCCTTGTTCCCAACAATCTTTCTCTCCTTTGCTTTGTCATTTCTCTCCTGTTGTCTGTAGCTGTCTCTCTGTGGAATGAAGCCTGCACTGTCTCTGTATCGATGTTTGATCTCCTCACTGGATCGTACAGGTCTTCCTCCATCAGGTCTTCTGCTGACTGGTTTGCTTTTATTAGGTCCAGTCAGTTCCCCTTGCGGAGCACTGGAATCACTATGTGCTGCAACTGCAGCATATGATTTGGCAGCCACACTTGTCTGCACATCCATAAGTGAGCCAATACTCTCCTCATGTTCACCTATTGTTTTCATCACCATATGCATTTGCTCCTGCAGTTTCTTTATCTGCATAGCTTGTGACACTGTGTAACCTGCCTCCTCAGGTGTTACAGCAGGAATCTTTGACATATTGACTGCTGCAAATATGGGATTAATATCCTTATTCCCATCCAGCCTCTCCAGCATCATCATCAGATCATCCGTCTCAGCCACTAGAGCAGATCTATTCGATGAGTCCCTATGACCACGCTCTGGGCCAGGATCCTGAATGCCACAATTAGACAGAGCATCCTTTGCTGCAATAACATCCTCAATTGTGAATTGCTGAAGTACCACTTTTTGTAGATTCCCAACACAACCATTTCCATAATGGTATGTACAATATGCCAGTAGCTCATTCACTATAACAGTCCTCTCCTTGTCACCTCCATCATCAACCCCAGCACCCTCTGCAGCTGGGTCAGGACACACATTGCACTTGTCCCTAGTCCCCTTCTTCAGTTTGACATGGGCCCCACTTGCCCCACATCCACTGCACTTTGCCATGTTTAATCCTGCCACCCACACCTGACTGTGTGTGGTGATATGCTGGCCACAGCAGATTAAAGGCCACAAATAGAGTGTCCCTGCTACACCTGAATCAGGTGTGCGCTCAGTCAACCATAAAATATATTAACTTGATAAGAGATAAAACTTTGCTCCAAAAGTCACTTTTGTCACAAATCTCAGCTAAATCACTCCATTGCTGCAATCTCTATATATTCATACAACAAACTATCCAAAAATCCATTTTGCATTCACTTCATAAACATGGATAAATCCAAATGTTTAGGAACACTTGTAGGGACTGTTGACTGTTACACTGCATTCAAAATTGTATGCCCCAACTTGATTGATGATGAAGAATAGGTCTTCCAAAGTTCTTTTTACCCAACAAATATCATGTCCCCTTGATTTCATCAATGTTGAGACAAATACACTAATTGTTATTTGTTTAATTGTGCAACCCTGGAGAGTATTGTTGTGGCCATCACTGTGAGCTTTGAGGTTATTCGCATTGACAAAGGGTTGAGACAGTTGAAGCAACAGACTGTACCTATCTATGAGATAAATGTTGTCATTTGTTGGGACATAAAAGGTAAAATAAAACAGTTCTACTGGAAATTGTGGTAGGGATAATAAGAAGTAATAAACCTTCCCATAGCCTGGACACAGATCATCCCCTGTACCAATGGTGTGATATTAAGGCAAGAACATGTGAGTGAAGTGTTCAGGGAGACAGATCTTTCTCGTTGGTTCTGAACCAACGAGAGAAATCTGTCTCCCTGAACACTGCATGAACTCATGTTCTTGTCTTTATCTCATACTTACCCAATGTAGATAGATGGGGTTTGTTTCAAGGTCCCCATGTGTATCCCCATGACCCAAATCTGAAATGTCGTCTGCTCCAGGTCAAAACAAACCCAGTCATCATATTCATTTCAGAGAAATTAACACAATGATTTGTTAAAGAACTGGCCTTAGACATGATAACATTTATTTTATAATTGACAAATTTTATTACATTTGTGCACAAACATATTTAAACAAGCATTTTATTCATTTCAAAAGTATGTTAATATAAAAATAAAACTTTAAAAAAGATAAAAGGAAAGCAGTTCGGCAGAGGGGTGATCTGTGAAAGTAGTTCGACAGAGGCTTATTGCATTCGGCGCGTAGTGCGCGTTTATGCGCGTTGTGTCAGTTATGAGTATTGGTATTTTTGGGGGCTTTTGGGATCCAAATGTTTGAATAGAAATGTTTGTATGTACATACTAGATAACATCAAACTTGGATTTAAATCATAAAACCCAACCATTTGCAAGTTTTAAAAATGACACCTCACTGAATTTGGCGGGAATCAGCTTTTGTATATTGGCGTGTCCAGAAATGGATATTGAAGGGGGTGTTCAATTTAACAAATTTCACAATTTATATCATTTGGCATTTCTTCTTCTTATAGGACTTTGTATGATATTTGTGAACACGAATATGCCAAAAAAATAATAAATACTTGCACAGAAAAGATACTGTAGTGTACCCCATTTTAACAAATGTAAAACCCTGGACATGCCACTGATGCCTTTCACACACTGTCCTTCTGTGACGTCACACTGATACAAGTCACTCTGTGTTGAACGCGCCATTTATCAAATGCGCAACGTGCCGAATGCAATAAGCCTTCGACAGAGGGGTGATCTGCAAAAAAAATCTCATAGGTGCAGAACACTCTCTTGAGATAAGGTCCAAAATCCACTGTAGGAGGATGTGATGTTTTGTACGGTTATTGATGATATTGCAGTCCACAGAATTCTGAACAGATATCTTCTTCACAATACGTTGCATGGATGTTCATTATAATTATGTGTATGTATTAGCTCACTTTCTTATTGTATCTTGTCATGGTTTGGTTTTGATCTGATCGACATTCAAAATCATCAAATATTCAGATACATTAAAAACACATCTTAAAACAACAAATATAGTCCAAATATAGTATGTCACTGGGTCACATACTGAGCCATATGATAGAAACAAAAGTAAGAAAATATGCTGCTTTTAGTATTTTAATTAAGGTTTTCACTGGATAATAATTGACAAATATGTTAAGAGTCCATTACATATTATTCATGTGTGTCAATATCAGTGTTAGATTTACATTGATGTGTAAAATATTCTTACCTGTGTAACAAATCTTACCTACAATAATTGTTATAGTCTAAATATCATGATATAAAATTCATTAAATATGTCCCAGTATTGTTTCACTTACTGTCCATTGAGCTGTTTTTTACATTTCAGCAAATTAAAAAAATCCTGTCTGAATTTTGAGCCACCAATCACATAGAGGTAGAAGTTGACTGCATTGTTGGTCCAGTATAGCTTATTAGAGAGGTGTATAAAGAACATGTAGAAGGCAAACCTTGCCTGGCTGGCTGTCTGATCTACCAGAAGGTATGTCACATAGCGCACATATTGAGGTGATGTTAGGGCCAGGAGAGTGAAGGACACAAGGAGTAGAGTTACAGTTAGCTGGGAATCACGCGAATTGGAATTATCTTGTTTATTTGTAAGATTTGACAGATTTTTTCCTCTTCTACGGATAACAGAAATAATCATGAAATTCATAATCAGTATGCAGACAAAGGGCAAAACAGCAATGAAAGTAAAGTTAACCCAAGAATATATAAAGGTAAAAGTGTTTGGCACAGCTAAGGCTGCACAATAAACACCAACAAGTCTGGTGTAGATAACATAAGGACAGGTAAAAATAAACATTAGAATTAATATTGAAATAGAGGTGATGAAGGCTCTTTTAGGAGTGCACAAGACAGGGGCTTTGAAAGGAAAGATTACTGCAATGCATCTATCCAAGGTCATAAACATAATGATGTAGATTCCAGTACTGGAAAATGTCTGAAACAGCCAAGCAGATATTCGGCAAACATAAGGGTGGGGAACATAGTAAATAGCTGCTGTCACAAACCAGTAATACCATGCCAATATAATACAACCTTGATCAGAAAATGCCAGTGCAGTCATGTAGACACACAATGAAATATTGCGGTTGTTCTTTTGAATTGTTATAATGACAGAAAGGATATTTCCGACTGTTCCAATAATTGCCACAATTGGAAGATAGTATACATTAAGACCAATTCCAAGTTTGTATAACCATCTCTCACTTGCTGGTTTAGGGATGTCCTGTTCTGGCATGATTTGAGTAGAATTGACAATTTCCTCAGGATTGCTTTGATGGATTCTTGTTGAGACACTCATGTTCCCATTTATAATTTCCTTCACAGTGGTAAATTCGATGTTCTGTAAATGAAAGATGTTAAATAATATTAATTACAAAACAGGTTTCAAACTTCAACAAAAACAGCAAACACTGAATTTATTACAACAAAAATCTAAACAATATATAAATGATATAATGATTCCCTGGAATGGGTTCATACTGCTAACTTTTCACTAGATTTTGTAGTGTTTGTGGTTGGTATGAAATAAATGGCTGGTGAATGGTTGATAATAATTTGCAAGGATTTATATAAAATATTAATTTGTTTTTTCATTATAATAATAACCGAGGGATTACAAATCCTGATAATTGGCTAACTTCACTGCTTGTTTTTAATACAAAACTGTGAAACACGAAATACGTTTTTGCATTATTTCAGGCAATGGGGTTGCCTGTAAGAGATATGCACAGAGTAGTGCTTAGTATTTTTCATCATGCTTTGGAGTGTTGTTTTGCCAAAATTTGATATCTGAAAACCACAATTAAAACTAAATTATTTCTTTATTTTATCTTTCATGTGATATACCAAGATATCGTTTAGTGGCAGTACCATAATAGTTTCAATGAAACAACAAATATCGCATAATTTGGTAAATTCTAAATAATTAATGTCACTGAAATATAAACTTTGATCATTATGACTGATTTTTTTGAACTGATATATTTACGATTGCAAGAGTTAATAAATTTGCCATGAATACAATGTAAAACAATTTAACTCTCTGATGGAGACTTTCATGCTTTAAGCCAGTGTCTCGGGAATATTTAATTTCATATAATATCATCCAATTCTAAATTAATGTTCTGAAAAGGTTAACAGCAAATGTTCCTTTTCAATTAATGTGTTCTCCTGCATATCGTAAATGGTATATAATGATCATCAAAACTATGTTTAAGGATGATTTCTCAAACAGTGACAGATTACCTCATAAAGCTGGCAATTCTATTATTAAAAACATTACATGATCTTACTTACCTGTCCCATTATCATATAATTACAACTATATATGTAATATAAACAGAGTGTAGCACAAAATTTGAAATGCATTGTAATCAGCGCAACTCTGTTGATAATGTACAGTTTTCAAGTCTTCATATGCAGAATCAAACTACCAGAATGCTTATATTATAGAATACAAATCAACATATTATTATAATATGATCATACATTGCAGGCCCACATTATATTATTTGTGAATGTCTCCTGCAAGACTAATAAAGGAATAATGCATTGCCTGCGGACTAATAGGAATATTCATAAGATTGTTTGCAATATGCCAAGCCCATAATGATGAGATTACAAATTATGTGAGACATTTTATTGCAAGGATTTTCCAATAATCAATAATCACTTTGTTTAAGTTGGTGTGAAATATTGTCTGTGTTGATTAGTAACATACAGATATGTGATGACAAGGCTACATTCAAGTAAAGAGTATAAATCTAGGGGTATAACTCTTCACAACAATTCCAGTAATAAAGATTGAGCTTTACTTAATAGACAACCTTTGCATGTTCTCTTGTGATGATTCACCATGTTCTTTCAACATTAAGAAACACTATTTTCCAATGTAAATAACTCTCCATAGCAGAGCCAGGATTTATACCTAGACTCTACCTCGCCATGCAGAGTAAATGTAAATATGATATACTAGTTTACCTGTTTGGCTCAATACTCGGTTATTAGCTTATTCATATAGAATTTGAGTCCAATAACTGTAACCATAGCCTTTTACTTCCGAATTATACGTGGCACAATAAAGCGATAAATCACAGCATATCATGTTACTTGTCAATGTCTCTTGAAATGCTAACAAAGGAATAACGCATTGCCTGGGGTCCAATAGAATTATTAATACGATTGTTTGAAACAGAATACCAAGCTCTACTCTTGCCCCAATTTTTTCATAATCTACACACCCTATCTGAAACGCTTTGTGCCAAAATTGTCTGATAATTTTGCGCTTTTGCGCCCATTCATTGATGTTGGCAAAAGTTCATGAATGTTGTTTTGGAATGAATGAGTGTCAAATGATGATTAATATCCAATGCAAACTAAGTGTAATAGTTGATGGCAAACTTGGAAATGAAGTCAGCACGAGCTGCCTTTATGTTCTTGATCTGTTTCCACAGCGTCCTCCACGTCTGCCACTACCACTTTACCTTCTTTTCCTCTTCATTTATCTTTGCATGGAGATATAGGATATGTCAAGGTCTTGATCAGTATAGGATCAACTTTGCTTGGAAATGTTCTATTTTGTTACAAATTACTGCAATACCAATATAATTTGGCATATGATTTGGCAAATTACTGCAATACCAATATGATTTGGCATATGAAGGATTCGGACGAATTAAGATACCTTGCAAAACACTTCAAATAGCATGTATTGCCACAACATATATCACACAAAATAGGTTCGTATTTCTAAGAATGATTTATGTAAATAGGTCACAGTGACTTACTTAAAGGCCAGGTAGATCATAAATTCAGAAATAGTACAAAGCTGATCCTTACACAGAGAATATTAGACCTTGAGATCCATGGTGATTTATTTTGGTTCACCTTTCGTGAGCTTGGGTCAAACTATGGTTGGCTTTGATGAAATGGAAAAAACTGTACTTGTCTTACACATTTGGATACTCAATGACTCGGTCACATCGACCTATTTACAGGTCAAATAGGTCAAATCCACAAAAATGTGGGCTATATTATGTATTTAAATGCATAAAAATGAGCAACCTCAGTGCTCAAATGAATTTGATATCGGGTGACCTTGAACTTCTCAAGGTTACAGAAAACCTTTTCAGAAAATCATCTGAAAAGGATATTTTACAAAACACTCATTGGATAATTCGTAACCTTCTATAATTTGAACACTGTTCTGAATCAGTTTTGTGCCACTCGCAGAACATAATATTATATATCGCTTACAATCAATTCTGATTCCAAGATGCATTTAAAGTAAATTATTTAAAGCCTTTGTATGTCTTATATAGAACTATCAGACAGGTTTGGTGGTTCTGAACCTCCTCTAAACCATCTTCAGTTGTGCAAATGGCATATTAAATATCTTGTCACAATGAACAATGTGCGAAACCAAATGCAACTGATTGGCATGCGTGGCATTGGCATGTAAATCGTGTTTCTGAAAATGATTGGTTTTGCGATAAAAGAACAAATATTGATATTCTTTTTCAAAACCAATAAATCGTAAATCCCTCTAAGATAAGAAACACAAATGTTTATATTTATGTTTATTGATCAATGTAGGAGGTCTATGTTTGGTAGATTGGTACGATATTGGTCAAATTGTTCATTGTTCATCATATGTAATATATCGGATACATTTGTTAACCAATCTTTCATTAATGATATCTCTGTATAAAATCATAGTAGTTTAAACAATTATTATAGCGCCATGATGAAAACTAATTTATTGCTTATCATGTGCACATCCAGGATGAAATCATGACTTACATATTCTACAGGACTTCATGCGTTATATTTAACATTAGATCACATCAGACATTTTTAATATTTTCTGATTCTTTTATCTTTTTTATCAGCTTTGAATGCAAGAGATTGAAAAACAGAGTGGAAGAAATATCCTTAAAGGGGAAGAACAGGCAGAATGTATTGGCTGTCAAAGAGCTTTGACCATTAAACTTGTTTGAGTATATCAGTTTGATATTATAAGAACTCAATATTTTAATGTGCAAGATTTACATGTTTTATATCATATTGTAGATACCTCTGAGAGAGTAACGTTTTTATATAGGACTTTATAATCAAGGGCGGACATCCAATTTATCTAAGTCAATGGGTTATTTATCAAGAACTGTAGACTGTAAAAATTCATTTATTAAACAAATTATATACATTTACTACATTAGATCAGTGTATTAATGATTGTGTTGTTACATTCTTGTGTTGTTTACATATTGTATGAAATTAATGTATTGTTTCTAGCCGATACTATTTTTTTGTTTTTACTGTTTTACGCACTAAATGGCCTCATTGTGCCATTAAGCAATCATTCATTGTTTCATTCGATCTCACTATGGTATATCAGTATTTCACCTTTACATTGAACCGAATAAGAAAGAGGGATACGTTTTTATGTACATTTCTTTGATTTTGCTGAAGATTTTTCGTGCAAAGAGCTTATGTTGTGTCTGCCATTCTAGTTCAACTAAAGAGCCCATTTAGATTTTCCATTAACAGTAGTAGTCCACAGAGGAATGCACGTAGCGCCTTTTTATATTGGACAGATTTTGATGCATAATTTACCTTTGTTTAATCTTGAGTTATGGCTGTCATGTAGGAAGGGGATACTTACAAAAATACTTTGAGATTCAGGAAGGAAATCATTGCAGAAAATATTTAGTGATACTCCTTTGTGCCTTGTTATTTTCAGCTGTTCTAAAAGGAATAACATCACGGGCTATAGTGACAGTAGGCATGCACAAAGAGTCTTATTATGAACAACATTGACAAAAGTCACTGGCTGTTATGCACAGTGTGGACTTTTATATTGAATTTGTAAATTCGAGAAATCTGGCTGTTATGTGTAGTTATATTATATGTGGCTGTATTGCCAGGGTTTTTTGGCTGTAATGCCAGGTTTTATTAGTAATACTTGTAAGAAATCCTAGCACTTTGCTTACTTAAAATTGGTAATTCAAAGGGCCTTTTGTGCGAGAAAGATTTTCATGCACACTTTTCTTTGGTTTAATCTCCAGCTGTCACGCACAAAAAGTCACCCGGCTGTTGTGCACAGTACGGACTTTATGTTAGTATATTTGTATGCTGCATGGATGGTACATTTTAGACATTCCCTTTACATCTTTATTTTATGTCTTTTTATACATGTTTGGCACCTTGACAATGAATTGGATAATTTTTTTTTATATTAGATCAATGTGACGGCATTGACACAAGTGATGGCATGACTAGCAGGATATACACTCAAATAATATACAGATGTTATGTTCAAAAGCTAGCAAGTACAAGTTTAGGAAAAAGAAATTAAGCTATTTTTTGTGTGCAATGAAAGGGTTTTGAATGTTGCTCAGTAACATCAAGTTGTAATGTTTACATGAGTGCATTACAATTATTTTGCTGCAACTTGTCTTCTAATTCCCAGTCATATTGGAATCCTTGGAAAGCAGCATTAGATAAGCGCCCAATAAATATGCTTATTCCTTATACAGAGATTAAGAAATACGTTCTACATGAAATTAAGCCTGTTCTAGGTAAAACCAATGGTGCTTGTAGGATTTACCGAAGAGAAAAGTCTGTTTTAACGCGTATAAGAATTGGACATAGTCATTTGACTCATTGCTATCTTGGGCCACAGGCCATGGCACAGTTGGTTAGAGTGCCAGCTTATTATAAGGTTGGAAACTCTGATATTGCTCCTAGTGATTCAGTGGTTGACCTTGGCATAACCTTTGACTCTAACATGGACATCAAGGCTCAGATCGGGAAAATGTGAAAGAAAGGCTATTATTATCACATTAGGAACCTTGCTGCCATCAAACACTGTCTAGACAAGAAGACAGCTGTAACACTTACCCATGCTTTTGTTACCTCTACTCTAGACTATGGCAATGGCCTACTTGCAGGTCTACCTAAATCTGACACTAGGAAGCTACAATACCTTCAAAACTCTGCACAAGTGTCGTAGGAAAAATCAGGAAATTTGATCACATTTCAGGAAAATACGAGAACTGCACTGGCCCCCGGTTCAGGCGAGAATCAATTTTAAAATCCTGCTCTTGACCCGGAAGGCCCTGAATGGTAAGGCGCCCCCTTACTTACACAATCTTCTCCTAGTCAAACAAGGGGAACATTGCCTGAGGTCTAATGACGGCACTCACTTACAAGTTCCAACAACCAGGTTGAAGACAGTAGGCGACAGAGCCTTTTCGTCTGCCAGCTCCAGACTTTGGAACTCCCTTCCTAGTGAAATCAGGACTAGTATCTCAGTCTCCTCCTTCAAGAGCAGACTGAAAACTCATCTCTTCAGGAAACATGTTCTGAACACAGCGCTATGAACAGACTTGTCTGGTATCCGCGATATATAAATTATTATTATTATTATGGCAGACATTCTTAGATTGAAATCACCATGCTGGTAGATATTCTTAGATTGATATCATCATGCTGGTAGATATTCTTGGATTGAAATCATCATGCTGGTAGATATTCTTGGATTGAAATCATCATGCTGGTAGATATTCTTAGATTGAAATCATCATGCTGGTAGATATTCTTGGATTGAAATCATCATGCTGGTAGATATTCTTAGATTGAAATCATAATGCTGGTAGATATTCTTAGAATAAAATCACCCTGCTGGTAGATATTCTTAGATTGAAATCATCATGCTGGTATATATTCTTAGATTGAAATCATCATGCTGGTAGATATTCTTAGATTGAAATCACTATGCTGGTAGATATTCAGAGATTAAAATCATCATGCTGGAAGATATTCTTAGATTGATATCATCATGATGGTAGATATTCTTGGATTGAAATCACCCTGCTGGTAGATATTTTTAGATTGAAATCACCCTGCTGGTAGATATTTTTAGATTGAAATCACCCTGCTGGTAGATATTCTTAGATTGAAATCACCCTGCTGGTAGATATTCTTAGATTGAAATCACCCTGCTGGTATATATTCTTGGATTGAAATAATCATGCTAGTAGATATTCTTGGATTGAAATCATCATGTTAGTAGATATTCTTAGATTGAAATCATCATGATGGTAGATATTCTTGGATTGAAATAATCATGCTAGTAGATATTCTTGGATTGAAATCATCATGTTAGTAGATATTCTTAGATTGAAATCATCATGATGGTAGATATTCTTGGATTGAAATCACCCTGCTGGTAGATATTCTTAGATTGAAATCACCCTGCTGGTAGATATTCTTAGATTGAAATCACCCTGCTGGTAGATATTCTTAGATTGAAATCACCCTGCTGGTAGATATTCTTAGATTGAAATCATCATGCTAGTAGATATTCTTAGATTGAAATCACCCTGCTGGTAGATATTCTTAGAATGATATCACCCTGCTGGTAGATATTCTTAGATTGAAATCATCATGCTAGTAGATATTCTTAGATTGAAATCATCATGCAGGTAGATATTCTTAGATTGAAATCACCCTGCTGGTAGATATTCTTAGATTGAAATCACCCTGCTGGTAGATATTCTTAGATTGAAATCATCATGCTGGAAGATATTCTTGGATTGAAATCATCATGCTGGTAGATATTCTTAGATTGAAATCATCATGCTGATAGATATTCTTAGATTGGAATCACCCTGCTGGTAGATATTCTTGGATTGAAATCACCCTGCTGGTAGATATTCTTAGATTGAAATCACCCTGCTGGTAGATATTCTTAGATTAAAATCATTATGCTGGTATATAATCTTAGATTAAAATCATTATGCTGGTATATAATCTTAGATTGATATCATCATGATGGTAGATATTCTTGGATTGAAATCACCTTGCTGGTAGATATTCTTAGATTGAAATCACTATGCTGGTAGATATTCTTAGATTGAAATCATCATGCTGGTAGATATTCTTAGATTGAAATCACCATGATGGTAGATATTCTTGGATTGAAATCATCATGCTGGTAGATATTCTTGGATGGAAATCATCATGCTCGTATATATTCTTAGATTGAAATCACCCTGCTCGTAGATATTCTTAGATTGAAATCACTATGCTGGTAGATATTCTTAGATTGAAATCACCCTGCTGGTAGATATTCTTAGATTGAAATCGTTATGCTGGTATATATTCTTAGATTGAAATCACCCTGCTGGTAGATATTCTTAGATTGATATCGTCATGATGGTAGATATTCTTAGATTGAAATCATCATGCTGGTAGATATTCTTAGATTGAAATCACCATGCTGGTATATATTCTCAGATTGATATCATCATGCTGGGCCATGGGCTGTGGCGCAGTTGGTTAGAGCGCCAGCTTATTAGCACCAGTTCCTCTGTGGTGATCCAAAGGTCGTGGGTTCGGACTCCGGCCATGCCGAGATTGAACTCATGATACAATTTCCTATATGAGCTGAGACCCTTGCCTAAAGGGTTAACCCGTTGTCCTTGTAAATCTGTGACCGGGTGGGTTGTCATGTTAAGGACCTGCGACATGACAATTCAATGAGGCAGCACCATATCTGCTACAAGTAGGTCTCATCACTAAATGACTGAAATAATGTTGAAAGTGATGTTAAACCCCAAACAAACAAACAAACAAAATAATCATGCTGGTAGATATTCTCAGATTGAAATCATCATGCTGGTAGATATTCTGAGATTGATATCATCATGCTGGTAGATATTCTTAGATTGAAATCACCCTGCTGGTAGATATTCTTAGATTGAAATCATCATGCTGGTAGATATTCTTGGATTGAAATCATCATGCTGGTAGATATTCTTCTATTGAAATCATCAACACATAAGGAGCCTTCTATCCCAAGTCTCACACAATTTACATTTCTGTTAATTTTTATTAAGTTTTTAAATAGTATAATAATTCCCTGACGAACACCAATTTCATCAAGGGCCTCATAGATTGATATCTACCAGATGTAATTTCAGGATTTTGTTTATGACAGTTGTAATATTAGCCACTAAATATAAGCATGGAATATAACAATGGGACCATAATGATTTAACTCTTAAGGGGGGAAATCTCCACTCTCCCAAATTGTATTAAAGATATTCAAAAGATGACCAAGTGATTGGCCAGGAGGGTGTTTGGGGATTTGACAGTGAATTTGATCAGATCTAGGATCAGTATCACAGTATCATGTGATTTATCTCAGAAGTCTATACCTGATATTATAAATGTGTTTTTTTTCTGTTCTTAGAAAGTTATCATGTTATTAGAAATGAAATTCAGTTGATCTTTTTTCTCTCTTATTTTTTATTTGTTGAAATTTCTGGGATCTATAATTGATTGAACATTATTTAGATATTTAATCCTTGCCAGAATTTTTTTATTTTGCTTATCTTAACTTTTGATTTGGAATTTGTGCAAATTGTATTGAATTCGCTCTCAATTAAACCTTTTCAGAGCACTCATCATTGAACCATTATTTTAATTAGGCTTTGATTTGGGTGTACCTTCATCAGCAATATTACACATTGTATCTGGGAAGAACTTAAGAGGATCATCTTAATCCTTGAAAATTTCTGAAATTATTGCGTTAAAACAGAAAGTGTGAAGTTTGACACAATCAGTTTGTGAAATTTTGATTTAGGTATTGTTTATCAGGTGGAGGAAAATGGTTGTTTAAAACATTTGGATAATGGTCACTAATCTATCTATCTTCCTTTTACTTCCCAGAAATAGTTGAACAATGATTTGGGATGCACATGAAAAGGTCTATTGATGCTGAAGAGCTTGTAACAGGATGTAAATATGTTGGACAAACACCATCTCAAAGACACAAACTATTGTGACGTTGAACAATCTATTAAACCTCCTTTGACATCAGTGTTGTGTTTGCCAACCCCAAGATAGTTGTGAGCTTGTAGGTCAGCTTATATGATATATGGTTGTGGCAGCTGAAATATCGAAAAGTTATTTAGATCTGTAATATTAATTTATTCACTTGATTTGTAAACGTATTAAACACAAGTATTGTTAGGAGTCACCCTGACTGCAGAAGCATGCGAATAAGTATTTAATGTAGCTTTGCTTCGGGTGTGCAGGATTTAACAAATATAGAAACAATGCCATGTTTGACTGATATATGTTGAAATACACCTATCCTCCGTGAGAAATTTAGGCATGGTCTGAATGTCACCAACGTCAATATGGGCCTAGTTTGATCGGCGAATGCACTGCGACAATATATTGAAATACAAGGTTTTTGCTGATCTCTAAATACAAAGATGCCACTGGTATTGGTTGCTCAGGATGTTGCAGTTCAACTACCTGCATCTATAGGATATAGAAACCTGTACATTCCAAATCCTCTGCGCTGTTTCAAGTTTCAGAGATATGATCATAGTTTTGATGAATATAGAGGGCAAGTAACTTATCCTAAATGCACAGTTCAACACAGAATTTGGTTTTTGGGCAAGGGCAAGGTTGAGGATTGTGCTCTCAAAGATGACAAGTCTGATGAGGCCTGTAAGAAATCTGAACACAAAACCAACAGGGTAAAACCACCAAGTGCTCGGAGACGTCCAAGGAAATACACCCAGAAAAGTTAGAGACCCAGTAAAAATTGACACTCATGCTATGGGTGAACAGTAGGAGATAATATATGTATGAAAATGAAACATTGCTACTGTTGCAACTTTGATGTGAATAAACATGACATTGTTGGTTCAATATTGAATGTGTTAGGTAATGAAAATAAAGATCATATTTCCCATAGCGAAAGTTGATTTATCATTGTTGCCATTGTATGAATGTCATACATGTAAAAAGATATTGGAGAAGAAAGATTCAATACTAATAATATATCTTAGTTCGTTGTATCTGCATGCTTGCCACAAACAATAAGGAGGTTTGCGTTAATATTAACAGAGATAGGCAGAGATTGATATGTGACCAAATAATGTATTAAGATTGTTTTAGCAGCTGACACAAGAATATATACAAATGAAAAGAGATTTTTTATTTTTTTAATATCTCGCCATGCTGCCACCTGGTGTGTTAAAATCTGTCACTTTGAAAACATGCAAGCTTGGCTTACAGTCGATATCTTAAACTTTCTCAATGGGTTATTTCATCCATAACAATCTTGCTATTCTCATCAAGGTTTCCAGACTGATCAGTTTTTTTAACGTCTATTTGCTGTCAAAATATTAATGTTTTGCCTTTGGAGAATATATTCCCTTTAGAGAATGTATTTCCATAGAGGATAGCATTCATCATATGAGCTGTAATGTCTACAAAATATCCCAGCATGCACTTTACGTAACACGTGAGACACCTAGTAGATCACAAATGTTTAAACTCAAATTTCCGCTAAAATTTAAAAAATACAATGACAGATATCTCGTTTTGGGATAACGTATTATCAATATATATATAAAATATTTTATTCATACACTTTACATTTAAAACAATGCATGGTATAGTTCACTATTACACGAAATACAGCACAATTCATTTTCACACCAACAGAAACACACTCATACCTCATACCAAAAAATACATTCATACATCAAGTTAAAATAAGTTTACATTGTGCACACATCATATATTATATCATCAATTTCATTGTGTGAGAAGCCCTCCAGTAGCCCTCCATGTTGGCATGGATCTGTATTTGGTCCAATTCTTTTCACAACATACATGGAGCCTCTTTCCGATATAATTGGACAATACAGTTTAAGACATTATGTCTATGCTGACGACACACAGATTTACATTAGCCTGGATACAAAATCCTCTGGCAGTATGGAAAAACTACAAAAGAAATAGAAGAGTGTATAAGTAAGATAAGAGATGCTCATATGCGGTAAAAAGTCAGATCTCAAAAATAAAGATATATTGATATCGGGTACTATTACCGTTGGTTTATCTAAAATTACTAGATTAAACCAGGTTAAGGATCTGGGTGTTAACCTGGATCAGGAACTGTCTATGAAGCAACAAATCAAAAAAGTGTGTAAAAGTGGTTATCATCATGTTAGGAATTTAGCAAGAATTAGAAGCTGTCTTGATGAAAAAACCTCTAATACGCTAGCACATGCATTCATTTCGTCTACATTAGATTATGGTAATTCTCTACTGGCTGGTATGCAAAACTCCAAAAACTACAAAATGTTGCAGCTAGAGTAGTGGGGAAATTGAAAAAAAAGATCACATAACACAAAAACTGATGGACCTACATTGGTTGCCAGTACATGCAAGAATTGATTTCAAAATAGCGTAAAAAATAGTGGAAAAAATCTTAGATCAAATAATAAGAATGAAAATTTAATTCCAAAAACAAAATCCAACACATATGGAGATAGGGCATTTTCTGCATATGTGCCGAAGAGGTGGAATGCCCTGCCCCTGGAAGTGAAAAACTGTAAAACTATTGACTGTTTTAAAAAGAAACTTAAGACTCATTTATACAGAGAACATTATCTTCAAAAGCGCCATGAGCAGACTGAGTCTGAAATGACGCTTGTGCAGAAGGCTGATTGTTGGAAATAATAGATTAGTGAGTACCAGCATGGTGTTAAATCCTATGTTAACACCATGCTGGACCAGAAACTATGGAGACCAGAGGAGGTGCAGGTATCAAATGTGTTCTGAGCCCCTGGGTCACTTGTTGGTCCCAGCCTGCTGCTGCTCCTGCCGATGCGTAGGGTGTGTTGGCTGGTTGCGTTGATGGGGGAAATACCTGGTAGCTGGGTTGCTCCCTTCTAATCTCGGCTAAAGCCTTGAAAAGTACCTGCTGGGCAACGAACATTGAAGATAACTGGGACTGAATGGCTGAGAGACCCTGTTCAGGTCCCTGTTTACTCTGTCGGCTGAAACCAGGGTTAGAGAGTCCTCGATATACGTCTTGGTCAGATGTAAAATTATTGTCTGTCATGGAAATTGGTATACCGGCCAGTTGGTAAGAAGAAAGGAGCATGCCAGCTCCTGACGAATTCATAGGGCCAACACAGGGTGGAGGACGACACAAACATCACAGCTGCAGGACAACACAAACTAAGACATGACAAAAACAAGAGGTACCACACGTACGCGCACTACTAGGGTTTCACCAAAGTATGTGTTCATTGTCCGCCTGAAACTGAATGCCAAACAGTTGAGATTGACGGGAAGGTGGAGGCGCCAACAACATTTCGCGCCACGGGCTGTGGCGCAGTTGGTTAGAGCGCCAGCTTATTAGCACCAGTTCCTCTGTGGTGATCCAAAGGTCGTGAGTTGTCATGTCAAGGACCTGCGACATGACAATTCAGTGAGGCAGCACTATATCTGCTACAAGAAGGTCTCATCACGAAATGACTGAAATAATGTTGAAAGTGATGTAAAATCCCAAACAAACCAAACAAACAACATTTTGCTTTCCCCTCATAAGGTACATGGGTGTCGGTTTCATCAAATGAAGCATTAGGGCTGAGTTGCTCAATATTTGTCTCCAATCTAACCCCCTTTAACAATCAAAATGTTAAAGGGACACTTAAAGATCAGGCTTGTGACTTTAAGCTGCATGACCAATAACAATCAAATTTGAGGAGAAAGTATAAGCTGATGGACGATGATCAATCAGTGCAAATTGAGTTTTATTGAACAGGGCAAAGAGGTAGGGTGAGTCATAAATCAGCATGTTTATGGTGATAATGGTGGGCAAGCTGTGAAGTGATAAAAGCATGGTGACTTAAAGTTCCTCTAGAGATGTGCATTAAACCTTGATAGGGCGAATATTTACTGGTATTGTAATACCCATTCCTGTGTGAAGTGTAATTCATTCCTGTTGGAACAGAGTATTAGGAAATCTCATGCTTACATACGGTGGGGGAGAAAATATATCTACTCAATAAAATACACAAGCTATTGTGTCACATTCGTGCACTATCGTTGGCCTCAATTACCTGAAACATTTATTGTCATATACTCTTGACTGATTTAGATGAAAAACAAAAGTTCTCTGCTTTTAGGGTCTTGTATATGTATGCCCCAACTTGATTGATGATGAAGAATAGGTCTTCCAAAGTTCTTTTTACCCAACAAATATCATGTCCCCTTGATTTCATCAATGTTGAGACAAATACACTAATTGTTATTTGTTTAATTGTGCAACCCTGGAGAGTATTGATGTGGCCATCACTGTGAGCTTTGAGGTCATTCGCATTGACAAAGGGTTGAGACAGTTGAAGCAACAGACTGTACCTATCTATGAGATAAATGTTGTCATTTGTTGGGACATAATAGGTAAAATAAAACAGTTCTACTGGAAATTGTGGTAGGGATAATAAGAAGTAATAAACCTTCCCATAGCCTGGACACAGATCATCCCCTGTACCAATGGTGTGATATTAAGACAAGAACATGAGTTCATGCAGTGTTCAGGGAGACAGAACTCATGTTCTTGTCTTTATCTCATACTTATCCACTGCAGATAGATTGGGTCTGTTTCAAGGTCCCCATGTGTATCCCCATGAACCAAATCTGAAATGACGTCTGCTCCAGGTCAAAACAAACCCAGACAGTCATCATATTCATTTCAGAGAAATTAACACAATGATTTGTTGAAGAACTGGCATAAGACATGATAACATTTATTTTATAATTGACAAATTTTATGACATTTGTGCACAAACATATTTAAACAAGCATTTTATTCATTTCAAAAGTATGTTAATATAAAAAAAAACTTTAAAAAAGATAAAAGGAAAGCAGTTCGGCAGAGGTGCAGAAGACTCTCTTGAGATAAGGTCCAAAAACCACTGTAGGAGGATTTGATGTTTTGTACGGTTATTGATGATATTGCAGTCCACAGAATTCTGAACAGATATCTCCTTCACAATACGTTGCATGGATGTTCATTATAATTATGTGTATGTATTAGCTCACTTTCTTATTGTATCTTGTCATGGTTTGGTTTTGATCTGATCGACATTCAAAATCATCAAATATTCAGATACATTAAAAACACATCTTAAAACAACAAATATAGTCCAAATATAGTATGTCACTGGGTCACATTCTGAGCCATATGATAGATTTTGTTTGTTTGTTTGGGGTTTTACATCACTTTCAACATTATTTCAGTTATTTCGTGATGAGACCTACTTGTAGCAGATATAGTGCTGCCTCACTGAATTGTCATGTCGCAGGTCCTTGACATGACAACCCACCCGGTCACAGATTTACAAGGACAACGGGTTAACCCTTTAGGCACGGGCCTCAGCTCATGTGGGAAATTGTGTCATGAGTTCAATCTCGGCACGGCCGGGGTTCGAACCAACGACCTTTGGATCACCACAGAGGAACTGGTGCTAATAAGCTGGCGCGCTAACCAACTGTGCCATGGCCCGTGGCCTGCCATATGATAGAAACAAGAGTAAGAAAATATGCTGCTATTAGTATTTTAATTAAGGCTTTCACTGGATAATAATTGACAAATATGTTAAGAGTCCATTACATATTATTCATGTGTGTCAATATCAGTGTTAGATTTACATTGATGTGTAAAATATTCTTACCTGTGTAACAAATCTTACCTACAATAATTGTTATAGTCTAAATATCATGATATAAAATTCATTAAATATGTCCCAGTATTGTTTCACTTACTGTCAATTGAGCTGTTTTTTACATTTCAGCAAATTAAAAAATTCCTGTCTGAATTTTGAGCCACCAATCACATAGAGGTAGAAGTTGACTGCATTGTTGGTCCAGTATAGCTTATTAGAGAGGTGTACAAAGAACATGTAGAAGGCAAACCTTGCCTGGCTGGCTGTCTGATCTACCAGAAGGTATGTCACATAGCGCACATATTGAGGTGATGTTAGGGCCAGGAGAGTGAAGGACACAAGGAGTAGAGTTACAGTTAGCTGGGAATCACGAGAATTGGAATTATCTTGTTTATTTGTAAGATTTGACAGACTTTTTCCTCTTCTACGGATAGCAGAAATAATCATGAAATTCATAATCAGAATGCAGACAAAGGGCAAAACAGCAATGAAAGTAAAGTTAACCCAAGAATATATAAAGGTAAAAGTGTTTGGCACAGCTAAGGCTGCACAATAAACACCAACAAGTCTGGTGTAGATAACATAAGGACAGGTAAAAATAAACATTAGAACAAATATTGAAATAGAGGTGATGAAGGCTCTTTTAGGAGTGCACAAGACAGGGGCTTTGAAAGGAAAGATTACTGCAATGCATCTATCCAAGGTCATAAACATAATGATGTAGATTCCAGTACTGGAAAATGTCTGAAACAGCCAAGCAGATATTCGGCAAACATAAGGGTGGGGAACATAGTAAATAGCGGCTGTCACAAACCAGTGATACCATGCCAATATAATACAACCTTGATCAGAAAATGCCAGTGCAGTCATGTAGACACACAATGAAATGTTGCGGTTGTTCTTTTGAATGGTTATAATGACAGATAGGATATTTCCGACTGTTCCAATAATTGCCACAATTGGAAGATAGTATACATTAAGACCAATTCCAAGTTTGTATAACCATCTCTCACTTGCTGGTTAAGGGATGTCCTGTTCTGGCATGATTTGAGTAGAATGAACAATTTCCTCAGGATTGCTTTTATGGATTCTTGTTGAGACACTCATGTTCCCATTTATAATTTCCTTCACAGTGGTAAATTCGATGTTCTGTAAATGAAAGATGTTAAATAATATTAATTACAAAACAGGTTTCAAACTTCAACAAAAACAGCAAACACTGAATTTATTACAACAAAAATCTAAACAATATATAAATGATATAATGATTCCCTGGAATGGGTTCATACTGCTAACTTTTCACTAGATTTTGTAGTGTTTGTGGTTGGTATGAAATAAATGGCTGGTGAATGGTTGATAATAATTTGCAAGGATCTATATAAAATATTAATTTGTTTTTTCATTATAATAATAACCGAGGGATTACAAATCCTGATAATTGGCTAACTTTACTGCTTGTTTTTAATACAAAACTGTGAAACACGAAATACATTTTTGCATTATTTCAGGCAATGGGGTTGCCTGTAAGAGATATGCACAGAGTAGTGCTTAGTATTTTTCATCATGCTTTGGAGTGTTGTTTTGCCAAAATTTGATATCTGAAAACCACAATTAAAACTAAATTATTTCTTTATTTTATCTTTCATGTGATATACCAAGATATCGTTTAGTGGCAGTACCATAATAGTTTCAATGAAACAACAAATATCGCATAATTTGGTAAATTATAAATAATCAATTTCACTGAAATATAAACTTTGATCATTATGACTGATTTTTTTGAACTGATATATTTACGATTGCAAGAGTTAATGAATTTGCCATGAATACAATGTAAAACAATTTAACTCTCTGATGGAGACTTTCATGCTTTAAGCCAGTGTCTCGGGAATATTGAATTAAATATAATATCATCCAATTCTAAATTAATGTTCTGAAAAGGTTAACAGCAAATGTTCCTTTTCCATTAATGTGTTCTCCTGCATATCGTAAATGGTATAATGATCATCAAAACTATGTTTAAGGATGATTTCTCAAACAGTGACAGATTACCTCATAAAGCTGGCAATTCTATTATTAAAAAGATTACATGATCTTACTTACCTGTCCCATTATCATATAATTACAACTATATATGTAATATAAACAGAGTGTAGCACAACATTTGAAATGCATTGTAATCAGCGCAACTCTGTTGATAATGTACAGTTTTCAAGTCTTCATATGCAGAATCAAACTACCAGAATGCTTATATTATAGAATACAAATCAACATATTATTATAATATGATTATACATTGCAGGCCCACATTATATTATTTGTGAATGTCTCCTGCAAGACTAATAAAGGAATAATGCATTGCCTGCGGACTAATAGGAATATTCATAAGATTGTTTGCAATATGCCAAGCCCATAATGATGAGATTACAAATTATGTGAGACATTTTATTGCAAGGATTTTCCAATAATCAATAATCACTTTGTTTAAGTTGGTGTGAAATATTGTCTGTGTTGATTAGTAACATACAGATATGTGATGACAAGGCTACATTCAAGTAAAGAGTATAAATCTAGGGGTATAACTCTTCACAAAAATTCCAGTAATAAAGATTGAGCTTTACTTAAAAGACAACCTTTGCATGTTCTCTTGTGATGATTCACCATGTTCTTTCAACATTAAGAAACACTATTTTCCAATGTAAATTACTCTCCATAGCAGAGCCAGGATTTATACCTAGACTCTACCTCGCCATGCAGAGTAAATGTAAATATGATATACTAGTTTACCTGTTTGGCTCAATACTCGGTTATTAGCTTATTCATATAGAATTTGAGTCCAATAACTGTAACCATAGCCTTTTACTTCCGAAGTATACGTGGCACAATAAAGCGATAAATCACAGCATATCATGTTACTTGTCAATGTCTCTTGAAATGCTAACAAAGGAATAACGCATTGCCTGGGGTCCAATAGAATTATTAATACGATTGTTTGAAACAGAATACCAAGCTCTACTCTTGCCCCAATTTTTTCATAATCTACACACCCTATCTGAAACGCTTTGTGCCAAAATTGTCTGATAATTTTTGCGCCCATTCATTGATGTTGGCAATAGTTCATGAATGTTGTTTTGGAATGAATGAGTGTCAAATGATGATTAATATCCAATGCAAACTAAGTGTAATAGTTGATGGCAAACTTGGAAATGAAGTCAGCACGAGCTGCCTTTATGTTCTTGATCTGTTTCCACAGCGTCCTCCACGTCTGCCACTACCACTTCACCTTCTTTTCCTCCTCATTTATCTTTGCATGGAGATATAGGATATGTCAAGGTCTTGATCAGTATAGGATCAACTTTGCTTGGAAATGTTCTATTTTGTTACAAATTACTGCAATACCAATATAATTTGGCATATGATTTGGCAAATTACTGCAATACCAATATGATTTGGCATATGAAGGATTCGGACGAATTACATATCAAGATACCTTGCAAAACACTTCAAATAGCATTTATTGCCACAACATATATCACACAAAATAAGTTCGTATTTTTAAGAATGATTTATGTAAATAGGTCACGGTGACTTACTTAAAGGCCAGGTAGATCACAAATTCCAAAAAATGTACAAAGCTGATCCTTTACACAGAGAATATTAGACCTTGAGATCTGTGGTGATTTATTTAGGTTCACCTTTTGTGAGCTTGGGTCAAACTGTGGTTTGCTTTGAAGAAATTGAAAAAACTACACTGGTCTTACACATGTGGATACTCAATGTAACTCGGTCACATTAACCTCTGTACAGATCAAATAGGTCACAACCACCATAATGTGGGTAATATTATGTATTTAAGTGCATATAGATGAGCAACCTCAGTGCTCAAATGAATTTAATATTTGGTTACCCTGAACTTCTCAAGGTTACAGAAAACCTTTTCAGAAAATCATCTGAAAAGGATATTTTGCAAAACACTCATTGGATAATTCGAAACTTTCTGTGAATTGAATACTGTGCTGAATCCAGTTTAATGCCACTCCCATAATATAATATTATATATTGCTTGCAATCAATTCCTTTTGTATGTCTTATATAGAGGCCACGGGCCGTGGCGCAGTTGGTTAGAGCGGCAGCTTATTAGCACCAGTTCCTCTGTGGTGATTCAAAGGTCGTGGGTTCGAACCCCGGCCCTGCCGGGATTGAATTCATGATACAATTTCGCATATGAGCTGAGGCCCATGCCTATAGGGTTAACCCGTTGTCCTTGTAAATCTGTGACTGGGTGGGTTGTCATGTCAAGGACCTGCGACATGACAATTCAGTGAGGCAGCACTATATCTGCTACAAGTAGGTCTCATCACGAACTGACTAAAAGAATGTTGAAAGTGATGTAAAAGCCCAAACAAACAAACAAATCTTATATAGAACTATGTGACAGGTTTGGTGGTTCTGAACCTCCTCTTAACCATCTTGTATGTAAATCGTGTTTCTTGTATGTAAATCGTGTTTCTGAAAATGATTGGTTTTGCGATAAAAGAACAATATTGATATTCTTTTTCAAAACCAATAAATCATAAATCCCTCTAAGATAAGAAACACAAATGTTTATATTTATGTTTATTGATCAATGTATGAGGTCTATGTTTGGTAGATTGGTACGATATTGGTCAAATTGTTCATTGTTCATCATATGTAATATATCGGATACATTTGTTAACCAATCTTTCATTAATGATATCTCTGTATAAAATCATAGTAGTTTAAACAATTATTATAGCGCCATGATGAATACTAATTTATTGCTTATCATGTGCACATCCAGGATGAAATCAGGACTTACATATTCTACAGGACTTCACGCGTTATATTTAACATTAGATCACATCAGACATTTTTAATATTTTCTGATTCTTTTATCTTTTTTATCAGCTTTGAATGCAAGAGATTGAAAAACAGAGTGGAAGAAATATCCTTAAAGGGGAAGAACAGGCAGAATGTTTTGGCTGTCAAAGAGCTTTGACCATTAAACATGTTTGAGTATATCAGTTTGATATTATAAGAACTCAATATTTTAATGTGCAAGATTTACATGTTTTATATCATATTGTAGATACTTCTGAGAGAGTAACGTTTTTGTATAGGACTTTATAATCAAGGGCGGACATCCAATTTATCTAAGTCAATGGGTTATTTATCAAGAACTGTAGACTGTAAAAATTCATTTATTAAACAAATTATATACATTTACTACATTAGATCAGTGTATTAATGATTGTGTTGTTACATTCTTGTGTTGTTTACATATTGTATGAAATTAATGTATTGTTTCTAGCCAATACTATGTTTTTGTTTTTACTGTTTTACGCACTAAATGGCCTCATTGTGCCATTAAGCAATCATTCATTGTTTCATTCGATCTCACTATGGTATATCAGTATTTCACCTTAACATTGAACCGAATAAGAAAGAGGGATACGTTTTTATGTACATTTCTTTGATTTTGCTGAAGATTTTTCGTACAAAGAGCTTATGTTGTGTCTGCCATTCTAGTTCAACTAAAAGGCCCATATAGATTTTTTCATTAACAGTAGTAGTCCACAGAGGAATGCACGTAGCGCCTTTTTATATTGGACAGATTTTGATGCATAATTTACCTTTGTTTAATCTTGAGTTCTGGCTGTCATGTAGGAAGGGGATACTTACAGAAATACTTTGAGATTCAGAAAGGAAATCTTTGCAGAAAATATTTAGTGATACTCCTTTATGCCTTGTTATTTTCAGCTGTTCTAAAAGGAATAACATCACGGGCTATAGTGACAGTAGGAATGCACAAAGAGTCTTATTATGAACATCATTGACAAAAGTCACTGGCTGTTATGCACAGTGTGGACTTTTATATTGAATTTGTAAATTCGAGCAATCTGGCTGTTATGTGTAGTTATATTATATGTGGCTGTATTGCCAGGGTTTTTTGGCTGTAATGCCAGGTTTTATTAGTAATACTTGTAAGAAATCCTAGCACTTTGCTTACTTAAAATTGGTAATTCAAAGGGCCTTTTGTGTGAGAAAGATTTTCATGCACACTTTTCTTTGGTTTAATCTCCAGCTGTCACGCACAAAAAGGTACCCGGCTGTTGTGCACAGTACGGACTTTATGTTAGTATATTTGTATGCTGCATGGATGGTACATTTTAGACATTCCCTTTACATCTTTATTTTATGTCTTTTTATACATGTTTGGCACCTTGACAATGAATTGGATAATTTTTTTTTTATATTAGATCAATGTGACGGCATTGACACAAGTGATGGCATGACTAGCAGGATATACACTCAAATAATATACAGATGTTATGTTCAAAAGCTAGCAAGTACAAGTTTAGGAAAAAGAAATCAAGCTATTTTTTGTGTGCAATGAAAGGGTTTTGAATGTTGCTCAGTAACATCAAGTTGTAATGTTTACAGAAGTGCATTACAATTATTTTGCTGCAACTTGTCTTCTAATTCCCAGTCATATTGGAATCCTTGGAAAGCAGCATTAGATAAGCGCCCAATAAATATGCTTATTCCTTATACAGAGATTAAGAAATACGTTCTACATGAAATTAAGCCTGTTCTAGGTAAAACCAATGGTGCTTGTAGGATTTACCGAAGAGAAGAGTCTGTTTTAACGCGTATAAGAATTGGACATAGTCATTTGACTCATTGCTATCTTGGGCCACAGGCCGTGGCACAGTTGGTTAGAATGCCAGCTTATTAGCACCAGTTCCTCTGTGGTGATCCAAAGGTCGTGGGTTCGAACCTCAATCATACCGGGATTGAACTCATGATACAAATTCCCACATGAGCTGAGGCCTGTGCCTTAAGGATTCACCTGTTGTCCTTGTAAATCTGTGACCGGGCGGGTTGTCATGTCAAGGACCTGCGACATGACAATTCAATGAGGCAGCACCATATCTGCTACAAGTAGGTCTCATCACTAAATGACTGAAATAATGTTGAAAATGATGTAAAACCCCAAGCAAACAAACAAACAAAATAATCATGCTGGTAGATATTCTCATATTGAAATCATCATGCTGGTAGATATTCTTAGATTGAAATCATCATGCTGGTAGATATTCTTAGATTGAAATCATCATGCTGGTAGATATTCTTAGATTGATATCATCATGCTGGTAAATAGTCTTAGATTGATATCATCATGCTAGTAGATATTCTAGAAATCATCAACACATAGGGAGTCTTCTATCCCAAGTCTATTAGCTACTAAATATAAGCATGGAATATAACAATGGGACCATAATGATTTAACTCTTAAGGGGGGAAATCTCCACTCTCCCAAATTGTATTAAAGATATTCAAAAGATGACCAAGTGATTGGCCAGGAGGGTGTTTGGGGATTTGACAGTGAATTTGATCAGGTCTTGGAGCAGTATCACAGTATCATGTGATTTATCTCAGAAGTCTATACCTGATATTATAAATGTGTTTCTTTTCTGTTCTTAGAAAGTTATTATGTTATTAGAAATGAAATTCAGTTGATCTTTTTTCTCTCTTATTTTTTATTTGTTGAAATTTCACAGTATAATTATCAAAAAAGGAATTCTTGGAAATTGTTTGACCAATTGTCTGGGATCTATAATTGATTGAACATTATATAGATATTTAATCCTTGCCAGAATTTTTTTATTTTGCTTATCTTAACTTTTGATTTGGAATTTGTGCAAATCGTATTGAATTCGCTCTCAATTAAACCTTTTCAGAGCACTCATCATTGAACCATTATTTTAATTAGGCTTTGATTTGGGTGTACCTCCATCAGCAATATTACACATTGTATCTGGGAAGAACTTAAGAGGATCATCTTAATCCTTGAAAATTTCTGAAATTATTGCGTTAAAACAGAAAGTGTGAAGTTTGACACAATTAGTTTGTGAAATTTTGATTTTGGTATTGTTTATCAGGTGGAGAAAAATGGTTGTTTAAAACATTGGGATAATGGTCACTAAACTATCTATCTTCCTGTACTTCCCAGGAATAGTTGAACAATGATTTGGGATGCACATGAAAAGGTCTATTGATGCTGAAGAGCTTGTAACAGGATGATAATATGTTGGACAAACACCATCTCAAAGACATAAACTATTGTGACGTTGAACAATCTATTAAATCTCCTTTGACATCAGTGTTGTGTTTGCCAACCCAAAGATAGTTGTGAGCTTGTAGGTCAGCTTTTATGATATATGGTTGTGGCAGCTGAAATATATAAAAGTTATTTAGATCTGGAATATTAATTTATTCACTTGATTTGTAAACGTATTAAACACAAGTATTGTTAGGAGTCACCCTGACTGCAGAAGCATGCCAATAAGTATTTAATGTAGCTTTGCTTCGAGTGTGCAGGATTTAACAAAAATAGAAACTACGCCATGTTTGACTAATATATGTTGCAATAAACCTATCGTCCCTGAGAAAGTTAGGCATGGGCTGAATGTCACCAACGTCAATAACGGCCTAGTTTGATCGGCGAATGCACTGCGACAATATATTGAAATACAAGGTTTTTGCTGATCTCTAAATACAAAGACGCCACTGGAATTGGTTGCTCAGGATGTTGCAGTTCAACTACCTGCATCTATAGGATATAGAAACCTGTACATTCCAAATCCTCTGCGCTGTTTCAAGTTTCAGAGATATGATCATAGTTCTGATGAATATAGAGGGCAAGTAACTTATCCTAAATGCACAGTTCAACACAGAAGTTGGTTTTTGGGCAAGGGCAAGGTTGAGGATTGTGCTCTCAAAGATGACAAGTCTGATGAGGCCTGTAAGAAATCTGAACACAAAACCAACAGGGTAAAACAACCAAGTGCTCGGAGACGTCCAAGGAAATACACCCAGAAAAGTTAGAGACCCAGTAAAAATTGACATTCATGCTATGGGTGAACAGAAGGCGATAATATATGTATGAAAATGAAACATTGCTACTGTTGCAACTTTGATGTGAATAAACATGACATTGTTGGTTCAATATTGAATGTGTTAGGTAATGAAAATAAAGATCATATTTCCCATAGCGAAAGTTGATTTATCATTGTTGCCATTGTATGAATGTCATGTACATGTAAAATGATATTGGAGAAGAAAGATTCAATAATAATAATATATCTTAGTTCGTTGTATCTACATGCTTGCCACAAACAATAAGGAGGTTTGCGTTAATATTAACAGAGATAGGCAGAGATTGATATGTGACCAAATAATGTATTAAGATTGTTTTAGCAGCTGATACAAGAATATATACAAATGAAAAGAGATTTTTTATTTTTTTAATGTCTCGCCATGCTGCCACCTGGTGTGTTAAAATCTGTCACTTTGAAAACATGCAAGCTTGGCTTACAGTCGATATCTTAAACTTTCTCTATGGGTTATTTCATCCATAACAATCTTGCTATTCTCATCAAGGTTTCCAGACTGATCAGTTTTTTTAACGTCTATTTGCTGTCAAAATATTAATGTTTTGCCTTTGGAGAATATATTCCCTTTAGAGATTGTATTTCCATAGAGGATAGCATTCATCATATGAGCTGTAATGTCTACAAAATATCCCAGCATGCACTTTACGTAACACGTGAGACACCTAGTAGATCACAAATGTTTAAACTCAAATTTCCGCTAAAATTTAAAAAATACAATGACAGATATCACGTTTTTGGATAACGTATTATCAATATTTCCTTGAAACAGGTGAACTGCAAAGGTAGTCAATTCATGTATTTTAAACAATATTTACCGTCTGCAGTATCTGCAGTAAGATCAGATTTGCAGTGATCAAACTTAATCCAGATTTTTAAAACCCAAAACTTTCCAAGGGGATATTAAGTCTGGCTTCTCCGATTTAATTAAATGGGATGATTTGCCTTTATCAGGTTGAACTCAACGATAATGTACTGAGAAATTTGCAGTTAGAAAAATAAATCTAATTCTCAACTTAAGTCTTTCAAATCAAGTTATTAGATACAAATGAACATAAAGATGTTTAGGGTCAATGATACCCTTTCACATAAATCTGAGGACACCGATATGCCCACCTCAGATGATCTCTATCACTGGCAGGCAATTTCAATGACCTTTTCCTTAGGAACACTGGCCACAGGCAGTGGCACATTTGGTTAGGGCGCCAGCATATTAGCATAAGTTCCTCTGTGGTGATCCAAAGGTCGTGGGTTCGAACCCCGGCTATGCCGGGATTGAACTCATGATACAATTTCCCACATGAGCTGAGGCCTGTGCCAAAGGGTTAACCCGTTGTCCTTGTAAATCCGAGTGGGTTGTCATGTCAAGGACCTGCGACATGACAATTGAGTGAGGCAGCACTATATCTGCTACAAGTAGGTCTCATCACGAAATAACTGAAATAATGTTGAAAGTGATGTAAAACCCCAAATAAACAATCCTTGGGAACAATACACAGGATTACCACAACCCGGATCCAATATTCAATCATCTGCATCTTTCAAAAACGAGCTCATGGAGTCTTTATTCATCAAAATCTATTCAGAATTAACAATATTAGAGCACTTTTAATCTTTGGACCAATCTGCAAAGGAAATTAGAGGCAATTTTGATATGCTGAGCTATTTTGAAATAATATCTATAGTAATAACTTATTGTTGGTTAAATTATGAAAGTACATATTATACTGCATAGTAAGTGACTTTAATGCTGGAAATAAAATGAAAATAAAGTCCGTCAATTTCAAGATTTATTAACAAGCTAAATTTGGTTAGAAATAGCTTAAATGTGGTTGGTGTACGAGAGATGAAAATTGAAGGACTTTAAATTGATCCAATGCAATCTTTTAAAGTTCCACACATATAAAATATAAGTGTATTTTCAGAAAATAACCCCCAATAATCTGCTCTAATCATATTTAAAATTATATTAAAGTATGTGAAATGTGCTAAATTTGCAATAGAAAAAATATCAGGTGACAAAAAATGTATTAAATGTAGAGACGAATGGATCATGTCATTGAAAAGCTGATTTCTCTCTGCAAATTTTCATATATTTTATTTTTTTCTTCAATAAAAGGAAGGCGCTAAAATTAGTTTTTGAATATGTATATAAATTGGAGAATGTGTTCCTTTTTTGGCGCCATTTATGCTTGGTGAAAGTAACACCATGTACCCACTGCAATAGGAAGTTTTGTACTACCCATTTCATGTTCAATGTCTCCCATTTCTAGTAATGTGATCTGGATGCTAAATCGCGTCATTCTGGGCATTCACAACATATCTGAGCACAAAATCGCAGCCAATCTTTGTGAAACCTGAGCGGTACGGTGAACAATGGCCCAATTGAAAAAGTTGCTTTCTTTAATCTTTATAAATCAACTATCATACCCATTTTTTAAAGAAAATGACATGCTCATCAGTTACATACATAAGTACATAATTTTTAACGAGATTTTTGTGTAATTTTAACACAGGAAAGTGCCCCAGTATAAGATTGCATAATAAGGGGTAATTCCTGACTTGGGGGGGCACAAATATTACCGTAAAAACTTTATAAATTTTTCATAAAACTCACACTATCAGCAACAAGACACGGTTACACACTCAACTGTAACGAAATTTGTTAAATTTTGTTATGATTTTGATACGATTTTGATGCCTTTTGTGAGACACAAAAAAGTTGTTATATAATTATAACAGAACCACCCAGATTGGTTCAGAGTTGGTTCAGTACTATGGTTTGACGTCATACTGCCCAAATATGTTTCAATTACCGCCTAGATTGGTTCAGAGCTCTCCCACCCCTGTATATTTTAAAACATGAGTGGAAACCACTTATTATTTATTTTGAGGAGGCTTGGAAGAGACACACTGATGTTGATTACTTATAATATTATATTATTATATTCTTATTGATTCGATGTATTTATTCAATGTATTTTTACAATGTTGTGAATATTGCACACATGAATATCATAAGGTAAAAATTATAAATGTAAAAGGTTCAAACTGACAGATAAGTCCTAAGGGGCCGGGAAACTTTGTAAAATGATTACTTCATGTAACTGCATGTTTTCTGTCAGTATAATAAAGAATGTCAATCAATGTAAGAAGATTGAACTACTAGCATTTAATTTAATACATGAACGGAGGTAATACGCATGAATAACAAACGCTCATTCAAGGGACAGTGTATTATCTCATATTTATTACCAACCATGGCACAGGTTTATCATTGCCCAAGGTATCATATGACATATTGACAGACAGAGACAGTCCATATGCGCCAAAGGGGAAAGTTTATCACGATAAACCTATTCAGTGCAAATATTAAATTTGATTTGAATTGATTTGATTTGATATGTTGGCCGCTCCATTTTTGTCTCGTGGTGTGCACTAAAAAGTAAGTTTAAAAAAACACTCTTCAATTAACGGCCCCCTTGGCATTGGTGGTATGGGAGAGTGAGAGAGTTAGACTATGCAGTCCAAATCTATATTAGTGTCTAGTGAGAGAGTGCGCTTGCCACGTACCATGAATGGCAGAGTGGGTCATCAACCATCGCTGCATTTATTGATTCAACGAACAACATGAACAAGCTGCTGCAACTCTTGCTGGAGGTTTGGTGCTGACAGCTGCGGACAGAAAACAACACAGGTGTGCCTTTTTGTTGTTATTTATTTAATATTTTCTTCTTGTATCATTATGATGCAGACATGCATGTATTACTTTAGAGACACATGAGGAATTGGGAAAACTGATGAACCCAATGTATACACATGATATGCGGTTTGCCAGTTTCTGACAGCTACATTGTTTGGAGGTTGCGGCTATAATGGATCAGTGGTTCTGGTGGAATGAACAGCTTTGACCTAAATTAATACCCATCATTGGGAAGGATATACAATATATGATGTGGTCCAAATATCCGAAGTACTTGCTATGATTGGTTACCAAAATAGTTATTTTTGTACTCTGTGCCTAACCATTCACATGAGTTACGCATCCTGGTGTACACCATATATTATACATGGACGTATGTGAGGGTATGTGTGCAGCTGGTAGATTATAGATTATGTACATAAATGCACACTATATAGCATATACGTACACACCTACACACACATACATATATACATACATACATACATACATACATACATACATACATACATACATACATACATACATACATACATACATACATACATACATACATACATACATACATACACACACACACACACACATACACACATACACACATACACACATACATACATACATAAAACTTGCATAAAACTTGCATAAAACGTGCATAAACAGCAAGTTGGCAAGGCGAGTCTCAAATAAAGATATGGAACACTGACAACATTATTGGCCAATTTCCTTGAAAGATATGGTTGTTGCCTGGGGGGCTATTATCATAATACAGGCCACATTATGTCAATAATGTAGCCTGTACTTTTATAATTTTGTAAACACAAGCAGAAAAGAGAACTCAACGATTTGACAATAATTATTCCAGGCATCTAGTTATTATATAACTAGATCTATAACGTTTTAATGTACAGGATATTTCTTAAATGATACTTGGAGAAACGGTGACCTATATACATGATATAGGAGTTTAGCCATGCATAGCGTACCTTCTGCAATGAAGGCGAAGAAATGTTCTGTCAATCTGTTTGTCCATCAACTTTTATCTTCTCCTCTGAAACTATTTGTAGGTAAGATGTATTTTTAGTGGTAAGATGTATTTTTAGAGGACACATTCTATGTATTGTACATAAGGTTCAGAAACTTTTCCATCTTTTTGACGTTTCAATAAAACTTCTAGCTATCTGTGAGTTTTCAAGGAGGCTGCCATTTTGAAAAAAAAAAACATGAGAAATGTCAGCCAACAGTAATGAAATATACGTACGAATAACGATCACATTAAGACAGAAATGAAATGTACTTCTTCACTTTCTCTAAAAAAAGCATCTTTGAATGATTTTAACTTCTTCGTCCTTGACATGCCTTTTGTGGTTTCATCTGGACATTCACGATTTTTACAATACTTCAGAGCCATAGATTGGGCTCCTCATATTTTATTATAGAATTTGAAATCTGCAAGTCAAATCCTAATTGCAGTTTGGGGCTTCAATGATCAAACCAAAAAAAATGTCAACATTGTTGATTCCATCTGCCTGCCCAGAAGAACTTTCACTTTAAAGTTTCATCCGCATAACATTCTATAATTATAGAACGAGACTCCATAGAGCCCTCCAATTACATTAATATTAATATGAGAATTTGTTGGATATCAGTGAAAATACACTAATGGATCCTTCAGTGAAGATAAAACTGCTGCAACTGCTGTTAAGGGCAATCGTATTTATTCAGAACGTCTGCCAAATGAATCATCAATTTATTGTACAGAACTTCATGCATTTTACCTAATGTTAGATCATGTGAAGACTTCTCCACATTGAATATTTAGTGAGTATTTATCTTGGTTACAAGCTTTGAATGCAAAATAATGGAGAAAAATCTTTTTATTTACAAAATATTTGAAGAGTTTCAAAGACTCTGTACTCAGCAAAATAAAGAAATTCATTTTAATGGATTCCCAGTCATATTGGAATCCAATGAAGCAAGGCTGCTGACCAAGAGGCCAATGCAGCATTGATATGGCCATTCCCTATACAGAGTTCAAGACATATACTACTTTTGCTTTTGTTCATTCTGAATGGCAATTATCCTGGGACAATGCTTAATTTGGTTATTTCCATGAAATCGAATTAGTTTTAGGAAAGATTAAAAATGTTTGTAGAAATAATAGAAGAGAAGAGTCCGTTTTAATTCATATTCGAATCGGATTGAGATTTGACACATTACTATCTTAAAGGCGAAGATCAGTCTGAGTGTATCGGGTGTCAAACAGCGTTGAACATGAAACATTTTAGTAAATGTATAGATTGTATAGACTTTCATCAAATTAGGACGAAGTATTTCAATGTACCAAATTTAAATATGTTTGATTCTGTAGATACATCCGTGATAGTATTATTTTTTAACCAAATAGGACTTTACAACCAATATTAAGGGTGAAGCTATTTATTAAGAACCACGAAACATCAAATGGTATCAAAACAATTTAAATTTAATAGAATAGGCAAAGATCCTTAAGATGGAATGGACAGCGATCACAATCTTTTAAATTAGATTTATTAATTCATACTTATTTAGATCTGATATATTAAAATGATTTTCTTGAAATTCTGTTTGTTGAATTCTGTTAAGATTATTTACATATTTTATTGATATATCTTGTTAAAACAGTCGACAAGCCTTTAAACCGCCATTCTTTCATACCATAAAATCCCCAAACTTGCAATGTATAATCAATTATATACCATAAAAATAAATTTGTCCCATAAAATATGTCACACAGACATGCCTACAAAATGTAAAAATCCAATTTTGACATACTACTCTTATTAAATATTTTGTCAATTTTGCAATTGAGAAAATTCAAATTTCTTTGGGGGTAACGTGGTGGTCGTGGACAGACAAATGACTGAGATCATGTCAAATATCATTTGGAATGCAGACATTCTTTGGTTGAAATTTCAGACAATATATGCCTAAATGGCCAATGTCTGTGTCGGCCATATGCGCCTGGAGAAGATGCTGGTGTTGAACATGTAGGGTTGCTGCTGGTTCGAGCAGATAAAGGTCTGGATGGCTCAATAGGGTCATCTAGGGATCTGATTGGTTACACAATAAATCCCTTGTAAATATCTATGTCTGCTTCCAATGTAAACTGCCTGTGTGATCACAAGGTTTGATTGGTTAATATCACACTTCCAAACAATCATTTGTTGAATTAAGAGATCATTTAGTAAAATGGCACGATCATATCCCATGAACAGTAATTAGACCAGAAATGTTTCTTAAAACACATTTTCTATGCTGTTAAAACTATATATTTAACACACAGTAGAATTATTTATACAAAGTATAATTATTTTTCATAAAAACATTAATATGTTAATATACAGATAAAAAATATAATGTGTTTTAAGTTTCAAATATTAAATGCCATTTGTTATTCCTTTGAAGATATATATTTGTAACCAGGAATTCAGGACACAGGATTCTTTTCTATTATTTATTTATATCATATATTAGAGTCATTAGTGGTCAACAGTTAATTAACAAAATAAATACACTTTGATTAGTGCATATTGACACAACTGTATTGATATCACATTGTGTTATGTTTATAAACTAACAGTTGTATTAAGTTATCACAGACAAGAATATGAATATGTCTAAATTTACGAATATGATGATATATGAATATTATTTCCATTTAGTATCATATGTTAATACCATATGTTTTATTATCAATCCTAACAAGTTCCAGTCATTATTTTGATAGGATAACTATTATCATATAATGTACCTGAGGAGCATGGCTCCCTCCATCGCTATGTCTTAAATGCACCACACCATCTCCCAGGACACATTGGCCTCTGTGAAAACACAAAGTAAAATGAATAATTCCACTAAATACCATAATTATTCCATAATGATTATTACCACATGATTCCTATCTTATTCAGGTATCTGGTATAAATCCTATTAGTTTATTACCAATGTATACAAATAATTCACTAGAAACCTTTGATTATTTATCAAATACATAACTAACAAAGATTCTTAACAAATATTATTAAATTAACTAAATATTTCTGTCTAATTCCAATCTTCTGTCAAATCATATATCTTACTAAAGTACATTTCTAGAATACCTACCTCGTACAATCACTTGGCAGGCCACGGGCCGTGACGCAGTTGGTTAGGGCGCCAGCTTATTAGCACCAGTTCCTCTGTGGTGATCCAAAGGTCGTGGGTTCGAACCCCGGCCGTGCCGGGATTGAACTCATGATACAATTTCCCATATGAGCTCAGGCCTCTGCCAAAGGGTTAACCTGTTGTCCTTGTAAATCTGTGACCGGGTGGGTTGTCATGTCAAGGACCTGCGACATGACAATTCAGTGAGGCAGCACTATATCTGCTACAAGTAGGTCTCATCACGAAATAACTGAAATAATGTTGAAAGTGATGTAAAACCCCAAACAAACAAACAAACAATCACTTGGCACAAGATCATTTGAGATTCAAATAGCTAAACATGTCCATTGCATACATGCTCTCAGCTGCTCACTGTAACTAGGTTATCAAATCTAGGCCATAGTTCATTTCCTGTCACCTGAATCCTATCTGCACAAGGTCAGCCTGACCCGATAAGTCAGTACCTTTATTTCACACCGGAGTATTACCCTTTGTCTATCTACCTGCATTTCTGATATTACCATATGGAACAATTATACTCTATATCAACATTCAGACTTGTACATGTTTTACATGTTTGACATGCTTTGACCATGTGCTCAAGTGCTCCCCTGTTACTGAGTACAAATATTGATTTATTCTGCCTGTCCTACTTTAACAATCACTAAAACAGTGAACAACACTGAGTTGGGGGTATTTGAACACAATTTCAATGAGTACTAACAGGATTTACAGCAAGACCTCCTCAAAAACTAGACTGTCTGTCCACCTTCGATCCAAATCTGCAATGGCTGAGGTCAGCTCTCATTGGTCAACCCCTTTTCCTAAGCAAGCCAAGTTTTGATTGCTCAAGTTTTGTTTATTACCATGGTTTCATGTGAGGGCAGCTAGCCTCCCTGCACTTGATTACAGCACTCAGGAACCAGCTGAATAAGATTGCCAAGTCCTGGAACATGCAGTTCCACCCGATCGCACGCACTACCGGTATTCACGAATTATAAACACATATAAAAAGCTTTATCTTCATATGCATGCGCCAATTATGATGTAGTTCCGTAATTAAAATTGTTAGAAGTTTGGTACCAAAAAATTAACTGCCCCAGAATACGATGACGTTTAACACACTGCAGATGCCATGATTCAATGGCAGAGTATTCAAACAACTGACAAAGACATTATTATTATATTATTATGTGCATATTCTTAACAGCTTTGTTTATTTTCAGAATGTTATAAAAAGGACACAGGGTCGAGTAATCTTCAATAAAAGAAGAAATATCTCTTTGGAGAAGGATATTTGCGATGGTTGAAACAGTTCAACAAACGATCGGCCATGAAGAGATTTGTCTCAATGATGACGAGGGAAACATTAAAAAACCTGCGGAGGAAACTAAAACTAGGACACTCCGGGATATCATCACTGCTGAACCTGTTATAATATGTTTTATGTTGGCGCAGGGGCTTCATGATCCAGCTGTCAAGGGTTTAACTTACACCAAAATATGCCATGACATGTTCAATGACTCGTATATCTGTGATAACCTTCACAATGAGACGTTCCAGGTTCAAGAGGATCAGGTTCAGAAATCAGCATCGCATTGGTTTCTCTACCAGCATTTGTGTTTTGAGATTCCTTCAATACTGATGGCTTTTTTCTATGGTGCTATAAGTGATCATTTCAGCCGTCGGGTGGCGCTAGCACTGCCGTGCCTTGGACAATGCTTAAGTGTAGCCAATTATGTGTTTAACTCAGTTGACAAGAACAGTCATGTAGGTTATATACTTATCGGTCATGCTATTAGTGGTTTGTTTGGAGGTTGGGTGACCTGCCTTTTAGCTTCTTATAGTCTCATTAGTGAAATGTCCACGAAGTCCAACAGAACATTTAGAATTTCAATTGGAGAAGGTTGTGAATCTATCAGCCTCGCCTTCGCCTTTCTCATCAGTGGATTTGTTCTTGACAACACCAGTTACCCCTTTGTGTTTGGATGTTCATTAACTATATATGCATTAGGGATTGTTTATTGTTTTACCTGGCTCAAGGTACCACCAAGGCAACAGCAGGAATCTCTTCCAGAAGCTTGTACTTCTGTGTTTAATGCTGGGAGAATAAAAGAAACATTGACATGTGTATTCAAGAAGAGAGAAAACCGAGGAAGAATCCGCCTACTTGCCCTACTTGTTTCTATATTCTTTGGAATGGTATCCTACTATGGTAAGTCAGCAAAACACCATGATATTTTGGATTTAATGGTTATTAAAAATGGCCCTTCTCATGATCCTTTTTCAGTGGAGAACAGTAAGATTACTTTATTGATTGGTAATATGGCTGTATTTGAAGCTACTTATGACTAAATTCATTTTCAACGCTTTTTAGACTCAATCACATCATAATGACAAGCCTGTCACCGGAAGACAATGATATTTATTTTGCACATTCATATGGACCACAAAACAAAACAGACTGGAAAAGGATACCCATCATTCTATGGCCACTATTTCATATTTCATATTAGTGCCTTTTTCATTTGTATTTTAGCTGTGCCTGCAGTGGCTTATCTGTACGTCAAGCGGCGACCGTTGAGTTGGAGTCAGTCTTTGTTTGGGATGTTTATAGCCACGGGGAGACTGGTGTCGGGGGTGACCTCCCTGCTGCTGGTACCGCTCCTCAAGTCCTGCTGCGGGGTCAGGGATACAGTCCTACTCGTCATAGGACTCATCTCAACCTCAGTTGCTGAACTCTTCCTGGGTTTTTCCACTAAATCGTGGATGGTATTTTTAGGTAAGAAAAGATCGCTAGGATATGTTTGCTATATTGATATGTATTGAATTAATAAAAACTGTAAATAGCAATTATCAAAAAAAGCATTTTTACGTTTACTTCCTTTTGTAGTCAGCATAAAAAAGATTTCGATGAAGACCAATTTAATTTTAAATATACCATTTTTTGTGACATTTTATCAAAACTACATATTGATTAAATGAAAAGTCCTTTTTACCTTATTTGAAAATATGTGTTAAATATATTACGTTGGACTTTTCATATCTTTGATATAGGCTTGAAAATATTCTTGATTGCAAATGAGATAGTTTTGCTTTTCAGTTCCATTTATTGCATTGTTCAGCCAGGCGAAGTATACCTGTTACAGATCACTCATGTCACAGTTGGTCTCTGAACATGAATTAGGTAAATACATTGCGTCAACGGCTATGAGTATCTAAGTTATAATTTACATTCCTCAAAGTAATAAAATGTATATCTATATGTAGATTTATTTCTGAAATTATTTATGTCAAAATCTATTTATATTTAAATATTTAAACCATATTTCCATGTATTTATCTTTATTGATATGAATCTGTGCATAATTTGCAGGTAAAATGTTTGCAACTCTGGGGTCACTGCAGAGTCTAAGCGGAATGGCGGGGACATCCATATACAACAGCATATACCCACTGACCCTGAGCTTCTGGCCTGGCTTCTGTTTCTCCCTGGGCTTCATCATATCTGTGATACCACTTGGACTCACATGGTGAGCATTCACATCGCCCATAAAGAAGTATCATTTATCATTCACGGGAGAAGGGAAGGGAGATGGTGAAAAATAGTGAATAATATGTGTGCTTAAGATTATCATTTTATGGGTTATGCATGTGAATATATTTGCTGCAGAGAACAGAACATTTGGAGAGAACAGATACATTGGTACCATTAACAATGAGGCACACACCAGGAGAGGCCCTCATCTCAATACCATATATCAATACCTCTTCTTATATGAACACTATGTTTTTACTTTTCCTCCAAATCAAGCCCATTTGAATAATAAAGGATTTTTGTGTTGTTTTCTATTTCAGTATTTATAAACGAATCCATTAAACACTAGGTGGTTTAATTATTTTGGTCATTAAGATTTACTGAGGCCATAAACCTTCCTTTTTATTATGAAACTGAATATCTATTAAAAAAAGGAAATAACATTTTCTGTTTAGATATCATGATTTAATACCAAATGAAAAGTTAAACAAAATGAAAGTTAAATGAAAATTAATACCAACTCAATGAAAGCATAACCTATTTATTATGATCAAATATTGCATGTGAACTAATTAAACTATATGTAATAGGTAATCAAGTAATCATTATGTTTGATTAGAAACATACAATACTTATGTTGATATTTTAGGTGGTTGCATGTTGATCTGAAGAAATCGCCTGCATATAATGCTTTCAATGAATTTGGTAAGTTGTTATACTTCACATAGTAAGACTTAAGCTATGATCAGGAAATAAACCAATCAGCATGGTAATGCTAAGACACCTGCTTGTCATGTACATATTTATGCTTTGAAAATAAGTTCCTAAGCTTTATCTGTTCATTGCGCATTTGATATATTCATACGCCACTATTCGACATTGCATAATTGCTAGGTGAAAGTGATCATAGGACTTTGGATGAACACTCTGTAGAAATTAAAGACAGACGACAAAAGGAGTACATTGATTTTAATTGGGCGGGCTGGATTTGGTAAGTCTTAATGCATGCTGCTTGCCCTGCTTTTGTGGAGTCATTTGTACTAACTATTGTGTCATGAAATATTCTCAATTTTACATCTTTTGAACTTTTATTTTCTCAGATAGGTCCAAATGCTTTATATTTTCAGGAATACGTTTTAAATTTGAAATTATCAACTAACTCAAGATAGATCATAAAATTAACATTTCGGCTGTCATGGACTCACAGAAATGTGCAATAAGAAGGATATATTTGGCTTTCCATAGCTTCTATTCAACTGTCTTGACAAACCTTGAAATGGTTATAAAAAGTACACATAACTGTTCGGGAGAATGATTTACTGAGCATTGCGGTCTGGACTCTTTTATTAAAAGTCATATGACAAGAATTTTTTTAAGTGGTAAATCTTTAGATTTCATACCTCTGAGAAACATCTGACAATTTTTTCTGCAGTCTGATGTTTAGTTTAGCTATAATCTAAGATCTTTGAACCCCCAGGGTAATTAACCTACTCCCTTGACCTAGAACTGGGTCAGCAGGCTGCCTACGTCATTGCGCCCCGCATGCATCTCCTGCACACATATTCCTCCTATGTCTGTACATGTATAACAGCTGATGTCCTTTCTTCTACACAAATAACATCCATTGAAAATATGATTAATGGCAAAACTTAAGGCTGTAAAATAGAGACTTGCATTTACATCAGCTTCCCATCCCACAATCCCTACTTTAATTGAAGAAAATAAACAAACATGACTTAACTGGGTATAGTGTCTGAAATATGGCCTGCTCTACTCTTATCAGTTTCAAGACACTTAAAGGCTAGCCCTAAACATTATGGCATGAAGTTTAAGGGTTTTCAAACTGTAAATGGAACATTGAGATGACACTTTTAAAATATCTATGAATTATTTTTAGTTGATATTTCCATATTTTTTTAACACTGAAAATTTATTTATTTATTTGTTAACCATTTACCAGTAACAATATCAATTGGTTGAATATTATTCATATTCAGTAATGTTGAGCTAAACTTTGTTTGACATAATTGAAAATAAATGTTTTGAAAGCATTCGACACATAATTCTAGATCTGTTTCATTGCTGGAAATTATTTTGACTTCTAACTTTTGAGGTCTGGTTATATATTATTTATGCACTGCAGTTGTATTTCAATGGCCATTTGAAATGTTTAGTTTGGTATTTTTTTAATGTCTGTTATTGCGTGTCAGTGGGTACCCAACTAAATCATATATCAGTATTTATATACAAACAGACAAAGGAATTTTGAATAAAAATAGAAATTCTGTAAAAATGATACTAAACTTTGAGATTTCAACATTTCTTTCCCAACAAGGAAATGACTTTGACCATAACATTATGATAAAGAATAGTTCAGTCAGTCCCTTGAGGGATCTGAATAATCTCAATAGGCAGATGTAAGTTTGCCAAACTCAACTGGGAGGCTGGCTGTATTCCTGTCTTCCCCATCACTACAGGCAGAATCCAAGTGACTATGATGTGAAACATGATCTGACCTACTGTCCACATGTGCTAATTAGGCCCCCAGTGGTTCAAAGATGTTATCAACACTCATGTTATTACTTATAAATTACAATCCCTCAAGACTTTCACTGGCTTGGAGTGGTTTGTTTTGAACATGAAGGGCGAACATGCGTCACTTCCGACAAAATCTCAGCAGCCCTGATTTGACCCACATAAAAAGGGGCGTGCCCAGCAAATCACTTTGATCCACTATAATTCTGTACTCCATTTATAAAAATGTGTAAAACATGTTGAAATGCAATGTCCATGTATTGTAATATATTATGACACAATATAAACATTTTCACAATTTTCTTGTCATGTGACTTTTAACCCAGTAGGAGTCCGAGCCGGCATCTGACATCTCAGATGCAAACTCTTATATATTATCTCTTATCATCAAGATGCTATATCATCTTATGTCCGGACACTTGGTGTGATATTTAAGGTTATATTTGGGATTAGGTGGAAAATAAGATGCAAAGTAATCTAATAAAGGATTGATTGCTTAAAGTCGCGAATAAAGTCGATTTCACAGCTTAATAATAGAAATAACAGGAAAAAATCAGATATTTGTGAAATGCCAAAAATACATATAAAACGCTTGTTTTTTGTCACTTTCTGTCCATCTGACTGTCATTCTGTTCGTTCGTCCACCTGTGAACATTAAAAGCCATTAGCTATATTCAGTGGTTTTTACAGAGTAATTAGTATTGGTGGAATGACACATCTTGAAGAACATTATCAGTTACCAATATGAAAGTCACGCTTCAGGCAACAGTCGCTGAAGTAAGCGACTTTTTGCAGAACAAACAGTGACATGTCTTTCATATTGGCTATTATACAACATCCAAGCTTGAAACTTGGTGAAAATATGTAAAGTATGATAATGGTCTCCATAGATAGGTGCTTACTGAAACATTCATGCCTGAGTGAGTGGTCACACCAAAAACAGATTTTGACATTAAGTGTGTTTTTTAATGTGTGTGTGTGGGGGGGGGGGGGTGCTGAATGGTGGAACGTCATGCCTCAATGACAAGTCACGCCTCACTAAACACAAAGGAAAACAATAATATTGCATCATTCTGTGAATATAAAGCAGAAAAGGATGCGACAAGCTGCAACTTAATACAAATTCACACAAAATGTCCTTATATGCTGCCACTGTATACTATAACATGGTAGTACTAACCAGATTATCATTTTTATATTTTACTTTTGTTAAATCTGAAAGGTAGAGCTGACCTTTACAGAGCTGTGAACGGTAACGATTAGATGCTAACAACGTCAAATGGTGTGATAAACATCGGCAATCAATTGATGAACCGAAACGCAGCTTTGTTGTCGTCCGCAGCTCTGTTTTTGTTAACAAATGGACTAGTTGCATTGCTGCTTTATATAACACAACCACCAATACGTCATAATACTAACTATGATGTAACGATACTAAATTTGATGTCACAATACCGACACTTGCTTTCACTTCAATTATGCTAATTTATCTATGTACGCAATTATTGCAAATGTTGACGGAGAGAATTTAGTTCTAGCACAATGTGTATCAGTCATATTCAGATTGTTTCTTTACACGTTCATGTTTTAAGTTGTATGTGTCAGTGTGTCAATACTATTTTTGTAGCAAATGGCCATGGAGGTATCTTTCTAAGTGAGTAGAGAATCAGAATTCTCATTTTTTTTATTTGTTTGCTTATACATAGCTTATTGTCTTATTTTTTACATTTTGGTTATAATAAACTTGTAGTTAACTGCTGTGTACAGTGTCACTTCGTCATTTTTTTGCATTTATCATCAAGCAACTACTCATGATCAACCAAAAATATTATTCAACTTTTATACTTATTTGATGTTTATATTGTATACCTCATGGCCATTTTAGATCTCTCAACACTTTGACTACATGGTAAACATTGATGATATAAATTAACATAGAATAATTTTAGATGGGCAAAGTTGTCATTTGTTATTTGAAATAAATCCAGCCAAAAAGGCACTAACGCAATCGGAATTGATATATCACCAGTCTGATCAAGGGAACAGAATGACTTTATATGCATGGACAAATTATATATCCACTGGAATGCACACTATTTATGAGTATATAGTCCCACTGTGTGTCAAATGATATATTTGCTACGTATACCGCAATAAAATGATTCCTGTATTTTTACAAAATGATTGAACCAAATTATTTAAGTGCATTTGGCTTATTTGTCATGGGAATACAATGGAACAGTTTATATAATCATTTCAGTGTCATTGATGGAAATAATGACATCAAAATAATTTCTAATATCCTCAAACTACCATTATATGTCGATTATAAGATATATCTGATGTATTCATGAGAAATCAAATATGATTGACTCTTTTATACTTCATATATACTATGTATTTTTTATTTAAAATATTTCAGATTCAAACACGTATGGGGAATCAAAAGATCCTCTTTTAGCAAGCAGCTCTGATTCGGGTTAGTACCACAACTTGTTACATTACATATGGTTTCATAAGAATTATAATGGTGGTTTCTGATGAAATTCAGCTTTTCCTAATGGTAGTCTACATTGACACCGCTGACAATGTTTTTGATTGACTATAACAAAGCAGTAGTTTACGTATTTACCATTCGCACATTCTCAATTAATTTAGAATTGTTGGATATAAGATTTTAACATAACATGAAAAAATTAAAGCAAAGAATAGCTATATTATGTCATCGTAAATCGTAGTTTTAATGTGTGTCAAATCAAATGGATGGTTTCTCTCTGATATTTATGTCAATATTTCTAAATACATGTTATTTACAGAAAAATGTATCTTCCATTTCTAGATGCAGATGAAATCGTGTGCAAGGAATACGTTCTGGACAATTATTCAGATAACCGCCCTCCATACCATTACATATGTAATGATTTTACACACAACGACTCATAAGTGTACAAATATATATATATACACACACACATATATATATACACACACACACACACACACACACACACACACACACACACACACACACATATATGCATTTTTAAGACATATGCATGGAATGCGTAAAACATATTTTTGATAAATGTGGAGTGACCAAGGAGATTATCTTTCTTATCTTTTATTATTTGAAGTAGTATATGTCATATCAAATAATGGTTTAATTAAGGTTTTAATCATTGATCAAATGCACCTGAATTTAATTGTGATAATGCAGACATTTGATTATCTGATAGATTTGAATAAAGGAACTGATTTATTCAAACCTTCGTTATATTTTACTACATGCTTTAATTCAAGAGAAAACAAAACAGTTATAAAAGTACAAAACACATGACAAACATGGGATTGTATCAGAATAAAAAGAATGAATACATGACATGAGCTATCTGCAGACGATAGTATAAGAAAAGGTTTGGTCTCATTAGTGTGTCCTATTATAGGCAGTGATTTAAAAAAGATAAATGTCTGATCTATGATTCAAATGTCACACAAGATGAACAATGTCTGATGTGATTCAAAAGCCATACCTTAGTATTGTGACCTGTCTCGGATAAAGTAAGAGATGAAGTAGTGGTTGTCTATGGATCACTCTGTTCTCTTTCATTCTTATTGTTTTGTTATATATTTTCATTCATAAAGGATAACCTTTCAGTACTGCAACTTCTTGTTGCAAAATTGTCCTTTTAAAAGCTTACTTTTTTCTTTTTTCTTTCTTTTTATCTATTTTATTTTATTTGTTTGCAACATATGAAGTTGTTGAAAAATTAAGAAAAAAAAGTTAATGCAGTATTCCTAAAATTTGGCTCTTCAAAGCTGAACAACATAATATTAAAATATCTACATGATACAAGGGGCCCTTATTCATTTAAATTTAGCAAAAATAGTCCATTTCTCTGAGATAGCTTTGGTTGCAAATTACCATACGAGTTTTTGTTGGATTAAAATCGCATTCAAATGTACAGTTTGGAAAATTTCAGACCAGTGAAAACAACCCACACAGTCTGATAAAACATGTATATAACTATTTATGTAATTGTTTGGTTAATAGCATTGATGGTTGTTAGGTAACACTAGCAAAATAATAAGAATAATAGAAAGAGGATAATACATTTAACTTGAAAAAGTCAAAGATATTTGAGATGAAGTAATTTCTACATGTTTGCCTGGCTCTGAAGAAAATGTGTTTTTTAGTATTTCATATTCGCTACATTTTCCTCTCTTTCTGAAAGTAAGGAATTTTCTGCGAATATGCCGGGTGATTGCCTCAGCAATTTATACAGTGGACATTTTCTAAAGGACATCTACTCCACCTTGCTAGCCATATCTCCATATGTCCATATCTCTGACTATTACTCAGTCCTTTATCATTATAATGTTATACCTTACGGCCACATATTACTAAGATGATATTATGTCATGCAGCCAGTCCTGTATCATGATGATCTAAACCTTTGCTGTCAGTCTTTCATGAGGATGCTCTCATATGGTGTATCAAGTGGGTATTTTGTGCATGCCAAAACCTATTTGTGTCCTATTACTTCAACAAGCTATTTATGCAAGATATGGGAGCCAAAATTATTAAAAAAATAGAAATTTGAAGACCTGAATATGATTAAAGGGACAAATACGACCTTTTATTGATTTTTTCTCTTTGACCTTTATCTCCATTTTCTTCGCATTTTGGAATATATTCGTATCCTACAATATGGTGTTCGCTTTTTGTGAATAATATTCACATTTGCTGCAGAAGAAAACTTATGTATATGATTGAATAGGCTACAGATCGTGTTGCAGTTGGTAAGTGTGTAAGATTGTCAGTAACAATTCCTCTATGGTGATCCAATGCCGTGGGTTCGATTCCCATCTGTGCTGGCATCAAATTGGCATTTCAATTTCTCATATGATCTGAAGCCCTTGCTGAATGGGTTATTTGATATAATTGAGTGAAGATGTGTTATCTGATTCCATCTGTATTTCCATCCATGGTGTGTATGGTGTTTATGGTGTTTCAATTATCACTTGTGTAATAATCCCAATTATCGGTTGCAATATAAGCAATGCTTTGAATGGATAATACTATAGGGTGATGAATATTCCATTTGGAGAATTGACTGTATTGAACACAAAGGAAAGATTATTACACTGTGGCAATAATATTTGTGTACAAGATGCACAATGAGCTATTGATATTTCTAAAATGAATGATGTTGAATCATGGATAATGCACTTGAATAAAGTAGGGATATTGGTCTATTGGTAAACACTGGCCTGAATCATTGGATGAATAAAATAGAAAACATTAAATTATAAACATACTTTCTTAATTGGACCCATTATCTCAAAGAATTGATTTAGATTTAGTTTCAACTAATAAAAGTGATTTAAAGACAGTTGCAACTAATAAATACATAGCTATATGTAAGTTGTTAATTCATCCTGGATGTGCACATGATTAGCAACAAATTAGTTTTCATCATGGGTCTATGATAATTGTTTCAACTACTACATGATTTTATACAGATAAATTAACATTTGGTTAAGAAATGTACCAGGTACACTGCATATGATATATAAACTTCTCTACGTCTGCCAATAAATGATATCTTAAATAAGCCAAAATATCACAGGCAAATATCACAGACAACTCCATTACCTGAAATAACAGCTTATTTTATTTTTTGTATAAAAAAAGCATTCAGTGAAACCAATCTCTATAAAATACAGCTATTAGAATGTAAGAACAAACTAATATCCAGAGGAATTTTAGCAGTCTAGTGAATAGTTAGCAGTGTACCCTTTACAAGGGAATCATTATATCATTTATAAATTATTGACAGAGTGTTTTTAATAACATCTTTCACTTACAACACATCGATTTGAACACTAAGAGAGAAGTTATAAATGGGCACATGAGTGTCTCAACAAAAATCCAACAAAGCAATTCCGAGGAGATTATTGTTAATAATAATAATAATAATAATAATAATAATAATAATAATAATAATAATAATAATAATAATAATAATAATAATAATAATAATAATAAAATTTATATAGCGCTGAATACCAGATAAAATCTGTTCATAGCGCTTCATTCAAAACATAAGTTTTGAAAAGGTAGGTTTTCAGCTTACTCCTAAAGAGGTCAGCTGAGATACAAGTTCTGAGATCAGTGGGAAGGTCATTCCATAGCCTAGGGCCCACAGAAGAGAATGCCCTATCGCCGATCGTCCTCAATCGAGTATGGGGAACACATAGGTAGGTACCATCATTTGATCGAAGGGATCTTTCGCCCGTCTTAACTTGTAATAGGTCCCTTATGTAAGACGGCGCCTTACCATTTAAAGCTTTCCACACAGTTAAGATGATTTTGAATTTTGTTCTAGCACAAATGGACAGCCAATGTAATTCCTTTAGTTTCTCTGATATGTGATCAAATTTCCTTATTCTTCCCACAACTCTGGCTGCAGAATTCTGTAAATATTGAAGTTTTTTAATTTCTGTATTTGGGAGACCAGCCAGTAGGCCATTCCCATAGTCTAGGGTTGAGGTTACAAAGGCATGGGTTAGGGTTATGGCTGTTTTCTCGTCTAGACATTGTCTGATGGATGATAAATTTCTAATATGATAATATCCCTTCTTGCACATCTTCCTTATTTGGGCCTTCATATCCATGTTCTCATCAAAAGTAATTCCTAGATCAGTTATGGATGAGGCAGGGGATATGAGTGAATCCCCGACCTTGATTGTGATCATGTCCCCAGTAGGGGGAGTGATATGCTTTTCATAGCAGGTTAGCATCTCTGTCTTGCCATCATTAATCTTCATCTTATTAGATATTAAGAAGGCCCTGACTTCGGCCACGCATTGTTCCAGTTTAAGTTTGCTTCTGTTATAGTCTTGTTCACAGGTGTGATCAACAGGTATGTAAATCTGGGTGTCATCTGCGTATATGTGGTATCCCAGGTCATATTTCGCCAAAATGTCTGTCAGGGGTGACATATACAGTGTGAAAAGGATTGGTCCCAGTACTGATCCCTGTGGGACCCCATACTTAATTGGCCTGGCAGTAGACCTTTTGCTTCCCACTTTCACGCATTGTCTTCTATTTTGTAGATATGATTTTATCCATGAGAGCACATGCCCTCGGACTCCATACCTTGATTCCAGTCTTCTAAACAATATCTGGTGGTCAATGGTATCAAAGGCAGCTGATAGGTCTAGTAAAAGTAGAATGACCGGTTTTTTCCCATCAAGTTCCCTCAAAATGTCATTTTGTACTCTCAGTAGTGCTGTTTCCGTGCTATGATATTCCTTATATGCTGATTGAAACTTATCAGTTAAGTCATTAGTTATAAGATATGATATTAGTTGATCAGCAACTGCCCTTTCGGTTAATTTGGAGACAAAACTTAGGTTTGAGACTGGTCTATAATTCTCCTCAATGAGTTCCAGCCCTAGTTTTTTCAGTAGCGGTTTAATTATTGCAATTTTCATATTCTCAGATACCTCCGATTCCATTAATGATTTGTTTATAATGGCAGTTATGATTGGTAGAAGGTCATCAATCACATCATGAAGTAGCCACGACGGGATTGGGTCTAACTCACAAGATTTATTTGCAGCCTTCCTCACTAGTTTCCTGACTTCATTTACAGTCAGAGGGTTAAATCTATCAAGAGTTGGTTGGATATTGTTTGGGGTATGCGACTTAATTTTGGTGGTGTCCTCTGGTGGCGGTTTTCCAGTTACATTGTGCTCATCAATATTTTTCCTAATTGTGTCTACTTTTCCAAGAAAGTATGCATTGAATTTCTCCGCCAATTCTATATCACCTTCCGACTGTGGCATAGGGACGTCAGTCGGTTTGTGCATGACCCTATCTATGACTTTGAATAGTTTTTTTGGGTCATGTTTATTTTCATTTACTAGATTTGCAAAATAACTGGATTGGGCGGTCTTTAATAAAGCATTGTACTTATCTCTGTGCAATTTGTATAATTCTTTATCAATTTGTAATCCTGTTTTTTTCATTTTCCTTTCTAATCTTCTTTTCATTGATCTTTCTTGTTTAATATTGTTATTCATCCATGGTGCAGGTTTACGCCTCGATATATTTGCAACCTTTATCGGTGCATGGTTATCCATTATGGTTGTCAACTTATCATCATAGAAATCCACCATGTCCACCAGTGATAGCGAATCCCAAGCTGTGCATTCGTCCATTAAGGATTTAATGTCCTGCCTTAATGCCTCCTTTCTAATATTTTTGTAATCTCTGTATTGTATGGTTTTCTTTGTGGGTTTAGGAGGATGCATGTTCAAAACCAGCAGAACCATCTTATGATCCGATATGTAGTCATCCACAGTATGACGCGTAATAAATTTGTTTCCCTTAAAAGTGATAATCAGATCAAGTGTATTTCCTAATTTATGAGTAGGTTCTGTTACTAATTGGTTCATATCGAAAGTAGATAAGACATCATTGAATTTTATCACATCAGGTTTATTTGGTTTATTAACATGAAAGTTATAATCACCCAGGAATATAACTTCCTGGTTAAGGGATCCATAGTGTGAGATCAGTTGAGTGAGTTCATCATAGAACTCAGTGTATGTGTACCTATTTCCACCAGATGGCTCTGGTCTGTATATGGTTACTATTGTAACCTTTTTTCCCTTGAGATACAGAGATGCTTCCATTAGTTCCATTGTCTTAACTGATGGGGGATCTAATCTATTTGTTTCAAAAGGAAGCTCACATCGATGCAGCAGAGCAATCCCACCTCCATTCCGGCCTAATCCCACCTCCATTCCGGCCTAATACTCAAGACATGCAAGAGCAGGATATCCCTAAACCAGCAAGCGAGAGATGGTTATACACACTAAGAATTGTTGGAGATGTTATATCTGTAGACCGGTTGTTTTTAAAGGTATTTTGAATGTATCAGAATATTTGACTTTGAAACGATATTAAGTCAATATATTTGGTTGATAAAAGACAGTTTCTATATTGTTGTGTACAATGAAATGTAGTATCACCATAATTCATAATGGAGAATACAACAAATATTTCAACATCTGAGCTGAAACTCTCAATATCCATTTCTGGGCTTTTGAGATAAGTAAAATCTATTACCTGTCAATAGTTTTAACATGTCCAAAATCTATTAAATGAGTAATATATCAAATGTTTTATTGGCAAATACAAGAACACCATTCATATATACAATGATTAGGTTATATATGTTATCATAAGAATTGTCTATACTAACAAGTAACTTAATTATGTTAATGTTGTAAATTAAAACAAACAGATCAAAATCGCATCCCCGAAATGGGGGCAGTTGTTTGTGGAATACAGAGTAGTGAGCTTTTGCTACATACACGATGTACATCTGCCCTCTGGTGAGTTAATAAAGATTAATTCACGTACACTTGGAATATTCAACGTAAGATAAGTATGAAAATGATTTGCGAGTTTTAGGCTCTGCATAATAAAGACTACAGTTTTAAAATGCCAAATATTTTCAAACAGCACATGCATGATGTATTACTCGCTAAGAAAATACCAAACATTGAGAGGAAATCCGATACGGAACCAGCGTGGTAGATTATCAACTTCAAAATAACAAAGACATGAATGCATTCACATGTATTGTGTTGCTGTCAAAATATCGTTATACCCGTTAAAATACCTCAAGAGTCTAACACATCATGTCCATTTCTTGAAGAATGTCTCTCAAATTTTAACAATATCCTCAAATACACTGCTACAAGCTGGAAACCTTTGCATTATGAAATGTATATCGTAATTCCATTCAACTATATTTCCTCTGCTTTGACCCACAAGCCATCAATAGCCTTCATGAGGAAAGCATCCTTGTCATATCGAACAGGCACCTTAAAATAAGCAAAATAAAAGTGAAAATATTGAATATAACAGGACCTTTTATTAACCTTACAAGTCTTGTGAGAAATCCTGTAAAAAAAGGGAAGTTTTTCATTTAAACATCACAATGCTTATCATTTATCAGTCCTGATGTTTATCGCTATTCAACATGTTTGTCATTTATCCCAACCCAATATATACGTTGTACACCCACCACATATTTACCATTTGTTTATCATCAGTACTTCATGATGTTTTTCATTAATATTATTCAATTGTTACCATTTATACTTTTGTTTATATATATATATATATATATATATATATATATATATATATATATACATATATATATATATATATATATATATATATATATATATATATATATATATATATATTTATGGGAGTGTGTATGTATGTGGTTGCATACAAATGAACGTACAGTTTTTTCACTCTTGACAAAGTTTAATGTCTTGACCAACTTAACAAGACCGAGTTTAATTTCCAACAGAGCAAGTCTCATTCCAATACAATGCCGGGGACCAACTCCAAACGGCATAAAGTAATAAGGGTCACGTTTTGCCTTCTCCTCAGCACTAAATCTGCAAACATAAGTCAAATATCTCCAAATTAGAATCTATATAAATCTAGTGGATTCCCCATCTGGTATATAAATCAACAACTATTCCATGTTTATTAATATTAAGAATAGCATTAGAAACAGCATTTTAAAACTCACCTTTGTTGATTATTGACTTTTTATTGATTTTCTATGCCAACAACTCAAAATACCTTTATACATAAATCAAATTAACTGACCTTTCAGGGTCAAATTTCAATGGGTCAGGATATGCTTCAGGATCCAGATGTAAAGCTAGAATTGGGATTCTAACCAACTGACCCTTAGGAATGCGATAACCTTTAATTGTGACTTCCGCTAATGCCTCCCGCTCCACACTGACACATCCAAATAAACAGAGAATGAAACATTATTTGATGACATAAATATTAGGATTTAAACTGTATCTCTGTTTAAAATATCAAGATCGAACATGGTGTATACATTACTTCACAATATTTTGGGGGTACATCAAATATATTATTTAATAACAATTTAAGTTCTCCGTTTTGTGTGGTTCAATTACTCAAAATGTAAAAAAAATGGTGGTCTTGTCTCAGCTATTATTGAACTGGAATGCATAACGTCCTCATCACATTGAATGAGGCACAGTGAGTAATGAGGCATTCAGAGCAGTGAGTCATACTAGGCCCTGATTGAAATGAGTGATATTAGAACCTAAGTGAAGTGAGTAAGAGCAATCTTACAGTAAAGTGAGTGATGCCAGACATTCAGTGAAGTGAGTTACATTTGGCATTTGAGTTTGGGGTTTTGTACTCACAATATTACAGGCGTTGCCAATCTCAGAGCTTCATTTATGACTTGGTCCATGTAGTTCAGCTTCCCTACTTGATCATAATTTGCCTCTGCCTAAGTAATAAAAAAGGTACAGCTATTTTAGATTTGTGATTGTGGACCATAACAATGAGGGGTTGTTAATTTAAAACCTCATCTCTTAAATGAAAAGGAATATCTGTTTGACATTTGGATAAAGATAATATTTTGTTTTTTTTAGGATATGCCTCTTTTGAAGATTTTATTTTAACCCATTGAAATGTATACATTAACTCAACAGTTATAACAAACCTCCGATTGAAAACTGCTAAATACAGAAATTCAGTAATTTAATCTTGATAATTTATTTGTCCCTTTTGTACACGATTTGATAGGCTCCTCACTTTTGTGCTGGAGACCCATGGGAGTATTGAAAATGAAATGGTAAATAATCATAAATGAAACTACATCAGGGATAAAACAATTCTTATACATGAGAGAGGTATTTGGTTCAATTGATGGGTTTTAACCAAATATCTATCCCTTTAGTTCATGGTTCAAATTTTTTAAAAAGAATCAATTTTTTTTAAAGCATATCATGTTGATGCAGTACTTTTATTGATAGTGATGTATATTGACATCTACATATTAAGGAATGTCATATATCAGACCTGATCCCCAAGCACTTCTTTTATTTCCTCCCTCATTTTGTCCTGTACTTCTGGATACATGGCCAGTTGATGCAGAATCAAGGACATTGTGGTGGCTGTGGTCTCATACCCAGCAACAAAAAATAAAAGACTGTTTCCAAGAATTTCATTAAACGTAAGACCTGCAATATATTAATCCATGAATTAGATTGCATAGAGCTGATTTGAAATACTCTTAATATTATCGGTATGGTTTTTTTTTTCAATTCTATCTTATTCAAATATTACTTGAATAAGATAAAAATAATTTTAAATAATTATATATACCTTTCTTTGTAGATATCAAATGCTTTGTTTCCTCGTCCACTTCTGGGTCATCATCATTCTGTTCAGAATCCATCATCAGTTTTAAAAAATCAATATGGCCCTGAAAATAATTCAAAGAATGATTAAGACTGAGTCAGAAAACGAGTCATACAATATATGTTTTTCATATACAATGAATTATTTGATTTTAAAATATCACATTGTGGAAGCCCAAATTATATTGTTCAAATTAGATTAAAATGTATAAACGTATTAAAACCAATTACAAACCTCATAATAGTGGTAGGAAATATATCCATATCAATAAATGTATTAGTAGTCTTATAAGTCATTTCATTACCAATTATTCGTTATTAATTCATTTTCATTACCAATTGTTTATAAATATACTATGTATATGTAATATAAATATACATGTATATATTTATATATATATATATATATATATATATATATAGAATTTGAATATGATGTTATATAATATATATATAGATATATATATATATATATATATTTATATATATATATATATATATATTATATATTTATATTATATTATATATATATATATATATATATATATATATATATATATATATATATATATATATATATATATATATATATATATATATATATATATATATATATATATATATTATATTATATAACATCATATTCAAATTCTACAAAACAACACAATTGATATATTTAAAGAAAGGTGGAACACAATTATTGAAGAATTAGGATAAGAAAAAAAAATTATCTTCAGAGTAAAGAAAAAAAAAGAAAAGATATGATCATTATTGCTCAGATTTGTTTTATATTGCACATGGAAATTTGTGTGTGTCTGTCATTGTGAACTGTATATTATGTTCAGTCTGTCAGTGTTTTAATAATGCATGACTGTGTTATTATCTTTTGTATATACATTTCTGTTTTTATTGTTATGTTAAAAATGAAATAAAATATATTAAACCAGAAAAAGTGGTGCTCCACATGTAACACGGATGCTAAAAAAATTAACAAACAAAAATTACAATAAACAAAACAAAAATCACAATAAACAAAACAAAAATTACAATAAACAAAACAAAAATTACAATAAACAAAACAAAACTTTAAATAAACAACAAAATACATTTAAACACAAACAATCATTACAAACTGATGGGGTAGTTGAAATTATTTTTATGCATCTTTTAAAAACATTTGATTTGGTATATGAACGATTTTTTGCAAAGATATGCCTTTTGAGGCTCGTGACAAAAAAGACAAGAAGTGTCATCTGGTGGAAAATACATGCAAACTTAAATTGTTTAAGCCATTATTTATTATTGAGTTTCTACTATTTATCAACTTTATGCTAATATATGATGTTTTCAATATGTTATATGATTATTTATGTACTAAATTTTGCAAATAACAAATATTAATTATTTTCTGCAATCAGTGGAACTGAATTTCTTCTCAGAGTCAAACTGAAAGAGAGTACAACACACCTGATGACTCATAGTGTCCTCTGGTGGAGTTAGTATTTTGATCAAACTTCCATAAAGTTCACCAGGGGAACACGCAAGCTATTACCATAGTGTTCTCCAATCACCCATCGGCAAAGCCCAGATAGGTGATCTGGAGAGGTCTGAGATTTTTGCTTTTCCTTCATAATCTCGTTTAGATGTTATTTTTTAAATACCCAACTGTTTTAGTGATAATTCATATTTTATGTATGATTATGTCTAAAATCTCACAAAAAAGATTGATTATTCTTTGGATAACATTATATAAGAAAATATAAATACTTGATAATAATCGCCAGCTGTAAAAATTGAGTCAAACCCGTTTTAACGGCAGTTAAAACGGGTTCAATTTTGACGTTTAAACGGGTTTACCACAGTTTTTGTAGCTGGCGACTTTTTACTTCACTAAAGCTCAATCAACTCCACCAAACTTCTCTTTGGTTGTAATTGGTAGAGACAATGGACGTTCGACAAACCCCTCCAGATCACCTATCTGGGCTTTGCCGATTGGTGATTGGAGAACACTACCATTACCATGAAAGATTCACCACATCATCACATCAAACTTTATGATTGATTGCTGCTGATACCTGGTGACCGAATTTGGTATTATTGGCGATCTGAAAATAGCGTGCGAAATTGGATGACTGATGTTTATTGAAAAAGTTGCTGTGACTTTGTGAGTTTTTGTCCGATTTACTTCATTTAAGTGTCAGAATTTAGCCCTTGAGCTCTGCTGTCATTATATCGGGGTTAGACGTCATTTCGAACAAATCTTCAGTGAAAAAAAAGCAAAATAACGGAAATCGGCGCGAACTGGTTGACGGCCACTGTATGTAACTTGCTCTATTATCGCTCAGGCGCTATCGCAAATCATCGGAGATCAGACTTTCGCATTTCATTTCTGTTCAAATTGTCCGATTTACACCAAATTTGAACTAAACTTACTGAAAATTCCTTGTTATAGCGATTTGGAAGCATATTAAAGAGATAATTTAATGCAACGATGGGCGAACAGTATGACATCGTTTTGAACGTTCTGCTTTGTTTACATGACGCACTTCTTTTCTTTTGTTCACTTCTTTTAGATATGTATTCATTCACCGGACGCATGCGCGAATTCGAATCTTTCGCAAGCAGCGTCGAACACTCCACAGTGGCGTCAGTTGCTTTAACAATTATGACCACAGAAAAAACCGAATTACAACCCACAGGAAATGACTACCCATTTCCCATGATCGTACCGATCACAGAATTACACGGATAGTTCCCTTTTTTAAAAGTCATTGCCTGTCGGCAATGACTTTCAAAAAAGGAACCATCCGTGTTACAAAAAAAAAGAAGAAAAAAAAAAAAAAAAAAATCATATTCAAATTCTATGTATATATAAATATATATATATATATATATATATATATATATGCTAACATTGCATTATCATAGTGTAATATTAAATAACCTGGTTATGTTTTCTCTCTTCTACAGCCTGTGTTAGCATTTTCCTGAAGAACTCATTAGATTTGCGCATTTTCTTATCTGCAACTTCTATTCCAAGCCATTCTAGGAGCGGGCATATGAATGGCAAGTAAACTGAAAGGCAAAACCAGAATTTAAATTATGCCAGGATAATTGCATCATAATAATATATCTACTTTATACCATTAATGGTTTATGGATGGGTTGAAATCATGAGCTGTCTGCAAACCAAATGATAAAAATAGGTTTGATCTTAGTCATGTGTCTATATATAGCATTACTATACATAAAAACTAAGGGCATGAAAGCTCTTGCACCACATTTATGTCAATCTGATGTATAAAATCAGATTAGAAATACTTATGTACATCCTAAAATTTAAAGGATATTATCCATTCAATGATTAGATAGCAAAGCATTTTTAAAAAGTGAAAACTTTACCTTATGCCTTTTAAAAATATTTCTTTGATGGAGTTGAAAATTATGTTCCAAGAGAATTAGGAAAAACCGGTGGTTGGATGGTTAAATGTAAATAATATCATTCCCTAGGAAACTTACAAATTTTGTGCCCCCTGGTGTATAATTGCTCATAGTATTTGCAAAGAACTACAAGTCATTGTCACACCCGACTGAGCACAGGATTATAGTATTGTATGGGACACTATTGATTTCCATCATTCCCTCTATTGGATCACAGGCTTTTTGGATTTTTTTACAAGTGATCTCAGATTTGGCCAGAAATATTAATTAAGGTAAGGCTAGGTTAAGTTTTGAAACACTGAATTTAAGGATTGGATGGCACAGATCAGAAATATCGACACTTCAAGTTCATAAAATTAGAACTGATAACTTTATACATGGAATAAACATGATCTCATCCAAGGTTGTGATTTAAGCTTTCATCCCTTTAGTTGTATACGAGTAAAGGGAAAATTGACATTATCTTAGCTTTTCAGATTCCCTATGGTTGAAATGACGTTTTTAACATACAAACCTACATGATAGATGATTAATTCAGTTAATATATGACAGCTTACTGAGCAGTCAGAAAACTTTTACTGGTCCTTTTGTACTTGAATTTTGGAATATTTACTTTTAGCTCACTATGATAATCACCAGACGAGCTACTTACAATTGAGAATGAGTTGAAGGCTTGTTGGAGAAATCTCTGTAAATACTTTTGCCATCTCAATAAAAGGGTTTGAAGGGTCCTCTTGGGTATCAAGCTTCAACCCAAATGCTGTTGTTGCTATGACGTCCATAGTGAACGCCTGGCTGAACCTGGATCGAACATATAGAGGGTAGGTATAAAAGCAGGTTTGTAACATTTCTTTTGCTGCCACAAAACATAATAATGTAAGGTTGATCTTTACAGTTACTCTTTCCAATATGAAAGAACATAACTTTTCAAACTTAACTTACTCTTTTGCTTCAAACACTCCATCTTTTGTCTTTAATATGCTCTTTATTAGCATATCCGTACAGAAATTCATCATTTGGACCATCTGAAATGTAGAAAGTTTAAATGAAATTCAATTCACAAGAATGAAGTGATTAAATAGATATATTTATGTTTCAGTGTCAGATAAATATATAAATGATTTATTCTCACATGACAGCAATTGCCTATATCAAATTATGTAAAAATATGAAATAGTGATAGTAATAGTTTTTAGTGTGAAATCATTTCTATTGTTTGAAAAAACGTTTTGATTCTGATTTTTTAATTTTGTCTTTGATAATTAGTTTGATGAACAAATCTAGAGATAAATACAATTAAAAGTGAATATTCATAATATGATGAACAGTTTCATCATCAAAAGTCAGCATACAGGTCTAATTTTCCCGGATGTGAAGGCTGGGGTGAGCTGGTTTCTCATTGTCTTCCAGTGATTTCCACGAGCATTAAACACACCATGATCAAAAAGCCCTTGAAGGTACATTCTCTGTAATCATATAAATAATTTATACCTATATTCATCATCAAAATAGACTCGTGGATTTCAAGTTGATTTCAGTGGATTTCAAGTCTATTTTGACGATGAATATGGGTTGATTATACCCATATTTATCGACAAAATAGACAAAATCCAGAAACAATCCAGAAACAATCCAGAAACAATCCCCATCATATTGAAGTTTCCCTACTAAACAAAGTCGACCTCTGGCGATTGCCTGTTGCCGTTTTGGCCCGTCACTGTCTTTCCCAGTCATAATGTCTCTAAATACAGAGCCATGGATTATCTGTAAGGTCCTTTCTTCACTTTTTTTTATCCAATATTGCACTTGACGACGTGAAATGGCTTTTCGAAGAGTCCAAGTCATGACGTCATGGCTACAAACCGGGAGAAACATCATATGACGCCAGAAGCACCACTGTGCTGTCGAGCTTCTATAGATTGTTTTCTGTTACTCCCGTGAATAAACTGACTCACATTCACCTCTTTGCACAAACTCGTAAACAATGGCGATACGATGCGGCTGAGATCAAGAAGAAACAAAGAATTATTTTTTGTATTTTCTGACAAGGCATGCAACAGATATTGAATGTTGCAGCTTAAATATGAAGGGCAGTGCAAGGTGTTTCTGGAAACAGTATAGTAAGCATAGTTATTTGTATATATGATCATATTTTTGAAAAGACTTACTATAGAAATAGATCATCTATTCTTTTAAAATAATGAACATTCTGTAAAATATGATATGTTAAAGGACTCTGAAGTGAGAAACAATTATAAAATAATAATTTGAACAAACCCTGCGATTCGCAAAATTATTGAAGTCTTTCACCAAAATTTGTTTCAGCATATCCACATCTCCAATCAAAATATTTGGTGATCGCCCTTCATAAAATCTGAAATTAATCAATTAAAATTTGTGACATGTAATATATATGTATTTAACGTGCGTAAGTTAAATCACTCTTCCTAAAATTATTTGGTAAATAAAATAACTCACCCACACACTTTTCCGTATGATTTCATCAGCTCTACATCTCCATTCCTAAACCCCTGAATCAAATAAAAGACAAACGCTAATGTCTTATTTATAATTGAAGAGCTATATACGTTCTCTTAGAATCTATCTCAAAGCTATATAATTAAAGGGGTAAACGTTAAAGGGAACAGGGACACTTCATACAGAGGATCACAGCTGTATGAAATGTGTTGTTGATTGTTGCTCAGTTACCAAAATGTATGGCGTCACTATTTCATTGATAAATAGCTACAGCACCTTTTTGATGTCATTACTCCTTGAACTACATGAAATAGTGCACTTCTGTAACATACCAAAGCAAGCTAAATAGGTAACATATTTCTGTCCAGAGGGGATCAATGTTGATATATACACATGAAAAACATCATTTAGTGATCTTTTATGACTAATCCATGAGCCAGTAGAGCCGACGACAACTGACCTTTGGACGACAACAGAGCTGTGGTTCCATTTTCAAAGCCTTTAACCCCTAATGGACTAGCCTATCTAAATTTTGTTGACTGGCAGGACTAACCGATTTTTTTCTGGACTAGTGTATCTAAATACTAAATTAACAAAATTTATAACCATGGTTATTCAATATGCTTAATGAAATGCTGGGGTCAAATGTCCACCACCAGCAACGTCTTTTCCGTCTGTTGCTGGTGGTGGACGTTGCCGTACTCCCCATCCGTTAGCGTTTAAAGTACATCTGTACTTTCAAAAATATTCACATCAGGTCATTCTCTGACACCTGCTTGTGCCAACAAGGTAAAATGGTTTAATAAACGTCGGTAATCAATTGATAAACTGAAACGCAACTCTGTTGTCATGCACAGCTCTGTTGTCGTCGGCTGTAGCTGATGCATTCGACCTCATCACTGCCCAGTGATACAAAAAAAGAAGTAAACAAAATATCATATTTCTCAAAATTTCCCATGCTTTTTATGACAAAATTGAGAAGTTTTGCAAGTTTAATTACCAAAATTTAAGAACAGCTTTGCTCCAAATAGTATTCTGTTTATTGTAAATAGAGGGGATTTTGAATAATGGTCTATGTTTTGAGATACCTAACTTTCTTCAAATTCAGGTCAAAAATTACCAAATGGTGTCATTTCATTTTTAAAATTCTGTCTATTTAAACTGAATAACATCATTCTAGCTAAAGATTAATGCCTCAGTTCTGCAGATTGCTTTTGTAGTTATTCCCCAAAAAAATTTCAAGTTAGCTCTATCCCTTCATTAATCGTTACCAAAAAAATCATCTTTTTCTGATTTTTGCTTCAACTGTGTATTTAAGATGATTAAAAATGATAAAATTAAAAAAAAACAATTAAATATCAAATCAAAAGAAAAATCCACCTGTAAGCATTTGATACATTAAAGGCTGAAATCTGTTTTGTAGTTATTTTCATACAAAACAATTATCTTGCACCATGTCATTTTTTGAGGGTCAAATGACTTTTTGGGGCGGGAAAAATGAACTTTAGAAGACACTGTTCCCCCTTTAAGCATTAATTTTGCAAAAAAATGTTTAAAATTCACATATTGGTGAAAAAAACGCCTTGGTCTTTCATGTTTATCATTTTTTTGATTGATACATCCCCATCAGTGTCTGTGAAAATCTATTTGGGCAAGACCCTATTTTATAGCCTACTTATGAAAGCACACATCTTTCTTGATGTCATTTTTATGTGGAGTGTCATCATTGAGGCACTGAAAGATAAAAACCTCATAACAGTATAACAATATAATTATGAATAGTGTTAGAATGACGTCAAGAAGTGCTACCCTACTTTAAGTCACTGAGTTTAGATGCAGCCAAATTGCATGGGCCATGTCAAACGTCAATGTATACATATATATATACATACATATGTATCAGTGCTTTGAGCCTCAATTGAGGTCAAACAAAATTCATGCTCCCCGTATTTACCCGTCACGTATAGCTTATAGCTCAGACAGATCTCTGCTGGGATTGCTTTGTTTGTTTGGGGTTTTATATCACTTTCAATATTATTTCAGTCATTTCGTGATGAGACCTACTTGTAGCAGATATAGTGCTGCCTCACTGAATTGTCATGTCGCAGGTCCTTGACATGACAACCCACCCAGTCACAGATTAACAAGGACAACGGGTTAACCCTTTAGGCACGGGCCTCAGCTCATGTGTGAAATTGCATCATGAGTTCAATCCCGGCATGGCCGGGTTCGAACCCACGACCTTTGGATCACCACAGAGGAACTGGTGCTAATAAACTGGCGCTCTAACCAACTGCGCCACAGCCTATTCTACAATAATGGAAATATAGAGTTGATAATGAATATATGAATTGGTGACTGTTTCTTACCCTTATTACATTTCAGTCTAATGGTTTGAGACACTGACATTCGACTAGTCTGTCAGCAGAGGGTATTTTGTCAGGTACAGATCCAAGTCCCCTACTGCCACCAGGTTTTTGGGGCAATTTTTGTGGTTTTATCATCTATATCGGATGTATTATGGGTTTGTAGACGATAAGGGGGGAGTAACTAATACAAAAGTTGAAGGTACAGGGGTCTGTTGACATGACTGCAGTGGTAGATTTTCTGGGGTATCATTCAATTCAAATGAATAAGCTTTGTCTCTGTTGTCTTGATTTGGCCATGTCATGTCCATTTGGGTTTGGCATTTTTTGGTTTGATGCCACTAGCATATGAATTGACTGTCAGACTGTCAGACTTTCAATATATTTTTGTGCCTTCCGAAAAGAAACGTTCTTTATTTGCCATCTGCAGAGAATTTCTTTTTCGCTCACGTTTGTTTTGACTTTAGGGCTGAATGTTCGAGGTTTTGACATGATTAAGTCTAGGGAGCATATACTGATTATCGGTCCATGGCTGATTATTTCTACTTACACCGTCAGATAGCGCTTTTGTTTCAGAAGTGATTTGTGAGTGCGTAGTGGAGTAAGAAGATTTTCTTGGATCTTGCCTTCAAATTTTGCATTGGGATTTTGCAAATTTTTTAAAATCAACACTTGTTTATTAAACTTTAGGTGATTTCCTTTGTAACAAGGATGGTCCCTGTCAGTAGTGGCCATCAAAAAGGGACTATCTGTGTTATTATGTGATCGGTATGATCATGGAGAATGTGTATTCATTTCCTGTGGTCTGTGAGCTTTTTCTGTGGCCATCATGGTTCAAGCAACTGATGCCACTGTGGAGTGTTTGTCATGTGCATGCAATAAGTTCTCATATGTGCATGCTCCCGCGTATGAATATGGAAACAAAGATAAAGATAAACATGTAAACAAAGATAAAGAAGTGCATATTATTGTGGTGTCATATATAGTGAGTAGGTGTTCAGGTGATCTCACCTACAGTGAATAGATGTCAAGGTGGTGTCACATATAGTGAGTAGGTATGCAGGTGATCTCACCTACAGTGAATAGATGTCAAGGTGGTGTCACATATAGTGAGTAGGTGTGCAGGTGATCTCACCTACAGTGAATAGATGTCAAGGTGGTGTCACATATAGTGAGTAGGTATGCAGGTGATCTCACCTACAGTGAATAGATGTCAAGGTGGTGTCACATATAGTGAGTAGGTGTGCAGGTGATCTCACCTACAGTGAATAGATGTCAAGGTGGTGTCACATATAGTGAGTAGGTGAGCAGGTGATCTCACCTACAGTGAATAGATGTCAAGGTGGTGTCACATATAGTTAGTAGGTGAGCAGGTGATCTCACCTACAGTGAATAGATGTCAAGGTGGTGTCACATATAGTTAGTAGGTGAGCAGGTGATCTCGCCTACAGTGAATAGATGTCAAGGTGGTGTCACATATAGTTAGTAGGTGAGCAGGTGATCTCGCCTACAGTGAATAGATGTCAAGATGGTGTCACATATAGTGAGTAGGTGTGCAGGTGATCTCGCCTACAGTAAATAGATGTCAAGGTGGTGTCACATAAAGTGAGTAGGTGTGCAGGTGATCTCACCTACAGTGAATAGATGTCAAGGTGGTGTCACATAAAGTGAGTAGGTATGCAGGTGATCTCAACTACAGTGAATAGATGTCAAGGTGGTGTCACATATAGTGAGTAGGTATGCAGGTGATCTCACCTACAGTGAATAGATGTCAAGGTGGTGTCACATATAGTGAGTAGGTGTGCAGGTGATCTCACCTACAGTGAATAGATGTCAAGGTGGTGTCACATATAGTGAGTAGGTATGCAGGTGATCTCACCTACAGTGAATAGATGTCAAGGTGGTGTCACATATAGTGAGTAGGTGAGCAGGTGATCTCACCTACAGTGAATAGATGTCAAGGTGGTGTCACATATAGTTAGTAGGTGAGCAGGTGATCTCACCTACAGTGAATAGATGTCAAGGTGGTGTCACATATAGTTAGTAGGTGAGCAGGTGATCTCGCCTACAGTGAATAGATGTCAAGGTGGTGTCACATATAGTTAGTAGGTGAGCAGGTGATCTCGCCTACAGTGAATAGATGTCAAGATGGTGTCACATATAGTGAGTAGGTGTGCAGGTGATCTCGCCTACAGTAAATAGATGTCAAGGTGGTGTCACATAAAGTGAGTAGGTGTGCAGGTGATCTCACCTACAGTGAATAGATGTCAAGGTGGTGTCACATATAGTGAGTAGGTATGCAGGTGATCTCACCTACAGTGAATAGATGTCAAGGTGGTGTCACATATAGTGAGTAGGTGTGCAGGTGATCTCACCTACAGTGAATAGATGTCAAGGTGGTGTCACATATAGTGAGTAGGTATGCAGGTGATCTCACCTACAGTGAATAGATGTCAAGGTGGTGTCACATATAGTGAGTAGGTGAGCAGGTGATCTCACCTACAGTGAATAGATGTCAAGGTGGTGTCACATATAGTTAGTAGGTGAGCAGGTGATCTCACCTACAGTGAATAGATGTCAAGGTGGTGTCACATATAGTTAGTAGGTGAGCAGGTGATCTCACCTACAGTGAATAGATGTCAAGGTGGTGTCACATATAGTTAGTAGGTGAGCAGGTGATCTCGCCTACAGTGAATAGATGTCAAGGTGGTGTCACATATAGTTAGTAGGTGAGCAGGTGATCTCGCCTACAGTGAATAGATGTCAAGATGGTGTCACATATAGTGAGTAGGTGTGCAGGTGATCTCGCCTACAGTAAATAGATGTCAAGGTGGTGTCACATAAAGTGAGTAGGTGTGCAGGTGATCTCGCCTACAGTGAATAGATGTCAAGGTGGTGTCACATATAGTTAGTAGGTGAGCAGGTGATCTCGCCTACAGTGAATAGATGTCAAGATGGTGTCACATATAGTGAGTATGTGTGCAGGTGATCTCGCCTACAGTGAATAGATGTCAAGGTGGTGTCACATATAGTGAGTAGTTGTGCAGGTGATCTCACCTACAGTGAATAGATGTCAAGGTGGTGTCACATATAGTGAGTAGGTGAGCAGGTGATCTCACCTACAGTGAATAGATGTCAAGGTGGTGTGACCAACAGTGAGATGGCGTCTCAGTGACTATTGACATCCAATGTCATTGCCTCACAATACTCATTATATACTCATTATATATTAATGTGATTATTTATGAAAATTAAATAAATGTGAAATAGCATTATGCATCATTCAGACCATGGCAAAATTAGATGGGATAAATGTACATGACAGTTCAATGCAGCAATTATATGTACAAATATAAAAAGTTCATTTTATAGTTTTCAAATATATTTATATAAGATGAGCAAGACAATAGTATATATACTTACATAACTGTACAAGAGAGGAATATTTCCCACAAATGGCAGAGGTTTTGGATGAGGGATTCCCAAGTCTATCAACTCATTAAATCTCCATGACATGAACCTGGAACCAATGGTACAATATGATAAATTTGATAATATTATTCCCACTGATATGTTGAATTAGGATTACATACTGATCAATATATGCAATATCACAATACAACTCATTGTATAAGCCATGGAGCTGTTTCAGGTAAAATTAACATTGATATGATGATATGAAACGAAATTAGTGTCAATTTTCATTATTTCCAATAAACCCATTGGATACCATGGAAACCACTAAACATTATTCAGAAATTTAATTTTCCCATTGGAATATGTATTTCAAGGATACTTTCAACCATACAATCATAAGGAAATGAGCTGTGCAAATGTGTTTAATTGAAATATTCAATAATAATTTTTCACATGACTCCAAACTTTGATAATCCATCATATTTAAAGTATTAACATGGTAACAGACAAATCTGACAAAAAATGTTTAGAAATGATTTTGCTGTTGTATTCGGTTAAATAAATGTTATAAAGGATCATCTTTAGCCAAACAATTGTTAATTGAGTCTCCAAACTAGTTTTTTTGTATAGGACCCAGTTTGTAATATAGATATTTTTATTGTTTTTATAATCTACACCCAAAATATTGTAAAATTTCATATTCTATAATATGTCTAAAATTGTGACCAAGTTTTGGATTTCTTGCTGTGGTAACAGCATAACTCCCTTAACGTATATGATGTCAAAGAGAATACACAAAGAAGGGTATGAAATAAAAAATGGATTATGGTATTTTAACCAGAATGAACAATCTTATCAAAAAATTAAACTAAGTCTTCCCATTGTTTTACCATTTTTTACACAAATCATTGGTTGCTATGGTTACTGAAAGAGATGTAGAAATGTGATAATAAAGAAAAGGATAGAGCTAACTTGGAAAACATTTTTGGGAATAACTACAGTATCAATATTCATTAAGCCTTAATCTTTTGCTAGAATCATGCTTTTTAATTTAAATAGACAAAATTTCAAAAAATGTCTTAAAACTCAAGTAATTTGCATTTTTGTAAATAATATAATTCCAAAGAATTTGGTAAATTTTTGCTCGATTTTGAAGAAAGTTAGATACCTCCCAGATGGCAGCATTGACAAACATGAGAACGGTGGAAAACGGCACAGGGAGATGTAATTGGTCTGGATGCACACTAATATTTTCGATGTTTGCGAAATATGATTTAATTCTTTCTGTTCTCAAATAGAACCCGAATATGAAGATTTAATCTTTGTTATCTTTTCAATATAAAGTCATTATTGTATTATTTTCAACGTTTGCAAAAAAAAAATTCTACATGTTCTGGCGTTCAAATTGCTACAAAGAGAGCCCCAATATGATCTTTTTTTTTTTTTTTCGGCATTGTCAATTTTATATTTTCTGCAGTGCATATCGCTCAATATGAGAACTTCAGGCCACGGGCCGTGGCGCAGTTGGTTAGAGCGCCAGCTTATTAGCACCAGTTCCTCTGTGGTGATCCAAAGGTCGTGGGTTCGAACCCCGGCCGTGCCGGGATTGAACTCATGATACAATTTCCTACATGAGCTGAGGCCCGTGCCTAAAGGGTTAACCCGTTGTCCTTGTAAATCTGTGACCGGGTGAGTTGTCATGTCAAGGACCTGCGACATGACAATTCAGTGAGGCAGCACTATATCTGCTACAAGTAGGTCTCATCACGAAATGACTGAAATAATGTTGAAAGTGATGTAAAACCCCAAACAAACAAAATGAGAACTTCATCTTCAGCATGGAAACAAAAATACTCATCTCAAACTGGGATTTTAACGCAGGGCCGTTTAGCATAGGAAACAGACGTCTTAAGCATAGAGCCACATATTACCCTGCAGCAGCACTATGTGAACTTAATGGTGGCAGCACTGAACAAACCTTATGAGCAGGAATGTACTGTTCAACATAGATATGTTTCTGCTTAGATTATTTTAAACCAGCTCGAAATAAACAATAATAAAGAATTACGTATTGTATACATATGTACTCTGCGAATCTATTGTACTATACAATCATGTCTGTATTGGCTGATGATTAACAAAAATTATCAAAATCATATTATTCAATGACGAATTTTGTTGGCTTTATTAACATCGCGAAAAATCTTTTCGAAGTTTATGTATTAAACGAATTTGAACCTCTCATTAACATATATTTATTCTATATAATTACTGGTATCATTAACATATATTTATTCTGTATACTTACAGGTACCATTAACATATTGATGTGACCAGATAGGGGGCTTAGGAAATTCGCCTACTTTTTATTATATATATATATTAGAATTATTTATTTTATTGATTAAAAACTGATCAAACTCCTTGACACAGGTAAGAGATGTGCTCACTGTCAGCTATCCCTATGACTTACTCCTTGTGTGTCACACCTTGGTGACAACTGCATTCTCTCTCTTGTCTGTATATCACACCTAGTGTCTCTCCCTGGCATAATGCACTCTCACTTGACACCTATTCATTCTTATATGACAACTGAGCATATGTCTATAATGTCAATTTAGGGGTATATAACTTGTCCACAGGTAAGTCATACAAAATTATTCCCTTTAAACACTGGATATCTCTATATTGGACATTTCTATATTGGATTACATATAAAATACCTGGATATATTCATCGCTACCCTACAGTCACATCGTTACCTTCAAGTCAGTGTTCACGGTATTTCGATGATCTAGAATGTTTATGTCAGATGTATGACCATATAATGATTGTGAAATGATTTACAATTGTTTTTAGTTAGCTCAAGCAGCAACATGTTTAATAATAATTAAACAATGTACTTAGTTTAGCACTTTATGCTATATTTCATCCATTGGTATTAATATTCCTCTGTAGATGTATTAAGAAATGTTAACATTGATTATATAAGTATATATTGATGTATGTTGGCCCTTCCTTTGTTTAAAGCCATGGCGGCCATGTTGGATTATTTGAATTCAACTGCTACAAGTGTAGTATGGGGCATGCGTAATGTTATCGATAACTGAAAGACTAACCTTTTAGCATTTTATGTTAGAAACATCTATATATTATGTGAGAATTATAAGAGTTTTTTCTATGCATTTGCCTTTATTGAGTGAAATAAGTATATTTAGCTGTAGTAATTATTGGCCAATGAGCTGCCAGTACAGGCTGAGCTCCCAACCTAGATAGCAACCTAGCCCTCATCAGGAATATGGAATCACCCAGAGGGGTGCAGGGGTATCAACCCATATTATTGCTAGAATTGTATAAACCTAGCACACTTTATTTATTATATAAATGCAGAATATAATGATATTCTGGGTAATCATTTATATGTATATTTCTTTAAGTAATTATATATGTGAGTGTTCAGGGTATTATCAAACAGTGTATACCTGTCACCCCTGCTCACTCAAGTTTATAGCCTGAGCCAAGCTGTGCCAGGTATAAATACTGCTGCACAGCATAGCATCAGGACCAGACAGGGTGGTCAGTCAGGGCTGGTCAGTCGAGCTGACCAGTCTTTAGTTTAACCATTGGAAGAGCCGGGCGGAGCCTGCTGCCTTCCTTTGACTGCACCTGAGCACCGGCTGCTCATTACATAGCCAAACTCTGAAGTATCTGTGGACTTTGTCAGTGTCAACCACACTCTATTTTTGCAAATAGCATTAAGGGCTATGTAAATTTAAGCTGTGGTGCACAGGGTGCTCTGTATTCTTTGATGGCAGTGGCTAGGCCAAGTCTAGCACCTGCTGAGTTGGTCCTTTATATGTGGTGACCTTGTTTATAATTGTGGAACATTGTGTGTATTGTATTATTCTTAATGTGTATGATTGAGGGCTATTAAACATTCTTGAATAAATCATAGAAATCAGTGTTTGTGAAGATTTAAGATTAGTAACAAGTTTGTTCACGCTACCCAAAAATTCATAGAAACATTTAGCCCCCATCCCCGCTCGTAACAATTTATGGTGGCAGCGGTGGGATTTGTACATATTTTACAGATCCAGTGATACAGATCTACGTAAAGATTTGACAGACATTAACAACTCTAATTTTTGAAAGTGCTTACGTTAGGCTTCTGTCAGAAATTTAGATATTTTGATGTCTGCCCAGAACCAGTATTACAAACTATCTTATGAATTGACAGACATTAACAGTTCTGATTTTTGAGAAAGGTCTACGTTAGACCTCTGTCAGAAATTTAGATATTTTGATGTCTGCATTTAATAAATTATATGTACAATTTATAAATTATCAAACTAAGTTTAGGTGAGAGTCTATTGTGATATCACACGATAGCACCACCTGGTGGACAGAATTATATGTACAGAACTTAGGTCATCTGTTCACTTACATGTTCACTGCTAGATAGACGTGTGCAGTAAGATTTTGAAATGGACCACGGTAGCGGTAGTAGAGATAGCCACACAGGTGACATGAACCTCATCACTATAGATGAATGGACATCTCCATGGGATATTACACGTAATGAAGTAATGGGTCTTTTTGATCCTCTGGAGCCAACAGCCCCACCTAGTGTGAGACAAGGAGATAGGCAAAAATCGCCATCACCTACATTAGATAAAAATGGTCACCAGAGGGCAACAAGACATAATTCCTCACTACCAGTGAATAGTGAGACCAGACAAGTGCAAGGTCTGGAGGACAGAGTTGATGACCTTATCGACTCATACATGCAGAGCGCCAACTTCTGGAGCATGTCAGAAAACGAAGAAAATGGCCATTACTATAATATGGCTGGAAATGAGCCAAGGAGACATAGTAGACGCCGTAAAAGGCCATGGGCCACAGAGAAATCACCAGTTGAGTCAGGCTCGACATGAAACTGTCAGCTCTCGACATCAGCAGAGTGAGTGGCATGGGCAAAGAGAAGGTCGTCACAATAAGCGCTCCTCTTGGCTAGGTAATCAACAGTTGAGCCAGTCTCGTTCGAAAAACCCAAACTTTGAGCGACATCACAACCGACAACACCAAGTTCGGTCTAATGGCAGATATCATCACATGTCCCAGGAAGAGGTGTATCCAAATATGAATTACTATCCTTCACCCAGGGAATCGTATCCTCTACCCAGGGAAATGTATGTTCCTCCCAGGGAGTTTTATACTGATTCACATTGGTTGCATACAAGTGACCCTTATATTTACCAGGCCAGGAATCATTCTTAATCAACTGACCAACAATGGAGTGTGCGACAGATGTACCCTCCTCAACCTCCAATCTACCTGAACCAGAACTCTGATTTCAGATATAATGGGCAAAATCAGCATTATGCTCAGGCACAATTGCCAACTCCTCTGCAGGAAGCAATTAAGCCAACAGTTTCTCAACGAACACATGGTATTGACCATCAGAAAAATGGTATGTAAAATCAACAAGTGATCCCAGCCTACCAGAAAGGACCTCAGACTGCATCTCCTGACAATGTTAATAGACATAATGTCAGGAGCCCAATAACTGCTCACAGGAATAGTAGACGCTGTTCCAAGTCTCCACACAAAATATGCAGTGGGAAAAGCAGTAGTCCAAGCAGCTCCGAGGATAATGTGTCAAGGCATGGTAGAGCTAGACGCACTCACAGAAGTTCTGACTCTTCATCCAGTGGCAGTGATCATGAAAGCATTAACCCAACAACCAGTTCTCTACATCGACAAAAAAAGGGAGTGCGAATCCAACCTTTCACGGGAAAGGAACGGTGGGAGGTTTGGATTAACCGATTTAAGGCTGTCTCTGAGATGAGAAGCTGGACTGATGAGGATTGCCTTGATGAGCTACTACCTAGACTACAAGGTGATGCTGGGGAATATGTCTTCAGCCAACTGTCAAGGAAGAAGAGGACAAACTACAAGAGCCTTGTTAAAGAGTTGAAGAATCGTTTCAGAAAGGTGGAGACCTCAAAAGCTTTTGCTGCTGTTTTTTGCAAAAGGGATCAGAAAATGTCTGAAACCCCAGAGCAGTATGCTGCTGATCTGAAACGACTATATGACAAGGCCCACAAAAGCCGTGATCCTAAAACACGACAGGAAGACCTTTTGAGACGCTTCCTAGATGGACTCCTTGATGATCAGGCTTCATTTCATGTAGAGTTCATAAAGGAGCCAGACAACATTGATTCAGCTGTGTATGAGGTCGTAAACTTCATGACACACCAGCGCAAGTCAAAGAGATCCCGCTAGCAAGAGGATTAATAAAGATGGTGCCTGAAGAAAGTGAAGAAGAGCACGCCCTGGAGAATGATCAGGAAAGTGACGATGATGTCAGAATTGCTCGTACCCAGGAAGACAGATATGGTGCTCGCTTCACAAAACGTCATCTCAATGGAAGAAAGCCCTCAGGTCAGAGTAATGGCTTCCACCCAAAGCCATCAAATGGCTATCAAGGGAATGGCAAGCCTAATTGCCAGCTGAAGTACCAGCCACTCACAAACCTGAGAAGTCTGAGGTTTCTGAATTGAGGGAGCTGTTAAAGCTCAACGCAGATATACTCAGGAAGTTGGGGAATATGAACCTTAACACAAATCAGGAGGTTCCCGTACAGAACCAACCTCCATTGTGTTTCAAGTGCCAGCAGCTTGGACACTTTATTAGGGAATGTCCAGTGAATAATACTGTGCCATCAAACTAGATGGGATTGCTCAGGCCGACCAAGATGCAATCCCAAAGTCAACTGGTCCAAAACCCAAAGGAATAGAGCTGAATACGGTTATTATGAATGGTCCTTCAGAAAACAATGTAATGCCAGATTTGCCAGCTGTCATTACTGGTCAACAATTGTCTAGTCATGTGTCTGAGGAACCTACCTCCACATCAACAGTTATCTGTTCAAAAGAATTATTCAAGCCACCTCAAGAGACCAATTGTGCAGCAGAGAAACCTGATTATGATGTTCAAGGAACTAAGCCAAAATGTGATCAGAACCAGGCTCGTACAACCAGAAGAACCGTGCTGCACACAGGAATTTACATTGAGGGACATATAAATGGCTGTGGAACTAGTTTCACAGTGGATACTGGTGTTACCGAGACTCTCATGTCAGTGGAGACATATGAGAAAATTCCAGTTGATAGACGTCCCAGATTAAGAAATCATGGAGGAAAGCCTAAAAATACTGATGGCAGCAAGCTAACTTGCAGAGGCAAGGCCTTGTTTGAATTAGAGATAGGCCCAGTGAAAATCAGCAAGCCTGTCATTGTGGCAGATATCCAAGATGACATACTCTGTGGACATTATCCTCTGTGATGAGTATGGACCTGCGGACATAGTTAACTCTCAGAACAAAATGATACTGAGGAACACGGAGATACCACTTGCACAGATCAAGCCAGCAGTCCGATTGAGAAGAGCTGTCGACCAAGACCATCTTGTTGTGCATTCCAGGAATGAAGCTGTGGTTGATATTATCAACAAAAGTGATGAGAATCCCACTGAGTGTTGTAACCAGCTTCCACAAGAAAGTGCCACTACATGCATGCATGGCTTTGCAAAAGCTCCCACTGTGGTAGATTGCTCTGGCAAACCTGCTGTGCAAGTTCATTGTGGTGAGAGAGATTTGCATTGGACTGTGTACTTTGTGACAGTGTGTTTGATAGTGTACAACATATGTCACTATAAAGTATCTGTGCGTGAGGTCAACAAGCCGAAGACCTTAGTTCCCATGATGTTCCAGGACTCCCACAAGACTGGTGTCTCAGTTAAACATAGGAGAAATATATACAAGTTGCAGCAGGATGATGGGCGGACCAGACCCAAACTTAAGCACCTAGCCAATAACAGAGACATTGACTTTAAAGTAGTCATAGATACCGTAGTGTAGACAGGAGCTCTTATGGCCGAAGGAGCAATTGCATTAGAGAATCTGGAACTCCGAAATTTCGACGGTCGAAAGTGCTTAATGAACCAAGGAGGGCACCATCCATGTTGGACCGCTGTGCAGACAGACACCAACTGTCCGGTTGGATGTACGCAGAATGATAGGCTGATGAAAATGGAAGCCAGCCTAACGCTACTGCAGGAAGGATTGAGCAACCTGCAGAGGACAGTTGAGATGAACAGTGCTGCTCAGTTCGATCAGAATGGATCCATAGCGAGATTGATTGGGGACATGGCCAAAGCAATGGCCATTTATTATGAACATTTTTAAATGATTGTTGACTAAAGTAATACTGGACACGGGCTCCAATTTTTGCAAATGCATGTTGATGCATGATGATATGTTTTATTTCAGGTGATGTATGATACTATAGTGTTGTATGTGTACGTTTGCATCAAGAATTATTGTGTAATGCTTGTAAATTTAATGATAACATTGTTTTAATTGTAAGCATTTGACTCTTATGTATGTTCTGCTCTGTATATGTTAATGTATTGTGTTCATGAGGACATTGAACACAAAAGCAGAGGGTATTGATGTGACCAGATAGGGGGCTTAGGAAATTTGCCTACTTTTTATTATATATATATTAGAATTATTTATTTCATTGATTAAAAACAGATAAACTCCTTGACACAGGTTAGAGATGTGCTCACTGTCAGCTATCCCTATGACTTACTCCTTGTGTGTCACACCTTGGTGACAACTGCATTCTCTCTCTTGTCTGTATATCACACCTAGTGTCTCTCCCTGGCATAATGCACTCTCACTTGACACCTATTCATTCTTATATGACAGCTGAGCACATGTCTATAATGTCACACAGGTAAGTCATACAAAATTATTCCCTTTAAACACTGGATATCTCTATATTGGACATTTCTATATTGGATTACATATAAAATACCTGGATATATTCATCGCTACCCTACAGTCACATCGTTACCTTCAAGTCAGTGTTCACGGTATGTCGATGATCTAGAATGTTTATGTCAGATGTATGACCATATGATGATCGTGAAATGATTTACATTTTAGCTCAAGCAGCAACATGTTTAATAATAATTAAACAATGTACTTAGTTTAGCACTTAATGCTGTATTTCATCCATTGGTATTAATATTCCTCTGTAGATGTATTAAGAAATGTTAACATTGATTATATAAGTATATATTGGTGTATGTTGGCCCTTCCTTTGTTTAAAGCCATGGCGGCCATGTTGGATTATTTGAATTCAACTGCCACAAGTGTAGTATGGGGCATGCGTAATGTTATTGATAACTGAAAGACTAACCTTTTGGCATTTTATGTTAGAAACATCTATATATTATGTGAGAATTATAAGAGTTTTTTCTATGCATTTGCCTTTATTGAGTGAAATAAGTATATTTAGCTGTAGTAATTATTGGCCAATGAGCTGCCAGTACAGGCTGAGCTCCCAACCTAGATAGCAACCTAGCCCTCATCAGGAATATGGAATCACCCAGAGGGGTGTAGGGGTATCAACCCATATTATTGCTAGAATTGTATAAACCTAGCACACTTTATTTATTATATAAATGCAGAATATAATGATATTCTAGGTAATCATTTATATGTATATTTCTTTAAGTAATTATATATGTGAGTGTTCAGGGTATTATCAAACAGTGTATACCTGTCACCCCTGATCACTCAAGCGTATCGCCTGTGCCAAGCTGTGCCAGGTATAAATACTGCTGCACAGCATAGCATCAGGACCAGACAGGGTGATCAGTCAGGGCTGGTCAGTCGAGCTGACCAGTCTTTAGTTTAACCATTGGAAGAGTCGGGCCGAGCCTGCTGCCTTCCTCTGACTGCACCTGAGCACCGGCTGCTCATTACATAGATATACTCTGAAGTGTCTGTGGACTTTGTCAGTGTCCACCAAATCTATTTTTGCAAATAGCATTAAGGGCTATGTATATTTAAGCTGTGGTGCACAGGGTACTCTGTATTCTTTGATGGCAGTGGCTAGGCCAAGTCTAGCACCTGCTGAGTTGGTCCTTTATATGTGGTGACCTTGTTTATAATTGTGAAACATTGTGTGTATTGTATTATTCGTATTGTGTATGATTGAGGGCTATTAAACATTCTTGAATAAATCATAGAAATCAGTGTTTGTGAAGATTTAAGATTAGTTTGTTCACGCTACCCAAAAATTCATAGAAACATTTAGCCCCCATCCCCGCTCGTAACAATATATTTATTCTGTATACTTACAGGTGTCATTAACATATATTTATTTTGTATACTTGCAAGAATCATTAACATATATTTATTCTGTATACTTACAGGTATCATTAACATATATTTATTCAGTACACTTACAGGTGTCATTAACATATATTTATTCTGTACACTTATAGGTATCATTAACATATATTTATTCTGTATACTTACATGTACGTTCCCAGTAAAATGAACAGAAGATATAAGATCCAATTGGATATGTAGAAGCCAAGAATCTCCATTGTTTATTGTTTTCCTAGTTCAGATTAGTGTGCGAGGCCTCAATCGTAGTTTAGATGTGTCTCCTGGTCATGTAGACCCAGTTATATAAAGGGAAGAATTGACGTCACCATTCAGGACATTCACAGGTCAAGTTAACACTGAAGAGGGATAAGAAGATGTCAACATTCAGGACATCTCAGTTTTTACTTCAGTACATTATTATCATACTCGACTTCTTAACTCCAATCTTAACTCCAAAACGTTTTTTTTATATCTCTATGTTTGTTTGAACGGAAGCAGTTTCGTAGATTTGAAGATAACTCTTGTCTTTAGGAGGTACGTGATACAGATAGGCAGGCGCGGGGGAGGGGGGAGTTGTAGAAGGTGTAATACCTTTTCATGCAAAGTTAAATATGTGACCTGAACCTGTCATCCCCCTTTAGGTTGCTGTACGAATACAATAAATGCAATGTCATAAAACTCCACCAAAGCCTTCTTTTGTGTTTACTATTTACTTTTGTTTTATATTTACTTTTGTTTTATATTTACTACAGTTTTATATTTACTACATATTTGATATTTACTACATGTTTTATATTTAATACATATTTTATATTTAATACATGTCATACGCTGCACCTGCAAATCTCATGTCATAGTACGCTGTCCGTCCTCGTTTATTGTCTTGTTTTTCCTGTATATTTATGTTGTTTTTCTCGTTCAATACATTCCATTATTACTGATATATGACTATGTCGTTCAAAACAGGAAGGAATATAATTTCTTTTTGTGCTTATCACAAAACCATGATATTGCATTCCCCCTCAGCATCTGGCGATGAATGAAATTTGCTCCCAATTATGCATGTTGTGAAATAATTGTTTCCTGAAAACATCTTCATTAATGCGTGGGGTCAGCTGGGTCTGGGGGGAATTTGGGTTTGTTCAAAACATCTAAAGGTTCAGGTGATGTTACCGTGGCATTTATTATGTAGGGGTTCAGAGAACTACCACGAAAACTATATTTAATATGCAATATAATCATTTGTTATGTCATTTTTTATCCATTAACAGAATAGAATGTATTGCGTCTAATAAGAGAAAATTTTAAACAATGGCCAGTTGAGATGATCTAATTTGATATGTTATGGCAAGTTAGAATATAAAATTAATGATGAATATGAATAAGTCTGATGACAACTATACAACGTAGGCATTTTCACATGCGGTGAGTTTCTATTCAAATTAAATCAAGTATTCAGAGCTGAACTTTTATATTTTTTGGGGGGGTAGAACATGGTGTGTTTTCTCTCGGAAAATACATCTGGTGAAACACAGCAGAGGCAGGCATGGGAGTAGGTGGAGTGTGTGTTTGTATAAATGACCTCTTCAGCAGTGTTTAGGCAATATCAGGTCAGTTAGATACCTGTCATCAGGAGTCAATGCCCTACTCTTTCCGAAGAGTGATTGGGGAATGATACCAGTTAAAACAAGTGTAATAGAAATTGAATTAAGATGATGTGATAAATTGTCAAACGTTTTCAAATGAAAAATGCCAGCTCAGATCATAGAGTCCATATCAAAATCAACATAAGTGATGCATAAACGTAATTTGAAGATATGTAGGTTGTCCTCTATAGTGGTCATTGTCATTTGTATTATCATACAGGAATGATAACACAAACCACAACTTTTCATGGAGCACTGGGTGCTGCCTTGTGCTCTGTTACTCACGATGCTACGTCCTCTTTGAAACACAGCAGATGAAAAGCATCCAGCAAAAAAATGCAAACAAGGAAAAAACAGATAGATTTTTTCAAATTATTGGGCTAAGATTCAAGCTCTGAAGAAAAAGTGTCTAGACTTATCGGAAAGAAGACAATAAAGGGGGTAAGTTCTATAAATCTATAAAAACTTCAGGAACTAAATCATGAATGTCACGTGAATGTTGTGACCCCCAATGCAATGGCAATGTCAATGTCAGGCTCAGGCTGATATTTATTATTTTATGAATTTCTATTTGTTTAATTTATATTTATATGCAATAGAATAGATATTCCCGACGTCATCACAACTGAAAAGAGCCCGTTCTACTGATTCTTATGGTTTTTAAAATATCTCTCTATCATTATTTGTTGCCAACTTATTGAAGTTTAAAGATGTCTGATATTCTTTTCCAGGTTCCATACTACCTTTGTCAATGGACAGGTTATGGGCTATGGGAGTCAACATGGGGAACCTCTGTACAACTTGAATGAAGCCCTATTGAAGTCTTATGAGCAACCAGATGTGACAGAAGATGAGGTTCTACAAGCTGCTGTGCCATTTCTCATTGCTATCAGTAAAAAGTTGAAGAAAAAATCCTTGATGGAAGAAAGAATTCCCTTTCCTCATTATATTTACAGGTTAGTTAGAACTAGTATAGAGCACAGAAGGATTCTCATGCATGTGTCTGCAATGATTTGTTTTCTACAATATCTGTTGTTATTGTGATCTTCTGAATAATATTATTCCACGGGGATATTGAAAAAAATGACCATACTTTTTTTTAGGGATGGGGGTGGGGGTGGGGGGGGGGGAAGATTCATGAAATAGTTGCTCCCTTGGGCACAGTCTACAAAAAAGTATTAAAGGAATATTCTGTAGAAAAGTTCAGCATCTCTTTTCTCAGCAATATTTTGCCTTCAATATTACCTTTCTATCCAACTTATTCTAACCATATTTATGAACTAATATACCTATATATAAGCAGTCATAATATTTTGATGCCATTTTGTAGGGGGGTCATGAAAATGTTGCATCATTTTATAGGGGATCAAAAAGATTTGGGCCGGTGCTGACCAACAAATTAATGAATGTGCTAACGGCGATATTTTACTCAGTAGTCATGTGTTTTTATATTGTATTATTTTTCTCATTGCAGGAAATTCTTTGGAGATGTGTCCCTTGTGAAGGTAGATGCAGCAGATATTCAGGAAATGCTCAAGCTTCCTCCAGGCTGGGACTCTTACCGTGGATTTCAAATATGCAGCCAACTACGTCTCAGGAAATCCCTGACCTTTAGTAACAGCATGCCAGTTGAAAAAATGGCAATTGAATTTTTGAAGTGTGTTGACAGTAATTAGTTTGAGGAGTTCGAAAATGGCAGACAAAAATACAGTTTCTGTATCTTCACCTAAATAAACATGCAAGTTCTCTCTCAGGTTCATTTCAACAGTCTATCAATATTCCCTTTTATTTTTTTTATGAACTCTGGGATAATAAAGGAGATGATGTATCATATGTAGCATTACTAAATGCCAGTTTGGATCATATTCCACTGAAGCACAGCCAACGCATTGAAGATAAACTGAAGTCAGTTCAGTATGCAGTAAAACGGAAATATCAGAAAGCATTTTCAAGAGAGAGATCAAAACTATCATCAAGTCAGTATCATTTAAATGTGACAAAGGAAGAGTTTTATTCATTTCAAGAAGTCAAGGAAAATGTAGAAGCTGAAATAAATGAAATCAAGTTAACAGTCAAGAGTTAAGAGAAGTTGCAAAAGGTTCAAGTGGAGAACAAACACCTGTATAATTTTGTTACATCCATGAAAGGAATAAGTTCATCAGAAGTAAATTTGAATTCTACCAGTCCAGAGTTAGTTGGCAAAAGGCAGCGTAGAAGACATATTGAGACTTTGAAGCTTAATGTCAATAAGGCCTTATTTTTTGCTGAAACATTTGGAGTAGATGTTGTCAGTGTGAAAGTAAAGGACAGATTTAATTCTATGACTCATGAATTGATCACTGAGGAGGAAGAAGATGCTGAAGAGAAAAAGAAAAAAGTTTTGAAAATCATGGATACGTTATGCATAGGTGATGCATCATATCATGCCATGCAAGTACTATCAGAAGGGGCTTTGCCAAAAACATATCTCATTAAACAGATGAGACAGAATTTGAATAAAACATTTGTTATAGAGAGAACACCAGGTGTCTCCCCTGGTGTTCAAGTTAGTTTTTTTAATTATTTGGAATCCAGCCTTGGAGACTATGATGATATTACTGACGATGCTAATGACCCTCTTGAAGAACCAATACGTGTTAAAATAACTGGAGATGGTGCACGAATGTCATCTACTACAAACTTTTTGACAATTTCCTACAATCTAGTAGATAGGGAAGAGGATGTACGACCTCTTGCTATTATTCAGGGGTCAGAAAGCTATACAGAACTTAAAGAGAGTGTTTCTGAGATATTTGCTGAAGTCAACATGTTATATGGTCAGAAATCTATTAATGTAAAAGGATAAAGAGTTACCATTGAATTATTTCTCGTAGCAGATTACAAGTTCTTGAGACTGGTTCTTGGCATGGTGCAACAGGGAATTATGCCTGCATATGGTGCTTGGTTTCTAAGTCACAAAGAGCTGATATAGATAAGCCATTAACATTTTATGAATCTCCACAAATGAAGAGAAACATAAATCAAATAAAGGAACATGCAAAGAAACAAGAATACAATGTAAACTACAAGCCGCTTCTTGATATAGATCTGGATCACATATTGCCCTGTGATTTACAGCTAATCACATGGCTGAACTTTGGAGACGATTTGGAGAAATGTATCTTTTTATATCAAGAAGCAATTGATTCGTATACAGAAAAAAGCCATTCATTCCTTTCTCTATTTCTTGAACTGGGAAAGAAATATCCAGGAATGCAAAGGAAGAATGTCACACCTTATATGCATATTACTCATGTACACATTCCACGAATGCTCAGGTTGACATGTCAAGTGATGACATGTCAAAGATGGCGCAGCCTCGACCAAATATTGTAATTACCTCAATTATACTTAATTAACTAACTATTACTATCACCTATTACTGGTATAGGGATATATTATATTCCCATTGATACACTTGTTTTGGTAACAATAAATTAGGATACCACATTATCTCAAGAGTGTGAAATGGGTTATCTGCCAGTATCAGACACGGCCGTCCCCACCCAGATTGCACATGGTAATTGCTTATGATTACTGAAGTTGCAGTGGGTATAATTATTATTAACTCTGATTAATTCATTATTAAGACTTGTTAAAATTCTCAGAAATAGTTAAATGCAGTAAAGATTTATGCTTAAATCTTCAAATGTATGCATTAGGTCTGGTTTGTTTCTATTAGTACACATGTTCTGCTGAAAAAAAATGACTTTTTGATAAGTCTATGATGAAAAACTTTTTTGCCCGAATGATTTTTCATAAAATTAACCATTTTTTCCCATTTCCCATAATAATCCAATGTGTCGAATTTTTCACTAATCCCTGTGAAAAAAATACCTCGGGCAAAAAATTGTACATTGATACTTAAAATCTTCAGGTGAAGGGTGTACATTAATAAACAAACCAGACCTAATTGATAGTTGATAGTTGAAGTTCATTGCCAGTTATACTGACTTGAATGGGTTGGAATATTTTTTCCCATAGACTTTACATTATAACGGCTGTAACCTTGAGGTCACAATCTTTAAATGCCTGTAAAATCACTTGTAATTAGTATTTTTTCATGCAATTTTCATCACTGAATTTGTATTGACTCACAGATTCAATAAATGTTGATTATAGCTAAAAAAATGTTCATCTTCTCAGTTTTCTCTGTTCAAGGTCATATCAAGGTCATTTCAAGGTCAAATATTATTTTCAAAATATTTTGTTTTTTAGGCATATATGAGGGTGCTGACAGTTCTTTTAGCCTATCCCATGTATTTTTAGAGCTATATGACATGACCATTAAAGCTCAGGATGTTTAATATTGGAGACAGGCGTCTTACCAACTGAGCCACGTACAATTCTCGGGATAAAAGTGGAAATTTATTGTTAAGTCTTCTACTAAGTTTTGCATTTGGGACAAAACCATTTGTGATTGTGGTTGTGAAGGCGGGAAAGCACTGAAACCAAGATGGTTGAAAATTGAGCAGTGATGATTTATTTATTGATTGATTCATCCTGGTGGAGGTTAACCTTTTATGGTGGTTTATCCACGGTGTCTGGTTTGTTTGACCTTAATATTATATAAAATGTTTGGCTGCTATCTGATAATCATTGTTTTGAATGTGCTTTGATAACGTAATTGAAATATCCATGTCAGTTGTAGCTGTCATGTCGCAATATATATATATATATATATATATATATATATATATATATATATATATATATATATATATATATATATATATATATATATATATATATATATATGTATGTATGTATGTATGTATGTATGTATGTATGTATGTATGTATGTATGTATGTATGTATGTATGTATGTGTGTGTGTGTGTGTGCGTGAGTGAGTGTGTGTGTATGTGCATATATATGTGTGGGTGTGTATATATAACATAATACATGAAAGGTTATATGATTCCCATAATATACGATGCATTAAACAATGTTTGGTGCATTTTGGTCTTGGTGACTATTTGTTGCAATTAAATAAGTCCACACTGCAAAGTTTGCCACGAGAGGGCGTGTGGTACAGATGAGAGAGAATTTAAAGGAAACGTCATGCATGAAGAATTTACTCTTAAGATAAAACGAGAAGTGCCTCGGGCCAAAGGTCAAACCTTTCAAACAAATGTGAGACTTCTACATTTCACATAATATACGCCATAACTTTGATGTTTCTTATTCAAATCTGGTTATTCTCAGTAAATTCCATACCATTTTACAAATGCAAAAATTCACGTATAAATATTTTCATCATTTACCTGTTTTTATGGTTGAGATTGATTATTTTACCGTCCAGAACGAAAGCAAATATTTGATACCATGCTGTTGCATAGTCTTTGTTTGCCTGGTTTGTGTCATGTCTCGTTTATGTTTGTCTCGATTATGTTTGCTTGGTTTGTATTTGTCTGGTTTATGTTTGTCTGGTTTGTGTTTATCTGGTTTGTGTTTGTCTAGTTTGTGTTTGTCTGGTTCATGTTTGCCTGGTTTGAGTTTGCCTGGTTTGTGTTTGCCTGGTTTGCGTGTGTCTGGTTTGTGTTTGTCTGGTTTATGCTTACCTGGCCTTTGTATGTGTCGTTTATGTTTGCCTGGTTTGTGTTTGTCTGATTTGTGTTTGTCTAGTTTGTGTTTGCCTGTTTGTGTATGTCTGGTTTGTTTTTGGCTATTTGTGTTTGTCTGGTTTGTGTTTATCTGGTTTGTGTTTGTCTGGTTCATGTTTGCCTGATTTGTGTTTGTCTGGTTTGTGTTTGTCTGGTTTGTGTTTGTCTGGTTTTTGTATGTCTGGTTTATGTTTGTCTGGTTTGTGTTTGCCTGGTTTATGTTTGTCTGGTTTATGTTATTCTGGTTTGTGTATGTCTGGTTTATGTTTGTCTGGTTTGTGTTTACCTGGTTTATGTTTGTCTGGTTTATGTTTGTCTGGTTTGTGTATGTCTGGTTTATGTCTGTCTGGTTTGTGTTTGTCTGGTTTGTGTATGTCTGTTTATGTTTGTCTGGTTTGTGTTTGCCTGGTTTATGTTTGTCTGGTTTGTGTTTGTCTGGTTTATGCTTAGCTGGTTTGTGTATGTCTCGTTTATGTTTGCCTGGTTTAAGTTTGTCTGATTTGTGTATGTCTCGTTTACGTTTGTCTGGTTTGTGTTTTCCTGCTTCAGACTATTTTGTCCGGGTAAAACCAATATAAACCTATAACTTGTTGCTGTTGTTGCATGAGGATAAATGCGAATTAACTGTGAACGTCACAAGAATAATGTAATGTTCTAAAAGCCAATGTCAACTCTTCATACAGAAATATTATACAATTGTCCTTTACCAAATATTAGGTTCTTAAACGTGACATTTATAAATGAAATACTCGTTTCATCATTCAGTTTTCAATGGCAAATATACAAAGGAAAGATTAAGTCAACTATACAACCATAACATAATTCAGAGAAATATGGCCAATCCTTGATACATTTCCTATAGTCCACAATCCTTTATCGAATATCGAACCTACCACAAGGGATTTACCATTACCCCAAAGTCGATGAAATATATCTTAAAAACCATATTTCATTTAACGTTCAGTTCAAAATCGATGTACAATATGAAGAAGGAAGATCAATTGGACAGGTTTTGTTTTTGACTTGTGGTGTTCATTGATGATGACCAGGTACATTAGATGTACTCATCTGTATCATCATACACTAATATATAAGGTGCAGACGGATGCGTGGTATATCAATTATATATGACATCAAGTCAAAAAGGTTTTTTTGTATTATGGAAAAGAACAAATAAGACATATCGCGTTGGCCATTAGTCTGTGGGCACATCACAAGCGTCCATGGTTTCTAGGATAACACAACTATTTAGCGCATAACAAAGCCGTGATTGTGTTAATTTGGAGGTTGAATAAGAGACATTGATACTGCTTGCTTCATGAACTTCTCACCAGAATATACACACCGGTTTTCTGAATGCCGTTTGTCACAATAAGTCCAAATATATGTATTCTGTGCCATTATGAAGTCAAGCAAATCAGTCTGACTTATGAATGTAAATATGTATGTAACATTAAAGATCGCCAACCATGAAAAGTAAGCTATAAAACCCTCTTAAAGGAAGTCATTTAACATCAAATGTTCCCTTGGCATATTGGCAAATTTCCTATTTGTTCTCAACATGTAAGCATCATAAAGTTCTCTTATTTGAAAGCAAACATAAAACTTCAAAATCAGTCTTAAATCATGATCCTGGGCACGGAATCAAAACTACGGGTGCAAGTATGGGGAAATAAAATTACTTTGATTATTCCCAAAGTTTGGCTTCATGGTTCAGTGAATAGGAAGGTGTCACAGCTGATAGACCCAGTCATTATTTCACATGGACATACACAAACCACGTGGTTGTGGGGGTCATATATAGACGGACAAATATAGAAAGCCAATCACCAAACATGTTGCTCCATCTGGAAAAATGGCATACTTAACTGAAATGATATGTGAGGAATTGTATCAATAAAGATTTTAGGAACGTAACTGGGGTTTGACTCAAACGTATCGTGTGGAGTACAGGTAGGAAAACCATACCTCAAAGTTTAGGAAGTGACCTCCAAGGTGAGGTCATGGGTGAGTGATTGCACGGAGCGAACTTGGAACAATTCTAAAACCTATACAAAGTAATAAGAGGAACTGCTAGTGCCCTATCCTTCTCCACACACCAGCTGGACACACACCAACATACACACTGAAGGTAACAAAAAGTACTTCAATCTGGATATCATAGTTTGTTTTGTATGTTAATGTAACATATGTGTTCATGTCATATTTGCAGAGTAATTGATCACAAATTTTCCTTTTAAATGTGGCGAGACTGTCTTTTGAATAATACTTGGTTTTGTTTCAGAGCAGTGAAGTTGAACCAACTTTGCTTTTCAAATGGGTTAGAAGCCAAAGGGAGTCATGTGTTATTGTTGGTGGAGCACCCATGCAAACCTTAACTCTGAGGTTTATACATATATATTTATATGATATCGCGCACTATATTCACAAGGCAAGATGATTGGATCTGTAATGAGATACAGGGGCAATCTGCCAGTTTTATTTATCACAATAGCTGTGATCATTACCATGACCACTCTGATGTTAATGGTGAACCAGGAGACGATCATGCTGAGGAATAGCGATCAGAGTCCCCCTGGTGTGATATGTCAGTATAGAAGCCTACTGGGAGGGGATTCTGACGTCCTAGACAGGGACCTCACTCACCAACTGCTGTACCATGTTCTAAGGAGGCTGAATTACTCAAAGCCTCTCATCAGTGTCAATATCACTAATGTCATATATAAGGATGCGGCAGCAAATATCGAATTAATTAATATGCTGAAAAAACATCTCAAAGGTGATATTGCAGTTAAGAAAACAAAAAATGAGACATTGCTTGATCATTTTAAACCAATAATGAATTCTGACCAGAAGGCTGCCCTGTACGACGCCTTCGTCACTTTAGCCCAGGTGAGTCAGGTAAACAACTTCACCTACATGATGTACTCAGGGACCCTGCTTGGGTCCTACAGACACCATGACATGGTGCCCTGGGATGATGACCTGGATATCTTCATGGAATATGACAAGAGGGACGCCATCATAGACGCATTAATAGAATTATCGCCAAACTACCAAGTGTTCAAAGCTGGATCCAGAGTGAAATTCTTCACCACCATGGGAACCCAGACCAGTAAATACCCATGGATGTGGCCTTATCTGGATATCAGTTTTTTCAAAGAAAATGCCACACATATTTGGGATGGATCCATGGAGGATGACTATGGCGACAGACAATATCTTTATCCTAAAGATATAGTGTTTCCTTTACATAGGAGACCTTTAGGAAAACATTTTTTCAACGCCCCTAGAGATAGTTTTAGTCATCTAAGAAGGACATATGGGGCGGCTATACTAAATGCATGTTACACGTCTCACTACAGTCATAAATATGAAGAATTGAATAGCAACACATATATGATAAACTGCAAGGAACTGGCAAACCTCTACCCATTTGTCTACAGAAGTCCAGACAAACATGGTGTGAGAGAGACTTTAAGGTTAGGTGACCAAACCATTCAAGTCTTTCTTATTGCAGAGCCAAAGTATGCTGTGACACAGCCTTTCAAGATTGAACTGAACCAAATTCCCTGATTTGAATTACTTTAGAGCATATTTATATTGCACCGTTATATAACGTTAAGAAAATGATTGCCAGCAGCCTGATCTGATCTCACACAGCATGTCACTGTCCAATCTCATAATATAAAGACATTTTCAGTCAAAATTTAATTTTTTTATTTGTTTTTTTTTATATCTTTATATCATGAAAAATTGATAGGTCAAAATGTACACAATAAATTATTCTTGAAAGTCTCAATCTCAAAAACATCTGAGGAATTTTGTATTCTGTTTCAAAGAAAAATAAAATACTGAACTTTACAGTTAATGATTTCCTGACAATAAGGAAATAAAAGAAGATAATCTGATAAACCTGTAAGAATAACACAATGTCGTCTGACATAGTATATGAATGCATTATATCATATCAGTGCTAACTAAAATAAATAGCCTCTCTTTAATAATATGATGTTTAGATCAAATATACACAATGAAAAAGTAGCTTTTCAGAATTTCACCTGTTTACTAAAGATAATCTTAAGATCTATTCATAGAACCATATCAGAATCTAGCAATAAACAGCTCTGATTAATGAAGGCATGCCTGTCAACTAACCATTTTATTGAAGGTTTTTAATGAGATTTTGATATGTGAAGTTTAGAATCACATGATAGTCTTGTTATCAAGTAAATTCGAAATAATTCATGGCATTCTTTAGGTTCTATGGCATGTAGATCGCCGTGTCTAAGTGGGTATTAGTAATCAAAAATAATCAGGAGATTATTATTTTGGTAGAAAGTAGTTCAACATACACTAGAAAAGGGATGTGCATGTCTGCGGAATCACAAAATGTGAAAGAAAGAATCTCTATGAGTATCAGACAGATTTGAGTACTTTAATATTTGTAAAGATTACAATGAAAAATAAGTTGTATTAGAATAGTCGGTCTTTGAGTAATAGACGAATTAAGGTGTCATTTTAAAGATAGACGAAAATCTGAACACTTAAGATTTATTGGGGAACATCCTTATATCAACGTCATAAATGCTTACCACACATAATCTTAATATTAGAGTTAATTTGATGGTATATACTGTTATTGGCAAGCGTTTCAATCATTTTCCCCTTTAATAAGATTCCAGTAATAAACCTCTTCTAGTTTAGTACGTGTTTATGGATAATCTCAAATTGTAAATGGAGATCTCTCATGCCGATATTGATTATTTTGAATAATTCTTACAAATGCTTTTCTTCAAATAATTATTTCAGTCAGGTTATCATTTCCAAACGGAAATTAGAAATGTTTATGGTCGTTGGTTTTTGACCAATGGTCATGGTGAATAAACTGACCTATAAAGTCAGTACCCATGTCTATCCCACACAAACCCAATCACTCACATCTTAAATGACACACTATATTCAGCCGGCTGTTAAGGCCAGATCGGCCCCACTGTCACAGCTGGAAGAGCCGTGCCTCTATTCCTAAGTTAGCTGTTCAAGTGATGGCCAGTCTACATAAATGCCATTTATGTGTGTGTGTGTGTGTGTGTGTGTGTGTGTGTGTGTGTGTGTGTGTGTGTGTGTGTGTGTGTGTGTGTGTGTGTGTGTGTGTGTGTGTGTGTGTGTGTGTGTGTGTGTCACCGGTGCAATGGACTTGGAATTTGTATTTTTATAAATCTTAAATTGTTGAAATAGTGTCATGCAAACAATGTGAAACTTTTTAAACTTGACTTCCGACCATTTAAAGACCACGCGCTGCGGTGGATTTGGTTGGAGCAACTTATGTTTTCATCTGAAAGGATGAATAGGTTGTCTGTGCAAATCTATGATAGGGTGGATCAGTTTCTGTTGATATAGAAAGCAATAGTTAAGTACTGTGTAAGCCATCTGCAAGCATAGGGCATTTTTTACAATAAGCCTACAAGGACTTCCATAGAGTGGATACGGCGCTACTTTAGTACAAATGGAGATTGACATAACAAAACTGCAATGCTGTTGTCATTAAACCTATATCTGGCTTTTATTACACTAATGACCAAAATATACTTCCAAATAGACTAAATGATAGATGTGGAACAACTGATATAGTGCTGGCTTGGTTTAAATCATGTTTATCAAATAGACACTAATATGTAATGAAAGATGGAAAATTTTCTGAATATGGAAATATATAAATTAGGGTGCGTTTCAGGGATCCACGATTCTTTTTACTGCGTGTGGATCGCTTTGCAGACATTATAAGTATATATATATATATATATATATATATATATATATATATATATATATATATATATATATATATATATATATATATATATATATATATATATATATATATATATATATATATATATATATATATATATATATATATATATATATATATATATATATATATATATATATATATATGGACGTAATATCTATGTTTTTAGTCTTATTCTTTCCATTTTTATTTTCGTTTTCCGGCCATCTGAAAATCAGATTTATATGGGTTAATTAAACTTGTGAAAGGAAATGTTATGTCCTCCTGTTTACCCGTTGTGCATTTTGGGTTACTTGTAGGATATACCTTCAATACATAACATCCTGTTAAGAAGATATGTTCATCCTGTTAAGAATATATGTTCATGATGTTATTACTCATCCTGTTTAGAATAAACAATGAGTGATCATTAATTATTTCGGTCACATGACCTGTAAGAGCCGTTTATTGTTGCTTGCATGTGATGTATTGACACCAAGGCTGATGTGTTTCACGTAATGCTGGTTGAACAATGCTTACATTGATTACTGCTGGTTAGGACCGAGTTCCTGATCAAACTATCTAATTATATCAAACTATTTTCATATGCTGAGGGATTAAATGATATACTATTCATTTATTTCGTAGAAATGAATGATAAAATGCACATTTAACATGTTTTATTGGAGTTTGTCCCCACATGGAAAGCTTCGTGACCCGCAAATTGGTATAATCTGCTGTGAAAGTATTTTGCAATGAATGCTTGGATTTTAATGATTCTATATTGCACCAAATGCTTCCATTTGTCCTCGATTTATATATAGATGTAATCTTATATGTTTGTGTGTCTAACCGCATTGCCACAAAGGTCAAGAGTTGTGTTGGAAAGTAAGATGAAGTTCCCCTTGCTGTCTGCTGTTTACATCATATCACATGTCTGATTCAGGTGATGCTCAGATTTACCATCCACACCTGGGTAGGAATATAACTCTGTGAAGGTTCAGTATGACCTAGGACAACCAGCAAAATGACAGGGTCTTCAATGAGTTTAACACCTCAAGGGAGGTTTTTACCTGATGTGGGGGTCATTCTTTTGTGTCTGTTTACTTGATGATCATAGTGAAAGGCTGCCTGACTTGCATTGACTCTTGAAAAGAGGGCTTGAATTAAACAGAGAGCATTTTCCTCAAATAAATAAGCGTTAAGTGAAAGGTGATGTATATGTCACTATTCGTTCTGCAGGTAAAACGTTAATAGAGGTAGATATTGGTAACCATATTTACACCTTATTCACACATAATTTAAACCAAATATTTTCACCTTAAATTATATCTTCCACATGTTTATATTAATTAAACATTTTATGTAAGTAACATCAATTAATATATGTATAATTTGAAAGAAAGTTAAGTCACCTGCTAAATCACACTTTACTTGTGACACAATGTGGATCTCTCATTCTTCACGACAAGTTGACACAATGTAGATCTCCCACTCCCCATGGCAAGTGGACACAATGTAGATCTCCCAATCCTCATGACAACTGGACACAATGTAGATCTCCCATTCCTCATGAGAACAGGACAAAATGTAGATCTCCTATTCCTCATGACAACTGGACACAATGTAGATCTCCCATTCCTCATGACAACTGGACACAATGTAGATCTCCCATTCCTCATGACAACTGGGCACAATGTAGATCTCCCATTCCTCATGACAAGTGAACACAATATAGATCTCCCATTCCTCATGACAAGTGAACACAATTTAAATCTCCCAGTCCTCATGACAACTGGACACAATATAGATCTCCCAATCCTCATGACAACTGGACACAATGTAGATCTCCCATTCCTCATGACAACTGGACACAATATAGATCTCCTATTTCTCATGACAACTGGACATAATGTAGATCTCCCATTCCTCATGACAACTGGACACAATATAGATCTCCCATTCCTCATGACAAGTGAACACAATGTAGATCTCCCATTCCTCAAGACAACTGAACACAATATAGATCTTCCAGTCCTCATGACAAGTGAACACAATATAGATCTCCCAATCCTAATGACAAGTGAACACAATATAGATCTCCCATTCCTCATGACAACTGGACACAATGTAGATCTCCCATTCCTCATGACAACTAGGCACAATGTAGATCTCCCATTCCCCAAGACAAGTGAACATATTGTAGATCTCCCACTCCCCATGACAAGTGGACACAATGTAGATCTCCCAGTCCTCATGTCAATGAAAATCTTAACATATAATTTAGCTAATTGAAACAGAATTTTGATCTTTGAATTATAAAATCTAAGTCTCAGATGGAGGACTTTAAAAAGAAAAGACTAACTTGCTGAACAGGCAGGCAGGGCGAGATCAGTGAAGTATTGAGTGTCTGGACAGGGTGAGTTTGAATCTCAAGATATATAAGACATATATTATATTACATAAACAGATATATGTAATGAGCATAACATGAGCATGATATTTGTGTTGGTGACACACAAAACTGCTAAAAAAACACCTAACACACTGCTTAAAATATATTTTTGTGAAACACACTTATATGTAACATTGGATAAACATTTTAGACAAAATTATTGTTTAATTAAGGGTTTTTATTTCATTTGCATGGTATTGATAAGAATAAAATCATTGTAAGGTGTTTTATATACTCACAACTCGAACAAAACACATTAAAGCATTCTTGTTAATTGCCATTTATCAGTTCTCTATTGGATTAAGATGTTGTGTGCCTCTCTTTCAAAACAGGAAGGTAGAATATTTACACAGATATATGTAATGAGCAGCGTGTTATCTTGGGAAACAGAAACTTGCTAAACACCAAGCAATAACATGAGCTAAACACCAGGCAATAACATGAGCTAAACACCAGGTAATAACACGAGCTTAACACCAGGCAATAACATGAGCTTAACACCAGGTAATAACATGAGCTTAACACCAGGTAATAGCATGAGCTAAACACTAGGTAATAACATGAGCTTAACACCAGGCAATAACATGAGCTAAACACTAGGTAATAACATGAGCTTAACACCAGGTAATAGCATGAGCTAAACACTAGGTAATAACATGAGCTTAACACCAGGCAATAACATGAGCTAAACACTAGGTAATAACATGAGCTTAACACCAGGCAATAACATGAGCTAAACACTAGGTAATAACATGAGCTTAACACCAGGTAATAACATGAGCTAAACACTAGGTAAAAACATGAGCTTAACACCAGGCAATAACATGAGCTAAACACTAGGTAATAGCATAAGCTAAACACCAGGTAATAACATGAGCTTAACACCAGGTAATAGCATGAGCTTAACACCAGGCAATAACATGAGCTAAACACTAGGTAATAGCATGAGCTAAACACCAGGTAATAACATGAGCTTAACACCAGGTAATAACATGAGCTTAACACCAGGCAATAACATGAGCTAAACACTAGGTAATAACATGAGCTTAACACCAGGTAATAACATGAGCTTAACACCAGGTAATAACATGAGCTAAACACCAGGTATTAACATGAGCTAAACACCAGGTAATAACATGAGCTTAACACCAGGTAATAGCATGAGCTAAACACTAGGTAATAACATGAGCTTAACACCAGGCAATAACATGAGCTAAAGCGAGATTTCCTTGGCCTAAGCTTCAAAGTACAATATTTTCTTTCTATTCTGATATTATTCTATTGGCACCGGTTTCCTTTAGTCATGTCTCAGTAATAATGAATATGTCAATGTTATTTTCATTATACATTGACATATAAGTATATACATTGATGAATTTTGTCTAACTTCTAAAACTCTGTGCATTGTATGAGGTATGGGCTTGTCATTAATTTTCATAATTATAAATCTGACATTAAGAGTGTCAGTGCTGAGAGACACAGCGCCACGCTTCTGTCAATTTGTAAACTTGCAACCTATTTCAGTCTTGAATGTGTGCACTTCTACCCCCGATAAATAGTACGTTTGGAGTAACTTTTCAACGATTTGGTATCTTTAATGAAAGATACGGATGTCTTATTTTTTAGATACATTTTGACCTGCATCTCTGATGATTCATTGAAAAAAACTCAAAAGACCTGCCATCGGCGGGGTCATGGAGCATGTCCGTTGTACTGAGTCAGTGAATCTATTAATTGTGTTAATGTGATTAGGAAAACGTGATGATTCGGATGTGTCCGAGGGGAAAGTGTATATGCTTTTTAGGGGGCCCACTATAGAAATATATTCCATTCAAATATTAAGGTCATATTCTCATACTTGAATACAAATGCCCATATAATTGAGAATGTGACTGGAATTATTTTCAGAGTGCTTATTGATCTTCCAAATAGTGCCCCTTCTTGGCAAGAAAATAAATTACCAGCATATGTACATTCAAGGTACAGGTATATTTGCAATTCACTAAATGATGCCAGACTGAAAATCTGAACTAATCAACACATATCACACTATTCATGACAAAGTCAGAGCATAATCACATCAATTCCAGATGTCAGACACTAAATTACAACATATATAGCCGGGTGAAATCTGAATGGTCCCATTTCTTGATTTAAAAGTTGTTTTCTTTAGTTATTCTACATCAACTGTCAAATCCAAATTAGCATGTAATCAACAAAGAAAGGCTTGTTTTTAGCTGTGTCACTGTCATTTTTGTATTAAGAAATTTTACTGTGATCCCAATGAAACTGACTTCATAATTATATTTTATAACATATTGTTTAAGTGGAAGGATTACTTGGAAGTTTATTGGCGTACTTTACCTCTTAGTTTCTCTTCATCAAAAAAAGAAAATAAATATTCTGATTCACTGAGATCACAATATATGTCGTTGAGATCACCTTCTCAAAATTGTTCAGAAATCCACTTTATTATGGTCCCACAATCTACAGAACCATTTTTGTCATGATAAATCAATTCTTAGAGAAATAAACCAGATGTATTACTTCGTACCATTTGGCACCATTCTTTCTGTAATAATAGACACCAAGAGACATACTACAAGAGAATGATTTTTATCCTGTTGCAAACTGTCAAAGGATAATATACGTCCAATATATATGTTATTCCCTTCACATTATTTATACGATTTATTACTGCCTCCTGCGCTTTAATAGGCGATAATAAGGGATCAATTGCATGATTTTAACCCTGCTGAAGGCAAGACTCATAGTGCCGAAGAATGATCGGTAGTGATTAGTCCAATTTAAATAGAATAAGATCAGTTCACAGTTGTGGACACACTTCTTTCTTAAAAGGGAAGATCAGTCTAAGTGCAATTCACTAAATGATGCCAGACTGAAAATCTGAACTAATCAACACATATCACACTATTCATGACAAAGTCAGAGCATAATCACATCAATTCCAGATGTCAGACACTAAATTACAACATATATAGCCGGGTGAAATCTGAATGGTCCCATAGGATTACTTGGAAGTTTATTGGTGTACTTTACCTCTTAGTTTCTCTTCATCAAAAAAAGAAAATAAATATTCTGATTCACTGAGATCACAATATATGTCGTTGAGATCACCTTCTCAAAATTGTTCAGAAATCCACTTTATTATGGTCCCACAATCTACAGAACCATTTTTGTCATGATAAAACAATTCTTAGAGAAATAAATCAGATGTATTACTTCGTACCATTTGGCACCATTCTTTCTGAAAAAATAGATACCAAGAGACATACTCGCGAGAATGATTTCTATCCTGTTGCAAACTGTCAAAGGATAGTATACGTCCAATATATATGTTATTCCCTTCACATTATTTATACGATTTATTACTGCCTCCTGCGCTTTAATAGGCGATAATAAGGGATCAATTGCATGATTTTAACCCTGCTAAAGGCAAGACTCATAGTGCCGAAGAATGATCGGTAGTGATTAGTCCAATTTAAATAGAATAAGATCAGTTCACAGTTGTGGACACACTTCTTTCTTAAAAGGGAAGATCAGTCTAAGTGCAATTCACTAAATGATGCCAGACTGAAAATCTGAACTAATCAACACATATCACACTATTCATGACAAAGTCAGAGCATAATCACATCAATTCCAGATGTCAGATACTAAATTACAACGTATATAGCCGGGTGAAATCTGAATGGTCCCATAGCTTGATTTAAAAGTTGTTTTCTTTAGTTATTCTACATCAACTGTCAAATCCAAATTAGCATGTAATCAACAAAGAAAGGCTTGTTTTTAGCTGTGTCACTGTCATTTTTGTATTAAGAAATTTTACTGTGATCCCAATGAAACTGACTTCATAATTATATTTTATAACATATTGTTTAAGTGGAAGGATTACTTGGAAGTTTATTGGCGTACTTTACCTCTTAGTTTCTCTTCATCAAAAAAAGAAAATAAATATTCTGATTCACTGAGATCACAATATATGTCGTTGAGATCACCTTCTCAAAATTGTTCAGAAATCCACTTTATTATGGTCCCACAATCTACAGAACCATTTTTGTCATGATAAATCAATTCTTAGAGAAATAAATCAGATGTATTACTTCGTTCCATTTGGCACCATTCTTTCTGTAATAATAGATACCAAGAGACATACTACAAGAGAATGATTTCTATCCTGTTAGATGATAATAAATGGATAATTCCATTGTTAATGTAAATACCCTACGCTAAGAGTAACATGATCAGTGGAATGCTAAAGTAATGTTCCCATATCCTGTAGAAAATGTTCTATTTTTGTGTAAAAAGTCAGTAGTTCCCTCAAAAAGGCACTTACCAACACCCATAACGAACCCCAAGAAAAGCTTATGTTTGGATGGGAAGACTTCTGTAGACGATCCAAGTAATGCTGACTAAAAAGGAAAAGATGGAAATAACTGTTGTTGTGGTAATCTTAGCTGACCAGGTGATTTTATTTTGGACTATCTTGGCACTTCAAATGTAACGTAAATCTGATTGTTTTAAAATCAAACAAATGATATTTTGTAACGTGTAACTTTGGTGTCAAGACTTTTTCTGTATTATTCTATTTCATTCTATCTTGTGTGTATTATATTCATATTATATCCAATTGTTACATAAAGACACGTACTTCGAGGTTAAAGTGTTTTTGTCTGCAAAAGACGTTACCAAGCTTACGAATTCAATATCTCATTTTGGTTGCCCCAGACATTCTAGCAATTTATAAAGAGAATGCTGCGAGCAGTGTCTTTTAATCTGCTCGGGAGTATTGACGTTCTGCTTTGACAACATTAATCAATGTAAGATCTCCCACAACATGCCAATCTATTATAAAAGATTAAACACTTCTCTTTTCCCATGAGTCATTTCTGTAAGAACAACATCGACATAATTATTATGGACAAACCATTTAATACTACATTTTCCCTGAAAAGAACCTGTTTATGCTTAAGTAACTTTATTACTGGGATATGTGCGGCTACCAATTGATAAAAAAAATGGTTAGAATAAAGTAATAAAAGTATGAAATTAATTTTTTGGGATATTCATGCTTCATCCCTGTGCATATAAACCACCAATAAAGGTAATTATTAATCATGGAAACACAAGCAAACTTTTAAGTAACCCTAATAAAAAGATCAAGCATTGACGTTGTTTTGGACGCATTTATAGCTGCACTAATCACAAACTTTCTGAAACAAGTCATAACTTTATCAATATTTATCCGATATACATGATCAAAGTATCAAATTCATACAGCGTTCATTCTCTTTTACACTTACATTTATTAAATGGAATGTGATAAATGTAACCATGAAAAATAACGACAAAAGTAGAACTTGATATCTGGCAACAGGTGAAGCCAAGCTCCCTTCATTTCATTAATGGCCACACTAGCACGGCTAATATTGAAGCTGCACCAGTCCCTATTTCAGCATTGTTCTGATGCACATAGAAATGATCACAGTGTGAAAGACACGATTACCAAGTCCATGTTACATATGTTTCTGGGAAGAGTTATTTCAGTAGGTAACTGCCACCACGCCATTTTTTGTCAGTACATTGCAAACTGTCAAAGGATAATATACGTCCAATATATATGTTATTCCCTTTACATTATTTATTACTGCCTCCTGTGCTTTAATAGGCGATAATAAGGGATCAATTGCATGATTTTAACCCTGCTAAAGGCAAGACTCATAGTGCCGAAGAATGATCGGTAGTGATTAGTCCAATTTAAATAGAATAAGATCAGTTCACAGTTGTGGACACACTTCTTTCTTAAAAGGGAAGATCTGGCTGTCTCAGCTGTATGTTTTCCAGATGTCAACAGGGTTTACTAGAAAACATATGTTGTCTTATTGAATGTCTTGGTTCATATAATGATGTCATTATTATAATGTGCCAGACTTAGGAATGTTATTTGACACTGTAAATGTATTTTGTTGGCATTACTTCAAACAAAGCATGACTTTATATTCAGTTCTAAGTTGGCTTATCCGTAAAGAACTATAAAGCATCATTCGGTATTTAAAGGATTTCACACACGTAATGTAAACATTGAAATTATGAAATTAAACAATTCACTAATACCTGAACTCAGATAATTGCTCAAGAACCGTCCCTTGGGAATACAGGGCTTTGCGACAATATAATCATGATATGACCTTAAGTGCAAGTCTCAAGCCATACACTTCACAGCTATTGTGTCATGGCAACATTCACATAACGGAATAATGACAGGATGGTCCTATGATGTTACATAGTTTCTGATTGGCCTGAATGGGCACAGGTGAAATATTACATCTGGGATGCGATAAACTGCCAGTAGTTCTTATTGAAGACTTATAACTATAACTAAAATATACTTGCAGTAATGCATATTCATAGTGTAGAATAAGAGTAAAATTTCTATCCTGTTTAGTGTATTTAGTTAAAAATTTTGAAACTAGTCAGTATTCAATGTTATATTCCTTCATTCATTCCTTCATTCATTCCTTCATTCATTCCTTCATTCATTCATTCATTCATTCATTCATTCATTCATTCATTCATTCATTCATTCCAGTCCCTCATGCATATTTTACTTTTCATTCCTGGATATATGAAGAATTGGGTTTGGAGACATCCAGCTTCGGAGAGATCTAGAGTCTGGGTGGGGAATGGTGAGATCTGACCTGGCTGTCTCAGCTGTATGGTACAATGGGGTTACGGTTCTATGGGTTGGGAGAGAAAGCTGCATTGGTTCTATGGGTTGGGAGAGAAAGCCGCATTGGGGAGATCTGACCTGGCTGTCTCAGCTGTATGGTACAATGGGGTTACGGTTCTATGGGTTGGGAGAGAAAGCTGCATTGGTGAGATCTGACCTAGCTGTCTCAGCTGTATGGTACAATGGGGTTACGGTTCTATGGGTTGGGAGAGAAAGCCTCATTGGTGAGATCTGACCTGGCTGTCTCAGCTGTATGGTACAATGGGGTTACGGTTCTATGGGTTGGGAGAGAAAGCTGCATTGGTTCTATGGGTTGGGAGAGAAAGCCGCATTGGGGAGATCTGACCTGGCTGTCTCAGCTGTATGGTACAATGGGGTTACGGTTCTATGGGTTGGGAGAGAAAGCTGCATTGGTGAGATCTGACCTAGCTGTTTCAGCTGTATGGTACAATGGGGTTACGGTTCTATGGGTTGGGAGAGAAAGCCGCATTGGGGAGATCTGACCTGGCTGTCTCAGCTGTATGGTACAATGGGGTTATGGTTCTATGGGTTGGGAGAGAAAGCTGCATTGGTGAGATTTGACCTAGCTGTCTCAGCTGTAGGGTACAATGGGGTTACGGTTCTATGGGTTGGGAGAGAAAGCTGCATTGGTGAGATTTGACCTAGCTGTCTCAGCTGTATGGTACAATGGGGTTACGGTTCTACAGGTTGGGAGAGAAAGCTGCATTGGTTCTATGGGTTGGGAGAGAAAGCTGCATTGGTTCTATGGGTTGGGAGAGAAAGCCGCATTGGGGAGATCTGACCTGGCTGTCTCAGCTGTATGGTACAATGGGGTTACGGTTCTATGGGTTGAGAGAGAAAGCTGCATTGGTGAGATCTGACCTAGCTGTCTCAGCTGTATGGTACAATGGGGTTACGGTTCTATGGGTTGGGAGAGAAAGCTGCATTGGTGAGATCTGACCTAGCTGTCTCAGCTGTATGGTACAATGGGGTTACAGTTCTACGGGTTGGGAGAGAAAGCGGCATTGGTGAGATCTGACCTAGCTGTCTCAGCTGTATGGTACAATGGGGTTATGGTTCTATGGGTTGGGAGAGAAAGCTGCATTGGTGAGATCTGACCTAGCTGTCTCAGCTGTATGGTACAATGGGGTTACGGTTCTATGGGTTGGGAGAGAAAGCTGCATTGGTGAGATCTGACCTAGCTGTCTCAGCTGTATGGTACAATGGGGTTACGGTTCTACAGGTTGGGAGAGAAAGCTGCATTGGTTCTATGGGTTGGGAGAGAAAGCTGCATTGGTTCTATGGGTTGGGAGAGAAAGCCGCATTGGGGAGATCTGACCTGGCTGTCTCAGCTGTATGGTACAATGGGGTTACGGTTCTATGGGTTGGGAGAGAAAGCTGCATTGGTGAGATCTGACCTAGCTGTCTCAGCTGTATGGTACAATGGGGTTACGGTTCTATGGGTTGGGAGAGAAAGCTGCATTGGTGAGATTTGACCTAGCTGTCTCAGCTGTATGGTACAATGGGGTTACGGTTCTACAGGTTGGGAGAGAAAGCTGCATTGGTTCTATTGGTTGGGAGAGAAAGCTGCATTGGTTCAATGGGTTGGGAGAGAAAGCCGCATTGGGGAGATCTGACCTGGCTGTCTCAGCTGTATGGTACAATGGGGTTACGGTTCTATGGGTTGGAAGAGAAAGCTGCATTGGTGAGATCTGACCTAGCTGTCTCAGCTGTAGGGTACAATGGGGTTACGGTTCTATGGGTTGGGAGAGAAAGCTGCATTGGTGAGATTTGACCTAGCTGTCTCAGCTGTATGGTACAATGGGGTTACGGTTCTACAGGTTGGGAGAGAAAGCTGCATTGGTTCTATGGGTTGGGAGAGAAAGCTGCATTGGTTCTATGGGTTGGGAGAGAAAGCCGCATTAGGGAGATCTGACCTGGCTGTCTCAGCTGTATGGTACAATGGGGTTACGGTTCTATGGGTTGGGAGAGAAAGCTGCATTGGTGAGATCTGACCTAGCTGTCTCAGCTGTATGGTACAATGGGGTTACAGTTCTATGGGTTGGGAGAGAAAGCTGCATTGGTGAGATCTGACCTAGCTGTCTCAGCTGTAGGGTACAATGGGGTTACGGTTCTATGGGTTGGGAGAGAAAGCTGCATTGGTGAGATCTGACCTAGCTGTCTCAGCTGTATGGTACAATGGGGTTACGGTTCTACATGTTGGGAGAGAAAGCTGCATTGGTTCTATGGGTTGGGAGAGAAAGCTGCATTGGTTCTATGGGTTGGGAGAGAAAGCCGCATTGGGGAGATCTGACCTGGCTGTCTCAGCTGTATGGTACAATGGGGTTACGGTTCTATGGGTTGGGAGAGAAAGCTGCATTGGTGAGATCTGACCTAGCTGTCTCAGCTGTATGGTACAATGGAGTTACAGTTCTACGGGTTGGGAGAGAAAGCTGCATTGGTGAGATCTGACCTGGCTGTCTCAGCTGTATGGTACAATGGGGTTACGGTTCTATGGGTTGGGAGAGAAAGCTGCATTGGTGAGATCTGACCTAGCTGTCTCAGCTGTATGGTACAATGGGGTTACGGTTCTATGGGTTGGGAGAGAAAGCTGCATTGGTGAGATTTGACCTAGCTGTCTCAGCTGTATGGTACAATGGGGTTACGGTTCTACAGGTTGGGAGAGAAAGCTGCATTGGTTCTATTGGTTGGGAGAGAAAGCTGCATTGGTTCTATCGGTTGGGAGAGAAAGCCGCATTGGCGAGATCTGACCTAGCTGTCTCAGCTGTATGGTACAATGGGGTTACGGTTTTATGGGTTGGGAGAGAAAGCTGCATTGGTGAGATCTGACCTAGCTGTCTCAGCTGTATGGTACAATGGGGTTACGGTTCTACAGGTTGGGAGAGAAAGCTGCATTGGTTCTATGGGTTGGGAGAGAAAGCTGCATTGGTTCTATGGGTTGGGAGAGAAAGCCGCATTGGGGAGATCTGACCTGGCTGTCTCAGCTGTATGGTACAATGGGGTTACGGTTCTATGGGTTGGGAGAGAAAGCTGCATTGGTGAGATCTGACCTAGCTGTCTCAGCTGTATGGTACAATGGGGTTACGGTTCTATTGGTTGGGAGAGAAAGCTGCATTGGTGAGATCTGACCAAGCTGTCTCAGCTGTATGGTACAATGGGGTTACGGTTCTATGGGTTGGGAGAGAAAGCTGCATTGGTGAGATCTGACCTAGCTGTCTCAGCTGTATGGTACAATGGGGTTATGGTTCTATGGGTTGGGAGAGAAAGCCTCATTGGAGAGATCTGACCTGGCTGTCTCAGCTGTATGGTACAATGGGGTTACGGTTCTACGGGTTGGGAGAGAAAGCCTCATTGGTGCGATCTGACCTAGCTGTCTCAGCTGTATGGTACAATGGGGTTACGGTTCTACGGGTTGGGAGAGAAAGCTTCATTGGTGAGATCTGACCTGGCTGTCTCAGCTGTATGGTACAATGGGGTTACGGTTCTATGGGTTGGGAGAGAAAGCCGCATTGGTGAGATCTGACCTGGCTGTCTTAACTGTATGGTACAATGGAGTTATGTGGTTATGTTTCATGTGTATTGCATACATAGATTATATTTAAGTCATGACCTACATTTTGTCCATTTTACCTTGCTGTTGAACAAGCCTGTACCAATGAAACCGCTGATTTATGGTCAAACTCTTTCGGTTGGGTTAGATATAGAATGACCTTGTACTATTTAAAAGGTCATGTAGCCCGATTATTTTAATGGGATATTTCAAAGAACAATCCAGATTACATCTTTTATCACAATAATGAATTATCCAATTTTAATGACATTTCTGGTTAAATTCAATGGCAATAGATCAATGTTACATTTGCTTTTGAACATTTAAAAACAAAGGTAGCACTGTTAAAATACAGTAGTATCAATAAAATCTTGAATAACTAGTCATACTTTGAGGAATGATTGTGATATTAGCTGACCTTGAATTATGTTAAGGTCACAGTTGCAAAATTACTCCATAAACAAGAACAAGTTAACAGCATCTGCTTTCAAAACACTCGTACATCAGTCTGGGATTTATAAAACTTCCTGTACTTAAAAGAATGGTTCTGGTTAGTACACTTTGATTTGGGGCCGTGCATATCTCAACTGACCTTCCTGACTGTCCAGTAGCCTAACATATATTCGGGCCAGGCTGATATATTTTGTTGAGCTGAGTGCTGAGCTGATATGAACTTTGGACCACAAACTATCTTGTTTGTTCAATATCATATGGAAATAATGATTGATATTATTTCCACATGCTATAAAGCTTTATATATAGGGCCTGATGAAATTTTATTCTTGTAGGAGCTACCTTGCTGTGTTATAGGTGGTCTATTCTTTCCCGATAGGATTTTTTCCTCTCAACTTACAAGATTTCTTTATTTTTACCATATTCTATGCAGTTGTTATGTAATCTTCAATATTAAAAGGGACAAATTATTGATTCTATTAAATACTTTACGATTTAATTGCCTCACATGATGAGAAAGTTTAAGACAAATTTGAACAGATTAATATGAATCGTTTAAGCAGCATTAATCAACGTGTTTGGTGTCGCTTGTTTGTGGAATACAATACATCACTTTGATAATTGCAAGAGGAAAAAGTTATTATATCACAGATCCGATCTCTGTCTAAGTAGAATTCAAGTAAATATAAAGTAATATTCTTGGAAAAGCATCTACAACAGGGATTTATTTAATATTGGTGTTAGGTAGCAGACAATAAATTCTACAGATTCACGCACATTTACATGTAACTAAAGAATGAACACGTGTTGACGGGACTTATGTCGATGCAGTAACTCAATATAAGATATATTGTGTCCTGAAGATACACTTACAGCATAATGAGCATGCTTCTACAAGGGAACGTCAAAAAATAACATTCTTTGGCTTCATTCCTTGTTTGGATTCCTGTTGTGATTAATATTTGTCCAGGAGCTGTCTTCTGCACTCAGCTCAAAGACTGAGCCAAAGCCTACGGTTTGTCACGTATATCGTAATATAAACCATAAATAAATGTAATTTGCTCACTCAACATGATTGTGAAATGTGAAAATTGTTGTTTCTCCTTTCGGTAAATTTCTCATAATTGGTTATCAAAGTTTGTGGTTTGTGATTTGGTCTCCTATTTAACCTGATATGGCTTAAATATACAGCCAAGGGCCATGGCGCAGTTGGTTAGAGTGCCAGCTTACTAGCACTAGTTCATCTGTGGTGATCCAAAGGTCGTGGGTTCGATCCCCGACCATGCTAAGATTGAACTCATGATACAATTTCATACATGAGCGATGCAAAATCCCAAATAAACAAACAAAAACACCCCTTATGAGCTTTTATATGATGTGAGGGCCCATACACCCTTCCCTGAGGGAGAGGGCTGTAACTCAGTCCAATTCCAATCTGAATTTTTTTTAAAAATCTATTTAGTCACCCCTTTGTATATGTTGTCCCTGTTTTCTCCCATCCTCCCCGAAACACTTACCATCCAATCATAAGAAGCTTTTTTTTACAAGCAAGTATGAAAAACTACAGCAAAAATTAAACGAAATGAGTTTTAACCCAACACTCTGTGTCCCCATCGGCATCACCCACAAAAAGCCTATTTTGTCACTGTCGTAGGAGTGACAGTGACAAACAAATACTTCTTAACCCTCCCTTGTATTTCTAGCTGTTCGTGTGCTGCAGGAGAAAACACAACATCTCATTGTTTCCATAATTCCTCTGTGCTGACAACAAAGTTATAAAAGATACACTTCACAGCAGCATTTTGTCACTACCTCTTCTTGACAACACACAAGATCATTTCACAATGTCTACAATTGTGATGTCAGATGGCAACATTACAGTTACAGAAACCACTCTCAGTCCCATCTTGGATCCTATGGAACTACGCTTATACATGAGATCACTCATGATTGGAAAGTGGTGGTTAATCTATGATATTCCTGTCACATTAATTCTTGTCTTTGCGTTCTTGGCTGGAATGGGAAACTGGTGTTTTATATGGTGTTTTTGTCATTCCAAGAAGCTGCGTAAGCCATTCAATGTATGTGTTTTGGGCATGGCCATCACTGATGGCTTTATTACAACCTTCCTTGCACCCATGGAGCTCAGTGATGTGTTCTTGAACTATGTCACTCCAGGTGAGATTTGGTGTAGTGTTAAAGTTTTCTGCAGAACGTTCTGCTTCCTAGTTTCACTTATATTCATCTTTGTTGTTAGTATCCTAAGACTGATATATGGGTCAATGATGTTTCCTCCTAAACCTAGCTTCAAAACTATGACAAGTGTTGTCATATTAGTGTATGTATTAAGTTCTGGTTTAACTCTGCTTGTAATGGACAATAATTCTGCAACAAAACTTTCCTGTCTCGGTTTTGCTTATGTTCAGAATAGGAGCAAAAATTATTGGTTCATCTTTTTTTTCAGCATTGTCCTTTTTATCAGCACCTTAGCATCTTATATGATATTGGCAATAATTCTGAAAATAAGGCGATCTGATATTTTGGTGTCTAATTCAGTAAGTCACAATGAAATTTTGACTCTGCGGACTGCTTGTATTGTTACTGTTTGGTTTGCTATTTGCTACCTGATTCCTTATCTTGGTGCTGTAGTCCCTTCACCTGATGTTGCTGCAGTTCTTCACTATCTGGCATTGTATAATAGTTTGGTCTATCTTCAAAGTGCCGTGAATCCTTTGATCTATGCTTGGAACTGCCAGGCCTACAGAAAATCTTTGCAACATTCAACACCAGCCTGTTGTCTAGGGTTGATGAGAAGACTGTGCTGTATTAATGGTGTGGCTCCAACTGTTGATAGCTCCAGAGATGGATCACAATTGACTGAAAGACAAAATCAAGTACCTTGATCCATCAATAGCTTGTTTATAATCCAACAGTTTGTTCGTTTGTTTGTTTGGGGTTTTACATCACTACTTTCAACATTATTTCCGTCATTTCGTGATGAGACCTACTTGTAGCAGATATAGTGCTGCCTCACTGAATTGTCATGTCGCAGGTCCTTGACATGACAACCCACCCAGTCACAGATTTACAAGGACAATGGGTTAACCCTTTAAGCATGGGCCTCATCTCATGGGTGAAATTGTATCATGAATTCCATCGCGACATGGCCGGGGATTGAACCCACAACCTTTGAATCACCTCAGAGGAACTGGTGCTAATAAGCTGGCGCTCTAACCAACTGTGCCATGCCCCGTGGCTATAATCCAACAGACCAACATAAATCAAACATTACAAATTAAATAATATAGCATATTTAAAGATACTGTGTTGAACATATAAACATACAGTTATATATAAAATATATATTTGTTTTAGAATACAAAAGTATACAGCATTATATAATGTACATTCTTATTAAGAAGGATATAAATTTAACAAAATTATCTGAAACCAAGGAGATGGTATGTGTATTATAAAATGTGCATTTTGACATTATATGTGATGATCTTTAGTCATAATATTCTTACAAATTGAAAAAAGTCTCCTTGAATTGTCACAATTGCAGTGAGAGTGGATGCAGTGAGAGTGGATGCAGTGAGAGTGGATGCAGTGAGAGTGGATGCAGTGAGAGTGGATGCAGTGAGAGTGGATGCAGTGGGAGTGGATGCAGTGAGAGTGGATGCAGTGGGAGTGGATACAGTGGGAGTGGATGCAGTGGGAGTGGATACAGTGAGAGTGGATGCAGTGGGAGTGGATGCAGTGAGAGTGGATGCAGAGAGAGTGGATGCAGTGAGAGTGGATGCAGAGAGAGTGGATGCAGTGAGAGTGGATGCAGTGGGAGTGGATGCAGTGAGAGTGGATACAGTGAGAGTGGATACAGTGGGAGTGGATGCAGTGAGAGTGGATGCAGTGAGAGTGGATGCAGAGAGTGCCTTGGATATAGTGAGAGTGGATACAGTGGGAGTGGATGCAGTGGGAGTGGATGCAGTGGGAGTGGATGCAGTGAAGGTGGACGCAGTGAGAGTGGATGCAGTGAGAGTGGATGCAGTGAGAGTGGATGCAGTGAGAGTGGATGCAGTGAGAGTGGATGCAGTGGGAGTGGATGCAGTGAGAGTGGATGCAGTGGGAGTGGATGCAGTGAGAGTGGATGCAGTGAGAGTGGATGCAGTGAGAGTGGATGCAGTGAGAGTGGATGCAGTGAGAGTGGATGCAGTGAGAGTGGATACAGTGAGAGTGGATGCAGTGAGAGTGGATGCAGTGGGAGTGGATGCAGTGGGAGTGGATGCAGTGAGAGTGGGTGCAGTGGGAGTGGATGCAGTGAGAGTGGATGCAGTGAGAGTGGATGCAGTGGGAGTGGATGCAGTGAGAGTGGGTGCAGTGAGAGTGGATGCAGTGAGAGTGGATGTAATGAGAGTGGGTGCAGAGAGTGCCTTGGATGTAATGTGGTCGCCTTGGCAAGGCCATGAATGCGTATATACAAATTCTGTTTACATATTTTTGTCATTAATTTAAGTCAGATATTGTTCGATATCAGTGCGCTTTGAGAAATATTCAGAAGCGCAGTCACCTGTGTTAAAAGCCAGATTGAATTATGACTGATGGTCTAAAATATTTTGTGCTCAATTTAATTTCTAGATCATTATTTCTATTTCTAGATCATTATTAACTGTGCAAGTTATGTCAGATTATATAATGATTAACATTAACCTTAACACCAAAATGTGTGATAAAGCGGAGCACTAGTTCAACAAATTAGTTTTATAGGTCGGTAGTTGTCACCCTCCATATTTTAACATTCATAACAGCTTTCAGCTGAGCTTGGCTCTGCTCAAGGGCAGTCTAAAACCCCCTTGCTGCGGAAGTTGGGCTCAGAAATCTTGGAAGCTGTTCTCACCCTACAACTTTTGTATTGTGAATAAAAAACAAGTGTTCTTCATATCATCATGGTCTTAGAGTTGAATCTAGAAGAAAAAATCTTATGATCCCAGGATTTGTGGCAACCAGCTTGCTTCAATATTATCCCACATTGTCCCGCATTAGCCTCCAGCTTCTCACGACACGCAAGTCTCAGCATTTCCAGATATTCGTTGACAAGAATATGTTTACTGCTGTGCACAAAAGTGCAGCCAAGAAAACTTAAATAAGCATGGAAAATATTTCAAATTTTGGAGTAGTTGTCACCAGGATTGTTCTATCATTGCACTTTGCAAATGCTGTCCGAAATACACCATTTATGATTCTCTGTGTACGTCAGTGAGAAAAAAGGTGTCTCCTCTCTTGAAGTCAATATGTTTGTATTACGTCAACACCCCTTGCACTGCTGTGAAATGTTGGAAGCAAATGATAGATAAAGCGGCGGTCTCATTGTAGCGAACAAGCCAAGCGGCTGAAAGCGGACAGGTAAAATGTGGGTGTTCAGAATGAGTATGGATGTCTCCAAAAACTCGAACGCAACTCAAACGCCTCATTTGTATCTCCATCTGAATTCCTTTGTTTAGAATTTGGAGCAGTCCTGGTTACACCATTTTGATCCGCAAAATATTTTGTTGAACATTTTGTGCGGAGAAGATGCAAATGACCGGTTCACACTGTCTTTGTTGCACATGCTGAGTGGATCAGTAATGCAAACACTTTGTTTGTATCTCATCCTGAATGTATTCTGACTGTGTTCTGATTGGTTGGTGATATTCGCTGAATCCTGCATTGATGAGAACAAGTTACGGAGAAAACACGAACATGTACGGAGTTGCTCAGAATAAGATGCGAACAGAAAATGAACATCCGTATTGGTCAGCTTCTCATTCGTGTTCTGTCTGCGATACTTCCATCTTGTCCATGGATATCCGTATTTGTATGCTTTTTGTGCGTGTTTTCTCATGAGTACTTTTATTCTGTATCGTTGTATGCTTTGGTCTTGTCCGCTTGCTTTTTTTCGACTTGTGCGTACCTCATTTGTTCCTTCAAAGTGCACAAAAACAAACATGCAAAACTTTGCACTCCACAACTCATCCGCTAAGCATGTTCGCTACAGTGAGACCTAGCCTTAAAGATCCAGATAAGGTGTGAACCATTATTCATTCAGGGGGTGGAGGAAAGTTGAAATAAAATATTCGGTGAGACCACTTGACGGAAAACAAATGTTGAGAATGCCAACCATGAGAAAAAGATAATTGAGACTCGCACATCTGCAAAAAGAAATTGTTCAGAGGGTCAAATTTCTGGGAAAAACAATTTCAAGCTTGTTGAAATGAATTTTATAGGGGAAATGGAAACCGAAAAATAGGTACAATCCCAAAATATGCTTTAGGGAACCAGCTTTGAAGCATCAGCAACAAATGCAATTTACATCAAAACTTTTAGGGCAACATACAACCTGAGAACAACATTAACTGTTATACTGCTGTTAGATACAATCTATTGCAAAGAATATTTCATCTTTCATAACCAACAAAGGCACAGATCCTACACACTACCAACTGTGATAGTTGGGCCGGTGGTGGGCTAGACTCCCACTGCCGGCAGTGTTACTTTCACATTGGTTAAAAGGTTCGAAAGTCGACCTGATATGGCCCTAGTTGCTGAAAGGGTCATAAAAACACCATTTCACAATTTTTTCCATTTTCATCTTTCCATTTTCATCTTTACAAAACTTTCAACTTGATTACTTTATTGAAAGGGATTAAGCACTAATTTTGAAAAAAAACAACATTTAAAGTCACATCTTGGTGATAAATGTAGCAGTCTTTCATGTCCATTTTCTTTTTAATTGATGCATCCCAACGTTTGCCTGTTAATTCTAATTTAATAAGACCCTTATTTATTGACCCTTTATGAAAGCACACTTCTTTCTTGGCGTCATTTTTATGTGGAGTGTTATCATAGAGGCACTGAGAGGTAAAATGACGTCATAAGAGTATGGCAATATACTTAAGACTTCATGAAAGGTATTGTCCTTTGGATAGTGCCAGAATGGCATCAAACAGTGCTACCCTACTTTGAGCCTCAATTGAGGTCAAACAAAGTTGATAATATTTTAATGTTGTCCTTATTGTTTTGATCTTGGACTATTATTATAATCCAACCTCACGTGAAAATCACGTGAAAATGTATTGTGACGTTTTATAAATCTTTGAGATACCAATTACTTCCGGGCACCAAAGTGATCTGAATTTTTTTGTAGCCATTTTGTAGACTTTGGATCAAAGTAAACCAACGTTTGGAAAATCTTTTTTGAATATTGCAATCATGAAACCATTCATGATTCATTTTAGAAGATGGCCAAATGCACTACTGGAGGGGAAGTAGTCATATGCACAGTTTACAACATCATCTGCTTCCAAAGGTCGGGAAATACATACATTTTTGTTTCCTCTCTTGATATCTATCATATTTGCGTACGCATCGGTAACCCTGCACGTGCGGCAGTGATGCACATTCCGTGAGAGGCTGGAAGCTAATGCGGTTCTCTATGGTTCATATGTGACTAAGCTTTCAATATACCAAATTGTAGAATTGATGCTAAAACCCAAAGCCATCGGCAAAATAGACTTGAAATCCACTGTTTCTAGGATTACCACGCACTGTATATCATATTGAAGTTTCCCCACTAAATGAACTCGACCTCCGGCCATTAACTGTTGTACTTACTTACCCTGTCATCATCTTTCCCAGTCATAATGTTTCTAAATACAGAAACGGGTGTGATCTGTAGCGTTTTTTCCTCAGTTTTTTACCCGACATACTGCTTGACAACATGAAATGACTGACCCACTTCACCTGATTGCGCAAACTCGTAAACAATGACGAAACGATGCTGAGATCAAGAAAAAAACTAAGATTTTTTGTAACACGGATCAAAAAGGGACTATCTGTGTTATTCTGTGATCGGTATGATCATGGGAAATGAGTAGTCAATTCCCATGATTCCTGTGAGTTGTAAATCGGTTTTTTCTGTGGCCATTATTGTTCAGGCAACTTACGCCACTGTGAAGTGTTCGTTCAAGTCTATTTTTCAAGTCTATAATACCTTTATCATTTATATTGGGTAAAACATAAACTTTCATAGACTGGACTTCTTAACTTAACACAAATTATAATATCCATGACATTTGTTATGCTAGTGTATATACAACAGCTATATCATTATTTTGGGGGGGTTCAAGAACATTTTCAGACGTCAGACCTTTATGGTAGCCAGGCAATGAAAATACTTTGTCGTTAATCCATTGATAATAATATCTATTTATTGATACTTTAAAGCTCACAACGACTGAACAATGTAGGAGCTATAGTATTTGGCTCTGCCCATGCGTGTGTGGGTCTGTCGGTCCATCTGTCCACAAAAGGTTTGACATTTTACTGTCTTATCAGCTGTTTGAGATGAAAGTTCCTGAAACACATGTGCATCCCGTGAATGCCTAAATATCACCTTGACTTGTTTTTCATTTTCAAGTTCACAGACTTCAAATTGTAATCAAAAACGTTGACCTTTTCCTATATCTTGCTATATCTTAAAGGCACTTGCCTACTGACCTACCTGAAATCATGAACGCTTAAAATAACCACTGACTAATCAAGATCACTTGATGTAGTTTTTGACTCGATGAGGGTTTTTTTGCAAAATGTGGCCAATGACTGGCAGAAAGTGTCCGGGACTGGGGAGGGAGGTAAATTTGTGGAATCTAATCCAGAATACACTGTATTTTTTAGGATGCAAGGAGATCTCTGAGGTTGACTGTTACCATCCCTGATTTCGAAAATTGTACCTTTTTGCACTTTGCGCACTTATTCCTGAGATAATCTGGATTTAAGGATAAGACTAAACTTCCTGGCATGTACGTATATTGCAATCTGTGTAATATATCACCATTCCAAAGGCAAAACTAAGAAAAACACTGATGTAAAGCTGGAACTCAGAGGCGACAATGTTACTAACAGGCTATCGCTGCTAAAATCCTAGAAAGCAGATAACAAGAATTTTCCCCGTCTGGTCTCCAATTCTCGCTGCACTTTAATGAAACAATGATCCTAACAGCCTGTTTGAGACATTGTTGTTTCTATCTTCAGACTTTACATCGTTACTTTCTCATGTTTACCTCAAGAACGGATATTTAAATAAACTTGATTGCATAACAAAATTACACTGTAGTGCTGATATAGACTAAGACGGACAGAGCAGTGACACTTCGTGTATTTTTGTAACTTAAGTGGCAGTATCACTGTAGCATACAGGTAAAGCGAACAGGAATATTTTGGGTGTTCGGAATGAGTTTGGAAGTCAACGCAACTCAAACGCAACTCAAACATCGTTTCTCCTTCTAAATTCTTTCCTTTAGGGTCTGAAGCAATGTGGATATGACCTTTGGTCCGCATTTTTTTTCAACATGTTCAAAACTTTGTGCGGACTAGATGCGAATGGCCAGTTTCTCCATTGTACATACTGAGTTGTATCTCCTCTTGAATGTGTTCTGACTGTTCGGTGCTATTCGCTGAGTTCTGCATTTGAGAAAATATAGTGTGAAGAAGACACAAACAAGGAACGGAGTTGGTCAGTTTAAGATGGGAAAAAAAGATGAAAGTCAGTGTTGGTCAGTTTCTCATTCATTTTCTTTCAGCATTACAGTCGTCCTGTCCATGTATACCCGTATCTGTACGCTTACTATGTTTGTTTCCTCTTGAATACAGTAGAGCCCAAAGAGTACGCAACGTTATATCGAGAGATTGGTGGCAATGCATCGGCAATAAAATTCCCATAAAACTGTCAAGACTTTTCTGCCTTCTCTTAATTGGGGGTTTAACACGTTACAACGGGGATCCTATTTCTTCATCAAACATAAATCTCAGTGGGCAAGCACCCACCTTTGACTGTGGTGTGAATTGCATTTATAGCTTTCTTGTTTTCTTTGGATGGATGAAAATTCTATCCTTTCCTGGTATTCCAACATTTACTTCAAAATTAATATCATTCTTCTTTATTTAATAATTTTCCTGTGAACATGTCATATTTTTCGTTTTATTATTATTTTCCTTTCAACATATTATGAGAGAAATTTGCAATTAAAAAAAAAATTCACATGAAATTGCTTATTTGTAAGGTTACTATAAAAACCATGTTATTTTGTTGAAATGAATATGCATGTGTGAGTGGTCATGATATACAAGATATAAGCATAACATGCTTCCTGTTACCTAAACACCTAAAGTACTCATATTTCTTATATGAATGTTGAACATGCTTGTTTTCAGTCTAAGGTCTTAGTTTAAAATCAATATTGGTTTATTTTCAAGAAATTACGTAATATATCCTGATTCCCAAAAGAATATTCCATAAAAGCTGTGTTACATAAAATCATGAAAGTCATAAAGTATATCAGCATGAGGGTTAAGCAGTGAAAGATTAAAGTCATTATCATTTCGCAATGATTTGGGTAATGGTGTATGCAACTCCTCAAGACATGCCATTACCTGTCATGCTTAGATACTGCACTGTACCAATGTGAACACTGTTGATGTGGTGCACATGTGCAGCACTCGTATAGTATGTAAACAGAGGTGTTCAGCAGACTGTTATTGGCACAAAAATATTGAAATGATCTTTGGCTAAAATAACAGCATTTTTTAAAAATAAATTCCAAATAGATCATGAATTATTTGTAGTGAAATATTTATATTCTTTCAGAAAATTAGCATATTTAATCAGATCCTGCATATCTCATCAATGATAAAGTACCTGTATTTGACTCAAGGGAGGGACAGTCCAGTCATAAAGGAGAGGGGAGAGGGAGGGACAGTCCAGTGATAAGGGAAAGGATCACAGAGTAGTGAGGGAGGGACAGTCCAGTAATGAGGGAGAGGATCACATTGTGTTGAGTAATGGACAGATCAATGATATGAGGGAGGGGTCACATAGTAGTGAAGGAGGGACAGTCCAGTAATAAGGGAGAGGGTCACAGAGTAGTGAGGGGGGGACAGCCCGGTAATGAGGGGGAGATTGTCACATAGTGGTGTGGGAGGGACGGTTTAATAATATGAGAGGTCAAAGAGTGGTGAAGGAGGGACATTCTATTGATGATGCAGAGGTTCACATTGTGGTGAGGGAGGGACAGTCCAGTAATAAGGGAGAGGGGAGAGGGAGGGACAGTCCAGTAATAAGAGAAAGGATCAAAGAGTAGTGAGGGAGGGACAGTCCAGTAATTAGGGAGAGGGTCACATTGTGTTGAGTAATGGACAGATCAATGATATGAGGGAGGGGTCACATAGTAGTGAGGGAGAGACAGTCCAGTAATAAGGGAGAGGGTCACAGAGTAGTGAGGGGGGGACAGCCCAGTAATGAGGGGGAGATTGTCACATAGTGGTGTGGGAGGGACAGTTTAATAATATGAGAGGTCAAAGAGTGGTGAAGGAGGGACATTCTATTGATGAGGCAGAGGTTCGCATTGTGGTGAGGGAGGGACAGTCAAGTAATGAGGGGGAATATTGTCACATAGTGGTGTGGGAGGGACAGTGGTGAGAAATGAACAGGCCAAGATGAAGGAGAGGATCACATTATGTTTCTGATCACAAACTAGCTGTTCTAACTCTAAATGCATCTAAACCTAATAATATGAAGAAATACATCTTTTGCAGAAATTATAAAAAAATCGATATGCTTAAATTTGCCTCTGATTTGCGCCAGTTGTTTTCTAATAACGATGCTTGGATAAATAAATCCCCGACGGAACTAATTGATTATTATAATCACAGCTTGACCAAATTAATGGACCGTCATGCACCAATCAAGCGCATCAAAATCACTGTTAGAACCGCGGCACCGTGGATGAATGATCAACTGAAAAAGGAACGGGCACTTAAAAGGAACCTGGAGCAGAAAATGAACAAATCTGGAACGCAGGTGGATAGGCAGAATTTTACAACGCAGAGAAATTTATACAATGGACTTCTTAGGAAAACGCAGTCTGATCATTATCTGACTATTATTGAGGAGAATAAGAACAATCCGAAATAAATTATTTAAGACTATTGATGATTTACTATGTAAAAGAAAATCCACCCCCCTTCCAGTGCACCACGACTTGAGCGATCTAGCTGAGGAATTTAACACTTACTTTCACGAGAAGATTGGGAAAATCAGAGCTGGAATTGATAATATGGGTATAGGGCCTCAGACACCAGGTGGCACTGCTAAAAATGGGTATGCTACTGAGGCCGAAAACGGTGGGCACAGAAACATCCATGAGTTAAGTAATTACAAGAAACTTACCGTTTCTGATACTAGACTCTTAATTAAGAAAGCAGCTAAAATATCCTGCAGTATTGACCCAATACCGACATGGATGCTTCATGAATTCATGGATATACTACTCCCAATAATTACCCAGATCATTAACTTATTCATTTCTAATGCGGATATGCCTATCTCCATGAAACTGGCTTTAATCATACCCCTAATGAAGAAAATTGGCCTCGAGCTAATTATGCCTAATTACCGCCCAGTGTCTAACCTAACTTATATATCCAAGCTCACAGAAAGAGCTGTAGCTACTCAACTGGTTCACCATCTTGTAAGAAATGGACTTACCACTAAGTTCCAATCAGCTTATAAGGATGGACATAGCACTGAAACTGCTCTTATAAGGGTGCAAAACGATATACTTAGGGCCTTAGATGACAGGGATTCGGTCATGTTGGTTCTTTTGGATTTGTCTGCTGCTTTTGACACCATAGACCATGAAATCTTGTTGAACAGACTGCATGACCATTACAAGGTTACTGGTAAGGCATTAGGCTGGATAAGGGCTTACCTATCTGATCGGAAGCAATCTGTCGCTATTGAAAATATCAGGTCATCTACTATTGGCATTACCTCAGGAGTACCTCAGGGGTCTGTTCTGGGACCAATTCTGTTCTCGCTATACATAGCACCCCTAGCTGACATCCTGGATAATTACAATATGGCATATCATATCTATGCGGATGATACTCAAATCTACATGCCCATTAATCATAAACATGGCAATACAGATCAATATATTCATAAGCTTGAAGAGTGTATTAATAGGATTAGGTTTTTTCTGATTATGAATAAAATGAAACTTAATGATAATAAGACTGAACTCTTAGTCTGTGCTCAGAGTAGATCATCTGTAAGGTTGGACTTTACTGGTGATGCTGGGCTCAAGATTGGGTCAACCTCCATCAATGACAGCCCCAGTGTTAGGAACCTTGGTGTGATTTTCAACAGACACCTCGACATGAAGGCGCAGGTCAGAAACATTTGCAAAAAGGGCTACTACCACATCAGGAATATTGCTGCCATTAGGAAATCGTTGACAAATAGGGCTGCGGAGACAATCATCCACTCCTTTGTGACATCTACCCTGGACTATGGAAATTCTCTCCTAGCTGGGATTCCTGAGGTCGACATTAAGAAACTGCAGAAATTACAGAACTCTGCAGCAAGATTGGTCACGGGCAGGAGGAAATTTGATCACATTACTGATAAACTGAGGGAATTACACTGGCTGCCTGTTAGAGCCAGAATTGACTTTAAAGTGTTATTAATTGTCTGGAAGGCCTTAAATGGTATGGCGCCCCCTTACATATCTGAACTTGTGGAATGCAAACGTCATAATGCATACTTATATTTGATAAGTGGTGTTAAATGTGGGAGCTGTTAGATGTCACTGTTAGCATAGGGGTCTCAGCGGGGCATTGTTGTCCCCTAGCAACGGCGGCGTGGTCACGTGGGGAACGCCACATTTCGCGGCAAAACTGCCACAACGCCATTCTGTTCCTGGTCGTTTCACTCATTTGGCTTACGTTCAGCACCCAGACTTTTTGACGATTTCGCCACTGCTATGGAATACGTTTATAAGAAAAGAGGGGCATCCCCTGACACGATCCATTATTTGGACGACACATTGTGCATTAATGGGAGTAAAAAATCATGTCAGGACTCATTGGACATCGTATTGGACACCTGCCAATTGGCAGGTTTCGAGATCCAAGACAAAAAGACTGTGGGCCCCACAAAAATAATTGAATTTCTTGGTATTATAATAGACACAGTGGGGAAAAAATTAAAAATTTCTGAGGAGAGAATGCAGGAAGTACTTTGTGATTTAGAAAAATTAAGCAACGTCCGCTACGCCACCAAGCGGGAACTCTTATCCATAACTGGAAAGTTAACGTTCTGCTCCAGAGTGGTGACTGGTGGCGCCATCTTTACAAGAAGGTTGATTCATCTGGCCAAGAAGGTCAAAGCCCTACATCACAGGGTCAGGTTATCTAAGGAAGCTAGAGCAGACCTTGCATGGTGGCGCCGCTGCATCAACGCCCACAATGGCACAACATTATTCCCATTACAGTGGACAATGGAGGAAGCTGAAATCATGTTCACAGACGCTTCAGATGTTGGTATAGGCATAGTTCATGAACAATCCTGGGTAATCCTGCCTTTTTCAAACAAATATTCTTGGATTAAAAATATGACAATTGCTTGGAGAGAGTTAATGGCGGTGATTATGGCGTTAGCCACGTTTGGCTACAGGCTATCATACAAAAAACTTGCAATGAACATAGATAACATGGCAGTCTGCCATTGTATCAACAGTAAAAAATCCAAGGACCCCAACATGATGAACTTAATTCGCTCATTATATTACTACACAAGTGTGTACCATATAGACTACAGGGCTTTTCACCTGGGGACGTTATATAACGGTCCTGCTGATGCGTTAAGCAGATTGGATATACCTAGGTTTAAGGAATTAATGCCTTATAGTAATATAAACAACACCCCACATGTAGACATAATGTATGATTATTAATTTGTATTGTCAGATTGGTTGAAGGTATACTGTATTAAACAGAAGGTATCATACCTTAATGTCTTGGTTTAAAAGGAACTGGTTGAATGTTTAAGGTTTCATTTATATTAGTAATCTCAAATTGTGTATTCTGCAGTATTATTAATTAAAAATTATATAAATTTAATTTTAATGTACTTCCCACTCAGTGGTTGAGCTCACATAGAGCTATTAAGCTACACCGGGGCTCATAGCCCTGCTACGCAGGCTCATAAGTCTTCCATTTGTACATCCTCACTGGACCTTTGTTCACCATTTATTTGTTATCATTTACAGAGCTGGACAAGAAGGTCGAGTCGTTAGTCAACAGTGGTCTCAAACCTAACACCAGGAATATGTACAGTTCAGCACAGGCTAAGTTCTTACGCTTTTGCAACAAGCATCACCTCTGCCCCCTACCGGCAGATGAACAAGTTATTCTTAGATACATAGCTTCACTGGTATCCCAAAAAGGTAGCGTCACCCCAAGTACCATACACGTATACCTGGCAGCGGTGAGGTCTCTACATATCCTCCACGGTCTACCCCCCCACCCACCGGGTCCCCCAGGGTCCAATTAGCTCTCAAATCTATTTCGCTCAGTTCCCCCCCACCTGTCCAAAAACACCCCCATTAAATTCAATTTGCTAGAAGCCATGTTAGGCAAGTTACCGAACGGCCCCGACAAGCTAGCTTGGTCAGTAGCCCTTACTCACGGTTTTTTCGGGTGCCTCAGGGGGTCTGAGTATACTTCGGTCACCCATTATATCTCTGGTACAACCATTCATCCCCCCCACCCGTCTCTTCGGTGACGTTTGGCCAACGTCACTAGGCCAAGTTCCTGATTTTACTACCCCATCCAGTAAAACTACCCCCCACGGGTTTCAGAAGTTTATAGGGTGCTCTAATCACAAGGTATGTGCCGTATGCCTGATGTGGTCATATTTATCAGCCAGGTCTGGTCAAGCCCCAATACCCCCCGGGAGCCCCCTCCTACTACTAGCTTCGGGTACCCCCATCAGCAAGGGAGCCCTCAATACCACTATAAAAAATCTAGTTAAAGTCTTAGGTAAAAACCCTGCCCGGTATACAACCCATAGTCTGATAAGCGGGGCAGCTTCCCAAGCTGGCTCCAATAATTGGAGCGATTTTGACGTAGCCAAACTTGGATTATGGAAGTCCCAAACATATAAATCATATATTAGGCAAAATGAAAACAACGAAATTAATTACGCCTCCAGATTAGCACATTATACTTAGCACACTTCTTATTCCACTACTACCCCCTTTACAATACATGGGCTATTAATATTAAATAATTATTTAATATAAATCTGGGATTTATCATGTATTGACAGAATTAAATATTCATATTTTGACATAATATTATCAGTAAATGCTTTAATTGCTCAAAGGTATATGACAATTAACAATTCCATGTATTTGTGTTATCTGTATTAAGTGTTCACCCCACATTTTACCCGCCAGGTGTCACGGCGGCAGCTCTGTACTGTGGTGTGAACGTATATGTGGTAATTAAGATGGTTGTGGAATTTATAGATTTATAGGAAATAAATCAACTGTGTGCAAATCATATTCTCGGCTCCCTTTTATTTAATAGGACCTTACGCTCTAACTCGGTACTTGACCTTGTGATCCCGAGCACTAATATGAAAACTGTGGGCGATAGAGCCTTTTCTGTGTTTGCACCTAGATTATGGAACAGCATCCCTAATGATATTAGGAGCCCTACGGTATCAGTTTTCAAGTCTAACTTGAAAACATTCCTTTTTAGGAGATACTACGGGGCGGAGCGCTATGAACAGGCCTAGCCTGGTATATGCGCTATACAAGCTTTTTATTATTATTATTATAATGTTGAGCGATCGACATTCCAGTGATGAGGGAGTGGATCATATAGTGGTGAGGGATAAACAGGCCAGTAGTGAAGGAGAGGGTCACACTGCTAAGAATTTGACAGGATGTGAATTTGCAGAGAATATGTTAAATTAATAAAGAAAGTATGTAAAATTGTCCCACAGGATAAATCTTTGTATCAAGTGATTATGGCTATGATGTACTGTGGAAACAATTTAGTCACATTTTGATGTGGTGTTAGGTTGCAGGTTGTGGATATAGTACACTGACCACAGATGGATGGTCAAAGAGGATATGGGAGGGGGGCAGAAGTGGCATTCAGGCAGGCTGCTGGTAAATTTAGATATCACAGATGGCAGGGGAGTAAACCCACAGAGTGAAAGTTGTAAACCTGACCCATTTTCCGAGTGGAATTGCCAGGCAGCACATATTTCACTCATCATACACCATTTTAAGGTCTTTTTGCAGATTCTTACACTTTAATAAATCTAATTTCAGCCTTTAATTTTCTACCAATTTTGTTAAAAATGTCTGAAACAGTTAACATTTCATTATGTCTTTATGTCTGATTGTGAAATCACTTTATACATTTCTGTAAAACATTTTATCATGATATGAATCTGATATTGATGCCTGGTCACACAATTAGACTGAAATATCAGCATTATATGACACATTATGAGGTATATGACAGAGCTCATAGATGTCATTTTCAGTAGTCACACACCATTTTATGCTTTGATACAATGGAACATTTTTAAGATTTTGATAAAACATAGCTGGAACTGTTATATTTTTCTTTTGTCTACATACCTGAGGATACAATCACCAAAATACACTGCCTGCAAAATTGTCTTATTATGATTTGAATCTGAAATATCTTAAAATTAACACTTGATGTCATTCTCAGTGGCCACACACAATGTTATGGTCTGATGCAATGTTTTTTAATATCTCTTGATAGAATATGGCTAAAATTGTTTAGATTTAATTGTCTCTACATGCCTGAGGATGAACTCACCAAAATGCATACATACTCACCAAATAGCTACATGTCTATATGTTAATGTGCAATGTTAATACTTGACATTTATTGCACAGTTATTTGAAGATTTTTAATAATTACTCCATTAAGACAGAGCTCATAGATGTCATTTTCAGTAGTCACACATTATTTTATGCTGTGATACAATGAAACTTTTTGAAATCTTGATAAAACATAGCTGAAAATGTTCATATTTCATTGTGTATACATACCTAAGGATGAAAGTATCCAAATATATTACCCTCAAAACAGTCTTATCATGATATGAGGCTGTGATATGTGAAAATTGATGCCTGGTCCCACTATCAAACTGGAATATCAGCTATATATGAGACATTATGAGATATATAAAAAGGATCTTGACCTCTAAATAGTTAAATGTCTGTTGTTTGATGTGCACTGTTAATATCAAATATTCACTGCACAGTTATTTGAGGAGTGAATTATTTTATGCTGTGAAATTTTTGGAAATTTTAATAAAATATAGCTGAAATTGTTATCATCTTATTTTGTATACATACATATCTACGGATAAAACTACCAACATATATTGTAATAATTATGTAAGTATGTAATAATTATGACTCATGTAAAAGTGACATTATTCAAGAATGGAGAGGTGATATGAATGAAGAGACAAGCAGTAATGTTGATGTGCTAAATGAATTGATTGATATGAGGGATGGCAGAAAAGAATGTGATATTTTAAATATGGACGAGATTTTATATATTATTGAAGATATATGTGTTAAGGTATTTGGATACCCTGGTTGTAGGTGGAGCCACAGTAGCACCATCTCCACCTGGTGGAAAAAATGGCAAATTGGAGTTGTCTAGTAAATGAAATCTTAAATAAATGTACTTCCACTTGTAAAACCTTTCCCACCAAAAATCAAATCAGCTTTGCTCATTCTGAGACATTAAAATGAAAATTAATGAAAAGGGGCTGTCGTGAATCATTATACCCAAAAGCATGGTCAAAATATGTGAATAAAGGCATTAAAGAAGTTTCCCAGATTCAAATTATATCATTTAAATGACATATGTTGTAATTACATCTTTCAGCCTCAATAATGGACCAAAAATGTCACTTTTCTATAATTTCGCCCATATTTGTGCATATTCTATTTCAAATAATTAATTTTTCAGAAGGAAATAATGTGGTGACATCCATATTTTTTTCCATTATATGATAGAATACATATTTACCTTCATTTTTAGCAAAGTAACTAAGAAATTAAACTAGCCAAAATTAAATAAATGCATTAGATGTGGAATATTGCAGTAAGATTATGCCACTACATGGCGCCACTGTTGTGTTATCAAGCAATCTATAAATAGAAAAAGTACTAATTCCATGCAAAACATGCTTGTTATTGATAAACAATGTAAACTTAAGTATAAAAGTTATATTTCTTTTCCTTAATGTTACATGGGATGCATTTTAACTGAATTATGTTATTCACTAAATTTATTGTAAAATATTGATTTTTCCCATTATTAGTGATAGCTGTAAAAAAATATACAGATGGTAAATGTACAAATAAAAATTGTTTTTGACTCAGGATATGTCTTCTGTTTCAATATGCAAAAAACTAGAAAAATTAAACTATAAAATGCCAGAGTATCCAAATACCTTAATTGAATATGTAATGTTTTTTTTTTACTTTTTTTTAAATTTTTTTTTTATGTTACTTGTACACTTTTATTTTAACCATTGAACTGTCAATTGAAATGCCATGTAAAAATGTGCGAATAAAGATACTATATATTGCCTGCAAAACAGTCTCATTGTGATAAGAGTTTGAAAGATGTTAAAATGGATGCCTGATGTCATTTTCAGTGGTTGCACATCATTTTATGCTGTGATGCAATGAATATTTTTGAAGTTTTGATAAAATATGGCTGAAACTGTTCATATTTCAATGTGTCTATATACCTGAGGATTAAATCACCAATATACATTGCCTACAGAACAGCTTTATTGTGATATGTTAAAATTGATGTCTGGTCATGCTTTCAAACTGAAATATCAGCTCTATATGAGACATTATAGGACATGTGGATAAGATATTGAACTCTCTGAATAATAAAATGTCTTTGTTTTGATGTACAGTAATAATATTAGATAGTCATTGCATAGTTATTTCAGGATTTTGAATTATTTCTTTATTAAGACAGAGCTCATAGATACCATTTTTCAGTAGTCGCACATCATTTTATGCTGTGAAGCAATGAATATTTTTGAAATTTTGATAAAATATGGCTGAGATTTTTCATATTTCATTGTGTCTACATACCTGAGGATAAAATCCCTGAAATGTATTGCCTACAGAACTGTTTTGTTGTGATATGAGCCCAAGAGATGTCAAAATCGATGTCTGGTCATGCTTTCAAACTGAATATCAGCTCTATATGAGACATTATAGGACATGTGGATAAGATATTGAACTCTGAATAGTGAAATGTCTTTGTTTTGATATACAGTAATAATATTAGATAGTCATTGCACAGTTGTTTGAGGATTTTGAATTATTTCTTTATTAAGATAGAGCTTATAGATACCATTATTCAGTAGTCGCACATCATTTTATGCTGCGAAGCAATAAATATTTTTGAAATTATGATAAAATATGGCTGAAATTGTGCATATTTCATTATGTAAACATACCTGAGGATAAAATCACCAATATACATTGCCTAAAGCTTTATTGTGATAAGAGATGTTAAAATTGATGCCTGGTCATGCTATCAAACTGCAAAATATCAGCTCGACATGAGACATTATGAGAAATATGGATAAGATATTGACCTCTAAATATTGCAATGATTATATTTTGGTGTGCAATGTTAATACTATATACTCATTGCATAGTTATTTGAGAATTTAATTTTTCTATTAAAACAGCTCATAGATGTCATTTTCAGTAGTCACACACCATGTTATGCTGTGATACAATTGAATTCTTTTAAATTTTGATAAAACATAGCTGAAACTGTTATTATTTTCTTTCGTCTACATACTCGAGGATAAAATCACTGCCTGCCAAACTGTCTTATTGTGATTTGAATCTGAAAGATCTAAAAATTGATACCTGATGTCATTCTCAGTAGCCACACACAATTTTATGGTCTGACACAATAATTATTTTTAAAGTCTTGATAAAATATGGCTAAAATTGTTAAGATTTAATTGTGTCCACATGCCTGATGATGAAATCACCAAAATCCATTGCCTTCAAAACAGTCTTATCATGATATGAGTCTTCGATATGTGAAAATTGATGCATCATTTCATTGTGCATCAAACTGGAATATCAGCTCTATATGACACATTATGAGATATATAGATTATGAGATATATAGATAGGATCTTTACCTCTAAATAGTTACATGTCTGTTGTTTGATGTGCGGTGTTAATACTAAATATTCATTGTACAGTTATTTGAGGATTTTGAATTATTTCTCTAAGACAGTTCATAGATGTGATTTCATCATCAGGCATTTTTGTAAGCGGATTAAAAAGCTAACATAACAGAGATTCATTGTGAGACAAATATCAAAGATTTTACCTATTTGGAGTTTTACTAAGTCATCCAAAATGTTACCATCTTGTGTGTAAGATGTCAAGGATAACACACAAGAAAATGTGTGAAAATCTGGATAGTTATCGTCAGAAGATTGGTAAATTTAATTTTGCCAACATACAGAATAGAAGGAGAAACTACAAACAGTCAGCCATGGGCAGTATTGACATCCTAATAGGATTTACAATCATGCTGGCTGTAGTGGCAGGTATGGACCTCTTAATGCCCCTGCCCAATGAAGCAGCAAGTGAATGGGGTACGTACACACAGCCTACAAACAACACCAGGATTACTGGCCACACAATATCAATGCCAGTAAATAGAACTGCACCAAGTGTAGAATTAACTTTTATATCTGGAATTGTGTACAAACTTTCTGTGACCCCACCAGTAGCCTTGACCCCGGACAGCATGTCACCACTAGGTGGCACCCAGGTCTTCAATCAGCTGATAGGGAATAAGGCTGCACACATATACAATGGTAACCGTGAACCAGCAAATGATGTTAACTTGTCACCACCCAAGCTGGCAAGTGACTTACCCAGTGGGCTCAAGCTCACCCAATGGAATCTTCGCAGCATGGCTCCTAGACAACATAACATCAAACTAGAGGAAATTAGACTGATAATGAAAAACCCTGGACAAGAGACTCACATTCTAGGAGTCACAGAGTCCTGGTTGGACTCTACTATTAAAAAAGGTGAAGTGAAAATAAAAGGCTATGAATATGAACGGGTTGATCGTGAGGAGAGAAATCTTCCAACAGACAAAGACACTGCAGGGGGTATTATTGTTTATATAGAAAAGAATATCCCTTATATTAGACGAAAGGACTTGGAAACAAATGAACTTGAAACTGTATGGATACAATTGTGTCCGCCAAAGCATCCTCCCCATCTAGTGTGTGTTGCATACCGGAGCCCTGATTATTACTTGCCTAGATGGATAGAAAAATTTGACTCTCAGTTATCGGATGCCTATATTGAAGGTCACCAGTTGACAATAATGGGTGACTTTAATGTAGATTTGTTAAAAACAGACTCTGATTGTAAACAATGGTTAGAAACTATGGAAAACTACAACTTATCACAAATGATTGGTGAACCTACACATGTAACATCCAAAACTCAAACATTGATAGATCATATGCTATGTTTAACAACTGGAATGACTAACAGAAACAAATTTAACAAGACTAGTATGATAACATGAGAATGTATAAGCATGCAATGGAAGTAAATAAAACTGTATGAAAATGAACCAAACAGATAATTATAACTAGCAGGGTGTAGGCTTCATGTACCAACACATGATCTGAAAACACAGATCAATGGCATGCATGCTGGAACATTACTCGTACACCTTCATAGTTGGAAACTACGCCCCCTCGCGATCTTAAGCAGGATTCCACTAGTGATAAAATGAAGGGATGAAAATGAAGGAATACAGTGAGATGAGTATCAGCGTAATGTAACATGCCGTTGATTTGAGATGTTGATGGGCAAAGGAACTTCAATGACTGACTGGTATTTAGCAAAGAGATCTCTGTGTTTATGCTTAGTTTTGTGTAGCTGTTTCACTAATGATTTATAATGAAAGCCCTGTCTCATCAGCTTCAAACACAGAAATTCATGTCTATCATGTCTATATGTTCACATCTGTAACTCATAAGGTGCGTGAAACAAAAGTTCCCAAAATTGGTCTGAGTGATCATTACCCAACATGCATGGTACTCAAGGACTCCTTTGGCTACAAACAAACACACACAAGTGTGAAATTTCGATGTTTCAAAAATTTTGATCCTGATAAATTTGTGAGTGACCTGCATGCAGTGCCATGGGATATTGTCGATGTCTCAGATGATGTTGATGATTCCTTGGACACATGGGAAAAACTTCTTGGTGAAACTATTGACAGACATCTCCCCTGGAGGGAGAAAAGGGTAAAAAAGATTAAACAACCAGAATGGATGACTGATGAAATCCTAGAAAGTATAGCACAAAGAGATCATTTCAAATCAATAAATGACGAAGAAAGGTACAAAATAGCAAGAAATCACACAGTTGCATTAGTTAGAGATAGCAAGGTTGCCTACTATAAAGCATGCATAGAAAACAATAAGGGTAACTCAAAAAAGTGATGGCAATACCTGCGAGATGTTATTCCCAAAGACAGTAAACCCTTACCAGCAAACATCAAAGTGGGAAACAGAGTTATCACTGACCCACTTGAAATTTCTAAAAGTTTCAATGGATTCTTTTCTTCAATAGTACATAAATATCTCCCTAGTTTTGCCCATCTGACCAGACATAACCACACAAAACTTCAGGCATTTTTGGATCCCAAACTGTCACATAGATCACACTTCCAAATTCCCGACATGAATGTAGAGGATACATATAAAGCCCTGAATGCATTAGATGTACACAAAGCTACTGGCTTAGACTCCCTTAGTGCAAAACTCCTAAAATTGTCTTCTCCAGCAATAGCCACACCTCTTACCCACATCTTCAACCAAAGTATAAAATCTGGTAAATTCCCAACAAAGTGGAAAACTGCAAGAATCACCCCAATACACAAGTCTGGGCCAATGTCAGACACAAATAACTTTCGACCAGTGTCCATACTGTGTGTTGCCAGTAAGATCATTGAACGCAACATACACCATCATCTCTATCAGTACCTCATACAGCATAAACTTTTACATCCTGCCCAATCAGGATTTCGGACAAGCCACTCATGTGAGACTGCCCTTGCCAAACTTGTAAATGAGTGGACACAGAATATGGAGAAAGGACTGATAAATGGGGTCATATTTGTTGATCTCAGGAAAGCATTCGACCTTGTAGACACTGATGTAACACAACCGCAGTATCATGGTTCCAGTCTTATCTGCAAGGTCGAAAACAGTGTGTTCAATTCAAACAATCATTGTCAACAGCAACAGAGGTTACACATGGTGTGCCCCAAGGAAGTATCCTGGGGCCGTTATTGTTCATATTATTCATGAACGACCTCCCATTACATATTGATGCAAATATTGACATGTATGCAGACGACTCAACTGTACACATTTGTGCTAAAACAATCCAAGAATTAAATGAAAAACTAGGTTGTGATCTAGAAAACATTAAGAAATGGTGCACAAATAATAAAATGGTTGTGAATGGAGATAAAACAAAAGCTATGGTTATCACAACTGTCCAACGAGCTACTTGGCTACCATCCAGAGAATTAGACGTCAGCTATGATGGAATGCCCCTTGAAAATGTCGAAAGTGACAAACTGCTAGGTGTTGTGGTAGATAATAACCTATCTTGGAGAAATCATGTTGACCAAGTTGCCAAAACACTTAGTAGTGGTATAGCACTTCTGCGCAGAATAAAGTGCTATCTCCCATTAGACACAAGACTAGTGTACTACAAAACGTTTCTGCAACCACACCTTGATTACTGTAGCATTATATGGGGTAACTCTAGTCACACACCAAGGCTTCACAAGCTCCAGAAAATGGCTCTCAGACTGATTTATGACAAACCAAGGCTGACTCACTCACAGCCACTTTTCGAGGAAAGTGGTTTGTTAACAATCAGTCAGAGAGTCAGGTTCAGAACAGTTTGTATGGTGTTTAAGAGCCTTCACAACTTAACACCTCAATATATATGTGATATGTTTGTGGAAAAGAGCGGCAGACTAACCAGAAGCTCTGTACAAGGAGATTTAGTTATGCCAAAGCGTAAGTTAGGTGTCAGCAGGAAAGCTCTGCCTTATAATGGTGCTAGTGAATATAACAAATTGCCAATGAATGTAAGAGATTCTCAAACTTTTGAAGTTTTTAAAACAGAAGCTTACAAGCATTTTTTAAAGGCATAAAAGGATTTTAAAGTTTTTTATTGTATTATATATGTTTTTAATATTTAGTCATACATTGTCTCATTGTAAATAATCTTTATCACCCTATAGAGGGCCCAGTGTAAGATTAGTTTTATACTAAACTGGTTGTTTTATGTTACTTTGTATTGTAAAACATTTTACCCTCTCTAAATAAAGATTATTTGATTTTGATTTGATTTGATGCTATTTTTCAGAAGTCGCACACCAACTTATGCTATGATACAATGAAATCTTTTGAAATTTTGATAAAACATTGCTGTTCATATTTCATTGTGCCTATAGAAAAGGTTTATTGTGATATGAATCTGAGAGATGTTAAAGTTGATGTCTGGTCATGCTATCAAATTGAAATATCAGCTTTATATGTGATATTATAGGGAAGATACTTTAGATATTGACCTCTGAATAGTCAAATGTCTATTTGAATGTAAAATGTAATTTGTAAATATTCGCTGCGCATTTATTTAAAGATTTTGATTTTTTTCTGTTTGGACAAAGCCCACATTTGTAAGGTTTAAATGTGATCAAATGTGTCTAATCTGGATAAGTTCAGCCTGATCACACACTCAAACAGAAATGTTACCTTTCTCAAGATATTGAGAATTTCTTTCTGATCACATGACTAATTATTCACTCTGATTTGCAGGATGGATATTATCTTATCACTGAATTGTCATTATCATGAATGTTGACTATCAAATGAAGTAATATCTGAACTTTGGACAAGGGCAGAATTGCACTGATTTACCCCTGTCCAGCAAAAGTGTTGTCTTGCTTCTCTGATCACAAGGATGTCTGTTGATATTCGATCTTTATATATCAGTCATGGCGGGAGCCAGAGGGTATAACAATAAACCTCCTACACAGGGCTGTACTATTGGTTGCTTCTGACATTGATACATTTGTGTGATAACATTGTCACCATTCACTCTGCCTCGCATTTTAAAACTCTTTGGAGTAATATTTTAGAAATATTATCCTTTTCGCTCGTGTTTGTTTTGCCTTTAGGGCTAGATGTTCGAGGTTTCAAGATGATTAAGCCCTAAGTCTATGGAGCCTACCCCGATTATCGGTCCATGGCGGCAATGTTTTGGCTCAATCATTCTGCTAACACCATCAGATGTCGCTTTTGTTTGAAAAGTGATTTGTGAGTGCGTAGTAGAGTAAGAAGATTTTGTGTTTTTTTGCCTCGGGATTTTGTAAACTTGCGCGAGCTTGATTTTTTAAAATCAACACTTGTTGCTATTTAGTTAATGATGAATTAAATGGATGTTTTTGGTTTATAGAGATATATTACATTTTTGATTTCATGATATATAAGTGGTCAAACTAAAAGATCAAAGTACTTCATGTATGGTGAGAATATGTTGTCAAGACTTGAGGGTCATTAGTAACACACCACCGCCCCAGCACACATTAAGGGCTGACCATGGCACAATTCCCTCATTACTGCTCATAATCACATTCATTTATGCCACAAAGGCTTCAAAGTTGTATCATATTCTAATACATCAATGGCACACTTCCCTCATTACTGCTCATAATCACATTCATGTATGCCACAAAGGCTTCAAAGTTGTATCATATTCTAATACATCAATGTTCTGGTCTTCTCAATACTGCAGTCATGCCATATCTATATTATCAATACAAAGGCCACGCTTCATCTATTTCATTAATACAAAAGTCATGCTTCATCTGTGTCATCAATGCAAAAATCATGCTTTATCTTAATGCTGCAGTCATCCGACATCTATCTCATCAATCCTGCAGTCATGTCCAATTGTCGCCATTAATACTGCAGTCATGTTTCATCTGTCATCAATACTGCAGTCATGTTTCGTCTTTATCATCAAAATTTGTGCTTCATCTGTTTACTCAATACAGCAATCATGCTTCCTCTATGTCATCAATACTGCAGTCATGTTTCATCCATCCATCAATAACCGACCCCACTAGCACAGTTGGTAGAGTGTAGGATATGTGCCTTTAATGGTTTAATAAGGACGGGAGGTGGTGGGTTCGACTCCCACTGCCGGCAGTGTTACTTTCACACTGGTTAAAAGGCTCGAAAGTCGACCTGATATGGCCATAATTGCTGAAAGGGTCGTAAAAACACCTGATCACATTTTCACATTTCCATCCATCAATACTGCAGTCATGCTTCATCTATGTCATCAATACATAAGTCATGCTCCATCAATGTCATACAAAAGACTTGCTTTACCTTATGTACTGTAGTCATGTTTCCTCTATTTTGTCAATACAAACAAAAGTCATGCTTCATTTATGTCAATAATACTGCAGTCATGCTTCATCTGTCTTCTCAATACTGCAGTCATGATTTGTCTATCTTCTCAATACAAAAGTCATGGTTTATGTATGTGATCAGTACAAAAGGTCATGCTTCATCTATCTTCTAAAGTTATGCTTCCTCAATGTCATTAATATAAAGTCATGCTTCATCTCTGTCATCAATATGAAATTCTTGCTTCACATATCTACTCAATACTGTAGTCATGTTTCCTCTATGTCAAACAGTTATGCTTTATCGGTGTCATCAATACTGAAGTCTTGTATGCTTCATTTTTGTCATGCATTTCATGCTTTATATTTGTCATCAATTCAAAAGTCATGCTTCATCCATTTACTATAGGCATGCTACATCTTTATCATCAATACAAAAGCCATGTGTCATTTACTCAATATTGTAGCTTATTTCATCTCAATACTGTAGAGGCCACGGGCCGTGGCGCAGTTGGTTAGAGCGTCAGCTTATTAGCACCAGTTCCTCTGTGGTGATCCAAAGGTCGTGGGTTCGAACCCCGGCCGTGCCGGGATTGAACTCATGATACAATTTCCCACATGAGCTGAGGCCCGTGCCTAAAGGGTTAACCCGTTGTCCTTGTAAATCTGTGACCGGGTGGGTTGTCATGTCAAGGACCTGCGACATGACAATTCATTGAGACAGCACTATATCTGCTACAAGTAGGTCTCATCACGAAATGACTGAAATACTGTTGAAAGTGATGTAAAACCCCAAACAAACAAACAAACAAATCAATACTGTAGTGATGCTTTATCTGGCTTCAATAATGTAGTCATGCTTCATTTATCTTCTTAATACAAAACTCATCCTTCATTTATCTACTCAATACAAAAGTCTGTTTCAACTGTCACTAAAACTGCAGTCATACTTCATCTACTCAATGTTGCAGTCATGCTTCACCTATATCTCTACAAATGTCATGTAGTCATGTTCCTCATCAATACCATAGACATGTTACATCTAAATAATCAATATGGCAGTCATGCTAAATCTATCTCATCAGTAATATAGTACACATTACATCTACCATATATATGCAAGTATGCAACAATCACATTATCAAGACTACTAGTGGGATTTATTAATACTATGTCTTGTTACGATATTTATATGTCCTCATCAATGAGAAAGTGGAGATACCTAAGCATACCATATGTCACACCACCATATTGTATGGCATGAAACTTGCAGTGAGAAGTAATGCTTTATATATATCTAAATGACTCCTCAAAAATGTAATATTATCAAAATGATCAGGACATACTGGGTAATTTTTTTTTTTACACAGAAATATGATTATATTATATTTGGATAATATTATATTATCCAAAGATATAATATATATATATATATATATATATATATATATATATATATATATATATATATATATATAAACTAAGGAAAAGAACAGGTGTCAGTTAAATGAAACTTAAATGTACCTCAACAAGTAGCCATTATCAAGATAAACATTATGACCCCCAACACATGCCCAGATAGCAATCTCCCACAGCATGCCCTCCATGGGTTGGATTAACCCTTTGCCTGCACTGTAATCATACTTTAACATTTAAATGGTCATTTCTTATTGAAAATCTCACCATAAACCTCAATGTTATATTGCACAATTTGGTTTGCAGTATTTGATAAAATGAGCATATAAATTTCAGAGCATATAAATTTTTGATCCTTTCCTCTCTCCCTGCATTGTGATCCAATCTACATGTGTCTAAATTAAATATCCTGGTTTCTTAAAGGGACTTCTAAAATGAAGGGTGTAGAGGTATTGCAGACCTGGCTTGACAGTTTAATGAGGGGTTCATCCCGTTGGGAATCCCCTGTGGGACATTCACATTAACACCACCAGGAATGATAAACGATCCATGTGCGATTCATCGCGATAAGCGGGTTAAGTACATCACGTTAAAATGGAGCGTACACTTCGGGCTCTACTGTACTTTCATCCTGTGTCAGTGTTCATCTGTGTTGTTCGCTTTCATCCTGTCTGCTTGCTATTTCAACTTGTGCATATCTCGTTTATTCCCTCAATGCTCCAAAAACGAACTAAAGCGGATGGGCAAAATTGCAAATGGCAACAGAGTTGCTGATGACAAAAGAGCTGGGTTCTATTTTATTGGCTTTCTATGTGCATCTCGCTTTTGAAAATATTGTTATAAGATTGTTGTCAACAACGTCTGCCAACAACCCTTATTGGTGACCCAAAGGTCGTGGGTTCGATCACCGGCCATGACGTGATTAAACTCACGATACAATTTCACACATGCCTAAAGGGTTAACCCGTTGTTCTTGTAAATATCTGTGACTGGGTTGATTGTCATGTCAAGGACATGCGACATGACAATTCAGTGAGGCAGCACTATATCTGCTACAAGTAGGTCTCATCACAAAATAACAGAAATAATGTTGAAAGTAATGTAAAATCCCAAACAATCAAAATGTATCGTAGGCTTGGTCATTGGGTGCAGTTTTTCATTACAGTCCATTTATATTAACGACAACAACCCTCAATGGCAATGAAATCGAGTATTTCACATGTGGCATGTACATGTATGCAAGTTAATTTCCTATTAATCTGCCAATATTATGAATGCGCGAATCTGAGGAGCATTATCCCTACTCTATGCTGATTATTAGGTATATTCTTGGCAAATATTTCCAAATGGTATATATTCATGGCGCTTTTACAATTTCAGGTAAGAGGATTCAGCTGTGTGGTACCATGTGCATTTACTTGCCACACATTTCAGATGGAGTGAATGCAGCATATGGTAAAGGATAACAGTGCAGAAACAAGGCGAGACGATTCGTGTCCTAATAGATATAAACACTGTTTCTATGCGCGTGTTTCTACAAGGGTGCACCAAAAAACAAAGAGACACAAAATGTCAATATAAGTGTTCTCCAATCACCAGTCGGCAAGCCCAGACAGATGTTCTGGAGAAGTCTGACTTTTCAACTTTTATGCCAAATCCCGTTTGCACGAGATATTTGTAAATACCCAACTCTTTATGTATGATTGCATCTTAAGTTTCCCAAATTTATTAGATGATATTAAATAAAGAGAATATATAAATTTGACATCAGTTGCCAGCTACACTAATTGAGTCTAACCCGTTTAAACGATCAAGTTGAATACGCTTGAATGAGAGCTCTATCAACTCCACCAAACTTTTCTTTGGTCGAAATAGAAGTGACCCTGCACGTTCCACAAACCAATTCAAATCACCAATCTGGGCTTGCCGAATGACGATTGGAGAACACTTTGTCAATATTGATTAAGAGTTTATGGCTTGGTTTTGTCTTGCAAGGCACAGGCAATTCTGCACGAAATACCCCTGTCGCACAAGTATTACATCAGCAAACATAAGAAGCTCCAACAAGTTCAGTTATACTGTCATGCGCAGAGTAGGAATCTTGCCCAATGTAGGAATTATTCCTACATTGTGCAAGACAAAGTAGGAATTGCTACATTGTGCAAATAAGTAGGAATATCTGAGAAATGAATCCAAATGTCAGGAACATGGATGAGGAGGTTTAGGCTATCTGAACATTGGACTTAATGAATGTTGGACTGTTATAATAATACTAATATGAGCATGCACTGATGTTAGTTGTGTGCATAAAAAAATGATTTTATCTGTGCCGGAAGTTGTATATGTACATTTCCGTTTCACAGTTAGGAAGATAAATGTGTGTGAGCCTGAAAGCATATTAATATGTCAATATTTCAAAACAATTTTTTTGGGGTACATTTTTGACTGTCAAAATAAAGTGACAATCAACATTTCCATTTCCAAAGACGTCACATTTCCATTACAAAGTACAAGTCAATAAATATTTGTAACCAATGTTCATATCCTTTAATGCCAATAATGTCTATCATTTTTTTAAACATACAAAATTTGATATAAAACTGATAAACATTGTAATTATATATTGGCTGCATCCAGTCGTCGCAGCTTTTGATATATCTTAAAATTCCTACTTATTTGCACAAAGTAGGAATTCCTACTTTGGGCAGTTGCACAATGTAGGAATTCCTACTGGGCCACGATTCCTACTGCGTGCAAGACACTACCACTGTCACACCAGGGTAACATTGGCTGTACACGATTTGGTTATCCCGGGTTATCCTGTTTCTCCGCGATTGAACCGGCGGCGGAAGGCGGCGGACGCCGACCTCCGCCCTCTGAATACCCTCGGCGAATTCGGCGGGACAAAATGGAGGATCCGGCGATCTGCCGCTCTCGCCGCCGGCTAGACGGTCGGTGCCAATCGTGTACAGCCTATGGTATTGCATTGGCTGTACACGATTGGGTCCGGCAAGTTAGCCCGGGTTATCCCGTTTCTCCGATTGAGCTGGCGGGTTCCGGTGGCGGAAGGCGGCAGTCGACGACCTCCACCCTCTGAATATCCTCGGCAAATTTGGCAGGACAAAATGGAGGATCCGGCGATCTGCCGCTCTCACCGCCGGCTAGACGGCGGGTGCCAATCGTGTACAGCCTTTGTTATCACGTCAAGAAAAAGGGACGTCCCGAGACCCAGCAGACACACTACGTGAAAACCACATGGATTTCTGTTTGAAATCTTGGGTAACCTGATTTCTGATCCAGTTTATGATATGGTCAAGATTCTATTTTTCAAGATGTTATTTTCTGGCCCAGTTTAATTCTTTGATGTCGAATGCATGACATGGTTAAAATATAAAATTCAGAAACAAATTTAATTATCCAATTTAAATTCCGACCTTTAAATAAGTTCCTTTAATGCAGTAATGATCAAATTAGATTAAAATTTTTTTGTTATGCATTGGTCATGCTCAACATACTTTGTTGGGCCAACTATTGGGGACATATTATTTAGGGCATATTTTGTTGTTTTTTCAATATTGATAAAAATGATTTGGATACCAAAATATCAGATGCGTTACTAAAGAATCATTCTAAAAGTGTAAACAACCTCTGTGAATTAGTAAAACTTTGTCTCTCAAAACGATTAAAGCATTCATGAAATCTGGAAGGTTCCAGGCAATTTTACAGTGGTTTAAGGTATCTGAAAACAATATATTGACATACATACAGGCTATCTGTCTGAAATCCACATAAGAACATCTCCTCTGAGAATTATGATTTTTTTGTGACCACCAAGTTCTGCCTGTACTTGACAGGAAGTGTGTTGTGTGTCCTTGACCTTTGAAATGTCAGGGGGCTCCATAAGTCACAGGAGGTGTCGTTCACCAATTGTCAACATTGGAGCATCACATTTTCAGCCATTTTTTTCACTGTTTAGAGAATGATATAACACTTATCAAGATGATAGTCCATTTTCTTGGCTTTCTTTTGGTGGTAAAATTATTAAAAACGGATGAATATTTATGAAGTTATGAGTACAAACACCCAAGACAATTTTGCAGAAATTGACAATTTAATTTGATATTTTCTGACGTGCATATCGCTTAAATAGAACCCCAATATGAAGATTTCATCTTTGTCATTATTCTTAATATTTTCTACGTTTGCTCAAAATAATTCAATTCTATATGTTCTGATGTGCGTTTCTCTTAAATAGAACCCCATTGTGAAGATTTCATCTTTGTTTTGTATACAAAATCATTATTTTGTATATTATATATGTTTGCAAAAAAAAGTAAAAAATAAAATCAATTCTATATATAGCCCAGCCTTTAAGGGGGAATCCATGAAGCCTTTGATGTCTTCCCATTCAGTGGTGTGAATATCCCCAAATTTCATCAAATAGTGTCAAATCATAAATTTCACTGATACCAATTATCAGCATTCACAGTTTTGCCATTCAAAGTCCTTGTGATTTTAGGCCAAACCAGTGATCAAAGGGTTTAATATCACCTCTACATTAAGGGAGATTCCATGCAGTCTTTGAGTCATGTCTTCCCTTTTTGACAGAAAGATTTTCACATGCATATTTAAAAAAAAATAGTATACTTTTCCCACAAATATATGTATCTCACAACCATAACATATTTGTCACAACCATAAAATATTTGTCACAACCATGTCAGTTATTTCATTGATTCAAATAATATCAAAATAATCTTATGTTGTTCTGAAGTATACTCCTGGCAATAAATTGTACAAAACATCTCCACCCTGTTTCCCAAGCTGGACAGGTGCCTAACTGGTAACTCATTAGATGTTTACGCGAGATCACAGACCAGCTAAACAAAGCTGGTTGACAAAGTGTTCAATTGCTGGTGGAGGTTTCAGCAGACAAGTGATCAACTTTCAAGTGCCACAGAAAGTTGTTAACAGGGAATATTTTGGGTAAAACTACATAAAAGCACTGTTTAGGGTATAAACATTCATGTTATGTAAAGAAAATGTGCCTGAAAGTCAGGTTTCGTGAATGCTTTAAAGCATAGAATATGCCAGTGACATTTTTTTTCTGTAAGAGAATATACCTGACTTCGGTGGTGCCTCAATCAATTGTTTTATATTAGGAAAAGAGAAATTGAAGACGACAACTGCGTCAGACTATATGACACCTTGGTTTTATGACTATTATTGACTGCTTAACAATCACCTTCTACCCTTAATAAGCTCTTACATATGACTGTTTCTGCTTGTTATTATATACAAGCCGACCAACGTCGTGAGTGTAATGTCAATTATACATTCATTAAGCTAATTACAGTAGAGTGTGACTAGTCCTTGATACCTGGACCAGTTGGCACAGTACGGTCGCAGCAGTGTGACAGGGCAATAAGATATTGCTAAAACTATTGTTAAGTGTATTGTTTGTTATGAAGAATATAATCTGGTATATCATGTGCTTTGGTTTAGGAGCGTATTTGTAATGGGTATATTTTAATCTTTGAATGATGTGTGTTTGGTGAGCCACATCCTTGCTTAAAGGTTAATTAATGATGCTTTAGGTTATATGCGAGTGTTACTGCAAAGGTCAAAACAATTCATTTCATGTGACATTTTACAAATGATCAGCGCAATTGGAGTTTTGCCAGAGGAATATCTGTGTACACACAATGAGTCAGAGAGAGAGAGAGAAGAGACTGGGAAGGGCGTGCCCGATCTCTTGTATTCCTCCTCTCTCTTGCTTGTTCATAATGGGCCAAGATTAATTCACAAAATTACATGCTTTGTACAGACAAACAATAGTGAAGTAGTCAAATTTCGCTCTCCCAATGAGGATAGAAACATCCATACATTTACGTGTATCTTCCAGGCATTCATGCTTTATTATTCATCAGTCATATCTTACTGACCAATACAATAGGCAGTTAACTTTCTATCGGTGTGCAAGAGGCGTATCTATAATATTCAGTGAATCTCGCCTGACGCATGCGTACTGTTGACTGGTTAGATGGATTGATTACTTGTCATGACAGCACGGCAGGTCGGAAAGAAGCTTTCCCAATAACTGGCCATTAAAGGTCGTGGTTTATGTTGTTATGTCACAATGATCATAATATCAGGGCAACATTGTGCTAAATGGTCGTTAATATAAACTGAAGCTGGAATTGGTATCAGAGGGTAGAATTAGTAGAAGGGGGTGGAATTAGCAGAAGGGGGCGTGACCAGTAGAAGGGCCTGTAATTAATAGCAGGGGATGTGACCAGTAGAAGAGAGTGTAAATAGTAGCAGGGGTGTCATTAGTAGTAGGGGTATGATTAATAAGGGTGTGACCCATAGAAGGGGGTGACCCGTAGTGACCCATAGAAGGGGGTGTAATAAGTTGCAGGGGGTGTAATTAGTAGCAGGGATGTAATTAATAGCAGGGGTGTAATTAGTAGCAGGGGGTATAATAAGTAGCAGGGGGTGTGACCAGTAGGAGGGGGTGAGACCAGTAGAAAGGGGTGTAATTAGTAGCAGGGGGTGTTATTAATAGAAGGGGTGTAATTAGAAGCAGGGGGTGTAACTAGTAGCAAGTGGTGTAACTAGTAGTGGGGTACGTAACTAGTACTGAGCAGGGGGTATAATAAGTAGCAGGGGGTGTGACCAGTAGCAGGGGGTGAGACCAGTAGAAAGGGGTGTAATTAGAAGCAGGGGGTGTAACTAGTAGCAAGTGGTGTAACTAGTAGTGGGGTATGTAACTAGTACTGAGCAGGGGGTGTAATTAGTAGCAGGGGGTGTGACCAGTAGCAGGGGATGTAACTAGTAGCTGGGGATGTAACTAGTAGCGGGGATGTAACTAGTAGCAGGGGGTGTAACTAGTACCGGGGATGTAACTAGTAGCAGGGGGTGTAACTAGTAGCAGGGATGTAACTAGTAGCGGGGATGTAACTAGTAGCAAGTGGTGTAACTAGTAGCGGGGATGTAACTAGTACTGAGCAGGGGGTATAATAAGTAGCAGGGGGTGTGACCAGTAGCAGGTGGTGAGACCAGTAGAAAGGGGTGTAATTAGAAGCAGGGGGTGTAACTAGTTGCAAGTGGTGTAACTAGTAGTGGGGTATGTAACTAGTACTGAGCAGGGGGTGTAATTAGTAGCAGGGGGTGTGACCAGTAGCAGGGGATGTAACTAGTACCAGGGATGTAACTAGTAGCAGGAGATGTAACTAGTAGCAGGGGGTGTAACTAGTAGCGGGGATGTAACTAGTAACAGGGGACGTAAATAGTAGTGGGGGATGTAACTAGTAGCGGGGATGTAACTAGTAGCAGGGGACGTAAATAGTAGTGGGGGATGTAACTAGTAGCAGGGGGTGTAACTAGTAGCTGGGGATGTAACTAGTAGCGGGGATGTAACTAGTAGCAGGGGGTGTAACTAGTAGCAGGGGATGTAACTAGTACCGGGGATGTAACTAGTAGCAGGAGATGTAACTAGTAGCAGGGGGTGTAACTAGTACCGGGGATGTAACTAGTAGCAGGGGATGTAACTAGTACCGGGGATGTAACTAGTAGCAGGAGATGTAACTAGTAGCAGGGGGTGTAACTAGTAGCGGGGATGTAACTAGTAGCAGGGGGTGTAACTAGTACCAGGGATGTTACTAGTAGCAGGAGATGTAACTAGTAGCAGGGGGTGTAACTAGTAGCAGGGATGTAACTAGTAGCAGGGGACGTAAATAGTAGTGGGGTATGTAACTAGTAGCAGGGGGTGTAACTAGTAGCTGGGGATGTAACTAGTAGCGGGGATGTAACTAGTAGCAGGGGGTGTAACTAGTAGCAGGGGATGTAACTAGTACCGGGGATGTAACTAGTAGCAGGAGATGTAACTAGTAGCAGGGGGTGTAACTAGTAGCGGGGATGTAACTAGTAGCAGGGGATGTAACTAGTAGTGGGGGTGTAACTAGTAGCTGGGGGTGTAATTAGTGGTAAGGGTGTGATTAGTAGGACGGGGTGTTATTAGTAGCAGGGCTGTAATTAATAGCAGGGGTGTGATTAGTAGCAAGGGTTTGATTAGTAGCTGTGTGATTAGTAGCATGGATGGAACTAGAAGGAGGTTTGGAACAAGTAAAAGGGCTGAAAATAATTGCAGAAGATAAAATTAGTAGCAGGGGTGGAACTAGTAGCAGGAGTGGAACTAAAAGCAGGGGTGGAACTTATACCGGGAGGAAGAACAAGTTTTAAAATAAATTGGTCTCCGTGGTGACATCCAGGGGTTGAATGGCATAAGCCGGATCGCAAATCATTGTGTTTTACGCGGATGTAATATTTGAAAGATCCCCAGTGATCCCAGTTGAAGGTTACTATCTAATCTGCTTAATGTACCAAATCTTCCAACAAATGAAAAAATAAACAATGAGATAGATTTATTACCAGGTGTCAAAAAACTAAACTAATAATGACAAAAAATCGAATAGAAATCAATTGCAAGTATTTCCTGACCCACCCTTGTACTGCTGGTTGTTTGTGTGCTGTGGATCTAACATGACACAATCCTCCCACTGGTTATAGATTGGCCACTCCTCTGAACAGAACCTATAAGAGAGAGAGGCACAATACAGCAGCATTATTGTCACTTACACATCTCCTTGACATCATACATATATATCATTTATCAGACAATACATACATAGGATTTCACAATGTTTACAGATGCGATGTCGAATGACAACTTTACGGTTACAGAAACCACTCTCAGTCCCATCTTGGATCCTATGGAACTACGCTTATACATTAGATCACTCATGATTGGAAAGTGGTGGTTAATCTATGATATTCCTGTCACATTAATTCTTGTCTTTGCGTTCTTGGCTGGAATGGGAAACTGGTGTTTTATATGGTGTTTTTGTCATTCCAAGAAGCTGCGTAAGCCATTCAATGTATGTGTTTTGGGCATGGCCATCACTGATGGCTTTATTACAACTTTCCTTGCACCCATGGAGCTCACTGATGTGTTCTTGAACTATGTCACTCCAGGTGAGATTTGGTGTAGTCTTAAGGTCTTCTGCAGAACGTTCTGCTTCCTAGTTTCACTTATATTCATATTTGTTGTTAGTATCATAAGATTATTATTTGGGTCAATGATGTTTCCTCCTAAACCTAGCTTCAAAACTATGACATGTGTTGTCATATTAGTGTATGTATTAAGTTGTGGTCTTTCATTTCTTGTGACGGGCAAAGAATCTGCAATAAAACGTTCCTGTCTTGGTTTTGTTGGTGGTAACATTAGGAGCCATAAATGGTTTGTCTTCTTTGTGTCTAGCATTTTCCTTTTCGTCAGCACCTTTACAAGTTATATAATATTGGCAATAATTCTGAAAACTAGGAGATCTAATATTCAAGTATCTAAAGCAGGGAGTCAAAGTGAAATTTTGACTCTGCGGACTGCTTTTATTGTTACCGTTTGGTTCGCTATTTGCTACCTGATTCCTTATCTTGCCACTGTAGTCCCTTCACCTGAAGTTGGTGCAGTTCTTCACTATGTGTCATTGTATAATAGTTTGATCTATCTTCAAAGTGCTGTGAATCCTTTGATCTATGCTTGGAACTGCCAGGCCTACAGGAAAGCCTTGCTTCGTACCACACCAGCCTGTTGTCTGGGGGTGATGAGGAGACTGTGCTGTATCAATGTTGTGGCTCCCTCTGATAGCATAGAAAGTTCTGGTGGTGGATCTGGTGGTGGATCTGGTGGTGGAACACAATTGACTGAAAGACCAAACAAGGCTACTAAATGACACCAAAACAACGAAACACTCTCAGTTTAATATCCCAGAGACATACTGAAATACGGTAATAACAGAGAGGCTATCTGAAGTAAAGGCTTCTAAGTTAGGGTCTTCTTGACATTTGTAATATCAATGAATTACGTAAAGGAGAGGAACATTTTTGCAATGTGATGTTAGGCTGGTAAAACATCTATTACTTCTATAAGAATTGGCGATGTTTGAAAAGGTAAATGCTGAACACAATGTTGATATTATTTTGTGTGTTGTCAAAAATCGTGAATTAATCTAATTTTATATGGCAAATACGTGTATACTTCATTCTATCTTGTGAATAAAACAAAGAAAATATCTTAAAATTACAGATTCTTTTGTTTAATTTTAAAATAAATTAAGCTTCTTTGTTGACGAATTTAATTTACTCATAGTTTGCATGTAATCGGCTCGTCATGTCACTTTAAAAGTCACCTGTCATGAAAAATTCAAGAAATGAATCATCTTTCAAAGTAGATATGAAATTACGCATTTGTAATGTCAAGTTGAAAAAGCATGTTTACAATATGAAATAGCATGTCAGTGTGCTATTTCAGCCTGAAATGAAGTCTCATATTCATCGCCATTATCGGTAAAGAACATGATTACTACACATATCTCGTCATTCAAATTGTGGTATATATTTAGGCCTCAGATGGGTAATATGCAATCTTTTTTGTTATGGATGCAATGGACCTTGTGCCAATTATTTTGTGCTGATTGTACCATGCTAAGAGTCATGAATTTGACAAAGGTTGCAATGTTAAATTTCAAGGATAATCGATGCGTAGATGAAGAAGAGAAAACAAGAATCACGAAAAGGTATTGTTTATTGTTTTCATTCCCACTGTTCAAACCTTACTTCATGCATATCATCAGATGATTCCCTAAAGGATTGTCATAGTGGAGGTAAATGAAGTGCAATATAATGGCAGAGTTAGTATTGATGATCTGATAGGCTTTGGTAGTGCGAAATAAGGGCTTGGAAGTCAACGTGATTGCACTGACTCCCAAGTAGTGAGGTTCATTGACCAATCAGGCTTCGACACAAAGGAACTGGCTAAGCCGGTTGGCACTATCCTGAAAAAGCTTGATAATCGTAAAAAGGACAACTGCTAGTCAAAAATGATATCACTGACATCGCGAAGACATTGCCAGCATTCAGGAACAAGGTACATGACTATAAGGAGGAGGACCTTAACCCCACTCAGATATGCTGCTTTGGTAAAGTTAATTATCATTTCGGGTCATACGACAGGGAGGTCAGCATAGAGGTCACAGGGGTCACACGACAGGAGGTCAGCATAGAGGTCACAGGGCCAGGCAGAACTGAAACTAGAACCAGAGGAACCCAAAGTCGCACAGGAACAACTAAAATTCGTGTTGTGGGATAACCAGAGGCTTTAGAGAATTAAATGTGTTTCTTGTAAATATTGCAATAAAGTCTGTAATAATCTATACATTAAAATAATTTTTGCCACTAAGTGAGTTTGTTTCTTTCATCCGGGTTTGTTGTATATGTCAAATTCACCATTCAATCATTTCATGACCAGACCTGCTTGTGGCAGAGTGGCATTGAGCAAATTGCCATGTCACATGTCCTTGACAACAACATTCACCCAGTCCCAGATTTACAAGGGCAAAGGGTGATCCCTTCAGCAATTGGCCTAAGCTCGTGTGAAAAAAATATATTTGAGATGTATTATTGAAGTTAATCAAAAGAGTTAAACAAAAAAGTGCTTCTTTGTGTCCAATAATGCCCTCTCCGAGAATGCATATGTACGAAATATTACATCACATATTGATATACGTAGTCTGTCAAACTTAAACAGATTGAACTTATAACAAAATTACTGTCCTCCCACTGAACATTAGGCCACAGGCCGTGGCGCAGTTGGTTAGGGCGCCAGCTTATTAGCACCAGTTCCTCTGTGGTGATCCAAAGGTCGTGGGTTCGAACCCCGGTCGTGCCGGGATTGAACTCATGATACAGTTTCCCACATGAGCTGAGGCCTGTGCCAAAGGGTTAACCCGTTGTCCTTGTAAATCTGTGACCGGGTGGGTTGTCATGTCAAGGACCTGCGACATGACAATTCAGTGAGGCAGCACTATATCTGCTACAAGTAGGTCTCATCACGAAATAACTGAAATAATGTTGAAAGTGATGTAAAACCCCAAACAAACAAACAAACAAACAAACCCACTGAACATTACTGGTACACAGTAAAGTTCCACCTTTCTCATTGTCACACTAGAATTCAGTCCAATCCACCAGCAAGAGGGGAAACATCTTTCTTTAAAACAATGTCCCATCATCTTGAAGCTCTTTTCAGCAGACATTATTAGAGTAATTCATTCAAGATAAATAGTGATTTTGTGGGATTATGCTTTTTCAATTTCTCATCTAATTAGTCTGACCTTACTTAGAGGTACGCCACCTTTTAAAATAAAATAATTCATAATTTGATAGGCTCATGCCTGAAGAGTTAACCCTTTGTCCTTGTGCATATGTGACTGAGTGGATTGTCATATCAAGCGCCTGCGACATGAAAATTCAGCTTCAAGTTGGTCTCGTCATGAAATAACTGAAATAGTATTGAAAGTGACGAAAACACAAACATACAAACAAACCATTCATTTCGATGATAACTATGCTATGCTCTTTTACACCTTAACCCTTCTGATAGAAACCAAGAATCAGAACAGTAGAACTACATGCCAGGAAAAGAAAACATTAATATTGATTGAAACTCCATTTCAGCTAATCTAATGAGCATGGTATAACAAGTTCATATAATTAGTGGAGGTGACAATATGGCATGGCCTTTGATCCAATATAGGACGATAATCACCGTGATATTCCTCTCTTGGCCTTCCTGGGTATAATAAGGCCTTGATCTTATGACCTCAATGTGCATCAAGGGTTGCCACAAACGGCCTCTCTGGTAGGATGCCTCCAATTGTACAGTTAATTATTGGCATCAAATGACAACGTCAGAGCGACACTGAAACACTTGCCAAAAAGCAGCTTAGGTCTTTGAGGCCAATCATATGGTTTAACAGACAGAGAGAGAAAGATGTGGATATTGTGTTATGCTATGTCCATATGATGATTCCTATGTAATGAACATCATTTGTTTTCCTGTCATGCAATGAAGGAATGAGGAGATAAACATACATTTAAATGCCATGTACTTTCAATAAAACATATTTTGTTAGTTGATTTATTGTTTTGGTCATCTATCAGGGCTGTACTGTTTTATCAGGTTCAAAATTATGAACCAATTGTTGAATTCAAATTTGAATTGAGATTATTATTGAACGAGTTGAACACTAAGGGTTCAAAGCAGGAATATGTGTTTTATTGTGCTCAATATGCTCCTCCTCCTTACATATAATTTACCCTCCCCAATACCATTATTTCTGTGAAAGTTTAGATCAAAATTAATGGTAAGCTAATTACTCCTCACAAGTAATTACTTGACGATTCAAATGGGTTAAATAATTTCAAATGTGGCACCACCTGTCCGTTGATATTATATTGGCCACAATAACCTGTTTGAGACATATTACAAGGCTTATATTTACCATTAAAAGAAGAATTTTATAGACATGCGAACAATTAAGATATTCTTTGATATCTAATCACAACTGAGAGAAACTTAGTGGGTTCACATTCAATTCACATTCAATTTCAGCATTGTTGAAATTCAAAAATCTCATAAATTCAATTTAATGTGTGCATCTTATCAAAACAGATTCGTCATGGTATATACATTTATAAATAAGAACCGCAAAACATTCTTTCCCTGCAGTTGAGTTTTTTCAACATCATTTTGTATGTCTGTGAATAACTATTATATTTTTTATATTTTTCACGATATTGTACTTTACCTTTTTTTCATTGCAATCATTTACATATGTTATTTTGCATCTAAATGTAAGATGCATCGAGTCAAAGTTTTACATGTTTGTTCCTTTTAAATTGCAGACGCTGCACCGCTTTAAATATATTGATTCATTTATTCATGAATGGAGACATGGTGTAGTTAATCTCCTACAACTGCCAAGGTAAATTGTAAAAAGTGCCGTAAAAAATAATAGTTTATGAAGATAATACGAGATTAACATGCCGTCTCCTGTAACATACAGGTGCTCTGTTTAACTGGATCAGACGAAACACAGGTAATACATAATGGGTAACAATAATTAAGCAGGAATACACACTTTTACACCTGGCATTTTACGACCTTTTCAGCAACAATGGCCACTTAACACAGAACATTTCAGAACATTTCAGATTCATACATTGAACACAATGATTCGCAATTACAAATTTCGCCTTAATTAACTGTATTACCAAGTGGTTGTAAGATGATGTCCCTGCATTAGATTTATATAATTGATATGCCATGACAATTGAACATAATGCTAACAAATAATGATATCATAATAATAATAGAATGATGTGCAAATTGGCTAGTAAGTTTCCGCATGTATTGTCCAGACCAAGCAATTAAGGTGGTGGCTGTACACCTGCCCTGGGACAATTGACCGAGAAAGCTGAGGATTCCATGAACTGCCAGGTGATCACGTGATGCTAAAGCCTGGCTACCCGGAAATAGGTGTTCTCCCCTGATCTCCCTGATCACCTGCTCCCTACACTAACTAGTCTCACGTCACCTGCTCCAGTACAATAACTAGCCTCACGGGATCCCTGATCTCCCTGATCACCTGCTCCCCTACACTAACTAGCCTCACAGGATCCCTGATCTCCCTGATCACCTGCTCCCCTACACTAACTAGCCTCACGGGATCTCTGATCTTACTGATCATCTACTCCCCTACACTAACTAGCCTCACGGGATCTCTGATCTTACTGATCACCTGCTCCTCTACACTAACTAGCCTCACGGGATCTCTGATCTTACTGATCATCTACTCCCCTACACTAACTAGCCTCACGGGATCCCTGATCACCTGCTCCCCTACACTAACTAGCCTCACGGGATCCCTGATCTCCCTGATCACCTGCTCCCCTACACTAACTAGCCTCACAGGATCCCTGATCTCCCTGATCACCTGCTCCCCTACACTAACTAGCCTCACGGGATCTCTGATCTTACTGATCATCTACTCCCCTACACTAACTAGCCTCACGGGATCTCTGATCTTACTGATCACCTGCTCCTCTACACTAACTAGCCTCACGGGATCTCTGATCTTACTGATCATCTACTCCCCTACACTAACTAGCCTCACGGGATCCCTGATCACCTGCCCCCCTACACTAACTAGCCTCACGGGATCCCTGATCTCCCTGATCACCTGCTCCCCTACACTAACTAGCCTCACGGGATCTCTGATCTTACTGATCACCTGCTCCTCTACACTAACTAGCCTCACGGGATCTCTGATCTTACTGATCATCTACTCCCCTACACTAACTAGCCTCACAGGATTCCTGATCTCCGTGATCACCTGCTCCTCTACACTAACTAGCCTCATGGGATCTCTGATCTTACTGATCATCTACTCCCCTACACTAACTAGCCTCACAGGATCCCTGATCTCCCTGATTACCTACACTAACTAGCCTCACGGGATCCCTGATCACCTGCTCCCCTACACTAACTAGCCTCACGGGATCCCTGATCACCTGCTCCCCTACACTAACTAGCCTCACGGGATCCCTGATCTCCCTGATCATCTGCTACCCTACACTAACTAGCCTCACAGGATCCCTGATCTCCAGCTACCCTACACTAACTAGCCTCACAGGATCCCTGATCTTCCTGATCTCCTGCTCCATTACACCTTGGAGTAATTATGAATGGAGGCGTGACGGCCGTTATATGAGATATTGCGTCATGGTAACGCATTGTTTTACACAATGGATTCAAAATCCTTTGATCCTATCATAGTTGCCGACTTCAAAACAGTGGAAAATTGAACATAAATATTTTTAAAAAATAAATTGGCCAATGTTTTATTGAAGTTTTATAGCACATATTGGTTTCCTTTTTTAAAAGAAAAAATCAGAACAGTTGCTCTTTTCAGGCTTACAATGTTATCCATTCAAAATTACTTCAAAAAAATCCGTTCATTTCTGTTTTGATAGCTTCAAAAATAAATATTCTGAAACAAAGTAAAATACATGTTCCAAACCTTTTATTTTTTATACATATTTTTAAAATGTGTCACTGTTCATGTTACGTTGTAAAAACGTTTGAAACAAAATATTGTTTATTATACAGCATTTATATAATTCCTGTTGCATTTTTTTATTGTTATTTTTGTTGATTTTAAATGATGACATAACATTTTATGAGTCATTTTATTTATAACGGCGCATATATTGGCAGGGCTATAAATTACATATTCTGATAGTATTTTTTTCACTTAACAACGTGGTATATTTTTCTAAGCTGCCAATATATGCGCCAATTACTAAAAATAAACTGGAAAGAAAAAGATAACAATAAAGTATGTGATTTCCTGATAATGTGAGGGTAAAACGGAATTTTTTACTCATTTTCAAAAATATGATATAAATTTTGATATCTCCTCATAAAATCATCTAAACTTGGAGCAGTAAATAAAATGTATATCCCCATAATCTGTATGAAATAAGATACATTTCATTCGCGATAAGTTTAGATTCTAACTAGTGGTTTTGATGACTTAAAATAGTTCTGAAAAGAAATAACGTCAAAACTTTCATATCTTGCACCTATATGGCGTCATCATAACAATGGCCATGGCGGCAACTACGATGTCCCTTTTGATCTTGCGACGTTGTGCCTCCATTCATAATTACTCCAAGATTACACTAACTAGCCTCACAGGATCCCTGTTCTCCCTGATCACCTGCTCCCCTACACTAACTAATGATATCTGGGATATTAAACTTAGTTATAAAGGATGACTTATTATCAAGAATTAGTGAAAGAATACTTGACTCTTTGACAAACGATATTTAAGCTTGACTAAGGCACTGATAAGAAATTGGGTGACCCTTCCAATAGTTGTTTTTCAAAAGGGCAAACACATTTAAAATTTCTGTTAAAGAATATTTTGAAATGTTAACATTTATCTGCCTCCATGCTTAGCCAAATGCATAGACCAATGATTTAGAAAGCATTATTCATGCAATGTTACATGATGCAATTATGAAATATGATCCATTGACACAGATTGCTTTTTGTTAAGCTCTATACTATGTGCACTGATTAGCATCCAAACAATTTGTAAATTGTTGTCAAGGTAGCCACTCCTATCTTTATTGCAATGCTTACTTTGGTGTAGTTTGATTCTAATTAAATATCGCTGGGCTGTGTGGTACTATACTCTCTGAACAAAGTGTTCAGTTGAATTAAATGTATTGACTCTCCAGGGATACTGCCGAAGCTGCCTTGCTATGCTTTAACCAGCATTATCAACATTAACATTGAATATTCTGAAACTACATGTCTAATACATCGAAGAACGCCCTTTGCAATAAAAAGAGGGCATGTATTAAGTTCTATGTCCAAATTCAATCTCATTTATTTCTTTATATATATACATATACATATATATAAATATATATATATATATATATATATATATATATATATATATATATATATATATATATATATATATATATATATATATATATATATACACTCAACCCTCACTTTCCGACATTTCAATAATCCAACTTTTCACTTTCCGATCAAATTTTATTTGCGACCATTTGTTTTTCTCTTTATTGGAACTCAGTAATCCAATAATTTCAGTTTCAGACACCGACATTCATTTTTGTATACAAATACTGCATAATCTATTGTTATTGGACCCATTTATCTGACATTAAAGAAAGGTAAACATTTGCTAACTTTTGGGTCGGTAAGGGCAATCTCACTTCATTGTTCAGAAACACTGGCCTGCAAGTTTTGAGCAATTAACTGTCACCTGCCAATAGGAAGCAGGTCCACAGATGTGGGTGTTGATTGCACTTGGTATATCAAGGGCTATCCCAACCCCTCCTCTCACAGGGAAACTTTCATAACATGCAAGCTGCTGTTAAAAGCCAAAGGATTAACTCGTATTCCCTATTCACCACTTCAAAGATGAGGTCTTGAAAACATGTAGAATAATAGAAAAGTATCATAAGGGTTCACAAGCTCTTGTTAGATCTACTCAGGTCACCTCTGCTATGATTCTGTATGGGCATAAAGGAAGGTGTAGCCCTTTGAAAAATCAGTCTTTAGTTTGAATTCCACATTGTGCAGAAACATCACCATTTATGAGAGATTTAAGATGCTTTCTTTTTATATCTTTTTGATAATGTAAATAAAAGTTAAACAGATATTGATTAATTCTGTGTTATATTCATTGATATATAGTATGACATGTGTTACACATTAAATATACCATAGTTCTACCACTGCCTAGTCTCTGTCAGATGTCTGTCCATCAGTTTAAGCAGTTTCAAAATACCCATTAATCCAACATAATTGTGTGTTTGTGTGTGACGGAGAGTGTCGGATAAACGAGGATTGACTGTATATATATATATATATATATATATATATATATATATATATATATATATATATATATATATATATATATATATGGAGACTTTACAAGAGTTATAAAATGAGCTAGAGGTATAGCACTGGGTTAGACAGGCCAAATGCCTCAGTCATGTGTCACATGCCACCAGGTGATCCAGGTGCTAACTATGCCCAAAATTGACTCTCAATTGAACCAACCAGACCTATCCCAGGACTCCACAGCATGCACATATCACAAACTTTGATGTGTGCCATGTCAAGACAGAGCCGGAGAAGGTGGTAAAAGGGGCTGTGGTGGGTGTGTATGTGGCTTTACATGAATTCTTACCCACTGTAATTATTGACTATGATTCTAACCAGGACCTCCAGACATATCTGGACCCCTCTGGATAACATTAAGTATAGACAAAAAAAACATTGCTCCAGGGCAATATATGACATTAAAACTTGGCTAGAGGCATGCACAGTATATGAGAAGTTTAAGGTTCACACACACACATGGCATGTAATTGTATGACCAAATGGATAATAATGGACAACAGGGTAATGATGTGCAAATGGGATAAAAAGTACACATGATATGCATCACAGGCAAAACGTGGCTAAGGTATCAGTAAAAATTCTAAGGTTGATTTAAAGCTGGTGTACACAATTTTAGATGCCACAGCAGTCAAGGCCTCAGCCCTCAGCTGTAGCAGGTGTAAAAGCTACCAGCATACCTACATAGCTGAGTGGCCCTTTCCAGCCATAGTGCTTTCAGTACAGGGGCCGACAGTACCAGAATATGGACAAATAACCTGCCAGACAGACACTCCCATCCTCCACTTATTAGGTTGAATCATCTAGGTCAGTTAGTTTATTGTCAACTTGTTTCAATAGCAATTACAAAAGTTGCACATTTAACACATTTGCCAAAGTGTAATAGTGGTAATGGGATTCCCGTTACCCACTTATCAGGTTGAATATTCAAGGTCAGAAAGGTTATTTTGCATGCTTCCTTTTATGAGGCATATAGTGCTTCTCTGTTACTTGTTCTGGTTCCTTTTATGAGGCATATCGTCCTTTTCTGTCTCTTGTCCTGGTTCCATTATGAGGCATATAGTCCTTTTCTGTCTCTTGTCCTGGTTCATTTTATGAGGCACATAGTCCGTTTCTGTCTCTTGTCCTGGTTCCTTTTATGTGGCATATAGTCCTTTTCTGTCTCTTGTCCTGGTTCCTTTTATAGGGCATATAGTGCTTTTCTGTTATTTTTCATGCTTCCATTTATGGGGTATATAGTCCTTTTCTGTCACTCGTCCTGGTTCCTTTTATGAGACATATAGTCCTTTTCTGTCAATTGCCCTGGTTCCTTTTATGAGACATATAGTCCTTTTCTGCAACTTGTCCTGGTTTCTTTTCTGAGACATATAGTCCTTTTCTGTCTCTTGTCCTGGTTCATTTTATTCGGCATATAGTCCTTTTCTGTCTCTTGTCCTGGTTCCTTTTATGGGGCATATAGTGCTTTTCTGTTATTTTTCATGCTTCCTTTTATGGGGTATATAGTCCTTTTCTGTCACACGTCCTGGTTCCTTTTATGAGACATATAGTCCTTTTCTTCCACTTGTCCTGGTTTCTTTTATGAGACATATAGTCCTTTTCTGTCTCTTGTCCTGGTTCAATTTATGAGGCATATAATGCCTTTCTGTAACTTGTCCTGGTTCCTTTTATGAGGCATATTGTCCTTTTCTGTATCTTGTCCTGGTTCCTTTTATGGGGCATATAGTCCTTTTCTGTCTCTTGTCCTGGTTCCTTTTATGGGGTATATAGTCCTTTTCTGTATCTTGTCCTGGTTCCTTTTATGGGGCATATGGTATTTTTCTGTCTCTTGTCCTGGTTCCTTTTATGAGGCATATAGTGCTTTTCTGTTATTTTTCATGCTTCCTTTTATGGGGTATATAGTGCTTTTTTGTTACTTGTCCTTGTTCCTTTTATGAGGCATATAGTGCTTTTCTGTTATTTTTCATGCTTCCTTTTATGGGGTATATAGTGCTTTTCTGTTACTTGTCCTGGTTCCTTTTATGGGGTATATAGTGCTTTTCTGTTACTTGTCCTGGTTCATTTTATGAGGCATATAGTGCTTTTCTGTTATTTTTCATGCTTCCTTTTATGGGGTATATAGTGCTTTTCTGTTACTTGTCCTGGTTACTTTTATGAGGCATATAGTGCTTTTCTGTTATTTTTCATGCTTCCTTTTATGGGGTATATAGTGCTTTTCGGTTACTTGTCCTGGTTCCTTTTATGAGGCATATAGTCCTTTTCTGTATCTTGTCCTGGTCCCATTTATGAGGCATACAGTGCTTTTCTGTTATTTTTCATGCTTCCTTTTATGAGGCATATAGTGCTTTTCTGTCACACGTCCTGGTTCCTTGAGGCATATTTTCATTTTATGTCTGTTACTGTCTTGATTGCGTTTCATTTCATTTTAAAATATGTCTGTAAAACTGCACAACTGAATCAATTTCCCATATCATGATCCAATTAAAAAGAATATGTTATTTCATATATTATAACTGCAGCATAACTTGATACTGATTTGTTCTCCTTGTGTTTCAATTAAATTTCACAATTTCTCTGCAATAAGTTATTCGTGCAATAAAAATAATAGACACGCAAGATGTCAAGTAGTCTTATGAGATAGACATGTATTTGAGGTTTTCTCCTTACATTTCATTAAATTGTTATTTGATTTTTGATTCTCGTTTAACGGATGTAAATATTAATATATGTTTATGGTCAATGAGCAAAACAAATGGAGAATGATTATGGAGGACTTCCTTAAGTTCTTATATGAATAATCCATTCAAACGACTGCAGAACCACTATATATCTTAAAAAGAAAAAACAACATACATTGACAACAATAAAATTGTGAAATGGTGTTTTTACTACCCTTTCAGCAACTATGGCCATATCAGGTTGACCTTCGAGCCTTTTAACCAGTGTGAAAGTAACACTGCCGGCAGTTGGAGAAAAATCCACCACCTCCCGTCCTCCACTTATATAACCAGTGTGAAAGTAACACTGCCGGCAGTGGGGGTCGAACCCACCACCTCCCGCCCTCCACTTATATAACCAGTGTGAAAGTCACACTGCCGGCAGTGGGAGTAGAACCCACCGCCTCCCGCCCTCCACTTATATAACCAGTGTGAAAGTCACACTGCCGGCAGTGGGAGTAGAGCCAACCACCTCCCGCCCTCCACTTATATAACCAGTGTGAAAGTAACACTGCCGGCAGTGGGGGTCGAACCCACCACCTCCCGCCCTCCACTTATATAACCAGTGTGAAAGTAACACTGCCGGCAGTGGGGGTCGAACCCACCACCTCCCGCCCTCCACTTATATAACCAGTGTGAAAGTAACACAGCCGGCAGTGGGGGTCGAACCCACCACCTCCCGCCCTCCACTTATATAACCAGTGTGAAAGTCACACTGCCGGCAGTTGGAGAAAAATCCACCACCTCCCGCCCTCCACTTATATAACCAGTGTGAAAGTAACACTGCCGGCAGTGGGGGTCGAACCCACCACCTCCCGCCCTCCACTTATATAACCAGTGTGAAAGTCACACTGCCGGCAGTGGGAGTAGAACCCACCGCCTCCTGTCCTCCACTTATCAACCATTAAAGGCACAAAGCCTACACTCTACCAACTGTGCTAGTGGGGACGGTGGCAACAATAAGGAAGCATGGAAGAAAGAAGCATGGAAGAAATAAAAAATATATATTTTCAAAAAAAAAATTCTTCTTGTCAGAGTCTTATACCCCCCCCCCCCCCCCCCACATGGGACGAAAAATAGGCAAATACGCAAATAGGCAAATACGCATCTATGCCCGCAAAAAATGGTTAAAAACGGCCAATTACCCAACAAAAATAATAGTAGAAGAAATCCCAGTAATATTAAAAAATCCCTATAGAAAACAATAGAAAACATGGGTTCAATATATACAGCTCAGAAATGGACATTCCGACCCCGCGCAGGAGTCGTACGAAGCGCGAAATAAACGAAATAGTCTGACGGCTTTAAGGCCAAGGTCCCGAAATTTTAAAATATTAAATCAAACAATCAAATTCGATTAAATAGCACAATCTGCTTCAAAAAACCTCCCAAACTCCTCAGAAAACGTTAAAATCATAACGTTATATATGTAACGTTTCAGAGTTTATTTTCCAATATATTTTATTACTTATAAAAGTACCTCCAAAATATTATTTCACCTCCGTTGCTACAATTACACTCCCCAACCGGTCTCTCTCACTTACTTGGCCCCACTCTCCTAACACAAGTATGCCTGCTTGTTATCCCCACTGCCGCCCAAAACTTGATGGTTAGCTGTCACCACCATGGGCCTGGTACATATCCCAGATGCTGGCAGTCAGACATAGAATATGTAAAGTCCTTTAGTCTATCTTGCTACTTTCACAACATGTACAAAGTTATTTATCCGGTTGGGGTGTGGCATGTTTATACCTCCCACTCTGAGTGGACAATTTTGTTACGTATACGTTACAAGTCTTTTGGTCACAAATAACGCCCTCTAAGCCACGAAAAAACAGGCTTTTAAAAGAGCACCTCCACCAGGTACCAAAGAAAAACAAAAGCGCCTCCAGACTGGAGGCACCTCCACGCATTACTATATAAGCAAGAACTAGGATAACGCAGTCAGTCCGCAACCAACTGACAAGATCTAAAGAGATTGAAACCAGTGTTGGTATTGGTTGGGACTGCGATCGTTGTTCAGATCGTCTTATGCCACATCGCCTACTTACTACAAATGTTTGGATTGTTGTTTAGGTATACTGCATGTTTGAGAGGGATATACCAGTCACTATTGTATCACCCTTTCCCTCCAGTGTTGTGGATCACTCAGGAAAAACCCTTTTTGCCAATTTCTAAACCTAGGAAGGAAATTAAATGTTCCTGACAGTCCATCTCCCTCTTGAATGTGCCCAATGAGTTCAAAATGAGCGTATATATGTGTCCAATTGAAGTTGTATCTTGCGATAAAATGTCTCTCTGATAAATAATAAAATATCTATGCAAGGTGATGAGATCAGTGGGGCTTTCTGGGATGAAATTTCCCAATATGGCTGAATCTAATTCACTTATCATGAGACTTCAATAAAAATCATAATGAGGCTTAGCCCAGAAAGAAATCATAATGAGTCTTTTTATTCATTTTTAAACAGGAAACGTGCTGTTCAGATTCTACTTGGCATTCTTAGTTGTGACATCACAATGAATCTGTTTACTTTTGATCATGTGACATTGGAAACACATTTTCTTACTAGTCAATGCCGGGCAATAAAATCACGTGCCTCGTTTTGGTCATGAAAATTATATTCAGAAGTCAAAATTTTGAAATGTAAAATTATGAAAAATCATTTCTTTTATTTTGTCCACTTGTAGTAAATGAAAATTCAAAAGGTAACAGTAAAAACAAATTATATATGCTCTTTGTTGCTAATTTAACTGCCATATGTCAAATTTTGTCAAAATTGTCAAAATTTGGTCCCATTCTCCAAAGTTAACACATTGTCAACATGTTAAAGTGAACATATTTACCAGGTTGCTTTATGAATATTCGCCAGGTGATGTTTTGAGGAGTTTGATTTAAATTGATATCCTAAATCTATTTGGGAAAAGTATAGTCAATCAATGCATACTTCCCCAGTCCAGAGTACAGTTAAACTAATCAGTTCAGGGTAAGATACATATTTACAAAGTCTTGATATTTTTTGACAGAATGCTGCATAATTTTAATTAAATACAATATTTTAAAATTAGGAACGTTGAACTGACATTTGAAAATTTATATATATTTGTTTTAAACATATTTGATTCACCAAATAGCCTAATGCTAACTACCAGGTTGTCAACACGACAGCTCAGGCTTTTGGTTCATAAATGCAGCTCATACTGCATTCACGCAGATCATTATCAACATGTCTTTTATTCAATAAATAATTCTTTAGATTACTAAAGCCCATACACATTTGTGCAAAATTGATTTGAATGTCTATAATATCATTTATTATTATTATTATTAATAGTATTGTGATTAAAAAGCAAAGCAGTATAATCACACTGATTAAATGGCAATCTTTTAAATGTGGGCTTTGAAACAGCCATGCGTATTAATTGTTTTCCATGATTTTATCACTGGAGAGTAGGCACAGATAATATATTCAATATTAAAATTAAATTTCAATCAATTTAATATTTTTGATGTTAAAATTATATTGAGTCTCCAGTGAAATAAGGAATTGATGTAATTACAAAACATGTTACAAAATTGTATTATGTTTAAAATAGAAATAAACCAAAATTCAAAATTTCAGTATTAAAGAGACATGAGGGAACTCTGCTGCATATTCAACGTTTAGGCCTCGTGTTTGCACAATAACGTAGGACACAGGGTAGGCTAATCTAGCAAGGAATCTGAAAAGTTCAGATAGTGCCGAAATTGTTTGATCAATGTAAAGCTAATTCTCCATTCTGTCATATAATTTGATAATAGCTTATGCAAAGTAATACGTTATATAGACACACGGCTGAGATCAAACGTATTTTTATAGTTTGGTTTGCGGGAATGATCATGGTTTACACATCAACTTTGCATGTTCAATTTATGTTAGTCATATTGGTGGCTTTTGACTCTGCACTTTCAGCTCCATCCTTATTTTTGCAGAAACACACGATTTGTAAGACATCAGTGCGGAATTTTGTACCTGAGATGCAATACAGAAAAAAGTTGACTGCCTGATTAGAGAAGAATAGCTTGTTAGTGATATGGTAGATCATGATAAAAGTGTAATACATCTTAATGCTCTTATTTTGATCAACAAAGGTGAATACAATATTTCTGAGATATTGAAGGAATGTGAGTGCCAAGAACATGAATGACACAAGGAGAAGCATCATGGTCAGTTGGCGGTCTTGGTCTTTCCGCTTCCTGTCTGCCTCAGTCTGACCAGCAGTGGCGCCCTCTTCATTTTGAAAGTAAGATCTACTTCTTCTAATAGATTTGATGATATGTAAATTCATAAAAATCAATGCTCCAAACGGGATGAAACAATTAAACACAATACTGACCCAAGAGTAAATATCTTTGTAGACAGATTGAATTGAGTAAGAAGCACAAGTTCTTTCATTAACCATACTACTCAAGTAAAGATGCGGGATGTTATAGATGTGTATGGTTATGTACAGCACCAAGAGAACACTTCTGGCTCTTCTTGGAGTACAGAACAGAGGGGCCTTAAGTGGAAATTTCACTGCCAGATATCTATCAAATGTCATTGCAATAATCGTGTAGGATCCCAGCATTGATGTTACAAACACATAATACACTGCACACAGACATGTGGTGTCAGTCATAGGGTCATTGAAAGCGAATGTGTACCAATAATAACTGACAAGCGCCAGCAAGACTGAGTCCGTCAATGCTAGTGACGCCATATAATTACAGGCAGAAAGAGATCTATTGTGTTTTAAAATCATCACAAAATAGGAGAGTGTGTTCCCAATCAGACCTACCACACACACTATTGGCAGAAAATAAAGATGGAGTCCAACACCAACATTAGCCATCTTTATAAATGTAGACAGATCCTGAGTATTAGCTAATGGCGAGGAGGCCGTTGTGTATGAAGTCATCTCCAGTTGTGTGGTAATAGCTTGACCAGTACCAGCCTAAATAGAAAAAGGAAAGGAAAGTTATGATTGCAAAACACAAAACACAAATATATATTTTCTAAAACCTTTTAATTTTAAAGTGGGTTTGTAAATCTGCAAGTAACAGTTGAACCCACATAATCCGATTCAGAATAGACCGTGGCGGCCTTGAGACCAAGAACACCCGAATCAAATGTTATTCTTAATACCAAGAATATAGATTTTGATCATTGTAATTTTTTATACCAAGAATTCATATAGATTGTGACAATCGCCAAGAACAGAGAATATAGATTATTACTATCAGCACACATTTAAGGTTAGAGATATAGAAACAAATGTCGACATGTTCATCCTTGATTTTGGTAACAGCCTTTAATGTGGCCTTTATTATGGTCGAATCAGCCATAAAGTTAAAAATGATGGACGATTGGGGCAATATGGGGAACTACTGGCGTATAGACCATGACCAGGACGTAGTTAGCCAAATCAGGAGTGCCACAAGGGACAGCATGAGGCCATTGATTTCCTTCATTTCTATTAACAACATTTGAAAAAATGTTAAAATAGTTTGGACTATTTGCTGAAGTCATGATGATGATGATGATGATGATGATGATGATGATGATGATGATGATGATGATGATGATGATGATGATGATGATGATGATGATGATGATGATGATGATGATGATGATGATGATGATGATGATGATGATGATGATGATGTCCTTGGGTTTGTTAGAAGTTGTTAGAATATGTGGCAAGGAAATATCAAAGAGGTTACGTACACTACCCATGTACACCCTCGTTTAGAACATACATCAAGGGTATTACTTTCAACATTATTTCAGTTATTTCGTGACGAGACCTAGTGATGGCAGGTCTAGCGCGGCTTCACTGAATTATGAGGTCCTTGATTAACCCATTCACGGATGTAAAAGGTCAACGGGTTCATCCTTTAGTCCGTCAGGTCTCAGCTCATATCGGATATTGTATCATGAATTCAATGCTGACACGAACTTTGGATCACCGCAGAGGAAGTGGTACTAATACGCTTGTCTCCCAGCCGGATGTGAGCCCGTGGTCATTTCCATCGTAATTGGCAGAATTAATCAAAGTAATATAATATGACTCTTAACATCTGGAGTACATTGGAACAGAAACAAATCGACAAAAGACTGATGATAAATAATAATAATTTGATTCCAACACCAGTTGCCTATTTCATCTGACAGAACAAACCCAAAATGTCCCAAGAATGTCATTAATATAACCAAAATGCACATGTGAATACATGTGATGTCATATTAGCAGGAATCTTACCGTCACATTATCCTCTGCAAGTGACAGTGATAGTAAAGCCAACGATAAAAGATGACTCAATAACATGTTGGAGCCTATCGCTTTAATCTCCTTTAGTCTTAATGACAAGGGGTAAGGTATGATGTGCTTGTAAGATATATGTCCTTTAGATAGTTTTTTTAGAATGAGAGTTCTATTGTTAATCATCAATCTTATCCTGTTTAGCATAAGAAGCATTTGATATTTTACCTGAGAGTCTTGATATTGGATATCATATTGGGACTAGGTGTTGTGTATGCAAAATGGCTACAGGGAAAGTATAGATTAAGTGTCCACTATTAACTGTATCAAACTAAATCTTGGCCAGCAGGTTGGTAATCAATTATCTTAATCAACAGTTTCAATAACCAATATCCTGCAAACACATGGGTCTAGTGTAACATGAAGATCCTGGAAAGAAGGATATGCGATGTTTGAATATATAGGATTTCCAAAGAAGTTTATTTAGAAATTGCTTAAAATCCAAATAAGTAAATTCAGTTCAAAATTGCAAATATATGTCCTGCTGTATGTCCTGATGTAATTTGAATATCCCAACATGACAACATGACAACAATAGGTCATGATAACATTTCATGAATGTATTTGTTTTCTTAGATTTACCATTGTTATCAAATTTCTATTTTTTTTTAATTATCGGCCTTTCCATAACCTATATTGGAAAATGGCATATCACCATGTGACTCTTAAAATTGTATACAGCAAGTTGTTCCAGTTGTTTGAACCAGTACAACTTTGATTTTGACATTACCACACTTATATTTTATACTGTGCCATCTGGAAATATTTTGTTTTTTCTGCGAGGTTGAGATATAGAGAGCAGAGTATAGGGCATTAGTCGTCTAAATCAGGCACAGTTGACGTGTTAAACGTCATCAGTTTATATGCATATGGCAATCTAATTTGTCTGTCAAATTTGAAGTTTTGTAATATACAAATGTTGGAATTCATGTATATTCATGTCTCTTGTTTTCTTTTCTAAAACCATTATCAATATAATGTAAAACCATTATAGATATGAGAATTATCTATAAATTAAGGTTTAAAAATCCATTTTCAAATTAAATATCATGTCACACCAATGTAATATTATCTCATTTTTCAAATCTAGAGATCCTGCATAAGTATGAGGCAATTAAATTTAATTCTGAGACTTATTCTGGTTAAATTTATTTAACATCTTTGATGACTAAAATTCCAAAGCCATGCTTATTTGAACCTGCTGGGTTCTCAATACTCATTTCCCAATACCGTTCATGTATTTCAATTTCTGAGCTACCAAAATGGAATGTCTATTTTTGTGATATATATGGTTTTTGAATCCACAGTAAACACACAACTTACAAGTACAACTTAACTTGTGTGAAAAGAGTCACATTATGCTGGAAATATCACTTTATCCTCCCACATGAATTTATGATCAGCATTTGCTTGGGAAGCCCTCTTGTTAAGGGGATTTTTTTAGTTGTACCGGCCAATCAGAAACAAGTGATAAATGTTTTTAAAATAACATAATAAAAGGTTGCTGATTAAACTGAGGAATGAGTATCTGTATCAATATCATTGTTTACCACAAACACAGTCCATATTGGCAAGGTCACCTAGCCATTACAAACCTAGGTTGTGGCAAAAAGCAGCCGTTTTAACAGGCAATATCACACCCACTTGGCCTGTAGGTATGCAATAGGATGAGGCTTATAGGATGATAAATTTGGTCACTGCTTTTGTGAAAACTATATCACACCAATTCCAAATATGGCAGCCATGACACATTTTTATTATGCTGGTCACAGAAAGTTATAGGAAAGGTACATGTTTTCAATATGCGGATTGTGCCCTGTTTTCATCAGTCATTTTCAGAGTTGTCTCAACCTTGATATAAAAATTCGTCATGGACATGGAGACCATATTCTGTAGTGTAGACCAGGCAAGTGAGATCTACACATACGCTATGAGGTAAAACACAATAATACAGGGGGTTGGTCTTATGTGCACACCTTTCATTTAAGATTTCATATCAAGTATTTTTTACAATTTCCCAAGTAATAAATACATGTTAAATAATTTGAAATAGTGAATGGTTGTTTCAACTCACATTATGAAATAGTCTCATTAGTACTTAATTCAACTTTGTAATTCATCTATTCAACCTGTAGGTCCTTGTTAGCCTGCATTAATTGGTATTAATTGTACTGTGTCTCAAAAGGACTTTCACAACTGAAATAATTACTGAAATTACCAAAGTTATAAGCAATTAATTAAGTTTCAGTCACAGGCGTGTCATATATAATGTTTGGTGTCATAAAGTCATTTATGCAGATCTTAATTGAAACAAACAAGTATTCAATAGGGTATGTAAATGGTCGATTAACACATAGTTGTGGCCATTTAGTTCTCCAGGGCGTTATTAATTATGTTTTGTGCAATTTGATTATGTCTTTGTGTACTTTTTGTGTAATTCTGCCGGCCAACCATCTAGGGCCTGAGATATATAATTCAGCCCATCGTGATGAATTGCTCATTCATCTTTAACCATTCCTGGTGACGTTAATGCCAATGTCCAGCATGGGGCATTACGAAGCATTGAACCCCTATTACATATCAGGCTTCAAACAGTACATGATAAAGTCACAAGTGTGCATGACTTCCTGATCATGAAAATGTGTCATATGGTCAGTTTAGGACATTATCTCTCAGCATGACCACTTGAGCCCTCAACATGTAATGAAGGAACAGGATCTCAGTTCTACCTCAGCAAATCCCTCATTGTTAGATAGCAGGAAAGACTTAATAGTTTTATGGAATTTTTATGGACGCTATCCTGCGACGTATTATCAAAAATCTCGCAAATAACTTTGGAATCGAATGTACATTCACTGAAGAAATGTATTATAGGCAAAACCCTTTGGCATTCTTTCCGCCTATGAATATTGTGTCAAATGACGAACCTATTAAGTATGCAGAAAAGCAATAATTTGTGTGTATCTGCATGTGTGTATCTGTGTATCTGTGTGTGTATTTGTGTATTTGTGTATGTGTGTGTGAGTGTGCCTATGTGCCCGTGTGCATGGGTGCATGTGTGTGTATTTGTATGTGTATGTATATGTGTGTTTGTGTATGTGTATGTGTATGTGTATGTGTATGTGTATGTGTATGTGTATGTGTATGTGTATGTGTATGTGTATGTGTATGTGTATGTGTATGTGTATATATATGTGTATGTGTGAAAACAGAATTCAATACTATTATGAATATTTCAATATTTTATGGTTCCAACATGTCTGGCCATGATTCTAATCCAAAAAAATATGGGTTTACTATGCCAATTATTTTGTTATTTACCTTTTTAATATGTCACACCGTATATCATAGATATTGTCCACACCTTTCATAAGAAAGTTATTCACCTCCTTATGATAGTTATTTAATTAATGAAAATTTGAGGAAGGTACCATTTTAATGATTCTCTATTACATCACCAGAAAAGCATCTCTAATATAAAGCAATATTGTACCAAAAATCTTAAAATATATGTTGTAATGACGTCATTGAGGGTGATGTCATTAAGAAGGGGGTGTGGTATTGTTTATGTTGTTTGACACACACAACATTGGTTATGTTGTTTGACACACACAACATTGATAAAGTCACAAGTGTGCATGACTTCCTGATCATGAAAATGTGTCATATGGTCAGTTTAGGACATTATCTCTCAGCATGACCACTTGAGCCCTCAACATGTAATGAAGGAACAGGATCTCAGTTCTACCTCAGCAAATCCCTCATTGTTAGATAGCAGGAAAGACTTAATAGTTTTATGGAATTTTTATGGACGCTATCCTGCGACGTATTATCAAAAATCTCGCAAATAACTTTGGAATCGAATGTACATTCACTGAAGAAATGTATTATAGGCAAAACCCTTTGGCATTCTTTCCGCCTATGAATATTGTGTCAAATGACGAACCTATTAAGTATGCAGAAAAGCAATAATTTGTGTGTATCTGCATGTGTGTATCTGTGTATCTGTGTGTGTATTTGTGTATTTGTGTATGTGTGTGTGAGTGTGCCTATGTGCCCGTGTGCATGGGTGCATGTGTGTGTATTTGTATGTGTATGTATATGTGTGTTTGTGTATGTGTATGTGTATGTGTATGTGTATGTGTATGTGTATGTGTATGTGTATGTGTATGTGTATGTGTATGTGTATGTGTATGTGTATGTGTATGTGTATGTGTATGTGTATGTGTATGTGTATATATATGTGTATGTGTGAAAACAGAATTCAATACTATTATGAATATTTCAATATTTTATGGTTCCAACATGTCTGGCCATGATTCTAATCCAAAAAAATATGGGTTTACTATGCCAATTATTTTGTTATTTACCTTTTTAATATGTCACACCGTATATCATAGATATTGTCCACACCTTTCATAAGAAAGTTATTCACCTCCTTATGATAGTTATTTAATTAATGAAAATTTGAGGAAGGTACCATTTTAATGATTCTCTATTACATCACCAGAAAAGCATCTCTAATATAAAGCAATATTGTACCAAAAATCTTAAAATATATGTTGTAATGACGTCATTGAGGGTGATGTCATTAAGAAGGGGGTGTGGTATTGTTTATGTTGTTTGACACACACAACATTGGTCCACACATGCTGCAATGTTTTCCTCTCTGTTTTGCTTTAAATACACACACAGATATGTAGATACACTCGTTCAGAAATAAATTGGTTAGTCCTGCCAATTTAGATAGGCTAGTCCGTTAGAGGTTAAATAGATTGGACATCAAACCAAAACCTTTATCTCATACCTATCTGCAAGTTAAGTATGAGATAAAGTCAAGAACATAGGTTCGTGCAGTGTTCAGGCTGACAGATCTCTCTCATTGGTTCTGGTGGAAGGATCTCAAGAGTCCGAAGGACTTGAGAGATCTGTCAGCCTGAACACTGCACAATGAACCCAGATCATAGTAAGCCCACATCAGGGTAAGCCCACATCATAGTGAGCCCAAATCATAATAAGCCCAGATCAACCTAAGCTCAGGTCAGCTCAAATCATTGTAAGCCCAGAACAAGGTAAGCTTAAATCACAATGAGCCAAGATCATAGTGAGCCTAGATCATAGTAAGCCCAAATCATAATAAGCTCACATCGTGATGAGCCCAATTCATAGTGAGCCTAGATCATAGCTAGCCCATATCAAATCGAGCCCAAACCTTAATACCCCTAGATATGTTAGAAGCAAGAATTCACAGACAGACCAGATCATACCCAGCACAGATAAGACAGATCCATGGTCCATACCCAGCACAGATAGGACAGGTCCGTGGTCTCTACCCAGCACATATAAGACAGGTCCATGGTCTCTACCCAGCACAGATAAGACAGGTCCATGGTCCATACCCAGCACAGATAGGACAGGTCCATGGTCCATACCCAGCACATATTAGACAGGTCCATGGTCTCTACCCAGCACAGATAAGACAGTTCCATGGTCTCTACCCAGCACAGATAAGACAGGTCCATGGTCCATACCCAGCACATATAAGACAGGTCCATGGTCTCTACCCAGCACAGATAAGACAGTTCCATGGTCTCTACCCAGTACAGATAAGACAGGTCCATGGTCCATACCCAGCACATATAAGACAGGTCCATGATCTCTACCCAGCACAGATAAGACAGGTTCATGGTCCATACCCAGCACAGATAAGACAGGTCCATGGTCTATACCCAGCACATGTAGGACAGGTCCATGGTCTCTACCCAGCACATATAAGACAGGTTCATGGTCCATACCCAGCACATATAAGACACGTCCATGGTCCATACCCAGCACAGATAGGACAGGTCCATGATCCATACCCAGCACATATAAGACAGGTCCATGGTCTCTACCCAGCACAGATAAGACAGGCCCATGGTCTATACCCAGCACAGATAAGACAGGTCCATGGTCCATTCCCAGCACATATAGGACAGGTCCATGGTCTATACCCAGCACTGATAGGACAGGTTCATGGTCTCTACCAACACATATAGGACAGGTCCATGGTTCATACCCAGCACATATAAGACAGGTCCATGGTCTCTACCTAGCACAGATAGGACAGGTCCATGGTCCATACCCAGCACAGATAAGACAGGTCCACGGTCCATACCCAGCACATATAAGACAGATCCATGGTCCATTCCCAGCACATATAGAACAGGTCCATGGTCTCTACCCAGCACATATAAGACAGATCCATGGTCCATTCCCAGCACATATAGAACAGGTCCATGGTCTCTACCCAGCACATATAAGACAGATCCATGGTCCATTCCCAGCACATATAGAACAGGTCCATGGTCCATACCCAGCACAGATAAGCCAGGTCCATGGTCTCTACCCAGCACATATAAGACAAGTCGAGTCTTGCATCACAGTGGAATCAGGAAAACAACAACCTGATACTTTGTTATATTTTCCTTAAACCTTGGAGTCATTATGTATGGAGGTTTAATTATGTATGGAGGTCGTTTCATGCACTATGACATCATGGCAATGCATTGTTTTACACAATGGATTCAAAATCCCTTGATCCCATCAGAGTTGCTGACTTCAGAATGATGGAAAATGTAATATTTAGATTTCAAAAACTACCCAATATTTTAAAGATGTTTCATAACACAATTTAATTCAAATTTATCTTTCAAAGAAAAAGTCAGAATTGTTATTGCTTCAATGTTAATGTGTCAAATGCTAAGGAAGGGATTTTTCGTTTGATGTCGTTTTTTAATTTGTTTTTAAAATTATATTGATTTTAATCATTTTAGATTCAAAGTTGAGGTAAAAGTCAGAAAAAAGACATTTATTTGGTAAAAATTAAAGAAAGGATAGAGATAACTTTGAAAACATTTTTGGGAATAACTGCACTATCAATCTATAACTAAGGCATTAATCTTTAGCTAGAATGATGCTTTATAATTTAAATAGACAGAATTTTTTTAAATGCCTTATTATTCAAGTAATTTGGGTTTTTTTTAATAGAATATTTCAGATATATGTAAACCTTTGACACTTTGTGGCAATTTCTGACTTGACTTTGAAGAAAGTTAGATATTTCAAAATACAGACCATTAACCAAAATTCCCTTTATTTAAACTAAATAGAACTTTATTTGGAGTAAACCTGTTCTTGAATTTACATAATTAGACCTGCAAATATTTTCATTTTTGTCATAAAAATTGTGGGAAATTTTGAGAAATGTGATATTTTGTTTACTTCTAATAAAATATAATTTTGTATTACTGGGCAGTGATGAGGCCTAATGCAGCAGCTTCTGGCTAATGGATTAGTCATTAAAGATCAATACATGATGTTTTCATGTGTAACAATAAACATTGATGCCATCTGGACCAATATATGTTATCTATTTAGTTGACTTTGGCATGTTATAAAGGTGCACTATTTCATGTAGTTGAAGGAGCAATGATGTCATAATGGTGTTGTGGCTATTTTTCAATGAAATAGTGACGTCTTACTTTTTGGTATCTCAGCAACAATCAACAACACATCCCATACAGCTGCGATATTCTGTATAAAGTGTCCTTGTTCCCCCTAACGTTAAATAATGACATTACATTTCACAAGACAAATTATCTGTGACTGCGCATATATTGGCAGGGATATAAATTACATTTTCTGACAGTATTTTGTTGCACTGAACAATGTATTTTTCTAACCTGCCAGTACAATTACTAAAAATTAAACTGGAAAGACAAAAATAACAATAAAACACGTAGTTCCCGCTGAGTGTCTGAGAGTCTAACAAAAAATTTAACCCATTTCTATAACTGTGATATGAATGTCTTCTAAACTTTGAGCAGAGAAATAAAATTTATTTCCCCATGATCTGCATGAAAAAAACAAAGATTTCATCCGCAATATATTTAGTTCTAAATCGTGGTTTTGATGACTTAAAATAGGTATGAAAATAAATCACGTCAAAATGTTCATATCTTGCTCCCCAATGGCGTAATCGTAATGGCCATGGCGGCAACTATGATGTCCCTTTTGATATTGCGGCGTCGCGCCTCCATTCATAATTACTCCAAGCTTAAACCAACTGCCTTATAAAAGCGGTATTGATAATCGTGGAACGGAAAAAAACATTGAAGGATAAATTGGTTACATTGAATTAAATCAAAGAAAAATGTTTCTAACAGCAACTAGGAGGATGAGAATTAATGTAAGGGAGTTAAGGTGTGTTGCTGCTGCTGCTGCTGCTGCTGCTGCTGCTGATGTGGTCTCTCCGTGAATGGCATAGAACCGTGTAGGTGCCCCCGTGCCGTGATGTAACTTCATGGGAAGGTTAAACACCTCGGCACCAGAGACTGGTAAGAGGGCTACATTGTCGTTGACGTTCTCCAGGCACAGCTTCCCGGCGCCTAGCAACATGGAGTGCACTGGGCATGTGTGGACCGGATCCGAGGTAATGTTCCCCGGCTCACACGAAACAGTGTCCGTTGCTATGCCGCTGAATCCTGCCCTGTTACTAAGCAACCAATCCACTGCCTCTTCCCCAAACCCGGGCCAGTGCCAGTCGCCCTTGTCATCCAATGAGGCTGAGTTAGTGCCTAAATACTTTAAGTTATCTCCCCAGTACTTGTACCAGCCTGAATTCATGATAATCCAGGCTTTGTCAGGGATCCTTCCGTGTTTCTCTTCCCACTCCAGCAGGTCTTCCTTGGTAACTATAGCATCGGAATTCTGTTCTGCTCTCTCCCGGATATCTATGACTACTGCAGGGCCGTGAAGCTGATCGAATAAAATTTGATCTATGAATTTCCCATTGCGATCAAAATGATAAGGCGCGTCCAGATGTGTACCTATATGCTCCCCAGTCGAGAAGTCATTTGACGCTACCCTGCAACAGGAAGAAACATCATTGGTTAAACATTTCTTCGTTTTTATTTTAATGTGTGATTCGTCCAAGTTCCATAAATATACGTATAAGAATAATAAAGTAAATGGGTTCATCAACGATATTGACACCCAAACATCTTCTCATTCATATTGACACCCACACATCTTCTCAGTCATATTGACACCCAAACATCTTTTCAGTCATTTTGACACCCACACATCTTTTCAGTCATTTTGACACCCAAACATCTTTTCAGTCATATTGACACCCAAACATCTTTTCAGTCATATTGACACCCAAACATCTTTTCAGTCATAATGACACCCAAACATCTTCTCAGTCATATTGACACCCAAACATCTTTTCATTCATATTGATAACCAAAAACACAAACATCTTTTCAAACATCTATTATGATCAATGGATGGTTATTAATAAACAATCTTGGAATACTTGAATGGTACAGAATGATGAATGGGCTCCATGAATAAGCCCACAGTGGCCCTACCTTTGAGACAAATATATATATATATATATATATATATATATAGATTTCCAGGCGGTAAAAAAGTCAAATGAAATTCGAAACAGTGGTCCCCATATTCCTAGATTGACCTAATAAATATTCTGAAGACCAGTTTTCCGTCCTAACTGTACCTAATAACTTAGACCAATTTTGTGGTGTTTATGAACATTTACTGGAAATATCTGCATTGACAGAAAGCTAGAACCTTTCCACATCTAAATGTATTAAATAGATAATGGGACCATTTGAATTCACTAGATTGTTTGTTGATTCACATTCCCTTGATCTTTTGCACGGTTAACATCAGCGAGAATGAGTGACATTGCGCATATAACGGGTTTAGCAGTGGGAGGAGCGGACGTCCAGAAAGCTGATTATTTTCTGAAATTAGATTAATATTTAATTTATCTAATACCTCAAAAACAAATGTGAGGTCAAAATAAAGTCCGTCAATTTGTCACTTTTGTAACAGTACCGATTTAAGCTATTTTTAATCATTTTAGCTTCATAATAAATCTTGAAATTGACAGATTTTTTTTCAATTTCTTTTTAGTATTAATGTGTTTTTCTGTGCAGTATTCTATATATTTTCATAAACTTACCCCCAATAAGCTGACATTTTTATATTATTTAAAAAAAACTAAGTATTATAGTATTTTAGTCTGTTTTCCCTTATAGATTGACCACAAAACTATAAATTGCTCTCAAATTGTTAATTATGAACAGATTTTGATGAATAAGGACTCTACGAGCTCGTATCTGAAAGATGTAGATGATAGGATAATAAAACATGTAGATAATTTCGTGGAAATAGGCTTTCTATTTTCAAGGTCCTTGAAAGGTCACTTCAAGGTCACTGGCAATATTTGATCAAAATAGCCTAAGAAGGTTGACATTCGATCACATATCATTTGTAGATGTATTCTGAGTAGTAAAAAAAGTTATATCCCTATGTCTGCCATTTCTAGTGATGGTTCATTAAATCATTTCCACATTTACAAAATTCACTAGATATTTTGCACATTGATATTGACTACTTTCCTTGCACACTGATTCGATCCTTTGCACATTCACTGAATTGTATTCACTTGTACAGATTATGTTCACAGATTAGCTGCACATTTTGTGATATCTTTCTTGCTACTCACCATGGAACACTCAAAAAGGGTCCGGCCATCACGACCTTGGAGGAGTACTTGGTGTGACCAGCCCAGTAACTGATGACGTCACTGTCCAGAGACCAGGAGAGGTCAACAAACTTGCCATGAGCTGCATGACACAGCAACAGAGACAGGACAAAGAATGCCATGATGCCCTGCATGGTGCAATGTAAGTCTAACTACAGACCTGAATGGCTTTACCCTAATACTGAGAGGGGTCTTATCCGGGGTCTTAGGAGAGAAGGACGGACCATTCAATCAGTGCTTTGGGCAGATCAATTTATGAAATTTAACATTGCTGACAACCTTTTGTGGAAATAAGATAGAATACTAACACAACCAGGGGGGACGCTATGATAAGAAAGTAAAACCATAAAAAAACTCAATCCATCAAAGGCTACGGGAAAGTATGGGTTACAGGAAAGAAAATATGGATTTCAGGAAAGAAAACATGGATTACAAAATAAACATGGGTTGAAAGACAGAAAATATGGGTTACAGGACAGAACAATATGGGTTACAGGAAAGAAAATATGGGTTGCAAGAAAGAACAATATGGATTACTAGAAGAAATGATTAAAGCAATATTGATTTGTACGAAAACATATTGTTCGGCTTCTCAGAAGGAAAAAAATGACTTTTCCTTTTTCTATCTCTGGTCGTGGTTTTGTTTATCTAAACCAATTTACAAGTGCACGGGTCTCGGGATATATTTACATCTGGTCTTTGCTTGAGAATAGAATTTGCTTGGGTTTGCAAGTCAAGTCCAAGATAATTATTTAGATTAAAACCTAACAATTTTTATGATTATAGTTATTCTGATGTACATATATTACACAGACATCCATTGTGAACACAAGAACGGACAAGGAGACAATAATTACGGTATTAATGCAGCTTTCATGAATACAACCATTCAAAATTACTCCAGAAAACCTTCAAAATATTTAGATTAGTTCAAAAAGAGACTTACGATACAATGTTACGTGCTAAATAGTGCATGCCCTTTTCCTTTTTGGCATCATAAATTTAAGCTGGACATGGCTGTTTCTACAGGAAATCAAATATGAGCATGGTTTATTTAAGTAAAAAAGGGGGTGCCAAGGGAATTAACCTTTGTATATCTGGTAAGTAATAAAGAGCTGCCAGTGGACTTAACCTTTGTATATCTGGTAAGTAATAAAGAGCTGCCAGTGGACTTCACCTTTGTATATCTGGTAAGTAATAAAGAGCTGCCAGTGGACTTAACCTTTGTATATCTGGTAAGTAATAAAGAGCTGCCAGTTGACTTAACCTTTGGTACGTAAAAAGGGGGTGTCAGGAGGTTTATCATTTATATATGTGGTAAATGATAAAGGGGAGCCAGTGGATTAACTTTAATATATATAGTACGTAATAAAGGAGTGCCAGTAGGTTAAACTTTTGTGAATATGGTAAGTAAAAAAGGGGCACCAGTGAGTTTATTTTTTGTATATCTGGTAAATAATAAAGGGGCGCCAGTGGGTTTAACCTTTCTATATCTGGTAAGTAATAAAGGGACGCCAGTGGGTTTAACCTTTGTATATCTGGTAAGTAATAAAGGGACGCCATTGGGTTTAACCTTTGTATATCTGGTAAGTAATAAAGGGACGCCAGTGGGTTTAACCTTTGTATATCTGGTAAGTAATAAAGGGGCGCCAATGGACTAAATTTTCGCATTTATACTAAGTTATAAAGGGGTGCCATTGGGGTATATATATAGAAGTGTTTACCCAGCATTGCGGATCGAAAACAGCCATTGTATCCAGATAAAGGCAGGTGGTCGCCCTTTATCCTGTATAGGATGAGAGGTGCAAGACTGCAGAACCAAAATAGTTTAACTCAAAATAGATTTATGACCTCAGTCTTATCCGGTCAGTAAAAACTTCAAAATCTAGTTTGCTTCACTGTAGCACAACATCAGTGTCATTGTCATAAAATGACATGACATTGGTCTAGAGTTGGATTACCCCTTTATTTTAAAGGTTTTCTCTCAATTAGACACTATATAGTACATCCGGCCTCTTCGCCCATTTAATGTTTCCGATCAGTGATTGGTCTAAATCAGGAAAGCTTTCTTTCTGTTGCAATCTTAATTGTTAAAATCAAATTTAAAAATGGACCCCATGAGACCAGGCATCTGTTTATGATTTTAACATTTTTTACAGACGTGTACACGATGAAACACACCTGCATGAGAAATTGAAAAGAATCCAAGAGTAAGCAGAGAGAAATGAATTTCTCAGTTAAAGAAAACAGTGTATATGAAAACAATCTAGGGTTCCAAAGATGTGTGGACTGTCCTGACAGAATGTCATGTCTGATTATTTCCAGAATGTTTCCATGTGTTCCATATCTTGCTTATGCTTAAGAAGAATGCAAGAGGGCTTGGGTTTTGGTACAAACTATGTATTACAGTTGTTGCCAAGGGCTTTTCAAGTTTAAGTTTACTTATGGCTGCAGGAATTATGGATCAGCTCAGGTAGAACGTCCTGTTCAATATCATGCCCGTTTATTTAACCACAACGTTCATTGTCTTTTGAACGGCGATGTTTATTGTTGTCTGTGATAACAGATATTACAATATGAATCTTTATTGTATTATATAGGTTTTTAAGAATGCATTGTGTGGATTAACCAAACAGAAATTATTGACTAATTCATGCTGAGCGAATCGAGGCCAAGCAAATAGGTTGATTGGTTTGCACTCTAAAATTCACTTCCACAAACTGTGTGACCTTTTTTAGTTATAATTGATGTGGGAGAGTCAGACTTTGTCTCGATACTTTACAGCTCAGAACGTAAGAAGTGTAGTTTTGCAATTTGCATATCTCTCAAATTGAAATGTGAATGTATATTAACCTTATAATCGGGCCTATCATTACAACCTCATTGACAAATATTTGATCAAAACCCTGTAAAGTACTATGAAAGTTGCCTGTCTGAATATTAATGTTTAGCTTTACGCCCCTCGATTGATAGTCGAGAAGCCAAAAGGTAGAATGTAGTGTATAGATGCAGTATATAGAGGCCAGAGCTAGCATATCATATTGAATGGTACTCACAGCTTAGGGGAGGTACATTTATTGTATACTTCACAATATGGAAATAGTTTGCTTCTGCCTTTATTATTCAGCTAACACAAAAAAGTATTATCATCCTTTGTCTTTTTATTTACTTTTATTTTCCGAGCCTTCCCACCTGCAACTTTTCATACATTTCTCAAGTAAAATCTATTTACATAAGTATTCAAGGCCTTGATAAAGATGGTATCCAGTATTCACATATTAAATAGTTATTTTGACCATGTTTATTTCTTTGATAATATTTTTTCATATTTCTTTTGGATCAATGTGTAGTACAATATGTAGTATAAACTAGATCATTGCCTGAGCCAAATGATAGCCTGTTCACTTTCCCAATACAATATATAACTGTAATATAGGGAGGCACACATTAACCAACAAGCTAAATCTTGACACCAGAGGGCAACCATGGTTTCTCTCTGTATATGGCCACCAGGTGGCACAACTCATGTCCCATTGTGTAACGTTTCCACGACAATCCTTGTCAGCCTTCACATGATATGTGTCGCCATGATTATAGCCTGCCGTGGTGCCCCCTGGTCGGGATTTCACAAACCGGCCAGCATATTCCTCAGGCTCGGCATATTGAGCAACTACTGAAAACAATCCACTATTCACCATGCTGTAAAAGTCACAATCACAAATTACTGGGTTCTGCTCAATGGAGATAATAGCTTGCGGGGCGATCACTGAGGAGCAAGGATCGTGAAGAAATTCCAGAGTCTTCAGCCCAGTATTCTCCATGTTTAACACATTGACTTTCGCTTTGGAATTGGTTTTGTTAAAAGACAATGGAGATATCGTTTTGATTGGATTAAAATTAAAATTAATGTTTATTCCAGTTTTACTTTCGGGGAATCCCTCAAACATATACGGTGTCAAGTGCTCAATTTTGTTGCTTTGTAAATCTATTTGGACTATTTTCCTCAATTTGTTGAGAGATCTTGTTGGAAATTTTGAAAGGTCCATGTCTCTCATTTCTACAATTAAAAGGCTGTCTTCCAATCCATTCAGTAGTCCTTGACTTACAGCCTTAAGTTTATTTCCATTGAGAACAAGGTTACTGAGTTTTGAGAAGACATCGAATGAGTTGTCTGGAATGATAGTAATTTTGGTGTTTGTCACATACAGAGATCCAAAGATGTGTGGACTGTCCTGACAAAATGTCATGTCTGATTATTTCCAGAATGTTTCCATGTGTTCCATATCTTGCTTATGCTTAAGAAGAATGCAAGAGGGCTTGGGTTTTGGTACAAACTATGTATTACAGTTGTTGCCAAGGGCTTTTCAAGTTTAAGTTTACTTATGGCTGCAGGAATTATGGATCAGGTCGGGTAGAACGTCCTGTTCAATATCATGCCCGTTTATTTAACCACAACGTTCATTGTCTTTTGAACGGCGATGTTTATTGTTGTCTGTGATAACAGATATTACAATATGAATCTTTATTGTATTATATAGGTTTTTAAGAATGCATTGTGTGGATTAACCAAACAGAAATTATTGACTAATTCATGCTGAGCGAATCGAGGCCAAGCAAATAGGTTGATTGGTTTGCACTCTAAAATTCACTTCCACAAACTGTGTGACCTTTTTTAGTTATAATTGATGTGGGAGAGTCAGACTTTGTCTTGATACTTTACAGCTCAGAACGTAAGAAGTGTAGTTTTGCAATTTGCATATCTCTCAAATTGAAATGTGAATGTATATTAACCTTATAATCGGGCCTATCATTACAACCTCATTGACAAATATTTGATCAAAACCCTGTAAAGTACTATGAAAGTTGCCTGTCTGAATATTAATGTTTAGCTTTACGCCCCTCGATTGATAGTCGAGAAGCCAAAAGGTAGAATGTAGTGTATAGATGCAGTATATAGAGGCCAGAGCTAGCATATCATATTGAATGGTACTCACAGCTTAGGGGAGGTACATTTATTGTATACTTCACAATATGGAAATAGTTTGCTTCTGCCTTTATTATTCAGCTAACACAAAAAAGTATTATCATCCTTTGTCTTTTTATTTACTTTTATTTTCCGAGCCTTCCCACCTGCAACTTTTCATACATTTCTCAAGTAAAATCTATTTACATAAGTATTCAAGGCCTTGATAAAGATGGTATCCAGTATTCACATATTAAATAGTTATTTTGACCATGTTTATTTCTTTGATAATATTTTTTCATATTTCTTTTGGATCAGTGTGTAGTACAATATGTAGTATAAACTAGATCATTGCCTGAGCCAAATGATAGCCTGTTCACTTTCTTAATACAATATATAACTGTAATATAGGGAGGCACACATTAACCAACAAGCTAAATCTTGACACCAGAGGGCAACCATGGTTTCTCTCTGTATATGGCCACCAGGTGGCACAACTCATGTCCCATTGTGTAACGTTTCCACGACAATCCTTGTCAGCCTTCACATGATATGTGTCGCCATGATTATAGCCTGCCGTGGTGCCCCCTGGTCGGGATTTCACATACCGGCCAGCATATTCCTCAGGCTCGGCACATTGAGCAACTACTGAAAACAATCCACTATTCACCACGCTGTAAAAGTCACAATCACAAATTACTGGATTCTGCTCAATGGAGATAATAGCTTGCGGGGCGATCACTGAGGAGCAAGGATCGTGAAGGAATTCCAGAGTCTTCAGCCCAGTATTCTCCATGTTTAACACATTGACTTTCGCTTTGGAATTGGTTTTGTTAAAAGACAATGAAGATATCGTTTTGATTGGATTAAAATTAAAATTAATGTTTATTCCAGTTTTACTTTCGGGGAATCCCTCAAACATATACGGTGTCAAGTGCTCAATTTTGTTGCTTTGTAAATCTATTTGGACTATTCTCCTCAATTTGTTCAGAGATCTTGTTGGAAATTTTGAAAGGTCCATGTCTCTCATTTCTACAATTAAAAGGCTGTCTTCCAATCCATTCAGTAGTCCTTGACTTACAGCCTTAAGTTTATTTCCATTGAGAGCAAGGTTACTGAGTTTTGAGAAGACATCGAATGAGTTGTCTGGAATGATAGTAATTTTGGTGTTTGTCACATACAGAGCCGTCATGTTGTGTATTATTTTCAATTGTTTCACGGGAAACTGTCTGAGCTGCGTGTCTCTCAATGACAGCTCAATTTTCTCTCCAATAATACCAGAAAATGCATTCTGGGAAATGAAGGTCATTGGGTTTCCAGAGAAGTCAATTGAGCTCCCAGAAACTAAATCAGATGGGGTGAAGGTTAACCCTGTGAATGTGTTATCGTTAATTATTGGAATGTTGTTTTTGGATAAATCTATGGAGTTTAACGTCACTCCTTTGAGAAAGCTCAAGTTGGGGACAATATTGAGGTTTTTGTTTTGGCAGTTAATTGTGACGTAGATCTGGGTTTCCTCCATGTTTTCCTCACACTTACACGGGAACTCGGATGGACAGCCATCCTCAGACGCTTCGGTTACCATGGTGACATCTAAAATTAGCCATGAAACTGACATGGAAATCAAATTCCACATTGCGATGTATCATACAATCGTTAACACTGGAAGAGGTTTGTGTCTGAAACAAATAAAACATTTAATTAATCATCAGGTAATCTTATAAATCTTATAATCTTTTCCATATCTTATACAAGCAACACGTTGATCACATGAGTGTTGAAAATATTGTATAATTAGTCCGCTTTGTCAATATAGAAATAAAAATTTTGTCACAGAGATATTTTTTATTTATTTCTGATCTCAGAGGTCATGCAGACATGTGATCTCTTTTTTTCAGTTTTCCCACAACCCTGGCTGCAGCATTCTGCAACATTTGTAGATTAGCCAGTTCACATTTGGGTAACCCCGCCAGTAGTGAACAGTCCAGTGTCAAGGTTACAAACGCATGGTATTAGCTGTTTTTTCATCCAGACAACTTTTGATTTGTGCTAGATTTTTGACATGAAAAAAAAACCATTTTAACACATTTTCTTGACCTGTTGTTTCATTGTCATTTCTTGATCCAGAATTACACCCAAATCCTTTGCCTTATTTGATTTTGGGATTTTAGTTTCCCCTACCAGTATTTCTTCTGGTAGAAAATTGTTTTTAAGATTGGAGTTTTTTCTGCAGATAAGCGATTCTGTTTTGTTATCATTTAATTTAATTTTGTTCTCTATTAAGAGGTTTGTGTCATTTATGCATTTCTGACATATAGCCTACATAACCACCATGTATTGCATGTGAGATGCATAATTCAGCTCTATATGTAGGACTTGAAGAGACTCAACCCTGGTTTGATTTATAACAGATGCCTCTGAAGATGATTGATTCGCCTTAACAAAGGGCACCTTTAACCTCTAATGCTGGCTCTTAACGAATGTGCAGTTCGCTATTTGTCACCAGGTGGACATTAGAGCGCACGGGCCATTGTGATGATGAATGGCCCACTCTCCACGCAGAGAAGCTTCAGCTCTGTAGGGAGCGTGGGGCACTATCCTGGATCTCATGTCCCCCTCCTCACCCAGCCTCTCAGTTTGCCGTCGCCATATGACCAAGATTATCCTCATAATCGGTCCTACCAATGATTCACTACAGACCTTATTGTCTTATTGTTCGGATCTTATAATATACAAAGGCTGCTATGCATCAAACTGACTGTGCAAAAAAAAGACTACCGAAAGAAGACAAGAAACGGATATTTACCAACCAGCAAGACATCTGCAGGTAATGCTGAGTGAAGCACAGATGGCAGTTTCAAGGACAGAGGCCGTGCGCATGCGTCATCTGAGAGGCAGTGAGGGTGATCCAGCAAATGGACCAGCATCTTCTGGCGGGATCATAGAAAAAGAATTGGCCTCTGCGTGGTGGAATGCCGCCTTGTTAAAGACGACCGTCAAGTACATTTGATGTCTGATATTTGACTTTTTTATTAATAAAAACCCAACTATATAACAATATACAGTTTTAGGATATAGGTAAAAACAGAATATACTAAGATATATACCCTTTCAAAAACGAAAGTACCCCTTTTCCGCATTAAATCAAATTCTAAATGTATTTATAGCTTTTTTAGACATTCTAAATGGTTCAAACGAAATTTGCTAGACGAATAGATGGATGGACATTAGTTATTGGCATATCTAGATTTTGTCAATATGAGAAAGTAAATCTGGATACAGACATAGTCATTGTCTAATATTTTAACAAGGAAATAGGAATAAATCCATTTTGACAGGATATTTTATCGGATTTTGATATGCATCTCATATGTCTGTAAGGATACAGAGGGTATATTCTGATAAAATCGGTGAATATCAAATATCAAACATCACATGAACTTCACGCTTGTTAAAGCTATTTCTTAACAGGGACCCATTTTTCCCGATGAGTTTGCAAATGTAAGCTGAGGTGCACATGCCAAGGATTTGGCACAAATTATAAAAATATTTAATTTACATGAGCAAGCAAAGGTCTTTTGTGTTGCCATTTACATATTGAAAAGAGTTGTTTTGTATCTTAGATATTTGAATATATCAATGCATATGTTGCATGTTTAGCACCTTTCTCATGTTGAAGAAAAAATTAAATATATGAAAATTTGCAGAAAGAAATCAACTTTTCATTGAATTAAGCCATTTGTGTCTGCATTTAATATATTTCTTGTCACCTGATGTTTTTTCCTTTTGCAAATTTAGCACATTTTCACATACGTTGAGAGTTCATTGTCATTTTTCATGTACCATTATGATTAGAGAAACTAATTGTGGATTACTTTCTGAAAATACATATATATCTTATATGTTTGAAACTTAAAAAGATTGCACTGGATCAATTTAAAGTCCGTCAATTTTCATCTTTTGCACACCTACCACATTCAAGCTATTTCTAGCTTGTTAATAATCTCAAAATTGACCAGGGCCTGCTCTCAAGCAGTGCAGACGTGCCTAGCCTGAGCTCCTGATTAACACTTTCAAATCTTTGTTTAAGTTGAAGACAACACCATCGTTGGATAAGTATATATAAACGTATATATACCAGGTGCGTATAACATTGAATTAAATATACAAAGCAAAAGTCTAATAGTATTTCTCCACTGAATATAATATTTCTTGGTAAGAAATATTGAGTGAACAGTGAAAACAAATTTGAAACATAAGACCCACATCATTTGACAGGTTAATCCGGGGTGTCAGTGCACAAAGCTTGGCCTGCCAGACAATAGCTCTACCTCAAACAGTTCTGGCCCAAGTGAGCAAATTAACAGTGGCACTAAGAACCCCTATAGTTGGTGGCAACTTAATCACAAAATTATAGAAGCTAATATATATAAGATAGAACTCTAAATTGGTATTTCTCGTGCGGGGAATACTATCTATCTTATTTTTTGAAGACACACAATTGTTGAGAACATATCTTGAATTTATTCTAAGGCTAATATTATTTGTATAAGACGGAGCTCTAAATTAGTATTTCTCGTGCGGGAGGTACTATCTGTCTTACTACACTGATAATTTTGTTCTTGATACATATATAAGATAGAACTCTAAATTGGTATTTCTCGTGCGGGGAATACTATCTATCTTATTTTTTCGAAGACACACAATTCTAAGGCTAATATTATTTGTATAAGACGGAGCTCTAAATTAGTATTTCTCGTGCGGGAGGTACTATCTGTCTTACTACACTGATAATTTTGTTCTTGATAAATATATAAGATAGAACTCTAAATTGGTATTTCTCGTGCGGGGAATACTATCTATCTTATTTTTTCGAAGACACACAATTCTAAGGCTAATATTATTTGTATAAGACGGAGCTCTAAATTAGTATTTCTCGTGCGGGAGGTACTATCTGTCTTACTACACTAATACTGGACTCAGACAGAAATCTCCTGTTTGAAAACAGATTACAAGGTTAAATATAGAACTTTATAGAAAGTACAGAATTCTTTCCATTGTATACTTCTTACAGACTTTTGATGGCATCAAATGAATTTATTGAATCGCTTCATGAAAAATTAATTTTCGGAAGAAATTCTAACATAAAGTACAAAAATATGCAACAATTAGATAGTAAAGCAATTCCCTGTCAAAACTATGAGAAGAATGGGGAGTGCAGGTTTGGGGATAGATGCAAATTTTTGCATCCATTGAAGAGGCAAAAATTTAACAAATGACGGGGTCGGGGGGACATAAGGTTTCAGAAGAGAAATATGTATAATGAAAGAATCTTGTATAACCAAAATTTAAATCATGTAGATAATGATAATGCTTATAGGTATGAATATGGTAGTGTGAATTACTGGACCACGATTGGCAGCTCTAAAAATATCTCTGTGCCATTAAAAAATATAATACCTAGCGATAATGTGAAACTTTTAAAAAATGATTGCATCTTAGATTACAGCATGAATGAAAATGTTTTTATAAATGAGAAAAACTCTATGAATGGAGATGTTTTTATGATGCAGGACGATTTTAAAGAAAATTGCATGAAAATAAATTTAAACAAACGTGAAAAAGATTTTAATAATGTCATTTTTTCACATGAAAAGATAAATACCTTATGTCCCCGTAGTCAATGCATAAATCAATGTCAAAACAAAGTTTTTTATCTTTTCAGTAATAATAATACCTTATGTCCTTGTAGCCAATGCAAAAATCAATGTCAAAACAAAGTTTTTTATCTTTTAAGTAATAAAGATAGCCAAGAATATGAAACAGCAAATAAACATGTAGAATTTTTAAAGCCCACATATGCTGAGGTATTGAAGATTCCAAACAATCAAGAAGTCAATCTATACAATAATATCCGAAAACGCAAGTGTAAAGAATTTAATGGAAGCACATCATCTTTAAATAAAATGGTGAGAATCAATGATCATATTAAATACATGGCCAGGGGTGAAGGGCTTCCCCAACTGGACACTCTTAATGATAAGCATCTTAATGGTAGCTCTAACATACGAAACATAAGAAAAAACTTGAACCAATCAAATGCCTTATCTGGGTCACGTGGTCTAAATAACCACACCCACCACAGGATGGTCCGTAAGAGTAGAACAGGTTTTACTACGCCATTAAACGAAATATCGCTCTCAAATCGATTTGAATATCTTTCTGACAGTAACAAAATTGCAACCCATAATTTCAGGCAAAAGGAACATAGTCCTTATATTATTAATCACCGCACTAAGTCTCGAAACGATCGGACGTTAGCTCCGCCCTCCGTTAATCTGATTGGCCGTCATGGGGGGCAATCTGCTGGGGGTGAAAGAGGTTCCCTCCATAATGACGTCATAGGGTCAATGGCCGGTTTCCCGGTTGAAAGTTGCCTTAATGCTCAGGAGAATACAAATAAAATTAACTTTAATAGAAACTTAACTAATAACAAAATGAATAGACATGTAAAACATAACCTTAAAAAAAATACACACATTATAATGAACAAAGATCTAACTATTGCAACAGCCAATGTTCAAAGTCTTGGAAAAAGACAGAACTGATAAATTTATATATTAATGAAAATAATGTTGACTTATTCTTTATAACTGAAACTTGGATTAATGAAATGAATGAACAAATCATAAGAGGTGAAATTAAAGGTAACAACTATGATATTGAACATGTACCACGTGTCCTAAGGTCTGGCGGGGGTCTGGCGATTATCTATAGACCTGAAATAGACATAAAGAAAATTAATCACACACATAAATTATCGACAATGGAAATGATGGAAATAAATATTAAAACTAAAACTAAGATATGCACTATTATTACAATATACAGACCTGAGCCTTCTGATAAGAACAAATATACTTACACAGAATTTTTCGAAGAATTCAGTGAACTACTGTCTTATTATAGCACATATACACATGAAGTTATATTGGTGGGCGACTATAACTTTCACATGAATAGACCCGAGAGGCCTAATGTAATAAAATTCAATGAAGTCCTAGATCTATATAATTTACATAATCATGTGACAGAACCAACGCATATTATGGGAAATACGCTCGACCTATTAATAACAGGCATACATAGTAATGTAATTAAGGAACATATAGTTGATGAAAAAATATCAGATCACAATATCCTAAGACTTACCTTAAATCTGCAGACTAAAGTCGATAACAAAAAAACTGTATCATATAGAAATTACAAAAAAATGAATATCGATGAATTTAAAAGAGACATTGAGGAAATGTTCAACGATAGTCAATCATATCAAGATGCAGATCTAAATAAATTACTTGATAAATATAACAAATTGACAATGGTACTGGACAAACATGCTCCTAATGTGGAGAAAACCATAAATATTAGGAAACCGGCACCATGGTTATCTGATGATGTAAGGATTGAAAAAAGAAAGAAAAGAAGACTTGAAAGGAAACATGATAAAACTGGCCTCTCCTCAGATAAGATACAATTTAAAATACAGAGGAACAAATATAATAATATCATTAAGAATTCGAAAAACGATTATTATTCGGGAATAATAAATTCAAATAAATCAGATCCGAAAAAATTATTTAAAATATTAAATAAATTACTACATACTAAAGAGGACACCCCTTTCCCTAGTCATAATGACAAAAAAGAGTTAGCCTCAGAATTTAATAATTTTTTTCTTGAAAAAATTTCGAATCTTAGAGAGTCCATGGACAAAATTGATAAAAATAATCAACAAATAAATGAGGAAGTCAGATTTGATACACAGTTGATAAAATTCACATTGTTAAGTGATTCTGAAGTCAAAACAATAATTAAAGAATCTGCAAAGAAGTCATGTGAGCTGGATCCAATCCCTACATGGCTTCTAAATGAATGCATGGGGAATTTACTGCCATTAATAAAGGCCATCATAAATAAGTCAATCTCATTAGGAGACATGCCTGATGACCTGAAGATGGCCATCATTAGACCCTTAATTAAGAAATTGGGCCTGGAATTGACAAAGAAGAATTATAGACCAGTCTCGAACCTGGCCTACTTATCAAAATTAATAGAAAGAGCAGTAGCTAAACAGTTTGTAGGACATCTAGTTAGAAATGATATTCAAGGCCTATTTCAATCAGCCTATAAGGAGTTCCATAGTACTGAAACTGCATTACTCAAAGTGCAGAATGACATCTTAATGGATATTGATGATGGTAAAACGGTAATGCTGGTACTACTTGATCTATCAGCAGCTTTTGACACTATTGATCATGAAATATTGCTTAATAGACTGGAAAAAAGATGTGGTATCACAGGGACTGCCCTTAAATGGTTTAGATCATACTTGTCTAATAGAAAACAACCTTTCTCATGTTGAAGAAAAAATTAAATATATGAAAATTTGCAGAAAGAAATCAACTTTTCATTGAATTAAGCCATTTGTGTCTGCATTTAATATATTTCTTGTCACCTGATGTTTTTTCCTTTTGCAAATTTAGCACATTTTCACATACGTTGAGAGTTCATTGTCATTTTTCATGTACCATTATGATTAGAGAAACTAATTGTGGATTACTTTCTGAAAATACATATATATCTTATATGTTTGAAACTTAAAAAGATTGCACTGGATCAATTTAAAGTCCGTCAATTTTCATCTTTTGCACACCTACCACATTCAAGCTATTTCTAGCTTGTTAATAATCTCAAAATTGACCAGGGCCTGCTCTCAAGCAGTGCAGACGTGCCTAGCCTGAGCTCCTGATTAACACTTTCAAATCTTTGTTTAAGTTGAAGACAACACCATCGTTGGATAAGTATATATAAACGTATATATACCAGGTGCGTATAACATTGAATTAAATATACAAAGCAAAAGTCTAATAGTATTTCTCCACTGAATATAATATTTCTTGGTAAGAAATATTGAGTGAACAGTGAAAACAAATTTGAAACATAAGACCCACATCATTTGACAGGTTAATCCGGGGTGTCAGTGCACAAAGCTTGGCCTGCCAGACAATAGCTCTACCTCAAACAGTTCTGGCCCAAGTGAGCAAATTAACAGTGGCACTAAGAACCCCTATAGTTGGTGGCAACTTAATCACAAAATTATAGAAGCTAATATATATAAGATAGAACTCTAAATTGGTATTTCTCGTGCGGGGAATACTATCTATCTTATTTTTTGAAGACACACAATTGTTGAGAACATATCTTGAATTTATTCTAAGGCTAATATTATTTGTATAAGACGGAGCTCTAAATTAGTATTTCTCGTGCGGGAGGTACTATCTGTCTTACTACACTGATAATTTTGTTCTTGATACATATATAAGATAGAACTCTAAATTGGTATTTCTCGTGCGGGGAATACTATCTATCTTATTTTTTCGAAGACACACAATTCTAAGGCTAATATTATTTGTATAAGACGGAGCTCTAAATTAGTATTTCTCGTGCGGGAGGTACTATCTGTCTTACTACACTGATAATTTTGTTCTTGATAAATATATAAGATAGAACTCTAAATTGGTATTTCTCGTGCGGGGAATACTATCTATCTTATTTTTTCGAAGACACACAATTCTAAGGCTAATATTATTTGTATAAGACGGAGCTCTAAATTAGTATTTCTCGTGCGGGAGGTACTATCTGTCTTACTACACTAATACTGGACTCAGACAGAAATCTCCTGTTTGAAAACAGATTACAAGGTTAAATATAGAACTTTATAGAAAGTACAGAATTCTTTCCATTGTATACTTCTTACAGACTTTTGATGGCATCAAATGAATTTATTGAATCGCTTCATGAAAAATTAATTTTCGGAAGAAATTCTAACATAAAGTACAAAAATATGCAACAATTAGATAGTAAAGCAATTCCCTGTCAAAACTATGAGAAGAATGGGGAGTGCAGGTTTGGGGATAGATGCAAATTTTTGCATCCATTGAAGAGGCAAAAATTTAACAAATGACGGGGTCGGGGGGACATAAGGTTTCAGAAGAGAAATATGTATAATGAAAGAATCTTGTATAACCAAAATTTAAATCATGTAGATAATGATAATGCTTATAGGTATGAATATGGTAGTGTGAATTACTGGACCACGATTGGCAGCTCTAAAAATATCTCTGTGCCATTAAAAAATATAATACCTAGCGATAATGTGAAACTTTTAAAAAATGATTGCATCTTAGATTACAGCATGAATGAAAATGTTTTTATAAATGAGAAAAACTCTATGAATGGAGATGTTTTTATGATGCAGGACGATTTTAAAGAAAATTGCATGAAAATAAATTTAAACAAACGTGAAAAAGATTTTAATAATGTCATTTTTTCACATGAAAAGATAAATACCTTATGTCCCCGTAGTCAATGCATAAATCAATGTCAAAACAAAGTTTTTTATCTTTTCAGTAATAATAATACCTTATGTCCTTGTAGCCAATGCAAAAATCAATGTCAAAACAAAGTTTTTTATCTTTTAAGTAATAAAGATAGCCAAGAATATGAAACAGCAAATAAACATGTAGAATTTTTAAAGCCCACATATGCTGAGGTATTGAAGATTCCAAACAATCAAGAAGTCAATCTATACAATAATATCCGAAAACGCAAGTGTAAAGAATTTAATGGAAGCACATCATCTTTAAATAAAATGGTGAGAATCAATGATCATATTAAATACATGGCCAGGGGTGAAGGGCTTCCCCAACTGGACACTCTTAATGATAAGCATCTTAATGGTAGCTCTAACATACGAAACATAAGAAAAAACTTGAACCAATCAAATGCCTTATCTGGGTCACGTGGTCTAAATAACCACACCCACCACAGGATGGTCCGTAAGAGTAGAACAGGTTTTACTACGCCATTAAACGAAATATCGCTCTCAAATCGATTTGAATATCTTTCTGACAGTAACAAAATTGCAACCCATAATTTCAGGCAAAAGGAACATAGTCCTTATATTATTAATCACCGCACTAAGTCTCGAAACGATCGGACGTTAGCTCCGCCCTCCGTTAATCTGATTGGCCGTCATGGGGGGCAATCTGCTGGGGGTGAAAGAGGTTCCCTCCATAATGACGTCATAGGGTCAATGGCCGGTTTCCCGGTTGAAAGTTGCCTTAATGCTCAGGAGAATACAAATAAAATTAACTTTAATAGAAACTTAACTAATAACAAAATGAATAGACATGTAAAACATAACCTTAAAAAAAATACACACATTATAATGAACAAAGATCTAACTATTGCAACAGCCAATGTTCAAAGTCTTGGAAAAAGACAGAACTGATAAATTTATATATTAATGAAAATAATGTTGACTTATTCTTTATAACTGAAACTTGGATTAATGAAATGAATGAACAAATCATAAGAGGTGAAATTAAAGGTAACAACTATGATATTGAACATGTACCACGTGTCCTAAGGTCTGGCGGGGGTCTGGCGATTATCTATAGACCTGAAATAGACATAAAGAAAATTAATCACACACATAAATTATCGACAATGGAAATGATGGAAATAAATATTAAAACTAAAACTAAGATATGCACTATTATTACAATATACAGACCTGAGCCTTCTGATAAGAACAAATATACTTACACAGAATTTTTCGAAGAATTCAGTGAACTACTGTCTTATTATAGCACATATACACATGAAGTTATATTGGTGGGCGACTATAACTTTCACATGAATAGACCCGAGAGGCCTAATGTAATAAAATTCAATGAAGTCCTAGATCTATATAATTTACATAATCATGTGACAGAACCAACGCATATTATGGGAAATACGCTCGACCTATTAATAACAGGCATACATAGTAATGTAATTAAGGAACATATAGTTGATGAAAAAATATCAGATCACAATATCCTAAGACTTACCTTAAATCTGCAGACTAAAGTCGATAACAAAAAAACTGTATCATATAGAAATTACAAAAAAATGAATATCGATGAATTTAAAAGAGACATTGAGGAAATGTTCAACGATAGTCAATCATATCAAGATGCAGATCTAAATAAATTACTTGATAAATATAACAAATTGACAATGGTACTGGACAAACATGCTCCTAATGTGGAGAAAACCATAAATATTAGGAAACCGGCACCATGGTTATCTGATGATGTAAGGATTGAAAAAAGAAAGAAAAGAAGACTTGAAAGGAAACATGATAAAACTGGCCTCTCCTCAGATAAGATACAATTTAAAATACAGAGGAACAAATATAATAATATCATTAAGAATTCGAAAAACGATTATTATTCGGGAATAATAAATTCAAATAAATCAGATCCGAAAAAATTATTTAAAATATTAAATAAATTACTACATACTAAAGAGGACACCCCTTTCCCTAGTCATAATGACAAAAAAGAGTTAGCCTCAGAATTTAATAATTTTTTTCTTGAAAAAATTTCGAATCTTAGAGAGTCCATGGACAAAATTGATAAAAATAATCAACAAATAAATGAGGAAGTCAGATTTGATACACAGTTGATAAAATTCACATTGTTAAGTGATTCTGAAGTCAAAACAATAATTAAAGAATCTGCAAAGAAGTCATGTGAGCTGGATCCAATCCCTACATGGCTTCTAAATGAATGCATGGGGAATTTACTGCCATTAATAAAGGCCATCATAAATAAGTCAATCTCATTAGGAGACATGCCTGATGACCTGAAGATGGCCATCATTAGACCCTTAATTAAGAAATTGGGCCTGGAATTGACAAAGAAGAATTATAGACCAGTCTCGAACCTGGCCTACTTATCAAAATTAATAGAAAGAGCAGTAGCTAAACAGTTTGTAGGACATCTAGTTAGAAATGATATTCAAGGCCTATTTCAATCAGCCTATAAGGAGTTCCATAGTACTGAAACTGCATTACTCAAAGTGCAGAATGACATCTTAATGGATATTGATGATGGTAAAACGGTAATGCTGGTACTACTTGATCTATCAGCAGCTTTTGACACTATTGATCATGAAATATTGCTTAATAGACTGGAAAAAAGATGTGGTATCACAGGGACTGCCCTTAAATGGTTTAGATCATACTTGTCTAATAGAAAACAACCTTTCTCATGTTGAAGAAAAAATTAAATATATGAAAATTTGCAGAAAGAAATCAACTTTTCATTGAATTAAGCCATTTGTGTCTGCATTTAATATATTTCTTGTCACCTGATGTTTTTTCCTTTTGCAAATTTAGCACATTTTCACATACGTTGAGAGTTCATTGTCATTTTTCATGTACCATTATGATTAGAGAAACTAATTGTGGATTACTTTCTGAAAATACATATATATCTTATATGTTTGAAACTTAAAAAGATTGCACTGGATCAATTTAAAGTCCGTCAATTTTCATCTTTTGCACACCTACCACATTCAAGCTATTTCTAGCTTGTTAATAATCTCAAAATTGACCAGGGCCTGCTCTCAAGCAGTGCAGACGTGCCTAGCCTGAGCTCCTGATTAACACTTTCAAATCTTTGTTTAAGTTGAAGACAACACCATCGTTGGATAAGTATATATAAACGTATATATACCAGGTGCGTATAACATTGAATTAAATATACAAAGCAAAAGTCTAATAGTATTTCTCCACTGAATATAATATTTCTTGGTAAGAAATATTGAGTGAACAGTGAAAACAAATTTGAAACATAAGACCCACATCATTTGACAGGTTAATCCGGGGTGTCAGTGCACAAAGCTTGGCCTGCCAGACAATAGCTCTACCTCAAACAGTTCTGGCCCAAGTGAGCAAATTAACAGTGGCACTAAGAACCCCTATAGTTGGTGGCAACTTAATCACAAAATTATAGAAGCTAATATATATAAGATAGAACTCTAAATTGGTATTTCTCGTGCGGGGAATACTATCTATCTTATTTTTTGAAGACACACAATTGTTGAGAACATATCTTGAATTTATTCTAAGGCTAATATTATTTGTATAAGACGGAGCTCTAAATTAGTATTTCTCGTGCGGGAGGTACTATCTGTCTTACTACACTGATAATTTTGTTCTTGATACATATATAAGATAGAACTCTAAATTGGTATTTCTCGTGCGGGGAATACTATCTATCTTATTTTTTCGAAGACACACAATTCTAAGGCTAATATTATTTGTATAAGACGGAGCTCTAAATTAGTATTTCTCGTGCGGGAGGTACTATCTGTCTTACTACACTGATAATTTTGTTCTTGATAAATATATAAGATAGAACTCTAAATTGGTATTTCTCGTGCGGGGAATACTATCTATCTTATTTTTTCGAAGACACACAATTCTAAGGCTAATATTATTTGTATAAGACGGAGCTCTAAATTAGTATTTCTCGTGCGGGAGGTACTATCTGTCTTACTACACTAATACTGGACTCAGACAGAAATCTCCTGTTTGAAAACAGATTACAAGGTTAAATATAGAACTTTATAGAAAGTACAGAATTCTTTCCATTGTATACTTCTTACAGACTTTTGATGGCATCAAATGAATTTATTGAATCGCTTCATGAAAAATTAATTTTCGGAAGAAATTCTAACATAAAGTACAAAAATATGCAACAATTAGATAGTAAAGCAATTCCCTGTCAAAACTATGAGAAGAATGGGGAGTGCAGGTTTGGGGATAGATGCAAATTTTTGCATCCATTGAAGAGGCAAAAATTTAACAAATGACGGGGTCGGGGGGACATAAGGTTTCAGAAGAGAAATATGTATAATGAAAGAATCTTGTATAACCAAAATTTAAATCATGTAGATAATGATAATGCTTATAGGTATGAATATGGTAGTGTGAATTACTGGACCACGATTGGCAGCTCTAAAAATATCTCTGTGCCATTAAAAAATATAATACCTAGCGATAATGTGAAACTTTTAAAAAATGATTGCATCTTAGATTACAGCATGAATGAAAATGTTTTTATAAATGAGAAAAACTCTATGAATGGAGATGTTTTTATGATGCAGGACGATTTTAAAGAAAATTGCATGAAAATAAATTTAAACAAACGTGAAAAAGATTTTAATAATGTCATTTTTTCACATGAAAAGATAAATACCTTATGTCCCCGTAGTCAATGCATAAATCAATGTCAAAACAAAGTTTTTTATCTTTTCAGTAATAATAATACCTTATGTCCTTGTAGCCAATGCAAAAATCAATGTCAAAACAAAGTTTTTTATCTTTTAAGTAATAAAGATAGCCAAGAATATGAAACAGCAAATAAACATGTAGAATTTTTAAAGCCCACATATGCTGAGGTATTGAAGATTCCAAACAATCAAGAAGTCAATCTATACAATAATATCCGAAAACGCAAGTGTAAAGAATTTAATGGAAGCACATCATCTTTAAATAAAATGGTGAGAATCAATGATCATATTAAATACATGGCCAGGGGTGAAGGGCTTCCCCAACTGGACACTCTTAATGATAAGCATCTTAATGGTAGCTCTAACATACGAAACATAAGAAAAAACTTGAACCAATCAAATGCCTTATCTGGGTCACGTGGTCTAAATAACCACACCCACCACAGGATGGTCCGTAAGAGTAGAACAGGTTTTACTACGCCATTAAACGAAATATCGCTCTCAAATCGATTTGAATATCTTTCTGACAGTAACAAAATTGCAACCCATAATTTCAGGCAAAAGGAACATAGTCCTAATATTATTAATCACCGCACTAAGTCTCGAAACGATCGGACGTTAGCTCCGCCCTCCGTTAATCTGATTGGCCGTCATGGGGGGCAATCTGCTGGGGGTGAAAGAGGTTCCCTCCATAATGACGTCATAGGGTCAATGGCCGGTTTCCCGGTTGAAAGTTGCCTTAATGCTCAGGAGAATACAAATAAAATTAACTTTAATAGAAACTTAACTAATAACAAAATGAATAGACATGTAAAACATAACCTTAAAAAAAATACACACATTATAATGAACAAAGATCTAACTATTGCAACAGCCAATGTTCAAAGTCTTGGAAAAAGACAGAACTGATAAATTTATATATTAATGAAAATAATGTTGACTTATTCTTTATAACTGAAACTTGGATTAATGAAATGAATGAACAAATCATAAGAGGTGAAATTAAAGGTAACAACTATGATATTGAACATGTACCACGTGTCCTAAGGTCTGGCGGGGGTCTGGCGATTATCTATAGACCTGAAATAGACATAAAGAAAATTAATCACACACATAAATTATCGACAATGGAAATGATGGAAATAAATATTAAAACTAAAACTAAGATATGCACTATTATTACAATATACAGACCTGAGCCTTCTGATAAGAACAAATATACTTACACAGAATTTTTCGAAGAATTCAGTGAACTACTGTCTTATTATAGCACATATACACATGAAGTTATATTGGTGGGCGACTATAACTTTCACATGAATAGACCCGAGAGGCCTAATGTAATAAAATTCAATGAAGTCCTAGATCTATATAATTTACATAATCATGTGACAGAACCAACGCATATTATGGGAAATACGCTCGACCTATTAATAACAGGCATACATAGTAATGTAATTAAGGAACATATAGTTGATGAAAAAATATCAGATCACAATATCCTAAGACTTACCTTAAATCTGCAGACTAAAGTCGATAACAAAAAAACTGTATCATATAGAAATTACAAAAAAATGAATATCGATGAATTTAAAAGAGACATTGAGGAAATGTTCAACGATAGTCAATCATATCAAGATGCAGATCTAAATAAATTACTTGATAAATATAACAAATTGACAATGGTACTGGACAAACATGCTCCTAATGTGGAGAAAACCATAAATATTAGGAAACCGGCACCATGGTTATCTGATGATGTAAGGATTGAAAAAAGAAAGAAAAGAAGACTTGAAAGGAAACATGATAAAACTGGCCTCTCCTCAGATAAGATACAATTTAAAATACAGAGGAACAAATATAATAATATCATTAAGAATTCGAAAAACGATTATTATTCGGGAATAATAAATTCAAATAAATCAGATCCGAAAAAATTATTTAAAATATTAAATAAATTACTACATACTAAAGAGGACACCCCTTTCCCTAGTCATAATGACAAAAAAGAGTTAGCCTCAGAATTTAATAATTTTTTTCTTGAAAAAATTTCGAATCTTAGAGAGTCCATGGACAAAATTGATAAAAATAATCAACAAATAAATGAGGAAGTCAGATTTGATACACAGTTGATAAAATTCACATTGTTAAGTGATTCTGAAGTCAAAACAATAATTAAAGAATCTGCAAAGAAGTCATGTGAGCTGGATCCAATCCCTACATGGCTTCTAAATGAATGCATGGGGAATTTACTGCCATTAATAAAGGCCATCATAAATAAGTCAATCTCATTAGGAGACATGCCTGATGACCTGAAGATGGCCATCATTAGACCCTTAATTAAGAAATTGGGCCTGGAATTGACAAAGAAGAATTATAGACCAGTCTCGAACCTGGCCTACTTATCAAAATTAATAGAAAGAGCAGTAGCTAAACAGTTTGTAGGACATCTAGTTAGAAATGATATTCAAGGCCTATTTCAATCAGCCTATAAGGAGTTCCATAGTACTGAAACTGCATTACTCAAAGTGCAGAATGACATCTTAATGGATATTGATGATGGTAAAACGGTAATGCTGGTACTACTTGATCTATCAGCAGCTTTTGACACTATTGATCATGAAATATTGCTTAATAGACTGGAAAAAAGATGTGGTATCACAGGGACTGCCCTTAAATGGTTTAGATCATACTTGTCTAATAGAAAACAATGTGTTGTAATAGATGGTGAAAGATCTGATAATATTAAGATTAAATATGGTGTCCCACAAGGCTCAGTTTTGGGACCTTTATTATTTACGGCATATATGGAGCCTTTATCAGATATAATTGGTAACTATGGTCTCAAGCATCACATCTATGCTGACGATACACAACTCTACATCACCATTGATCCTAAGTCTAAAGAAACTAGAGTTAAGTCCTGCAAGGAGATGGAAAATTGTATTATAGAGGTTAAAAAATTCTTAATAGAGAATAAAATGAAGATAAATGATGGAAAGACAGAAATGCTTTTATGTGGTAAAAGCTGTGAATTCAGAAAGAAAAATGTACCTGAAGATATTCTAGTAGGGGAAACTAGAATCCCTAGATCAAATTCTGTTAAGGATCTAGGGGTTATTCTAGATCAAGAACTATCTATGAAATCACAAATCAGAAAAATGTGTAAAAACGGTTTCTTCCATGTAAAAAATTTATCAAGAGTAAGAAATTGTTTGGATGAGGGAACAGCCAATACCCTTGCTCATGCATTTGTCACTTCTACCCTTGATTATGGAAATGCCCTTCTAGCGGGTCTTCCTGAGTGTGAATTAGCCAAATTACAAAAATTACAGAACGCTGCGGCGAGGGTAGTTGGGAAGCTCAAAAAGAGAGATCATATCACGCAAAAACTTAAGGAACTTCACTGGTTACCAGTAAAAGCTAGGATTGATTTCAAAATATCTCTATTAACATGGAAGGTGCAAAATGGCTTTGCCCCAAAATATTTGTCTGATTTATTAGAATATAAACAGTTGGGTATGGGACTGCGATCTAATGATAAAAATGAATACGTAGTACCTAAGACTAATATGAAATCTTATGGAGATAGGGCTTTCATGGCGTATGCGCCAAGGAACTGGAATGCGCTGCCCCTTGAAGTGAAAAAGTGTAAAACTGTTGAAACTTTCAAGAAGAAACTTAAAACATTTCTATTTAGAAAACACTATCTTAATGAAGCGCTTCGAGCAGACTTGGTCTGATATAGCGCTATATAAATCGTTATTATTATTATTATAAAATTGACAGACCTTACTTCCAATTTATTTTCAGCATTATTTTTTTTTATATGCAATATAATATATACTTTCAGAAATTAACCAACAATAAGTTGCTATTATAGATATTGTTTCAAAATAGCTCAGCATATCAAAATTGCCTCTATTTTCCCTTGCAGATTGGTCTCAAATTAAAGATTGGTCTAATATTGCTAACTTTGAACAGGTTTTGATGAATAAAATCTCTATGAGCTCGTTTATGAAAGATGCAGATGACTGAATATTGATATTTATAATAAAATCCACGGAAATGGTAGTTTCATTTTCAAAGTCATTTAAAGGTCACTTAAATGTCACCGGCAATAGTTTATAAAAATAGCCTACATAGGTCCATATAAATCATGTATCATTTGTGGATGTGTCCCACACAGTAAAAACATGCCTATGTCTGTCATTTCTACTTATGTTGATGTTGTACTGTAATGCTTTTCAACATAACTTAGAAAAGGTTTCATGTGATCCGATTTTTATACCTGAGGAAGAATACACAAATCAAGATACACATTGAATATTAAGAGACTTATGTTTTGTAACAAAAGACGACTCACCGCTGTGTAGGTGTCTCGGCTACAGCTTCGTTCAAAAGATCTTTATCTGAGGACCCGGATGAAGACACTGTCTTTTTAACATCCTATCCAAGACACTTTCCAGGCAATGGCGAAATAGGCCTGATCAAATCAAGAAAATTGGATTTTGCTGCAGATCAAGCAATTTATGCAGGATACACTACATTCTATTGTTTCAACCTTAAAGGACAATCCAACTCACATGACAGTTAGTTAATTGGTAAAAGGGTATTCAAAGACAATACATATTAAGATAAAACTGGGTTGCAAAAACAATTGGTCATTTGACAAAAATTCCTTGACTTTACGTGGAGCAAACATGTGCTTTTCTTATCGATAAAAAAATGAATATTTCAACAATATCAAAATACTGTAAAGGTTCAAGGTTAGTTTCAAAGAGCAAGTAGGTCAAGTGCAGAGGATGTAGCCGGGCGCATGGATGGCAGAACATTTGTCCCTTATTAGTCCGGCACATCAGATGCCAAAAGAGGCTTACTTCTAGCCATTGCCACATTTGGGACGAAAGTGGCTGAAATACATAATTTTCATGTGCCATAACTTTAGCCTATTTCTACTAATAGTCTTTTAACTTGTTTCCTGGTATTTACACAATTTGACTTAAGCCTCTTTCTACCAATAGTATTTTAATATGTATCCTGGTATTTACACAACTTGACTTTAGTCCCTTTTTACGTTTAGTCTTTTGATTTGTATCCTTGATTAAATACTTCTTGATAAAATGTAAATTGTAAGCCCGGGGACGCTTTGTAGTACATTGAATAGGGGCATCCCTGATTGATTTAGTATTGATCTTAGGTGTTGTTTTCCTTTAAGCAAAATGTATGGTACAGTTTCACACTAAATATAACTTTAACCGCATTCCACGCAAAAATGTTTTTTGATCTCTTTTGTTGCAATCAAATCTCATATTTAACACGAGAGAAAGGCTTATAAGAGTATCATTTTATCTTCTGTTTATTATCTTGTATATTCCTTTACTTCAAACCATTTCAATCCATCAATGTCAATTAGACGGAAATTGTACCATCGTTATCCAATACCCATGGCTCATTATGGTTTTTATCATTGAAATATCACTTTATATTTAAACAGTCAATGCTATTCCTTTGATCATTGCTTGATTTCCTGAGTGATTTGCCAGAATATTTCTTTTTGTGGCTAAATATTGACTGTGCTTCCCCCCTCCTTATGGCTTGTATGGCCTCTCGGGTCATAAAGGTACATACATGAGATGGGAACAGTCAAAGTTAAAATAAATGAATGACACAAACGGAATGTGACGTCCTGGCACACATTTTTTTTCATTTTTTTCACCTTTAGAGAAAGCACTGTGTTTAGAGAGACTTAACGGTCACCACCCATTACGATTAATGAATGTGCCCTTGTGGCTGAATGGAGGCTGATTTCTGGCTGGTTTCTCTCCAAATGAAAACGCGTGGTGGGCACTTGATATGTTGTAGTTTGTTACTTAAGTCAGCTTTCAAATGCCTTTGGTCAAAAGATCAAGTCATAGACTGTAACGCAAGTAGATCTGTTTGAGGTAGGCCAAAGTCCTGTGGATTTTGTCATCCTCATTTTGGTCATAACTGTATTGATTACTGTCAACTTATATTCTGCTAAGAACAACTTTATTTGTAATTCAGTGTTACATACTTCCAACCCACTTAATATATTTAAAACAAAGTTCTCACACGCGGAAATCAAATCATTTATTTTCATAAACACGAACAACAGGACATACACAACAGGACATACACAAGACTTTTTTCATTACATAGTTTTATTTGATATTTTATTGAATACAGCTTTATTTGATTTTTTATGCAGCATTATTTTTATACAGCATTATGTGAAATATAAGTATGGGAATGTTAATGTTAACAGGACGTAGCTGTAAACAACATGGTGTCGTGGTGAGCAGCTGTGTTAATGTTCCTGTGTGGCGCTCATAGGAAAAACATTTCATACCAACATCCTATGAACCTCTGATGTCAGCTCGCATATTATTAGTTAAACTCTAAGTTGCAGCATTTGTCAGCTTTGTAATCGGCAACTGCTGCTGATTTTATGGCAACAGATTAGCAACAGTGGTTTGATTGAAAATGTCTGACGTCTGACCTTTTTTTCATTTTTCAAAATTTAAAAACATGTATGCACTGAGTATTTGACCCTGGTTATCAGCAGCTGTCTCATGATGGTGGCCAGGTGTAATCAGCAGCTGTCTCGTGATGGTGGTGGCCAGGTGTAATCAGCAACTGTTTCATGATGGTGGCCAGGCGTTATCAGCAACTGTCTCATGATGGTGGCCAGGTGTAATCAGCAACTGTTTCATGATGGTGGCCAGGCGTTACCAGCAGCTGTCTCATGATGGTGGCCAGGTGTAATCAGCAACTGTTTCATGATGGTGGCCAGGCGTTATCAGCAACTGTTTCATGATGGTGGCCAGGTGTTATCAGCAACTGTTTCATGGTGGTGGCCAGGTGTAATCAGCAACTGTCTCATGATGGTGGCCAGGTGTTATCAGCAACTGTCTCATGATGGTGGCCAGGCGTTATCAGCAACTGTTTCATGATGGTGGCCAGGTGTAACCAGCAACTGTTTCATGGTGGTGGCCAGGCGTTATCAGCAACTGTTAGATGGTGGTGGCCAGGCGTTACCAGCAGCTGTCTCATGATGGTGGCCAGGTGTTATCAGCAACTGTTAGATGGTGGTGGCCAGGCGTTACCAGCAGCTGTCTCATGGTGGTGGCCAGGTGGTATCAGCAACTGTTAGATGGTGGTGGCCAGGCGATACCAGCAACTGTTAGATGGTGGTGGCCAGGCCTTACCAGCAGCTGTCTCATGGTGGTGGCCAGGTGTTATCAGCAACTGTTAGATGGTGGTGGCCAGGCGTTACCAGCAGCTGTCTCATGGTGGTGGCCAGGTGTTATCAGCAACTGTCTATTGGTGGTGGCCAGGTGTTATCAGCAACTGTCTATTGGTGGTGGCCAGGTGTAATCAGCAACTGTCTATTGGTGGTGGCCAGGTGTAATCAGCAACTGTTAGATGGTGGTGGCCAGGTGTTATCAGCAACTGTCTATTGGTGGTGGCCAGGTGTTATCAGCAACTGTCTATTGGTGGTGGCCAGGTGTAATCAGCAACTGTCTATTGGTGGTGGCCAGGTGTAATCAGCAACTGTTAGATGGTGGTGGCCAGGTGTAATCAGCAACTGTCTCATGATGGTTGCCAGGTGTAATCAGCAACTGTTAGATGGTGGTGGCCAGGTGTAATCAGCAACTGTTAGATGGTGGTGGCAAGGTGTAATCAGCAACTGTTTATTGTGTTATCAGCACCCGTTTCTCCCCATGTTATCAGCAGCTGTTCCCGTGTTATCAGCAGCTGTCCCCATGTTATCAGCAGCTGTTTGTGGCCTCCATGTGGTCCAGCTGTTGTTGCAGCAGAGGAAGTTGACGGGACATAGTTCTGTCGCTTTCACAACCAGCTGTATAAATACAGCCAATTGCCTCGCGGCTCATCCTGTAACCACCATGTTTTGTTATTATTGGTCCATTGGCAAGATAGCATCAGGAAATCAGAAAATTTCACTAAATTTGGTAGTACCGTATATTCAGACCATTTTACCATGTTTCAATAAAACACCAAATCTTTATTGAATACTTAAGGATATGATATATTTCTGATGTCCGAATTTATTGATATTTGTTTTGCAAAATATTTTGATCTCCAATATGAATTATGACCTTTTAGCTGGAGAAAATACTATCAAAATTTTACATATAAATCATTAAAATGTAAAATTTGTAAGATTAATGTTAACCCTACTCGCAAAGGTCCATGGGATTTATACTTCTGACACATCTGTCCATAAAAGCCTTATCACACTTCAAAGACCGGTACCCCCAAGGAAAACACTGTGCCTGTAAATATACAAATACACAAGCTTAACGTTGGTGAAGCACTTTTCATGTACATGCTGTCATTTACATTTGTATGTGATTGATATGCTTTATTCCATGTTATCTGGCACAAGATGTTTTTCGCTCGCCTTTGTTTTGCCTTTAGGGCTAGATGTTCGAGGTTTTGACTGATTAAGCTGTAAGTCTATGGAGCATACCCCGATTATCGGCCCATGGCGGCCATGTTTTGGCTCAATAATTCTGCTTACACCGTCAGATGTCGCTTTTGTTTGAGAAGTGATTTGTGAGTGCGTGGTAGAGTTAGAAGATTTTCTTGTATATTGCCAAGGATTTTGCATTGGGATTTTGCAAACTTACGCGAGCTTGATGTTTTAAAATCAACACATTATAGTTGTCACTGTTACAGTTAGATTACAGTTTAATTTTTTTTGTGAAACAAACATTGTTTCCAGGTGAGGCAATCATAATATGTAGATCTACTTTTGTCATTGTTTAGTTTCATCACAGTGCATCGGTAGTGAATTGGAGTATATCTGATGTCAGTCAATCTATTTTATCTTAACTCATACTTTAACTTATGTTTAACCTTCTTCAATTCCAGTTTACTATTACTCTTTAAATCAGGGTAAAATCCATTCCCATTGTTCATTTCATATCAAAAATCTTAACTGTGGAAAGTGTGCAAAGATGAAATATTCATCGTTTAGTTGATATCACCAAGATGTGATTGGCAGATGAAAGTTTTGGCCGAGTATTAGATTAGCGCAATAAATTTGTTTATATCAGGCAAAAAAATACAACTTTTCTTACCTGCTGCAGTGCCAGGATGACAAAGACAAGTAAGACGAACTTCTCCATGGCGTTAGAACGGGTATACACGTCCGAATCCCTCTAGGAACCAAGTAAAAGTGAGTGAGGCTGAACAGATTCTGCTGTGAGCATTCCTCTTTAATTGATCGTGTAAGTATACCTGAACCCTTCCCAAAACAATCATACGTTAAAAACGATCCTCAATAAAGTTATGCAAGAACTTGTCGATAATGGCAGTTTCCACTATGAGTACCAAAATAACACAATTGTATTGAATTTGCTCATCAGATTAATTTAGCTTTAAAAGATTGTTTTAGTGATATCAATATGCTTCATTTTCAGCAAGAGTGGATTTACATTCGCTTTTATACAAGGTTTGTCTAAAATACATACAGATTAATCAACCAATAGAAATTTAAGATATTATAACCATTTTTTTCAAATTTTGAAAAAGTAGTTTGCTTGTTTGTCGTTTGAGCTTGTAAAATACCAACCAGAGTCCTAGATCAATGAATTTGATAATTTCAAAAGCATAGTTATGAAAAATAGAGCAACTTTTGGTACATACCACAAATGCAGTTACGGTTTGTAGCGTGATTGGATCATTACATCTGCATTGATAATACACCATAAATGATGATCATACATATAATGTGAATATAATCATATAATGCTATTACCATATAATGGCAGGAACCACACGAATTGCACCACTAAGGTTGGTCTCAATATCAAATATGGCTTCCACATAGTTTCCCAACATATTGGGCAAAATGGACTTGCTCTAAATGAGTGGAAATATCTATTTAAATAAAGTTGCATTTTTTTATATTATACAATGACCAGTTTCTTTTATTTACAATTTAAAAGTTGAGATATAGCTGAATTTGGAGATGACATTTCACAGATGGTGATACAAAAAAATGAGTTGCATTTGAAAAGTTGTTATGACAAGCAAAGATGATATTCCAGTAAAACAAAAAAAGAATTCGGTAGATTTGACTAATTTGATCACTCCACCTATTGTAGTGTAAAGGTTAAAGATGCTGAAACAAGAGGCTGAAAACGTTCAGGACAGATGTAGTTCCATCTTAGTTTACATTGTGTATGCATGTTGCACAGTGTCATTGACCTACAACAGACTGTTTTGACGCAATATAAGCATCAGTACACATATACGTTTATCAAATATCAACACCCATATCCACAGTTTCCATTCACCAAATTTCATCTTAGCATCTTTATTGGTACTGAACCAAAATAATTAAAACAACATCTTGATTGGTACTGAACCAAAATAATTAAGGATTTTTACATAATCAAGCAAACCACCTGATTTGAGAGGCCTAATCTGGTCACTAATTAGTAAAGGGAAATAACATTTCAAACTATATTCTAATGGTGCCCCTAAACATTTCATCGGACATCCACTATGCATAGCACCACCCCACACAGTTACAGAACTTCCCAACCATGATGGCGGTAATATGGTCTGGACTGGTGACCTGTTATCTAACACGTGAATCAGGTATCCCATTATACAACCCTGTTCAAATAATTATTTGTATAAATCGACATAAAAAGTTCCTAAAATATCAGAAAACTTAAATGAACATGCATAAATGTCCATATTTAGGGAGGTGTATCCCATAGAATAGATCCATGGGAACCCTGAACAAATTACGGCCCTGTAAATGTCCACAATGACATGACCACCTTTATATAGAACCCATAGGGTGTTCCATAATAACACTTTATTGGAGTTCAAACTATCAAAGTGAACCATTGTTGATCCTTGGCCCAAATAATTCCAGAAAATGTTTTGGATTTATTTTTACCTTCGGATCCTTGCCCCCACAACCTTCAAGGTCATCTTTATAAAAAAAAAATAATTTCGGAATAGAGACCTTATCTTAGGCTTATATTAAAGTATCAAGCAGAGAAAACTTTAAAAGGACATTATGGTGCTAAATGTCATAGTTCCTGAGATATTGACATATATCTACAAATCATGATAAATTGTGCTTTTAATTGCAAAGAGTTTGAGGCATGAAAGTTCTTGTAGAAAAAGTTGCCAAAATGGAAGGCATAATTAGCAATGTCCTACTTATGCACTACCTTGTGAATAATTAAGACTTAATATGTATATATATATATTATTTATTTATTTATTGTAATTGCAGTTGGTTGACCTTTCTGGGGAATCCTAACCCATTTGTTGGGTCAAGATGGCTGAAGGTCAAGGTTGTAGCCCAAATACCTTCACGCAATATTACCAAATGTATTTAACCAATTAAATTTAACCAATTATATTTAACCAATTATATTTAACCAATTGTATTTAACCAATTATATTTAACCAATTATACTTAACCAATTATATTTAACCAATTGTATTGAACAAATTATATTCAACCAATTATATTTAACCAATTATATTTAACCAATTGTATTTAACCAATTGTATTTAACCAATTGTATTTAACCAATTGTGCCTTCATCTCTAAGTATGGATCTCACGTCAATCAATAATTGACATGAGCAGCCTCCTGTCCATATCTTTCATTCATACTCACTCAATTCAGCAGTTGGACCTGCCATTTTATGTCTCATATTTAAACATTGTTAAATAGCACGTATAAAAGAAACAACTTTATCAAGTAAATCTTGCAAATTTATTTTATTCTAATTCTTTCATAATTACAAATATATCATACATTTGTTTTTACTCATAACATTTTCACAATTTCCACTGATGCCCAGTGAATAATAAGGTAGTTATCAGTTGTTGACAAATGGAAAATATGAAAATATTTTCTTCACATGTAATGCAATATTTGGGGATTTTGGCAGTACTATTATGTTTTAGTAGAAAAAAACAAAAACAGGCATACTTATTCCTGCAAAGGATATGCGTAATGGTTCTTGTAATTCAATATTATACATTATATTCTCTGTATTACCAAGACATCATGAATAATAGATGATTTCAATATTAGATGTACTCAAAACCAATGTAAATGGTGTTATGATGCAAGATGAGAATATCTCATAAAGAGGATACACAAGATAAATAGATAAAAATGCGAGTCAAGTGGCAATGGTGATGATAGAGATGAGCATATGATGTACAGAAGTTGGGATCTGATGAACAGAATTTGAGCATCTGATGAACAGAAGTTGAGCATCTGATGAACAGAGGTTGAGCATCTGATGTACAGAAGTTGAGCATCTGATGTACAGAAGTTGAGCATCTGATGTACAGAAGTTGAGCATCTGATGTACAGAAGGAGACAATTATTATCTTTATACTGTAATGATTAAATTAAAATATAATATAGTCTAGTGCTAAATAAACCTCTTTCAGAATATCTCTCAATTGCTGCAATCAGTGAAATATGCATGGCTAATTCTCAACAAAATAACATCTGTAATCAATGTATAAACCTCATTTTTGTTACTGATCTCTGACATAAATACCATTACAGCTCAGCAAGCAGTTTGGCATGGAAAAGGCAGCACGTCATTTACAGTTAATCATATCATTTACTTCAGTGCCTAAATAAGGAGATCAGAATGAGCAGCCTAATTGCTTGATCCTGTCTTGGTAGTAATCTCTATTGGCAGTGTTGCGCCATCTGACGTACGTGTCTGAATCTTCCAGACATCCTGATATTTCAATGCAATCCATCCTTGTCTTCAGGTCACTGTAACAATAAGACAATCGTGATACTTTTACATAATGCGCTTATAAATGATAAATACATTTAAATCCTGGCTCTCTGGTTGATTTGTTCCTTATATTATTTGGTTAATCTCAAATCCCCCTATCTATAAGTCATCATTAATTTATATCACATATCTTTCTCATCTGTTTGTCGTTGCTTTGGTTTATTCTATTTTTGAGTCTTAGCTCTGAATTTTTGAGTCTTAGCTCTGAATTTTTGAGTCTTAGCTCTGAATTTTTGAGTCTTAGCTCTGAATTGTGGATCGCATAAATTATGAATATCGCATGAATCAGTCTTTCACCTTGCAAGACATTTTATAAGAAATGTGAACATTTTCATATAAAAAAATATATATTTGTCTCGCTTCACAATAAAACACTTCTATTCCATTATATTTTCAATTCCAACTCGACATAAGACGGAAGTGGGTCTTATTTTAATGATTAGCTTTTTAGTGTTTGGGTCTAATAGATGAAACATGACGTGCTTTTTTCAAAAAGAGAATTTATCTGACATTCCAGCCTATTGCATGCTAGTGTCAGAATAATCTGTGATAACTGTGGCCAAGCTGCGATAGCACTAAAAACATTGCGGCTGTATGTTGGTCGAAAATTGCATCAAAATCTCTTAATATTAATGACATCACAAATCATAAAAGGGGAAGATTAAAAAAGTGTTTATATCACAACAAATATATATAAATATATATATATATATATATATATATATTTATATATATTTGTTGTGATATAAACACTTTTTTAATCTTCCCCTTTTATGATTTGTGATGTCATTAATATGATATATATATATATATATATATATATATATATATATATATATATATATATATATATATATATATATATATATTCTCTGTCCTGTGGGCTATCTACCACTCACTCACCCGCACTCGTCCTGTGGGCCATCTACCTCTCACTCAACAGCACTCATCCTGTGGGCCATCTACCTCTCACTCACCCGCACTCGTCCTGTGGGCCATCTACCTCTCACTCAACAGCACTCGTCCTGTGGGCCATCTACCTCTTACTCACCCGCACTCGTCCTGTGGGCCATCTACCTCTCACTCAACAGCACTCGTCCTGTGGGCCATCTACCTCTCACTCACCCGCACTCATCCTGTGGGCCATCTACCTCTCACTCACCCGCACTCGTCCTGTGGGCCATCTACCTCTCACTCACCCGCACTCGTCCTGTGGGCCATCTACCTCTCACTCACCCGCACTCGTCCTGTGGGCCATCTACCTCTCACTCACCCGCACTCGTCCTGTGGGCCATCTACCTCTCACTCACCCGCACTCGTCCTGTGGGCCGTCTACCTCTCACTCACCCGCACTCGTCCTGTGGGCCATCTGCTTCTCCCTGGTTCACACAGGACTCAAGGAGTTTTGAGTCACAGTCCCCAAACACCAACCTGTCTCCAACAATCTGAGTGGGATAAACCATTGTTATGACATGTTAATATGCTCATGTAATGACAAGACGAAATGCTCATGTGATAATAGGATGATAATCAGGAAGATATACTCGTGAATGCTTTAACAAGTTGATATATTCATGTATTGATGGGCGTTTATTGCATGATAATATACTCATGAATGTAATAACAAGATGACATACTCATGAATGTAAGAACAAGATGACATACTCATGAATGTAATAACTAGATGACATACTCGTGAATGTAATAACAAGATGACATACTCATGAATGTAATAACAAGATGACATACTCATGTATGAATGGGAGTTTATTCTCATATAATAACATGGTGATCAATGAACCAAGGTGTTAATGAACGCGGATGAACTAAGGTGTTAATGCTTTAGTTTATGTCATGATTTTGCAGCCATGCACACGTTTGTTTGCTTTTGCAATCAATCAAGAGTTCATGCGGAGTATGGGCGATATATATATAATGTGACCCCATCTTTAAACGTTTGTAGTTTTCCACATTTCAGGTTATGAATCAAATGACATTAACTTTACTTACCAAGGCAACGGAGAATAGAAATAATACCAATTTCATCGTGATACAGAAATATAGGAGTCTCAACCCAGTCAATATACGATATATAGGACTTGTGCTGATTTCTGTGCAGATTTCTGCTTTTATAGTATTTTTTTTATTCTGGTCTTTGTTACATTCATGATTATGGCATTCTATTCTGGAATAATATAATCAATCGGAAATAGACATATGATTACCTTGTTGTTTTTTTGTGTATCATATTTGTGCTGTGAGTTCTGTGGCGTGTGATCCAGACCCGCCCTGGAACGGCCAGTTTACTGCTGCCAAATTGTATAGTGTAAATTACCACTATATATATATATATATATATATATATATATATATATATATATATATATATATATATATATATATATATATATATATATATATATATATATATATATATATATATATATAAAACCTAATTTGGGATATTAAACCCTCAGGAGACGGAAGATGACAACATAAAGTGCCAATTTTGATCATGAAATATATTAACTTCTATCAATGACAAATATCTTTTAAGGGGAGAGCCATTTTTCATTCGAGGGTTTTGGAGTAAAATTTATATTCCGGAGGCCCTTCAGTGAGAATTTTTGAAAACACTTCGATCAAGAAATAAAGATTCTTTTTATATTAGAAAACAACCAATTTTATTTCTTTCAAGTAACAGATTTGTGAAATAAAAAACGACTGGGAAAATTATTTGAGATTGACCTATAACTGGAGAAAAAATGTTGTTCCCTGAATCACTCTTAATGACTAATGCTAGGTCCCTAAAAAAAGGTTGACACCAAATTTAGTTTGAGGTGGGGCTCAGCCTTACCAACTTAAGGTCCTGTTATGACGATCGCTTAGAGCACCAGGTGACAGCTCTTTGCGCCATGGAGAACCGCAGCAGAATTCTAAGATTACATTAAACTCCACAACAACTGAAGATGGAGATAACAAACATTGCTGACATGTTTACTATTGATCTTACTATTAATCTGATAAAATCACGATATGATATTATAAAATACAATATCGCTCCACCACTTCTTTAAATCTGACTGAGTTGCAGGAGTTAATAATCACTTTCTAGTTAGTAGTCATTTTATAGTCATGTTTAGCTGGCAGTTCACTCAAGGAATTTGCCATATATTTAGACCGAGGCATATTCAAATCTTATGTACATCATATTATTGTATGCTAAAGTAGTTACTACAAATGATGATTTTTTGTATTAAAGATCCTATCTCAAATAGCATGTTTTCAATTCAACATATCCACAATAAGACCTTTTCACTTATATAAATTGAGAAAGTCCTGAATATATTCCAATGTCAAGCATGTCAGTGACCAATGATAATCTTGCCCTTCATCTCCTTAAAGGTTGAAATATGCATAAACATCATTTATGAAATTAATAAATTGCAAATATTGACTGTTAAATCAAAAGTAAATACAGTTCAGATTGAAATATTTTTAAGTATGTAAATTGATTGATGAGAAACAATTGATTGTATAATGTGACAATTCTCAAGTTTTGAAAGGGGAACATCCACATATGAAATTATATAATCAGTAAATTGATCAAAGTTGTTTTTCTGCTCTTGAAATGTTCTGTGATATTTATTCTGAACTTTGAGCTCAATTCAAATTTTCATTGTTGAACAGAATTACGATGTTAAACAAAATTTCCTCGACAGTATGTTAGATTCAATTCGATTTTAAAATGCATTCAATGTCATCAAACATTAACATGACATTTATTTTTCAACCATATCAGTTGTACGATTAATTCTGTTTAAATGTAAGAGATGGCTTTAAAATGTTCGGAAAGCAGAAGAAAATCGTCATGGGTGAACGCATTCAAATATTGGTTGTTTCTCGCCACCAGGTGTCAGGTGCATGATCTTTGAAGAGATAGAAGTCGAGTGAAATATATTTGTGTCCATTCAGATGCCTCCTGACAACACAATCCAAGAGACGAACATATTTTATTATGTAAAATAACTCCACTTTTCTTAAAATACTTTATTCATTCTATGTCCATACATGTGTAATACTATAAATAACATGACTCTTCAGCCCCAAAATCTTAAATAATCTTTAAATGATTGATGTGCAGAATAGATTGTCACTAATACATTTCATTAGAAGCGTAAATGTGCACCAATTAATTTTGTAAACATATAAAAAGTAACTTAATTTTTCTGTTAACCTGACATGCAACAACATGTCAACAAGCTCTCGGACTGTAAAACACGATGTGCAAAAGAAAAATGAAAAAAGGGCATAAACCTCTATACAAAGTGTGTACAAAGTGTGAATTTATGGATTGGATTTGTTGAATTAATTTGTCAGCACTTTTTAGGCTATATCAAGTCAGCCTGCCGTTGGGACTCAATGCCCTACTGTTCTCGAAGAGTCATGGGGGTCTTTCTTTTTCATTATCATAAACATGATAACACATTACACGGTCTTAGACGGCCAGTCATAAAGCAATGCCTGGAGCGAGAAACATCAGTAGCATATATCCACCTTTCTTGACCATGCATGACCGAAGAACTTGTCCCATTTGGGATTCGAACCTGAACATGTAGCATGGGAGACCGACGCCTCAACAACTGAGCCACGCCCCACCCATTGGTTTGATGGAAGAAATATATCATATTTTGGTCTAGTTCGTATAGCGTCTCATTTCAGCAGAAATAATTGGAAGTCAAATGCAATGTCCACTTTACCTTTTTTCCTTTGACGCCAGGACAGGGACACATAGAACAGAAGCGAATTTGGAGGTTACGTGCGCTCTTGTAAAAATCAGGTCTCGCACGTTATCAATGTTTCAACGTCATGTCGTGTAACGCAGACATGCCTCAGTTTATGACAGGTGATGATTTTGTTTGTTTGTTTGTTTGGGGTTTTACATCACTTTCAACATTATTTCAGTTATTTCGTGATGAGACCTACTTGTAGCAGATATAGTGCTGCCTCACTGAATTGTCATGTCGCAGGTCCTTGACATGACAACCCACCCGGTCACAGATTTACAAGGACAACGGGTTAACCCTTTTAGGCGATGATCCTTCCTACCCATTACAATGCATGGATGAGTATGGATATATGGTAAATCTAGTTATGTTCTATTAAATAAAAATATATTTTCTCAAATTGGACAATAGGGCCCTTCTCACCCAATAGAAAGCTGAAGGAAGTGGTATGGGCTGTTAAAAACGACCTCAAGTAAAATGGGTCGTTGGAAATATAAATGCAACAGTGTAACAATCAATGTCTGAGACATTTTGATTTAATAAAAATGTTAACAAAAACCAGTTCGCTCTGAAAACAGATATCACAAATGCTAACAATGATAACTAATATTAAGTTATCAACACATTCTCATTGTGTTCAATATCAGTCATACTGCTTGTGATTTGAAATACAAATATAATCTTTCAATTCACGTGAGATTTGGAGGCGTCTTGCATAGTATATCACATTGTTAGAAATTAACTTTCTGATATGTAGTCTGCAGAGATGTTTCAATGGGAGAGGACTCAATGAGCGCTTCTTTAACCAGGCATTAATCGGGTCTTCGGTAAGTTGCAGCATGTTGCAGTACACTGCAGCCTGGTCGCTGTCATATGTACAAGCCTGGCATGAAGTGGTGCCACCTGGTGGAGATGCAAGGCAAAGAGCGCCCCCTTCAGGAGTATACCCAGCAACACAGAACAGTTGAACTGCATCTCCACATCCTGACATGCACAGCTTGTGGCACAAAGCTCTCACAGCTGATGAGGGTATATCTTTGAAGCCAAATGCCCGGATGGCTTTTTTGTACAGCGCCATCTGTTGAGGTGATCTTTCTCTGGATTCCCAGAATTTAGATTTCCAAACCTTGCTCATGTCTGCTCCAGCATCGATGAGCAAGTCCACACAGGGATGCCGAGTCTCGGGGCGCTTAAGGGGATAACTTTTGTATAAATGATCAATCTTTGGTTTATCAGCTAGGGCATGAAATAAAGCTGTCTTGTTTTGTCTATCTGTCCATTCTGTTTTAGTGCCATATTTGAGGAGCTTGGACAAGCAATTTGGACAGCCATTAAGAGCGGCCGCAGCCAGAGGAAGGATGTCAACATTGTATTTAGACACATCAGCTCCACGTGCTCCAAGCACTTCCAGGATATCACAGTTGTTGCGAATGGCTGCGTACTGCAGTGGCGTTGCTAGGGATCGGTTGCCAACATTGAGATCAGCATTATGGGATAGAAGCAAACGCACACACCCTTCTTTGTCATTGATGGTTGACTTAGATAGAGCAGTGAACCCCCACATGTCTGTAAGATCCGGATCAGCTGCACCCTCAAGTAAGACTTTGACACAATCCTCATGACCGTTGGAGCTCGCCAAGATCAGAGCTGTGTTTTTATCATTGTTTTTGGCTGGTTCATTTGGCTTCGCCCCAGCTTCTATGAGTCTTTTGGTGATGCTTTTGTTTCCTTTTGAACAAGCCAGATGTAAAGGGTTGAGTCCAGTGCTGTCCACTTGGTTGACTTTGGCTCCATTGTCTATGAGCAGATCTACCAGGTTTTCCTGGTCAGTGATCACGGCAGCGTGGAGTGGTCGGGAGCCTGTATCATCAGTCTTATTCACATCAGCACCGTGCTTCATCAACAGTCTCACGGCATCCAATGTCCCGTGCTTCATTGCAAATATCAGCAAGCCTTCTCCAGACGCTAGGCAAGCATTTGGATCTATATATTTTACCATCTGTTCCATTTCTGCGGGACTATTCTCGTTGATGGCTTCGCGGATCATGTGTTCTCGCAACTTAGTGGTTGCTGCCTCACGCTCCAAGCTGTGGCCGGTGTGTCCAGTGGGTCCTGTTTTGCTTGGCATCTTGGTAGTATTTGCTCCCATCTCACACTAAACCGACTTCATATCTGTAAATATAGATGGAAGATTTTTTATTACAGATTATACATAATATTTACACAAAGAAGAAAGCCTCATTTCCGGATCCACTTTATAGATATTAAAACAGTATTGCTGTCTTCATTAAACTATGGGCGGATCATTAAAATTTTGGTGAGATCACTTGGATCAACAACATTAAGGGAAACAGATTAGGATTCGTTCAGCTGTATGGAAAACAAAATTGTTTAAATGGTTTAAATTGAAAAAAAAATAGTTTTAACCTTGTAGAATTTTATTGTGGAGGGTAAAAGACAAATATGTGACAAATTTGGTCTGCTTTACTGAGTACATCCATGTGTATAATCAATCCAATGCTTTTCAGTCGGCATCCCATTTTTTTGCTTTATAAAGGTCCTAATAAATTGTGAAAAGATTTTTCAAATGTCTGAAATATATTACCCTGCATAGCAGGACTTCTCTAGCATATCAGTCCCTGCCACCAAAGCTATAAATGTGCGCGCAGAATCGAACGCAAGTCATTCGTATTCAGATAAATCTTATTGTCAACTCATTGGTGAAAGAATATTAATAGATTCGTTTTGTAATGGCAGTTCTACCGATTGGTCGGTATATGTGCCAGACACCTGGTTACAGTTTATGACCTGATGTTGGTCAATTCAGATTTGATGATTTTTTTTGTGAGCAAGGCAAGTACCGATGACTCTGGGATTTCCAAACTTTGAATGAGATCAAAAACAGGCCAATGACTGCAAAGGTAGTAATTGAATACTACCTGTGTAATGCAGAGTAGAAATCTGTCTGAATGGGACACGTTATTTTCCTGTGTTCATCCCGTATAAAATATGCTGTGAGGGAGTGGAGTGAAGCTCAGTCAAGGCAGTTTAGCAGTATATCTAAATATCCAAAGCTTTATGATAACTGATAAATAATTTGAATCTTTATGATTTTCTCTCATTTTCTTTGTCATAGAAAACTTAAAATATACCATTTGTACAGTTTGAAAGGTTCAAATGTGTAGCTTATACCTGATCGTGACGATGCACAAATTAATGCATTTTACATTCTGAAGAAGGCGCTGTTAGAGAATGATATTATCTCCATACTCATGTGTAATCTGCAGCAATTAATGACTGCTTGAAACAGTTGTATTAAGTGTTAATTAGTGTAAATAAAGCATTATATAATTTCCTAATAAATAATATGTCATTAAACATCCAGTTTAGCAAAGAACGTGTGCATCCAGTGGTTAGTCAGCAGAGCTGAGGAAAATATAGAGATATGATTTGGTTGTGAAAATATATTGGAAATGGCCTCACACCAGAAAAAAATGCCAATTTCATTTTTCTTCACACCCCGAATAAATATAGGTCCATCCCTTAAATTAGTAATGTTAGTTTAACAATCATTTTGTTTGATCAGTTTTGTTCTTATATTTTGAGGCATACATAAACGCGTGTGTGTGTGTTTAATCTCTGATTTACATGGCTTGTCTATTTTTCTATTCTCGACCTCCCTATATCTTCATTGCATCAATTTGCAAGATTGACCGTTATCTATGACGATGTCTAACCATGCAGGCTGATTGGAAAGGCCGATTTCTAACGCAATTGTCGGTGTTCAGAAGGCAGAAGTAGATAGAGAATCAACTACATAAATACAGAGTAGAGTTTATATATAGTGGGTGACTAAATCTTGGCAAATGTTGTGCATGAAGTTGGCAACAACAGATGTATATCAGCTCAAATAGAAAATTGGGAATATTTTAAACCATATTTTGTATCATAGGGACTAGAAATGTCTCCAATAGCAAGTCTCCCTTGTGTCATATATATACTATATATGTTACTGTATAGATAGTAATACTATAAATGGATGTATGGCTGAGAACAAACCTATTCTTATCACTTAATTTGCAGACAGCTAATTGTAGCACCCGACTGAACTCTGTAACCGTATATGTATGTTATACTGTTTTTATGGTTCTGTTTTTTGCGTATTTTATGCTTCTTGGTTTAGAGAATATCAAAGTACATGCCTCCCAGCAAAGTTCCAACCTTATTCTGAACACTCTATATTTTCCACTGCATAAATCCATCTATTGCATGCCTGTTGTTAAATATTTCAATGCACCTGCTCTCAAATAAATCCTTTCTACTGCATAGTTCCCACTATATACTTCCTGAGAACTTAAATTTTAAGTAAAATTCTCTAATACTTCCCTCTATATCCTTCTCAGTAAATCTTCATTCAGGGTATTTCTTTCCCAGTATTTCTTTCTCAGTATTTTATTTCTCAGTATGTTCTTTCCTAGAATATATTTCCTGATATATATTTTCTGGTGTGACTTTCCCAGTATGTCTTTCTCAGAATATATTTCACAAGTACATGTCCAAGTATATATTTTTTAGTATATATAAGTATGTTTTCCCCGTATATCTTTCCCAGTAGATTGCTCCCCAAATACAATCCCATATATATGGATATTATATGTAGTGAAGAGTCCATCAAGCCTAATATTCAAAACATTATCAGCACACCCTTCTGTGATTTTACTAGAGACGAAGTCTCTTTGAATATCTACTTTCCAGATTATGAGATTATCTTGTTATGGTCCAACTTTGACTGCTATATAAGAATTGCTTAGCATTTTCATCATGTGAAACAAAATATCATAAAATACAAATAATCACAATAATTATCAAATTGTACAATAAGCTTAAATGTATATGTGATGTACACTAGTTGATGTACAGTCAGATGTAAAGTGAGAAGCAAGTAATGTATGGTTATAATAATGACATCAGAATATATTCCCTGTTCCACCCTTTTGAATGTTTAAAATGGTTTTTCATTTATATAATAAATAACTACAGTATCATGGAAGCACTCATCAAAATGAGCAGTGATATTCTGCGAGTAACACTATCTAACACTGTTAATAAACTTCCATATACACATATATAGCTTCGTCATGGTTTGCCATGGCTGTTCATTATATGTGTGTCTACAATACTGTGTAAATACCAAGTAACCCACCATATACCATTAGTGTTGCAGCCTCCACGGGACACATACATCGTGTACATTCAGGAGGCACTAGTATGTCTGCTACTCTGCCATTTGTGACACTTGTTATTCCCCAAGAATAGAGTGCATCGAGGGAAAACCACTTGTTGCTATCAGGTTGTGGCAGCCTGATATTTATCCTGGTGAAACTGAAAGGGTCCTCATCCGGGTATTTCTGATTGAACACTAAAGATATAGATTTTTTCATTGATTCAGCTATCCTTGTTTATGACCTCGTGATACAGATCTGAACCGTAGGGGAGATTTGCCAATATAAAAACACCGCTCCCTTTGAGCATTACAGCTCAGAGAGAACACCAAGCATAAGAATCTTGAATAAACATATACTGACTATGTATTCAATATACATGTACCTACGTAGATCTTGGATATACTTTGGATAATTTCCATTCTCAGTTCAATGATGCATGATGTATCTCTATATGCCAGGTTGTGTGTGGGTTGAGATCCTGCCATTGTTAAATACGTATCTGAATGTGAGCCGTGGACAAGAACAGGCCAGTTCTTGATGTAATATGAATGAGTTGAGCGTTGTGTGTTGTTAGCACATATTATATTGATCCAGATAGCACATGGACCGTGGCAAACACAACATCCACACATTCATATTGTATGATGCCAAGCTTGTGACGTGGGCACTTACAGATGAGAGATCACTTCCTTATGGACAAAGACAAGAATATGCAAATGATTTTTGATCAAGAACTTTTTCATCAAGAACTTGGGTTAACCATGCTTGGTGTTCGTATAGTCTACATATGTCTATTAAAAAATGCAAGGTATCAAACACATAAATTGCATCTATGACAGATATGTGCCACGTTGTGATATTAAAATCAATAGTTTCTGAGGAACGAATAAGTAATTTAAATTTACTAATTATATAAAGGCTTTGAGAAGCAGAATTTTGCCACTGGAAAAAAAACGGAAGTGTGAAATGTGGTTTACAAAAATGTGATTTGTGAGTTTTGAATAATTTGTGGACTGATTCAGAAAACTAGGAGTGAAATGTTGGAACCCAGGGCAAACGAGAATCGTACATTATGGTCGATCTTCATGTAATATTCTATTAAACCCACAGCGTGTGTTTCTTTCTTTGCCAAAAAGGAACTTACTTATAGTTAGGTTATTGTGTCAACGATTATCTGGATAAGTAGATTATATCTGTGGACTTCATCTTGCAGGATTATCGATTAAGAGATGATCTGCTTCAACCTTGACATTGCACCGTGGGCTAGCTGGATAAAAATAGACAATAGATATATGGCAAATATAAGTGAATATTTTCCCTGCTCTATAGTGCTGATAAACAATCGCCGATGTACTATTCTATCACTGTATATTGAGGTTCACGGAAAGAGGCAATAATGTTCATAAGTGACCTCAAAATCATCTTGTAGCAGAATGCCGATATCATTGAAAATCCATTTTGTTATAGCTTGTCTTTCAGACTTTAAATATGATTCATTTTTAAATGGAGATAGGACTATCATTTCTGCCAGATATGTATAGTCATGACGTGCGGGAAAATATTTCACAGTTCACAGTTCACAGTTCATTTTTCAAATTTTTTTCAGAAAATATGACTTTGCGTTACATTTTAATTAAAAAACATATGACGCAATGCTTCAATTCTTTTCAAATTTTCAGGGATTACTACCAGGGGATATATATATTGCCACAAAAAATCCCAATGCAAAAAAAATAATTTAAAGGTGCAAAAAAAAATGTTGAAATTGGACTTTGAAAAAAAAACCAATATTATATATTCTACAGTTGAAAATAATTATGAGAGCTTTTTCAATGGTGGTGTCCTTTATAGGGATTCATCTATGGGGTCCCTAGTATCTTCCAGAATTTTTCACTAATTGAGCAATTTTTTTAAGGGGTTGAATTAGGAGGTCAAACATTACAAAAAATGAAAAAAATCAGTTTTTTTACACAACGATTTTTTTATATGAGGGTCATTTCAATGTTGTTTTTCTTTTTAGGGAACCATCTATAGGGTACCAAGTACCTCCCTGAATTTTTCACTAATTGAGCAATTTTTTTAAGGGGTTGAATTAGGAGGTCAATCTTGGAAAAAAATGAAAAACTCTCATAATTTTAATGGTTTTTTGCACAACGATTTTTTGATATGAGGGTCATTTCAATGTTGTTTTCCTTTTTAGGGAACCATCTATAGGGTACCAAGTACCTCCCTGAATTTTTCACTAATTGAGCAATTTTTTTAAGGTGTTGAATTAGGAGGTCAAACTTGGTAAAAATGAAAACTCTCATAATTTTAATGGTTTTTTATACCACGATTTTTTTATATGAGGGTCATTTCAATGTTGTTTTCCATTTCAGGAAACCATCTATAGGGTACCAAATACCTCCCTGATTTTTTCACTAATTGAGCAATTTTTTTAAGGTGTTGAATTAGGAGGTCAAACTTGGAAAAAAATTAAAAATTCTCATGATTTTAATGGATTTTGGCACAACGATTTTGTTATATGAGGGTCATTTCAATGTTGTTTTCCTTTTCAGGGAACCATCTATAGGGTACCAAGTATCTCCCTGAATTTTTCACTAATTGAGCAATTTTTTTAAGGGGTTGAATTAGGAGGTCAAACCTGGAAAAAAATGAAAAGAATCTGTTTTTTTGGACAATGATTTATTTATATGAGGGTCATTTCAATGTTGTTTTTCTTTTCAGGGAACCATCTATAGGGTACCAAGTACCTCCCTGAATTTTTCACTAATTGAGCAATTTTTTTAAGGGGTTGAATTAGGAGGTCAAACTTGGAAAAAAATGAAAAGAATCTGTTTTTTTGGACATTAAAATCATGAGAATTTTTCATTTTTTTCCAAGTTTGACCTCTTAATTCAACCCCTTAAAAAAATTGCTCAATTAGTGAAAAATTCAGGGAGGTACTTGGTACCCTATATGTGGTTCCCTGAAAAGGAAAACAACATTGAAATGACCCTCATATAAAAAAATCGTTGTGCCAAAATCCATTAAAATCATGAGAATTTTTCATTTTTTTCCAAGTTTGACCTCCTAATTCAACCCCTTAAAAAAATTGCTCAATTAGTGAAAAATTCAGGGAGGTACTTGGTACCCTATACATGGTTCCCTGAAAAGGAAAACCACATTGAAATGACCCTCATATAAAAAAATCGTTGTGCCAAAATCCATTAAAATCATGAGAATTTTTTATTTTTTTCCAAGTTTGACCTCCTAATTCAACCCCTTAAAAAAATTGCTCAATTAGTGAAAAATTCAGGGAGGTAGTTGGGACCCTATAGATGGTTCCCTGAAAAGGAAAACCATATTGAAATGACCCTCATATAAAAAAATCGTTGTGCAAAAAACCATTTAAATCAGGAGAATTTTTAATTTTTTTCCAAGTTTGACCTCCTAATTCAACCTCTTAAAAAAATTGCTCAATTAGTGAAAAATTCAGGGAGGTACTTGGTACCCTATACATGGTTCCCTGAAAAGGAAAACCATATTGAAATGACCCTCATATAAAAAAATCGTTGTGCAAAAAACCATTAAAATCAGGAGAATTTTTCATTTTTTTCCAATTTTGACCTCCTAATTCAACCCCTTAAAAAAATTGCTCAATTAGTGAAAAATTCAGGGAGGTATTTGGTACCCTATAGATGGTTCCCTGAAAAGGAAAACAACATTGAAATGACCCTCATATAAAAAAATCGTTGTGCCAAAATCCATTAAAATCATGAGAATTTTAATTTTTTTTCCAAGTTTGACCTCCTAATTCAACCCCTTAAAAAAATTGCTCAATTAGTGAAAAATTCAGGGAGGTATTTGGGACACTATAGATGGTTCCCTGAAAAGGAAAACCATATTGAAATGACCCTCATATAAAAAAATTGTTGTCCATAAAAACAGATTTTTTTCATTTTTTTCCAGGTTTGACCTCCTAATTCAACCCCTTAAAAAAATTGCTCAGTTAGTGAAAAATTCAGGGAGGTACTTGGTACCCTATAGATGGTTCCCTAAAAAGGAAAACAACATTGAAATGACCCTCATATAACAAAATCGTTGTGCAAAAAACCATTAAAATTATGAGAGTTTTTCATTTTTTTCCAAGATTGACCTCCTAATTCAACCCCTTAAAGAAATTGCTCAATTAGTGAAAAATTTAGGGAGGTACTTGGTACCCGATAGATGGTTCCCTGAAAAGGAAAACAACATTGAAATGACCCTCATATAAAAAAATCGTTGTCCAAAAAAACAGATTTTTTTCATTTTTACCAAGTTTGACCTCCTAATTCAACACCTTAAAAAAATTGCTCAATTAGTGAAAAATTCAGGGAGGTACTTGGTACCCTATAGATGGTTCCCTAAAAAGGAAAACAACATTGAAATGACCCTCATATCAAAAAATCGTTGTGCAAAAAACCATTAAAATTATGAGAGTTTTTCATTTTTTTCCAAGTTTGACCTCCTAATTCAACCCCTTAACAAAATTGCTCAATTAGTGAAAAATTCAGGGAGGTACTTGGTACCCTATAGATGGTTCCCTAAAAAGGAAAACAACATTGAAATGACCCTCATATCAAAAAATCGTTGTGCAAAAAACCATTAAAATTATGAGAGTTTTTCATTTTTTTCCAAGATTGACCTCCTAATTCAACCCCTTAACAAAATTGCTCAATTAGTGAAAAATTCAGGGAGGTACTTGGTACCCTATAGATGGTTCCCTAAAAAGAAAAACAACATTGAAATGACCCTTATATAAAAAAATCGTTGTGTAAAAAAACTGATTTTTTTTCATTTTTTGTAATGTTTGACCTCCTAATTCAACCCCTTAAAAAAATTGCTCAATTAGTGAAAAATTCTGGAAGATACTAGGGACCCTATAGATGAATCCCTATAAAGGACACCACCATTGAAACAGCTCTCATAATTATTTTCAACTGTAGAATATATAATATTGGTTTTTTTTTCAAAGTCCAATTTCAACATTTTTTTTTGCACCTTTAAATTATTTTTTTTGCATTGGGATTTTTTGTGGCAATATATATATCCCCTGGTAGTAATCCCTGAAAATTTGAAAAGAATTGAAGCATTGCGTCATATGTTTTTTAATTAAAATGTAACGCAAAGTCATATTTTCTGAAAAAAATTTGAAAAATGAACTGTGAACTGTGAACTGTGAAATATTTTCCCGCACGTATAGTCATGCATGTTCATTTCTATAGGGAGTTGATAAGATGTATATGATTACTTAACACAATAAGGGGAATTTGTATCTCATTATGTGTGTACTCAGTGTGCTTCCGGGATAGATTACAGAACGTTCTGAGGCACTATAATGTATTGTTGATCTGAGTGTTGGTTTGCAGTTGTTTAGGAGGTTTCTGCTTTAAATATGAAGGTATCAGTGTCCCCAGTACAGAAGCTCTTATCTAAATTAATAACAGCTTTGTCTTAATTGCCTTCTGTGCCATTCAGTCACACCTTTTATTGGGCAAGCATCCAATCTTTATGAACTGATAAGTTGCCCTTTTTTCCTGGGCACAATTCTCATTCCAATTCTTGTTACCTTTAGGGAACAAGTTCCTGTCTAGCGGATGTCGCCTCAATTTACAATTTAATTAGTTCTTATAAATATATAATATTCATTAAATGCAATTCTTCAACAAAACATACCTTAACCAATCTCTGAATTTACAAAGCAATGGTATAATTTAGGTATACTCACATTATAATTAATGTGTGCTCATGCCCAGAAGTGCTATTTAGTCTTACTTCTAATATTAATTCCACACAGATGCTTATCACGTGTGTAACTGCACATATGTTATTAATATCAGACACATTCCACTTCCTCATGACACATTATAACAGGCAAAATAACTGCTCCTTAGAAATTGGGTCAAAAGTGAAAAGACCATCAGATATAATGGGTATCTTCTGATAGTCACGTGATGTCGTGATATCAGGAAAGTACATGAAAATTAAGACTTGAGCAAATGTCCTCCAGCATGTCCAGTGGTGTATATTATTTCTCATATTAAAACACCATCCACTGATTTACACAAGTATCAGCTTCAGATCGGCCGGGCCTCAATAACACTGGCAGTTACCAGACGAGTTGTACTCGCTGATTGCTTTAATCATGTCTCAGCCTGCTGAATAAAAATACAAATATGTTCCTTGTATAAATTATTAAATTATATGATATACATATTTGCATTTTCATGTATTTTGTTAATATATCATTTCCTAAATATTGAGAAGCAGTAAGAAAATAAGAAATTCACATAAGAACAAAAAAATTAAAAGCTGGACACTGTGTTGAGCACACTTGGAGCGAAACCTGACACATTTTCCAGTTTGCGTCATGACTTGCTTAATATGTTATGGAATTGGGAACTGTCATATCGAGGAGAGTTTTATGATATTTGGCCATCATTTTATTATAAAATAATTTCTTTTGGAATGATTATTCTATGCTCTGTAAGATTATATCTATAGCATTGGGTACAAATGATATCCCTCAAATGCTACCTGGTCAAAAGAACCACAATACCAAGTAGTCCATGCCTCTATTATAGTCTGGTATTTTAGAGGTTGTGACCTATTTGGCCTTTAAACTGTTCTTTAAAATATGAGGAGACATTTTGTTATATAAATTGTGGTAGCAATGAATGCTATTTGTAGCATTTTGCAAAATATCACATGGAGATGATTTTGAAAATGGAGTCCTACAACCTCAATATTTCTAGAATTATTCAGAAAACATAGGCCACTGACCTCAGAGCTATGCTGATCATTGCTGATCATTTGCATTTTTGGGAACATTTTTGAAAAATGCTTCATAAATTATTCATTTAAATCATTTTCAAGAGCAGACTTGAGTAGATAATTTTAACCAAAGTGCACATTACATTTTGAATTTGGCTCAAACTTCTTATCTCAATTCTCTTTGGGTAATATATGTCATGTTCAAAATGGCAGCACAGATAAAAAGAGCATTAACAAGCAAAGTTGCTGCTGTGCTGGTTATGACCTTGACATTGGCACAAGGCCACAAATATGGCACTTGAATAAATAACCATGGATTACTAAAATGCATTTTTACATAAAACATTGGGAGTAGACTTTGACATTTGTATTTCAACCACAGTAGCATTTATCAAAGCAGAGTGGCATTGAGGTTTCATGGTTCTGGGGCCAATAAAACAAAGGATACATGTCAAACAGAAGACAGGCATGGAAGCAAGGATTGAAATAAATTAATTGCTTTTAGCCCTCATAACTAGTGACTGATAAACAAATTCATTTAAGGTACAAATATTTATTCAAGTAGAAATATATTCTTTTTTGGCATATAACAAATCTGTGTAAACATTTAATGTAGGAAGACAAACATTTCAGGAAGACTAATATCAAGGGAGACCTGTATTAGGACAGAAACCATTCCATTTCTCTCCAGATGACCGTGGTAGACAACATCAAAGGTGAAGTTAGTCCTTTGTACAAAGGGTCCTAAAAATAGTCCTGAAAAAATTACTGACTTTTTTTCACCTCACAGAGTTTTAATACAACTTGTTTTATAGTTGCTCTATAAATTATATTGGAATTTGTGTTATCAATTTTAAATCTATGTTGGTGGCCATTTCATCTTATTATGCCATATAATACAGAAAAAACCCATTTTGTGCATGTCTCTCCCTACATATATATATATCTCTCACTGCTATAAATATTTATGTTTATATATATATATATGAAACATTGCAATTACCCTGTGAGACTAGTACAGCAGTTTCCTTAATCATGTGAGCAAGCTTTAATGTGTGGTACCAATAAAGTCCATGTAAGCTGGTGATAATGACCTAAATGTGCTGAAATAATATATGAGATATGCGTCAACAATGTTCATAGTATATCAAATAATATAAGTAGACAAACATTGGAAATTGAAAATGTTGAATGTATTTAAGGAAACGGCTGTAATTATCTCCTATACTTTAGGCAGCACCAGATACTTGAATTATTTACAATATTCAAGTTTTATACAAAGTTAGTTATAGAGGAAAATCCCAGTTGGCCCTTGTTTTAGTGTGGCAATAAAGTGAATACACTGTAAAAACAAACTTGTCATACATACGTTTTTCTATCTTATGGTCATTAAAACCATGTTTGGCAAAATAAAGTTAGGATGTTATTAATGCAGATAAATATTTTGTTATTACCAATGTTTCTGATAACAAATGTCATACAATATTACAAAATAAGATATTTTATGGGTGACTTGCTTCATCATAGAAATCAGCTACACCTTCAAAAGCATTCATACATTAATATAGAATAACACATTGTTAGGTTTGTTTCCATTTCAAGGTAATATATGTATATTTCATTGAAGTGATCACAATCACATTCCAAATGTGATCCATTTCATATTTGTAATTTGATATTTCCAAGGGTATATCATATAGATCAATTTACAGAGTGTATACTTTTGAATCCTGCATTATATAAAACCCTTTTTTACACATTAACAAATATTTACATATGAAAGCAACATTCTGTACAGTGATTCGTTTAAAAATATTTACATATCTATAAGCCAGATTTAGGGAATCACAATTACCCATGTTTGTTAGGCTGAACTTACACTGCTCCTGCATCCAGGTGGCACTACTTCTGTATCCAGGTGGCGCTACTCCTGTATCCAGGTGGCGCTACTTCTGTATCCAGGTGGCACTGCTCCTGTATCCAGGTGGCGCTCCTTCTGTATCCAGGTGGCGCTACTTCTGTATCCAGGTGGCATTGATCCTGTATCTAGGTCGCGCTACTTCTGTATCCAGGTGGCATTGATCCTGTATCCAGGTGGCACCACCTCTGTATCCAGGTGGCGCTACTTCTCTATCTAGGTGGCATTGATCCTGTATCCAGGTGGCGATACATCTGTATCCCATATCCACTGTTATACATTTAAGTGAATCTACACTTCCTAAATAAATCTACGTGATTCTTACTTATTCCTTACTACTCTATGTTCTGCATTTCATAACAAACATTTTGAATACCTCATTCTTTCTGCCTTCTAAGATGGAAAACAGTTCATGATGTTCTGCACCAATTTCAAAATTTAACAGGGATATTTCAATCCCCGATATTCAAAATTTATCGGAGAGAGTTAATTTTCTTATATGGTGTATTTTGGAGAATAATGTATGGAGATGTGATGTGGTAAATTGTGCCCACAGCAACCAATCATATCAAAGGATGGAGAAACAGATTTTGAGAGAATTGCCTTATGTTTTAGGGTAATCAATATATTTGTCTCAAATTTGAATAATGTCATATTAAATTTAAATAATGTCATATTCTTCAAGTTTTTGGCACTGATTGCATCTTAGCACACTGGATTGGCGGTAACATCATCGCACCTTTGATCTCATGGCATCACAACTACATTCATTATACTTCAATGGTGTATTACGGGGAGGGGAAATAAAGAAATTAAGGTGAAATTCACATAGAATACTTTTTACCATGCACTACTCTCATTTCAGAATTTATATATATTTAACAATTTATGTTCAAATAAAGAATATGGCACATTTATCAACTAAAACAAACTTCTAATCAATTGAGAAAAAAATCATTTACAACTGGATTTCTATGGTAATATGACAAGAAAGTTTGTATTTATCACTTAGTTTGTGTGAGTATAAGTTGTGTACCTCAACAAGCAATCTACAAACATGATATTGAGAAATACATCATCATATAAGTAGAAAAGAGAATTTGGCGAACCAAATTTTTTGCAATACAAACATATAAATATAATCTCTATAGATTATACAGAAAAAGAAAAAAGGTCAGTAAAAATACGAAGTGATCTGAACTATAAAGAAGTTTTTTCAATCTTGAGCTCTTTGGTCTGCATAATGAAGCATAGACCTTTAAGCCATACATAATAATGTTGCTATGGCAGGCATACCATCTATTATCATCTGTAAGATTCCTGGGGCCATCGGCAAAATATAAAGGCTTGAAATATCTTCCATTTCAATTCACCAGTAGATATAATGACAGCAGCTTAGGTATCTTATAATTCAGTTCTGCACTGATTTCATTTCCTACTATCACCTAGTTTTCACATTTGTATGAGTTTATATATATATATATATATATATATTGCTTTATCAAAAATGATGGTATACATTGGTGCATAACTGCAAGTAATGATTTTTCTTTACTGATATCACATGAAAAACTATTCTCATATATTGCAATAGATATTAGCTTGTAAGAATGCACAACATTCACTGTCATATATTTACTTCAAACTTTGCTTTTTTAGGTATTGCAATTTGAGAATTTAGATAAGAATTTTATATTTCTTATGAAAGAAATTATATACAAATATAATGTATTGACATGATAAATGATAAAATTGTTGCTGTAAGGCAGTTGGCTATTTCTTCTTGAAGCGGTTGAACAATGACTTGGCTCTAGCAGGCATGAAAGACGGCGAATGTCGGCCCTCCGAAGCCCCCGATAACATGTCAAACTGGAAACATAAACAAAATAGACAACTTCATTGAACATCTTGTATTTCACACTGTAAACATTACAATATACACTTTGAGACTATTATCACTTTGACGTCTCTTGAAGATATATAACAAAGTATACCAATTATTTTTATTAAATAAAGCATATTCATTTAAAATTTTAATCGATTTTTCAAACTTAATATTTGTTATACTTTAAATTAACCAAAGTGGTCACACTGGGATAAAAACAAATTCTCATCCCATGTTCAGATTTCCATAAGAATTTATCAGAATTTCTCTTATCTCTGTTTAGTACATATACAAATATATCGGCTCATTAAAATCACAAATGTCTCATTCTGATTGGGATATAACCTATCAAACTTTCCTGTTTTGTCAATGGAGCCATCTGATGTTGCATTACGGATGTGACATCATAAATAAGGAAAACTGACCTCACCCACTTGCTTAATTAGACTATCTTGCCCTATACATGAATTGTAACCAAATCACAAAAAACTTACATGAAAATATGACACAATTCAGTTTCTGCATGAATTTTAATCATCTGCTTTAAATCGTAAAAGCTAGCAACACTTTGTATGCAAGCAACAACATTTGACTTTACAGGTCCAACATACAGCCACATAGAATGCTGCCACCTGGTGTTTAACTATTAGGATTTGAACTTGTAAATTGATTTATATTTCTCTTCCAAAGTGTTGACATCAAACATCTAATTGGTTATACATAAACATAATTGTATGAGATCACGTCCTGCCTTTGGTTGTGATTCATTTATACTTGAGAAGATCTATGTTTTTGTAGATGTTTGGTGCCAACCGTTAAATAAACTGAAAACTAACATGCAAGTTTATAAAAATATCTGTTATTAATCAAAGTTGGTATTGTTACACTATCATATTGAAATTTTATTTCTGATATGATTTTTATGATTAGCTACATCAAAATATAGCTCTTACTGTTCCCTTAAAGCAGACAAGGAAAGATTAAATATTTAAAAAATCAGCCAGGTGTAAATTAAAAAAAAGAAATGAATAATGATTTAATCTTTTTGATTCCAGAATAAGTGTTGCTAGTTTTTAAATTTTTACAGATCAAAAACCATCTTTTGGAAAAGCCCATGTAATCTTCTCTCTCATTGTTTTACAAATTTAGGATTTTTTTTCATAATCCAAACTAATCAACTGTCACCTCATCCTTAAAAGCATGAAACTAACTAAACATGCAAATCAAACTCACTCCTTATATTTGTCTAATTCATAAGATAATGTCATGATATTCTGTCTCATTGTTTCAATCGTGTGTGAAATGTTGCAAACAAATACATCAAAATAAAATCTCACCTTGTCAGTAAATCATATTTAAGTGTAATTTGATTTACAAAGAAAGGCTCCCCATGCATGATATAGCTCACAATTATAAATTACTTTAACTTTATTAATAAAAAAACATTAACATAATGTACAAATAAAGTACATTAATGTTGACACTGGACATTCTTATCACTGACACTCTTAGATTACATACAAACCCCTCTGCTAGTTATAATATTAGTAGCGCCGGTAGAACTGTGTCATTATAATAAATAATATAACCTCCCTTTATTACATCATTCACATATTAAAATACATTAACTTTTTGTATGAGACTTGCCAATACAATAGTCAATTCTACATATTTCAGAGAGGCAGGAAGATTGTTATAAATCAGACTCCTTTGCTCATCTCATTGTTGTGTTACAAACTAAGAAGGCAGGAGTATCAATATATTTGTTAATTTTCTTAAACTTTCTAACATTTCGTCTGACTAATCACCACGGCCAGGAAACTACTACAAAAATCTCTTTCCAAAATGAGGATAAGTGTGGCTGGCGCCCCCTGTGAGCAGACAGTGATCTTACCTGTTGTGGGGGAGGAGGGGCAGGCTTGTCAGGAAGGTTGGTGATGTGAGACGAGGCTCCTTTAGCTGACAGACCATCTGGATGCTGAAAGAGTTCAATTTAGCCCATGATTATCTGAGTATACTATGACTAATAATGCTTAAAACATCTATAAGAATTAAAGTTACATTTTACTAGCTGTCATGTGAATATATCTTTCTATAACTTAAAATGAGTTAAGTTGTCAATAAACCACTTTAGTGGCTAAGAAAGAACGACACATCTGGAGCGTCAGTTTCAGGTGGAGCAAAGCTTGAGAGGCACAGTTACAGTGACACAGTTAGAGTGGCACAGTTAGAGTGGCACAGTTACAGTGGCACAGTTAGAGTGGCACAGTTACAGTGGCACAGTTAGAGTGGTACAGTTAGAGTGGCACAGTTAGAGTGGCACAGTTAGAGTGGCACAGTTAGAGTGGCACAGTTAGAGTGGCACAGTTAGAGTGGCACAGTTAGAGTGGCACAGTTACAGTGGCACAGTTACAGTGGCACAGTTACAGTGGCACAGTTAGAGTGGCACAGTTAGAGTGGCACAGTTAGAGTGGCACAGTTAGAGTGGCACAGTTAGAGTGGCACAGATAGAGTGGCACAGTTAGAGTGGCACAGTTAGAGTGGCACAGTTAGAGTGGCACAGTTAGAGTGGCACAGTTAGAGTGGCACAGTTAGAGAGGCACAGTTACAGTGGCACAGTTACAGTGGCACAGTTAGAGTGGCACAGTTAGAGTAGCACAGTTACAGTGGCACAGTTACAGTGGCACAGTTACAGTGGCACAGTTAGAGTGGCACAGTTACAGTGGCACAGTTAGAGTGGCACAGTTAGAGTGGCACAGTTAGAGTGGCACAGTTAGAGTGGCACAGTTAGAGTGGCACAGTTAGAGTGGCACAGATAGAGTGGCACAGTTAGAGTGGCACAGTTAGAGTGGCACAGTTAGAGTGGCACAGTTAGAGTGGCACAGTTAGAGAGGCACAGTTACAGTGGCACAGTTACAGTGGCACAGTTAGAGTGGCACAGTTAGAGTAGCACAGTTACAGTGGCACAGTTACAGTGGCACAGTTACAGTGGCACAGTTAGAGTGGCACAGTTAGAGTGGCACAGTTAGAGTGGCACAGTTAGAGTGGCACAGTTACAGTGGCACAGTTACAGTGGCACAGTTACAGTGGCACAGTTAGAGTGGCACAGTTAGAGTGGCACAGTTAGAGTGGCACAGTTAGAGTGGCACAGTTAGAGTGGCACAGATAGAGTGGCACAGTTAGAGTGGCACAGTTAGAGTGGCACAGTTAGAGTGGCACAGTTAGAGTGGCACAGTTAGAGTGGCACAGTTAGAGAGGCACAGTTACAGTGGCACAGTTACAGTGGCACAGTTAGAGTGGCACAGTTAGAGTAGCACAGTTACAGTGGCACAGTTACAGTGGTACAGTTAGAGTGGCACAGTTAGAGTAGCACAGTTAAAGTGGCACAGGTACAGTGGCACAGTTAGAGTGGCACAGTTACAGTGGCACAGTTACAGTGGCACAGTTAAAGTGGCACAGGTACAGTGGCACAGGTACAGTGGCACAGTTAGAGTGGCACAGTTACAGTGGCACAGTTACAGTGGCACAGTTATAGTAGCACAGTTAAAGTGGCACAGGTACAGTGGCACAGTTAGAGTGGCACAGTTACAGTGGCACAGTTACAGTGGCACAGTTAAAGTGGCACAGGTACAGTGGCACAGGTACAGTGGCACAGTTAGAGTGGCACAGTTAGAGTGGCACAGTTAGAGTAGCACAGTTACAGTGGCACAGTTAGAGTGGCACAGTTACAGTGGCACAGTTAGAGAGGCACAGTTAGAGTGGCACAGTTACAGTGGCACAGTTACAGTGGCACAGTTAGAGTGGCACAGTTAGAGTGGCACAGTTAGAGTGGCACAGTTACAGTGGTACAGTTACAATGGAACAGTTACAGTGGTACAGTTAGAGTGGCACAGTTAGAGTGGCACAGTTAGAGTGGCACAGTTAGAGTGGCACAGTTAGAGTGGCACAGTTAGAGAGGCACAGTTACAGTGGCACAGTTACAGTGGCACAGTTAGAGTGGCACAGTTAGAGTAGCACAGTTACAGTGGCACAGTTAGAGTGGCACAGTTAGAGTGGCACAGTTAGAGTGGCACAGTTACAGTGGCACAGTTACAGTGGCACAGTTACAGTGGCACAGTTACAGTGGCACAGTTACAGTGGCACAGTTAGAGTGGAATAGTTACAGTGGCACAGTTACAGTGGCACAGTTACAGTGGCACAGTTACAGTGGCACAGTTAGAGTGGCACAGTTAGAGTGACACAGTTAGAGTGACACAGTTAGAGTGACACAGTGGCACAGTTACAGTGGCACAGTTAGAGTGGCACAGTTAGAGTGGCACAGTTACAGTGGCACAGTTACAGTGGCACAGTTAGAGTGGCACAGTTACAGTGGCACAGTTACAGTGGCACAGTTACAGTGGCACAGTTACAGTGGCACAGTTACAGTGGCACAGTTAGAGTGGCACAGTTAGAGTGGCACAGTTACAGTGGCACAGTTACAGTGGCACAGTTACAGTGGCACAGTTAGAGTGGCACAGTTAGAGTGACACAGTTAGAGTGACACAGTGGCACAGTTACAGTGGCACAGTTAGAGTGGCACAGTTACAGTGGCACAGTTACAGTGGCACAGTTAGAGTGGCACAGTTACAGTGGCACAGTTACAGTGGCACAGTTACAGTGGCACAGTTACAGTGGCACAGTTACAGTGGCACAGTTACAGTGGTACAGTTAGAGTGGCACAGTTAGAGTGGCACAGTTACAGTGGCACAGTTACAGTGGCACAGTTACAGTGGCACAGTTAGAGTGGCACAGTTACAGTGGCACAGTTACAGTGGTACAGTTAGAGTGGCACAGTTACAGTGGCACAGTTACAGTGGCACAGTTAGAGTGGCACAGTTACAGTGGCACAGTTAGAGTGGCACAGTTACAGTGGCACAGTTACAGTGGCACAGTTACAGTGGCACAGTTAGAGTGGCACAGTTAGAGTGACACAGTTAGAGTGACACAGTGGCACAGTTACAGTGGCACAGTTAGAGTGGCACAGTTACAGTGGCACAGTTACAGTGGCACAGTTAGAGTGGCACAGTTACAGTGGCACAGTTACAGTGGCACAGTTACAGTGGCACAGTTACAGTGGCACAGTTACAGTGGCACAGTTACAGTGGTACAGTTAGAGTGGCACAGTTACAGTGGCACAGTTACAGTGGCACAGTTACAGTGGCACAGTTACAGTGGCACAGTTACAGTGGCACAGTTACAGTGGCACAGTTACAGTGGCACAGTTAGAGTGGCACAGTTACAGTGGCACAGTTACAGTGGCACAGTTACAGTGGCACAGTTACAGTGGCACAGTTACAGTGGCACAGTTACAGTGGCACAGTTACAGTGGCACAGTTAGAGTGGCACAGTTACAGTGGCACAGTTACAGTGGCACAGTTACAGTGGCACAGTTAGAGTGGCACAGTTACAGTGGCACAGTTACAGTGGCACAGTTACAGTGGCACAGTTACAGTGGCACAGTTACAGTGGCACAGTTACAGTGGCACAGTTACAGTGGCACAGTTACAGTGGCACAGTTACAGTGGCACAGTTACAGTGGCACAGTTACAGTGGTACAGTTAGAGTGGCACAGTTAGAGTGGCACAGTTACAGTGGCACAGTTACAGTGGCACAGTTACAGTGGCACAGTTAGAGTGGCACAGTTACAGTGGCACAGTTACAGTGGCACAGTTACAGTGGCACAGTTAGAGTGGCACAGTTACAGTGGCACAGTTACAGTGGCACAGTTACAGTGGCACAGTTATAGTAGCACAGTTAGAGTAGCACAGTTAGAGTGGCACAGTTACAGTGGCACAGGTACAGTGGCACAGGTACAGTGGCACAGTTAGAGTAGCACAGTTAGAGTGGCACAGTTACAGTGGCACAGTTACAGTGGCACAGTTACAGTGGCACAGTTACAGTGGCACAGTTAGAGTGGCACAGTTAGAGTGACACAGTTACAGTGGCACAGTTACAGTGGTACAGTTAGAGTGGCACAGTTAGAGTGGCACAGTTAGAGTGGCACAGTTACAGTGGTACAGTTACAATGGAACAGTTACAGTGGTACAGTTAGAGTGGCACAGTTAGAGTGGCACAGTTAGAGTGGCACAGTTAGAGTGGCACAGTTACAGTGGCACAGTTAGAGTGGCAGAGTTACAATGGTACAGTTAGAGTGGCACAGTTACAGTGGAACAGTTACAGTGGCACAGTTACAGTGGCACAGTTAGAGTGGCACAGTTAGAGTGGCACAGTTACAGTGGCACAGTTACAGTGGCACAGTTAGAGTGGCACAGTTACAGTGGCACAGTTACAGTGGCACAGTTAGAGTGGCACAGTTACAGTGGCACAGTTACAGTGGCACAGTTAGAGTGGCACAGTTACAGTGGCACAGTTAGAGTGGCACAGTTAGAGTGGCACAGTTAGAGAGGCACAGTTAGAGTGGCACAGTTACAGTGGCACAGTTAGAGTGGCACAGTTAGAGTGGCACAGTTACAATGGAACAGTTAGAGTGGCACAGTTACAGTGGTACAGTTACAATGGAACAGTTACAGTGGCACAGTTAGAGTGGCACAGTTACAGTGGTACAGTTACAATGGAACAGTTACAGTGGTACAGTTAGAGTGGCACAGTTAGAGTGGCACAGTTAGAGTGGCACAGTTAGAGTGGCACAGTTACAGTGGCACAGTTAGAGTGGCAGAGTTACAATGGTACAGTTAGAGTGGCACAGTTACAGTGGAACAGTTACAGTGGCACAGTTACAGTGGCACAGTTAGAGTGGCACAGTTAGAGTGGCACAGTTACAGTGGCACAGTTACAGTGGCACAGTTAGAGTGGCACAGTTACAGTGGCACAGTTACAGTGGCACAGTTAGAGTGGCACAGTTACAGTGGCACAGTTACAGTGGCACAGTTACAGTGGCACAGTTACAGTGGCACAGTTAGAGTGGCACAGTTAGAGTGGCACAGTTACAGTGGCACAGTTACAGTGGAATAGTTACAGTGGAATAGTTACAGTGGCACAGTTACAGTGGAATAGTTACAGTGGCAAAGTTACAGTGGCACAGTTACAGTGCATATATTTAGTAACACAGTGGCACAGTGACCTACCTGGGCGTGTAACATGGCTGCCATCCATCGGTACAACTCCTGCTTGTTGTTAAAGCACATGCTGTGCCCAAAATATGGACTGTCTCGCGTCCTGAAATAAACCATAAAAAAAAACTTTTTAGCACAATACATAAAATAAAAAAATCTGATGTCACAAAAAACAATCCTGACTGAGCCTAGTTTCTCTCTATCCCTGTACAGTCATCCACAGCATAAAACGTGTTCCAAAGAGATGAACACAGTCAGAGAACACTCTTTCTGAAGCAAACTGCTCTTGGGGTACTGTTTCACTATTATCATAGCAAGAGTCAAATGCAGTCTTCTTTAGTGAAGGAGATTTGATAACTCAAACAAGCCAATTATGATAATAATTTCTGTTTCTTTTGTCTTTTTCAACTCATTACACTCTCATAACTCTGAACCCTTTATACTTATAGTCAGTAAATTACACTGCAAATATTTAGGTTTACTCACTTGGCCACTTTTTCTGTCTCTGTTATAAATGTTAAGCCCAATCTGCAATAACAAACACAATAATATATCATCATTTTACAGAAACATTTCACAGAAATTTCCTTTCTACTTTTCATGATAGCATCATTTCTAGAATCAACAAAGATAAAAGCCTTTCTCAAATATATAAAGTAATAGTTATATTTGGATCTATTTAGTAATAATTATAATCTATTTAGTAATAATTATATCAATTTTAGGGTGTATTGAGTAATATTAATTTCCTTTTAGATGTATTTAGTAATATCTATATAATTTTTGTGATGTCTTGAGTATTATTTACGAATATCATTTCTATGATAAATTTATCAATAAACTTGGTATATGATTTCTTGGATGACTTTAGTATTTATCATATCATTTCTGTGATGATTAAAGTATCAATGTGAAGTTTACATAATGCTTGACCCGACTGACCTTGAGGGTGGAGACCGCCGGGTTTCTGTGCCTATATATATGATAAGGTCCTCCACATTCCAGGACTGAACTGCCATTAATGACTGAAAACAACAAGCTTTGATCTCAGTCACTTGAAAATAAATTATAGAAAATAAGCTCTAATATGCTATAAACATTGCACTTAAAAACAAATGTCAGACATTTTTTACTGGATTTGGCACTTAGAAAGTAGCTGCTCATGGTTTTATATTCATATAATTTAATTATAATATTATTATAAATCATATCATGCACATGTAATGCACAAAATATGTATTGAGTTCTGTGAAGCCGACTTTTTGTAACATGGGCAGAGCTAGCCCTTATTGTAACATGGGCAGAGCTGGCCCTTACTGTAACATGGGCAGAGCTGGCCCTTACTGTAACATGGGCAGAGCTGGCCCTTACTGTAACATGGGCAGAGCTGGCCCTTACTGTAACATGGGCAGAGCTGGCCCTTCCTGTAACATGGGCAGAGCTGTCCCTTCCTGTAACATGGGCAGAGCTGGCCCTTACTGTAACATGGGCAGAGCTGGCCCTTACTGTAACATGGGCAGAGCTGGCCCTTAGTTAAATCAATTATTGATGGTTGCTTGCATGCCTAGAATGAGGACCAGCTGATGTATAGCATTATAATAATGTGATTCTATGAACTGGTACCTTGGTATCTTTGTGATAACTGAGTTTGTACTGATTGAACTCAAAACAAAACTTCTTAAATCCTTTCTTCTCACTGAACTTCAGCTCGGTGAATAATGAAAACTGTGGGTCAAACTGAAACAAAGTGAAAATAACCACAATTACCACTAGATATTGCAATATAAACTTACTCCCAACTTTACCACATGAGATATTCTTAACTGCTAAAACATGTGTATTTCAAAATAGTCAGATTACGTTTGAAGATCTGTTTCTATTGTGAAGTGATACATCCCTTTAAGACTAGTGGGCAAATATCATGAAAACCATATGATGGATGGAAAACATTGTAATGGACAGACCTCAAAATCTGAAATTTGTTCATGTTTTAAATGCTACTGTGCATGCAAGATTAGCAAACAATATTGCAGATATGCAAATAAATTTGCACTTTATATAAATGGAGGTTTCCAATAATAAAATCGATTTTAAATTAGAATCCATTATACATGTATGTTCAATCAGAGAAAATCCATTTCTCTTCCTTACCACATTTTCTACATTTTCCAGCACATAGTTGTCCTTGACACACAGATAGTTGTTGACCCGGAAGTCTTCTGGCCACTCTGCCCAGCGAAGCGTCACGTCCAGCACACATTCCTGATAGTGCAGGGGGCGCTCTGCAAATAAAAAAGAACACTGTCAAACCATTTATCTGATGCCATTAAATCTAGGGATTTCATAAAGCCCCTAATCCTTACCTTGCTGTCCCAGGGATATAAACTTGTAACATCCCAAAGTCTTACCTAGCTGCCCCTGGCAGATGACCTCATACAGTCCCCAGTTCTCACCTAGCTGCCCCTGGCAGATGACCTCCTGCAGTCCCCAGCTCTTACCTAGCTGTCCCTGGCAGATGACTTCATACAGTGCCCAATTCTCACCTAGCTGTCCCTGACAGATGACTTCATACAGTCCCCAATTCTTACCTAGCTGTCCCTGGCAGATGACTTCATACAGTGCCCAATTCTAATCTAGTTGTCCCTGACAGATGACCTCATACAGTCCCCAATTCTTACCTAGCTGTCCCTGGCAGATGACTTCATACAGTCCCCAGTTCTTACCTAGCTGTCCCTGGCAGATGACTTCATACAATCCCCAGCTCTTACCTAGCTGTCCCTGGCAGATGACTTCATACAGTCCCCAATTCTAATCTAGTTGTCCCTGACAGATGACCTCATACAGTCCCCAATTCTTACCTAGCTGTCCCTGGCAGATGACCTCATACAGTCCCCAATTCTTACCTAGCTGTCCCTGGCAGATGACTTCATACAGTCCCCAGTTCTTGGTTGCATCAAGCTGTGACTTTCCCACGACATATGTCAACATATCCTCCCCTGTCATATTGGCAGGCACCTGTGTAAATACAAAAGTACCACATTTAAAAATTTGGTAATAACATAGATAATAACACCACAGAATATAAGAAACAAACTGGACTCTAGAGCAAATCTGGTAATATTTAAGATCTAAAATAACATATAATTATGCATTAAATTAAATTATCCCAGAGATATTTTGGCTGCAAATGTCACATTGTGAGATAGTAGTAGGATTTGATTTCAAGGCAATGAGCTACCTTGAGGGTGATGCAGTCTCCCTCCTGACTGTTGAGGTAAACTCCAAGCAGCAGATCTCCTGCCGGCTGTGCAGAGCCTGAGTGGTGCTCGTTGGCACGCTGGATCTTCTCCAGGGCTTCCTGGATCTTCTGTTCTCTCTCCAGCTCCTCATCTTTGACCTCGAACAGTTTTTGATGCATGGTGAGCAGGTCGAGAGCCACGCTGATCTCCTGGTTGGTGCTCTTATAGCCCTCCCGGAGACTCTCACCCTGAAAGCATCCCACGTAGAACTGATGATTACTTGATAAATTGGTGTGATGAGGTGAATCAATAACAAATTATGACTCTTAAGATCTGATATTATGGTCATAAATGAAACATACATAAGCTACATATAATAAATAAATATCAATAACAAACACAACAGATATCAATAAAAAAAATCAAAATGAGTTTTCTAACATCTGTCAAAATATGTAACAAAGCCACATATGATAATCTTCATGATCATAATTTTGTTTTGAAATCAGCTTTTCAATTTATAGATTATATGAGATAAGAAGAAAAGAGAATGTGAACTGGGTGAGGTATTTAGTACAGACCGTGTCGACTGTCATCAGTATGGGGCCATACACAGAGGCCAGGTTAACTGCTGTCATCTTATTCTCCTTGTCATACTCAGATACCCTGAAATCACACAATACTTTGCTGTATCCAATGTCATGCCCAAGAATCAATTCTACATTTTTTTTATATTTCATCAACTTTTTTACACAAATAACATAGAATTTATAATTCTGACAACTTTTAAGACATGTACCACGTTCCATTGAATCATGGGAAGTTTGCATTTTGGTTTTTACCTTGCGAGATGTCCCATGAGTTTTTTGATGGTGTTGTAGTGGACTTTTGGCAGTTCCCCCAGCAAGTACATATACCACTGCATCTTGGACTGAATATCTGTCAAATCTGAAAGTAACAATATATTTAGTTTATTACTCAATACGTTATGCTTACAATAATGCTAAAAATAGCAAAGATTTAGCATCGAAATTGTGTGAAAATCAGTATCTAAAAAAAGTCTAAACCAATTTAAGCCCTGGTAGAGTACTTTAAATTTCATGTTGAAGAGGCATAAACAGTTGGTGCCACCTACTGGTAGAATCGATCCACTTAGAGTACAAAATTGTGGTTAGGATAGGTTCCTGTAATGTACGGAAGTATCGCTTGAGGACATTGGCGACGTCATGCACCTGGAAGTTCTCCTGAGTCAGATGGACATTGTTGGCATCTGCAAAATCACACCAGATGTCAGGCCAAATTGTTATCATTTCACACCAGATGTCAGGCCAAATTGTTATCATTTCACACCAGATGTCAGGCTAAACTGATACTATATCATACCAGAGGTCAGGAATGCAACACATGAACTCTGATATTCAAAATCTACAGTATCACACATCGTCATGTTATCTTGTGAGCTTTGCAAAAACTCTCATCATATTACAGTCAAAAGAGACATTGATCTCTTAAATCTACAATAATTCTAGACACCACCTTCACACTTTAGTCCATGTTGATAATTTAGCCCAAATTTAAATAGTGTGCATAATAGGATATAAGATGTTAGATTTCAAGCAATTTAAGTATATAGCAAGAACACTTGGAAAATTAGAAGTTCAGATATACATATAAAGGCCTCTTTACTTTGTGACTTAGCACTGAACATATGCTTAAGAATAACCAGGCTGATCCTGACATAGTGATACCAGGTAGGAGTGATCATGAATGATAGCAATACAGGTAATATTAAGCAGAATTATCACAAACCCCCACCAGAGGGCAGTGTGTTGATGATGGTGAATAGTGCAGAGCAGGGAGTGGTCCTTGAGGTACTTACTATTACTAAACTCTTGAAGAAGCTTGGTCACTTTGGAATGTTGACCACTATGGCGATAGATACCCTCAGTCTTCAAACCTGTAAAACAAAAATAAAATAAAATCAAGCTTCACAGAATTTGTAGGAGGCTAGAGTGGTCCATGATGTTTGATTTTGAGTAAGGCTTGAGTAATCCATTACCATGAACTATGTGGCAAAAGTTTAACTTACCGAATGTTGCTATGAAGCTGATGCATTTGTCAACGATGACTGGGACTTCATCAGCTGTCAGCTGCTGATCTATCAGAAAGCCTCCACTCTCCTGTAAACAGTCCAACTATCAAATTCTCCAGAAATTTCCATTAAACCTCTTAAAATTCTGTTTAATAGATACCTACATTGAGGTACATGCCATTATTTTATATAATTTTTTAAAAGATATTTTTACTCAGACATATGCGATTTCTCTTCTTAGAAAGGAATATATTTGTGCTGCCCCCTAGTAGAGATTAAGGGTATTGGCTATGACATACCGTAGAGGCCTTCTGCAAGGTAGCCAACCATTTTTCAGTCTCACTTCTCAAATCTCCCTGGATATAAAGGGCTCTGCAATGTTTATATTCCCATGTTATTCAAACATTTATACCCTGAATCTGGTCCCAAAAAAATTGTATGATGTCTTAATATTCAGGTGTTCAAAGTTCACAAATAATTGCTCCAAACTTTGATTGTCCTCTACGTGACTGCCGATTTTCATGAAAAACTGACCGTCCTGGGTAAAAAACATCTCAGTCCGTCTCAGTAACAATGTTGCTGAGCAAGATATAACTATAATGTAACATTTTTAAAAACTAATTTCTGAAAAAATACCACACTAAATACTATGGGTAAAATACAGCCATTCATTTGTATTGAATAAAATAAATTTCCTACTTATTAAGTCCTGAAAATGCAGGGTACCGCATAAGTGCATGTGCACTATCCAGAGAAAGTCACTCAAATAATATATATTTTTCACAAGATGAATCATCAAAATCAATTTCTCGGAATATCCAGAGAAAATCAAAGATGTAGATTTATCAGGAAATATAACAGAATGGAGATATGCTATTTCTTTTAAAGAATGATGATTAATCGAAACATTTTGTGGGTACAAGAGTGGGTTGGATTGGACTGTCAGATTCGAGTCAGATTCGAGTCAGATTGCCATAGCTGTCAGGTTTGGGTTGAATTACCATAGCTGTCAGGTTGGGGTTGGATTGCCAAAGCTTTCAGGTTCAGGTTGGTTTGCCATAGCTGTCAGTTGGATAGCTGTCAGGTTCAGGTTGGATTGCCATAGCTGTCAGGTTCAGATTGGATTGCCATAGCCGACAGGTTCAGGTTGGATTAACATAGCTGTCAGGTTTGGGTTGGATTGCCATAGCTGTCAGGTTTGGGTCTGATTGTCATAGCTGTCAGATTTGGGTGTGATTGTCAATGCTGTCAGGTTTTGGTCTGATTGCCATAGCTGTCAGGTTTGGGTCTGATTGCCATAGCTGTCAGGTTTGGGTTGGGTTGCCATAGCTGTCAGGTTTGGGTCTGATTGTCATAGCTGTCAGATTTGGGTCTGGTTGCCATAGCTGTCAGGTTTGGGTCTGATTGTCATAGCTGTCAGGTTTGGGTTGGGTTGCCATAGCTGTCAGGTTTGGGTCTGATTGTCATGGCTGTCAGGCCTGGGTTGGATTGCCATAGCTGTCAGGTTTGGGTCTGATTGCCATAGCTGTCAGGTTTGGGTTGGGTTTCCATAGCTGTCAGGTTTGGGTCTGATTGTCATAGCTGTCAGGTTTGGGTCTGATTGTCAATGCTGTCAGGTTTGGGTCTGATTGTCATAGCTGTCAGGTTTGGGTCTGATTGTCATAGCTGTCAGATTTGGGTGTGATTGTCATAGCTGTCAGGTTTGGGTCTGATTGTCATAGCTGTCAGATTTGGGTGTGATTGTCATAGCTGTCAGATTTGGGTCTGATTGTCATAGCTGTCAGATTTGGGTCTGATTGTCATAGCTGTCAGGTTTGGGTCTGATTGTCAATGCTGTCAGGTTTGGGTCTGATTGTCATAGCTGTCAGGTTTGGGTCTGATTGTCATAGCTGTCAGATTTGGGTGTGATTGTCATAGCTGTCAGGTTTGGGTCTGATTGTCATAGCTGTCAGGTTTGGGTCTGATTGTCATAGCTGTCAGATTTGGGTTGGATTGCCATCCCAAGCAGCACAGTCGAGATATTAGCACACAGGGGAAGGGTGGATTGAAACAAGAACTGACAATTGCTGAAGAATCCCTCAGGGAAAAATATACCTCAGAAAAGCTGAGCAGGATTAATGAATATCAGGGTAATTAATGACTTATCCACCAGACTGTATACAGCCCAGGAAATGAGCCCTAATGCTGGCATAAAGAAAATATCCCTTCTGAATGGCAAAGTTTTGGGATGGAACACTTCTGGCTATGAAGTTATGCAATAGACCTAAAAGTCTGATAATTTGTCAGGAAATGAGATTTCCACGCCTTTCTATGGAAGTTTTATCCTGTCAAAATAATTTTCATTGATTTCCAATGAGAATGGTCACATCTTATCAGAATCTTATTGTTTTTAATCTCTTTACAAATGCTTGCTTATAGGTTACATAGAAACAGCTGCTGTATAATGGTGACAGCGATCACAACCTCTCAATCATCACCTGATTTAATATTGACACCATTTTGATGATTTATTTATTCTAAATAAATCATAATATATCTTTACCTATTTCTCAGGTCAATAACAAATGGCGGCCCTTCGTCAAATGCTTCAAGGCAGGTCTCAGATTTCTGTAAACTCTCTGGTGAAAAAAATTATGAAAATACCAATAAATTGCAAAAGACAAAATTATCTCATGGCAGACCTGAAATGTTGTTTATTTATAAAAATCGAGATGACAATATAATCCTTGTTTGAACAGAAGCACGACTTTATTTCTGAATCTAGTGTTGTGATACTCACTGATTCCTGTAGCTTTCCTGAGATCTATTTCCTCAAACTTCTTCTCATCCTGCCAAGTAACAACCACAATATTATACATTATTGGACATCAAATGAAATCAACATCAATATCACATGTGTGATGATTGAAAAAAGCAAATAATGATAATAATATATCATATATTTCATGTGCAGAAATCTCAATGGCTCAATGGGGGATTATATCAAATAGAATATATTTGAATTACTATAATACACGAGATATAATTATAATGAGTAACCTTTTTATCTTTGGTGGCAGGGACTGATAATAGATTTGTTTGTTTCTTTCTTTGGGCTTTTACATCACTTTCAACATTATTATATAGGATAAAAGCAGCTCACCTTTTTATATATGGCGAGGCATTTCCCTCGCAACTGAATCCAAGTCATATGCCAGTCCTGAAAATTACAAAACAAAATATATAAAAATATGCTCAAGCACTTTATTGAAAAGCGATTCAACATATATTGCTGTGTATTTGTGACAACTTTTTTCCTTGAAAAAGACTTCTCAAATTTATTTGTGTCAGTTACATGAAGCATATTTACATTTTTTATGCCAAAGATATTCAATTTCCCTATTTTTTTATTACACATAAAGAATTTGAGAAAAATATATATGTAATTATGACTCGTGCCAGACAGTCTCAATTTTTCATTCAATTTTCATGTCAATTCCAATCGGTCTGTCTTTACTCAGTGAACAGCAAACCGTGAACAACTCATCTGTTCTGAACAAAACCAACTACCCAAACCATGACACCCTCAATAAGGGGGACTCATAACTACCTTATTCCCCCTAGTAATCAATACTTCCCCACATATATCTGACTTATTTAACATGGTGGAATTAATCCTGCAATATTCCCATTAGCAGAATTTGGCCCTCTACATTACGATGACAAGATCTTTTCCAATGTGAATTTCTTCTCAATTTTGAAATAAGAAAAAGCATTCAATACCATAGAGTAGCATGTATTAAGGAGAATACGGCCTGTGTCAGCACCCCACTGTCACAAACATACCACTTAAACACAACCTCACACCTCCAGGCATCATAATAGCATATAATGGTATCATTATCAGTAACATTTTATTCAGTTGATTCTTTATGTTTTGTTTTATTCACGCCTTCCTTGTTTGTACCATGTAAGACATGAAAAGCAAAAACCGACATCCATTCTTCATAACATGATAATGGCTTTAATAATTGGCATTTAAATTTCCAGCAGAACAATGTCAGTGCTTTTGAACACCAGAGATTATCTATCACAGAAGCTGATTTCTTCCAAATTAGGCAGCAAGCTACATTCCTAACTCTTTGACATAAGAACCCACTATTCCAGTTCTGCATTATCCTAAACATAAATGGCTTTGTTGTTTTTGTTTCACTGGATAATATGAGATATAAGAGCTCACTCAGATTTTACGCAACATTGCGCAGTGCCACAGCCTCATGTTTTCACCACATGTAAAAATAAACATTAAACTTTCATGTGCATTTAGGCGATTGTTAATAATTCTACAAGCTCACGAAATCTCCAAGGAGAAGGCCATTAAGACGTTTCCCTGGCCCTTAACTGACAATCTTTTATTTTATGCCAGTGTTCTGTGGGGCGCCATGGCGCAGCACCGTGTGGCGGTAAATGGGAGTAAAACAGACATTAGCATTATTCAATAAGGAACAACTTTCTGGTGGTAGATAAGTAAAAAAAAATTAAGATAGATGCACTATTGTAAGTATTTGGAATAAAATTCAAATATATATGTTTCAAAAGTTTTCTTTATCCTTCATCGATATTCAAATTAAATAATCATTTCTGTGTCAATAATATTTGTTTGCTAACATGATTAATTACAGGGACAATGTATCATATTCCATTATTACTGGGCCAATTGAAATATTTAAATATATTTATTTTGTCTCATAACATTTTCGGGCAATTTTATTAATCCCATTGTTGATTAGATTAATATTGCAACTGTACTAGCATTTCAAACAGCAAAGTATACTTTGATTTCATTCAATATCAAGTGTGGCAGCTAAGCTGAATAAATAGCATTTAATATATTTAAATAAACATGATAAATGCTTTTAAAAATATGAGATATGAAAATGTTGCCCTGCATGATACTGACAGATTATGAAAACAAGGCAATTATGATTGAGTGATTGTGTGCAGTGGGTTATTGTGGAGTGTATTCCCAGTAGGAGGTCATTATGGACTACAATGGCAGGCGGAGTAACTGGGCCACACAAGCTAGCAAAGCTGTCAAAAGTGTGTACCTGCCTGTATGGGGGTGTGTGACACCATAGGGGCATGGGATGGTATACCAAGCTCCATACCCCCATGTGACATACCCCCATGTGAGCCACGGTGAGGTGAGGCATACATAAACTCACCTCACCCAGCCTGACACATCAGTTACTCTCAGGTCTTCTGCAGTGAACACAACTATACCACACTCACAGACCATACCACGTGTTGTCACCATGAAAGTGTCCAGGACTAACTCTATGGAATCTGTCGGCAGCAAGGCATCTTTACATGGCACTCCTACACCTTGTAAGCCAACACAGGAACGGAACATCCCAGAACAAGACTCTGTATTATGTGAAGTCCGCATTAACCAAGCCTGCGACCAGATGCAGCGCATCCACTCTCAGATATCCGACGTCCAGGTTCGCTACCAACGTGCAGTGAAGCGTAACCAGCCGCACGTCGTCCGCCAGCTGAAATCCCGCTTGATGGTCCTCCAAGGCCTGTACAATCTCTATCACATGTATGCAGCCCACAAGGTGGAGCAGATCTCGTCGCTAGAGGTACAGACTGTGGCTAAGTCTGCCTACTCTCCAGTGAAGTAAAGCCAAGCACTCCCTCTGCCTGCCATCACATCACAGCACTATCCACCCTGGTACTACTATATACACACCAGCCGAGGGTTCTTATCAGAACCTACACAACCTCCAGAATGAACAAACCATCAAAGCTGCCACAATATTGTCTAATGCATTCCTCTATGTCCCTGCTCATGTCCCACAACATTCACTTGCATCATTAAATTAAATGCTATTTATTGGGTTACAAGACAGCACTCGCTGAAATGAGAGAGCCTCTTTTAACAAATGCAACCAAAGACCCTGATATGATTAATTTCTCATCTCACTTGATTCAATATGCCTGATTTTTATATCAAAAGACGAGCTGGATAAACAAGCAAGATGATTTCCCAACTATCTCTATAATTTTACTATTCTATCTGATATCTGTAAAAGCTTATCATGTTAAAAGAAGTAGAAAATATAATCAAGGCCTTTGTTTAGGTCCTTGTTGAGGGCCCTTGAATCATTGGAGAGACATCTTGTCTGACTGGGTGATAAAAACATGAGGAAGTTTAAATGTGTTTTGTGAATATCCATCTGATATACCCTTTTTTTCACCTGACCTGTTGGCCCTTGCTTTCATTTCCCCCACATTCAGTAACTACATAATAACTTGGCCTTAAACAAAAGTAAAGTTATGATTACCGTTGTAGCTCCATCCCGCAGAAAGACAACTCCGGCTCTGTCTAAATCTCTTATCTGGTCTATGGACTCCAGGTGAATTGGTGCAAAATTCTGAAATATAGACAATATCCTAAAATGTAAAACCATCGTTCAATGTATTTAAATGTGAACATATTTAGAATTTCCAGAAATACAAGCAAGTATAAAAATATATGTATTTCAAACTAAATGGCAATTTTCAAACTCCACCAGAGGGTGAAGTGGTTGCATGTGCCTCTAGTGGACAGTGTGGGCAATCTTAATGAAGTTAATTCTTTCAAAGGGTCTACCTTTGCCAGTTTAATGAGCCATAAATGTTGATCATCAGAGTTCTCAGCCGCAAACATATACACACGACCTCCCATCTTTGTGGTCCCTAACTCAAATCCAAACTCATATCTGAAACATTACAGAGTCATGTGCAAATATAAGTTAACACCAACAAATCTGACAAACTTCAATGTTCTAATATTATTATTTATATCATAAGTAATGTTTATTTTGTCTCCATATATTCAATTTCAAGTTCCAAATTTTATATCCTGTTTATATCTCATATCTCTTGTGCTGTTTGATGAATTATATACTTTATGAATTATTTAGAGTTTTGTTTTGCTCCCATGTAAGCAACATTTTGGTCTTCATGGTATTCTTTAGATCCATTTTCTCTGAGGGTCAAATATATAGTTTACGAGTTGTGAACTCACTTGTCATCTGCCCAGGTTCCAATGCTAATCATGTCCTTCCTCTCAATGAAATCCTTACATATCACACTCTGAAACAGAAATCAAACTCACACACTAACATTTTACCTTATATCAAAAATTCACCGAAGAGATAAAAACAACACAATGAATTTGGTAGGTTGCACCGTGGACAAAAAAAAAGAGTTTTTTGTAGTTACTTTGTATGTTAACATTACATTTTAAGTATATATTTATATCTTCTTTAATTCTATTTGCAGTTTTTTTATATGTTTGCCCCTCACATAGATCCAGGTGAGAATCAAATATTTCCTTCACATTTGACTTACCTTTTCACTTTCAAAGTAGGTGAAAGTGCCATGCTCTAAAACACACCACCTCTTATGGAATTCTGCAAGAGAGATAATTTATGCCTCAAACATGTCCTTTAGTTCAAATTAAAATCATGAAACTGATGATGATTTGTAAAACCAAATTTGGTCTTGGATGTGATTTTATATATCTGTCCCTTACAAGGTGATTTTTAGAAGGATATAGCAAAGTAAAGATCTGATAAGTGGGTACCTTTATTGTTTGGTCCGGCCTTCAACAGGTAGCCTTTCATGTTGACAAAATGTAAGGCCCTGGCTGCCGACGACAGGCTCTGCAGAAGTAAACAAACACATCAAACCAAATTAATAATGTTTACTGAGAATAAGGCTCAGCTAAATGCTGGGTTACTTACATTATTTAGCTATGTGTCTGGGTTACTGTATCTGGTGACTCCAGCTATGCTCTATGTATCTGGGTTACTGTATCTGATGACTCTAGCTATGCGTCATGTATCTGGGTTACTGTATCTGATGACTCTAGCTATGCTTCATGTATCTGGGTTACTGTATCTGATGACTCTAGCTATGCTTCATGTATCTGGGTTACTGTATCTGATGACTCCAGCTATGCTTCATGTATCTGGGTTACTGTATCTGATGACTCTAGCTATGCTTCATGTATCTGGGTTACTGTATCTGATGACTCCAGCTATGCTTCATGTATCTGGGTTACTGTATCTGATGACTCTAGCTATGCTTCATGTGTCTGGGTTACTGTATCTGATGACTCCAGCTATGCTTCATGTGTCTGGGTTACTGTATCTGATGACTCTAGCTATGCTTCATGTGTCTGGGTTACTGTATCTGATGACTCCAGCTATGCTTCATGTGTCTGGGTTACTGTATCTGATGACTCTAGCTATGCTTCATGTATCTGGGTTACTGTATCTGATGACTCTAGCTATGCTTCATGTATCTGGGTTACTGTATCTGATGACTCCAGCTATGCTTCATGTGTCTGGGTTACTGTATCTGATGACTCCAGCTATGCTTCATGTGTCTGGGTCACTGTATCTGATGACTCTAGCTATGCTTCATGTACCTGGGATTCTGTATCTGATGACTCTAGCTATGGTCTATAATGCTCTATAATACTTAAAGTATCCCGATGACTCTAGCCATGCTCTATAATACTCTATAATACTTACATTATCCCTGATGACTCTAGCTATGCTCTATAATGCATTATAATACTTAAAGTATCCTGATGACTCTAGACATGCTTTATAATTCTCTATAATACTTACATTATCCCTGATGACTCTAGCTTTGCTCTATAATTCTCTATAATACTTGCATTATCCCTGATGACTCTAGCTATACTCTATAATACTTACATTATCCCTGTTGACTCTAGCTATGCTCCATAATGCTCTATAATACTTCAAGTATCCCTGATGACTCTAGCTATGGTCTATAATGCTCTATAATGCTCTATAATACGTACATTATCCCTGATGATGGTGACACCTCGGCTGAGACCGGCATCAGAGGCACCATTCTGGTATAAAAATTCCTGAAAATACAAAAATATCACCATTCCCATCACTGTACACATGAAAATTAAATATTTCTTCAAATCTCCTTCTCTTCTCAGTCCATTTATTACTTTATGGCAGAAAAAGGGAGCAGTTTTAGATTTCAGAATTTCCTTTTCTTAAGATTATATAATTATTACAGGCTATTGGTGGTGTTCAGTCGCTGAGCTGTATTTTCTGATATTATTCAAAGCTTGCCTGACGCGTTTCGTCACACTGCGTGACTCTTCAGAGGCTGACAAGTGAATGACTCGATTTGTTTGGAATTTAGTCAAACCGGACTTAAAGGAACCTCGTGGTTCCAAAGAACATAACAACCATGACGTATCAAATAATTTGATATCCATCCTTGTCTGTTGCTAATGTTTCACGCGCCGACCTCACAGGTGGGGCCAGGGAGGGGTTCTTTGTTTGGGGAACAAAAAACAGAAGACTATGATTGTGATCTATGTGAGACTTTGAGCCACCTTGGCTCCGTGCCAAAATGGACTGTCTTGTGTTTTCCAAGAGAAAAAAAAAAAAAAAAAAAAACTTTTCTTAAGATTAATTTATTATCTATTTGATATCATAAACAAATATTTGTTTTTAATAAACGACTGTGTGTCTACTTTTATTACAATTGATAAAATCATGTTTCACATACCATCTGCAGGGTCTGTTTAGCCTTTTTGGCCAGTTGTACAGCTGAAAATATGCACAAAATCAACTTGATAAATCTCTTTCTGCAACAATAGACTCCCTCATACTGATCATTCTCAAATAACTCAATATCTATGTATAGGTATTTTAGTGATGAGAATGTAAATTTTACCATTTTTGTCCAAAACAAAAAGTTTCTAATTTGTAAAATGTGACAACTTACGAGTTTCATCCTGGCCTCCATAAGCACTTGTCTTGCACAATAACTGAAACAGCAAATTGAATGCCATTAAAACTGATTCGGTCAAAATGGGTCCACTCTTATCTCATGCTTATAATATTTCAGAATCAAATGTAAAAACATACATTTTTTCAATATTTTGTTTTCAACAAAAACTAGATACCTTGTGACAAATGTCACAAAAGTTATTCACTACTCTGTGGTGTCAATAATAATAGTACTAAAGCCAGGATCCTTAAAACTAAATGCATGGCACAGGTTGATCTCTGGCGCAGGTCTTTTCCTCTGTGCTGCAGACTGTTAAGTGCACTTACACTCTGCTCTCTCATCTAATTCATAGACCCTGTTAAATTTCAAGACCCCTACCCCATGCCAGATAACAACATTATCTACTGTATGCCTTGTATAATACCACACATATTGTCATTTCTTCCCAGACTGTTATTGGCTTCATTGTACATTAAGTTTCCATGGAAGGAGGGGGACACACTGTGTGAGCTGCTGCTAAAATGCCTGCACTTTATACAACACTCAATTATAGCAATAGCTAAGTCAGAGGTTAGTTGCTGCATTGGTTGAAATGTAGATCAATAGCAACAATAGAGATTATAGAGTGCTGTGTAAGTGATGAGGATCTGAGTGCCCTACTTAATCAATTGGCAGCTAGCCAAAAGATCAAAGAATCATGCTCGCTGATGTTACATAAGCTTATGTAACCAATGATCAAAGGATCATTACCCCCCAAGCCAAAAGATCAAAGGATCATGCCCCCAATGTTACATATGGCTATGTAACCAGTGACCAAGGATCAAAGGATCATTACCCCCCAAGCCAAAAGATCAAAGGATCATGCCCCCAATGTTACATATGGCTATGTAACCAGTGACCAAGGATCAAAGGATCATTACCCCCCAAGCCAAAAGATCAAAGGATCATGCCCCCAATGTTACATATGGCTATGTAACCAGTGACCAAGGATCAAAGGATCATTACCCCCCATGTCCTAGATATTATGTAACCTATATAACTTGCAGGGGACAAATGCAAAATAAAAATAATGGAAAAGGGAAACAAACACACACAAACTAATACACACACAAATAAACACACACACACACACAGAGAGGACAGACAGAGTGATTTCTAAGAGGTACTGGAAGTTACCGTATTTACTCGAGTATAAGTCGAGGTTTTTTTCCAAAAACTCTTAGTTAATGTTTAGGGGGTCGACTTATACACGAGAGCAACCTGTGGACGAGGATTTACGCCAAAAAATTACGACACTATGAGTTTTCATTACGAACATTCTTATTTTCGAAATAACGAATATCGGACATAGCGGGTCGGTTTAACAGTCTTATACTTGAGTAATTACGGTAAAACGTAAATACGATCTTCATATTTTCGAAATAACGAATATCAGTCGCAACAGATTGATTTTAATTGCGTTTTAAATGATAAAGAAAGGTATTTACCCAATATTACTGGTCTATTATTCGAAACGCTTTGTTTTGACTTTGTTCTCACTGATTCCAATTATCAGCGTTCACAGTTTTGCAATACGTCTTTGTTTCCACTGCTTTGAGTCGTGTCTTCCCGCTTGGAAAGAAATGCTTTCACACGTGGATCGATTTTAATTGCGTTTTAAATGATAAATAAAGGTATTAACCCAAATTGTTCGAGAACAGAACAAAAACAATAAATCCATTTAAAACGCAATTAAAATCGATCCCCGGGTGAAGGCATTTCTGTCAATTTCTTAAGATCGTCAACACGTGGTCGCAACACGTGGTTGCAATTTAGAAAGGCGGAAGTGACAGGAAGAGGCACTTGTTTTTAGCGCGAAAACGAGTTTGATATTTTAATTGCATTTTAAATGATAAATAAAGGTATTTACCCAATATTATCACAAATTATGCTTCGCAGGTCGAGAATTTATCCATGAAGTAAAACGTAAATATCATGTACGTGACGTCGCGTTAATTCACGTCCGCAACACGAGAAGCCAGGGATCCATCATTGCGCAATATATTAATATTTCAATGCAAGTTGATAGACTCGAATTGTTTTCGCGCCAAAAATAAGAGCTTGTCCCCGTCACTCCCGCTTTTTAAAATGACGACCTCGTATTGCGCAATGCATGTTAAATGGATGGATTAATTTGTGATAATATTATGTATATACCTTTATTTATCATTTAAAACGCAATTAAAATCGATCCACGTGTGAAGGCATTTCTGTCAACAGGGAAGACACGACTCAAAGCAGTGGAAACAAAGACGTTTTGCAAAACTGTGAACGCTGATAATTGGAATCAATTGGAACCTTCCAAAATGGCGATCTTGAGAAATTGACAGAAATGCTTCACACGTGGATCGATTTTAATTGCATCTTAAATGATATATAAAGGTATTTACCAAATATTATCACGATGATTTACAGCCGATCGAGTGCTATAAACGATAATAATTAAAAGCGATATAACGAATATCTTTGGCTTTATAATACACAAAGAAATATTCTACCACGTGTTAGTTTTGACGCTAAGATCAAGGACGTCACGTACATCGTATTACGTTCTACATCGTGGAGAAATTCTTGCGAAAAATAATTTGTGATAATATTGGGTAAATACCTTTATATATCATTTAAAACATATTATTTCGAAATGCTTTGATTTGACTTTGTTCTCACTGATTTCAATTATCAGCGTTCACAGTTTTGCATTTCGTCTTTGTTTCCACTGCTTTGAGTCGTGTCTTCCCTTGTTGACAGAAATGCTTTCACACGTGGATCGAATTGCATTTTAAATGATAAATAATGAAAACGCTTTGTTTTGACGCTAAGATCAATGATGTGGAGAAATTCTCGAAGTAATTGTGATAATATTAAGTACATACCTTTATTTATCATTTAAAACGCAATTAAAATTGACATGTTGGCCGCTCCACTTTTGTCTCGTGGGCACCCAGACGCTAAGACGTTTTACCGTATATACTCGTGTATAAGACCGCTAAGATCTTATATCGTAAGTATATTTACGTTTCACTTTTAAAATGACCGCCAAGCTTCAGCTGAAGCTTGAATAGTAGCAGAGCCGATATGTCAAGAAAAACCAACTCGACTTATATTCGGAAATTGTTTTTTTTCAAGAAAAATAACCTCAATTTTGGGGGGTCGACTTATACACGAGTCGACTTATACACGAGTAAATACGGTACCTTCAATACAAAAAATGTCAACCAACATCATGGACTTTTAAAAACACAACTAACAATTGCATTAATTGAACCTGGGCAGAACTGGGAACCCTCTTTTCAACCTAAACACTTACTTCTAATTCCTTCATAACACTGCACATATCCATGTCTTTACAAAAAATTTGCTAGATAATTTCTCCTTCCTTTGAGTCCAATGAGTATGATACATATATTTCCACAGTGAAACCTTCAGATCTGAGTTTCTATTTCCATATTTTGCATCTGATTTTCACTTGATAACTAAATAGTCCTGCTCCCAGACTGAGGATAATAGCCATTATGTTGTTACATTTAGGTTAATCTCCCATAAATATGTCCACAGATGAAATGTGTCCTCTAATAATCATTTAATCTTTTAATGTTTCCTCAATCTTAGATATAGCATCTCATACAGTATTTAAACATTTGAGGTAATATTAAACTGTCACCTAGTATCAATTCATTTCATAAGATTATAACTGGTATTTTGTAATATTATAACTGGAAACAGGTAGAAGGAAATTACAATCCTTGAAAATGTGACCATAAACTATTTAATCACAGATCAATCAAGATAACAAGTGAAAAACTGATGATTAAAACTACCAAGTTACATGTTATGTTTGCTTCACATCCCTCATTATGAAGCAATGTCTTGTGTAACTACATGTAATAAGTTGTTTCTATTCTTGGATATTCTTGGAAGTATAACTGTGGCAGTCTATCATTTGAAGGAATTGTGTCTTCCAAAATTCTTTTTCCTGCCCAAAAAAAATTCAAGTTCCCTTCATTTGTGTCATAGAAAATTACAAAGTACCAACAATTCCCTGATCACCATAAAATTGATTACCACAAAACTGATTCCAGTAGGACATGCATATATGGTAAATCATTCTTTAAAAATTCTTCTGTGGATTAAGATTTAGCTTTACTTTTTAATATTTGACAGATTGCTGAAATCTTGGACTGAAAATTACAGTAACAAACAAAAAAATATGTTTTTAGGTAATATTTGAAGAAAAGACCAAGGTTACAAGGATCAAATCAGATATTTTTTTGTTTCTAAACATGATGCTATTAGTTTCAGCAGAAAGAAGTCCTAAACATCTCACAACACACTAAATGATTTCCCTTCAGGCGAGATAAATGAATACTTTGATATGACACTATGATTCAAAATGATGAACATATCACATTATTGATGATATATTTCCTTCCACAAAGTAAATAATGAAATTAAAACAATATAATGAGCCAGATAGGATAGCCTTGTGAGTAGAATAAATGGTGTGACATCACAGTTTGTGCACATTATACCATGGCAGCCCACTGTTTGAGACAATGAAAATAATTACACTTTGACCTGATGTCTATAACAATCAATTACTATTTTTGGATATGCAGAATTTTAAACTCAAATATTAACATAAATGTCAAGAATGACAAGGACATTTGGCTTATAAGTGGACGAGTTCTGTGACAAGACTGAAGCATTTTCAATAGACACAAACATAGGTAAAACATTGTGAAATTGGCTGCATTAAGGTATAATAAAACATATCTTATCCCCACAATCAGTAATAAATCATGAACATTTCTGTTAAAACCCATTAGCACCATTCTTTTTAATATTCTGTCTATATGGGACTATATATCACAATGGGATGGGGGTAACGCGTATTGTGCCTCTGATCCTTTGTTGCCACATCTTCATTTATTACACTCACTCCCAGAATCCTCTGGGGGTTTTCCCCTTTAACTAAAACAAATCCTATTTCTTATTGCTAACTACTATTGAAACAGTTCCTATGCAATTAAAGCCAATATTGAAACAGACAAAATTAATACTCACATCAGCTCCACTGAAAGCTAGATGCATGGTTTCAAGAACATCTCCATATTGCACAGACTTACATAAGGCCTGAAAATATAACGTTGCATGAACAGACAAACTATAATCATATTATCCATTATACACCACTAATATTGACAGATTTATTGAAAAAAATCCACACATCATACTTGAGTTTGATTATGCAGTGCTGCTACCTGGGGGCATGCTGAGTTCATTTTCAAGGTATACACCATTATACATGTCACAGTAAAATCTCTTGGATATCAAAATTTCTTGATTGATTGGTTGAGTCACCTGGTTGGACACAACTCCTTACCTCGTTCAGCCCAGCAAGATCAGAGTGGAGGGGGTGTAAACGGCAAAATCTTCCCTCAGAATATTTGGCTAAAATGTACTCCTTCCGGACATCCCTGCAAAATTCATGGAAACGAACTTCACATCTAATATAATTATCTTACCAAGACTTTGTGGAATATAAATATCCTAAATTCAAAGAAATGCTTTTGATATAAAATGCAGGTAGAAATAGGATAGGTAAATTTAGTTAAAAAAAGAGAAAAGAAATGCTTCAAGAGAAATATTGATATTTGGTTTAATTGTGTAGATATTTGTTAGAATTGAGGATTAACTTACATGTCTACATCAGAGTCGATCCTGTCTTCCTCCGATGTGTGCCATTCCCAGAAATTGTTAGCATTGTCATTGCCTACTTCTTGTAACAACTGAAAAATTCAAGTTTTAAGACCATTAAAGCATTCATGCAAACCTGACTTTCAGGCACATCTTCCTTACATAACATGAATGTTTATACCCTAAACAGTGCTTTTATGTACATGTCGTATTACCCAAAATATTCTCTGTTAACAACTTTCTGTGGCACTTGAAAGTTGAACAGTTGTCTGCTGAAACCTACACCAGCAATTGAACACTTTGTCAACCAGCTTTGTTTAGCTGGTCTGTGATCTCGTGTAAACACCTAATGAGTTACCAGCTTGGGAAACAGGGTGGAGATGTTCACACTGTCCTCCAGAGGCACATGCAAACTATTACTTCTGGCCAACCCAGATTAGTATTCATTTGCTATTCATCCGGTCCTACTTTTACTGGCCATGTGCTCAAGAACTGTCAGTGTGTTGTAAATGTGATTGACGTATTAACATCTCTTAATATCAAATATGAAGTTGCCTTGAGATGTATTTGAGTTCATTTGTTAACATTTGAACATTTTTTGTTGATTAGATTAACCAAAAGAATAAAAGATTAATTTGAATTCTTTTTTTCTTTATACTATTCAGTTTTGCTTCGTAATCTTTTTAATTTTCCCAACTTTGTGCATAATTTCCAGACTTTTTTAGGTCAGGTACTCGACCAAATGCAATTCTCGACAATTCCTGACATTCCCAGCTGCATGGGAACCCAAGACTCTATACTTTCCTGGCCTCAAATGAGCAAGACAAGAAGAAAGCTGCTGTGGGCCATGACCTTGGCACTGACCTTGATGAGTGATGGTGTCCACACTCTGAGGTCCATGCGCAGTGACCTGACCTTGGACTGGGGGTTGGTGAGCATGCGGTGCACGCCGGCACACCGCTTACAGAGTGTCATCACCATGTTGATGGAGGCCCAGTGAGGGTCAGGAGCCCCGCAGTCTGCACACAGACGGTTACTGTGGTTCTCATACACCTCCTGTAGCTTCTGCCAAAATAAACAATATATAAACATCAAAATCAACTAAACATTGCTCAGAATTAATGAGAAATTCAATGCGTCTAATTCAGTGGCTGGTTATATCAACACCATGTTTATATTGAGACCTAATACACTGACTGTCTGTCAAGCGAGCACAGTAATGACACCAGATCTTACAGAATCATCAGCGAGTCCCTCGGCTATTGCCTCCTCTAAAGCTTCCTTCCACATCGTTAACTCCTCTCCCGATTCACATAAAAATCTGAAGTGTACAAATAAATATAAGGAAACTATCTTTCACATTTTGTTTCACGGGTCGACAGTACAATGCAGTCCATCATCTCCTCCTTTTTGGGGAGGGGTCAGACTTTTGTGCATGTTAGTCTGTGACAATACAGAGTGGCATGTCACTAACATGTAGCTGGTGTAGCAGGGTCAGACCTTTATGCATGTTAGTCTGTGACCATACAGAGTGGCATGTCACTTACATGTAGCTGGTGTAGTGAGGTCAGACCTTTATGCATGTTAGTCTGTGACCATACAGAGTGGCATGTTACTTACATGTAGCTGGTGTAGCAGGGTCAGACATTTATGCATGTTAGTCTGTGACCATACAGAGTGGCATGTTACTTACATGTATCTGGTGTAGCAGGGTCAGACCTTTATGCATGTTAGTCTGTGACCATACAGAGTGGGGTGTTACATACATGTAGCTGGTGTAGCGAGGTCAGACCTTTATGCATGTTAGTCTGTGACCATACAGAGTGGCATGTTACTTACATGTAGCTGGTGTAGCAGGGTCAGACATTTATGCATGTTAGTCTGTGACCATACAGAGTGGCATGTTACTTACATGTAGCTGGTGTAGCAGGGTCAGACCTTTATGCATGTTAGTCTGTGACCATACAGAGTGGCGTGTTACTTACATGTAGCTGGTGTAGTGGTGTCAGACCTTTATGCATGTTAGTCTGTGACCATACAGAGTGGCGTGTTACTTACATGTAGCTGGTGTAGCAGGGTCAGACCTTTATGCATGTTAGTCTGTGACCATACAGAGTGGCATGTTACTTACATGTAGCTGGTGTAGCAGGGTCAGACCTTTATGCATGTTAGTCTGTGACCATACAGAGTGGCATGTTACTTACATGTATCTGGTGTAGCAGGGTCAGACCTTTATGCATGTTAGTCTGTGACCATACAGAGTGGCGTGTTACTTACATGTAGCTGGTGTAGCAGGGTCAGTCCTTTATGCATGTTAGTCTGTTACCATACAGAGTGGGGTGTTACTTACATGTAGCTGGTGTAGCGAGGTCAGACCTTTATGCATGTTAGTCTGTTACCATACAGAGTGGCGTGTTACTTACATGTAGCTGGTGTAGCAGGGTCAGTCCTTTATGCATGTTAGTCTGTTACCATACAGAGTGGGGTGTTACTTACATGTAGCTGGTGTAGCGAGGTCAGACCTTTATGCATGTTAGTCTGTGACCATACAGAGTGGCATGTTACTTACATGTAGCTGGTGTAGTGAGGTCAGACCTTTATGCATGTTAGTCTGTGACCATACAGAGTGGTGTGTTACTTACATGTAGCTGGTGTAGTGGGGTCAGACCTTTATGCATGTTAGTCTGTGACCATACAGAGTGGGGTGTTACTTACATGTAGCTGGTGTAGTGGGGTCAGACCTTTATGCATGTTAGTCTGTGACCATACAGAGTGGGGTGTTACTTACATGTAGCTGGTGTAGTCTGTGACCATACAGAGTGGCATGTTATTTACATGTAGCTGGTGTAGTGAGGTCAGACCTTTATGCATGTTAGTCTGTTACCATACAGAGTGGCATGTTACTTACATGTAGCTGGTGTAGTGAGTTATGAGCTGGAGGCGGAGACGACCCAGGTCCTTGACAGATGCTAACTTCATGTCTATCTGATGAATTGGACATCCACCCTTATAATCCTTCAAACAAAACCACAAACTTAAATCATTTCATGGATTGAATACACAATGGACAGTCACACTGGACCTCTACAAAAATTGGTACAATGCAGGAATTTGGAGGGGTAATATAGGGCCAATAAATACATGTCTTGGGCAAAAAGTAGTGATATCATATTATAACACAATCCTGATGAAAACTCGTGTAAAATGGAAAATTTGATAAAGTTATACTTTCACAAAATATTATAATATATATAATATCATTAGTATTTTTGTCCATTTGATTTGCCATGATTAAGACAGACAGCACACTTACGTTGTAAGTGTTGTAGTAGCAGAATCTATCTCCTTTCACAGTCAGAAACCTCTTGTTCTTCACTCCCTCCATCTTCATAAAACCCTGCAGAATAAACACATCCTCATTATACAAACTGTTTACTCTGGCAAGGAAAAGTTGTTTCTCATCAACTACATTTTGTGAATGAGTTAAAAAGGGGTGTTATGTTTATAGGTTTTTATTTCTAGCACAAAGGCATGTACATATCAAAGATAGGCTTTTAAGATAGGTTTTTAAAATAAGACTGGTATAAGATATGGTTGGTATAAGATAAGACTGGTACAAGATATGGCTGGTATAAGTTAAGATTGGTATAAGATAAGACTGGTATAAGATAAGACTGGTATAAGATAAGACTGGTATAAGATATGACTGGTATAAGATAAGACGGATATAAGATATGACGGGTATAAGATAAGACTGGTATAAGATAAGACTGGTATAAGATATGACGGGTATAAGATAAGACTGGTATAAGATATGACTGGTATAAGATATGACTGGTATAAGATAAGACTGGTATAAGATAAGACTGGTATAAGATATGACTGGTATAAGATAAGATTGGTATAAAATAAGACTGGTATAAGATAAGATTGGTATAAGATATGACTGGTATAAGATAAGACTGGTATAAGTTAAGACTGGTATAAGATATGACTGGTATAAGAAAAGACTGGTATAAGATATGACTGGTATAAGATAAGACTGGTATAAGAAAAGACTGGTATAAGATATGACTGGTATAAGATGAGACTGGTATAAGATATGACTGGTATAAGTTAAGACTGGTATAAGATAAGACTGGTATAAGATATGACTGGTATAAGAAAAGACTGGTATAAGATATGACTGGTATAAGTTAAGACTGGTATAAGATAAGACTGGTATAAGATATGACTGGTATAAGATAAGACTGGTATAAGAAAAGACTGGTATAAGATATGACTGGTATAAGATGAGACTGGTATAAGATATGACTGGTATAAGTTAAGACTGGTATAAGAAAAGACTGGTATAAGATATGACTGGTATAAGATGAGACTGGTATAAGATATGACTGGTATAAGTTAAGACTGGTATAAGATAAGACTGGTATAAGATATGACTGGTATAAGATATGACTGGTATAAGATAAGACTGGTATAAGACTGGTAAGATTCCTTCACTTGTGAGGTTAATGGGATTTCTTACCTGTTTATCTGGATGATACATTTCTCCTCCCTCGATAAAACAGCTAATTTGCTGAAACAAAAACATAAAGATAATCAAATTTTTGTTTGATTGCATCTTTCCCAAAAACGATACTAAAGTATGTCTTCGCAAGGTAAATTATTGGACATTCTTTGACAATATATGCATGTACATGTAGAAAAGTCTTAACATTACCAAACCTTTCTTCAATGGTTGATTTTCACATTTTAATTCACTTAATTGTACCAATTTGTAATTTAAGATTCACAAAAAGACACACTCATATTCATAACATGCCTATGCAAAACAAATCCATTATAAGCTGTTGCATATTTCAAACCCAATCCTTAGAGGTTTTCTCACTGCACTGAGGCTTGTGTGCTATTACAGATAAATCAGATCATAGATTACACTTCTGTACACCAATAAACCTTAAACCACAAACCATGATGTGGTGTGGGGGACAGGGGTCAAAATATAATTTTTATTAATTTTCCAAAATTCACAATTAAGAATGCAGTGTTCGCTCATTAAGATGATTAGGAATTAACCTGTGGTGCCACCTTTGTGCACAATGAGGAACTTACCTGGCAGTCGAGAATAGATCTCATCAGGCAACTGGTCCACAGAGTCAAGTTGTCTGCAAGCACACCACATAACATGAATAAATAAAAAAGATTCTCACATTACTCAGACACAACGATCCAATGATCTCTCAAAAGGGCTTTATAGTGATAATGATGTGATATAATCATTTCTAGCATGGTATAGAGGTGATATAATCATTTCTAACATGGTACTGACTCAGAGGTGATATAACCATTTCTAACATTTCTTTTTTTATGTTCAAATGTATATTTTTCTCAGTTGTCAACCTACCAACATCATCAGTGGCAAAACTGTACACTCTGTCCACTGTGGTAATCTTGAACCTGTACGGGTGAGCCTCATTGCTCTAAAAAAATAACACACAAGTTATTGCACTGAAATTCAGATATATATCTAGAAAACTACAAAATAGATGATTATTGGAGGTAGCAGTAGAGCATAGTGGTTTTGACCTTGATGTCCTGTTCTACGTTCATCATGGTGATGGCTGGGATGAGGCGCTTGGACACCTTGCTCTGAAAATATCAACCATCTCTCAGTCAAACAAAGCACTTATTCATCTTCTTTATATTTATATTTGCAGGAAAATGTTGACACAGTATTGTTATAGATAGGGTCACATTTTTTTTATGTTGGGATAAATCTAAATAGTTTGAAATTATTGCTAGTGCAGACAAATTTAAGGGCAGGTTTTTATTCTCTGGACCCTATCTAAATATGTAGCAGAACTAACATCTTTGTTTGAGAAGTATTTCAGTTGGTTTCCATCAAACGTCACATAATATTTCTTCCAGCCTCTTCGCTGACTGTGGGTGCTGAAATCACAAGTGATATAATAGTTGGACAGATGCAATAATTACTCAATCAAGCCAAACATGAAATATTTCATAAACACACAAGTTTCTGAAGCATTGTTTTGTAATTTATAGCAGGCATGGCTAACCATAGTTGGCCCTGATGGATTCTGTCAATCATCGGTCAATCTGGACCATATTTATACACATAGCCAGCAAACAAACAATAACTGGCAACTTTCCTAGATATTAGGATAAATCCTATATCAAGAATTCATGTTACAATCTAGGTCAGCAGTACAAACCCAAACCATATATAGTACAGTATCTATTCAGACAAGCAATATTTAGACACCAAAAAAAATATTCTCTAGCATACAAAAACAGATATTTGAAAATGTTTTTTTCTTCTCAATTATACTTGTTTATTTTCTTCCTGTTTCAGTTTTTTGGATTAATACAATCACGTTTTGTTGATAACACAATGTCCTAAATATATTTATATCTTGTGACTCACATCATATAAGTGGTTTGGTACCTCTCATACTCATACCTGATTATGCTCATCTTGACACGAGCAACAATAAAGTCACCTTTACATTTTATAAGTGTTCTGAGTTAGTGAGGTTGAATGCTGTGGCATTGTGCCACACCCCTCTGCCTGAGAACTGTGCCCCCTTGACACCCCTCTGCCTGCGAACTGTACCCCATTGACACCCCTCTGCCTACGAACTGTACCCCATTGACACCCCTCTGCCTGCGAACTGTACCCCATTGACACCCCTCTGCCTGTACCCCATTCATCTGCTGAATTTTTGCACCTTACTTTGTATTATATAGCTGTGCTACTCTTCAAAGTTGCCCTTAGCTCACTCTGGATTGTTGAGTGATTGCTTATAATTATGATCATTATAACCACATTGGAGTGTTGCATGACTGTTTATAATCACACTGGAGTGTTGCATGACTGTTTATAGTCAAACTGGAGTGTTCAGTGACTGTTTATAATCACACTGGAGTGTTGAGTGACTGTTTATAATCACACTGGAGTGTTGCATGACTGTTTATAGTCAAACTGGAGTGTTCAGTGACTGTTTATAACCATCTTGGAGTGTTCAGCGCCCAGTTCAAAAGAAATGTTCACATTGTTCATATGTTTATTAGATAAAAAAACCTGCAATCCCCTTTCTATTCAATCTGTCCACATTTAGAGTTTATAAGAATAGAAATGTAACAATTTGAGACTAAATTCCATGCATATCATTGAGAATACATTCCATATGACATTTATATGTTCATGAGAAATTATTGATAACAAGAAGAGTACCAATTAACGAGGGAAAATTCTGAATCTTATCATGCCATGACAGGATTTACAAACACAGTTATTTCCGCATTACCATATATAAGTATGTATTCAGATGACAGAACAACTGATCACATCTGATACCTCCAGTCATTCTGCATGCCACAGTCACATCCACATTATAAAGAGTCACATTATATATGTCAAGTCACATACATATTATAAAGAGTCACATTATATAATGTCGTCACATCCACATTATAGAGTAACATTATCTATGTCAAGTCACATCCACAATATAAAGAGTCACATTGTCTATGTCAAGTCACATCCACAATATAAAGAGTCACATTGTCCGTGTCAAGTCACATCCGCATTATAAAGAGTCACATTATCTGTCAAGTCACATCCACATTATAAAGAGTCATACTATCCGAGTCAAGTCACATCCACATTATAAAGAGTCACATTATCTGTCAAGTCACATCCACATTATAAAGAGTCATACTATCCGTGTCAAGTCATCCACATTATAAAGAGTCACATTATCTATATCAAGTCACATCCACATTATAAAGAGTCATACTATCAGAGTCAAGTCACATCCACATTATAAAGAGTCACGTTATCTATATCAAGTCACATCCACATTATAAAGAGTCATACTATCCGTGTCTGACAATACCTGATGACACCTGATGACACCTTAATGACACCTGATGACACCTGATGCCACCTAATGACACCTAATGACACCTGATGACACCTTAATGAATGTGATGTAATGCTCGTTAAATGATATTTCAACTTTTAGATCGAATATTAACTGACAGTGTTTATATCATTTGGATAAAGAGTGCAATACTTATGTGAGCACTATAATTTTATTTACTTTTTTAATCTTGTCTCTCAAAGATGTTGAAATCATAAATAGTCTAGTATTTTGCAAATGGTTTGGACTGACATATTTAATCAGAGTCACATTTTGATGTTATCACACAGATGTCAGATGGGGCGTGAGGGTGCTATGATAGTGGTGTATGTGAGATCATGCTTCCTGGCGGCACGCTGACATGCGTATATTCTGCTATGTGACTATTATTCTATGTCTACGCCATGCTTTATGTTCTAATTATCACCCCAGACATTATCACCTACATCCCATGCATTACTATCTAGAGTTCACTGAACTATCATATCCCTCCTAAAAATACTACAATTTTGTATATTGTGGTAGAGAAAGTGAGTTATTAATAACATATAAATGAAATATTGCTTCTGTGATATGTATAATTTATGTGCAGAGATATGAAAATATTCAATAAAGGGATCCTGGAATTTCAAACTTTTGCCAAACAGGAATTGAAATACAGAAAAAGTGTGACCAGAATCTTCATGTGAACATCCGTAAATAAGCCTAGTCATCTATATCTTTGACAACACAAACAGAGAAGAGTTCCATCTTGAAAATACAAGCCACATGAAGCTGACATAATTATCCTACTTTCCTTAAAAACACCTCACAAGCTTTGCTTAAAATTTGCCTTTACATCTTAACCACAAAAATAAAAGCTCTTTGCTAAATCAAAGCTCATTGTTCAGCCGAATATTTTTTTTGTTCCTTTAAAACTGAGAATTATAAACAAAATATTTACGTTCAACAACAAAAGAAATGCAATGTATGCTTACTCTAAAAATAAACAAGGATAGAAAACAGAATGACATGACAGCAATTCTAAAAGAAATGAAATCGAAAACAAAAAAGCCACATTTCTCAGAAAATCCAAAAGCAAATGTAAATCATGTGACATTCATCACATGATGGTGATCATGTGACCTACGGCCTGCATAGGAGCCTTCTAGAAGGTGGAATGTGACCTTCATTCAAGTTGGAACTTTCTGCCCATAAGTTGTTCATCATTGAATGTGTTGATCGCCTCCTGTTGAATATCAAATGCTTCATATATCATGAACATATCAAATGCTTCACATATCATGAAAATGTTTCACATATCATGAATATTTCAGACACTGATCTTTCTTTTTTCAGTTTCATTCCCATTGTATTTTTTTTATTTACAAATTGATTTTCCAATTATAAAAGTCCTATCATTAGAATAAATGTCAAGATCTAACCCTCAAGACACTCATTGCAACCTGCTGCTTACAATGACTCAGCACAAAATAGGATAATGGTACATGCAGGGCCCAAGAATGTTTATTTTTATAAACTGTTTGCATTCAAAGATATTTGGATATGAATGTATTTATGATAAATGAATAGAAATCACTGTTCAATTATAAACAAAATATTTTGTTGAAGCCTGTACATCAAGGAGTAGTGAGAATAGAGTGGGTATATTTGTAATAGGGTTGCCCAAAATCTATTCAATCATCAGGCATGAAAATATCCCATATATTAAAAGGGTCAATTTGTGCTTTTGGATTTTAAACAATTGATATTACACTATGCTAGCACAAACAGAATTTTACCATTTTAACATAATAATATGCCATGACCTGTTTGACATCCTCATTATCACAATGAAGAGTTCGTTTATCTCATTTCCATACACATATTTAAAATGAGCACAGAGCACTTTTTAACCTCTCCAGGAGGCCTACAAGTTCATGCACTATACAATAACATAACAAATTCCACAAATTACCCCAGTTTATCCATTCTCACCAAAAAAAAACATCATCCCAAACTGTTATAATGATGACATGCAGTAAATGAACAGAGGAATAGGCTCAGTACAAGATACAGTCAAACACCAAATATAATCAATCACATCCTATATATACTGTAAATATTCAACACCAAAAAAACATAAAATAGATTTACTCCCACTTACTACAGAACCTGTGCAAGAAATACATGCACTAGTTATGTGGATTAAATAATTTTCTATATATTTTTTTCATTCCGAAAGTAAACTACAGTCTATTTCTTACATGAGAGAAGAAGTTTGTGTTGCTATGGTAACACCGTCGGTCCGCAAACTAAACAACCAATCAAATTTTTCACATGAGAATAAATATCCAGATCAAACAGATCTTAGAGAGCAGAAAGTCAAAACTACACATTTCAAAGACACATCTACACTAAAACTGTCCAACATCTTTAATGGTAAATTCAGTTCTGTTCAATTTTCAAAGTCTATAAATACTGTGTTAGACTACATACAAATGAATATATTCAGGCTGAATTATTTTTCAATTTGCCATTGTGAGTCAGAACTAAAATATCCATTCCTTTCTGATCCTGAATGTAAATCTGATCTCACGCCATTTCAAGGTCATTTCATACTACTTCTCCAATAACTTGCTGTAACATTTTCAATCTGATGAATATCATTCAGTGATATTCAAATATCAGATTTCAACATGTTTAGAGATTACAGGATTTGGAGATCAGACTGTTTTTTCCTTAATTTAACCCAAATTACATGTTTTAAATATATAGAGAATACTATTATACAAACACACATTTCTATTTTTTTAAGATTATTTCTTTTAGATCATTTCAAACCAAGAATTACATACAACAACAAAATAAAGAGAAAAAAACAAACATGAATCTTGACATCATGATGTTATTATTACTGTATCTTTCGTGTTTATTTAGGAAGTTAAAATAACTATGTGCATTGATTTGCATTCTTATCCATTGAGACTTTGAGCTGCTTGAGGCTGGTTGGACTATTGATTTGAAATAGTTGTCTTACCTGGCATGTTTGAATAGAAACCCTGTGCGGTCTGTAGTAGCGGTCTGAAAAATAATAAATCAATTGCATAACAATTCATCATTAAATGAGGCAGTACATGACAATATAGTCCCGTCCATGAGATATATATGACCTTATGCAGTCAAACAATTTTTACATTTATGCATTTACTCATTACTGGGCTATTCATAGACCTGAGGCAGATATGTTTTTTATGTTCAAGTTGAGTGGTAAAGATGTACAAAATGGTAGGCATGACTTCAAGTCAGGAGAGCCTCCCTTATTTGAGACTCAGATATTATATTGTTTATGTAATATGCCATATAGTCATATCATGGTGGGCATTGGAAAACAATAAAATCTTAGGCTGCTGCTAATGTTTTAATCACCATTAGTGATCAATCACAAAATAGAGGCAGAAACTTTGTAAATTTTACAGTTAATACTAAAATCCATCATGGAACTTCTCTCCATGTCAGTCCCTGTCCTCATTGGCGTAAAAGTGTGTTCAGGATTGGCCACAAGTCACAAATATTCGTTAAAATCATGCTGGGCATTGATTGGTGGAAGTTTACATAAATTTCTATTTGAAATGATTGGTCAATGACTGGGTCAGACACATGATCACAGGTCATGACCTGATGTTGGTCACTTCTGATTGGATGATATTTTGGTGGGCAAGACTAGTATTTATGATACAAGGAATTCCAAATTTCTAATGATATTGTAATGATATACAGCAATAATGGCAGTGGCTGTGACAAGATTGTAAGATTGTTCTATAGATTTTACAAAAAATCAAAAAGATTCTCAATTTTTGATTTGGAAATGGAGGAATTTAATTAAAATTTACTGATTGTTTTATAATTTGCTACCTACCGGGGCAGCAGGAACAATTGGTATTGAGCTTTCTAGTACGCTGGGACGCTGGTGGTTCAGACTGTCAAAGAAATCCCCGCCATCGCTTAGAGTATCATCGCTCTCCAGACCCACAAAACAAGATGCTCCAGCAACTGAAATAACATACAAACTCGTCAATTGAAAACGACAGTAACTAAGATACCGGTTTACATCAATAGTTGTCAGAATTCACCTTTAAACATGTATACTAAATATTGAAACTTTTGATTACTAAACTTCATAGACAGCCTGGAAAAAATATATATCATAAATTTTTACATTTTAGACATTCCCTTCGATGCATACTTGGAATTCACATAGTGATTATCCAACCTGATATAATATAGATTAAAAATAGTGCATTCTGTATATCTCATTTATCAAAACAATTTTTAATGAAATTTATATTTTTGTTAGTTTTCCACTTTCATATATGTAAAGTTATTTTATGAACGTTAATTACAGAAAATTACGAGCATTAATTACAGAAAAAAAACATAATTGCCACCCTCAATTAAAATATATATATATATATATATATATATATATATATATATATATATATATATATATATATATATATATATATATATATATATATATATATATATATATATATATATATATATATAAATATATATATATATATATATATATATATATATTTATATATATATATTTATATATATATATATATTGTGCTGGTGATTTGCACTGGTTATAATATGAAGCTTGGTTAGATTGTCTTTATAATACAATGTTTAATGTCATGATCTGTTCATTGCTCCATTCTGTTGTCATATTCTATATCCTCTAATGTACAATAAAAATGCTCATTTTTCTCCTTCAAATGGTCTTGGAGAGTTTTGCCAATTAATTCCCCCCACCCTCCTCTTAATACACTTAAATGGGCAATCATTATGATGGTCAACATAATTTTGTGTTTCTTTTTAACAGGTTTTAGTGTAAACGTTAAACTGTTGGTGATTGAATTTTGCCACAAACAACTATTAATGTGACTGGTTGGCACATGGGGTAATACTATATACTCACAAAGCATGTCGCAGTGAGAATTCTACCTGCCGTGACAGTTCTTGCCAGCCTATTATATCCCCCGAGAATTACTGTAACAAGGACATCCTGTAACTAAATCTGAACACGTACCTCCCCATAATCTTGTGTGACAGACACAAAGACCTGCCTCTTTAATCATCCCTTATTATATGCCAGTTCTCATGTCCAAATACCAGTTATTCTAATCTACTGGCATTATTTTTGCTTTTAAATTCAAAAAGGAACGGAAATGTTTCCTGTAATTTTGCTCTTAAATTTAACTTGAATGTATACATGTGCAAGTATTCTAATTATTCCATGAAAGGAATTAACTTATTTTTTGTCACGCAATATCATGAATATTCAATTTTATTTTCAAGGTCACCACACAATGCCAAATGACTGGTATGTGGCCTAATTTGTACAAAATTATGCTTGTTTTAAGTCTACATACCATGGATCTATTAATGCAGTAGATTTCATTCAAAATCACTGTATTTCTCATTTCAATACACACATAATTGTTTGTCAAAAGTCTGATGCAAAAAGTATGTCCTAAGATAATAAATTAGGCAAAGTTCCCCTCAGTTTGGTACAAAAGACTGCAAAAGAGATGCAATAGAACAATTTAGCAGGAAGTCATGAGTCAGCCCAGACTAATATATACGCATTGATGTCTTTCACTTAGTTGACTTGGAATTTGTGTGCATGTTAAGATCTGTAATGCCTTTTATCACACCAAAATATGTCTGTATATAAAATTTACCATTGCAAAATCAATTGAAAAATACCAAATTTTATGGCATTATGATTCATGAGTTTGATACTCTATTGAAAAGTAAAACTGTGACCTAGTCAGATCAAACACGCTCATTGTATGATCATTTAATACCATGCCGAGGTATGCATGTCTAAAAACAACTTTCCTCCAAGAACAAATGAGTCAAGCTTGTATGAGACCAAAGATATATTGACTTCCTACAAATAAAGCAAATAATATCACATATGAATAACATCCCGGCAAAAAAATGTGACAAATACCCATATCCCAGAAAAATCCAAATCATATCTACCGGTACTAAGAATCCTTCTGGATACAAATCATAATACTAAAAAAGATTTTCATATTACTTCATGCTCTAAATAAATATAAACAGAATTCTAAATTTAACAGCATAATATTTTCTAATAGGATGCCAACCAAAACCATGACCAAATGAACTTGTAAGCAGGGTTAGTACTGACTGACTATAAACAAATGATTAACATACTGGTGTGTTAGTCCACGGCTGAGTTTCACTTAGCTATTCTGACAAGATGATATAACTGAGATAATATACATGATGCTATATGATGTCACACAATAGCCCAATGCGAGTGAATGATGTCACACAATAGCCCAATGCGAGTGAATGATGTCACACAATAGCCCAGTGTGAGTGAATGACGTCACACAATAGCCCAGTGTGAGTAAATGTCACACAATAGCTCAGTGTGAGTAAATGACGTCACACAATAGCCCAGTGTGAGTAAATGTCACACAATAGCTCAGTGTGAGTAAATGATGTCACACAATAGCCCAGTGTGAGTAAATGATGTCACACAATAGCCCAGTGCGAGTGAATGATGTCACACAATAGCCCAGTGTGAGTGAATGATGTCACACAATAGCTCAGTGAGTAAATGATGTCACACAATAGCTCAGTGAGTAAATGATGTCACACAATAGCTCAGTGTGAGTGAATGATGTCACACAATAGCCCAGTGTGAGTAAATGATGTCACACAATAGCTCAGTGTGAGTGAATGATGTCACACAATAGCTCAGTGAGTAAATGATGTCACACAACAGCTCAGTGAGTAAATCATGTCACACAATAGCTCAGTGTGAGTAAATGATGTCACACAATGTCCCAGTGTGAGTAAATGATGTCACACAATAGCTCAGTGAGTAAATGATGTCACACAATAGCTCAGTGAGTAAATGATGTCACACAATAGCTCAGTGTGAGTGAATGATGTCACACAATAGCCCAGTGTGAGTAAATGATGTCACACAATTGCTCAGTGTGAGTGAATGATGTCACACAATAGCTCAGTGTGAGTGAATGATGTCACACAATAGCCCAGTGTGAGTGAATGATGTCACACAATAGCCCAGTGAGTGAATGATGTCACACAATGTCCCAGTGTGAGTAAACGATGTCACACAATAGCCCAGTGTGAGTGAATGATGTCACACAATAGCCCAGTGAGTGAATGATGTCACACAATGTCCCAGTGTGAGTAAATGATGTCACACAATTGCTCAGTGTGAGTGAATGATGTCACACAATGTCCCAGTGTGAGTAAATGATGTCACACAATTGCTCAGTGTGAGTGAATGATGTCACACAATAGCCCAGTGTGAGTAAATGATGTCACACAATAGCTCAGTGAGTAAATTATGTCACACAATAGCCCAGTGTGAGTAAATGATGTCACACAATAGCCCAGTGAGTGAATGATGTCACACAATAGCCCAGTGTGAGTGAATGATGTCACACAATAGCCCAGTGAGTGAATGATGTCACACAATGTCCCAGTGTGTGTAAATGATGTCACACAATAGCCCAGTTTGAGTAAATCATGTCACACAATAGCTCAGTGTGAGTGAATGATGTCACACAATAGCTCAGTGAGTAAATTATGTCACACAAAAGCCCAGTGTGAGTAAATGATGTCACACAATAGCTCAGTGTGAGTGAATGATGTCACACAATAGCTCAGTGAGTAGATGATGTCACACAATAGCTCAGTGTGAGTAAATGATGTCACACAATAGCCCAGTGTGAGTGAATGATGTCACACAATAGCTCAGTGAGTAAATGATGTCACACAATAGCTCAGTGAGTAGATGATGTCACACAATAGCCCAGTGTGAGTGAATGATGTCACACAATAGCCCAGTGAGTGAATGATGTCACACAATGTCCCAGTGTGAGTAAATGATGTCACACAATAGCCCAGTTTGAGTAAACGATGTCACACAATAGCTCAGTGTGAGTGAATGATGTCACACAATAGCTCAGTAAGTAAATTAAGTCACACAATAGCCCAGTGTGAGTAAATGATGTCACACAATAGTTCAGTGTGAGTGAATGATGTCACACAATAGCTCAGTGAGTAGATGATGTCACACAATAGCTCAGTGTGAGTAAATGATGTCACAAAATAGCCCAGTGTGAGTGAATGATGTCACACAATAGCTCAGTGAGTAAATGATGTCACACAATAGCTCAGTGTGAGTAAATGATGTCACACAATAGCTCAGTGAGTAGATGATGTCACACAATAGCTCAGTGTGAGTGAACGATGTCACACAATAGCCCAGTGTGAGTGAATGATGTCACACAATAGCCCAGTGTGAGTAAATGATGTCACACAATAGCCCAGTGTGAGTGAATGATGTTGCACAATAGCTCAGTGAGTATATGATGTCACACAATAACAGCTCTATCAGATCAGATAGAAGCTGTCACTGGGACTCAATGCCCTACTGTTTTCAAAGAGTAACTGGGGATTCTTTTGCATTTGATAACCAGAGTGCTAGCTAACCAGAGCACGCTCACCCAGGATTCAAACCCCAGACCTTCAACGTGGGAGACATCTTCACATCTGGGCCACATCCCGTCTCCAGAAAAGATATCTTATAACTTGAAAAAATATATATATTTGGACACAACATCCATGACCATAAAAATGCTAAGCTAAGTGAAAGTGCTAAGCTAGATAATGTGTGAGATAAATAAATTGCTAAGCTAAATAGATTAGGCAGCTGTCCCCCACTCACTCTTCTTAATGCCACTTTTTACAACTTGTGGCACACCTAAATCTGTTTCATCAGCAGATTCAGTAACCTCTGTTTCCTCTTCCTTATTTTCATCTCCTTCAGCTGTTTCTGCTGTTTCTGAAAATTCAGCAAGCCATCATACTGTTAAGGCTTGGAACACTTTTTGATGTAGAGCTAACAACCATAGGATTCGCGCAACCATAGGATTGACTGATAATTTTGGAATCGTCTTGTGAACGCAAAATTAATAGAACATTGGATTTTTTTTGCACAGAAAAGTTTATTTGAATGGTTTGAATAAATTGTTATGAAAATTGCACCCATTGACCCCGATTTTGTCACAATGTGCACGTGCGTGAGTTCCAGCTTCCAAATTGGCGCTGCTCAGTCAGTTCTTGGCCGATTTACATCAACTCAAAATTGAACTATTGAGCTCTTCTCTTCAAATATGTAAGTCAGATAATCGATATATTAATTTTCATCTTTTGGCATTGAAGAGAGTTCAGTGCGCGAAGGCTATGGTTGTTGTTTGCGCAAAGACGTGACTCTGACTCGTCAATCTTGTCAGGATAGAACATACGCACATCGCTTTATAAGATAAAGTAATGACAAGTTTTACAAATGGATATACCCCACCATAGCACACAAATAGATGACTGTTCATTCATTTATTGATTATTTATTTATTGACAAAGACCAAAATGCTCGAAATTGACGGTCGTTAGCCCTATTTAAGCTGAGACTGAATAGTTCCTTGTGACCATAACTGAACATGATGAAATCACAAAATCGAGATTTATTAAGTCTTAAAAAGGTGTCAGGAGTAGGAGCATATCATTTATTGGGTCAGGCATATGGGAGTAGGAGCATATCATTTATTGGGTCAGGTATGCAGGAGTAGGAGCATATCATTTATTGGGTCAGGTATGCAGGAGTAGGAGCATATCATTTATTGGGTCAGGTATGCAGGAGTAGGAGCATATCATTTATTGGGTCAGGCATGCAGGAGTAGGAGCATATCATTTATGGGGTCAGGTATGCAGGAGTAGGAGCATATCATATATTGGGTCAGGTATATGGGAGTAGGAGCATATCATTTATTGGGTCAGGTATGCAGGAGTAGGAGCATATCATTTATTGGGTCAGGTATGCAGGAGTAGGAGCATATCATTTATTGGGTCAGGTATGCAGGAGTAGGAGCATATCATTTATTGGGTCAGGCATGCAGGAGTAGGAGCATATCATTTATGGGGTCAGGTATGCAGGAGTAGGAGCATATCATATATTGGGTCAGGTATGTGGGAGTAGGAGCATATCATTTATTGGGTCAGGTATGCAGGAGTAGGAGCATATCATTTATTGGGTCTGGTATGCAGGAGTAGGAGCATATCATTTATTGGGTCAGGTATGTGGGAGTAGGAGCATATCATTTATTGGGTCAGGTATATGGGAGTAGGAGCATATCATTTATTGGGTCAGGTATGCAGGAGTAGGAGCATATCATTTATTGGGTCAGGCATGCAGGAGTAGGAGCATATAGTTTATTGGGTCAGGTATGCAGGAGTAGGAGCATATCGTTTATTGGGTCAGGTATGCAGGAGTAGCAGCATATCATTTATTAGGTCTGGTATGCAGGAGTAGGGGCATATCATTTATTGGGTCAGGTATGCAGGAGTAGGAGCATATCATTTATTAGGTCTGGTATGCAGGAGTAGGAGCATATCATTTATTGGGTCTGGTATGCAGGAGTTGAAGCATATCATTTATTGGGTCAGGTATGCAGGAGTAGGAGCATATCATTTATTGGGTCAGGTATGCAGGAGTAGGAGCATATCATTTATTGGGTCAGGTATGCAGGAGTAGGAGCATATCATTTATTGGGTCAGGTATGCAGGAGTAGCAGCATATCATTTATTAGGTCTGGTATGCAGGAGTAGGAGCATATCATTTATTGGGTCAGGCATGCAGGAGTAGGAGCATATCATTTATTGGGTCAGGCATGCAGGAGTAGGAGCATATCATTTATTGGGTCAGGTATGCAGGAGTAGGAGCATATCATTTATTGGGTCAGGCATGCAGGAGTAGGAACATATCATTTACTCAGTCAGGCATGCAGGAGTAGGGGCATATCATTTACTCGGTCAGGCATGCAGGAGTAGGAGCATATCATTTATTGGGTCAGGCATGCAGGAGTAGGAGCATATCATTTATTGGGTCAGGCATGCAGGAGTAGGAGCATATCATTTATTGGGTCAGGTATGCAGGAGTAGGAGCATATCATTTATTGGGTCAGGCATGCAGGAGTAGGAACATATCATTTACTCAGTCAGGCATGCAGGAGTAGGAGCATATCATTTATTGGGTCAGGCATGCAGGAGTAGGAGCATATCATTTATTGGGTCAGGTATGCAGGAGTAGGAGCATATCATTTATTGGGTCAGGTATGCAGGAGTAGGGGCATATCATTTCTTGGGTCAGGTATGCAGGAGTAGGAGCATATCATTTATTGGGTCAGGCATATGGGAGTAGGAGCATATCATTTATTGGGTCAGGTATGCAGGAGTAGAAGCATATCATTTCTTGGGTCAGGTATGCAGGAGTAGGAGCATATCATTTATTGGGTCAGGCATATGGGAGTAGGAGCATATCATTTATTGGGTCAGGTATGCAGGAGTAGGAGCATATCATTTCTTGGGTCAGGTATGCAGGAGTAGGAGCATATCATTTATTGGGTCGGGCATGCAGGAGTAGGAGCATATCATTTATTGGGTCAGGTATGCAGGAGTAGGAGCATATCATTTATTGGGTCAGGTATGCAGGAGTAGGAGCATATCATTTATTGGGTCAGGCATGCAGGAGTAGGAGCATATCATTTATTGGGTCAGGTATGCAGGAGTAGGAGCATATCATTTATTGGGTCAGGTATGCAGGAGTAGGAGCATATCATTTATTGGGTCAGGTATGCAGGAGTAGGAGCATATCATTTATTGGGTCAGGTATGCAGGAGTAGGAGCATATCATTTATTGGGTCAGGTATGCAGGAGTAGGAGCATATCATTTATTGGGTCAGGCATGCAGGAGTAGGAGCATATCATTTATTGGGTCAGGTATGCAGGAGTAGGAGCATATCATTTATTGGGTCAGGTATGCAGGAGTAGGAGCATATCATTTATTGGGTCAGGCATGCAGGAGTAGGAGCATATCATTTATTGGGTCAGGTATGCAGGAGTAGGAGCATATCATTTATTGGGTCAGGCATGCAGGAGTAGGAGCATATCATTTATTGGGTCAGGTATGCAGGAGTAGGAGCATATCATTTATTGGGTCAGGTATGCAGGAGTAGGAGCATATCATTTATTGGGTCAGGTATGCAGGAGTAGGAGCATATCATTTATTGGGTCAGGTATGCAGGAGTAGGAGCATATCATTTATTGGGTCAGGCATGCAGGAGTAGGAGCATATCATTTATTGGGTCAGGTATGCAGGAGTAGGAGCATATCATTTATTGGGTCAGGCATGCAGGAGTAGGAGCATATCATTTATTGGGTCAGGTATGCAGGAGTAGGAGCATATCATTTATTGGGTCAGGTATGCAGGAGTAGGGGCATATCATTTCTTGGGTCAGGTATGCAGGAGTAGGAGCATATCATTTATTGGGTCAGGCATATGGGAGTAGGAGCATATCATTTATTGGGTCAGGTATGCAGGAGTAGAAGCATATCATTTCTTGGGTCAGGTATGCAGGAGTAGGAGCATATCATTTATTGGGTCAGGCATATGGGAGTAGGAGCATATCATTTATTGGGTCAGGTATGCAGGAGTAGGAGCATATCATTTCTTGGGTCAGGTATGCAGGAGTAGGAGCATATCATTTATTGGGTCGGGCATGCAGGAGTAGGAGCATATCATTTATTGGGTCAGGTATGCAGGAGTAGGAGCATATCATTTATTGGGTCAGGCATATGGGAGTAGGAGCATATCATTTATTGGGTCAGGTATGCAGGAGTAGGAACATATCATTTATTGGGTCAGGCATGCAGGAGTAGGAGCATATCATTTATTGGGTCAGGCATGCAGGAGTAGGAGCATATCATTTATTGGGTCAGGCATGCAGGAGTAGGAGCATATCATTTATTGGGTCAGGCATGCAGGAGTAGGAGCATATCATTTCTTGGGTCAGGCATGCAGGAGTAGGAGCATATCATTTATTGGGTCAGGTATGCAGGAGTAGGAGCATATCATTTATTGGGTCAGGCATGCAGGAGTAGGAGCATATCATTTATTGGGTCAGGTATGCAGGAGTAGGAGCATATCATTTATTGGGTCAGGTATGCAGGAGTAGGAGCATATCATTTATTGGGTCAGGTATGCAGGAGTAGGAGCATATCATTTATTGGGTCAGGTATGCAGGAGTAGGAACATATCATTTATTGTGTTGGGTCAGGCCAGGTATAGGAGCATATCATTTATTGGGTCAGGCCAGGTATAGGAGCATATCATTTATTGGGTCAGGCATATGGGAGTAGGAGCATATCATTTATTGGGTCAGGTATGCAGGAGTAGGAGCATATCATTTATTGGGTCAGGTATGCAGGAGTAGGAGCATATCATTTATTGGGTCAGGTATGCAGGAGTAGGAGCATATCATTTATTGGGTCAGGTATGCAGGAGTAGGAACATATCATTTATTGTGTTGGGTCAGGCCAGGTATAGGAGCATATCATTTATTGGGTCAGGCATATGGGAGTAGGAGCATATCATTTATTGGGTCAGGTATGCAGGAGTAGGAGCATATCATTTATTGGGTCAGGTATGCAGGAGTAGGAGCATATCATTTATTGGGTCAGGTATGCAGGAGTAGGAGCATATCATTTATTGGGTCAGGTATGCAGGAGTAGGAGCATATCATTTCTTGGGTCAGGCATGCAGGAGTAGGAGCATATCATTTATTTGGTCAGGCATGCAGGTGGGTCAGGCATATGGGAGTAGGAGCATATCATTTATTGGGTCAGGTATGCAGGAGTAGGAGCATATCATTTATTGGGTCAGGTATGCAGGAGTAGGAGCATATAATTTATTGGGTCAGGTATGCAGGAGTAGGAGCATATCATTTATTGGGTCAGGTATGCAGGAGTAGGAACATATCATTTATTGTGTTGGGTCAGGCCAGGTATAGGACCATATCATTTATTGGGTCAGGCATATGGGAGTAGGAGCATATCATTTATTGGGTCAGGTTAGGTCGGAATGACTATGCCTGATCTGCATATCATGGCACTCTTTGGTCATGTAAACCTAATGACCTTGAGTGACCTCATTTGACATGTGTGAGGCTCCAACTGATGATGCAGGCAGGATGCCATGGAGTCACAAAGTGACCTGACTAATGTTAATTGGTTACAAACCAGGATTTTTTTATTATCATCTAACTCTTAAAGGCAATTATAAAAACTGTAGAGAAGTATTTAAGATGACTTAACATGATCAAAGATGAGAAACCAAAGGCCTTGGGTGATGTCATTTTGTCATCACACATAAACATGGCCATAAAGAAATTGGCTTCGAGTGAAAATGTTTTTCAGCCCATATAATAATGTGATGTTTACATTTTCAACATATTCATGATATGTATATGGCCACCAAATCAAAGTTCAAAATTTGGGTCCAGCCTTTTGCCTTAAACAATCAACTTTTTAGAGTTATTTTCTACTTTTTTCTATTATTCAACTGATTTAAACAGGGGAAGAATAACAATATTTCAAAACTTTATTTTAGACCTTATTTCAGATGAATATAACATCAACTTGCTCAAACCAATTTGCCCCACCCAGTGTGATCAAAGGAATAACTGGCGTAAACCAGCTTGCCATGTAAAAGACCATGATACAAATTGTACATTTTTAACTTTATACCACAAATAAACCTATGATCAAATATAATCTATATAAGATATACATACCAAAATCACCGTCCCCAAAGTCATATGTTCCACGTTTAGCATTGAAGAGGTTTGCGAATGGGTTAGGTCCACGGGGAGGTGGTTTAGGAGGTGGTGATATCGGCTCTCCGGAGTATTGGTTCTCGCTGGCAATGGCAGCATCTCTGGTGAGGAGAGCTGGGTGTGAGTGCATGGGTGGAGATGGAGCTGCTCGCCCGGGCGTGGCTGCGGAGGCTGGGGTCAGTTTCGGTGGAGGGGAGTCTGGAGGCGGAGGGTAACGAGGTGGCAGTGGCGCCATCTCCTCTGGAATGCTCAACACTCGTGACACCGCCAATTCACTGAAGGATATTGTGGAATCACGATTGTCAGGTGTTTTCAAAGCTGGTTTTTTATCATTTTCTCCAGGGCTTTGGTAGTTTTTGGGTCTCGGAGGAAGTGCTGGAGGGTCCACATGAGGTGGCACATAAGAATTGAAATTAAACCCCGACAGGTCAGTATCAGTCAGAGATGAAGGGAGTTGGGGTGGACTAAAATCTGGGGGTGGTTCATGAAATGACGTGATGGAATCCCGACCCTGTGGTTTCTGCATTAGTTGAGCAACCCTTGATGGCATGGCTGGCGGATAACTGGGAGGTTTACAGCTTCTTTCCTCTTCACCTTCCTTGTAACTTGTTCTAACTGGAAGTGCCTCATCATACATATTCTCTTCTTCAGTAGTGACCTCTGGGACCATTCCAGTAGGTACCATTCCGGTACTCATGTTCCACATGGCTTGATATGCTGGACTTGTCAAACTTGGTCCAAACTCTGGTGACATGGAAGAAGAACTGGCAACAGATGACTGAGCCAGAAATGGCAATTTTCTTCCATCTGGATTAGCAGATGATTTGGGACTAGCATTCTTCTCTTCCATGGCTTTCTCCTTAGACATATTCAAAAAGTTCTCTGCAAGCTCCGAGGATGCAAATGTAAGGTTTGGGGTCTCACTTTCCCCATCTGTGCTGGACTCCTGTCCAAATATATCAAAGTCTTCCAGGGTAATTGTTTGGGCAGGCAGAGTAACAGATGGGGGTGTGATAGGGGGTGCTGTCTGGGTCGGGGGAGATATAAATCCAGTAGATTTGGATGGTGTATGTTCCGACTTTGAAATCAGTCCAAACATAGGATCATCCAGATCCATGCCTGTTCCTGTAACAGGGGGCTTATCTGGCACCAAAGAAGTGTTTAGCTTTAGTTTGTCATCTTTAGCATCAGCTACAATTGGATCAAAAGAATCTATAGAAAATGAGTCCCCCACCACAGCATTTTCAACTTCTGTTGATTCGGTTTTCTCATTTTGTTTACTTTCATCTTCTAATTTTTTGGCTTCATCTTTGTCATCCTTACTATCATCTGACTTGTGAGCCGCTCCTCCTAAATCTATCAATGGAATTTCCAACTTACGTGATAACAAATCATCTTCAAGATCTTTTGCTTTGTTATCATTTATATCCATTTCAATTTCTTTTGGCTCTTCAACTACTGGCTCAATACTCATCTTGGAGATACTCTCTGATTCAATGTTCCTTGCAGACAAATCTAGCGATTCTATTCTCCTGCTTTGTTTGGCAATGTCATCCCCCTCTGTTGATTCCCGGCTAGTCATCGACCTTCGGTGGTGTCGAGGCGGTGGAGTGGGTTTGGGTTTTTCCTGTTCCTCTACATCTACATCAGAAGAGAGTGGTTTTTTCATTTTTGATTGTCTGGGTGTTGGCACTGGCTTCCATTTAGAGCCTGACATATGAGCTTTTTTCACCCCGAGTTTTTCAAGCGAATCCATGCCTACTACTTGTTTGGGGGGCAAACTTGGTGGTGTTTCCCCATTCGGTTTCTTAATATTTTGAATGTTTTCATAGACTTCATCATCACTACCTTCCTCTTCTGTTGTAGAAGAAATCGGGCGAGTTGATGGCAAATAATCATACTCATCAGATCCGGGTCGGATTGCAGTGGCGCCATCTAGTGAGCTTCCTCCACTTGTACGATCTGCAGGCGACTCCATGCTACAACTATTCTTGGGTGAAAACTTCACAGGAATGTTATCATAAATCATTTCCTGGAGTGTGTCCATGTCTGGCAGATGGGACAGGATTCGCTTCCTGTGTCCTGGTAGAGCCACACCAAGCCCTGTTAGAGTCTCCTCCGACAGCACCGCACATTTGTCCAGAGTGTTAAAGCCTCCCTGGAGTAGAGGGTGGAGGTACTGCTCCAGATGTAAACTCTCCAACCAGTGGAGCACAGACATGGCCTCACATTATCATACCTGCAAACATAACATCATACGTCATTACTAGCAGATATTATCCCTATCTATTATAAAATATAAATGTCTTTTAAATCTAACACCTTCAAAGTCAAAAGCAATAAGGAAGCATCCCACTGTCATTTGAAGTGATAGTCTTGATGTGCTTTCAGTGCACTTCAATAGTTTGCACCAGACATCTATTTCTTCACACATGAACTTGATAGCTATTCATTCAAATTACTGAATGCCAGGAATTGATGGCAATGTTTGACCTCATTATGTCATGTTCACGCGTAGCCAGATAAATGTTTGGCTCCAACTCTTCATGAATATCACTTGAAATCGTGTTGGTTTTTTTTATTTCACTTCCCTGTAACTGAACAATCCCGTCATTATACTTAGGATGATAGACCATTTTGCTGCACAATTTCGAAAATACATCAATAAAATATGAATAAAGATGTTTATTGTGAGAAATATGAATTTGTTTCTCGATAACATTGAGACTGTAATATGTTATGTGATGTATGGATCAACCGACAAAATTAATCAAGTCACATTTCCAATTAAACAGAATGAAACAAAGCATGTGCCTGGAATATGTTGACTTTTGGCATGGCTAGTTTTATACATGAAGCACTGTCCATAAAATAACATAATCAAGTTGCACTATGATGTTTAATTCAAATTTACTAAGCAGCAGATTCACAAAAAAACATAACATTTTTATCAAAGCACTGCCTCTATACAGAAAATAAACATATTCAATAAAAGAGATGTTTTATCTTATCTTTAAGATTCACAATGAATTCTCATAGCTATGATAGTTACAATAACATGGTAAAATGTTCAAATGATAAAGCAATTCAGGCTTTATATATTATTTCACTTGTTTTTATTTTCATCTTGAAATCGTTGCTAGTGTGTTCACAGAGACTACTGTATGACCTGGAAAGAATTTTTTCCCCTAGTCCAACAGTGGCTTGAAATAGGCTCCACAAGAAGTTAGCTCAGTCACTCTGTAACACTCAAAAACTCATAAAATTTCCTTCAGGACAGCTATTTGACACTAAAAGCCAAATTAACGTTGACAAAAGAAAGTATTAAGTAGGTATTTTGATTTAAATCTGTCCGTCATACAGGTAGTCTTAAAGAAGAACGCTTGAATGGGGGCTACACAAAACAGCCAGTCACCGACAAAATTTACATGTATATGTTGTCAATATTGAATAATTTTTCGAGTTGTACAAGGTAATGACTGATGTCATCCTGCTATATGATTAAACAAAAATGTATAAGTTGATAAATTTATATACAACTTAACAAGTTATTATTGATCAATGTCCATTGGTTAAAAACTAAAACTTACACATAAGTTATCAATATCAGATGATAAAGTTCTACATTTATGTCCCAAACAGTCAATTCTAAATTTGACCAATTAGTCAATCATATCTACGCTACAAAGCTGATGCACATCGCATTATTATGAGAATAGAAACTGGATATGACGCCCCGGGATAAACTTGAAACCAATGTTTGATTCCCTGACAGGGAAGTTCAAACATTGACTGACACAGTGATAGTGACACATTGTGAAAGTGGACCAATTCATATTCAAAATACATCCTTATAATATTTGCCATTTGTACTTTAATAAATATCAAACTGTTAAATACATACCTTCCTTATTGAGAATAGGTAAAACTAGGTATAGTGGCCACGTAAAGTCTGATTAGATAACTATTGGTGATGTAAAAACTTTGAAGAAACTTTTCCCATTGACACGGAAGTTTGTGATGACCTACATTCAGTGACCCAGTTAATTTGTCACGTGGGTATTGTTGGGGGTCCCACAGCAAGCAACGTATGGGAAGCCAAATATTCTCTAAAATATGTACGCCGACAGTTTACGAGTCGGAACTTATTTACACAATACTCCATTTCTTTTCTAATTTTCATCAATTTGATTTGTTTGTATTAATGACCTTATCAGCACTGTTTTGGCTATATCAGGTCAGATAGAAACCTATCTCCAGAGCATAATGCCCTACTCTTTCAGAAGAATGACTGAGATCACACAGACATGATAACACAAATCACGGCCTTTCATTACTAGTCATTGAAACATTCGCTGGAATGGGAAACAGGTTGCATGAACTAAGTACTTGTCCCATCGGGATTCGAACCCAAGACCTTCAGCCTGGGAGACACTTTGAATTCATCAAATATTATCAGGGAATATATGTGGTTGTCAAAAAAAAAAAGATTCTGATAAATAAATAAATAAGTGGGGAGCAATTACAAGGGGTCAAGTTAAAGGTCAAATATGTAATGTTGCAAAATAATACATTCCTAACTGTTGGTATATTTCTTTCAGTTGAGAAATATTTGATGTGAGAGATATTTTCCTGGTGCTGTCCTTTGTGGAGATTATCAATAGGGAACCTAGTTCCTCCCTGATTTTTTTTTCTAATTTAGCAATAATATATCATAAGGGCTGATTTCGGGATCAATACATTAGGAAATATGAAAAAATCATTCCATTTATAGTGGTTTTTGTTCAATTTGATATGAGAGATGTTTTCCTGGTGTTGTCCTTTGTGAGGATTCATCTATAAGGTACCAAATTCCTTCGTGAATTTTCACAACATTTTCTCCAGGCACCAGCTGAGACACATATGTCATATATAGACGTTGGCCATTTAGGCTTATATTGCCTGTAATGAAGGAATGCATACGTGTAAATGGACCATGCACATGATAATATGTATAGAATAATCATGATTTTGATAATATAGAGGGTACCACATTCTGGTGACCTCACAGAAATTGGTGTGACAATTCTTTTGTGTCTTAATTTTCATTCCAGAAATGTGAATTTCTGGCAAAATACATTTTAGTTCAAAGTGCCATTGGTTACGGGAGAATGTACTCGAGTAAAGCCAGAAATAAATATTTGCACGTAGATGACATGTATTTATGCATTTTGTAGTAAATTCATTTCAGTCATGGAAGACATTTCACTCATTCTGCGATTAAATCTTTTAGTTTCATACTTCCTTGTGAGTTAATACTTACAAAATTAAAAAGTCACGTGGTACTCGGGGCATAATTCATTATGTCCAGTAAGTATTTAATGGAGCTGGAATGTTCTGTAAATTGTACTTCACTTACTTATTTTGGTCTAAAAGCTATGGATCTATATTCTTCTGTAGATTTCTTGTAGGAAAATATTAGTTTCAATTGCCTCAGTGATGAGCCACTGCAAGGTGGCGCTTCAGTGATGAGGCACATTAAGGTGGCGCTTCAGTGATGAGGCACATTAAGGTGGCGCTTCAGTGATGAGGCACATTAAGGTGGCGCTTCAGTGAAGAGGCACATTAAGGTGGAGTTTTAGTGATGAGGCATATTAACCACAGCCACAGCACCATTATGACGTCATTGCTCCTTGAACATGAAATAGTGCACCTTTGTAAAATAATTAAACAAAATATCATATTTCTTAAAATTTCCCACGCTTTTTATGACAGAATTAAGAAGTTTTGCAAGTTTAATTACCAAAATGTTAGAACAGGTGTACTCCAAATATTATTCTATTTAGTTTAGATAGAGGGAATTTTGATTAATGGTCTATATTTTGAGATACCCAACTTCTCTTCAAATTCAAGTCAAAAATTACCAAATGGTGTCAAAAATATACATTTATTTGAATCATTTTATTTACAAAAACACAAATTACTTGAGTTATAAGGCATCTTTTAAAATTCTGTCTATTTAAACTAAATAACATCATTCTAGCTAAAGATTAATGGCTTAGTTCTGCAGATTGCTAGTGTAGTTATTCCAAAAATTGTTTTTCAAGTAAGCTCTATCCTATCTTTAAATGTTACAAAAAAAACATCTTTTTCTGATTAATCTAAAATGATTAAAAATGATAAAATTTTAAAAACAAATTAAAAATCAAATCAAACAAAAAATCCATCCCCAAGCATTTGATACATTAAAGGCTGAAATTCGTTTTGTAATTATTTTCATACAAAGCCGTTGTCTTGTATTGGAGAGAAGAGAGAACATGCCTTGTAAAGCTGGGTAGTAGTCAAGCAAAACAAAACAAAAAATGAGAAACGTTTGGCATTCAAAACTTAAAATCTCTTCCTTTAAATTCTGAATAAAAAATAGTTCATATCTGCTTTTTGGAGCCTGTCAATACTAGGATTATAGCACAACCTGAAACAACATCCATCCTTCACAATATATAGATTCAAATTATATGCGCTTGGTACACACTGGTTCAGAGTCATAATTGTGAACCATATTGAAAGAATGTTCAGACACCTCATTGAACAACATCCAATCATATAGCCTGTCGCCTGGAGATTTGGAAGACAAATCCACCAGAGCTGATAATTGATCTCACTTTACAATTACTCTTATGAGCTAAGGTTTATGCTTGACGGGCTTACCCATTGTCCAACTAAATCTGTGATCAGGTAAGTTGTCATGTTAATCCCTGTCACATGATAATTCAATGAGGCAGCGCTTTATCTAATACAGTCGGTCTCAATATGATATAACAGTACTAATCATGAAAGTGATGTAAAACATCACACACAGACACACACATATATATACGCATATGGTATGCAGTATGGGACAAACTCATATTGACTGACATTCAGGGAATGGACCTGATTATTATTAAGTTTGTGATCACCTCTAGGTGACCTTCAGATGACCTTAGCCTTGGCACAGGTCAGATAAAAAAGAGTGGCTTGCGTGCAATGCTTGCAATGTTAAGGAAGAAAGAAAGGCAAAAAGCACTGGAACTGAAGCCTAAATAACAAAATTGTAGCCCTTTGGCCCGGCGTAGTTTGGCCAGGGGCAGAATTTCGGATTCATAGTATATAAGGGCCATGTGGGGTTGCTTGATGGGAAGGAGACCATTCGAAGTAACGTTAGTGTAGCTGCATTGCTCCTCTCATATCTGCCTACTATGACATATAGAGCTGCATTGCTCTTCTCATATCTGCCTACTATGACATATAGAGCTGCATTGCCCTTATCATATCTGCCTACTTTGACATATAGAGCTGCATTGCCCTTCTCATATCTGCCTACTATGACATATAGAGCTGCATTGCCCTTCTCATATCTGCCTACTTTGACATATAGAGCTGTATTGTTCTTCTCATATCTGCCTACTATGACATATAGAGCTGTATTGTTCTTCTCATATTTGCCTACTATGACATATAGAGCTGTATTGTTCTTCTCATATTTGCCTACTATGACATATAGAGATGTATTGTTCTTCTCATATCTGCCTACTATGACATATAGAGCTGTATCGCTCTTCTCATATCTGCTTATCAAATAATATATACAGGTACAGTGCTCCTCTCATATCTGCCTACTATATGGCATGTGTTTACAGCTGCATTGCTCCTCTCATATCTGCCTACTATATGGCATGTGTTTACAGCTGCATTGCTCCTCTCATATCTGCCTACTATATGGCATGTGTTTACAGCTGTATCGCTCTTCTCATATCTGCTTATCAAATAATATATACAGGTACAGTGCTCCTCTCATATCTGCCTACTATATGGCATGTGTTTACAGCTGCATTGCTCCTCTCATATCTGCCTACTATATGGCATGTGTTTACAGCTGCATTGCTCCTCTCATATCTGCCTACTATATGGCATGTGTTTACAGCTGCATTGCTCCTCTCATATCTGCCTACTATATGGCATGTGTTTACAGCTGCATTGTATGTTTACTATGTGACATATATTTACAACTGCATTGCTCCCCCCATATATATGATGTATATGTGGCATGTACATTGCTTTTTTAGTGACGCAGAAACAGTTTCATTGCTCTTCTCCCACTTGGAAACAAGATCTCGGCTTATTGACTAACTATATCTCCAGGGAAACAAATTTGAAGGTAAAACATTTATCGAAAAAACAAACCAATTTTTGGAACAAAAATCTATTATATTATGATTTATTATTTGATATCAAGATGTAAACTGTTTCAATGATTGCCAAATATTGTCGATTTTCTTAACTGGTGTGGAATTACTTTAGTCTTGTACATTTTACATATATTTCATATCATCTTTTGACACATTACGAGAATGATATATGGACAATACAAATATTTTATTATTATTGTTATTATTATTGTTATTGTTATTGCTGTTGTTGTTATTATTTTATTTTTATTTTTATTATTATTATTATTATAATTATTATTATTATAATTATTATAATTATAATTATAATTATTATTATTATTATTATTATTATTATTATTATTATTATTATTATTATTATTATTATTATTATTATTATTATTATTATTATTATTATTATTATTATTATTATTATTATTATTATTATTATTATTATTATTATTATTATTATTATTATTATTATTATTATTATTAATATTATCATTATCATTATCATTATCATTATCATTATCATTATCATTATCATTATCATTATCATTATCATTATCATTATCATTATCATTATTATTATTATTATTATTATTATTATTATTATTATTATTATTATTATTATTATTATTATTATTATTATTATTATTATTATTATTATTATTATTATTATTATTATTATTATTATTATTATTATTATTATTATTATTATTATTATTATTATTATTATTATTATTATTATTATTATTATTATTATTATTATTATTATTAATATCATTATTATTATTATATCTACTACTTATCTACTACATATTTTAGAATAACTTGTTTTTTTAAAGAGCGGCATATACAAGGCACAATCAATTGGCATACTCGATGCGCAACATATCATCAATTTGCGTGGTAGTCTAACCTTTTATATTTCTCAAGTTCGTCTCCAGAATTCAATGCCAGTGAACCAGACGCGGCACACACAGATGACATGAACGCTTAAGATAATAATCTACGAATGAAGATTAACCTTTGAACAGTAAAAAGTAAGAAACATTACAATATATTCAAATACATATAATCTTAATAATTTCCTGTGAAGAATAAGGTTGGTGAAGGAGATGGATGTCCACAGGCATCAGACTTTGCTATTCTGTCAAATATCTTGCTTCCCTTGCGGCACCACAACAAATGATCCAACTTCAAAGCGAATATGACTTGTATTCCTTTCAACGTTACTTCATCAGGGTGTGGCAAAATCATCATCATCATCTTTCAATAATTCAACTATCTGTTAGTTCTTTTCACAAACCTAGTCTTTTGTCTTACATCAGGAATTTAATTCATTTGTCTAGAACGCTCTGTTAAATGTCACTGACTGAGACTATGCGTCTTCATTGCTAGACGTGCTTTATTTAGAATACAATATATTATAGGTGTCTGCATGATTGTGAACAAAATCAAACATTCAAGTCAGCCGGGGTGTCATTTATATTTCATGATATAATATGACGCACATGTGAGGTACTGCCCCTCTCTGCTCTAATTTTTCAGACTTTTTTGGTCTAAGCAAATAATGTCTTAACCTCACCTAATAGTGAAATAGAAACATTGACATTTTAACACTAACCACGGCTTTTGATAACCAGTCATGGAGCACTGGCCAGAATGGGAAGAAAAATCTGTGGTCCTTGGTGTGAAAATGTCTTGTAAATCTGTGCAAACATCATGAGCAATTGAGCAATGAGGGCATATAATTTCTGAACATTCTAGGGAATAATCTTATGCATCACAAATCAGCATCTTTGTTTTTCCATCATTTAGTTTCATCCTATTCCATACTAGGAAGGGTCTTACACCAATTCTACCTTTCTCAAGTTCATGTCCAGACATGTATACTTGCTGTCTATTCGTGTGATCCATTTAGATGTAGATTTGGGTATCATCTGCATATAACTGGTAGCTAAGCCTATGCCAGCTGAGGGAACTATGATTTCTGTAAGAAGAATATGTCCCAAAACCTTTGATCTTTGCGAAGATCTGTGTGTGCCAACCTCAGCACATTTCTTCCTGCCCATCAAGTATGACTTCATCTTATTTAGAGTAAGACTTGTGACCTTGCATCTGACCTCGAATCTATTCAGCAGTATTGGATGGTCAAATATATCAAATGCTGCAGAGATCAAGCAGCAGTAAAACTACTGATTTCCTATTATCTTGGTCACGCAGGATGTCGTTCTACACTTCAAGCCGTACCGTTTCTGCACTATGGTATTCCTTGTATGCAGATTCGATCGAGATAGGCCTAGGGTACCAATTGGTTGACTACTGCTTGTTCAGTAAACTGAGCTATGTATGTTGGATTTGATATTGGTTTGTAGTTTCCCCAATTAGCTCTAGGCCCAACTTCTTTAGGAGTGGGGTAATTAGTGCTATCTTCATACTGATAGACGCAGTTGGTTAGAGTGCCAGCTTATTAGTACCAGTTCCTCTGTGGTGATCCAAAGGTCTTGGGTTCGAACCCCGGCCGTGCCGAGATTAAACTCATGATACAATTTCCCATATGAGCTGAGGCCCGTGCCTAAAGGGTTAACCCGTTGTCCTTGTAAATCTGTGACCGGGTGGGTTGTCATGTCAAGGACCTGCGATATGACAACTCAGTGAGGCAGCACTATATCTGCTACAAGTAGGTCTCATCACGAAATGACTGATATAATGTTGAATGTGATGTAAAACCCCAAACAAACAAACAAACAAATCATACTGATAGATCTATGTAACCTATCTATGGCAGTAATCAATGGGAGGTTGCTCATTAATCACGAAGAAGCCATGTGGGGATAGCGTCGAGTCCACCTAACCTCTTTGCAGCTTTCCTGATCAGGTTTGGAACAATACTAAATGAGAGTTGTGCAAAATCAAAAAAGTTTGACGTATCTAGTGGTGAGGGTGTATTACAAGAGGTTTGGTCTATACCATTTCGGATTTTTTCATCCTTTCCAAGGAATATTTCAATGCAATTATTTGCCAAGAATAAGGGTCATGGCATAGGGGTGTCCCTGGATTTGTGTAGAAGGGAATCCGTGGCCACGAATAAATTGTTAGGGTCTATCAGCTTGTAGGTCGGTTCTCTTCATTTTATGTCTCCAGCCTTCTTCACAGCCTTCTTTTCACATTCTTGATGGGGTTATTCGTCCACGGGGCACGCTTCCTGAGAGGTATGTTGGCTTCTTTATGAGGCTTATCCATGCATGAACATCGTAAGTATCTCACTATAATGACTAACCAACCCAGAGAGGGGCTTGACCATTTTGATGTATGCTGGGTAGTGGTTATAATGTCTTTTCTTACGGCCTCTAGCTTCTTGACATCCTTGAACCTGACAGACTTCACCTTGAACCTGACAGACTTCACCATTGCAGACAGTTTTTAAAGTGCTACACTACTATCTTAATAGTGTATGGCATATATCCTTAAAATTTAGTATGTACCTTACTATTATTGATGTTGAAACATTTGATTGACAGAAATGTGGTGCAAGAAATATTATGCCCGTAATGTATACGCAGTAATACTATATGTAGACACATGGCTGGGGTCACACCAATTCTCATCATTTGGTTTGCAGATAGACACTGACACACACAAACTTGATAAACATTGAACAATTAGCCAATCCAAATACTGTTTATAATGATTGTTCAATGCAGAGTGTTTGCAATCAATTTAGAGTAAATATATTATTCTCACATGAATGATTGAAGAGTATAACCCAGGGACGGAGCCCTCTGCACGTTTGCCCCTCATGTGCTGCTGCTCAGTGTCAATGGTGGGCCAAGAAGGTCAGTACAAACTGCAGTACACTGGGAATGTTGGTGTCCACAGGCAGATATCAGTTCAGATATCAATACTGTCCACAGGCAGATATCAATACTTCAACCATCCATATACTGTCGGTGGGAACGACGGGAGCTTGATGCTCAGATATACACAATTGGATTGGACAGTGACTGATCATATAGCTTTGATCTAGATTATAAAGGTAAGAAAAATGGTTTCCGGATCGACAAAAACAGGATTGAATCTGCGAAGAAGATGTCTAAAGTAAACCGTGAGGAACCTTTTCTAAAAAATAGGTATGGCAGGTCTTTTTTTTTTTGCAGGCTAAAGAATGTACAATATTTTGCCTCATGTAACTTGATTAAAAAAAATTGATGAAGAACTACATTCTTAAGATTATGCGTATGTATCTTATTGATTTCTAGAAAATATCTTGAACATCAACTCACAACAATGTACTGCTTTCATATGTTTTGATGTGATAAAAAGTTAAAGCTGACATTTTTTAACATACTGCTGATTCCAGACAATGTCTGCTCATGGCGGTAGATAGTAACTGGCCGGGAATCGAACCTGGAAACCCTCGATCCAAGGTGAATACTCTTCCAATATATTATGTCGGCCAGTCGAAATGTACATTACCTTTATTATCACACTTTAAAATCGAATGGAAAAATGGGGTTGAATGTCAACCATTTTATTTCAGTATTGAGCTTTTTAGCTTGTTACATGTAGTAATGTAGATATGATAGATACATAATTTCTTTCTCATTATATCAATGAAATAATGATGCACCTGCGCAAATATCCACAAAATATCAACTTATTTTTAAGGTTATTTATTCTATTATTATTATTATTACAAATATGGGCCACATTTGCTGGACCGTAGACAATGTAATAAGGTTAAAATTGATTAAATATTGTTGCTATCCAGTTTACTCTTGGTTAATAATGTCTAATTAACCGTTTACAAAATAAAACTGTTCAGCCTTATTTTTTTATTAACATTAGTTATTGTATTGACAGTATGATTTATCTTTTTATTTTTCTGCACTTCGCCACGAGTGTTCATTTTACACTTGTTTGGTTTGATATGTGAGGGGCCCAAACACTTAAAGCTTTCTTCTGATCATGCTCTGATGGGGAACAAACAAGGCCACTGTATTCTCTTGACATTTCCTGAGCACTCTGATCAATTCCCTCTCACAAACACAAGTACTTCATTATGGATTCCCTCCATTCACGGTCTTCTTGATGAGTCTTCGCCATTTTATATATATACTTTGTATTCACCTGATGACATTTCCTTCTCATTGAATCATAGGTGAGGAAAGCACCAGTAGGTCGAATATTGCATCAAAATCTTCAAGGGCCTTTTACGTAATGGGGATAAAAATGGCCAATCATATTAATTGCTGACTATTACAGATGAGATATGATTGCACCAAAATGTGTTGAATATTCCTGGTACGTGTGTGTTTGTCTTGTCGTGCTCACCTCTTAACTCACGCCACAGGCAGTTGTGGCATATGACAAATATCCATTAGCAGGGACACAGGATTAAAACGCCAGGCTCTGAGAACAGAAATATAGTGTACTAGAACATCCGTAATTGGCCCCAAATGACCTTGTTGCCAGTGAATTGGAACCATTTATTCTCAGTTGTTCTAATGATTTGCCTGAAACGTCGACACGTGGTGATCACCGTTTAGTGTGGACGCCTCTGTTAACCGTTTGTTAGCTGGCCTCTGATTGGTCTAAATAATCGCCATTGTTTCCCACCATCGTCTCGACTTCGTGATTGGTTCCTAAACCGGATTAAGATAAAAAAACATCTAGCATGGAAAACTGGTGTAATGTGATTAACTAAAAGTAAATATTTCCTCCTGTTGCTTAATCTACCTGACGATTGAATAATGAAACACATGTTCAAATGAAGGAAAATAGAATTAAGAAATTAATAATATTTCTGCCGATTAATCATCATTTCGCACATTAATACATCGGCTTACACAGACCAAAAAGGCATGAAATATAAACTGAGAGGTGATCTGTTCACATCTTGAACTTTCTCAATGTTAGGGAAAAGGAAACCTTCCCTGCATGAAGGGTTTGGTATTTATTGCACTTTAAGTCAAAATGTATGTATTGATATATATTCCTATATTATATGCCTCAGGAACAAGCCCAAACAATTATGTTGCTTAAAGCACAATAAGCATTACCAGTAAAATATCCAAAAACCTTCGAAACAAATTGAAACAAACGTTCAAGAAGATATATGTAAACAAAAACATAATTATGCTTACAGATTCTTTAAACTTACTGTAAGTGAGTGTATAGTTTTATAAAACTGTAGTGAGGCTTTGTAAATGAGCAGCCACAAGCAGAAGCCAAGGTAAACATTGCTTATTCAAGTGATCCAGTGAATGTTACCAATGAATTGACCTCCGCTCACGGCTAGCCAATAGTAAACCTAATTTGGGAGATAACGAACTGAAAAACTGGGGCTTTTGAATGCCATTAAGGGAGCGCAGTTAGAAGAACTTGAAACCTGAGCTCAAATAGTCCCCAAGAAATCCTCTTTGACACGTATACACTGTGAATGCAACATTTGAAACACAAAGGAACCTGCTTCAAGCATGATGACCTTTAAAGCCGCAATGTGGTGATTGATGGCAATTAACTGTTTACCGATCAGAGTCATGCCAAGACTTCAGGTAGGAAGGGTGATCATAATGTCAGAGGGGTAAATGTCTTCAAAAAGTATATAAAAGCCGAAAGAAGACAATTAAGTGAATGATGGTGCTTGTGGATAATCGAAAAGAAAGTGTAACACAATATGAACAAAAAGTACATGTTTGGACAACAAAGGTGCTTCACAAAATAGTGATGAACATAATAAAACATGGAGGTGTAAAATGTAATATTCATTACAAAAACAGCAATATCAATGTCGGCAAATCAAATATATCTCCAACTAACTGTGATAGCAAATGTTATCCTTAAAATTCCAATTCGATCTTAATAATACATCTGATGAAAAAATGATGTGAACTGCAGGGAATATGAATTGCCGAAAAATGTTCATAAAAAGTTTGACGGTTTGACATTAAAATATGTTTTCTTACTTTCATAAAAGAATTGTACTGTCATTAATAAGCACGCGATGTGTTCTGTTGTAATCATTCTGTAGTCACCATTGCAAGTTGTCAGTGTGTAGGGAGTTATAGGCTTCATGATGTAAAAGATACATTGTTCATGCCATAATTTTATCAACCTATTTCATTCATCATAAAGTCATTTCGATTTATTGTTAAAATATGAAAATATAAAATATTCAAGATCATAACTGTTGACTTAAGAAGTGACCTAATGAGCTGATAGTTTTGTTTTATCTTTAATAGTGTGCTGACGATGGACGCCTGAAACCATCATACCAAGATGATTATAAATACAAGGAGCAGAAGATAAACAGGGACTAGATTCATCACATTACAATATACTTAACCCAAACTGCCTTGAGATGTCCATTGAAGGTCACAGTATATACACGAACGCGACCGAATCTCCTGGTTTCAATTACACAGGACGAAATACTCCAGCGGACACCTTTATCCAGGACAGCATTGCATCCGCGTTATGGAGATTTGGTTCCCCAATAGTGCTCCTAACTGGTTTATTTGGTAACACTATGTCCCTAGTGGTGATGTCTCAGCCCAGACTGAGGAAGTCAATCACCAGTTTGATTCTCTCGGTTCAGGCTGTTGTTGACAATCTGGTTCTGATTCTTATTTTTGTCTTTAATTGGATGCGATATGGACTTGGTTATGATGCAAGGGCGACCTCTAGCGTGTCATGCAAGGTCTTAGGTATGCTGGGTTTCTTCCTTCCACAGTTGGCTTCTTGGATCTTATCAGCTGTCACAGTGGAGAGATTCATTAGTGTCCTCTTCCCCCACCAAGCTAAGAACATTCTGACCAGGAGATCTGTCAGCTTCTCTCTAGTGATCATAGGCATTGGACTTTTTCTCTGTAATGCACCTTCCTTGTATGTATTTGATCTGGTCTATAATCCTGGACTGCATGTCACCATCTGTTCATCTAAGTTTTACAATATTGTTTTCGTTGTTGGGCCATGGTTGGATTTCACCTTATTTTGTTGTGTACCTTTCATTATCATATCTTTTGGAAATTTGTGCATTATAATCAAACTACTACACATACATCTTTTAAAAGCACATGATACAAGGGCAGTTCAAAAATCAAGTATGACAAATCTATTACTCTTCATATCTGGGTACTTCATATTAGTAACTTTGCCAATTGAAATTTATTATTTCATGTATAAAAAGTGGGTATATGTGACAGATTTACAATTTTTGGCTAAAGTTAATCTCTTTTATGCAGTAGCCAATATTGCTGGATATTCAAATAATGCTTTTAACTTTTTCCTATATATCTTGAGCAGTCGTCGCTTTCGACAAGTATTCATAGGGTTAATAATCAAGACACCAGGTGTCGCCATAGTCAATAAGACGATACTTACTCTTGAAGTTCACTCTTTGGGGACAAATCAAGTGTCTCCTATGAACTGAGATAAGTTTATCCAATCAACTTTACAAGTGGTGTTAATGTGATGGAAACAATACAAAATACATTGTCTTTTTCCCTCTTTACTCTATCTAATTATATAAGACTGGGAAACAATTCTTATCTAGTTAGACATTTTGACGTTAAACAATCATTAAACATGCCAATGACATATCTTTGTATCTATTCTCATATTCACATTTTCGTAATGTGAACATTTACCTCATTAAATTTATGTAAAAGTGAGGACTACAAAAATGTAACTATTTAGTGAAATTACATACTAAAGCAACCATTAATATACTTTCTTTTCAAATGCTACCCTTTCACCTATATTTGATGAATAAGTATCCAAATATATGATATATCTTTAAAATTGTTCATTTAAAATATATTTACAAATAGAATATTAAAAGCAAATTACTCATAATGTGAGTCAGCAAAGGGTCTTCTTATTCCAAGCATTCATATCGATGCACCTTACAAATGACAATGAAATGAAAAGTAAAAATACTAATAGTCAGTGAATGGCAAACATAGAAAGTATGAAATTATTTCACAGGAGATCTAAAATTGTGAAAAACAGGCAATCGTACTGCTAAGGTTTCCATAGTTTTAGAAATGAAATCAATTAATTGAAGGCCTATTTTACAAGATAAATTAGAATTGTGCATACCTATATTAATTTATTTCCATCTGTCCACAGGATCCCCGTTCGTGTTGTCCTGCAGCTGGGCAATAAAAACATAAAAATAAGTGGTTCTAAACACTGACATGAAGTGGCTGCTTTTAGCTGTGTAAATATAATTTCACACTCAACTGTTGTTTTTAAGAAAGAACTGCTTGCAATGTATTTTTATATGAGGTTGGCACAGGTCATTGTTTTTGTACTGATTGTTAATAGATGATCAGTGAAAAATGCATGCAGGTCAACTTAAAGTGGCAAATAAAATGAAGCGATGTGATTGGATAAAAGTAAGATGATCCCAAAGGTGGACTAATATATAACATTCGATTACATCATTTCGGAAATGCAACTTTACTTATGTCATGTGATTTATTCATGACGTGACATTTCCTTAAGAGAAAATACCAAACTTTGAAAGGAGTCTTGGTATGGAACCAGCGCGGGAGATTCAAAGATGAATGGGGCCTTTGTGATACTCATAGCCAAGCTATGAAAGCAATAGAAATATGGCAGCCATCAGTTGGTTGAGATATGACTCAAATTCTCTTGAGGGCCTTATACTTAATTATGAATAATCATTAACATATGATTGCAATTTCCAAATAAGGGGCAGAATATAAAATTTGAATAAATTAAAAACCTATCAGATGTTGTCATATTTCACTTAGCCAATCATTTTCGAGCAAGTATTGTTATAGTGTAAAAGTTATTTTACCGTGACTATTGTCTTGGTGATATTACAGATTGTTTGTCTGTCAGTGTCTCACCTTCAACTCATCTTACATATATCTTCAACTACATTTTAATGGCACCGCTCCACTTAAATGAATATGCCTATATGGCTTAAAGAGGTTAAAGGCATTTTAACAGAGATTTGCAGTATGTTTACAAGAGTTGTGGTCACAAAACCGTGATAAAAACAATATACAGTGGCATATAAATAGCTGGCAAGTACAGAGTTTGTATATATCTTTTTTCATTTTGTTCAGACGGGTCCTGCCGTTTATTCCTGTTTCTATTCAGACCCAGGCAGGTGACAATGGCGGCGTAGTCATAGATTTTCGTTTTGAGGTTAGGATTTTTCATCATTTGTTCAAGGTCCGCGATTTCAAGTACATTCTCATACGTTTCCCATTTCCATGGGCCCTCCCCTCGTGCGTGCTATCATTACCCTATGTACGGGGTCAGCTATGTACAGGATGGTGTCTTTGACCTTATTCATAGAAAGGACACCAGGGGGAGAGGCAGTGGTGCCCTCTGCCTTGGCCATGATTCTCCTGGTGCTCTTCCTGTTCTTTCCTTCCAGCTTGGCTACGTCACCATTATTCTTCTGTATTGAGTTCAGTTCTTTTCAAATCAGCCGTATTCGCCTTGCCCACCTACCTCATGCTTCAGTTTCAAGTCCAAGTTTTTACTTTTTTTCACCAGTTCGTTTATTTATTCATCCCATTTCAGCTTATCACCCTTCAGCACCTTCATCTCAGTCTCCAGTTTAGCAATTATTATGCCTTTCCTATTATCTTCCGACTTCAGCTGAGAGAAACTTCTGTTAGACTTCTTTGCGATCATGGACATCAATTCCCCCATGCTCATGGAGAGTTCATCCATTAGCTCTATATTTGAGGTGCTAGCATCAGGAGTTATTGGTGCTCTCCTCTCAGATGTGCCTTCAGCTGGGGGTGCATCAGGTGCGATCATCGTGTCAGCCATAGTGGTGGATGGGTGTGCCATAGAGAGTGGAGTGGGCGTGGTTGCCTCCCTATCCTCATCTGCATCCATGGCATCGCTCAAGTGTCGATTTAGGGAGGTTTTGGAAGAGATCCTCTTCTTCTTCCCAGCACGCTTTTTGCCTTTGGATGATATCTGCAATGATAAGTAATTAAATTTATGTGTGGTTTCATGGAAAACATCACTTTTTAGTTATTTTCTTTTTAACTTGAATTTTACTATATGATGGTTTTTTTTACAACTATGTAGATTGGATTTTATCAGAAGTGGACCAACGTCTGGTTCTGGCTCAAATATACTATCTGATTTTGGAAAATCTTCCCACCAGATTCTGTAGAATCTGTCATAGAATTCATCTATTATTTTCTTGACTTTGTATGTTTCACATGTGTTGGCATTAATCATTTTACCTTCACATACCCCCTTATATCAGTGTGCTGTATTAGACATCTTATTTGTTCTATCTTATTATATTATATTTGCCTAGTCGATTTTCGTCCAGGTAGTTTGCCTAGTCTTGTGAAGTAAGACCTGTCAGCAGTTGATCTGATCAAGTGATGTGTATGGTAAATATTTTATGATGCTAAATTGTCCAATATTTGGCTTGGACAGTTGTGCTCAAGTAGTTCGCTTGAGTATTCAAAAAATAAATAAATATTTGCCCACAAATAGCCTGGTCAAAAGGTTTAATTCTTAAGTATAGTCCAAGTATCTTGAATGTTTGTGCCCAAGTATTTTCTTGAATGTAAACCAAGTATTTTGCTTGAACGGTTATGCCCAAGTAGTTTGCTTGAACAGGCAGAAAACAGGTCATGCACTTATAAGTCGTGCATGAAGTTCTGCCCAAGAAGTTTGCTTGGACAACTAGAAAACAGGTATCTATCCAGGGTTGGATATTTGTTCAAGTATTATGATTGAAACAATTGTGCCCAAGTAGTTTGCTTGAACAGGGAGACAGTACAATTATAGGTATATATATATATATATATATATATATATATATATATATATATATATATATATATATATATATATATATATATATATATATATATATATATATATGATTATATGAAAGTATATATGTATTTGTATATATGATTATATGAAAGTATATATGTATTTGTAACTAATAGTCTATATAGCTCCTTGTCTGCGAAGGTATTGGCCTTAGCAGGCATATCAATATCACTTGTTGGGGGTCACCAGAGAAACAAAAGTCTAATAATTTGAAATTATAGGTATTCGTTCAGAATCAGGAAATTGTCTTACTGATGTTAAGGTCATAAACAATTATCACTAAGAAATTATACCTGTGTAATACGAGTTATTTATTTACTGAGATACTTGTGAAAAGTTGACAAGTCAACCTCAGGTGTTGAACCGCCAGGTAGAAATAAACAACGAACGAGTGATCCACAGGTACGGCTGAGTTATCAGATATGTGTTTACTTAAAAGAAATAGTATAAGAAAGATTAAATCTGTTGTGGAAACAAAAACTAACAATGGCGGCCCAATGTGAACTGTCCAAGCCAAAAGAATACATAAACCGCCACAAAACAGCGAAATTCGACCGCACAGATCGAGATTTAGTATTAGTCAAGATAATAAACCATTCAGCAAACACTTAAAGACAAACAGGTCTCTGTTAGCCAAATCACTTTAGTGTCCCAATTTGAAGGTGCTCCATTGTCAGAAAACCTTCACTGAGCAGGTGTCCACACTCAATCACTGGTTGGCTAAACAAAGTTTGTTGACATTGTGTTCAAAGGATGAAATAGATTTTAACCGAACAGTCATCTACTTTGAATCTGTAGGGGAAATATGTTGGGTAATAACATTTGATCAGTTTTGTGCATAAATATCTATGCTATGTAATAAAAGGTGTTTGAAAACTTGATAACACGAAGGCTTTATTAAATGCTGAAAATAAGGTTGATAATAACACACTTTGTGGTGCATTAGTTCAGAGACATTTGTTAAATACTAGTATCTCTTATTAGTTATATGTATTTTGATGTTGTGTGAGATGGAATTTTGATTCAATAATGAATTGCAGCACATTATAAACAAGTTCCTGCCATATATACATATATATGAAAATAATAGCACAGACGTTGCATGATAATGTATTTATGGTTTCCTGCTTGGCTGTCTAAATACAAATTAGGATGTTACCAAGAGGCTTTCCAGCTTATCTTTCACAACTTTTGGTTTGTGTAATCTGATGTCTTAATGTGGAAAATGGCGTTTAATCAGCTGATGGCAACGGGATTGGAGAAAATATCTAATTTCAGCTTAGCAAAACACAAATAGCATTCCATGATAAATTATTTTACACGCAATATTTCTGTACTAAGAGCTTGCCGTTTTAACCCTGTGTCCCTCTTAATGGAGGTTTGTCTCATATGCCACACATACCTATGGCGTGAGTAAAGAGGTGAGCACGACAAGACAAACACACACATACCAGGAATATTCAACACATTTTTGGTGTTGTTTAATCTTATACATTCTTTCTTGTTGGAAACAATTCACAATTTGCACCTCCATTATTTATTAGGTCCTTAAGGGACTTTGATGCAATATTCAACCTCACTTTTGCCCACGTTGGATTTGATACATTCACAGCTTGTCTGATTTTGAAAGTCAAATAATATATATATATATATATATATATATATATATATATATATATATATATATATATATATATATATATATATATATATATATATATATGGTAAGATATAAAGAGTAAGATATATGAACTAAATTCATGAAGTTTTAAATCTAAGTCTGAATGAAGATTTATCAAGTTCGAGCCCTAATTAAATCCACCCATTCTCGGATTTCATGTCTAGAATGTCAAAGGCAAATGGGATACGTTTAGCAAGAGATGCATTAACGACCTACCACGCCCAGCCTGCTCAAAAGAGACCATACAGAGCCAACCATACAAAATTCAATATATATATATATATATATATATATATATATATATATATATATATATATATATATATATATATATATATATATATATATATATATATATATATATATATGCGTGTGTGTGTGTGTATTGCTTTTGCAGATTTGACAAAACCTTAACAGAACCAGTTATGCATTCATCAATTGTTTGTATTCCTCGCACACAAAGACTATGACTGCCAGAACAATCGCTATTACATGTATATGACGCAGTGAACCATCAACCAAAAGCTCATTTGTTACCATGTCTGGGAATCACAGCATTACCTTTATAGAGGACCGGATCTCCTCCATACTTTGGACATATGCAGCTCCCATTATAATAACAGTAGGTATTTGCGGTAACTCTATGTCCTTGGTTGTCATGTCGCAGCCCAAGTTGCGCAACTCAATCACCAGTTTGATTCTGTCCATTTTGGCTGTATTTGACACATTTGTTTTGATATTTGGTTTGTTTCTGAACTGGTTAGAGTATGGTCTAGGCATGTACCCCAGAGCATATTCTCGCCCGGCATGCAAATTTCTGGGATTCATCGGGTACTACTTTATCCAGATGGGTGCTTGGGTTCTCTCTTTAGTTTCTGTGGAGCGATTCATCAGCGTCATCTTTCCACTTTATGTTAAGCGGTTTCTCACAAAGCGGTTGGTTATATTTTCATTACTAATAATTTCACTAGTTATTTTTATGATAGATTCACCAGGTTTGTTCTTATTAGATTTGGCTGTCAACAGATCAAATAAGACAATATGTTTTGTCAGTAGCTCATACAACTCTTATTTACTCGCTTGGCCTTGGATTAATCTAAGTTTGTACTGCATTATTCCTTTTTTTGTCATCTCTATTTGCAATTTGTGTGTAGTTATGAGGTTGATACAAAACAAACTTATCACTTCAAGGATACAGGCAAAGAAAATATCCTCAATGACAACAATGCTGTTGTCTGTTTCTGCCTACTTTCTTGTTGCAACTATCCCTCTGGGTATGTTCTATCTACTCAGGAAAAATGTTGCACGTGTGACCGAAATTGGTCACAGCTTGGCCAAGGTAAATCTGTTCTATGCATCAGCTGATCTGCTTCTCTACTCTAATAATGCTGCTAATTTCTTTCTATATATTATAAGTAGCCATCGGTTCCGGAAAGTATTTCTGAGTTTATTTTGTCAAGACCAACAAGTTGAGATTTTGCACACTGATCAAACCGTGAATATGAGGGCAACGAACGTCTCTCAGATTAAACCAGAAACGTAAAATAAGTGCCAAAGGCATCATAGTATATTTTAAAACTCACCTAATGTGTCATTTTGCTTAACATATGTTTGGATATGTTAAGACCACACCTACTATTGGCTAGTATGATTAGAAATTGTAGATATATGTGCCAAGAATTTATGAAATACAGTTGAAGCACATGCAGTGATTAAACATCCAGTGTCAGAGAGATATATAATATGTCTTTGGCAACGGCTATATACTACCTTCAACACACTGGCGTAAATGTACTCTTGATTTTGTTTGAAGCTGTCACTCTTATATTAAAATTATCGGATTTATTGGGTTTGCTAGAAAAGTACATGTGTGTATTCAATCCCTGGCATAAGCGAATGAATAAAGTCATGAAAGTAAAGAAATGAATTGAATAACTGCTGAGTCAGGGCTGGGCACATTATCATATTTTACAGTGTGGTATCAATTTATAAAAGAAAGATTTAACAATTATCTCCTGTGCTTCACTTGATAAATAGATTTTCTTTTTTTTCTTTCTTTTTTTTTGTTTTTGTTTTTGTTTGTTTAAATTATTTTATTCACTTAAGATTAACATGACAAAAGGATGCTTTATCACTTTAATGATGCAATACTTGAATATGTGAGAAAATGTCAAAATAATGAAGTAGATAGGGGAACCAAATTAATGTATTAATGTAATGTAATGTAAGAATGGATTATAATTTACTCAAGATTTGCTGCTTGCAGTCTCTATAGATTAACAAGCAGATGGCAATACAGTCTCAGGCCAAAAAATAAATGAGTTGGAAAAACATCATGTGCATGATAATTTGCGTGAATAATGTCACAATGTTTACAATTTTCACAATGTCTTGAAAGTTATAGCCCCCTGTATTGGATTTATTGTTTATAAGATACCCTTTGTCTTGCGCTCTCTTGTACGCAATAATATACTATATATTAAATCAACATGGAATTGCATTGGGCACATCAATCACATAACTAAATAGCCAGGATCAATGAGAGATCCATTCAGTGTAATTGCACAAGAAAGATCAGTCATATTTTCAACATTCATTCAGCCAAACTGCACATTTGTTTAAATACAAGGGCACTGTTGAAATCTAGTCTAACGTCACAGTCAACATAGGTAAGCCTTCGCCCCCGCCCCCGACTGCCTGGTGGCCAGACTGAGTCTGTAGGTCCCTCTTATTTTAATAATAACTCGTGTATTTAAATTAAAACAGGCCTATCCTGCTAGATACGTTAATAGCCCTGACTCATTCACATTCACTTGGTAGACATACACATAGCACTGCAAGTGGACACATGAATTGCTGACCTCACTTTCAATATGGCAACCAACATCAGTGAGTGTACAGTAAATATGGTAAATAATATTGTTTTGGGATAATAACATGTTGATCTGATGGACTGTATACTCGACTCAGTGTTAAGTACAGGTACATATTCAGAATTAATTAACTGTTATAACATCAATGATTGATGATTGTACTGAAATGTTAAGTAAAAAAATATTTAAAACATTTGTCATGAGTAAAGTTGAATGGATAAGAAGTGTAAAACACAGTTTTCTTGTATATCAATTGCAAATATTACCTTACACTGCCAACACTCAGAAATCATATCACATCAGTTCAATGTCATACTGGATTGAAATAAACCACATTTCATCAATATATATATATATATATATTGACAGGCTAATATTTGACCTGATGTAGCTTAATACATCAGGTCAAATATTAGCCTGCCACCAAGACTCAATGCTCTATACAAAAAATAGACCCATATACAAGACCCTCAAAGCAGAGAACTTTAGTTTATCATCTAAATCAATCAGTCAAGAGTAAATGACAACAAATATTTCAGGTAATTCAGGCCAATGATAGTGCATGAAGGTGACACTATAGCATGTGTAATTTATTGAGAATATATTATATATATTTTTCTCCCACCGTATGTAAGCATGAGATTTCCTAATACTCTGTTCCGACAGGAATGAATTACACTTCATACTGGAATGGGTATTACAATAACAGTAGATGCTTCACCCTATCAAGGATTTAATGTACATCTCTGGAGGACCTTCAGTCGCCATGCTTTTATCACTTCACAGCTTGCCCACTAGTATCACCAATGTACACGTTTGATTTATGACTCGCCCTACCTATTTGGCCTTTTCAATTAAACTCAATTTGCACTGATTAGTCATTGTACATCATTAGTCATTGTACATCATTAGTCATTGTACATCATTAGTCATTGTACATCATTAGTCATTGTACATCAGCCATGCAGCTTAAAGTAACAAGTCTGATCATTTACACTAATTAACAGGTCATCAAAAACAATCATGGTGGACGCACATCACAATTAGCCCTGTAAATTAGTTCAGGTCCATAAGGAGATCAGATAATTATTGGCACAACATCCAACAGCAGGTGAAAGAATACATCAAATTGCTATCCATTCATCTTTCAAGGTGGGAATTAATAAGTAAAAATGATAATTATGTTATTTTGATAAAAATGGAATAAAAATGATCTCATCCAAGGTTGTGATTTGAGCTTTCATCCCTTTAGTTGTATACGAGTAAAGGGGGAATTGACATTGATCACACAATTTCAACACTGTCATAGCTTTTCAGATTCCCTATGATGGCAGTGGCTACTTGGTGACATTCACCCATCATAAATGGTGCCAAATATAGAACACATTCTCCAATTTATATGTATTTTCAATAAATAATTCTAGCACCTTCCTTGTATTGAAGAAAAAAATATATATGTAAATGCAGATAGATATCAGCTATTTAATGAGGTCATCCATTTTTGTCTCCATTGAATACATTTTTGTCACCTGATTTTTTTCTATTGTAAATTTGGCACATTTTTACATACTTTGAGAGTTTATTATCATTTCTGTAAATTTTCAAATTTTGTACACCTACCATATTCAAGTTATTTTTTACCAAATTTAGCTTGTTAGTAAATCTCAAAATTGACAGACTTTTGTCATTTTATTTTCAGCATTAAGGTTTTTTTCCATGCAGTATTATATGTTCCTTCATAGATTAACCACCAATAAGTTGTTATTACAGATATTGTTCCAAAATAGTTCAGCATATCACAATTTGCTGTAATTTCCTTTGCAGAATGGTCAGAAATTAAAGATAGCTCTAATATTGTTAATTTTGAGCAGATTTGGATGAATAAAGACTCTATGAGCTCGTTTTTTAAATATGCAGATGATTATATATTGAAGTTTATAGTAAAATCCGTGGAAATAGGAGTTTGATTTTTTAAGTCATTCAAAGGTCACTTCAAGGTCACTGGCAATACTTAAATAAAATCGCCTACAAAGGTCCATATTCAGTCATGTATCATTTTTAGTTGTGTCCCAAACAGTGAAAACGTTATTTGCTCATTTTGCTCATTTCTACTGATGCGCAAATTGTCCAAGTGGTTTCTAGGGCATTGTGTCTGTAATGTATCATCGTACATATCTTTTCATTATCTCAGAGATTATTGATATTATCGTGCAAAGATTATTTATATTACTGTCCACGGATTTCCTGTATGTGCTTCAATAGTTAGTTACATGTTATAATTATATGTTATTATATGCTATTCAATTAAGGCAACACGCGATTCTTAAATGCACATAAATGTGTTTTTCTGTTCTCCGAACAAAATAAATCTACCTGCACGAATACACTAATACATTTCACATTTATTAAGATTAATAATACATAAACGAATACGCAGTTATACTGTGGGTGTATCCGGGTTAATTGGCTGCGCCCAGCCCTTATCAGCTGACCGGGCCCACTATCTGAATATTTAATTAAGAATATCAAACTATGCTGGAATCGAGGCTCTGGCTGATTCGCTGGAATCGAGGCTCTGGCTGATTCCAACTTTAAGCACCTTTACCTACCGTAAAGTCTACTTATTAGCTATTTGAAGAATATAGTGGACCCCCAAATGTAACTATCAGGTGGCACCACCATTTTTCTTTCTCAAATGGCACCATAGTGCCCCCTAATGAAATATATCAATAAATGCCTTGTGCAGTGTTCATTTCTGCCCAGCTTCATCTCAGAGTTCTGTCCAGTGCGCAATCCATTGATTGGTTCACTCCTACAGAGGCTGATAAACAGGCACAAAAGAACCAGGTAACCGACATCTAAAGTTCTTCTTCGGGCAGAAGTCAAAGTGCCCCAAAATCTCTAACAAAGATTGGAATATATATGATCAGAGTACTAAAGACCTGAAACCTAAATAAACATGACATGAGAATTTTTTTGTGTTATTTTGTTCATTCAGAATAGATCTTGTCTTTTAAATTCACTGTGACTTACCTAACTGTTGTTACATTTCCCATAGTACAGCAGCCACCTATTTGGCCAATATAACCACCACAAGGTGTTCCTTCTATCTGCTCACCACATTGTAACATACACGTAGAAAGACAATGTGCTGACGTTGTTATCAGGTCGGACCACAACTTTTCCTCCAACATGCTTATCAAGTAATTAGCATGTTGTAAAAAAATGTTGTGAGACAATGTGACAACGTTGTTATCAGGTCGGACCATAACGTTATTACTCTACATGATCAGCACGTTAATAAAATGTAGAAAGATAACTATCTTATTTCTACTTACTCACAATGTTGTTTCTATGGAGTGTGTTACCTGAGAAATGAAATTCCTTTCAAGACTGGGATAGTATTTGAGAGATCCGTTTGGTAATTGCCAAAATAGCTGTTTGGGGAAATGATGTTAATATGAAAAGCATATATGGAAATTATCATCTTCATGTGAATAATTCAAAATAGATTTGTAAAATTGAATTATTCATGATTAGCATGTTTGATATCAAATTTTAGTTTAAATTTTATAATGTTATGATCCAAGATTCTTTCCTCAACATATTGACTATGTATATGTCAGTCTGTGTGTTTGTTATTAATAAATCTAGTGTATTGTCTAATATATACGTTGGTTCTTTTATATGATTATGGAGATTGTATGTTTCTGCAGTTTATTTCGATGGAAATTATAATCACCAATAAAAATCACATCGTGTTTATAGACACTATAATATGACAATATTTCAGAAAATTCCGAAAACAATTCTTGCGTGTATATTTGTATTTATTCTTATCCAAGGTTGGGATATTGTGATAATAGTGCATATAATGGTGTTTGCTTTGATATTTATTTCCATTAATTCCATAGTTGATAATTTATGGTTGTGATTAATTTTTGAATATTCAGTTCAGCCCTATGAAATCCTCTATATAACATGGAATATCAAAATATATTCCATTTATATTTCATCTGAGAGGAAACATATATATGTTGAATTGGCAAATAAATGTTTAATCAAGTATATAGCTTATATATCCTTCTACTTCAATAAAATTTAAATTGTTGGTATTGTGATAAAGACAACATTGTCCATCTGAGTATCTATAAGACACTGAGTGGCAATTTGTAGTTTTTACACATAATGCAACACAAAGGTTATGATGTCTTATGACACACATTATAGTGTCACTAATATCTGCATCTGGAAGACTGCCTTCCATTATAGAGAAGTTTTCCCCATGGCAAGTATCTGTACACGTCTTTAACTCTTCTCCACCTATAATTGAAACCAGTATGGATGAAAAATATTTTGTTCACAAACTTAAATGCAGAATAATATCAACCATGCATCACAATATTATCATCTGGAATTTGAATGATATACCAAGCCTTGATTTATGAGGCTAAAAGTGGCATAATTCTGAAGAATCACAAGAAATATATTTCTCCAATCACATATCATTGATATATAAAATCAATAAACATATTCTTAAAGAATGGTCAATACATTATGGTCCAGCGGTTTTATATAAAACTTTGTTTGTAAAAAAGATGTCTACATGCTATACTGTAAATTTGCTTATTCTCACATATTTCTCCATAAACTTCTAATTCCATAAATCCATTGTTAAGTGATGTATAGACACTGATGGCTTCAATCTTCACTCTGTCAGTCACAACATTATCCAAGGAAAATGTGTCCCACCATTGTCCATTGGTATAATCAGTTGGACCCGATCCCATTCTTTGAGATAATGTCATCTAAAATAATAATAGTAATAATAATAATTATCAATAATATGAATAGGAATGAGAAAGTCATTAATTAATTCAAACAGAACATCCGCTGCACTGATCGGCTTGATCTTGGGCTCATTGGAAAGAAAAAGATGAAATATTAAGAAAGGTGGAGGGGACACAGTATAAATTCCTTTTATTATTAGTCAAAATAGCCAAAAAACCGGTATTTCAAGCAGTACAGAGGGAGGAGCTTACAAAAAGGTAACAGCAGTATTCATATTAACATAATGTATGATGTTACCATGACGTCACTATGTTGACACTTCCATGTTTGATGTCACTATGATAACACTTTCCTGTCTGACGTCATTATGACACATTTCTGTATGACGTCACTATGCTTATCTTGCTTGCAATGTCAAAAGTTTTAGAGCACAAAAAATCACCTTTTTACTCCAATTATTGACGAAGGTATGGTCTTTTGTACAGATAATATTCGGTTGAATGAAATGTGCATCTCGTAGCCTCACACAACTGTGTTTACCTTGCTTGCTACGTCATTACAGTTCTAGAGCAGGTTAAATCATCTTTCTAATCCAATTATTGACGAAACTGTGGTCATTTGTATTTACGATGTTCAGTGGAAAGAAATGTGCATCTCATAGCCTCACTCTTCATTGCAAGTTAAATCTTCTTTTTACGCCAATTATTGACGAGACTGTGGTGTTGTTTTTTTTTATATTCAGTTAAAAGAATTGTGCATCTCGTAGCTTCACTCAACTGTGTTTACCTTGCTTGCAACGTCACGACTTCTTTCTCCATCTTCTTTTTATTCCAATTGTTGACAAAACTATGGTTCATATTATTGTCGGTTCACTTGTAATAATAATAATAATAATAATAAATAATAATAATAATAATAATAATAATAATAATAATAATAATAATAATAATAATAATAATAATAATAATAATAATAATAATAATAATAATAATAATAATAATAATAATAATAATAATAATAATAATAATAATAATAATAATAACAATAACAATAACAATAACAATAACAATAACAATAACAATAACAATAACAATAACAATAACAATAATAATAATAATAATAATAATAATAATAATAATAATAATAATAATAATAATAATAACATTTATATAGCGCTGATACCACACAAGTCTGTTCATGATGCTGGCATGAAGCAATATCTACAGGATATAGGATTATATAGGATATTCACTGGCTCCCCGTTGAAGCAAGAATTGACTTTAAAATTGCATTACTGACATGGAAAATACAAAATGGCAAATTGAAGAGCTTATTACAGCACAAAATACCTATGCTAATACCAAAATTAGGTACAAGACCTCTAAGGTCATCTGAAAGCAATGAGTAAATTGTACCTAGAACTAACCTAAAAACCTATGGGGATAGGGCTTTAGAGGTATATGATCTGGAATACCCTGCCACTGCATTTCAATAATTATCTCAACAGGATTGCGATTTTTGTACAAGGGCAACTTAGATTTGGGCAGAGATATCAATCAAGATAAGGTTGGGGTAAGTTTTGAAACATCACATTTTAGGATTGGATGGTTCAGATCAAATGAACTTCAATCATTGACAATTACTGATGGATTGATCATCTCCTAAAACCTAGAAGAATAAGTTATTGAAAGAAATCTCTGGTTTGACCAATAAACCGCTAACCATTTTTGAAGATCCATCTTGAAATATCAACTTCACTTCCTTGAATTGTTCGTCTCTTCCTAGTCTTTGCATAAACCTGATATGATTAAGCTTATAAAACCAGAGTTTAGCAAAAAACACTTCAATCCAGGCTCCTACTCCCTCATTTTGTGTGGCCCATTCACCAGTTGAGCCATCCACTAATTTTCCATCAATGGCTCTTTCACAAATATAACTTCCACCATGTTCAGTGCTGGCTGCACAAGTTGCACCAGATGAAGAAAGAGCCACGTTTTGCAGAGCAGGGGAACCTGTTGCAATAGACTAATGTCACAATCAATAAAATATCTGTTTGGTCAAACATCAAACAAACATCAAACAAACATCAAACAATACAACATATCCAAATGTCACCTTGAAGAGCTTATTACAGCACAAAATATGATCGTTCATGTTACAAAATATGATCGTTCATGTTAATACTTATCAAAGGGAGTTGGTAAAAGTCCATAATTATAATAATTATGATAAAGGATGAGTTACCAAAGGTTGTTAGCAACCAAAATATTGATGTGATTGCAGTCAACATATTCTGAATAGTTTGATAATCAGCATCTTCTGCTCTTGTATGCAATCAGTATGGAATCTGTGTGTCAACTCTCACTTCATTTATGTAAATTTATCTTATTCACCTACCTTTCATTATTGTAATATATAAAATAAATAAATGTAATAAAGCCATGTTCCTCTGCATGATAAAATAAGTACTCAACATCAAACCATCCACAAAAATGGCATCAGGTGGTACATTGGATCAATAAAAAGTGTCAATAGCATTATCATTTCCATAAATTAATCAAGTAGACATATAATAGTTATTCTCTTTCGCAGGTTTATAATATTTTTTCGCTGTGAATAACACTATCAGTGCATTATATTCTACATTTTTATTGGACAATGATTTTTAAAATATTCTATCGAAACATGAGGTATCAACTGAATCAAAACTGTCTTGCATATTTTGGATATTTTCTTTCAAAGATATTTCTAGGCAGATATGTGATATTAATAATCCTGAGATTAATTCTTTTATAAATGTGTAAGCATGGAAGAAGGGATATATCTGTGAGTGACAAAATGAGGTTAAGACTTCATGAATCAATATTTTTTATGAAATGTGTAATTATTTCCTGTACATTTTATCCTTTATACAAAAGGTCACAGACTGTGGCGCAGTTGGTAAGAGTGCCAGCTAATTAACACCAGTTCCTTTGTGGTGACCCAAAGGTTGTGGGTTCGATTCCCGGTCGTGCCGAGATTGAATTCATGATACATTTTCACACATGAGCTGAGGCCCCTGCCAAGGGGTTAACTATTGTCCTTGTAAATTTGTGACTGGGTGGATTGTCATGTCAAAGACCTGAGACATGACAATTCAGTGAGGCAGCACTATATATGCTACAAGTAGGTCTCATCACGAAATGACTGAAATAATATTGAAATTGATGTAAAACCCCAAACAAACAAATCCTTTTTACAAATCAAATTCACACCACATCATTTTTTAAGAGTGTTCCTGCCGACTCTTGTTTATATTATCCTTCCTGGACATCTAAAAGAATTTAGTGGCATCTGCCATTTATTCATATTTGATTACGTTAAACACATTTAGTACAACACATGGATGGCTTAAACGAAAATGTTCAATGCATCAAAACATGCATTAACAAGAGTGAAGAACGATGGAGCATAAGAACAGGTATTTCAGGATTATTCTTCTGGTAAAGTAATGTGAAATCAATAAAAACAATTATACTCATATACAAATATATTACAAATGCATTCGACATATATCTAATGTTTTATTTATCATGGTGTTGAAATATATCAATTTATAACACAGTCACCTATTGATTTACATATATGTTATGAGTACTCATCCATATGATTTCTATGGTTTCCATCTGTAGTTAACGTTGTATCACAACTCATTTATAACGTTCTGTTGATCCATATCAGAAAGAGTATAAAAGTGTCAATAGTATTGGCAGTGAAGCACGATTGTTTTTATTTATAGGAGACATTTTGCAACAGGATTCCTCAAACAAGAAAGTATGCCTATTATTTTCCTTATTTCCTTTTCTGCTTGAAAGACAATATCATCAGCCAACAATAATGCCTGTCATGCTGTCTCCCACTTTATTGCAGTCTTGATATAAGATATGTTTTCTGGATATCAAATCAAACAAATGACACGAGCAATGAAATAAAACCACAATTTAAGTTATTTGTGAGAATGGAAGACAGAATGACAAAGGTCCCTGGAATTTGTTCTGCACAAAGAAATGCAGTCTTTTCTGGATTATCTTTCTTCCGAGATAATTGTCAGTTGTGGGATAACAGTCAGTCGTGGGATAACTGTCAGTTGTGGGATAACAGTCAGTTGTGGGATAACAGTCAGTTGTGGGATAACTGTCAGTTGTGGGATAACAGTCAGTTGTGGGATAACAGTCAGTTGTGGGATAACAGTCAGTTGTGTGATAACTGTCAGTTGTGGGATAAAGGTCAGTTGTGGGATAACAGTCAGTTGTGAGATAACAGTCAGTTGTGTGATAACAGTCAGTTGTGGGATAACAGTCAGTTGTGGGATAATTGTCAGTTGTGGCATAACTGTCAGTTGTGGCATAACTGTCAGTTGTGGGATAACAGTCAGTTGTGGGATAATTGTCAGTTGTGGCATAACTGTCAGTTGTGGGATAACAGTCAGTTGTGAGATAACAGTCAGTTGTGAGATAACAGTCAGTTGTGGGATAACTGTCAGTTGTGTGATAATAGTCAGTTGTGGGATAACAGTCAGTTGTGGGATAACTGTCAGTTGTGGGATAACTGTCAGTTGTGTGATAACAGTCAGTAGCGTGATAACAGTCAGTTGTGGCATAACAGTCAGTTTTGGCATAACAGTCAGTTGTGGGATAACAGTCAGTTGTGGGATAACAGTCAGTAGCGTGATAACAGTCAGTTGTGGCATAACAGTCAGTTTTGGCATTAAACAGTCAGTTGTGGGATAACAGTCAGTTGCGGGATAACAGTCAGTTGTGGGATAACTGTCAGTTGTGGGATAACAGTCAGTTGTGGGATAACAGTCAGTTTTGGGATAACTGTATATATATATATATATATATATATATATATATATATATATATATATATATTATTCACACTTTTTATTTGACTTTCAAAATCAGACAAGCTGTGAATGTATCAAATCCAAAGTGGGCAAAAGTGAGTTGAATATTGCATCAAAGTCCCTTAAAAGATGTCCAACATCTTTAAAGTTGCGCTTTATATAAAGATCTTGGACAAAGTGAAGATCATATATATATATATATATATATATATATATATATATATATATATATATATATATATATATATATATATATATATATATATATATATATATATATATATATATATATATATATATATATATAGATATTATGTGCCAAAATGACAAAATGATGTTTTCATGATATTCACATTAAACATGTCACCAGATGTAGGATATATATATATATATATATATATATATATATTTATATATATATATATATATATATATATATATATATATATATATATATATATATATATATATATATATATATATATATATATTTGTGTGTATAAAGATCATTATTGTTGAGATATTTCCGAGAGAATACAATGATAGTTATGATATAACTTTCTGCCATTTTGTTATTATTTTTGAAGAAAAAAAATGATTTGAACAAAAGATAACATATGGAAATTGTATGTTTATAAGTGTTTGAAAGGCCATATCACAGGAAGTGAAATGATTTTTTCACTTTTATTGTCATTACAGATGAAAATGTAACATTTCACAGACCAAATTGATTTAAATATAAAGCGCAACTTTAAAGATATTGTTTTGTCCAACAATGTTATATCAGTTCAAATAAATAGTTACTGATCTCCGAGTGCAAATAATTATCCGTAAACTGTGCTAAATAAACTATGAATATTATATTGCTATCCTAAAATATTCAACGAGTGAATATATCACAGAAAAGTAAATGATTAATGTAAAATTCAATATGAATTGATACATTTAAAAAGTCTTGATAAATATGAAATGGGTTTGATTTTGACCTCTTGAAACTTACATCATCTTACAGACACTGTGAAAAATTATAACAATTTGTTATTATAAAGTGGGACGATACACCGGCAATGGTGTGATGCTGGTGGCCAGAGTCCAATTTCCGGCCGATAATGTAACTTTGGTTATTCCACATGATTGGGAAAATAAACATTTTACTGTTAAATTGCCTATCAATTCAAAAAGGTGCCCCTCGACTGGATATGAAGGGCCATGGTTTTGTGTTATTATGTCTGTGCCAAACAGACAAAAGATTCCGTGTCATTCTTCGAAAAGAGAAGGGTATTTTGTCCTGGTACCAGCATTTTATCTGTGCAGGAATCACATAGTTATAATTATAGTCAATTTACTGACATCTTATATGGGTCAAGGGGGATTAATTTAGTTGGATGTATGAGATTAATAAAGTCGATGTCCAGTTTAATTTTTCAATGATATAAATATGATATTGTTGCCGAAAGGGATAACAGTGTTAAATGCTACTATCTATTGGTTCATGTGAGATTTTGAATTACTTCAATCAGATAGTGTAGAAGCAATGAGTGCTCAGTGGTATGATGCAATGAGAAGAATATGGAAACTCCCCTGCAGATAACAAAGTGATTTTATACCAATTACAGCTTAGTATCCACCAAAAGATCTGGCCTTGGATTTCAGATTTCGAACTTTTATCGTAAAAACTAAATTTAATAATATAATGAAACTTGCTACTTTGGTAATTCGGTGTTGTTTTCTTCTAGATTAAAAGAATGACCGAAAACCCTTTTCAAATAAATGCAAAAAAAACTAATCATAGTATCAATGTCATTCAAAAAGTGTCCAGGATCTAAGGAATCCATAAAGATTCCCTTAATTAAACTTTCCAACATTATTGTATATACTTTCCAACATTATTATATATACTTAGAGAACCATATTGGGGCAGACTACCAGTATATAAATGTTCAAGCATGGCATGGAACGCATTGATGAAATCACAAAGGTCACAGGCAATTTTTACAGAGGTTTAGGGTATTCTTAAATAATGTGGCCATTACACTGTGATACATTTGAAAAATAATAAATTGTAGAAATGATAAAGTTATAATGACTATATTCTAGCAAACATTATTATATAGGTTATATCAAACATAATGCATAATGTATTGAATGGTTTTGCTTCAATATGGAACAAACCGATGCATGATTCATTTTGCATTTTGTGCAATTACATCTGTCCTGGTGGCCTTGTTTTATCTAAATAAGGCCCAGATCTGGGGTATAACATGGTCAGCCTGGCAACACATGCCCACAAGTCAGGATGGGTATTACAACATGGCTTCTCCTTGTCACTATTTTAACAAGTCATACTTCATCAAAACCTCACAGGTATGAACAAAACATTAACTGGAGATATAATAACTCAAATACGATTTATTTTTATTAATATAGTAAATTAAAATGGGATTGACCCCTAAAATGTCAGGTAGCCATGGTTTCTCTGTATGACTCTAAATGACTATCGGCCATTTATATTCATGGTGCCTGATAGTGAATGGATGGGATTCGAAACAGCTATCCATGGGTCTCAAGGCAAATGCTCTAACAATTGAACTATTTCGGCCAGTTGAATATAAATATTCCTTAAATTTTCCTTTTTTTCCTTCTGATGTTTAGTTTATCCCGGAGAGAGCAAGTTCTGCAACAGCTGATGAGGAGAATGGTAAGAAATGTTATACTATCAACAAAATGGTTCTGTTATATATTTGCATAATGGCCAAATACTGAATTAAGAGTTAACATTGTCAATATGCCTGGAAAAGGTTGGTGAAATCTGGATGATATTTTACAGGAATTTGATGAAACATTCCTTGATGCTGAGGAAAGGTCTGCAGGTGAGTAATTGTTTAAGTGACATTGTTAGCCCATATATCATACCAAGTGACATAGCAGGCCCATATATCATAGCAAGTGACACAGCAGGCCCATATATCATAGCAAGTGACACAGCAGGCCCATATATCATAGCAAGTGACACAGCAGGCCCATATATCATAGCAAGTGACACAGCAGGCCCATATATCATACCAAGTAACAGGGCAGGATCATATATCATAACAAGTGACACAGCAGGCCCATATATCATAGGAAGTGACACAGCAGGCCCATATATCATAGGAAGTGACACAGCAGGCCCATATATCATACCAAGTGACACAGCAGGTCCATTTATCATAGCAAGTGACACAGCAGGCCCATATATCATAGCAAGTGACACATCAGGTCCATATATCATACCAAGTGACACAGCAGGTCCATATATCATACCAAGTAACAGGACAGGATCATATATCATAGCAAGTGACACAGCAGGCCCATATATGATACCAAGTGACATAGCAGGCCCATATATCATACCAAGTGACATAGCAGGCCCATATATCATACCAAGTGACACAGCAGGCCCATATATCATAGCAAGTGACACAGCAGGCCCATATATCATAGCAAGTGACACAGCAGGCCCATATATCATACCAAGTGACACAGCAGGTCCATATATCATACCAAGTAACAGGGCAGGATCATATATCATAACAAGTGACACAGCAGGCCCATATATCATACCAAGTGACACAGCAGGTCCATATATCATACCAAGTAACAGGGCAGGATCATATATCATAACAAGTGACACAGCAGGCCCATATATCATACCAAGTGACACAGCAGGTCCATATATCATACCAAGTGACACAGCAGGCCCATATATCATAGGAAGTGACAGGGCAGGATCGTATATCATAACAAGTGACACAGCAGGCCCATATATCATAAAAAGTGACACAGCAGGCCCATATATCATACCAAGTGACATAGCAGGCCCATGTATCATACCAAGTGACACAGCAGGCACATATATCATAGCAAGTGACATAGCAGGCCCATATATCATACCAAGTGACACAGCAGGCCCATATATCATACCAAGTGACACAGCAGGCCCATATATCATACCAAGTGACATAGCAGGCCCATATATCATACCAAGTGACATAGCAGGCCCATATATCATACCAAGTGACATAGCAGGCCCATATATCATACCAAGTGACACAGCAGGCCCATATATCATACCAAGTGACATAGCAGGCCCATATATCATACCAAGTGACACAGCAGGCCCATATATCATACCAAGTGACATAGCAGGCCCATATATCATACCAAGTGACATAGCAGGCCCATATATCATACCAAGTGACACAGCAGGCCCATATATCATAGCAAGTGACACATCAGGTCCATATATCATACCAAGTGACACAGCAGGTCCATATATCATACCAAGTAACAGGACAGGATCATATATCATAACAAGTGACACAGCAGGCCCATATATCATAGGAAGTGACACAGCAGGCCCATATATCATGCCAAGTGACACATCAAGCCCATATATCATAGGAAGTGACAGGGCAGGATCATATATCATAACAAGTGACACAGCAGGCCCATATATCATAGGAAGTGACACAGCAGGCCCATATATCATACCAAGTGACAAAGCAGGCCCATATATCATACCAAGTGACATAGCAGGCCCATATATCATACCAAGTGACACAGCAGGCGCATATATCATGTAAGTGACACAGCAGGCCCATATATCATACCAAGTGACACAGCAGGCCCATATATCATACCAAGTGACACAGCAGGCCCATATAGCATACCAAGTGACACAGCAGGCCCATATATCATAGCAAGTGACATAGCAGGCCCATATATCATACCAAGTGACACAACAGGCCCATATATCATACCAAGTGACACAGCAGGCCCATATATCATAGCAAGTGACATAGCAGGCCCATATATCATACCAAGTGACATAGCAGGCCCATATATCATACCAAGTGACATAGCAGGCCCATATATCATACCAAGTGACATAGCAGGCCCATATATCATACCAAGTGACACAGCAGGCCCATATATCATACCAAGTGACATAGCAGGCCCATATATCATACCAAGTGACACAGCAGGCCCATATATCATACCAAGTGACATAGCAGGCCCATATATCATAGGAAGTGACATAGCAGGCCCATATATGATACCAAGTGACACAGCAGGCCCATGTATCATACCAAGTGACACAGCAGGCCCATATATCATAGCAAATGACACAGCAGGCCCATATATCATACCAAGTGACAAAGCAGGCCCATATATCATAGCAAGTGACATAGCAGGCGCATATATCATACCAAGTGACATAGCAGGCCCATATATCATAGCAAGTGACACAGCAGGCCCATATATCATGTATGTGACATAGCAGGCCCATATATCATTGCAAGTGACACAGCAGGCCCATTTATCATGTAAGTGATACAGCAGGCCCATATATCATACCAAGTGACATAGCAATCCCAAATATCACTAAATCATATAGTATAATGAAACTTTCTAATTTGGGAATTCGGTGTTGCTTTCTTCTAGATTTAAAGAATAAGCGAAACTGTTTCTAGATAAATGCAAAAAAACTATTTAGGGTCACTATTGAATGATTTTGTACAGAAAATGACAATTGGAGGTGCTAAACGGGATGTAATGACAAATTCAATATAATATTCACAAATCATTTTGAATATATAGAGAATGGATGTTAGGTTATGCCCTATATGTGGGGCAATGGTTTATAACGTGATCGGTGATGATCCAGGCCTTGATACACACCCACTTAAAGTCTGCCCCTACAATGCCTCAGCATCCTGCCAATTACAGCTAACAGGCATTTAAACCGGCAATGTATGGCATCTGTTAATGTCACTGTTGTCAAATACTGAAATATTTATTATAAAGCTTCCGTTTTAGTAGAGTGTTTAAAAATAAAAATAGTTGTATTCATATTGACATGGTATTATCATATTGGCTTGCTAAATGAACCAAATATGCACAACCTGTTTGTACTTGTACTAAAAAGTAATACATAACAATTAAGCCTAGTGATTGCTCTTCTATGTTTTACATATATCAAGAAATTTCATCTGGAATGAAAACTAAATATAGCTATTTTGTAAACTTTATTTTACTTTACGATACAATGAATTTAAAAGCCTCATAGGATTGAATGTACTATTTTACATTATTAATCTACCAGCTGACTGGGTAGACTGTATATACTTCTAAACATAACTGTATTAACTAGAAATATGTTATAAGCTTCACATGCCAGTATATAACAGTCTCTCTGAGATTAAAAAGACCAAAGACTTGTGCTTCACCTCTGTATTAGACAAATCGAAAAGGCCAACATTTTTGGACAAATGGATTGGAAAATGCAACATAGATAAAATTAATTGGCCAAAGAATTTTCAATTCACATACACTAGTGTCAAATTGACCTTTTTGCGACCGTTACAGTATAAAATAATTTCTTCATTTTCCCCATGTAACAGACGGCTATATATTTGCACAATTTTCCCTCAGACACCTGTGGCAAATGTGACCAAGTAGACGCTATTGAGCATTACGTATATAGCTGAAATGTTATATTTCATCTCAGTAAATTAAAATCACAAAAAACATGTTTTGGGGTTATATTTTGATTTGAAACATTTTAAAAATGCACACTTTCTTATTCTAATGACAAAGATATTACGCAAAACATACCAGTAATGTATGCTTCTATGACTTTTTACAGTTTATAAAAGTTTATCTATGAAAAAACACAACACAAACCCCATCTTTGATAAAAATCGAAGTGCGAGAAGAGACTGCTTACTGAATATTGATATTATTAAAATAGGTTAAAAACTTATATGGCGATGGCGATTACATTATGACTTACTTTTCATTACATGTTTGTCACATATTTCGCCAACCTGATATTGTCCCTCCACACAAATTTATAAATATATATTTCTAAAAAGTGATAAATAGTTTTTTTGGAAAAATGGTTACTTACAACAAGAGGCAGAGATATCACATCGCCTGTCACGGGACCATCTATATACATACATATATTTGTGTTTTGGATTACATGGTTATTTGCAGCCTCGGGTAGTGGAGGAGGAGGCAGTGGTAGCGAGGAATGGGGAAGTGGTTATGGAGGAGGAAATGGAAACAAGAAAACAACTACAACTACACAAGCACCACCACCAACCCCTTCCCCAACACCCAGACGTAAAATACTTATTATTTTTTCAAGAGTTTACTTTGTGGGGATCAAGCTTTCTGTGACAAGTAACGTGCATAGAACATATTTAAAGCATTGGTGAAACCTGACTTTCAGACACATTTTCTTTACATAACATGAATGTTTATACCCTAAACAGTACTTTTATGTAGTATTACCCAAAACATTCCCTGTTAACAACTTTCTGTGGCATTTGAAAGTTGATCAGTTGTCTGCTGAAACCTACAACAGCAATTGAACACTCTGTCAACAAGCTTTGTTTAGCTGGTCTGTGTACTCGTGTAAACACCTAATGAGTTACCAGTTGGGCACCTGTCCAGCTTGGGAAACAGGGTGGAGATGTTTTGTACAAATTTATTGCCAGGAGTATACTTCAGAACAACAAAAGATTATTTTAAAATTATTTGAATCAATGAAATAACTATCATGGTTGTGACAAATATTTTATGGTTGTGACAAATATCTTATGGTTGTGAAAGATATAAAATCATTTGTGGGAAAAGTATACTATTTATTTCAAAATATCTTATGCATGTGGAAACCTTTCTGTCAAAAAGGGAAGATATGCCAAAGTTTGGAAAAGTGACATTAAACCCTTTGATCACTGGTTTGGCCTTAAATCACAAGGATTTGAATGGCAAAACTGTGAATGCTGATAATTGGTATCAGTGAAATTTATGATTTGACCCTCTTTGATGAAATTTGGGGTTTTCTTCACACCACTGAATGGGCAGACAGACATCAAAGGCTGCATGAATTCCCCCTTAAAGGCTGAGCTGTATAGAATTGATTTTTTAAAACTTTTGTTTGCAAACATATATAATATAAAAAATAATGATTTTGTATAGAAAACAAAGATGAAATCTTCATAATGGGTTCTATTTGAGAGAAATGCACATTTCGGCAAAATCTTCTCGGACGTTTGGACTCATAACTTCAAAAATATTCATCCGTTTATAATAATTCTACCACCAAAACAAAGCCAAGACTTCATTCTATTAGCATGTGAAGTGTCATCCTCCAATATTATGATCAAATATTTTTTAAAAATGGCCGAAAATGTGTTGTTCCGATTTTGTCAATGTACAATATGAACACAGAATTGTCAATTTCGGCAAAAACTTCTCGGACGTTTGGACTCATAACTTCAAAAATATTCATCCGTTTTTAATAATTTTACCACCAAAAGAAAGCCAAGACTTTATTCTATTAGCATGTGAAGTGTCAATATATATATTCGATATTATGTTTAAATATTTTTAAAAAATGGCCGAAAATGTGTTGTTCCGATTTTGTCAATGTACAATATGAACACAGAATTGTCAATTTCGGCAAAATCTTCTCGGACGTTTGGACTCATAACTTCAAAAATATTCATTCGTTTTTAATAATTTTACCACCAAAAGAAAGCCAAGACTTCATTCTATTAGCATGTGAAGTGTCAACGTTCGATATTATGTTTAAATATTTTTTTTAAATGGCCGAAAATGACTTACGGAGCCCTCTGACAGTTCAAGGTCACACAACACATTTCCGGTTTAGTACTGGCAGTACCCGGTGGTCACGAGAAATCATAATTCTCAGAGCAGATGTTATTTTGTGGATTTCAGACAGATAGCCTGTTTGTATGTCAATTTTAAGATCATATATTGTTTTTAGATACTATAAACTACTGTAAAATTGCCTGCAACTTTCCAGGTTTCACCAATGCTTTAAAAGCCCCATAAAAGGCTATTTCTAGGGGCATTTCAGTTTAAACCATATAAAGTCACATGTTATAATTTGTGTTTTCATCCTTTATGCACAGAAGCCACCTAGTTTATGCTGTATAAACCCGATGTACTTTAACTCCTATTCAGCCTCTACTTGTTATAATAACAACAGCCTCTACTTGTTATAATAACAACGGCCTCTACTTGTTATAATAACAACAGCCTCTACTTGTTATAATAACAGCCTCTACTTGTTATAATAACAATAGCATTACAAGAGAGTTTTACGTTTTGGTGAGCATAATTCCTTTGAATCCAATGAATGGACTTTCAGCACGTTGTCCGGAGGAACCAGTGTTACTGACTGAACCCTCTGGGTATATAAGGTCCCCGTGGTACTCTGACGGCGAATACCCCGCCCATGCGTCATGTGCCTGGATACTTCAAGCTCCAGAAGGAATGGTACATATCGCATTTAACGCCGTACATAGTGTTGTTCATATCAATATAAGCAAAGATAACCCCAAACAACCAATAACAAAATATTTTTTCTGAATATATCATCAATATTACACACAACATGATCAAAATATTTGAGAAAATCCTTCTTTTATTTTTTGGCGGTTTGAAAAAATATAATTTTAAATACTTTGTTCCAGAATATTCAGTTTGACGTCTCCGATCTGGATATTTTCTCAAATGGTGCTGTGATCAATCTGTATGATGGACCAGATTCTTCTTCCCCCAGAGTCTTAGTCAACATGACTGGCTACACTCTGTCAGGACCGGAATATTATGATGGAAGCTACAGATTCTTCACTGGAAATACAGCATTGCTCACCTTCCATTCAGACTGGTTTCCCTTAGGTGATGGGTTTGAAATATTCTACTCATTCACAAATGACGAGAAATCTGGAGGTAGGTTCGGGTCAAACACCGATATCATAACAGCTCAGGTATACCTTGTTTATTCATGAACAATGTTCAACTTAGAATAAACCATATATGTTATTTGAAAGATTTTTTGTAGCTCATGTCAAGAATGGATTAGCACAAATTAATGTATAATATTCTCAAGAGGTTGTTGGCAGAGAACGATATTATCTTCATACATATATATATATATATATATATATATATATATATATATATATATATATATATATATATATATATATATATATATATATATGTATATATATATATATATACCTGAGCTGTTATGATATGTATTGGCCTCGCGCGTGATAAAAATCGCCACTTTTATTTTCATCTACTCCCCCTTGAATGAATAATGGTCAACTCGAACTGAAAAAAATGGGCGCGGATAATTGTATGAATGATATAAATGTTCTCATTCCTACTTATGATAATTTCAGATCCCTGCAAGGAGGGAGGAGTTGCAGAATTCCATGAACCAAAAGGTCATATCACATCCTTGATGTACTATGCTGGGAAGAATTCTGTGAGAGACGTGGACTGTACCTACAGGATTGAAGCTCCGCCTGGCAAAGTAGGTCATCCACAAGAATAAATACATTTGATCTTTATAACCATATAATCATTAAACAACTCCAGGTTTCTTTGGATGTTGTGAACATTTTCCTGTTAATGGTTGGTGAGCTACATGAATCTGAACTCTGCCATGTAATTGATTTATGCTCAAAAATAAACCTTATTCTGTGTGGCAGTCCACTTATCTAACCTTGTACCCTCCATAACAGGACATCTCACTGATGTTAGTCCCTGCAGACAGTTTTTAAAAAATGTGCGTTCAGGATTGGCCGCATTTCATGATTATTCATAAAAGTCAGACTGTGCACTGATTGGTGAAAGAATACATGACTATTCATAAAGATTCCGCTTTGTACTGATTAGTTAGCGTCTCAGTCAACTAATCACTGAAGTTGGTCAATTATGATTGGATGATGTTTTGGTGCGCATGACTCTTATGCATGACTGGACGAAGAGTTCCAAATTTTAAACAACGTCAAAACAGGGCAATGGCGGCAGAGGTAGTGAGAAGGACTAGCATTACTACTGATGTAAAGCAGAGAACTAACTTAGATGCAACTGATAATCCTTTATGTCAAAGAAGGAAACGTGTCTGCAGCGCCCCATTTTCTAACTTTATATAAAAGTAGCAAAGACAACTAAAATTCCCCTCGGTAATTGCAAATATATCCATTTCTTGTTGCAGAAAATAAAGCTTACCAGCTTGGAGTTTGAGCTTGATGAATACATATCCTGGCCCACGTGTTCACTTCTCTATGCTGCAAGCAAGCTTGATGTTGGGTCATTTATGCAAGTGTATGATGGACCTGACCTCCAGACGCCAGCAGATACCCCATTCTATTGTGGTTCTCACTCACCAGATGGCGTGATCTCCACTAGCAACGTGATGTTCATACACCTTCATTTTGGTTCCGGTGGTTCTAACCTACCTTGTAGATACAATCTTGAGTATGAGTGGATTGACTAATTATATCTTACTGATAATGTAATGCAGAACTGACACAATAAAACATGCAAAATGTACCATAGAAATGTGCAGTGTAAGGTTAGAATGTTATTTATACCTCAGTGATGCGCATATTGATGCGATTTCGAATGAATACGAGCATGCCGATTATTTGTAATTTATTGATTAGTTGGAACTATTTTGCGTCGGCCATCTTTAGACTGGTCCCCCATCGAGTGTCAAGAACATCGTGTATATACACAGATGGCGGCAACCAGTCTATGGCTGTACGCGCCATTTTCGGGTCACGTGACGGGGTCAAATGAGGTGCGCTTTGTTTACAAATGTTTTTAACGATAAATATCTTGTTTCATGTATCATTTTTTAAAAATACAGTAGTTGTCTGAGGCATAAAAACAAAACAAGCCTCGTCGGGTCAGCTGTGTGAGCGGATTCAGTTCGTTGGTGATGGCGGACGGATACCCTTCGCCTTCGGCTCAGGGTATCCTTCCGCAATCACCAACTCACTGAATCCGCTCACCCAGCTTCCCGACTCGGTATGTTTTGTTATAAGATCATGCTTCAAATTACTCTCCTCAGCAGATCTTGAGTTTATACCACGCTCTGTAAATAAAACCCCAGAAATGACTTCGATTCATACCCAGGAGACCACAATGAGTATTTCACTCCATGCCTATCTTTAGCATGAGCTGTCTGCAAACCAAGTGATAAAAATAGGTTTGATCTCAGCCATGTGTCTATATATAGCATTACTATATATATATATATAGAGATAGAGAGAGAGAGAGAGAGAAAGAGAGAGAGAGAGAGAGAGAGAGAGAGAGAGAGAAAGTAAGAGAGAATTGACATTGCATTGATCACACCATTTCGACACTATCTTAGCTTTTCAGATTCCCTATGATCTTTAGCAGTTTATAGGCATGGAGTTAAATATATTGTGACATGTAGTGAGTAACATGGCCAATTGCTGTCATTGTTATGATTAGAAATGATGACATTTTTGCATATTCTGAAAGTATAAATAGATCTAGGTGCCCATAGGCTTGTAAATTAGCCCATTACATTCTTCTGTGAAGGGTCGTTAAATATTTTTTTCCAGGAAGAACCCTCAGTGAATTTCTTGGGTATTGGAAGGTGAGATGTAGTTTTGTCAAGAGAGGAATAATATCAATAAATTGTTTCACACATGTATGTACATGTACATCTGGAACATCCAGTGTCTCATTCAATTTTACTAATCTAAATATAGCCTCAGTTGAAAACTTTAAATAATAAAGCAATGTGGAGATAGCAAGGTCAGTCCCAATATTGGTATATCCTTTTCACCTTATTGACTATTAAAATGAACATTAATGAAGCAGATGTAGGCATTTCCAGATCTGGAACCAATTTATGTTTCTCTTCCCTCGTCCGTAATTCTGTCAATCGCCACCAGAGGGCGACTTGGTAAACCTTTGTATTCAAAAGCACCATTCAAGTGAGAGGAATTCGGAGGAACTCTGGTTGCCCACGTTTCTTACCATTCCCGTTTGCCTGATATTTAAAAAAAACCTTACTCCATAAGTGGTAATATATATTTTATGTGCAAATATATCCGAAGTCTCTAAAATTAGTGTGATTCTTCTTAAATTCCCCATTGCTCCACTAAATGAAATCCTTAATGAAAAATCTGATAAAATGCAACACTGTATTTGTGAAGATAAAAATGATTCAACAAACACAATCATATAATCACATTTATCCAATCACTTTATTCTTTTTCATGACAAAAACAAACTTTGAATAATCACAGTGGCAATTTCTTAAAACTGTTTCGAGCAGGCACCAAACCTGCATTGTGACAACCTTTGGATTTGGTTGCTTTTAGGCTGCAACGTTAAACAACTATATTTAGTCCTATACCTGGACCATTTTGAAAAGGATTAAAAATTCTAACGTTGACTGAAAAAAAGCTAATGCCTAATTTATTTTGTCATCTTTCATGCTTCATTTACACATAGCATGCAAAGACAGTAAGGCCGGGAGAAAAGGCCTTCGACTTCGAGTGTCCATTTTTATCAAAACATCAAAAACAAAACACTAATAAATTGTTGCTGGTGCTTGCCTGAAGGTTTGAAAAAATGACACTCTGTTGTGCACATGCTCATTATTCCACTTTGGAGGGGGGGTACATAATGTTGCCACAATGTTTTATCCAACCTCTTTTTTTTACCTTTATTGGTGGTTATTTCAGATATTTCCCTTTCTGTTTCTGTTTATAGGCATACCTAATTTCAGGGGAGAAGCGAATCAATGGCTTATTTTTTACCATGTCAATGTCTTCGGAGGCAACCCGCAATGCCTTCTCAGCTACAGGTACATACGATGTGTCTAAGTTTTTATATTTCCCCTTCTTATCTAATGAAGGAAGTTTTTCCGAATTATAACTTGGATTCATGGGTTCCGTGTAAGATTGTTGGTAATGCTCATGATAAGGGTAAGAAGCCTTCTTCCAGTCCTCTACTATGTTATCCTTCAATCTTTTTTCTTCAAATATCCGATGAGCCATTGAGCCTCTACATATCTTCTCTTTGCTGTGCTGTCGCTTCTTTTCTCTGCGATTTGAAATCAGTGTTTTTTGTGGTGCCGAAATACACAAACTTCCAGTGGACTCTTGACCGACGATCCATTCAATATCTTCATGAATGTTTTGATTGAATCTAGAAAAGACAGTGCCCTTATCTAAGAGCGACATCTGTCGAGGGGCGTTTCGACTTTGACCTGACTTCGCTGATCTCGAAGTGGCGGTGCTGGCTACCCGTGAAAACTTCCCATTGTTCTTTCTTGCATAGGTGGCGCTGCTAGCAGGCGTAGTGCGTGTACTCGGCGTCTCACCAGAACAATGAGATGACGTATCACTTCGCGATCCTCCAAGGCGACTCCTGGACGACACAGTTTTTTCGCTGCGGCTGTCCATTTCCGGTCCCAGATATTCCGAAATTCCCAAAGGAGCTTTATTGACATTGATGGGTTCAAAATAGACGTTCCCACTGTATCCCCTCCATGCCTGCAATACACAAGAATCTTTGAATACAGAATCATGATTTAATGGTATTCGTTCCTGTTTCTTGTTCTAGATATAAATCAGCAATTTACTATTTTGATTAGAAAACATAGAGGTCAATTAGCAGCTTAGCAAACAATCAACAAAGGTAAGAAAATTATGAAATGGTGTTTTTAATACTCTTTCAGCAACTATGGCCATATCAGGTCGACTTTCAAGCCTTTTAACCAGTGTTAAAGTAACACTGCCGGCAGTGGGAGTCGAACCCACCACCTCCCGTCCTCCACTTAAATAACCATTAAAGGCACAGATCCTACACTCTACCAACTGTGCTAGTGGGACCGGTCAACAACAACGGTGAGACAGCACCAATAACTCTATAACACTATAATTAATGTATTTTAACACTCAAGATATATAGTGCTTTATAAAACCACAATGCAAATCTCATCTGCACCAAGCGATATTTGGAATGAGATGGACAAGTTAAATAAAATGAGTTTGATAGTTTGGGCAGGTGGCAGTTTCTTTTGCACATGATTGATTTTATATATTCTGTCTGAACATATGGCCAGGTACACTGTGATCATTTAGATCTTGTAGCATATTAATAAACATTTGATCAAAATTTAGACATTCTAATTGTGGTATTAGCTTTAAAGCCTTTATCAGAAATTCTTCTCAATATTTTGTGATATTTGGATGAATAAAAAATATGTTGTTTCTTTTTTTACCCATTTCATCCTTATTACAAAAATTACATAATCTTAAAATTCTTTATATCTGACTTTCTCAGTAGATTTATTGGAAGGACACTGGATGTACATATGATAATCAAAATGTTCTTTGAGGTCTAAATTTACAAGTATTATTTATAATTTTTCATTGGCGTTTTCAAAATTCCCTTGGATGTTTAGTTCTATTCCAGGGAGAAAGATTTGACGATTTCAATTTCTTTGTTATAAAATATTCATTATATGCTATGATCTCATATATGTATGTTTGTGGCTGATAAAGACAAATTTAGGTACAATGATTTGACGATGGTGGAAGACAATGAGTGGATTGAGCAATTGTCCAGGTATGCTCCCTGTACCTGTTGTCTGAGCTTGTTCAGACATAAAATGTAAAAGATCAGTATAAATGTCAAAGATCAGTGTAAATGTCAAATCTAATCAGTAACTTAATATGGTTGTTATCCAAACCTTTTTTAAAAATGTACATTTTTTACCATTTTGAGTTTCATAAAACAAATTATCCTAAAATGACTTGCAAATGGTTGGTTTTTTTACCTTTAATGGAGGCATTGGGACTGGTTTCTGCTGTTGGACATAGAAGTATTCTGGTATGTATTCTCCGTAGGGTTCTTGTTTGACGTAGACAAGAGGTGTTTTGGATCTCCCGCTGACACCACTGGTGTAGCGACTGACACATCGCTCAGACATCAGGGTTAATGCTTGCTGGTACACGGCCTCGCGAGACTCACAGGGAACAGATTGCCTGAAACCACCACAAACAATAAACAATGGAATACCACAGGGTTAATGCTTGCTGGTACACGGCCTCGCGAGACTCACAGGGAACAGACTGCCTGAAACCACCACAAACAAATACATAATGCAATACCACAGGGTTAATGCTTGCTGGTACACGGCCTCGCGAGACTCACAGGGAACAGACTGCCTGAAACCACCACAAACAAATACATAATGCAATACCACAGGGTTAATTGCTTGCTGGTACACGGCCTCGCGAGACTCACATGGTACAGACTGCCTGAAACCACCACAAACAAATACATAATGCAATACCACAGGGTTAATTGCTTGCTGGTACACGGCCTCGCGAGACTCACATGGTACAGACTGCCTGAAACCACCACAAACAAATACATAATGCAATACCACAGGGTTAATGCTTGCTGGTACACGGCCTCGCGAGACTCACAGGGAACAGACTGCCTGAAACCACCACAAACAAATACATAATGGAATACCACAGGGTTAATGCTTGCTGGTACACGGCCTCACGAGACTCACAGGGAACAGACTGCCTGAAACCACCACAAACCAATACATAATGGAATACCACAGGGTTAATGCTTGCTGGTACACGGCCTCGCGAGACTCACAGGGAACAGACTGCCTGAAACCACCACAAACAAATACATAATGGAATACCACAGGGTTAATGCTTGCTGGTACACGGCCTCGCGAGACTCACAGGGAACAGACTGCCTGAAACCACCACAAACAAATACATAATGGAATACCACAGGGTTAATGCTTGCTGGTACACGGCCTCGCGAGACTCACAGGGAACAGACTGCCTGAAACCACCACAAACAAATACATAATGGAATACCACAGGGTTAATGCTTGCTGGTACACGGCCTCACGAGACTCACAGGGAACAGACTGCCTGAAACCACCACAAACCAATACATAATGGAATACCACAGGGTTAATGCTTGCTGGTACACGGCCTCGCGAGACTCACAGGGAACAGACTGCCTGAAACCACCACAAACAAATACATAATGCAATACCACAGGGTTAATGCTTGCTGGTACACGGCCTCGCGAGACTCACAGGGAACAGACTGCCTGAAACCACCACAAACAAATACATAATGGAATACCACAGGGTTAATGCTTGCTGGTACACGGCCTCGCGAGACTCACAGGGAACAGACTGCCTGAAACCACCACAAACCAATACATAATGGAATACCACAGGGTTAATGCTTGCTGGTACACGGCCTCGCGAGACTCACAGGGAACAGACTGCCTGAAACCACCACAAACAAATACATAATGGAATACCACAGGGTTAATGCTTGCTGGTACACGGCCTCGCGAGACTCACAGGGAACAGACTGCCTGAAACCACCACAAACAAATACATAATGGAATACCACAGGGTTAATGCTTGTTGGTACATGGCCTCGCGAGACTCACAGGGAACAGACTGCCTGAAACCACTTCAAACTAATACATACTTGAATGCCAAGAAGGTTGATGTTTTTAAATGCCAGTATACTTTCCTGTTTATGTTTGGTATCTACGATGTCCATGCCTCCTGCTCATTCAAAGTTAAAATGGCATGATAACGATTCTCTAAGTTTCAGATTTTTTTAACACCATCCTAGCTTTTCAGATGTTCTGAAGTGATTTCCTCTGGGTGCCCCTCATGTCATTGGCAATCTGCTTGAGTACCACAAACTTCTGACAATATTCGTCAGTTATACTCAATATCTAATTTGCAGAAGCCAACTTTCTACAGAAGGGTTTAAGCGTTTATAGATATTGATTAGTATCTTAAACTGGAATCTAAACCTTTGTCAGACAAAATTAATGTGTTATCACTTCATTGTATTCAGACATAATTTGTCTTGAATTACTGGAAGCAGGAGGCACTTATGTAATATTGTTATGACAATGAGAAATACACCACAAGTTATATTTCAACATATGATAAGACTAACAAAATAACCCGAAACGTGATTTATTAAAATATGAACGTGTAAAACATATTGACACATGATATTCCGTCATCGATCATGGGTTGACGAAAGATACATGCCTTCCAGAAAGGTCAAGGGTGCTCACATCTTCAAAAAACACAGACGTCAATTTTGGAGTAGTGTAGAGAGAAATGAATTCATGTAAACTTGCTTAAACTTGCATGTAAACATGCTTTAATTATCATCGCAACATGTCAAATTCACACTTACTAATGATGGTCATTTTCGGATCAAAATGAAAATAGAACTCAACTAGGCGTTGATTGGAAGCCTTAAAACTAGATCCATTTTAATGTGAGGCATTTTGGATTATGCATTAAATATTTGTAAATGAATGACATTTTAAGTCCGGAAATAAAAAACATAATTCCCTAATTCCAGTGTAAATATGTATTAAACATATTTGACCATTTCAATTCATAAAAATATCTGGAATATCTAAACTCTATACCATATAAAACTTGAACCCTACCTGCTGACAACTGGAAGTGGGTGAGTGATGCATTTTGAAATTGACTTTATCATTCAGTTGCATGGTGTTCATAATATGTTTATTTTCTTTGTAGCTCTCACTTGCTCCGATGGTTTGCGGTGATCGCTGGCCATAACGACACAGATAATCTTCTTAATAGCAACACAATAAGCCTTACCGTACAATATCTTAAACACTATGGGAATCTTGAGCAAGTGTATTTGAAGACATGCTGATCATTTATTATGTTTTATTTTATGATTTCATATTATTTCATTGTTACATTTAATGGCCATTTTATTGTTCAATTTGCTTTTGGTAAAATATTGTGCTGCAGTGATGTGGCCCTAAAAGTCAAATCAAATCATCAAATAATGTTTTGAAACCGATGACATGAAATAATGGATAATAATTATAATAAGATAGGAATTAGACATATAAGTTGTCCTCCGTTATAACGCCACAGCCAATGTGATAACTTCCATTGGGTATAAAATGCATTAGGTCTATATAGTCAATCAAAGCTGGATCAGAATCAAATCATATCATACATACGCCTTGCTGGAGATTGAAGTAATATGTGCAGGCAAAGAGAAAAGTCAGAATATAATAGATGTTGTCAACCATCACCGAGTATGAAGCACGTCTATGAATACACTCCCTATGATAGGGTTCACTGGTGGTATTACTTACCGCCCCAGTTTGGCCTGGTGGTGGAGTAATAAGGTGTATTAAGTCTGATTGAAACTTTAATAAACGCTTAAGAGATTAAAGCAAATTATTTCACTAAGTCAATATTCCGATGTTTATCCTGTAACATAAATGACTTCAATGACATTAGGAATAGATTAACATATCATTAAACAAAATATTGAGAATTTGTTAAGTTAATACTGTTTATATATCATATTTCTGTTTTATGTTGAGTGTTAGGATCGAAATCTGCAATCTTCAATAGAGTTCAATCGCTGATCATATTTATCCACATGTGCCATAAGCACATGAAGTCAACTTTAATTCTTTGTGTTGTAGTTTAAGTAGTTCACGGTCTAATTTAATCTTTAATCCTATCAAAATCTCTTCGGTCGCAATAAGGGGTTATGCATATTTTTCCTGTTATGTAATATGAAGTAGATTCTACATATGTCAGCAATTAGATGGAGAAATATGTGAAGAGACCCAGCTAAGCCAATGTTGATGTATCATATTACTTGAACTCAATATTATCAGATTAGAAAAATTGTTCATTATATAATCAGCATGTACTGAGACTCACTGGATCGAGATATATCTATCATCATACATACCCATCATTGACTAATGACTAGATATCCATGTGCAATATCAGATAACATTTTGCGTAAATATCACAGACATGATTTATCCTTGTGAAATAAAGGTAAGCAATCAACACTGAACTCCTCACCTGGTAAAGGTGGACCTGCCATCATCCATAAATGACTTGTACTCAGACTCGGAGAAGAGACTGGTTGGGGTTGTGGTTTTACCCCTGAAACCGGAAGCGGAATCTACCACATCGTCTGCTCCTTCCTCATCAGAGAGAGTCTTGCTGTGCCCAATATCAGCATACCCAACTCTTTTCTTTGTCGCTATGGAAACTGCAAAATCCGATTCAGTTGCCAGTGACACCCTTGCTGAATGCATATTTCTCTTCATGGCACTTTTCTTTGGGGTAGCTTTTAGATTTGGGAGGTTTCTTTGGTTACCGTTGTTGTTATTGATATCAGTTTCAAGGTTTTGTTGATCTGAGAAGGGTCCCCCTTCAGCAGGATCATCTATAATATCTAGGTCATCATCGGTCATGTCATGACCTTTGCTTGACCCCTGCATCCCGTGATCTGATTGGCTAGGAGACTCTCCCACTTGAGTGCCCATGTCTTGAAACGAAATATGCTTCTTCCGATTCTGAAATAAAAAAGAAGACAACATTTTATAGAATATAAAGAATGACCCTCATTTGATATTCCTTCATGTGATAATTTTCTCCTAAATATGCTCATCCTGAAATGGCTGTTATAATGATGAAAATGATGTAAAACTCATAATATACAAAACAAACAAACACCCAAAGTACCTTGATCCAGGAAAGGTGATTTTTTTTCGCAAGTATTTACATCATGACTGGTCTTAGATAATTCACACAAAATAATATTTCAACAAATGCCTAATATTTGGAAAAAAATGCATTTTTTTTATCAAAATTGGTAAATGTTGATAAGTATAACGTTCACAACCGAGGTACGCTGATCAAGTTAGCAAATCACCGACTGTTGCATGGTTGATATGGTGCCATTAAAAACGGATGATTGAGTTTAATATTGTATCCTATTCAATGCTTACTTTACTTTGACTGAGGCCAACACAAACAGGGTCGAAATGTTAAAACAAGAAATATTTCTTTAAAAAAAGAAATTGAAATGTACTGTTAATACTATAGAGACAAATTTGTGTGAATTTGGATCTTCAAGGGGGATTTATTTCTCCTTGAATGTGTTTTTATGCATTTGCCTATATATCTCTGTGCGAATATGCGTGTGCACATATCAGATCTTTGGAAGGTTTCATTAAATGTTTACATGATAACCAGAAGCACGTGTTTGAAGCAAACAAACTGATGATGTTTTTTTTCTCATCAGGTGGGAAATCTTAGGGGCCTACCACGTTATTGTGACGCACATTTCTGAACCGCCAGGAAATTGGTCACAACAGAAAAATGATAGAGGATCAGAACTAAAGTATTCACACAGTGAGGATCAAAACTAAAGTATTCACACAGTGAAGATCAAAACTAAAGTATTCACACAGTGAAGATCAAAACTAAAGTATTCACACAGTGAGGATCAAAACAAAAGTATTCACATAGTGAGGATCAAAACTAAAGTATTCACACAGTGAAGATCAAAACTCAAGTATTCACACAGTGAGGATCAAAACTAAAGTATTCACATAGTGAGGATCAAAACTAAAGTATTCACACAGTGAAGATCAAAACTAAAGTATTCACACAGTGAAGATCAAAACTCAAGTATTCACACAGTGAGGATCAAAACTAAAGTATTCACATAGTGAGGATCAAAACTAAAGTATTCACACAGTGAGGATCAAAACTAAAGTATTCACATAGTGAGGATCAAAACTAAAGTATTCACACAGTGAAGATCAAAACTAAAGTATTCACACAGTGAAGATCAAAACTAAAGTATTCACACAGTGAAGATCAAAACTAAAGTATTCACACAGTGAAGATCAAAACTAAAGTATTCACACAGTGGGGCTCAAAACTGAAGTATTCACACAGAAATATAGCATCGTATTTATTGCTATATCCGAAGATAATGAGAATCAACAGCAGGACATCTTGGGGGGTCCTCACAATATAATACTAGTGTTTGCGAATAAAAACAAGCTTCCTACAGATCCAACTTAAACAGCCTGAGAGTAATCATGTTGCCACCCATTGAATCTTCATTGAGCCTGGCATTGAATCTTCATGATAGGTACATTCGGCCCGGCCTGAGTGAAGTTGACTCAGGTGATTTCATACTGATAGGGAAATACCCCAGACATAAAGCATTTGATTCAGTGGAACAAACCTGCTTCTTGTTGCCGTCCATATTACTGGATATATCCGTGAATCCTCGTGATTATCTCTCTACTGAGCAGTGCTTCTAAACGTGGACTATTCTTTGAACAGTATTCCCTGAGTGTATGTCTGATTAGTGACCCCTCCTGTCCTTGAATTGGATCTGTATTCACCATAAATACTAATATTTTTAGAAGGATTTCTGACTTTATTTTGGCTTTGCTAAAAGCAGTCTGGACGATTCATTGTATTAATAATATGAAATAAAAACATTTGCAATGTGCCCTTAAATCTTCTTCAAAATATACCCACTCTTAATGCGAAATGATAACTTCTATAGAGATCTAATTATCAATCACATACCACGAAATCAAATCATTTATTGATTCTTTAAATGTGATCTGGCATGGAGGCCCAGCGCGGGAGGTGCACAGAAGGCATTCAAAGTTCCTCATATTCTTAAAACTAAGTAGCAATATTTGTGACCTACAGTAGTGCTCTATATTAAAATGTCTGGTATCCAAGAGTAGCCAGCTGCGGAGACCAGAATTTTATTACATTTCATTTGCATACCACCCTCACAGGTCTGTGGCTAACTCATGTGGGGTTACAATGGATATTATACAAATATGGACCTGGGTGGAGTGCAATATGACTTTTTATGGACCTTCGGAAAGTTATATTGCACGAGGCGCAGCCGAGTGCAATATAACTTTCCGAAGGTCCATAAAAAGTCATATTGCACGACACCCAGGTACATATTTGTTTTATTCTATGATCACTGTGTTAATTACTGCCATTGTTGGTTTAATTCTAAAAGTGAGAACTGAAAAGGACGAGTTTGTCTGTATGGTGACGTCATTATAGGGCTTCCCCAACATTTTCCGCCATGAAAGGGACGAGTTTGTCTGTATGGTGACGTCATGGAATTCCCCATCAGTGCAGTGGAAAGTATATTGACGTGCAATATAATGCATCTGGTCAATAAAACAATTTAGAGAAGCTCACGTGACCAGGAATTGACCAATCACAGCACAGAATACACAGTGATCATAGAATAAATATGTTATATTTACATATCAAAGATATGGCCGTTCATAGATATCATAGCCATCTCTAGTACATGAGTCTGCTTTGCTCAAGAGATACCCATACATCCCATTGAGAACCAAAGGAAAAGAGTATAATGAATTTCCTCCTCATCTATGTAACCTATGAAATGAATATTATTAAATATTGCCACAGATCATCGTTGTTTTAAATATGTATTATACGGATGGCCTTCTGAACTTGAGATATTAAGCTTTGAATTTATTGGTGCAGAGAATGTAGGGTTTATTTTGACCTCCATTTTTATTTAAACAGTATCGCCATTCTGAGCATGTCCAGTATGAGTTCAAATGCACATAGTTCCTTTTCAAAAGGTAAATGAGCCTCATTGTTACTACGTCTCATGAGAAGTCAATGAGATTCAGCCATATTGGGAAATGTTGTCAGAATTGTCATGACTTGTATTTCCCTTCAGAGAAATCAAGCACACTCTAAACCTCTAGATCTGTTCAGTCATCTTGTTCTCTGTTATGAGTGAACTCACTGAGCATATATCAACATATTAGCTTTCTTTGAGTCCAAAATCCAACCGGACTACTTTAAATGTGGCTTTTACAAAAAAATCATACAAAGGTTTGTGTTTTGGACCATTTTCTGAAAAGCATTGAAAGAGTCCCACTTGCCATATATCACACTAAGATCAATATGGGCCTTTTTAATAGGATATACGTTCTCCCCCCTTCCCAGTGTCCATTTTGCCAAGGGTTTTACTCTACCTCCTACAATAATGTCATGCTTTTCAAAAGGTTTCAAGTGATTCGTCGTGGTTATGCTGGCAGTGCTGTCCAAGATTAGCCAAAAATTAATGTACTCATCACATGTCAAAAAAACATGTCTTGAAAATGGTTTCAATGTTTCATAAGTAATGTTTCATCACAGAAATTCCCACCAATCTCATCACGTTAAGTAGGCCCTTTATTTATTTATCACAAAATACTTCAACTTCATTGGGAAGATTTTTTAACTCATGAATTATGAAGGAGAGATGGACTGCAAGAAACGTTTCCCTTTTCCTTAGTTTAGGAATTTGCAAAAATGATGTCCTTTAGGCAACCCACAATACTGGGGAAAAAGGGTAAAGCAATGCTGTCCAGATATTGCAGTGCCATCTGGTGGCTGATTCTTAGCACGATTATTTTTCCAAAGAGAAGCTTATATGAATATTTTCTTTCTCATATTTTCTCCTTAAACTTAGAGATGATTTTTTTCCTTATTGATCAAATGATCATTACTATTTTTCCTTAATGTTCGTGTTCAAACTATTGTTTATCTCGCTGAAGTTGGTGTAAAATATTTCTAAAATATCAATAGTCAATTATGCCATTTCATTGGTAAAATATCACCAGTGTAGAGAAGTTCAAACACCTATGATTTCAAGATCTTACCTCATGCTTCAGGTTTCTCTAGAGTGACGGGGATATGCTATTAGTATGTAGAGTGCGGATATATTAGAACAGTCGTGTGGGATATGTGAATAATAGGAATAAGTGAATGGCAGGGGACTGTGAACTACAAAGCACAGTATCAGGTGTCTGGTGTCCAGACCTGGCAGAAGCAAATAATACACGTAATTAGCTCCAGGCTATATTCAGCTCTGGTCTATATTCAGCTCTGGTCTATATTCAGCTCTGGTCTATATTCAGCTCTGGTCTATATTCAGCTTTGGTCTATATTCAGCTCTGGTCTATATTCAGCCCTGGTCTATATTCAGCCCTGGTCTATATTCAGCCCTGGTGTATATTCAGCTCTGGTCTATATTCAGCCCTGGTCTATATTCAGCCCTGGTGTATATTCAGCCCTGGTCTATATTCAGCCCTGGTCTATATTCAGCTCTGGTCTATATTCAGCCCTGGTCTATATCCAGCCCTGGTCTATATTCAGCTCTGGTCTATATTCAGCTCTAGTCTATATTCAGCCCTGGTCTATTTTCAGCCCTGGTCTATATTCAGCTCTGGTCTATATTCAGCCCTGGTCTATATTCAGCCCTGGTCTATATTTAGCCCTGGTCTATATTCAGCCCTGGTCTATATTCAGCCCTGGTCTATATTCAGCTCTGGTCTATATTCAGCCCTGGCCTATATTCAGATCTGGTCTGTATTCAGCCCTGGTCTTTATTCAGCCCTGTTCTATATACAGCTCTGGTCTATATTCAACCCTGGTCTATATTCAGCCCTGGTCTATATTCAGCCCTGGTCTATATTCAGCTTTGGTCTATATTCAGCCCTGGTCTATATTCAGCTCTGGTCTATATTCAGCTCTGGTCTATATTCTTCAGCTTTGGTCTATATTCAGCTCTGGTCTATATTCAGATCTGGTCTATATTCAGATCTGGTCTATATTCAGCCCTGGTCTTTATTCAGCCCTGGTCTTTATTCAGCCCTGGTCTTTATTCAGCCCTGGTCTTTATTCAGCCCTGTTCTATATTCACCTCTGGTCTATATTCAGCCCTGGTCTATATTCAGCCCTGGTCTATATTCAGCTCTGGTCTATATTCAGCTCTGGTCTATATTCAGCCCTGGTCTATATCCAACTCTGGTCTATATTCAGCTCTGGTCTATATTCAGCTCTGGTCTATATTCAGCTCTGGTCTATATTCAGCTCTGGTCTATATTCAGCTCTGGTCTATATTCAGCTCTGGTCTATATTCAGCTTTGGTCTATATTCAGCTCTGGTCTATATTCAGCCCTGGTCTATATTCAGATCTGGTCTATATTCAGCCCTGGTCTATATTCAGCCCTGGTCTTTATTCAGCCCTGGTCTTTATTCAGCCCTGTTCTATATTCAGCTCTGGTCTATATTCAGCCCTGGTCTATATTCAGCCCTGGTCTATATTCACTCTGGTCTATATTCAGCTCTGGTCTATATTCAGCCCTGGTCTATATCCAACTCTGGTCTATATCCAACTCTGGTCTATATTCAGCTCTGGTCTATATTCAGCTCTGGTCTATATTCAGCTCTGGTCTATATTCAGCTCTGGTCTATATTCAGCTCTGGTCTATATTCAGCTTTGGTCTATATTCAGCTCTGGTCTATATTCAGCCCTGGTCTATATTCAGATCTGGTCTATATTCAGCCCTGGTCTATATTCAGCCCTGGTCTTTATTCAGCCCTGGTCTTTATTCAGCCCTGGTCTTTATTCAGCCCTGGTCTATATTCAGCCCTGGTCTTTATTCAGCCCTGGTCTTTATTCAGCCCTGGTCTATATTCAGCTCTGGTCTATATTCAGCTCTGGTCTATATTCAGCCCTGGTCTAAATCCAACTCTGGTCTATATTCAGCTCTGGTCTATATTCAGCTCTGGTCTATATTCAGCTCTAGTCTATATTCAGTTCTCGGCAGGATGAAAATTGCACATGGTGGTTGTTTTGTTTGAGATATTTTCTTCTCTGTGTGAGGTGACAAATCATTATCAATCATTATTAACTTTGACACTTACGCCAATGATCAAATCATACAACTGGAGTTTTGTAATATTAACATAAATGACTCATTTCATTCAACTTAATATACTCTCCTGGAATCGTTGATATATTTTCTTCGTGTTTTACACTAATAAATCTTGACCAACTACTACATTTGATTTGATTTGATTTGATTTGATATGTTGGCCGCTCCACTTTTGTCTCGTGGGCACTCAGAGCTTACAACCAAAGATCCTTTCATATTACCAAAGGTCAACTTCATTGGCCTTGAGTTCATATATTATATTATATTATTCAGATAAGGTCAAAAATCACAGGGAGAAAAGGATTGGGTCAGAGTATATTTATTTGCACCCTGCTGGGGCCAGCACAAAAGAGTATACATGTATAAACAAGTATAAAGCAATGTCAATTCTAATTACAAGAAGACAAAGAGATACGTTCAATCTTTCATCACAAGAATATGAATGTCAGGTAAGAGTTAAGTGCCTAAATCTGATATCTCTGAACTGAGAGCAATATAACTATATTATTGCTCTCAGCTCTGAATCATTCATTTTCTGTCCCTTCCATAATGGTGGTAATAATGTTCGGTCTTTCTCTAAACCATATCTTCAACTGTATCTGTTATTTCCACGCGACGTATTATGACATATACCCCCGTGCGATATAGTGACGTGTAGGGGATTATTGATCTGTAGGGATTAGTGGCATGTTGGGGATTAAGGCTGAAGTGCAGAGCCCTGCCTCAGACCTCTCACCACGTAATAAGGAGATTAGCACTAAATCGGCCCTCTCAGATAATCTGATTGTCCAACATTTCTGCCGCCAAGTGATCAATATAAGACATTACCATCAGGTGAAATTTAAAAAGATCTAAATCAATTTTTTTAAATATCCGAATAAAGAATTAAAAACGATAAAATCGTGTCGCTTCATGATGTTTTGTGATGTCTTACAATGAACCTAATGAAATTGCGTGCACATTCAATAAATTACAATTTGTTTTTAAATCAAAAGTATGATATGAGAAAAACATATGTATTTGGTTCGCAATTATGCATGCATTTATCAAAATGCTTACGGCAGTCTAAAAGAATATTAAAAAACATCATTTGCATATGGGAATTGCAAATTTGTTAATAAAAGATATGCCAAATTTTCAATTTTGCATTTGCATGTTAATGGTTAAGTGAAAACAAAAGAGACCTTTGCATATTTAACACGTATTACTTACCAAAAAGTGTAATATCCAACTGAAATATTGTAGATTTTCACATTTGAAGCAAAGAAATGCACTGTTCTAACAGCCCTCTCCTCAGATATATCTTATTTCCAATATCAGAGAGTTGAACAGAAAGGAAAAACACCATAAGTATGTTTGCAAGAGGTCCTCTGGTTTATTTAACACTTGATCAGTTTGAAGTAATAATGAGACCGCACAATATGGTTTATGGGTTCAGCGGAGCTTGCCTGACTGCATGCTAATTACTGCTCTCCTGGAGATCACAATTCCCTTCTTAGTAAGGTACCACCTGACTGTGGAGGAAAATCTGATACCACCTGACTGTGGAGGAAAGTCTGATACCACCTGACTGTGGAGGAAAGTCTGATACCACCTGACTGTGGAGGAAAGTCTGATACCACCTGACTGTGGAGGAAAGTCTGATACTACCTGACTGTGGAGGAAAGTCTGATACCACCTGACTGTGGAGGAAAGTCTGATACCACCTGACTGTGGAGGAAAGTCTGATACCACCTGACTGTGGAGGAAAGTCTGATACCACCTGACTGTGGAGGAAAATCTGATACCACCTGACTGTGGAGGAAAGTCTGATACCACCTGACTGTGGAGGAAAATCTGATACCACCTGACTATGGAGGAAAGTCTGATACCACCTGACTGTGGAGGAAAGTCTGATACCACCTGACTGTGGAGGAAAGTCTGATACCACCTGACTGTGGAGGAAAGTCTGATATCACCTGACTGTGGAGGAAAATCTGATACCACCTGACTGTGGAGGAAAGTCTGATACCACCTGACTGTGGAGGAAAGTCTGATACCACCTGACTGTGGAGGAAAGTCTGATACCACCTGACTGTGGAGGAAAGTCTGATACCACCTGACTGTGGAGGATACCACCTGACTGTGGAGGAAAGTCTGATACCACCTGACTGTGGAAGAAAGTCTGATACCACCTGACTATGGAGGAAGGCCACAAGAGATGACATACATAAAAAATAATTTCTGTTAGAGTTCATCTACAACTGATATACTGATAAATACATGAATAATTTATAGAATATTGCCTGTGACCTTGACGTTTTTTCAAATTACCTTGAAAATGAAAATCCCTTTTTTTTAAATAAAACTGTGGTACTGATATCCCATCATTCAACCTCTTTCCAAAACGGGCTCACAGATTCTTTACTCATTAAAAACGGTTCATAATAAACAATGTTTGATCAATTTATTGATTTGAGATAGTTATTTAAAGGAATAAGATCAATGATTATATGCACAGGAATCATAAAATATTGTCTATGATGCAAGCTTGTAAGAGTCTTATCTATTAAAATACAAATTAAACTGCACAGCCAGGGGAATATAATATTACTCAACAGAAACTGAAAATAAAGACTGGTTAGATGTTTTAACAAGCTAAATGTGGCAGCAAGGCATACTCGGGAAGTGAGAATTATAGCGGTAAATTTGTTCATATAATTGAAACAGTTAAAAGAATTTCATCATACAAAAAGTCACAATAGCATAACCATTCCCATAGACCAATCACATCATTTAACACCTTCATATCAGCACTCTCTTTTCATTACATCATTCACATTTAATCTCGTCCAATAACTTAAGCATAATATTATTATAATTTCTTTTAAATGTGAACCATAAATTGCCCATAGGGGGTGATGCAACCTATTTAGTGTCACTTGTATCATGATGAAGAACATTGCTGGCAAGTTTAATTAAATGATTTTCCAGGTTCATCTCTAAAGGGTGAGAGCCAGATGAAGTAGCCTGCTGTGTGTGAGCTGTGTTTGGAGTGTTCCATACTTCCCATCGTGCCCTTCTCCATACATCACACATATCACCACATCTTTGACTAGTTAATAACCACAAAGGTAAGCCATGATAACATAACCATATTACTTGAATAGCTAACACTTTGTGAATGAATACACACTACCAAAGTCAGACATGACTATATTAAAAGTTTTATTTTTAATACAATATATGGTCACCTGAATATATTAAAAGTTTTATTTTTAATAAAAAATATGGTCACGTGGTATCTCAGTGAAATTGATCACGACATGAAGCCCACACTTCCGCCTCACTTCATTGCGTTTGATTCCAATCTAAGAGGCTTTGTAATGTATCGCATATTTTCTGATCAGTTTCATTCGGGAGATTAATGCTACATTTAATCGAATATATGTCTGTCATTAATGCATGGTTCATTTCTCCTCGAGTAAATAACATCGAGGATGGCACGTTCTTATGAACCTACATTACATTTCACATCACCCGTCAATGCCTATTTGTGCATTGCCACCATTTATTAGTCATGAAGACAAGATTTATGGAAGGGGATTATCTACCAACTCTGCCAGAATGATCTGTGGTCAATTATAATATCAAAGCATATAAATTAATCCACACGTATTCAGACACATCTAATATCGCACAGGACATATTTGGCAAATACATACATTTAAAGCTTTCATGAAATCATGGAGGTAGTTCTCCAAAGATTTGGGGTATGTTTAGCTGATGTATGGCTAGTACTATACGGGCCACGGGCCGTGGCGCAGTTGGTTAGAGCACCAGCTTATTAGCACCAGTTCCTCTGTGGTGATCCAAAGGTCGTGGGTTCGAACCCCGGCCGTGCCAGGATTGAACTCATGATACAATTTCCCACATGAGCTGAGACCCGTGCCTAAAGGGTTAACCCGTTGTCCTTGTAAATCTGTGACCGGGTGAGTTGTCATGTCAAGGACCTGCGACATGACAATTCAGTGAGGCAGCACTATATCTGCTACAAGTAGGTCTCATCACGAAATGACTGAAATACTGTTGAAAGTGATGTAAAACCCCAAACAAACAAACAAAAAACTAGTACTATACCTGTACCCATGTGAATATTGTTGTGGTCGGTAAGGGTGTTAGTCCTGAACCAATAGACAAACACGAATGGGCAAGTATACTTCTGCAAGCCAATGTCCCAATCTGAAGGTGCCCAATTGTTAGCAAACTTTTACTTCGTAGGTCTTTACGCTAGAGCACTGGTCAGCTGGGCAATGCAGATACCTTTTATATTCAATTATTCAATTTGCCTGTTGAATTGACTTATTCATTGTCTTCATTTAAAGATATAGAGAAGAGAAGTGGTGATAGGTTTCAACCCTGCTTTAATTACACATTACAATTACAATAGTCTTATTCAATCATAAGTGAAGACTGCATTTTTGTTGATGTTTTGTAATAATTCTGAAAATGTTCCCAGCGATTCCTATTTTTCAAAGTTTAGCCTGGAGTAATGAACTATTGATGGTATCAAAAGCTCTCTTGTACTCTACAAATGCACAGTTGCCTTACATTGAGTCGATGACACAGTGTAGTGTAAACACGTGGTCAAGAGTGAAGTTGTCTTGCCTAAACTCTGCTTGGACCTAACTATATCATCCAGGAGGTTATTTAGACTGGTATTGATTAGTATTGTAAAAATGATAAGAAGAGTTAAAACTCTATAATGATCGGCGTGCTTTCTTTTCATTTATAGGTACTATGATACCGGTGCAGATGGTACTTTGTCTGTGTCTAGAATCAAATTAAGATATTGAGTCAATAATGCTATCATTTCAAGTGGGCTCTTTTTCAAGGATTCGTTCCTGATCTGATTCGTGCCACAGATTTTACCTTTTTTAGTTTACAAACCTGCTGACATATATTTCTGTTATCATTAAACGTTGCTATCAAACACTGTTCTATGGAAGGTATTTTCCGTTTCAGGGGGGTTTGTAACTTCCTGTATTTCATCCTCCTGTTATCAAATATTTTAAAGTGTTCCATTGAGGTTTCTATGGCAAATTCACCGATTATCTCTTATGTGTACTGGTGCCATACAAGATGCGACGATAATCTACGCAGTTATTCTTAATGTTAATTAGCGTACGGTGTTAAATTTTGCAGTATTCTTTGAAGACTTGGTTTGTTTGTATTAACGACCTTTTCAGCACTGTTTATGTTATATCAGATCAGAAAGAAGCCTGTCACCGGGACTCAATGCCCTACTCTTTTCTAAGAGTGACTGGGTATCTTTCTTCTCTATTATCACAGAGACATATAATAAAAGCAGTCATGACCTTCAGGATATATATGTCTTTTCTTGCTCTCTATCTTCTATGGGTGTCTTGTGCTGCTTTCTCATCAAATTACGTTTGAGGAATGTTTTCATGTATTTATCAAACCATGGTGAGCTTTACTGTGATGTCTTGTGATGGACGTAAGACAGTTTCATCAGACACAAAGCCATTTCCAAATGATTTTGGTACCCTAGCTATCCACTGATAGTCTTCTAAGTCTTGGTGGCTATCTCGCTCATTGTTGGTACGCCTACATGCAGCTGGAGTCATTTGGATCAGGCAAACTGTCTTATTTCCCACTTTTCTCTGGCAATATTTGATGCAATCTCTCATCTTTAAGAGTAATTTGTAGTAATGTCAGAATTAATTGATAGGTTTATAAAATAAAGATACATTGATCTTGTGTCAACAATCAATGTCTTTCAACTCACTGGATATTTGCCTTCTTTTTACACACTTTTATTGCATACATTGTCAGTTTCCTTTTTGGTTTTTATGGGAGTGGAATTGTTGACCAGGTTATTGTAGTGTACACAGATTGACAATCCACACCAGAGAAGGGACACACATGCATTAAATTATCATCCAGAGGGCGCCCTTGTATGGTCCCTACTGACAGATCTCTGCACAAACCTGTAGAGCCAGTTCTTAAAACACTCCTGAAAACATTATTTGTCCATCATTGATCGTCTCACAATGGATTTTTGGTAATTTTTCCAAGTTAACTTGCCATATACTATCGTTTAAAATGCAAGAAAATGCAGAATCGTGGAAAATGCAAGAAAATGTAGAATATAATTCTATTGATTGTTCCAGATATTGGCTAATTATGTTGTGACAAAGTTGTGAATAATTGTGACAAAGTCGTGAACAATTAAAGTTATAAGTCAAAACTTATAACCCATAGTCTGCTTATTCCCTCTAATTGAATATTATATTTGAAAATGTAATCTTGAAAAACCTACATTAGTTTGGATCTGGAACTATGACAGGATTGTTTTTTTTTAAATCGGCTAATAGCTTCTCCAGATTGTCCTAAATATCAGTATAGGGGGTGAGCGGCATATTAGATTATTCACGATGCTATTAATCAATAAGAAAGATATTATCATATAACAAGAGCACAGCATCTTTATTGGTCATTCAATCAAAACACCAGCTTCACCAGTTAATGCCGAGGTAGAAATTAAAACTTTGTTACTCGATGAATATTCTGAGCTTCCCTTAGTATTAGTCATAATGTTCAAAGATACTGGATTTGATTTGTGTTTTGGTATATTTCTCAATTTTGGCAAAGATAGTCTTAGTCTTTCCCAAAATTTCTTTTCTTTTTTAGGCTCATCTGTTCCCGGCCATTCCAGATATGTCGTGGAAGCTAACAAAAATCTCAAATTTTCATCCATATCAGAAACAGCGTTGATTTTGCGGAATATAATTGGAATAATTCTGTGCCTCATTTTCAACATCTCTTGCTGCGCCACCTGGTATTCAAATCTGGTCCACCGGTCCTGTTCTATATAATCAGGTGTCAGCAGTAAAATTGTCCTCCTACTTTTCTCCACGGCATGAATAATATTGTTGGCAATTGCTGAAAGAGAGCAATAAATAAACACCAACAATGTTAAAGTAAATATAACATTTTATATTTTCGGCATAAGAAACATTTGTTTAAAATGACAAAAACTAATTACTCTAAAATAAATAAAAATAGAACTCTCAAAGATATTTCTAAATAATCTAAATACTATGATGGGGGTATAATTAATTCACCACAGTAAGATGGTTACAGGGGAACATAACTTACCCTCCCCCGGAACGAAGTCTCTGAAGTGCAGGCAAAGTTTGAAATGAAATTCTTTTTCTAGTTTTGGATATAAGGTATGTACAACAAAATGCTCATCAGCCTCTGAAGATTTGTATGAAATGAATGCATCATATAGATATGTGGAGGCATCTGAATATAAAGGGAAATAAACCTTATTACATATAAACGAATTGACAACAAATAAATGTATACTTCAACCTCAACCTACTCTTTAAAGATTTAAAAAAAAAAAAATTATCAAACATAAAAAATGTGAGACCCTTCTTTTTTATTTGAATAGTAAGATAATGATTCGGTTTAGAGAGAGAAATAATGTCTCTTCCATAAGCTTTGCTTCCATACGGCATCAATTTTGAGATGTTTTCATTGATTACAAACTTGATGAAAATTCAAATTTGGCACCAAATTAAGACTCCAATGTCAAATGCCTCATTATGTGATTTCAAAAATGAGTAATTCTGACATATCTAGAGATTGCAGATTTATATTGCACAGTGAAATATAAATCTGCAATATATACTAACCATCCTCGTAAGGCTGAAGCAGATATGCAAGTTTCATGACCAATAAGAATCGTTTCTTCCACAGGATATAGGGCACCGCGACGATGGCGACACCTAGTATCAGGGCCAGAGATCCACACAGAACCATCACCACCACTTGGACTGCAATCAAGCCAAGAAACAACGGCCATGGTGATTGTGAATGGTGTCAAAATATTAGGCAGGTTGGAAGTTATTTTCTCAACTCTTGATATTGATGATTTATTAACTATTCATATAGTTCTATTCGTATAGTTCTGTTCATTTTTGCTCTATGTGATAATAATGGTGCAAAAGAAGCAAATACATATCAGAGGCCAAGTATAAGTCAGGCAGAAGTCAAGAAGAAGCCAGGAAGAAGAATAGCATAAGCCAAGAAGCCAGGCGGAAACAATGAAGAACCCAGGCAGAAGCCTAGCAGAAGCCAAGCAGAGCAAATTACAAACAACAAAGGCTTGTTTGGTACATAACAGAAGACAAACATTAGTCAAACACTGTTTCGAACAATAAAGACCTTTCTGTCACATATCACTCTGGATGAGAACATTTTTCATCCATGTATAATATTATTAATTTTACTTTCATGACTTGAAGTGTGGGTATTTCTGTTATGTACTATCCAATCTTTAGAATCAGCGTTTCAAACTTACCCCAGACTTACCTTGATTAATATTTATGGAAATAATCTTGGAAATGAATAGTGTCCCAGAGTACTATTTTAATCCTCTGCTTAGATGGTGAGACAATGCCTTGTAGTTCTTTTCAAATATTATGAGCAATTAAACAACAGGAGATAAAAAGAAGAATAAAGTGTGTTCCACCACTCAATCACCGTTTTTTCTCATTTTTCTTTTAACACAAATTTTTAATCCATGAAAGAAATATTTCACGAAATCATAATTTTACCTTTTCAGTTTCTAAAAATGTGTTGCTTTCTTAAGATTGTATGGATCATATCCTTTAAATTTTAGGATGAACATCAGATTGACAGAAATGTGGTGCAAGAGTTGTCATGCCCTTAGTGTATAAACAAACTTATGGCTGAGATCAAACTTATTCTTATCATTTGGTTCGCAGATAGCTCATGTACCAAATATGCCAAGCAGAGGCTAAACTGAACTAGAACAGGAAAGGCATGTCAGAAACATGTGAAGAGCTAGACCATTAGAATAGATACATAGAACTGTTATTCTCCTCGGAAATGTAAATTATCAACACTGAAGCCCAGGAAAGCAGCATGGCAGCTCAGAAGGTGGGGTTCACTGTTTAACACATGCTTTGCAAAAAAGGTATTTTCCTATTTCGTTAGCAATTAATGGGACCTTCATATAGTGTTTATGAGCAATTCTACACAACCAGATTGATAACAGACAGTAAAACTTACCCATATTATCGCTCGCCTGTCCAAAGTCCTTTGTACTTCCACTGATCAGCTCAACAGTTTCATTACAAAACATACCACCATAACCCCAGGAGCATGCGCACACTTTACTTCCGTTTTGAATTTTACACGTGCCATTTACTCCACAGTCAAGATCACAGCATACATCACAGAAATAGGTCGTCCATCCGGGGTCACACAGACACGTGATCATCTGAGCCCCAAGGTTCTCCTCGGACCTTATGGCTTCAAATACACATACTCCATTTTTACAGGGAAAATGTTGAGGACAGTTTTTGGTTTTCCGCTTGATTGTCCTGCAGGTCTCATTCGCCATACTTTGCACAATTTTAGTTGATGTTTTGGCAAGATTTGATGATGTTGGTGTTCTGATGAAGGTGTTTCTCCTGGTGTGAGGCGTCCTACCGGCTTCTAATCTGTCTCCCGTCCACTGTGAAATGATCTCACTGGTTCCAGACTGGTCCCCGCTCTCACATCGCACCCCTCCATAGCCTCGTGGGCATGTGCAGAATAGCTTACAGGTGTCGTAGTCATAGTTACACGTGCCTCCATTCTGACAGATTGTCACATACCTGCAGTAGTTCATAGGAATGCATCCAGTATTAACATTAGTAAGATGTCTTCCCTGTCTCCAACTTCTGCCATATTCCCCTATCACAGCTTCACTCACTGCTCGTGAAAGGTGTAAGAACAAAGAAAGACATACGCATAATAATGCAGACCACTTTTGGGGGTTCATTACCAAGTCATATATGACTATTATCTGATACAAGAGCAGGCTATCGAAGTGGATGAACAATCTTCTGTTCTCGTTCAAAATCTGAAAATGATGGATGTGTCATATAAGGACTTGGGTAATTTATCCAAATAGTATTGCCTTAATTGTTAGCGTTTGGCAAAAATGATGTTTCAGTCTAATTATATAATGATAAACAGATGCACAATACTGCATGAAAGTATTTTATTTGATTTCAGTTATAAATAATTTGGCATCATAGGCAAGTTTTTTTGGCTGGTTTAGTGTCGCTGATGGCACTTTTAATGGCATGAGTTGTGTTGTGCTCACGTAACACTTAGATGAACCTGATTATTTAATTACATATAATTGCTGATAGAGGCAGACTGAGCAATGTGACTCAGACTGAGCAATGTGACTCAGACTGAGCAATGTGACTCAGACTGAGCAATGTGACTCAGACTGAGCAATGTGACTCAGACTGAGCAATGTGACTCAGACTGAGCAATGTGACTCAGACTGAGCAATGTGACTCAGACTGAGCAATGGGACTCAGACTGAGCAATGGGACTCAGACTGAGCAATGGGACTCAGACTGAGCAATGTGACTCAGACTGCGCAATGTGACTCAGACTGAGCAATATGACTCAGACTGAGCAATGTGACTCAGACTGAGCAATGTGACTCAGACTGAGCAATGGGAGTCAGACTGAGTAATGTGACTCAGACTGAGCAATGGGAGTCAGACTGAGCAATATGACTCAGACTGAGCAATGTGACTCAATGTTTACCTATTGTCCGAAGGTGGTGACTTTATACATTAGCTTTATGGTTGCAGCGCACGTTGCATTGTGGTCAGTTGGCGTTCCAAATGTTTAATCCAAATTCCTCATACCGCAAGGTCCCTCAGGCTGCTGGAAGAGCTTATCAACATCATCACAATGGCTATCCGTAAATGGTTTGCTTCAGGCAATGTTATATAAAAAATAAAGATTTTATTTTCGAATTTTATTTTGGTGCTGGCTATATGTATACCAATGGTCCTTTTCAATTGAACATTGTTCCGCCAGCCTAACAAGCCTTAAACACCTCTAAGCCATCCATATACAAAGTGATCTATGGTCCAAATAGATATCAAAAGTGATTTAGATCCAAATAAATCCATACACAAAGTGTTCTATGATCCAAATAAACGTGTCGAATTCCAACACAAGACCTCCAATATCAATAAGTATTCATTAACTATGGGGCTAAACTCCATTGCAGAACTGTATATATCCTGAATGATGAAGAGTAGATGTTTATGTTTGTTCTAGGCCATAGGTGTGTGTCCCGCTGTGTGGGCTGCTGGCTGTACCATAGGAGGATACACACTGTGTGAGGTCACCACCTCGGATGTGATCTCCATATTAATAAATAACATGCTCTGTGTACCTCTCCTCTCTCACCTGAAACTCAGCGCTTGTTACCTATGCAAACCTTGTGTAATAAATCTGATTTTATCATACTCCTTTGTCGATGAATGCATGCTAAGCAAAACACCAGCTGCTGTCACCCAGTGTTACCCAATGTCACTCAGTGTCATTCAGTGTCGTTCACCCAGTGTCATTCAGTGTCATTCAGTGTCGTTCAGTATTATCCAGTGTCATTCAGTGTCGTTCAGTGTTACCCAGTGTCGTTCAGTGTCATCCAGTGTCGTTCAGTGTTACCCAATGTCATTCAGTGTCACCCAATGTCATTCAGTGTTACCCAGTGTCATCCAGTGTCGTTCATCCTCATCCAATGTCATTCAGTGTCATCCAGTGTTATTCAGTGTCACCCAGTGTCACCCAGTGTT